>CM020035.1:17126377-18463877 GCA_009769605.1 Bucorvus abyssinicus
GATGAAGGTTAGTGGCTGAAGGAAAAGTGTTAGCCCCACATTTCTGGTGCCATTTGAGAGGCTGCTAAAGGAGGATGAAAAGCAAGCTAGAGATTGTGGGCTGGCCCTTTTGGTTGGGGAGCAATGGCTGGACATAATGACTTTGGAGCCTGGGCTTGTTCAGGAATGAAGCGAGCCCGGAGAGCAGATGATGAAGGTTAGTGGCTGAAGGAAAAGTGTTAGCCCCACATTTCTGGTGCCATTTGAGAGGCTGCTAAAGGAGGATGAAAAGCAAGCTAGAGATTCTGGGCTGGCCCTTTTGGTTGGGGAGCAATGGCTGGACATAATGACTTTGGAGCCTCGGCTTGTTCGCGAGTGAAGCGAGCCCGGAGAGCAGATGATGAAGGTTAGTGGCTGAAGGAAAAGTGTTAGCCCCACATTTCTGGTGCCATTTGAGAGGCTGCTAAAGGAGGATGAAAAGCAAGCTAGAGATTCTGGGCTGGCCCTTTTGGTTGGGGAGCAATGGCTGGACAGTAATGACTTTGGAGCCTGGGCTTGTTCAGCGAGTGAAGCGAGCCCGGAGAGCAGATGATGAAGGTTAGTGGCTGAAGGAAAAGTGTTAGCCCCAAATTTCTGGTGCCATTTGAGAGGCTGCTAAAGGAGGATGAAAAGCAAGCTAGAGATTCTGGGCTGGCCCTTTTGGTTGGGGAGCAATGGCTGGACATAATGACTTTGGAGCCTCGGCTTGTTCAGCGAGTGAAGCGAGCCCGGAGAGCAGATGATGAAGGTTAGTGGCTGAAGGAAAAGTGTTAGCCCCACATTTCTGGTGCCATTTGAGAGGCTGCTAAAGGAGGATGAAAAGCAAGCTAGAGATTCTGGGCTGGCCCTTTTGGTTGGGGAGCAATGGCTGGACATAATGACTTTGGAGCCTCGGCTTGTTCGCGAGTGAAGCGAGCCCGGAGAGCAGATGATGAAGGTTAGTGGCTGAAGGAAAAGTGTTAGCCCCACATTTCTGGTGCCATTTGAGAGGCTGCTAAAGGAGGATGAAAAGCAAGCTAGAGATTCTGGGCTGGCCCTTTTGGTTGGGGAGCAATGGCTGGACATAATGACTTTGGAGCCTCGGCTTGTTCAGCGAGTGAAGCGAGCCCGGAGAGCAGATGATGAAGGTTAGTGGCTGAAGGAAAAGTGTTAGCCCCACATTTCTGGTGCCATTTGAGAGGCTGCTAAAGGAGGATGAAAAGCAAGCTAGAGATTCTGGGCTGGCCCTTTTGGTTGGGGAGCAATGGCTGGACGTAATGACTTTGGAGCCTGGGCTTGTTCGCGAGTGAAGCGAGCCCGGAGAGCAGATGATGAAGGTTAGTGGCTGAAGGAAAAGTGTTAGCCCCACATTTCTGGTGCCATTTGAGAGGCTGCTAAAGGAGGATGAAAAGCAAGCTAGAGATTCTGGGCTGGCCCTTTTGGTTGGGGAGCAATGGCTGGACATAATGACTTTGGAGCCTCGGCTCGAGTGAAGCGAGCCCGGAGAGCAGATGATGAAGGTTAGTGGCTGAAGGAAAAGTGTTAGCCCCAAATTTCTGGTGCCATTTGAGAGGCTGCTAAAGGAGGATGAAAAGCAAGCTAGAGATTCTGGGCTGGCCCTTTTGGTTGGGGAGCAATGGCTGGACATAATGACTTTGGAGCCTCGGCTTGTTCGCGAGTGAAGCGAGCCCGGAGAGCAGATGATGAAGGTTAGTGGCTGAAGGAAAAGTGTTAGCCCCACATTTCTGGTGCCATTTGAGAGGCTGCTAAAGGAGGATGAAAAGCAAGCTAGAGATTCTGGGCTGGCCCTTTTGGTTGGGGAGCAATGGCTGGACATAATGACTTTGGAGCCTCGGCTTGTTCAGCGAGTGAAGCGAGCCCGGAGAGCAGATGATGAAGGTTAGTGGCTGAAGGAAAAGTGTTAGCCCCAAATTTCTGGTGCCATTTGAGAGGCTGCTAAAGGAGGATGAAAAGCAAGCTAGAGATTCTGGGCTGGCCCTTTTGGTTGGGGAGCAATGGCTGGACATAATGACTTTGGAGCCTCGGCTTGTTCAGGAGTGAAGCGAGCCCGGAGAGCAGATGATGAAGGTTAGTGGCTGAAGGAAAAGTGTTAGCCCCACATTTCTGGTGCCATTTGAGAGGCTGCTAAAGGAGGATGAAAAGCAAGCTAGAGATTCTGGGCTGGCCCTTTTGGTTGGGGAGCAATGGCTGGACATAATGACTTTGGAGCCTCGGCTTGTTCGCGAGTGAAGCGAGCCCGGAGAGCAGATGATGAAGGTTAGTGGCTGAAGGAAAAGTGTTAGCCCCACATTTCTGGTGCCATTTGAGAGGCTGCTAAAGGAGGATGAAAAGCAAGCTAGAGATTCTGGGCTGGCCCTTTTGGTTGGGGAGCAATGGCTGGACATAATGACTTTGGAGCCTGGGCTTGTTCACGAGTGAAGCGAGCCCGGAGAGCAGATGATGAAGGTTAGTGGCTGAAGGAAAAGTGTTAGCCCCACATTTCTGGTGCCATTTGAGAGGCTGCTAAAGGAGGATGAAAAGCAAGCTAGAGATTGTGGGCTGGCCCTTTTGGTTGGGGAGCAATGGCTGGACATAATGACTTTGGAGCCTGGGCTTGTTCGCGAGTGAAGCGAGCCCGGAGAGCAGATGATGAAGGTTAGTGGCTGAAGGAAAAGTGTTAGCCCCACATTTCTGGTGCCATTTGAGAGGCTGCTAAAGGAGGATGAAAAGCAAGCTAGAGATTGCTGGGCTGGCCCTTTTGGTTGGGGAGCAATGGCTGGACATAATGACTTTGGAGCCTCGGCTTGTTCAGCGAGTGAAGCGAGCCCGGAGAGCAGATGATGAAGGTTAGTGGCTGAAGGAAAAGTGTTAGCCCCACATTTCTGGTGCCATTTGAGAGGCTGCTAAAGGAGGATGAAAAGCAAGCTAGAGATTCTGGGCTGGCCCTTTTGGTTGGGGAGCAATGGCTGGACATAATGACTTTGGAGCCTGGCTTGTTCAGCGAGTGAAGCGAGCCCGGAGAGCAGATGATGAAGGTTAGTGGCTGAAGGAAAAGTGTTAGCCCCACATTTCTGGTGCCATTTGAGAGGCTGCTAAAGGAGGATGAAAAGCAAGCTAGAGATTGTGGGCTGGCCCTTTTGGTTGGGGAGCAATGGCTGGACATAATGACTTTGGAGCCTCGGCCCTCGCGTGAGAGAAGCGAGCCCGGAGAGCAGATGATGAAGGTTAGTGGCTGAAGGAAAAGTGTTAGCCCCCAATTTCTGGTGCCATTTGAGAGGCTGCTAAAGGAGGATGAAAAGCAAGCTAGAGATTCTGGGCTGGCCCTTTTGGTTGGGGAGCAATGGCTGGACATAATGACTTTGGAGCCTGGGCTCGAGTGAAGCGAGCCCGGAGAGCAGATGATGAAGGTTAGTGGCTGAAGGAAAAGTGTTAGCCCCACATTTCTGGTGCCATTTGAGAGGCTGCTAAAGGAGGATGAAAAGCAAGCTAGAGATTCTGGGCTGGCCCTTTTGGTTGGGGAGCAATGGCTGGACGTAATGACTTTGGAGCCTGGGCTTCGGGTTGAGCGAAGCGAGCCCGGAGAGCAGATGATGAAGGTTAGTGGCTGAAGGAAAAGTGTTAGCCCCACATTTCTGGTGCCATTTGAGAGGCTGCTAAAGGAGGATGAAAAGCAAGCTAGAGATTGTGGGCTGGCCCTTTTGGTTGGGGAGCAATGGCTGGACATAATGACTTTGGAGCCTGGGCTTGTTCGCGAGTGAAGCGAGCCCGGAGAGCAGATGATGAAGGTTAGTGGCTGAAGGAAAAGTGTTAGCCCCACATTTCTGGTGCCATTTGAGAGGCTGCTAAAGGAGGATGAAAAGCAAGCTAGAGATTCTGGGCTGGCCCTTTTGGTTGGGGAGCAATGGCTGGACATAATGACTTTGGAGCCTCGGCTTGTTCAGCGAGTGAACCGAGCCCGGAGAGCAGATGATGAAGGTTAGTGGCTGAAGGAAAAGTGTTAGCCCCACATTTCTGGTGCCATTTGAGAGGCTGCTAAAGGAGGATGAAAAGCAAGCTAGAGATTGTGGGCTGGCCCTTTTGGTTGGGGAGCAATGGCTGGACATAATGACTTTGGAGCCTGGGCTTGTTCGCGAGTGAAGCGAGCCCGGAGAGCAGATGATGAAGGTTAGTGGCTGAAGGAAAAGTGTTAGCCCCACATTTCTGGTGCCATTTGAGAGGCTGCTAAAGGAGGATGAAAAGCAAGCTAGAGATTCTGGGCTGGCCCTTTTGGTTGGGGAGCAATGGCTGGACATAATGACTTTGGAGCCTGGGCTTGTTCGCGAGTGAAGCGAGCCCGGAGAGCAGATGATGAAGGTTAGTGGCTGAAGGAAAAGTGTTAGCCCCACATTTCTGGTGCCATTTGAGAGGCTGCTAAAGGAGGATGAAAAGCAAGCTAGAGATTCTGGGCTGGCCCTTTTGGTTGGGGAGCAATGGCTGGACATAATGACTTTGGAGCCTGGGCTTGTTCAGGAGTGAAGCGAGCCCGGAGAGCAGATGATGAAGGTTAGTGGCTGAAGGAAAAGTGTTAGCCCCACATTTCTGGTGCCATTTGAGAGGCTGCTAAAGGAGGATGAAAAGCAAGCTAGAGATTCTGGGCTGGCCCTTTTGGTTGGGGAGCAATGGCTGGACGTAATGACTTTGGAGCCTGGGCTTGGGCGCGAGTGAAGCGAGCCCGGAGAGCAGATGATGAAGGTTAGTGGCTGAAGGAAAAGTGTTAGCCCCACATTTCTGGTGCCATTTGAGAGGCTGCTAAAGGAGGATGAAAAGCAAGCTAGAGATTGTGGGCTGGCCCTTTTGGTTGGGGAGCAATGGCTGGACATAATGACTTTGGAGCCTGGGCTTGTTCGCGAGTGAAGCGAGCCCGGAGAGCAGATGATGAAGGTTAGTGGCTGAAGGAAAAGTGTTAGCCCCACATTTCTGGTGCCATTTGAGAGGCTGCTCAAGGAGGATGAAAAGCAAGCTAGAGATTGTGGGCTGGCCCTTTTGGTTGGGGAGCAATGGCTGGACATAATGACTTTGGAGCCTGGGCTTGTTCGCGAGTGAAGCGAGCCCGGAGAGCAGATGATGAAGGTTAGTGGCTGAAGGAAAAGTGTTAGCCCCAAATTTCTGGTGCCATTTGAGAGGCTGCTAAAGGAGGATGAAAAGCAAGCTAGAGATTGTGGGCTGGCCCTTTTGGTTGGGGAGCAATGGCTGGACATAATGACTTTGGAGCCTGGGCTTGGTCGCGAGTGAAGCGAGCCCGGAGAGCAGATGATGAAGGTTAGTGGCTGAAGGAAAAGTGTTAGCCCCACATTTCTGGTGCCATTTGAGAGGCTGCTAAAGGAGGATGAAAAGCAAGCTAGAGATTGTGGGCTGGCCCTTTTGGTTGGGGAGCAATGGCTGGACATAATGACTTTGGAGCCTGGGCTTGTTCGCGAGTGAAGCGAGCCCGGAGAGCAGATGATGAAGGTTAGTGGCTGAAGGAAAAGTGTTAGCCCCACATTTCTGGTGCCATTTGAGAGGCTGCTAAAGGAGGATGAAAAGCAAGCTAGAGATTGTGGGCTGGCCCTTTTGGTTGGGGAGCAATGGCTGGACATAATGACTTTGGAGCCTCGGCTTGTTCGCGAGTGAAGCGAGCCCGGAGAGCAGATGATGAAGGTTAGTGGCTGAAGGAAAAGTGTTAGCCCCACATTTCTGGTGCCATTTGAGAGGCTGCTAAAGGAGGATGAAAAGCAAGCTAGAGATTCTGGGCTGGCCCTTTTGGTTGGGGAGCAATGGCTAGACGTAATGACTTTGGAGCCTGGGTTTGGTCTTGAGTGAAGCGAGCCCGGAGAGCAGATGATGAAGGTTAGTGGCTGAAGGAAAAGTGTTAGCCCCACATTTCTGGTGCCATTTGAGAGGCTGCTAAAGGAGGATGAAAAGCAAGCTAGAGATTGTGGGCTGGCCCTTTTGGTTGGGGAGCAATGGCTGGACATAATGACTTTGGAGCCTGGGCTTGTTCCAGAGTGAAGCGAGCCCGGAGAGCAGATGATGAAGGTTAGTGGCTGAAGGAAAAGTGTTAGCCCCACATTTCTGGTGCCATTTGAGAGGCTGCTAAAGGAGGATGAAAAGCAAGCTAGAGATTGTGGGCTGGCCCTTTTGGTTGGGGAGCAATGGCTGGACGTAATGACTTTGGAGCCTCGGCTTGTTCGCGAGTGAAGCGAGCCCGGAGAGCAGATGATGAAGGTTAGTGGCTGAAGGAAAAGTGTTAGCCCCACATTTCTGGTGCCATTTGAGAGGCTGCGAAAGGAGGATGAAAAGCAAGCTAGAGATTGTGGGCTGGCCCTTTTGGTTGGGGAGCAATGGCTGGACATAATGACTTTGGAGCCTCGGCTTCTGCGCGAGTGAAGCGAGCCCGGAGAGCAGATGATGAAGGTTAGTGGCTGAAGGAAAAGTGTTAGCCCCACATTTCTGGTGCCATTTGAGAGGCTGCTAAAGGAGGATGAAAAGCAAGCTAGAGATTGTGGGCTGGCCCTTTTGGTTGGGGAGCAATGGCTGGACGTAATGACTTTGGAGCCTCGGCTTGGTCGCGAGTGAAGCGAGCCCGGAGAGCAGATGATGAAGGTTAGTGGCTGAAGGAAAAGTGTTAGCCCCACATTTCTGGTGCCATTTGAGAGGCTGCTAAAGGAGGATGAAAAGCAAGCTAGAGATTGTGGGCTGGCCCTTTTGGTTGGGGAGCAATGGCTGGACGTAATGACTTTGGAGCCTCGGCCAGTCACGAGTGAAGCGAGCCCGGAGAGCAGATGATGAAGGTTAGTGGCTGAAGGAAAAGTGTTAGCCCCACATTTCTGGTGCCATTTGAGAGGCTGCTAAAGGAGGATGAAAAGCAAGCTAGAGATTGTGGGCTGGCCCTTTTGGTTGGGGAGCAATGGCTGGACATAATGACTTTGGAGCCTCGGCTTGTTCAGCGAGTGAAGCGAGCCCGGAGAGCAGATGATGAAGGTTAGTGGCTGAAGGAAAAGTGTTAGCCCCACATTTCTGGTGCCATTTGAGAGGCTGCTAAAGGAGGATGAAAAGCAAGCTAGAGATTGTGGGCTGGCCCTTTTGGTTGGGGAGCAATGGCTGGACATAATGACTTTGGAGCCTCGGCCCTCGCGTGAGAGAAGCGAGCCCGGAGAGCAGATGATGAAGGTTAGTGGCTGAAGGAAAAGTGTTAGCCCCACATTTCTGGTGCCATTTGAGAGGCTGCTAAAGGAGGATGAAAAGCAAGCTAGAGATTGTGGGCTGGCCCTTTTGGTTGGGGAGCAATGGCTGGACGTAATGACTTTGGAGCCTGGGCTTGTTCGCGAGTGAAGCGAGCCCGGAGAGCAGATGATGAAGGTTAGTGGCTGAAGGAAAAGTGTTAGCCCCACATTTCTGGTGCCATTTGAGAGGCTGCTAAAGGAGGATGAAAAGCAAGCTAGAGATTCTGGGCTGGCCCTTTTGGTTGGGGAGCAATGGCTGGACGTAATGACTTTGGAGCCTCGGCTTGTTCGCGAGTGAAGCGAGCCCGGAGAGCAGATGATGAAGGTTAGTGGCTGAAGGAAAAGTGTTAGCCCCACATTTCTGGTGCCATTTGAGAGGCTGCTAAAGGAGGATGAAAAGCAAGCTAGAGATTCTGGGCTGGCCCTTTTGGTTGGGGAGCAATGGCTGGACGTAATGACTTTGGAGCCTCGGCTTGTTCGCGAGTGAAGCGAGCCCGGAGAGCAGATGATGAAGGTTAGTGGCTGAAGGAAAAGTGTTAGCCCCACATTTCTGGTGCCATTTGAGAGGCTGCTAAAGGAGGATGAAAAGCAAGCTAGAGATTGTGGGCTGGCCCTTTTGGTTGGGGAGCAATGGCTGGACATAATGACTTTGGAGCCTGGGCTTGTTCACAAGTGAAGCGAGCCCGGAGAGCAGATGATGAAGGTTAGTGGCTGAAGGAAAAGTGTTAGCCCCACATTTCTGGTGCCATTTGAGAGGCTGCTAAAGGAGGATGAAAAGCAAGCTAGAGATTGTGGGCTGGCCCTTTTGGTTGGGGAGCAATGGCTGGACATAATGACTTTGGAGCCTCGGCTTGTTCGCGAGTGAAGCGAGCCCGGAGAGCAGATGATGAAGGTTAGTGGCTGAAGGAAAAGTGTTAGCCCCACATTTCTGGTGCCATTTGAGAGGCTGCTAAAGGAGGATGAAAAGCAAGCTAGAGATTCTGGGCTGGCCCTTTTGGTTGGGGAGCAATGGCTGGACATAATGACTTTGGAGCCTGGGCTTGTTCGCGAGTGAAGCGAGCCCGGAGAGCAGATGATGAAGGTTAGTGGCTGAAGGAAAAGTGTTAGCCCCACATTTCTGGTGCCATTTGAGAGGCTGCTAAAGGAGGATGAAAAGCAAGCTAGAGATTCTGGGCTGGCCCTTTTGGTTGGGGAGCAATGGCTGGACATAATGACTTTGGAGCCTCGGCTTGTTCAGGAGTGAAGCGAGCCCGGAGAGCAGATGATGAAGGTTAGTGGCTGAAGGAAAAGTGTTAGCCCCACATTTCTGGTGCCATTTGAGAGGCTGCTAAAGGAGGATGAAAAGCAAGCTAGAGATTCTGGGCTGGCCCTTTTGGTTGGGGAGCAATGGCTGGACATAATGACTTTGGAGCCTCGGCTTGTTCAGGAGTGAAGCGAGCCCGGAGAGCAGATGATGAAGGTTAGTGGCTGAAGGAAAAGTGTTAGCCCCACATTTCTGGTGCCATTTGAGAGGCTGCTAAAGGAGGATGAAAAGCAAGCTAGAGATTCTGGGCTGGCCCTTTTGGTTGGGGAGCAATGGCTGGACATAATGACTTTGGAGCCTGGGCTTGTTCGCGAGTGAAGCGAGCCCGGAGAGCAGATGATGAAGGTTAGTGGCTGAAGGAAAAGTGTTAGCCCCACATTTCTGGTGCCATTTGAGAGGCTGCTAAAGGAGGATGAAAAGCAAGCTAGAGATTCTGGGCTGGCCCTTTTGGTTGGGGAGCAATGGCTGGACATAATGACTTTGGAGCCTCGGCTTGGGAGCGAGTGAAGCGAGCCCGGAGAGCAGATGATGAAGGTTAGTGGCTGAAGGAAAAGTGTTAGCCCCACATTTCTGGTGCCATTTGAGAGGCTGCTAAAGGAGGATGAAAAGCAAGCTAGAGATTCTGGGCTGGCCCTTTTGGTTGGGGAGCAATGGCTGGACATAATGACTTTGGAGCCTGGGCTTGTTCGCGAGTGAAGCGAGCCCGGAGAGCAGATGATGAAGGTTAGTGGCTGAAGGAAAAGTGTTAGCCCCACATTTCTGGTGCCATTTGAGAGGCTGCTAAAGGAGGATGAAAAGCAAGCTAGAGATTCTGGGCTGGCCCTTTTGGTTGGGGAGCAATGGCTGGACATAATGACTTTGGAGCCTGGGCTTGTTCAGCGAGTGAAGCGAGCCCGGAGAGCAGATGATGAAGGTTAGTGGCTGAAGGAAAAGTGTTAGCCCCACATTTCTGGTGCCATTTGAGAGGCTGCTAAAGGAGGATGAAAAGCAAGCTAGAGATTCTGGGCTGGCCCTTTTGGTTGGGGAGCAATGGCTGGACGTAATGACTTTGGAGCCTCGGCTTGGCTCGAGTGAAGCGAGCCCGGAGAGCAGATGATGAAGGTTAGTGGCTGAAGGAAAAGTGTTAGCCCCCAATTTCTGGTGCCATTTGAGAGGCTGCTAAGGAGGATGAAAAGCAAGCTAGAGATTGTGGGCTGGCCCTTTTGGTTGGGGAGCAATGGCTGGACATAATGACTTTGGAGCCTGGGCTTGTTCGCGAGTGAAGCGAGCCCGGAGAGCAGATGATGAAGGTTAGTGGCTGAAGGAAAAGTGTTAGCCCCACATTTCTAGTGGCGTTTGTGTGTCTCCTCAGGGAAGATAAAAAGCAGCCACAAGATTCTGGGCTGGCACCTTTCGTTGGGAAGTAATGGCTGGAGATGATAATCTCTTTGGACATATGTTTTTTCAGGATCCTCGCAGTATCCCAATTGAACAAAGACTGTTGTTGAATTCAAATGAGAAGTAGTAGATTACTGAAGGGCAGTGTGTGTATTTTAGAAAGAGACTGCGCATTTCCTTATAATTCATTGACAGTTTTTATAAGTCTCACAGATTTTCTTCCTTTTAAAAATTTCTTGCTCACGTTTTGAATAGCTTAATGATTGTTGCATTTTATTTGGGTAGTGCTATTCACTACAAAACTAGTCGTTGTTCGCTGGTGATAAACACAGAGGCAACAGTGTTAAGCATCTAAGTGTTCATTTCTGCAGCTTTTCTTCTGGGCATCTCTGTCACACACAGAAATGTTTCTTCTTGTGTTTGCTTTTTGGGTTGTTTCTCAGCTCCTGCTTCACACACAGCCTTTGGAAGAGAGTGGAGACCAGCAGAGCTGGGGCTGCAGCCAGTGTCTTGACTACTGGGTTGGTCCAGTCATTCCTCATCCAGACATTACTATGCTCCCTGCAGGGTTACTCTGACTAGCTGACTCCTGGCCTCCTTTATTGCACTGTGGGTTCTCCATCCATCTGGGAAAATCTACTCCCCAAGCACCATTCATGAAAAAAAATAGATATAATCTTCCCAGTCCCTCTTACTTTCTTCTCTCAACTAAGAAAGGCTCTTTTATTTCCCGAGCAGTGCTTCTGCAAAGGGGTAGTCATGCACCCAGGGGATGCTCACAGATTTCAGCAGTCTCCCACTGCCTGCTCTGCAGGATCACCTGAAAGTAAAACACTAAGTAGGTTTTATGAATTATAGAAATGGGAGGTATGCAACCTCTCATTACCTTGATTTCCTTCCTCTGCTTTTATTTGATATTTAAAATTTAGAAACCAAACCAATAAAATTAGTCATGACTCTATACAGAACTGGGAGGAGTGGCTAAGACACCAGGAGATCATGCTGCCACTCAGAGGGACCTCAGTAGGCTTGACAAATGAGCTGACTGGAACTTCCTCAAATTCAGCCAAGGGACTTGGTAAACCCTGCCCCTGGGGAGGAACAGCCCCAGGCACCAGGATATACAGGGAGGGTGTCAGGCTGGAAAGCAGCTCTGCAGAGAAGGCCCTGAGGGTCCTAGTGGATATAACACTGAACTTGATCCAGCAAAAAAGGCCAAAGGCATCTGGGGCTGCACGAGGAGGAGCACTGACAGCAGGCTGAGAGAGGGGGTCAGCACTGGTGAGGCCACCCCTTGAGCACTGTGTTCAGTTCTAGGCTTCCCAGGGCAAGAGACTTAGGGACAGACGGGAGAGAGTCCAGTGAAGAGTGACCAAGATGGGAAAGTGTCTGGAGCATCTCTCTAATGAGTAGGAGCTGAGAGAGGTAGGATTGTCAGCCTGGAAAAGAGAAAGCTTGGTGAATTTTCTCCATATATATAAATATCTGAAGGGAGGGTGCAAAGAAGTTGGAGCCTGGCTCTTTTCAGTGGTGCCCAGGGTCCATCCAGCTCAGGTTGGCCCTCTTTCAGCACGAGCTTGTACCAGATGACCTTTGGAAGTCCTTGCCAATCCCAACAGTGTGTGATACTGGCACATCCAACAACCAATAGCAACAGGGTCTGACTGAAAGGGGCCTGACCAAACAGAGATGTGAAGCATGCTGCCAGATGGGCTTTGTATCACAGAGTCTGTCTCCAAGGCTGGGGGACTTTCTGGGTGCATCCTTGGGTGCTCCCCCAAGAGACACCCCATGACGTCATTTGCAGTGGGCAACAATACGTCAGTGTTGTGTATTGCCAGTGGCACATGAGCCATTGGGTCCAGTGGGCAGCACCTGAGCCATCAAGTCCTGCCAACGGGATGCCAGAACACCCTGCTGGCATGGTCCTGTTCTGGTATGCATTCTGCCACCTCTGCATCCAGTGCTGGTCTGCCACTGCTGTTGACTCCCATCTGCCCACTCTGCCAGTGACCCATCATAGCTATCTGCCACTTGCAGGTGGAAGATCTTGCTGGGGTAGTGTGCCATCACCACAACCACTTCCATACCTATATGGGGCTGTGGCCATGGCAGCAGGGGCAGCAGCAGTGGGGCCCTGGAAGTCTCCAGTGCTGGAGACGCTCCACTGATCATTAGGATCACGGCCCCACCAGAGCCCACCAGCAGGTCCGGAGCCTGTTTGGGCAGTGGGACAGTGATGGGTGCAGCTGCCTTTTCTACCTGCTGGGGACCAGCAAAAACCCATCATGGCTGCAGAGGGTCCAGGAGAAAGACCTGCACCACCTCCCCTGGCTCCACTTCTGAGCAGGATGGCCAAGACCCCTGGGGTCCCTCTGAAATAAAAACACCAGGGGTGTTGAGAGGGGCCACATCTGGTATCTTCTGCTCCATTATGCTCATTGCCAAAGAACTGGTGGACTGGGAAGGATATAGCCCTGGGACCTGGGGGAGAGGAAGTATATGGCTGTAGGAACTTGGGGAGAAGGTGGGATATGGCTCAAGAATTGGTAGAGAGGAAGGAATGGCAATGTTAGAACTGAAGGAGAGTGGCCATTAATGGTTTCTTCTGTGCCACTTTGCTCATCCCTGTGGGGATTCACCTCTGGAAGGAGAAAGAGGAAGGGGAAAGGAAAATGGAAAGGGAAAGAAGGTAGAGGGAAAGGGAGAGACTCTTGGGACTCTTCCAAGTAGATCCTTGAAGGGGCCAGTGTCTGTTCTCCTGAAAACCAGGGTGAGGAAAGAGGTTGAGATGGAGGTTTGAGGGGGCCTTCCTCTCCTCTCCTGGACCTGTACACCTCTATGCTGTGGAGGGCTGCGATCCTGCGGGGAGACTCTCCAGGCTGAGGGAGACAGCCCTGGCACAGCTGCCTGCTGAAGGACAGCTGCCTGCAGGAGAAGCAGCCCCAGCCAGGATGTACCTTGTATTTAGGGAGTCTCTTCTCTAGGGAAACCTGGAGCCCTTCCCCACTCTGGGGCATCCCCAAGAGCTGTCCAGTGGCAGTGTTCCCCAAGGGGTGCCAGGTCTTCTCTGCCACGTCACCCCATCCCCTCCTGTGGACCAGATGCCTGGGGAGCTCCCAGTGTTTAGGGCTGAGCTGCTGCCCACACTTGCCTGCCACCTTGGCAAACCTTGCTTCTCCGTGAACGGGCCCAGATGTTGGTGTCAAGAGTGTTGGGGGCTACGTTTGTCCCAGCAAGAGCAACCAAGCATGGGGTGAGGCCGCTCAGGGCAACAACAGTCTCTCAGTGCCTTCTGGGCCCCAGAGATGGATGTAAAGATGAAACATCTCACAGAGATTTAGATCAGAAAATGCTGACAAGTAGGAGGTAGCTCTTTGGTACTTCCCAAAGGCTCCCTCTGAGCAGCATTCTCTCGTTGGAGGCCCCAGGCCACAGTGGGCAACAAGGTGGCCCTTTCTGTCATTCCCCAGCACTCCAGGGGAGCAGGAGGCAGGATGTTAGCAAGCAGGTTTCTGTACCTAGAGGAAGATCCAAACCTCACAGGGCTTTCAGCAAAATCCCCCCTTGCCCCAGTAGTTGGCAAAGTTCCAGACCTCACCCACCTCCTCAGCAATAAGACAGGAGCAGGCCCACATGCATCTTGTGTCCTGGTTTGTAACATGTCTGCTTGATGGTGCCTGAGATGCATGGCACTTCTGGCACTGGGCCCTGTTCCTAAGTTTCATTCTACATCCTCATCAATACTGCAGGGCACCGCACTGCTGCTGACACAGCGTAACCTACTCTGGTGCTGCAGCTCTATTGCAGGGTGGCATCAGCTCATGCCCCTTGCAAGAGCCTCTCTGTGCCAGATGTCAGCCCCTACCAGGGCCAGGGAGGGATTAGAGGATGAATCTGTAATAGATCCTCAACAGGCGATTGGTGTTTAAAGGCTTTGATCTGCTGCCTCTTGATTCTATTCCATCCTCCCCAATGGAATTCCTGACATGTAACTAACTGAGCCCCAGTAATCCTGGCCATATATAATGGATGGCGGTGGAGTGAAGGAACACAAACGTGGCTGAATATCAGTAAGCAGATGTCCAGGTAGTGGTGCAGCAAGTCCCTCTGCCAAAGACCTCCCACTGCTGGTACCTGCCCTCTATGCCAGCCAGTTCAAAACCCTTCCTCCATCCCCAAAATCTCACATTCTCTTCTGGCCCAAGGAACAGGCTGAGTCTTGGAGACAAGCCACCAAGCTGCAATTTCCAGGACCTGCACCAGTGCCACCCACTGAGTCCTGGTGCTGCCACTCGATGCTCCCATCAAATATTAATGTGATGCTCACTGTTCTCTCTGCCCCACCCCGGCGCTGCAGCAGTGGCCCTTGCCCACTCCAAGGCTGCTGGATCACTCCAACCTCCCTTTCCACCCCACAGAGCTGCCCCGTAGTGCACATTGTTCCCTGCGTGGGGACTTTAGGGGTGCAGCTGCACCCACCTTTGGGTGTTGCCCAGGCAGGGCAGGGTAAGGCAGGACCTGACACCCTGCACTTGGCCTGTCCCCGGTGGCCGTCTCAGCCCCTCGCAGCAGGTAAGGCCCCCATACCAGGGGGAAGACTGGGGCGATGGGGTGGCCCCGGGCTCAGTCCTCAGCTTCGAGAGCACCGTGGTGTCAGCAAGGAAAGACGGGGCAGCGCGGGCTCTGCAGCTCCATCCTGTCTTCTGAAAGGAACGCCCACTCGTGTGTCTTTCCTGAGGGGTTTCCCGGCAAGGACAGGGCTGATGTGCCAGGCATCATCACAGGGCACCTCTCACCCAGTCATGCGTGGGGGGCCCTGGGAGTGTTCACGGTCCATCTCCCCTTGCCTGCCCTCCTGCAGGAGAAGGCCTGAACCAACCAGCAGCCACCTGGCCCAGTGGGGGATGGAGCCAGGCAAGTCAGTGCCGGTGGAGCTGAAGCTCCGCAAGCCTTTGCAGCGGGCCAGGATCCCGGCGCCCTTCTTCGCCCACCCGGTAGGTCGCTGGCTCTGCCCGTGGCCCCCAGCTTGTCCCCTCAGCTGCCTTCATCTCCCAAGTCCCGGTGACTCTGCCCGTGCAGGGTGAGGCAGCTGAGCCGGGGAACCCCCGCGGGCCAGACCCCGTGGAGGCTGACGCGGACTCCTGGTGCCTACGCACGACGAGCGGGGCTGCCCTATCCCGGAGTGGAAGCGGCAGGTGATGGTGCGCCGGCTGCAGGACCAGCTGACAGATGAGGAGGCAGCGGGCGGCCAGGTACGGAGCGTCCCGGGACGGGTGGCACACGCTCACGGTCCGGGGGGACGCTGACAGCCCCTCTCTGCAGGACACAGGCTCCTGGTGTTTCTCACCATCCCACCAGGCCATGCTGGGCCCCTTTGGGGAGCTGCTGACCGAGGCAGACCTGCAGCAGCTGGAGCTAGCGGTGGAGAGCCTGCGGCTGCGGCGGCAGGGCGAGGAGTATCAGGGCGAGTTGCAGCGCCTGGCACAGGAGCTGCGCGCCCTCCTGCCCGACCCGCTGCTCAGCATCACCGTCTGCAGCCCTCCGCCTGGCCCCGGGCAGCCCCTGCCCCTATGGTGCAGCCGCCTGGCCGGCGCCGTCAGCAGCCTGGCCTCGCTGCTGGCCCACGCCGAAGGGGAACGGGCTGCCACCCCCGGCACTGCTCCCCCCGCCGGTAGCAGGCAGCCCCGGTCGCCGGCGGGCAGCCTGGCACAGCGGGAGATCCGGCAGTGCGGAGTCTGCGTCCGCAGCCTCCGCGGTGCCTTCGAGCCTGCGTGGGAGACGGTGGAGGTGAAGGCGGCCGGGGGGAGTGTTGCGGCGGTCACCAGCGACTGCAGCAGCAGCTGCCAGGAGGCATACTTCGATGGCGGTGGCTCTCCAGGGCCGAGGCCGGAGTGGGGCAGCCTGAGGAAGGAGCGGATCGTGATGCTCTTCCTGAGCCACTGGAGACGGTCCACCTACGGCCCCCACCTGCTGGCCGCCGGGAACTCCCGGGAGGCAGCGGCGACCGGGGAGGGCGGGGCGGCCCGCCTGGCACGGCAGAGGGTGGCCATCCAGCGGTTTCTGCGCAGCTGGCGGGACACTGCCTCCCGCTGCCCCCCGCCACCGCCGACCCCTGCAGCCGGTCGCGCCCCTCTCCTCCCCAGAGCAGTTCGTGGCCGAAGCCGGGGGGGGCGCCCGCTGACTACGACAGCCTGTCGCTGGAGCTCTTCATGCTGGGCTATTTCCGCATCCTGGAGCAGGAGCTGTCTCCCGAGGAGCGCCCGCGGCCGCCACCTCCTCTGCTTCGAGGTCTTCGAGCAGCTGAGCCGGCATGGCTGGCGGGCAGTACGCTCCTTCCACCGTGCCGTTACCGACGAGATCGCTGCCGGCCGGCGGGGCTGGCGGGACGGCTTCGACGACATCAAGGCGAGGTATTTCGGATCGCCCCAAAACTCGGCCTGTCGGCCGGGAGATGGGGAGGAGATCTGCCGCTATATCGACCGCAGCTTCGCCTTCTGGAAGGAGAAGGAAGCAGAGATCATCAGCTTGAAGGAATGATGCCCGCTGACGGGGAGGGCAAAGGGCTGTGTGAAGCCGCGGGCTGCAATAAATGCTTTTTCGGTTCTGTCCAAGCTGAGCGAGGCTTCCCGGGGTGATGGAGAAAGCGTTTGAGCAGAGGGGAAAGCGCCGGTACCCCGACTACCCCATCCCCCCCGGGATCAGTGTTTTGGTCTCCAGCTCCCCGCGACGAGGCGGATGCCACCGTTTATTTGTGGCCGCCGAGGAGTGAGATAACATCCTATATTTAACACGCGGCATCGTCAGCTACAGCTGGAGGGAGGAGGCACATCTCGGGGACTCCTGGCGACCGATGGGGCAGGGGGTGGGAGGGGGCTGTGTGCTGTGGGAGCCTTTTCCTCCAGGCTTGCGGTGCCCATCTGGCCATGGAGGGATGCTTTCCCAAAAACAGCAGAGCCGCGAGATGACGGGGCTGAGAAGGAGCAGGCAGCACTCCCGTGCGGTGCCTTTAAGAGCAGGGAGCAGTGTCCCGGTGCTGCCTAAAAATAGTGCATGTGTCCCCCCACTCCCGGCTGCATCCCGTGTCTCGCCGGAGTGTTCCTCTCCAGTGCTGCGGCTGCGGCCACTTCCCTTCCAGTGAGCCGGCTGAAGGGTTGCAGAGCCCAGGTGAGAATGGGAGGGAGCGAGTCAGAGTGGGGCTCAACTCAGCCGCAAAACCACCTCTACCCCCGAAAAATCGGTGGCAGTCTTGTCAGGGCAGCTCAAAGCATGGGGAGGAGAAATCACAGCCACCCATGAAAGAGGGAGTGGGAGGCTCCAGGGAACACTTCTGCCCCTGCCGCTGCCTGTAAATCAGGCACTGGAAAGACGCGGTCGTGCCGGGGCAGGGGGAGAGTGGGAAATGTCGTTGCCTTTTCCTGGCAGGGACAACCCTTGTCACGCTCCACTTGGCTCTGTCCACCGGTAAGGCGCTGCAGCCATCCCTAGCACCATGGTGAGGAATGTAGACGACTTTGACTTCTGCCTGCCTTCACATGCCCAGGGAGTGCTGGAGGGGCTGCAGCGGCTGCGCACCAACCCCAAACTGGCAGATGTGACACTGGTGGCAGGCGGACGGGAGTTCCCCTGCCACCGTGGCATCCTGGCCCTCTCCAGCCACTACTTCCATGCTATGTTCTCCGGTGACTTCGCTGAGAGCATTGCAGCACGGGTGGAGCTGAAGGAGGTGGAACCCTGGCGCACTGGAGATGCTGCTTGACTTTGCCTACATGGGGAAACTCACCATCAACCAGGGCAACGTGGAGGGGCTTATGCGGACCTCCAGCCAGCTTCACTTCCCCACCATCCAGAAGGTCTGCAGCCGCTACCTGCGGCAGCAGATGGATGC
This sequence comes from Bucorvus abyssinicus, assembly GCA_009769605.1. Taxonomy (NCBI): domain Eukaryota; kingdom Metazoa; phylum Chordata; class Aves; order Bucerotiformes; family Bucorvidae; genus Bucorvus; species Bucorvus abyssinicus. Next base: position 17,144,184 of record CM020035.1, read on the forward strand.
CACCAACTGCCTAGGTATCTGTGAGTTTGGTGAGAGCCATGGCTGCCCTGAGGTCTCCTCCAAGGCCTGGTCTTTCTTGCAGGAAAACTTTGAAGCCGTCTCTCTGCAGGAGGAGTTCCTCCAGCTCTCAAAGGAGAGGTTGGTCATCTACCTCTCCAATGACCAGCTGCAGGTGCAGGAGGAACAGAGCCTTGCTGAGGCTGTGCTGCGCTGGGTACGCCACAACCCAGGGCACCGAGCTCAGTTCCTGCCCGAGCTGCTAGAGCTGGTCCACCTTGTCTCACTGCCTGACCAGTACCTGCAGAACCTGCTTGCAACCGAGCCCCTTGTCCGTGACTCAGATGCCACCAGGGCCCTCATCGCCCGATCCCGTGCTGTGGTGGGTAACCCCTGCCCCAAATCCCTCCCCCAAACTGGGGAGGAGGCTCAGCTTGGAACCCGACCGTCCTGCCCTGATGTCTCCATCAGGGGCAGAGTGATGCTGTTGCCCAGAAGAACCCTCCAACCTCACCGCAGAAGCTGGAGGAGGTACTGGTGGTGGTCGGCGGCCGTGTGCTGGAGGAGAGTGAGGATGAGGACAGGGGGCTGGAGGTGCCCTCTGCCCCCAGGAACTTTGCCTTCTACAACCCCAAAAGCAGTAAGTGCTCACAGCAGGTATGGTGCAAGCGCACATGCCCCCCTGCATGTTAATTAACCCTCTGTCTACCCAAAGCACCTCTTGCCAAACTGGCTTAAAAGTATCATTACTGGCTGGGGTGGATCATTGCTTGTCTCCACTGGATTTCAGGGCGTTGGATGGCTCTGCCTGATTTCCCTGATTACAACAAATGGGGCTTTTCCCTGGTGGCTCTGAACAACAATGTGTATGTCACAGGTAGGTTCTGGGGCTGCTGGTGCAGGGTGGGGGCCCTCAAGGAGTGGGGACAGAGGATGGGAGACAAGGATGTGGGCACAGGGCTCTGGCATGGTGCCAGAGGGCTACTATCCTCTCCAATCAAAGCCCTCTTACTGCCCCCTTGGGTGGATCCAGCCACTGGCAAGTGATGCCCAGGGATGGCTGCGCTTCGAGGGGGTGCCCCATCTGACCTGTTCCTCCCCAGGTGGTTCCCGGGGATCCCAGAATGACACATGGTCAACAACCCAGGCCTGGCGCTTCTGCCCCAGAGATGGCTCCTGGATGCCTATTGCTTCCATGCTGAGAGCCCGGACAAACCACACCAGTGCCGTCCTCAACGGCGAGATCTATGTCATTGGGGGTAAGGCTGCAAAGACCCTGCAGGCACTGCTGGGCAAGGCATCGATGGGTGCCCCGGAGCAGTGGGTGGCTGCAGTATCTTGCTGCCCTGCAGGGACGACAGTGGACGCAGTGGAGGTGGAGCGCTACGACCCCTACAACAAGAGCTGGTGCGCCATCAGCCCAGCCCTCAAGTACGTGAGCAATTTTGCAGCCGCCAGCTGCTTGGGCAAGCTCTACCTGGTGGGCTCCTGTGCCATCAAGTACAACGCACTCACCCTGCAGTGCTACAATCCTGTCCAAGGTGAGAGTGGGCCCTGCTGCCACACCCCACCAATGCCTTCCTGGGCTGAGGGGGACCCCAGGGAGGCAACATCCTGTGCCGCCAGGCGTGGTCCTGCAAGATGCCACCAGGTGCTAACAAGGTCTGGCAGTGGCTACAGCATAGGGCCAGGGGTCAGTCAGGAGCATAGCTGCTGGCAGCATGGTCCTGAGTGACAGACCTCCAGCATAGCCTGGACCTGAGCCTCTGTGGAGCAGGATCATGGGGATGGAGGGGTGGGGGAGGCTGCCTCCCTTAGGGAGAAACTAAACCACCATGACAACGCCACCTCCTCAGTCCCCATCACACACCACCACTACAGACAATATTCCCCCCCACTTTTTTTTATGCAAGACCCTTGTCTGGGATGGGACCCTGCCTGGCTGCCCTGTCCCCCTTTTTTTCAAACTCACCCTTAAACAGCTGCGGGCTCAGCAATGCTTTTTTTGGTCACTGACAGCTGCATCAAGAGCCAAGGGTGGGATGCACTGCTGACAACTGCTTCTTGCAGATTTGTGGAGTGTGATTACGTCCCCCTTCATCCCCAAGTACCTCTCGGCCCCACGCTGTGCACCCTGCGTGGGCTCATCTACCTCATTGGAGACAACACAAAGAAGGTCCATGTGTACAATCCAGAGGCCAACATCTGGCAGAAGGTAGTGGGATGTGGGGCTGGGTGCAATCACCCACCTGGGGAGGTGGGGCAGCTGTTCCCTCTCTGCAGCACCCCACAGCCATACACCCACGCCTGCTCCCTCTGGGTGCCAGCACACCCTCTCCCTCTTGCCTGCTCATACCTCAGTTCTATTAATGCCTGTAGAGCTGAAGATGCCCCCAACCCTTCCTTCCCTGCTCCCCTATCACACCCACACTACGAGCACAGCTTTCACACTAAGTTATTGATTTTAAACAGCATTCACACTGCAGAAGCCCACAGGACTCCCTTTTCCAGCACCACCCTCCTGCAAGGTTTGCAGGGCTTCTGCCTGCGCAGTCCAGGAAAATCCTTCCTGTCCCCTCCGCCCCCCAGACTGCTCGCTTCCTGCAGGATCCCCAACCTTGCTCTTGCATAGGCACAACACAGAGATGATGCTAAAAGCAATACATGGTCCCAGAGGCACCCATCGACCAATGGGTCGATGTCTTCCACAGTGGGAGCAGGAGGTCCCCAGGGGTCCCAGTGCATCTCACCCTCCCCCTTCTGCAGGTGCAGCTACTGCACATGCTCCATGAGAACGGCGGGATGGTGCCACTGGGCGACCGGATCTTTGTCACTGGCGGCCACTGGAAGGGCATGGATGGGGACTACCAGGTGGAAATGGAGGTGTATGACTGCACCAAGGACCTCTGGACACGGGAGGGCTCCCTGCCCTGCCTCTGGCTCTTCCACAGCTCTGCCTCCATCTTCATGGATACCTCGAAGTGGACGGAGGCTTTCCAGGGTGACCATGGGTGGTAGGAGAGTCCACAGCACTGCCTGTCACCCTGCACAGCTGCTCCCCACCTCTCACCTCTCTCCCTGCTGCCAGTTCAGCTCTGCAGGGGAGGAGATGGAAACCTGTCTGCCAGGCTGGCTGGGGCATCAACAACATGTGTTCCCCCTGCCACCACGGGGAAAAGGCTTTTCCTTATAAAACACACTATTGTTAATCCTCTCTTTTAGTTTGTTGAGGTTTTTTAAGAACTGCCTTTTTCCTCCTCCAAAAACTCAAAATCTTTTAGGATATTTCAAGGTCTCCCAAAATGTGGCCCATCCAATCAGTAACTGGCGTTGCTGCCTGGTGGCTATAGCATCTTTACCATCATGTTGACATCTAGCGTGGGCAAACCAGACAGGGAGCACGGGAATCTCTGTTCTTGACACCCAAAGGTTGCCAGAACCTAGCTGGCTCACACTGAAGTGTCAGACCCACTCCAGCGACCCATGGAGCAGAATGACAGGAGATAAACCAGCTTTTGGATGCTTTGTGTGCTCAGGTGGCATAGTGTACTGTGGCAGGGTGCTTCATCCTAGTTTCTCTCCCAGGATGTGCAGCACATGACCCTGAGAAGTGACCGAAGAGTCATGGTGAAGCAGCCAGCATCTCAGTGGGCTTCTGGCTCCCAGTGCAGGGACAGAGCCAGGTGGTGCCTCCTACCCATCCCCCTCTGCTGGTACCCGGTGGCAGAGAATACCCCAGGACAGGGCAAACACCAATTGATGCTTCTCCAAAGACCAGTCCCCCACTGGCACTGGGACATCGTAGCTCTGACAGTGTCATTTGATCTTTAATCTGTTCTGTGTTACGTTTTTTTATTATGTTTGAAGCATTAAATATAAGTGCCGAGCAGCTCTGCAGGTCGTGGGGGTTGGCTCCCGGGTTGCGGGGGGAGCGTCCCTCGCTCCTCGTGCTCCGCGCTGCTCCCAACGGACCACGCGGCTGTTTACACATAGGGGAGGTTCCCGCTTCCTGCGCTCTCCCGCGGTTGCAGCGGTATCCCCGGTGGGCCCCCGCCGAGTCCTGGCAGCGGGGCGGGCCCCGCGGCGTCCTCTCAAGTCCAGAGGCGGCGCCGGGACCGCCCTCCCTGGTAGTGGCGGCGGCGGGATGCGGCTTCCCGAGCTGTGGCTGGCGCTCCTCTGCGCCTGCTACTGCTAGGACCGGCTCCCCGGGGGCGGCCCGTGAGAAGTCTCCGGGACCAGGAGCAGCCGCAGAGTTTGGACGCGGGGAGCCTGGGGAGGCTGCCCCCCGGGCCGGCGGCGTGGACCCCCGCCAGGCATGGATGCTGCTGGCCGGGAGCCCCGAGCAGGCGAGCAGCAGCCGGGCCCGGGGCAGGACGGGCACGGTACGGCATCGGATGGGGGCTGGCACAGCACCGGTACCGGCCAGTGGCCAATCTCCAGGAAGATCACCCCAGGCTGCCTTGCACGTCCGTGTGCCAGGCAATGGCCCTGCTCCCCACGAGGTCGCCACTGCGCTGGAAAAGCTGCTGAGGGAGCTGCAGCTCCTGCGTAAAGGTACTCACGGGCCCCGGGAAGTGCTGCAGGAAAGGAGGGCTGAGGGGGATCCCAGAGCAGGAGCAGGGAATAGTGGGGACCAGGCACCACCCCACCCCCAGCAGAGTCGGGGCTGGGTGGCAGAGCCATGTGCTGGCTTATCTTGGTGCCAGGAATAGCTGAGGTCCCTTCCTAAAGTCAAGCCCTGTTCGGGTTTTGGGGTCAGGCATGGTGAAGGACCAGGCGAAAACACCCAGGAAGGCCTTGGAAGGGCGTGAGGAAGAGAAGGAAAGCAGTGGAGGCCACCCACAGGCCAGGTCCCATTGTCACGTGGAAGCAGCCTTCCACTGCTGGACACGTGAAAACATCACCGTGGAACAGAGGGCACAGAAGGAGCTGCGACTCTTCTACATTGTGAGTCCTCAGTCTGCTGCCCCTTCCTGCATGCAGCACCTTCCTACCCATGGGGGTACCGCTCTAGCCCAGGTGCTCTTTCTCTAACCCTATGCCTTTCCCCATCTTCAGCCAGAGAGAGAAGGGACGTTCCACCGTGGCTTGGGGCTGAACCTGACCAGCGGGCAGTACACGGCCCCCATCACAGGGTACTACACCTTCACTGCCACGTTGCACATTGGTGAGCCCTCAGGCACCCCCCATGGCCCTGCCGGGGAGGTCCAGGACAGCTCTCACACTCGCATCTGTCCCAGTGCGCAGAGAAGCAGCGGAGAAAGGGGCAGCCATGCAGGAGGAATCATGTGCGCGTGCTGATATGTGTGCAGTCCCACTGCCAGCACAACAGGTACGGCAGGGCAAAGCCGGGATGGGATAGAGACAGGAGTCCGGTATCCCAAGGGGGGAAAGAGGGACATGCTTTCGCCAGCACCACCCTCTCTCTTCTGCAGCAATTTGGAGACTGTGTCCCAGCTGGAGAATGGCAGTGACCTTTTCACCGTCTCCGTCACTGGAGTCCTTTATCTGCAGGTTAGTGGTGCCAGCTCTGCTCAGTACTGAACTGGGCAGGAAAGTGCCTTCTGTGACCCCAGCTCCAGGTCTGGGCATTGAGTCTGTTTCTCAGCCCAGCTCCAAGCCCAAAGGACACTGAAGGTTGAGGTCTACAGCACATACCATGGCTGGGCTGCCCTACTGGCCTCTGTGTCATCTTTTCCCCTGAAGGGGTGGTGGGTGGGGGCAGGTGAGCAGCCCTCCAGCTCTCAGCTGCTGCACACAGAGGACAGCTTTCTCTTTTGCTCTGCCTGGCTGTGCTCAGTGCCCAGTGGAGGTGTCGCTGTTAAAACCCTCTCTCCCTCCAGGCTGGGCAGTATGCCTCTGTTTTCGTGCACAACACTGCAGGCTCTCCCCTCACTGTTCAAAGCGGCTCCGATTTCAGCGCCATTCTGCTGGGGGTGTGAAAAGGCACTGGGCACCTCACAAGGAGCTGAACCTGTGCCAGAAGCAGCTGGACCCTTCCCTTCGCGAGCCACTGTCATGCCTCCCCCTGCACAGCAGCAAGCCCAGGGCAGACCTTTTGCTGCTGCATGAGTTGCAAGCTGGTCTGATACTACTGCAGAACCGCCTGAAGCTGGACAAGATTGGGGAGAAAGGATGATAATACTAATGATAAAAAAAACAGCCTGACAAGGAACTAGGGAGTTCACTTTTATTTAAAGGCCAGGGCTGGAAATTTATCTTGGAAAATGCTGCTGACAAAGCAGCCAGCCAGCTGCTTTCTCTGTGAGGCTGTTCCCATTGTGCTAGGTGCTAGTGCTTGCGATGAAGCCCCAGGCCTCCATTTTTGCTCTTGGCAGATATCCCTGGCTGGCTTCTTAGCAGCCTAGACCAGATCATTTGTATCATTTTAGCTTCCCTGCAATGTATTAGCACGGAATGTTTGCTGGCAGAAGCCAATGTCCTTTGCAGCTCATCTTCAAAACAGAGCAGTACCCTGATAATGCTACATATTCAATTAAAGCAAATTCCTGTCCCAGGGCTTTCCATGCCAGGCGTTCCCTGACTGTGGCACAGGGCCCAGGCTGTGGGCAGCACAGATAGGCTCCTTGCTTCGGCTCTGATAGCTGTCTGAGCCAAGGATGGGCGCAGGGCTACGTGCCTGAGCAGGGGCTGCAGGAGAGGTACCCAGGCAGGCTGGGTGTGGGGCAAAGGAGATGCACGTTTTATTTCTTAGTAGCACGTAGCACTGGGCAAGCTGTGCCAACAACATCGCAAGATAGTCTGAACTGCACCCAGCCCCACCTTCCTGAGGGATCTGTGCATGTGGGTGGAGGGAGGCAGTCTACTTGCACTGGATCTTGCTCATGAGAGCCTTCCTGGCCCTGCCAGGCCTTCTCCACAGGTTGCATCTCCTCAAGAAGCCTGGTGAAGTAGCTGTTGTTGCAGCTTTTCATGGATCGGGGTGGGGAGGAGAGGGAAGGGCCTGTGGCTAAGCAATATTAATGTTGACTTCTTCCAAGGCAAAGACAACTTGTCTCTGAAAGGAAAGATGTGCTTGTCCCCGAGCTGATGGGTGGGCAGGAGCATTCTAGCAGAGATGAGGCCTCTGCAACTCTTGCCCAGCTGAGGAGCTCAGCCCAGGCAGCACCTCCCAGTTACCATGTGTGACTGAGCTCACATCAGCCATCTTCCCTTCCTACTAAAACACATCTGAGAAGATACAAAAGGACTGACTGCTGGAGAGCAGGACTTGCTGAGCTGGTATGCTGTCCTCTGTGAGCAAGATATAAATAGTCCAGTGCCCTTGAACACAAAATGGAAAGAGTTAAGTTGGAGCTACTGGGGAGCTAGTTTAGGTGTTGGGAGGAGGGTAAAAGCTCAGTCAGCCCCAAGGGAGGGAAGCTGCATGTACAGCACTTCTGCATGGGCAACGCCAGGGTGGTGGTCCCAGAGCTCCCCACAGTAGCAGGATACTGCTGAGCAATGAGGCAGGTAGATAATTTTCAGGAAACCTCTTGCAGACCTCACCCTACCAGGAAATACAAGCAAATGTGTTTTTCACTTCCACTAAAGCTGAGGATGAACGTGCATTTGTAACTGGCTGGCTACTCACAAGCATCTGCACCACAGTGCTTCCTTTTTCCTGAAAAATGGATGATACAATCCATTTTATTGAAATTGTTATTAACTGTACCATAATACTGTGTATTATGTTCCTAGTTGGAGTTCTGTTTTCAGTACTCTTCCTAAAGAAAGGAAAGAAGAGTTGTAAGAGGAGGGAGAGGGAGAGAAAACCAACAGATTAGGCCAAAGTGATACTTCTCAGCAGCTCTTGCACTAAAATTAAGAGGAGCCTCCTGGAGGGAGCACCAGAGAGATGGATGTTGAGCTCAGCTCTTGCAGAGCAGCACAAAGCTCTCAGCACAAGAGCTATGAAAAGCAGGAAGGTGAGAAGGAAAGGTGGGTTGCCCTTCTGGGATTACCATCAGGGTTTTTTTTGCCACAGACGGAATAAACGCTGTGCTACTGACTTGTCTCTCCAAATTTCAAAGAGCAGAAGCAGCAGAGCATGTTGCTAATGTGCAATTAATTCCCTCTCAGCTCATCCTGTAGCACAAGCTTACTGATGTAATCTTACTGATGTAATCTTACTATGCAGAATAGCTGGGAGCAGAACAAGTGGGCAGAGGCAAGTGCTACCCCAAAATACGTGCTAGAGGCCCTATTTTCTTTCTCAATGCTATGCAGGAGATGGAGTTAGCGCAACTAGGTTCAAGTTAGCCTAACTATTAGCATAACCCCTAGAACTTTGACTTCTGCTGTAGAAGAAATAGATGAAAGACAGTCACCACACATGCCTCAAACAGGATAGGTTTTGTGTGGTCAAGAAACACAAAGCCCAGGACCATCTCCCAAAGCTCCAGGGAACACAAAAGAGCCCAGGAAGCCTCACAACCTGCACAGGACTATGCAGTGGTGCCTGCTGTTTTGTGCATTGACCTGCCCTCTTTGGGACTGCACCATTCCTCATGCAGAGCAAGGAGGCTGCATAAGAGACCACTGAACAGACCCCACTAGCTCCTCTTCCTCACTGCACCATCTCACCCACAGGATAAGAAAGTCACGTAATCTGGAATTTAAGTGCTTTGGTAGCCCAGTCTGTTTAGCTTTCACTCTGTCATTTGGTCTTAAGCCAAATTTTCTCTGGAAAAAACATCACAACAACCCTCTGCAGCAACAGCTGGTAGAGGAATGGGACAGGATGAGACACCAAACGCTTAATAGCAAAAAATGCCTAAAACCTGAGATGCCTGCTCCTCATATAGCACACAGAAAAGCACAGAGCTTCCCCTTATCTCAGATGCCTGGCAGTCCATTTGATGAAAACACTTTCCCAATAAACATCAGGAGATAACCCAGCTACTTTTGCTGCATAACACCAAAAGGTTTCCTTCCTAGCACTAAGAGGACAGACCACACTGTATCCCAAGCCACTGGCCTGGGGGTACTGCACAGTTTTCACAGTACAGCCCAACTGGAAGCTTCCACTGAGTCCTCTCAGTATGCTCAGGACTCTCCCAGTGCCTCATATAAAGCTCAAAGAAATGAATAGCAGAACTGCACCATTTGGAACAGCTGGCAGAGTGCATACCCACAGATGCCTACACTTCCTAGCACCTCTGCCAATGGATTTATTTGGTTTACCAAGACATTCATGGGGGTTTGACAGGACAAGAGATTTCTGCACAGGCTGATCCACTGTGGCAGTCACTTAGAAACACTGCTAGCCAAGTGAGCTAAAAACTATTAGGAAAAAAAAAAATCCCCAACTTTATTTACACTGAAGAGCATCCAGCAGGACCGTCCCTCCCCCAGCCACAGATGCATGCACACCAACTTCTCCCTTCTTACATCCACTGCAAGCCGAGGATCCTGCTGCCACACCTCTTCTCTCAGTGCTTTATCCGGACCACCATCACCGTGACGTTTGTCTGCAGACCCTCGCTGTACTGCCTTGTTGGCCAGTCTGTTACATGCAGTTTCGTATCTAGCATCTGCTTCTAGCTTCCCTTCTCTCACCTGGATGTTCTTATCCTGTTGGGACAAGGAAAGATGATGCTGACTGATCCCAACAGAGCGCATAGGCGCAAGCATACAGCAATTTCCAAGCATGGGGAAGCAGAACACATAGGACACCTCAGGGATAGGGGAGGATTACCCTGGCAGAAGTACATTTCCGCAAGTCAGAGTCATTCCGTTTTGTGCCCCCTGCACTGACGAACCCAGCCCCCACACTGCCTTCTCCTAACCTCCAGGCAGGACACAATGAAGTTCACAGCTTCTTCTGGTGTGAAGACTTTAAAGAGGCCGTCACATGCTATCAGAATGAACCTGGAAATGAAGCAGAGACAGATTCCAAGGCTGAATCTTTGGCTCCCCAGCTACAGCAAAATCCTTCCAAACCCATGCTAAATCCAAAAGGAAGATGCCATAAAGCTCACTTGAAAATCCCTCTGAAGCACCAGAAATCCTCTGGTGCTCCAGAACCTCCCCTTTGCAGAGCTGAGGCAATTCAAAGTACAGGCCAAAGAGCGAGGCAAACAATGTAAGACCTAGATCAGGACATCCTGGCAGTCCTACTGACATTGCACTGTTAGGCAAGACCGTATGTCCTGCTGGAAAGCTTCATTATTTTCTAGGAACTGCTTCTTTCTTTTTAAGTCCTTTTCATTCACATATTTTCCCCATGAAGTAGCTAATGTATGGAAATAGAGAAACACAGACAGCTTAATACCTTATGTGCATCTCTCTACATCCTTTACATTTCCATCTTCCTGAGGTATGTAATAATTTAAATAGAAATATTCAAAAGAAAAACAAGCAGCTTAACCCAGAAATAGAGGCATACATAACTCTGCGACAAGGTATTGCCACAGGGTGCAAAAGGTTGAGGGGATACAAAGCCCAAGGCAAGGACAGCTGTCTCCTGGCTCTCCACCAGAGGATGGTGGAGACAGCCTGCTGTGCACTCCCTGCCTGCACAGGGGACTGTATTAACGAGGAGTCCTAACCAGTCACTGGACAAGGAAAACTAAAACCATCCTGTATAGGTGGCCAGCCTGCCAGATCAGCATATGTCTCTGAAGACATTATTTCAGAGCCTGATGGTCAGAATATCTTTAGAAACATTTTAGTGGATCACTTGACATGGAACTCTAATTCCAGAAAAAGCAGCAGTACTGGGTTACATTCTCTCCTCAGAAAATTTACAGGGCCATACTGACATGAAAGCTCACAGCAATTTGTTATTGCCAATCATATGTTAGAAAAGTATCTCAAATCTTCAAGTATCAGAGCCAAATGCAATGGTATTTGTGGGCACCATGGCTGCTAGAAACAATTCTTGAACAGAATAGGGATTCAAGCATTCGAGCCTTAACCAACTGCTTAAACACTGGTATGTGAACTTCAGTGTTCAGAGCACGAAGGATGTCTAAGACTCACGTATGTTATCATTGCTGCATGGCCAGTTTCTCAAACAGGAGCCTTCATAGTATTTTGCAGAGTGAGGCAGCCAGCATTATCCCACTATACTGATAAGGACCAGGAGCAAAGAGATGTCAGCAGTAAAAGCATCTTCTAATTCTGGGTGATCAGTGTGAAGTGTTTCAGCCCTGACAGCAGAGGTTACAGGGTCATGCAGCTTGTGCTACTTCTGCTGAGCAAAGCTAGGACACAGCTAACCCTTTGTGCATGGGCACACTGTACCTGTCATTGTGAGTAAGTTGGCAGCGTTTGATATCTGGGACAGAGATAACACCACAGCGTTTGTACTGACCATCCCCAATGGAGCGGGAAACCTCCAGCACACCTAGGACTCTTCCATCCCTGCACAAGGAAAGAAAACACTGAGAGCCATCCCCCACATATGCACGTCACTGCACTGCATGACAGCGACACTCTTGGTGTGTTCAGTTGCCTCGTACTAATCCCGACCTACTTCCCCAGCAAGTTCAAACCTTCCCTTCAAAGTCTCCTTCCCTTTCTGCATGGTTGTATGAAGGTTTGGGAAAGAAATGGAGACAGGGAGGAAGAAATGAAGTCAGGAGAATTCAAGGCTGTTTTCTGTCTCCCTGCCCTAACTCAAGTCCTGCGTAGCCTAGCAAGCCAGGGAAGTAAGAGTTATATGCTGAGTTGAACTCCCAGAGGCAGAGGTTTGAATTCACAGATTATTTTTTGGCAAAGTATCTAGCAAACTGCATTTCAATAGAAGGACGGAGTGGTAGCAGGCAAGACGCGATCTGAGCCAGCCTCTTCTGTGCTCTGCCTATCGGGACACCAATCCCTATAGACTGGCTCAGCTGGGGGCAGTTCAAAGGAGCAAGAACCACAGAACTTTCTCCTAATCATAGAATGGTTTGGATTGGAAGGGACATTAAAGATTATCTCGTTCCAACCCCCTTGACATGGGAGAGACTCCTGCCACTGGACCAGGTTGCTCAAAGACCCATCCAACCTGGCCTTGAACACTTCCAGGGAGGGGGCACCCACAACTTCTCTGGGCAACCTGTTCCAGTGCCTTATCACCCTCACTGTAAAGAATTTCTTCCTTATTTCTAATCTAAACCTCATCCTGTCACTACCTGATCCTGATAAAGAGTCGTTCACCATCTTTCCTGTAGGCCCCCTTTATATACTGGTAGAGCACTATAAGGTTTCCCTGGAGCCTCTTCTTCTCCAGGATGAACAACCCCAAACGTCTCAGCCCATCCTCACAGTGGAGGTGCTCCAGCCCCTTGATCATCTTCTTTGTGGCCTTCCTCTGGACCTGCTCCCACAGGTCCATGTCTTTCTTAGGCTGGGCGCCCCAGAGCTGAACACAGTGCTCCAGGTGTGGTCTCACCAGAGCAGAGGGAGAGAATCACCTCCCTTGACCTGCTGGCCACACTGCTTTTCACGTAGCCCAGGGTGCGATTGGCTCTCCGGGCTGTGAGTGCACATTGCTGGCTCATATTCAGTTTTTCATCCACCAACACCTCCAAGTCCATCTCCACAGGGTGTTCCCAATCCACTCATCGCCCAGCCTGTATTTGTGCTTGGGATTGCCTCGACCCAGGTGAAAGACCTTGCACTTGGCGTTGTTGAACTTCATGAGGTTTGCATGGGCCCACCTCTCAAGTCTGTCAAGGTCCTCTGGATGGCATCCCTTACCTCCACCATGTTGACCATTTGGTCTTTAGTAACCACTGATTGCAGCAACCAGTTCTGTGAAATCCGACTTACAATACTTCTTTAGGAAGCAGTTTTGTTTGGTAAACCTTTCTAATTAACTGAGTGCTGCCCCAACAGAAGCAGCTTCCCACACTCCATCTTTCCAACAAACAATCATCTTTTCCCCTAAAAGGCTCTTCTGTGCACTCTGAAAAGACACAAGCTCATTCATCTTGTAGTCCAAACAACTGCGCTTGAGATAAAAGCAAGAAGTGAAGCACATCACAAAGATCGGATGCTCACACACTTGCGACTTATCTCTTGGGTCCAAAATATTGAACTATAAGCAATCAGAGAGCTCCCAGGCAGCTGGGGAGATGTTCCCCAGTTCTGAAAAGCACTAACAGACACTGGTCCATCTCCTTCACGTATGCAAAGATAGATCAGTGCTAAGCATAAGTAGCAGCATGTGCTTTCTAGAGATAAGGCCATCCAGACAAGGCAGTGTGCCAGAACTGAGTCCACCCCTCCCCACCCTGGGGGTATTCTGCCTCCACAGGCACTAAGATACTTCACCTGCACAGAGTCCTCTCTTGTGAGATTGCCATTAAGAAACAGCTTTCAAAGAAGGGAGAGAACCTAGCCAGGGGAATCAGACACAGCTGCCCAAACAGCCATGCACACTTACATACACACGAACACTAAGCTAATCTCACTCTGGCTCCAGAAACCTTCCTCCTACTGCAGACCACCTCAGTGCATCAGCTAACCCCCAGAGGAGCAACACTAACTGACAACAAGGGCTACTTGTGTCCTCTCAAACCATCCCCTGCTCTTGCAGGACAAAGAGGGAGAGGTGATGCTGCAAGCAAGGAGTTGAGTTGTGTTCAATGCCAGTGTGCACCAAGTGATAACTTCTAATAAAAAAAAAATCAAGTCCAGCTCTGTAGGCTCAATTCTGTACGTCAAGCTAAAGAACAGCCATGCTTGCACCGCACTGTCATGCTTTAACATGGGTTCCTGCCCTTGCAGCACAGTATCCTGCCACCATTGTAAGCACCTGGGAAACCAGCCCCCATCAGACAACTCAAGCTACTGAATCCTTAAGACACTTCAGGCACCACTGTGCCTCCCACAGGCAGCAATAGATTATCTTCAGGATCTCACTAACAGAGCACTGAGTTTCTGGAGTTCCCTGAGCCCAGTGCTTGGGCCCAAAGTTTAGGGCCAGGGTTTAGATTTGCTCACTCACACCCTTTAGGCACTTACCTGACATTTCCCCCAGCTTTCTGTATTCGCATACGCTCCTCATATTGGGTGGGGTTATGCTCCTTACTGAGGCTTAAGGCTGTGTGTTTCTGACTCTCTTCATTATAACGACACAGAATCGCCTGTGCTGACAAAAGACCCTCGTGAGTAAACAACAAAAAAACTGCCCCAAGAATTTCTTGAGAGTGAGCTGCAAGTTGTAGTGAATGGGGCTATCAGCTCATCACCAGCGGTGTTGCTCAGGGCTCAACCCTAGGGCCAGTGCTGTTCAATATTTCTGTCAGTGATTGGGATTCAGGAGTTGAATGCATCATTAGCAAGTTTGCTCATGATACCAAACTGAGAGGTGCTGTTAACCCTCTTGAGGGACAAAAGGCCTTGCAGAGGGATCTATATAGATTGCAGCATCGGGCAACCATCAACGACATGAAATTTAAGAAGTCCGAGTGCTGGATTCTGCGCCTGTGATGAAGTAGCGCTGGGCACAAGTTTAAATTGGAAAAGAAGTGGCTGGAGAGCAGCCCTGCAGAAAGGCATCTGGGGGTGCTGCTTGGCACAGCTCAATAAGAGCTGTGCCCTGGCAGCCAAGAGGGCAAACTGCACCCGGGGGAGCATCAAACATAGCATAACCAGCTGGTCCAAAGAGAGGATTATCCCACCGTATTCAGCATTGGTGTGGCTTCACCTCCAGTACTGTCTGCAGTTCTGGGCCCCACCATTTGAGAAGGCTGTGAAGGTCCTTGAATGCATCCAGAGGAGGGCAACAAAGCTGGTGACAGGGCTGGAAGGAATGTCCTGTGAGGAGCAGCTAAGGACTTAGGGCTTGTCTTACTTGGAGAGAAGGAGGCTGAGAGGCAACTTCATTGCTCTCTACAGCTTCCTGAGGAGGGGACATGGAGAGGGAGGTGCTGATCTCTTCTCCCTGGTATCCAGTGGCAGGATGCATGGGAATGGTTCAAAGCTGCACCAGGGGAATTTTAGATTGGACATTAGGAAGCATTTCTTTATTGAGAGGGTAATCAAACACTGGAACAGGCTCCCTAGAGAGCTGGTCAATGCCCCAATCCTGTCAGTGTTCAAGAGGCACTTGGACAGTGCCCTTAATAATATGCTTTAACTTTTGGTTAGACCTGAATTGACAGTTTGATTAGATGATCATTATAGGTCCCCTCCAACTGAAATATTCTGTTCTATTCTAGATAATGTGAGATATTTAGCACCACCAAGAGAGATCTGCCACACACAGTTGTGGGAGACACAGAAGTACCCTGCACCTACCCAAAACAGGATGCTTTGAAGAAACAGTTCGGGAGCTCATGGCATCTGGGACATCCCACATAAACACCTCACCCTTCAAGGCAAATAAAGCTCTTGAAGGAATTGAGATGCCAGCAGTAGGCTTCTGCATGCTGCTTACCCGGCTGTCCCCAAGGTTGGCTATGTAGAGAATATTGTCAACAGCTAGGACACAAGTAGCTGTAGAGCCGTCCTTCCATGCTGGTTTCCTGAAGGGAACAAAAGTGAGATTACTAAGGGAGAAAACAATGTTTGAGAAGTTAGTCAGAGAGTGCTCCTGAGGTCTTAAAGAAGTGTCATTTGTCAACACAGCAGTCAGCCAGCACAAGCCCCAAGCAGCTGCCTGCAAGTAGCTAGGCAAACTCTTGATGGTAAATAGCAAGCAGGACAAGTACAGAGGAACTTCTAAATGCATGGCCAACTGATTCAAATACTGCCAGCCATGCTGCCCTCTCACTCAGCTCCCAGCAAAGTTTATCTGTGGCTGGAACAGGCTCAGCCCCAATGCCTGTCCGTAAGCCATAGCATCATAAGCAAACAAGCACCCCAAACATCCTCAGGAGGGTCTTTCTTTGTAGCAAAACGAAGACACAGCCAAGACTGCAACATAACTGCCTTCCTTTTTGCTTTCATTTCTCTTCCTTTTATCACATTACTCTGCCTGCCCACATCAGTCCTCACCATCAACACCACTTACTTAGTCACTCTCCTGATATTTCACTTGCTGTAGTTAAGATAGTATCGCTAAAGGTCAAGGTAAAATGAGAAGCATTTCTTAGATTACAGCTGCTAGACTAGTCCACAATGAAGCCTGGCTGTGATGTCACTCTTTACTGAAACTAGCTTTGATACACTGATTTCTAGACATATTTCATGCAGTTTTAGCAATCCTTTGTAGCAGCTTTGTCACGTCACATTTATGATCAGAGACTGGTTTGGGAATGACACTGTTGTGACAGACTCCAGAAAGCTTTTCCATTTTGCCTAGTCAAACTAGGTAGGCATTCTCAGAATCAGATGCATCAACAGTCTCTCCACCTGTCAGAGGTGTCACTATGAAATAAACAAAAACCCCAAAACCAAACATGTAAAGGACTGGTGACAAAGTGACTGTATTTTAAATGCAATCTACATCTTCCCTAATCCACACAGGTGGGATTCAGTTCAGTTCAGCAGAGACAGAGAAGGTAAGTGCGCTTGCACTCAAAACCCAGCTGGGAGACAAACTGGCATTTACTCCACAGAAAGTAGCTGCTGTGCTTTTCAGCTTCAAAGAATCTGCTAGGAAGAAGCTTAAGATGAGGGACATTTTTCATCAACATCTGTTTTCAAAGAGACAATTTAAACTTACACTAGGTGACTACAGTCTTTCAGCACAGGGCATTAAAAACAATCTCAGAGATGTGCTCCAGCCTGACAAGCACATACTCACTAATGGGAATGCAGCCCTAAAGAAAGCTGCACACAGCAACCTGCAAAGCACTGCTCTCTCTACATATACCCTTCTGCTACATTTTGATGACATCAACATAGAGATGCCATCTCAGGCAGTCCGGGATAAGTCACTGCTGCAACACGGTACATCTTTTTTAAAGAAGGCAAACAACATGGCCTGGTAAGAACAAAGGTGCATTTTTGGTCATGTTTTGCTTCCTTCCTTCACCACAAATGTTTGTGGTAGTCTTCTGACACAGCTAAACTGTATGGGGTTTCACAAAAGCATAGACATGACTCAAGACTTCCTCTGCCCTGCTCAGAACTAAGGCCTGTAAGATGCAAGCTAAGAAATACAAATGCACGGGAAGCATGCACACTTACTGGCTGGATGCCTGCTTTAGAAACTCCTCATCTGTGTGTTTGAAGGTGTCCAAAAGGCATCTCTTCACTGTTTTCTCCACGCTGACTACCTCACCTGTCATCAGACATGGAAAACAGCAACTAAGCACCACCTAAAACATATCTGACCTACCCCAGTCCCTCCCTTCATTCATCCAACATTCAGTCAGGTAGTGCATCTTTCAGACTCTGGGCAGAGCAGCTAGGTCACATCTTGGACTCATGCTACCAAAAATCTGCGTGGCAGCATGTATGGAGAGTTTACAGCATACCCCTCTCCCCATAGGCATATTTTCACACTTGAAGTGGCACTGCCAAAACTGGCAACGGTGCATCTCACACTTGCTTAGCAGTTCACAACTGGCTACTTACACCCTTGTGCCAAAAAAGTCTTCCAGCCCACTTCCCCAGGAGGCAGCCCAGACTTGCAAGCCCACTGGGAATAAGGAATGGGAACTGTAGAACTACTCCCAAACAAATCTGTTTCCCTATCCACTGCCATAATGTCAAGGTGTAGGTTGTTCTACAGCCCATATTCCACTTCTCTCACCTTTAGGAAATTTCTTAATCAGGTTTTGGTGCAGATTCTGTGCTGCAAATTTTGAGGCTCGGACTCCCCCGTGGCCATCAAAAACAGCAAAATACGAAACACGTGTGCTGTGAGGGAACAAAGAGTAGCAGAAAGGGGCTAAGAAAGGCCATTAGCCATAGGGTGGGATCAAGTAAATTTTTCTCCATAACCCCCTGCCCTGTGTCAACTGAATAAATACTGCACCCCAAGGCACAAACTACGGCAGCAAATCTCTAAGCTCACACATTTACATGGTTTACACATGCAGGCACGTGTAATTTTCCGTGTAATTTTCCACCCCTCAAGAAAATGAAGGGCAGAAAAGAGTTTACAGACCACAACTTCGCATAAAAGCAACTCACCTCAAGGGCACTGCAACATCCCATCACTACATAGACATCAGTCTAACCAATTCTACAGTTCCTTTCACACCTAAACTTGTTGAAAGCATGCTACAGACAAGAAACTCAGATCCCTTAGCACACAAAGCTCTCGGGACAATATTAGTCCAGAAGTTAAATCCAGTATCAGGATGATGCTTGAAAGTATTCCTTTAAATACACACAATGTCCCTTACACACACTTATATATGATAATTTGTTAAGAGATTTAAACTTCTCAAATGAGAGAGTTATGACATCTGTTTCTTCTTCTTCAAGCGTTCTCCATTGCCACAGTAAGGATTTTACACACTGTAAAATCCCCAAGGCAAGGTCTGATTACTTATAATTAAACTGAGAGTCTCTAAACATCCACGCTCACATTTGGGTAACAGAGGCTCAATAACCAGAGTTACTGGGCCCTTACAGTCCTTGTGAAGTTAGTGACCACAGAGCATCACTCCAAAGGAAGTATTTGTATATAATAGTCCTGCAATTTGCCCAGGAATGCAGCTAGTGATTCAACACAGGTCCACCAATAACAAGCCCAGACCACACACCATGATGCAGGCGTAGTCAAGAGCATCAGCTGCTCAAAGCAAAAAGTATCACATCATGGGCTTAGCTGAAGCAAGCTGGAGCTCCTTCACCCCTGTGGTGGCTGCCACCCACAGCTTTCTTCTGGCAGTTGGGGCCCACTTACATTTGGGAGGGCAGAGGCTGGCATTCCTCAGTAATATCATTTAAGATGACATGTGCATCCTGCATGTCTTCTCTTTCGCCTTTCCTCTCTGCCACATAACCCTTCAATGCAAAAATGCCCACTGATCCTAGAGGGGAACAAAGCAGACGCATGCAAATCACTCCTCCATCTCCTCAGCTCAGGATAAAAAACAGCAAGTCAGTGAACATTTTTCAGTTTTCAGAACCCTATCCTGTCACTGCAAGCAAAGTACAGTCCTTGTCCTGCAACAATATATCCTGTTCAGCAGAAGGTGTGAGATGTATTTTTTTTTGTAACATGGGTTTTTAAGTGTCCCCAAGGTCAGCAGCTATAAAAGCCATTTGCCCCCATTTTGGCAAGCAGCTGTAGCCAAGCAGGACTGCTGGATACTGGACAGTACTCTTACCAAAAAGGGGCGGGGCGGCACAAGGGAAGTATGTGGCACTGAAGCTGCAGATTAAACAAACCACAACTTTAAAGAGGGTGCTAAGGACAGGAAAACAGGGTCTGGTGTTTTCAGAACACATCCTTTCTTCCGTATTCCTGAACACATTCCCAAAGCTGCAACATAACACACAGGCACCCACAATGAAGTCAAATGCCTTATTATATGTAACAGCGAGTCTCTCACTCACTCTCTTGCCTCTCGCCCTCTTAGCAGCCACACCGTGGAGAGATTCATGGATGTGTCAAAAGAAACTGGTACGGCTTTAGCCTTCCATACGTTTCACAACCAATACCCCTTTTGGCAGCTCAGGAACTTATCCTGCAAACTCTGAGGTGCTTGCTGTTCAGTTTCTGCCACTTCAGCAGGGCCAGTAAGGAGGCCCATGTGAGGGAGGCAGAGTGCTCCAGGGAGCCTGAGGGGCTTCCACAGACTGCCACAGCAGTTTGTTCCCTACAAGAGGCTGAAAATGCAAGCAAACTGAAGAACCAAAGCTTAGCTTTGGTCTGGACTTACTCAGCCCAATGTCAAAAGAACAAATCAAGTACATTTGTTTTCAAACTGTCTGAAAACCTTTACAAACTTTCTTTTCCACAAGTTCTTCCCTGCCATTCTTCTCTTCCTCCTCCAATGACTTTCTCTTCTCCCCTTTCCCGTGGCTCCCTGCTGATGAGATGTGCTCAGTAGCACTGGAGGCTGAAAGAAAGCAAAAATGCAGGCAGCCGAAGTCTTCCAGCTCTGTTTTACATGCACAAATTCAGCGGCAAACCCTTTATACCGAAGCACTGTCAGGAGCATAGGCTCGCACACTTACACATTATTATGTAACCAGAGTTAGTCCTGAATAAGACATACTAACTGACCACAAACCTGTACACGCAACTTCACTCAGCACTTATAACCTGCCGCACACATCGCTGACTAACCCAGTGGGCGCTGACTTGATCACTTTACATTGTGTGACCCTACTTCAGGCCCAGTACAGTTGTATTTGGCTGGCAGGCTGTTGATTTTCCCCACCAAATCGCGGTTTGTTTCTTAGCTACCAGCCCTTCTTGCAGTTACCTCCTCAGGTCCCCAAAAGACATCTGAGGGATGCTCTTCTGGGAACAGACCCAAATTTACTTTTTTAAAGAGTCAGAATCTCAATTTAAACAATCAGAGCACAGACCACCATAACCGGTGTCAACCAGCCCAGACGCCAGGTTAACTTGCTATGCATCCAACATGACGGACTACATCAACGAGTTCTTCTGAGAAGGGCAGGTCAGCAGAGGCTTGGTGAGCTGACACAGCTCCTTACCTGTGCCACCACTGCTGGCTGGTGGAAGATCGTCAAAAAGTAAAGGGCCTCCTTTTCCTAGAGCACAAGGAAAAAGCAAGAAAAACTAAATATCTGTGTCCCTTTGAGAGAATAATGCTCTGTGTATGCCCCTCCTGAGGTGTGGAAATTATAGAATGTCAGATTGTCAGAGTCAAATTTCAACTTTTGTTACTGGATGGTGGGGGCAGGCTCAGGCCTTAAATTTGTTTCAGGAAATATTTATATGGAACATATTATGTGGAACATCTATAATATTCTGGTTATCCAAAAAAAAAAAAACATACAAGAAGAGGAAAACAGCTGCTCTGCACACTAGTGCTGATAACCCAATGGTCTTTATTCTAACAATGAAAA
Organism: Bucorvus abyssinicus; assembly: GCA_009769605.1. NCBI lineage: Eukaryota > Metazoa > Chordata > Aves > Bucerotiformes > Bucorvidae > Bucorvus > Bucorvus abyssinicus. The sequence continues at coordinate 17,165,073 of CM020035.1, forward strand.
CAGTTTACCCAAGTTTCATCTCAAGAGATGCTGATGCAGAAACATGAGAAGCAGGAACAAGAGCACCCATACCTGAGTCAGCACTGCTGGCTGGTGGGAGATCATCAAAAAGCAGAGGCCCTTTCTGGGCTTCCTTCCCTGTAAGACACCAGTGCAGAGTCAGGACCTGTTGCAGGCTCTCAGGGATTGGTTTCTGGAATGACTGTCCCCCAGATGAGCACAGATAAGGTAAGCAAGGAAAGACTTGTCTACCTTTCTTCCATCTCTAATTTAGGCAGCTCCTACATAAGCTACCCTACCTGCCTAGGGATTATATGAATTTTATCTTGAAAACAGCTTTTTTTTTTGCTAGCATTCCACTCAACTTCAGCTAACAGCAGCTCGATCAAGATGTTATGGAATAGGAGGCTCACAAAAAGCACCAAATTATTTCAGGTAAAACCACTACAGATCTCCGCAGACCCTCAACCCACAGCAGCACAGAGAGGGGCAAGGCACCAGTACTGCCTAAATCAGATGGATAACACCACATCTGAGCGAGCCCCAGGGAAAAAGAAAACCACAAAAGAAAGCCCAAACCCTGTAATTTCTCCAGCGATTTTAAGCCACACTCTCCTGCAGCCGCCCTCTCACAGCACACACCCCCAGCTCCCTTCCCCTCCGCCCCTCAGGCGCTGCGGGCCCTCAGCTGCTCTCTGTAAAGGCAGGCCAGCTGAGCACGGAGCCGGTGCCTCCCCGCGAAGAGGCTCGCTATCCACTGCCCCGCCGAAGCAGGCCCGGCGGAGCCCTGCGGTCTGTCAGGCCGTGCCTGGGTAAGGTTCCGCCTCAGGGCCCACGGGGACAGGGCAGAGCAGGACAGCGGTTAAGCACCCGCCCCAGGTGTCGCGGACCCCTCACCCGCCGCCGAGGAGCCGGGCTCCGGGAGGTCCCCAAACAGATCCATCCGGCCGCCACACCGGCAGCGCCGCCGCCGAGACTGCTTCCTCCTGCCCAGGCGCCGCTCCGCCCCCCAGGCTGCCAATCTACCCGCAAGGCCAATCAGTGGCCGCGGATGGCGAGCAGTAGCCTCGCGGACGAGCAGCGGCGGGACGAGAGCGGAAGGTCGCTGTTAGCCCCGCCCCACGAGACGCCTGTCAATACCCCTGGCGGGAGGCGGGGCGCCCCTCCCCCAACTCAGCAAACAGCCGCGCCAGGCTGCTGCTCGACGCCTTCTCCGCCAATCGGAAGGCGAGATCGCCCTACCAGCCAGTCACGTTGACCGCGCCCGGCTCCATCACGCTGGCCAATCCCGCGAGGGGGTGGGGGTGAGTCCAGTACCGCCCTCTTGTGCTGACGAGGCGGGAAGGCTGCGCGGCGTCTCCTGACAGCGCCAGGACCGCGTTGGTGCTCGGTGCCCGGATCGGTCTGGCGGCGCCGCTGTAACACAGCCCCTGGTGCGCGCAGCCCGGGGCCCCGGTGCGACCTACCAAGCAGGTCCTACAGCGACACGGCCTCCTTGCCCGCAACCCTGGGCCACTATGGGCTTCCCCGCTGCCGGTGCTACCAGCCTGGCGGTGCCCGCCCGCCCGAAAAAGGAGAGCTCAGTGGCGCAGGAGTGATTGCGTTAAATACCACGTTTATTTCAAAACCGAACAAGCCTCACGTGCGCGCAGACAGCTGGGACCCAAGGCGCCAACCCCCAGGTACAGGGCAGGGAGGGCCTGGGGGCACTGCCATCATCAGCAGGAACGAGAGCGTGTGAAGGGAACCTCCCTCCTCTGCAGGCCCCCAGCCTGCCCTCCACGCCCCCGTTCCTCTGTGAAATTTCCCTCTCATGGGGCTCACAGTCATGCCTAAACCTCAGTTTGCATTCCTTATCCCGGGGGCAGGGGGGGCTGTGGTGGTGGAGGGGACGGGTGGACAGGGGCCTGACTGGAAGAGCGTATGGTGCTAGTGAGTGGAGCCAGCAAGACAGCAATGGTAGCCCACAAGCTGGCGACATCCTGCAGGGATACTACAGGCCTCCAGTGAGCAGCTATTTCTCCCTTGGTCCCAAGGGGGCAGTTCCCAGCCAGGTCTTCTGCTCTGCAGGTTCATTGGCCTCAGGCATGCTTCAGCTCTGGCTGGAGGCTGCCTGTCCCATGGCTGCCCCTTGCCTGTGGCACAGGCAGTACTGCCTGGCCATGGACCATGAATCCGTGTCTGGTGCCTGGCAGATGCGGATCCTGTCTCCACCAGAAGCTGCCTCTGTCATAGAAGAGCCTCCCCTTCCCCTTGAGGCACAAAGTGTTTCCTCGCCGACCTCTTATGTTTAAATTAGGTACCAACTAGTCCTTGCCCAGGGCACAGGAGCTGGAATCCCACAGCCCAGGCTCCTGCTTCACCCCAGCCACAGCTCTGCCACCACCCCACCCCGCCTCCAGGCTGGCACCTTTCCCTTCATAAAAGGCATGCATCAGCCTCTAAGTCTCTTAAAATGGATCAAGGTGGGGAAAAAACATCTGACAGGGAGCTTGTCCTAGGCGGGCAAGCTGCTGCCTACTTGGGGAGCGGGGTTGGGAGGAGCAGCCCCACCGCAGCTTTGGGCCAGAGCAATGGGGTAAGATGCCCAAGGAGCTGTGGCAAGGCTGGGCAGAACAGGCAAGGGCTCAGGAAGGATGCCAAAACGTTCCATGACCTGAAACACAAGCTGAACGGTACCTGATGTGCAGCGAGAGGGGTCCTGCAAGCCTCTGCCCGTCCACCTGTCATGCCCCTATCTATCCATGCCCCCCATGACAAAAACATAATGAGAAGATGGCACCACATCCGACACACACACACAAACACACACACACACCACAGACAGTGCGGGGAGGTGCAGCAGAGCCAAGGCACAGCCATGCTGTGTGAGGGAAGGTCAGCCACAAAGGTGTGACAGCAAAGCTGGGGGGGGTGGCTGGGAGATGAGTGGAGGAAGATGCTCGACTTCCTGCCCAGAGCTGTGACAGATGCTGCCAGCCACTCGGGAAGCCCCAAACAAAAGCATCCCTCAATGGGTGAGAGACTGGAGGAGGAGAGGGAGAGCTACTGCTAGGGGAGGTGAGAAGCAGTGATGGCTGGATAAGGTCTTTACAGCAAAGCTACCTCTGCTGCGGGAAGCCCCCTGGATTAATGTGCCAATGGAGGCACAGTGGGAAGGAGATGGGAGCTCACTTCTGCAGTAGGGGAAGAGGAGTGAGAAAAACACCAGCTACAACAGTAAACAAAAAGCCACATCCCCTCTCCAACATCCCCATGCCAACCTCTACTCTGCCCCTCCAACCTGCTTTGAGCCTGTCTTCCTACCAGGAGGAGGAGGGACATGACAGCCCTTTTGGGAAAGGGCAACAAGGATCCTATGAAAGTTCCTGGGGAACTTTCCCATCTGGCTTTGGAAGTGGCCATCTGAACCTCTACATTCCCCACAGGGATGGGACCCTTGGTATCCTGCCCTAAGAGGGGGGAAATCCCTTTGAACAAGCCTCCTAGGCTTCCAGGCCAGGATAGTGGCAGTGGCCTGTGTGCTTTTGGTTGCGGAGGACAGCCCCACACAAGCTGGCAAGCAGAGCTGTCCCCAGAGCCCTCCTTCTCCCTCCAACAGGACCAAGCTACAAAGTGAGGTGACCCATCTGCATGGATGTGGGTGCCCCGGCCAGCCGAGACAGCAGACTCCTCCCTCCCAGAGGTAGATGGGGCAGGTAGGAATTGCCTCCTTTGGGAAGACATGGTGGGCTGTCCAGCCACCGCTGAGGAGAGAAGTGGTTTAAGCTGCAGGGGGTGCAAAGCAGAAGGTTGGGGAAGGGCGGGGAGTGAGGGTGAGAGCTCTGCTGACACCAGGCACATGCCAGGGTTGTCCCAGGGAGGGCATCTTCAGGACACTGGCCCACTGCCAAGGCTCTCCCCTGACCGAGGGAGGCGTTGTCTGGGGGCCAGGACCCAACTTACTGGATTTTTGTGACATAAATAGAAATAAATACTTTATAAATATCATCTTAAACTACCAACACCTGATCTTACCCTGCTGTCTCTTGCAGAAACATCAGTAAACTAGGAAATCCCCATATCTAAACTACTACTTTCCCTTTGTGTGGAGACAATTCCTCCTGCTTTCCCACCTCCGACCTTAACCACACTCCCACCTCTGTAGATCAAAGACCATCTTTTAGCCAAAACCTCCCTCCTCACTCCTTCCCCTCTGACAAGGACGTTTCTGGAGCATTATAGACGGTGTGACATGAAGGTCATCCATGGGGGGACAGGCAGAAGACAGCACGTGCAGGAGAAATCCTGCCCAGGCAGGTCCAGGCTTTTGCAGCTATGAACAGAAGTGAGTTTCCCCCGTGAAGGTGTGAATCAAGACAGATTCTTCCATGGAGCAGACAGCTGGGGCAGCAGATGGTGTGAGAGATCAGACATTAACATGGGTATCTTGAGACAGAATCAGCTATCTTGATCCTGTTGGCAGACGGATGAAGTGGAGGGTGTTTTACAGGTTAGATTCTCATCTGAGCTGTTCTCCTTCTGGACAGCTTGGATCTGATTTGGAAAACAAGGGACAAACTGTGTCAGAGATGTGGACAAGGAGAAGAGTGGTCCCCCTGGTTCAGTGTCCTGGCTCCACGCTGGTGCTTGAATCCAGCCAGAGCTGGAAGAACTGGGGATTAATGTCTCTTTAGCCAGAGCACACACATTTCTGTGCAATTATTCCTGTTCCCCTACCCCTGCCTCTTGAGTTGGTCTCAAGAACTTTGTGACATGCTCTCAAGAACTGCATGAGATGCTCTCAAGAACTGCATGAGATGCTCTCAAGAACTACATGAGATGCTTTCAAGAACACTGAAGGGCTAGTGTCCCTGCCACCAGGCATGGATGTTGCTTTGAACTTAGCACAATGCCTCTGTACCAGCTGGAATCTGGCCATAGATTGAAACATTTAAATGAGGAGGAGCTGAAATCAAGATTAGTACAGTCCAAGTTTTGCTGGCTGAGAGGCCATCCAGGCACAGTTCTGCACAGAAGTTCCCCACACCTGGTCAGGGGTGCTGCAGCAGGGAAAGCACTGGGAGCAGGGCAAGAAGCATGCTTGGCTGCCCATGGACCCCTTACTGACAGCTTCCCTGCACCCCCATTCCCCCAGCTGCCCCTGGTACCTTATGGACCCAGCCAGGAGAGGATTGAAGGCGTAGAGCCAGTCGTGCATATCCTTGTCACTGCTTGCCTGCAGCAGGATGCCCCGGTGCTCCGTGCACACCGCAAACGTGTTCGGGGTCTGCTAGGGGAGAGCCAGGGCTGAGTCCATTGCCCAAGGGGTTGTGCAGAGTGGGGCTGTCTCCCGATGCCCTACCTTGAGCATGGCCTGCTGGTCCTCGCTGTACTCCACCTGGGCCTTGGAGAGGTTGAGTATGGCCCTCTCAACTGCATCCTTGTCCGAGTTGTAGATGTAGACATATGGGCGCCGGACCACCACAAAGCGCTTCACCCACCCATTGGTGTGGGGCTCCAGAAAGTGCAAGTAGCCCTTTTTGGAGACAATGGGGCTGCAGAAGGGACGGGTCAGAGTGGGACATGGACCACGAGGAAGTGGCAATAGTAAGGCACAAACCCCCCAGTACCAAGGAGTTCCCCTCAAGGGGTGCCCCAGCCACTCCTACCTGACACGGATCTCCTGGATGTCAGGCACCAGCAAACGCTGGGGCTCCTTTTCCTCCTCAGGCCGGCACGCTGGGGACTTCTGCTCTCCTTCTACTGCAGGCTCCAGGTCAGGGCTCTCTGTGCTGGAGGAGACCTGGGGTGGTCTGGGAAGGGAGGAAGCCAGTGCATAGGAGTGATGGCTGGGGAACACCCATCAACCAGGACTGTGTCCTACAGCTGCCCTGCTCAGAGGATGCTGGGGCGTCACACAAACCTCCCAGCCACATTCTTACCTGACTTCCATGACACTGTAGCGCCCTTCCACCAGTGATGGGCAGGTTGAGGAGGGGGTGAGAGTTGTGACCCCAAGAGCTGGCATGGAGGGGTCTCTCATCAGGGTTACAGACATTTCGGACAGCTGTGGAGGAGTGGAGGTGTAGACTGGAGTTTCTGCCCGAAGCCAGGCACAAGCAAAGGACCAGATGCCTGCTCATACAGGGAGAGGCAAGACTTCTGGCTGGCAGGGTCTTCTCCCAGCACAGTCCTGAGAGCCATCAGCTCCAGGAACACCAGGGCAAGCGGAGGGAGCATGGACCTCAGAGCAAGGATCACTTGTGCCATGATGACCATCTGTCCCCTGCCCAGACAGTCCCCCCTGGCCATGCGTCCCTCCCAGCCCCCACCAGCTTGGCAGAGGCCAGGGCAGCAGCAGTACCTTGCTCTCACTGGCGCTAATGCAGACGTGGCTGTGGCTGTACTCCCTGTTGAAGGTGTGCGTGAGCAGGCGCAAGCACTGTGGAGAGAGGAGGACAGTGTTGCAGGAGTCACGTTCCTCTACCCTTCTCCTCCCACCTCTCTCAGGCTTTTCTCCTGCCCTGATCCCCTGCTGCCCTGTGGGAGCCTCTTCCCAGCTTCATCCCCATGAGCTGGGGATGCTGCAGGATGGTACCTTCACAGCCAGCTCCTTCTGCCTCTCACTGGGCATCTCCAGGGGAGAGGTGCGGCCCTCAAGGGCCCCATCGACAGAGAGCGGGGAGGAGACGCAGGAGGTGCTTCGAGACTCAGAGTCCTCACTGGAGCAGGAGGATAGGGTCTCCAGACCCAGGCGCTGGGTCATCTCCAGCTTCTCGCGCAGGAGCAGGTAGTGCCTTGTCTTTTCCACCTGGACAAAGGCAGCCAGGGTCAGGGGTGCTCCCTTGCCCCTGCCAGCATCCTTTCAGGGACTGCACTTTCCAGGCCCTGTGAACCCCATCTGGTCATTAGCTTTGGGTCTGCTACGACCCATCTAGCAGCAATGCACAGGAAAGCACCAGCAGTACAACTCCAACTCCTGGCTCCTCCTGCAAGCGGGAGGGCTGAGAAACCTGGGGTGGGGAATCACACCAGCACTGGCAGGGCAAGGGTCTGAGCTGCAAATTTCACCATCTCAGCCCATTTCTAGCCCAGATTCTTACTTCTTGCAGAAGGCTGAGTTTCTCCAGCTCCCACTGATGGTCAAGGATGAGGCTGTCGCTGCGGGGTCGCCAGCCAGCCAGGTTCTCCTCTCCACGCACGTAGGCTACAGAGGTGTCCAGCACGCGCCGACGCCGTCTCTGCATGCCTGCAAGGACAGATGCACAGCTGACAGGACAGACACAGGGCCCCACCCCAACCAGCATGCTGTGCCTCCTGGCCTCACAGTGAACAGCTGTGCAGAGGTGCAGCACCCACCTGGGCTGCCAGCATCAGCCACGCGGCAGAGGCTTAACTCGTAGACTCCTGTCACGCGGTTGCTGTGAGCAAAGGGAGATGAGGTGTTACTGGCTCTGCCCCATTCCCATGCCCTGGTTATTTCATCCAGGCTGTTGGGATGCCCCAGGAAGGCTCCAGTTCCTGGGTGATGGCTCTCCTCCCCTAGAAAGGCAGGAGCATCCCCCTACCTCTCAGAAGCCCGCAGACTGCCACTGCCAAAAAGGTTGCGGATGGAGCGGGAAGCAGGAAGCTTGGCATCCCGGGAGTAGAAAACCATGCAGAAGTCTTTGGTGATGACAGCGGGCTGAGTGCAGTTCTCCATCTGCAGCAAAGCAGGGGAGGCAGGCATCAGGGTGGCTGCAGCTTGTCAGCCCAGAGGGTCTCTCCCACCCCTGGTGCCCAGTGGTTTCCATTCCTGGGGTCCCACAGGGCCCCCAAGCACCAGGTTGAATCCTGCACCGCATTAGCGCTGGTGCTGGCTAAGGAGGGGTTCATGCTGGCTGCACCCCAAAGGTGTGGGTAATACCAGACTTTGCTGATGTTTTAATAGCCTCAACTAAGGTCCTTGCCTCGATGTAGGCAGAAACGGTGATGTAGATTTTCTCCCGGTATGGGGTGACACGGTTGAGCAGCAACGAGTTGTGCATGGAGCTATCCCACGCTGTCTCAAACTGGTAGAAAGTCCTGCCAGAAAAGATAGAAGAGCCAGTAAAATAACCTCCCCAGAACCCCAGGCAAGTGAGCAAGGAGATGCCATCTTCCCCCCGCAGCACTGCGGCAGACCTGCAAGGACACATGGACATGCATGCGTGGTGGGGACAGATGGAGACAGCCACTCCAGAGGACACAGGCTTAAGGCAAAGGGGGACAAGGCGTGGCAGGAGGGGGATGCAGCACCCTCAAAATGGCCAATAGAACAGGGTTTTGGGGAGGAGGTACCACGGAAGGAGTGGAGGCTCAGCTGGGGTGCAGGCAAGCCAGGGCAGGCTGAGAAGGCAAAGGAGGGCAAAGGAGGGTGCATGCCCCACCTCCGTAATCAGAGTAGGGGGCTGCCACTGTCAGCACACCCAGGCCAGGTCCCCACCATCCAGCCCAGGGCACACAGCACTTCCTGGCCCCTGTCAGTACCAGGTGTCACCGGCTTTGAGTGATGATGGAAAAGGAGGAAGGATGCTCAGCACTAGGGGGTGCTGCCAGCCTGCCTCTCAGAAAGCAGCCCCCCTGTCAACCAGGTGCCCTTCCCCAGGGCTGCTCCCAACTGCCAGCCCTGAGCCCCAGTGGGACCTGGCCCCCGTTGGGCTGTCTCCTCTGGCTCTTGCTCTGCCCTGATCGCCAGCCCCATTCCCACCAGGCTGCCTTGCTCCCCTTACTGTGTTTCCCATTGCTCCCAGGCTGGGAGAAGCAGCGGGGATACCCAGCCCCACTTGCCCAGTGCTTACGGAGTCCTGTGAAGGACAGTGCAGCCACCCAGAGCAAGAGCTGCAACCCTCTTCGGGCCAAGCAATCGAGATAGGGAGAAGCAGAAGGTGGCTCCAGTTCAAGAGCACGGAGGATCCCCATTTCATCCCTTGCTCTGCTCCTGGGCCCCCTCCCAGGCCAGCCTTGGGGTTGTAGGACACCCACTCTCCAAAGCCACTCAGAGCTGCCGCAGCTCCAGCTTCCACCTGAGCATCCTCAGGAAGCCATGGCTCAGCAGCATCTCAATGAGGATGCTTTAGCAAGTCCCTGAAGCAGCATCCATGCAGCTGAGTGGCTCTTTTAACAAGAGCCAGGGTGGCCAGAGGGAGCAGTGAGAGGCTTTTAGGCTGTGATGGCCCAGTGTGGGAAGTAAGAGGGAGAGAGAGCATTCAGAAAGTGTATAAAATACATTTAAAAACCCCACATGAGACAGAGCAAGATGAAGGATCACTTTGCAGACACAGGTTGGTTGAGGAGAGTGCTCCACAGGGAGAATGAGGAGAAGAGGAGCCTCAGGGGAGGAAGGGAAAGAGCAAAAAGCAAATGGAGGAGGCACAGGAGAAAGAGAAAAGCAGGAGGGACCAGACCGAGTTGGTTGCGCGCACAAATACCTAGTGTCATTTTCCAAACGAAATGCTATAATGGAAGGCGACCCAAGGACAAACACACAACACGTACACACACAGAAAAGTGAAAGGTCAGAAAGCATTGTCCGTATACAGGGCTGGCACGGGAGTGGGGCCACAGGAAGGGGAGCCCTCTCAAGGGGACTTACCCCATATCAGCACTGCTGGCTGAAGTAGCCTAGCCAAACCCCAAATCGAAGCCCAGAAGCTCGGCGAGAGCAGAGGTTTACCTCCTTGGGTGAAAACCCTCTGCCTCCCACCTGCCTTGCAGTCTGGCAGCTGGTGAGCACACGTGTTCCCCATACCCTTAATTCTGCCCTTGCTGCGATCCCATGGCAAGGAGCTTCCACCCAGCACAGCCTCCCAGGAAGGTGTCCATTGGGGGAAACCAGCCATCCCATCATCACCCATGCAGGGGGACATGATTTCTTGGCCCATCCCCAGGTCCACAGGGAGAGCAACACTGTGCTGAGAACCCGCAGGCAATGCCAGTGCGAGCCCACATCTCCTGCAGCCATGGGCTGGATCTGTCCCCCTGCACCCCAGGGGGGGAAAGTTGCTACTGGAAGGACAGCTCTGCCTACGGGCATCTCCAAACAGAACCAGATTCTAGCTGTTGTAGGGAGGACAACCTCCCGGGCACAAAGCTATGGAGTCCACCAGGACTCAGGAGACCTCATCCCCTCTCTCCCAGATGCATCCGTCTCCTGCCATGAGGCATAGCACAGTGACAGGACACCCACTCCGCTGAGGCCTCAGCAATGCTCCTGTCCAGAGGCTGGCAGCAGCATCTGGGTTGGGTGGCTCTTGCCCACATGCCACATGCGAGGCTCATCCTGCAGGCCCAGCTGAAGCCCCTCCATCCCCAAAAAGCTGCTCCCTCCGTTACACAGGCGTATAACATTCCGTGCCACATATGGGTGTGTGCACCCACCATCACATCTGCATACAAGACTACCCATATGCTGCACCTATGCCCATGGGGTGCGCAGATGCTGCATGTGCCACCATACCACCCAATAGTGCTGCTATCATCACCAAGTGCCTGGGCGAGGGCTGGCAATGCCCCAAAGACCCTGCTGTGGTCTGCAGCTACTCCAAGTGGTGGCGGGGGGCAAGCTGGGGCTGTGGCAAGAAAAGAGGCAGGGCAGTACGCTTGGTGCCAGATGCTGGGTAGATGGGAGAGCAGCAAAGTCAAAAAGCAAGAAGAAAACCCAAATAAGGCGATGGGAATGCAGGCGTGCAAGGAGGAGCAGCAGACAGTGAGAGCGTGGCCCAAACAAACAGCAGAAGAGGCCAAGTGAGCGAGAGGTGCTAGGGTGGGAGGGAGGAGGGATGGTCCGTGTGGAGGGATAAGGGGCTGGATGTCCAAGTGTTGCCTCCAGCGGGAGTGAGCGCACTGAGGCGAGGGAGGAAAATAAAGAAGGGAGAGGGGAAATGGGGGTGGAAAAAACCCAATGGAAACAAATAATACCTAGGCATATCCGAATCAAGAAACTGCCTGCGAAAACACAAAACAATCACATGGTTAGTGTGGGCTTGGATGGGCGGCAGCAGCGGAAAGAAGCAAAGGGGAACCCTGGGCTGCCCATCATGCCTCCTCCCTGGGTGCTCGATGCAGGGATGGATGAGTGCTGGGGAGGGAGCTATATTGCTCCCCAGGTCTTCTCCTGAGTGGCTCTGGGGGACTGAAGAGTGTGGCAGGGGGAGTCAGGGGTCTGGGCAATGGAGGCTGCATGGCATAAGGCAGAGAAGCAGGGAGTGCAAGCAGCTGGGGAGGAGGGTGAAGCAGGCCCTAGCTCTGACTGCTGCCCTCCCTCTGCCCATCCTTGCAGGCTGCTGGGATCGAAGCGTACACATCTGCATGAGGGATGGAAGCAGGAGGTGGGGTGGGGGGAGTAGGGTGAGGTACAGGTTGCAACAATGAGGGCTCCTTAGCATCACACAGGAAGCTGGCCACCCCTCCTCCCCCTGCTCGGCCCTGGGCAGGCTCGACAGGATGGCACGCTGGCCCACGGCCCCTATTCGGGATTGGCCCTGAGGTGCAGATCCTCTGAGTGTGCAGGTGAGGCACACTCTTGCAGAACCTAAGCCCCCCATCTCCCCACTTCTCTCCGCACCCCAGGCATCCCCGCAGTCTGTGCTGCATCCCCTTGCCCTGCAGGACCTTTGTGGGGAAGGCAGAAGCAGGAGGCATGTCCCTTCTGACAGGCTACGCTAGGGATGGTCTGGCTGCACCCAAGACCAACCAGCCAGATCAGGAGATGACATAAACAGTGAAACCCCAGGAGCCCATGGGTGCCACAGCCACCCAGCTCCCAGCAGCCCAGCAAAAACCACCACAGCCAAGCTCTCCTCAACCAACCATCCCTGTCTGACCTTGCTCTGTTGTCCCCGTGGCTGTGCCAAAGTTTCCGCATCCAACATTTGTACACATACCCAATCCCATGATTCAGCTCTGCTGCCCAGGTACCACATGCCTGCTGCTCCACCGTGCCCAGAAGCTGCCCCAGAAGTGCTGCAGGGTGGCACCCCCTGTCCAGAGCCCCATCACCCCCACCCCAAATCCCACCTTGGGACAGGCCACCTTGGGGCAGCAGTGATCCTGAAGGAAAAACGAGGAAAAGTGGTCCCCACACCCTGCTGGGATGCTCCTGTGCTGGCAACAGCCACACACACAGCCCAGGAATGGTCCCACTGCTCCCAGTCAACTGCTGCCAACAACTGTCCTCATCTTGCTTCAGCTGCCTGCCCACACGCATTCTGGCAAGGACCCTCACCAGCCCCCCGAGTTTTGCCAGTAGCCCTGGTGCAGAGGAAAGCTCTGCCCTCCACACCCACCACTCCCCCCTGCCACCACATGACCCAGCGAGGGAGATCTCAAAGATAAAAAGCCTCCAGCCCCACTGCTCCCACACCTCCGTCAAACCCACGGTGGGGACACAGCCCCGCCAGGGCAGGCATGAAGGGGCCTGCAACCCCAAAGTCATCCAGCAGCAATGGAGGATGGATTTTCTGCATCACCCACACACAGATGGAGAGCAACCAAGGGCACCAAGTGGCCTTTTCAGTGAGTTTGCTGGGACATGGGACAAATAGCCCTTCGTGGCAAGTACCCTCCAGCCACAGGGTCAGTACATCCAACCTGCTCACTGCCAGGCAGTCACAGTTGCCACTGGAGAGCAGGACTCTCACCCAAATTACCTCTAGTGCTAAAGCCCAGTGTGAAGAGGCCTCTGGTAGTAAGAGGAAGGGGCTCCAACCTTCCTGGCCCTGAACCCCGAGAACCTCTGCAGCTCCAGAAAAGCCCTCTTCTGGGGCAGCAATGGGTCAGCAGGACCCTGCGGAGGGGCTGAGAGCTCCCCCAGGGGAGAAAGGGGCTCCCCATGAGTCCCTATCAGCCCTCAGCACAGCAGGGATAGAGCAAGAGAAGAAGTGGCACGCACCGGTCATCCTGGGAGGGGTGGATGTACCCAGAGGAAAGGATGTTCAGGGACAGGATGTTGGGGTCGATGAGAGATTCATCTGCTTCTGGAGTGTTTCGGATCCGACCTGCAAGCACAGCAAGGGGACACCACTCAGGCAACAGGAGGTGGCCCTGTGAAAGTCCCTGTGAGGGACAGGGGCAGCCTCTCTGCCTGCATCCCCCAGCAGTCACCGAGCACTCAGCCACTCAGCACCAGAGGTCCTGGTCCAGCTCCTGGACACAATGGCTGAGACCAAAGCAAGCTACCCACATGGTGTCCCAATGTTACCTCCCAGGCAGCTGCTGCTTTGCTATTGCAAGGTAGGAGGGGAGACAAGGCTTAAAGACCCACGTGGGAATGTGGGTGAGAAACAGCCAGAGAGGATGCTTGAGAGCTCAGCAGGCTGGGAGTTGCTCATAGCCCATCCAACCTGGCTCAGCTTACCCACAACCAGCTCCCGCACTTCCTTCCAGCGGATGAGGCTGCCCGTTTCATGCACCAAGGTAACGGTGAATCTCCTCTGGATGCCCTAAGACCCATGAGGCCAGAGGGAAAGCGGTTAACACAGCTCCCAGCAGGAGCCAGAGCCAGGATGGCATCTCAGGGAGTGAATACCTGGTGGAGCAGGAAGGTCCCATGGCACGGCATGCCTCCGCGGTGGTCCACAACAGCAGGGATGTAGCTTTAAGAGAGGATTGCAGTGTGACACAGAGCTCGGTCAGCCTGCCTGGAGGTGCTGAGCACCAGGCAAATCACCACACTGCCTCCCTCTCCCTCCTGCTCCCCCTTCCAGGAGGACTTACTCGCCATTGGCCTCCAGCTCACAGATCTCGAAGAAGACCATCAGGTCATACTTGCACTGGCACGGGCCGGCACTGGGCCGAGTCATGGTGCTCAGCTTCGTTGCAGGCACTGCAGTGGGTCAGAAAGACAGATTAAAGGGCAAGCTTGCTGCTGATATTTGGAGTGAGGCACATGACAGCAGGCAGGGTAAGGACAGAGCAGGCAGGGACCATGGGGAGACACGCAGAGGCAGCAGCAAGGCAGGAGGGAGTGCATAGAAGGGGACAGCCCCACCCCAGGGACCTTGCTGACCACTGGTGTGCCTTCTTTCGTGCCCAACATGGAGCAGCAAGAGTGTCAGGATGTGGCCAGCTTCACCCATCCTCAAAATGCACACTCTAAGCCTGTAGCCCCAGCACGGATTCATCCAAAACCACACAGCACCACTCCAGTGACCCACTCCAGGACAGCTGCTCAGAGACAGTAGAGGGAAGCTCCTCCAGTGCTGGTGTGGGAACCACACAGCAAACCATGGGGTTCAGCCAAACCCCAACAATTTGGGTCTCAGAGGCCAGAGTACAGTGGGGACCCTGCAGCCCCTGCAGGATGGCAAGGCTGGATGGCCATCTGAGCCATCCAGGGTGGGTAGAAGAGGTCTTTGCATCAGCCCAGGTGCTGCAGGAATGGGTGCCAAGGGCTCTTGGGTGTTCTGGCCTGCAGTGCATTTTGTGGTGCCCCCCTGGGATCTTAACTGGTCCACCTGGGGAAGGGAACCCCACACCCAGCACAGGGATCACGGGCAGGCCAAGGCCAGATCCCCTACCTGGTTTGGAAGCGGGCATCACACGGGGGAAGTGGCGCCGGATGGCCTCAGTGGGCTGTAGAGAGAACCAGCTAGTTTAAAGCATCCACAGGAACCCCCCCAACACCAACACCACTCACACCCTAAGGCCACCCTAGGGTGCCCCCATGGCATCCAGGGGCCAGGGGTGGCTCAGGGTGTGCCCACCTTAGAACATCTTTGCAGAGGGGTGGGAAGGGGTGCTGCTGGTAGTGCCCAAAAACTTCAAATACAATTGGCTGGCTCTTGATGTACTCAATGAAGGACTTGGTCACCTCCACAGCAATCTAGAAGAGAAAGAGCCATCGATGGTGCAGTTTAATTGGGAAAGGGATACAGCCAGTGACAGCACTGGGGAGGTGGGAGGGTGCAAGCCTGTCCAATCCCCTGCATCCCTCACCCATCCCCTTCCCAGTGGCCTGGGGATGCTCTCCCCACCATGACCACTGCCATGAAATCCCAGTCTTTTTGGGTGGAGGGCAGCAGCTTTTGGTCTTTCACCCACAAATCCACCTTGTCTAAGGTTGGCTTAGCTGGGTGGCTATGAGAGATGGGGGAAAGCCAGGAGGAAGCTGCTCCCCTGGGGAGAAGATCCAGCCAAAGGCCCCATAGAGACTTTGGCAGGTGCAGGGGTGTGGGCAGGGGAGGGGTACACACGTTTTGGACATGATAGAAGCCCAGTGGTGGCCCCCGTCCTGTGTTCTTCAAAGGCTCTGTTGAAAAGGCCTCGTCGTGGCGATGGATGAAGCTGTGAAGAGAAGGAAGGTGGCTCAGCAGCTGCAGGACAGGGACATACCAGAGCAGGGAGGGGAGAGAGAGCAGAGACCAGGACAGAGCCCGCTTCCCCTGGGGCTGCTGCCTGCACCCCGGGCTGGCACAGGACCCCCCTGAAGCTGACGGGAGCCTCTCCCTGCCTTTCGCCAGCAACTGAACAAGGTACCTGATAAGCGCATGGGCCCATCCCGCAACCCTTGGTTTAGCCTCCTGTCCATGAAGGGCTCAGTGGTGGGGGGACTGAGACTCCCTGGTATTCATCACCAGCCCCAAGGTAATGGCCGGAGCATGGGGGCAGATGAGGGGCCAGAAGGCATCAGGGGCTCACTTGAACTGGCAGAAGATGTCTGCGTATTCCGCAGAGATGCTGGAGGCTTGCAGGACTGTCACACGGAAAGTAAAGATTGCTGCCCAGCTTCAGGTGGTCCAGAGCCGTCTCCAGCGGCCCGTCCAGCACAGGTTTGTCTGGGCTGTCTAGAAGGTCCTCTGGGGTCACTGCAGGAAGGGGAGGGTCCTCAGCAAGACAGGGAGGTCACCTCCCTTGGTTTTCTGCCAGCAGCCCACATGGGGCAGCAGGCTTTCAATGCTTAGGCAGGTGCAGGAGACTGGGTCCCAGGACAGGGACCATTCCCCAACAGCTTGTCAGCACCCCCTCACCTGCACAGGTGTTGTTGTTGACTTCATCAGCGGAGGGACCCACATCGCTGACCTGACCCTGGCCTTCGACAATGCGCAGCTCCTCCTGGGAGGTTCCCGAGCGAGACATCCCCACAGCTGGGCAACGACTCTGACTGGAACTGCACCAGGAGTGGGGCTCAGGGGTACTTGTGGTCCCTGAGATGGTTCTGCTTGCACCACCGCCACTGCCCTGAGCACCAGGGGCCCTCCAGCTCTACCACACCACCCCACAGCAGCCCCCCTGGACACAGGTATGAGGAGAATGCACCAGTGAATGCCACCAGGGGCTGCTGGGTGGACAGGGAGCACAGTCCCTTCAGCATTATGCCTGCAGCTCTGGGAGCCCAGTGGTCATCATGGGGGAGCATCGCTGTGTCACGCAGGGGTGTGCAGTTCCCGAGCATCCCCCAGAAGCCAGCTGTTGCCATACCTTCTCGAAGTGCTGGTCATCAAAGGATATCTGGCTGTCCCCGACTGACGAACACCAGAGCCGTAGTCGGGGCTTCCTCATCCGCTGGAGAAGGGATGGGGGTGAGCTGGCATTGGGAACATGGGGGATGTAAGGGGCATATTTTGGGGAGGGTCCCCCTCCTACCTGAGATGGCCTGGACAGCCACGCGCAGGAAGCCTTTCACCTCACCCTTCTCGCTGACAATGGCCACACGGTGGACCAGGGGCACAGGGTAGAGGAGGTTGCTCAGGTAGACGAAGGCCCTGCCGGAGAGGTGGGGGGGACACACAACACAGGGAGGAACTGTCACTGCTCCCACCCGTGGGTCCTCAGGCACGGGTGGCATGGCCATTGGCAGACGGGATCCCAGGTCACCACTCAGAGCGCGACCGCGGCGCTGCAAAGCAAAACTAAAGAGAAGGCAGCCAGGGCCAGCCGAGAGGGGTGGGGAGTGGGCAGCAGGCAGGCAGCGTGCCACAGGCAGGCGGGCAGGCAGTGCACTGCAGGCAGCACCATGAAGCAGACGTGGCTCGCGTACCTCTCTGGCTGTTACCTCCGTGGTGGGCAGGGAGGGGAGGGGGGTTGCGCTGGTGCCACCATGAAGCTGGGAGGGAAGAGGACCTTCTCTGCAGTAGAGTGCTGGAGAACTAGGGCAGGAAGTGCTGCGACACAACTCGGGGATGGCTGTGGAGTCAGGCTGTGGGATGGGGGCAAGGCAGGGGGGAAGGGAGGGCGACGAGGGAGGTAGAGGCCGGCAGGAACGAAGGAGGGGAGAGGAGGAGGTCCTGGCTGGAAACAAGAAGCCTCCACAGGTGAACCTGCTGGGGGGTTCTGGCCCCCGCTCTGACCAGGGCTCTTGCCCTGCAGTGTTGCAGGACTGCTGGTGATTGCAGGCAGTCTTTGCCCGACTAGGAGGGAGGCTGCACAGCATGGCAGGAGGCATCAGTGGCATGGGTCCCCACACCCCAGCCCTTTGTATGCTTGGCTTCAAGGTCCTGGGCCACCCATCAACACGTCACAGGGACAGCATGGCCAGCTTCTCCCTATGGGCAAGGAAGGAGCTACCTGCTCCCCATGCAGCAGGTCTGACACTCTCTGCTGTCCTCTGTGGCATCCAGGTTACCAACACCACCACAGCAAGGTGCCATGCAGGGTTCAACATGATGGCTGCACCACATCTCTGCCGGCACCTCCTGCCAGGCCACAGCTCCCTGTTTCTCAAGCATTTTGCCTCCTCTCACTGCCTTCCTTAACCTCATCACTGGCTAGCTTGTCATTCAGTGGTCCTCCTGGCACTCTGGTGATGGAGCATGCCATGCCCTCAGCAGTGACAAGCTACTTCCGTGGCCTTTGGTGCTGAGCTCCCTGCCAAGAGATACAAACTACCCTCCCCAGGGAGCCCATCAATGTCTTGACACACAGCATCTTCAGGTGTCATGGGGTGGGATGGTGCTGGGGCCGGCCAGCACACTTCTGCTTTGGGAGAGTCCCATGAGGGTTGCATCTCCAGGTGGCTTGGCAGTGCTGCTTGTGACATCCCAATCTTGTATATGTCTTTGCAGAAATCCAATGGCACCCAAAAGGGCCAGAGGGCTCTTGCAGGAAACTCCAACCCTGCACTGCAGCCTGAGCTGTTCTGGTGACTCCTATTGACCTCCAACCACTGCTTGAGTCTTTTTCCACCCAAAGCAACTCCAAGGACTCAAGTTGTGAAAGCAAAGGTGATAACCCATCACTGTCCCCTGCTGAGCCCATCTCACTCCATCTCTTCTCGGAGGCCATCAGGGGCAAGTGGCTGGACTGTGCCAGGGCTTCCTGGTGGGATCACATGCCTCGGGCAGAATGCTGTGACCATGGGGAGGTCTTGAAAGTGCAAGGATCTGGGTGTGGGGGCCTGCCTGAAATCGAAGGGCAGCTGGTGTTGAAGCAAAGGAGGTGGAGAGGGGAGGAAAAGGGGGAAAGGGGGGGGATGGGGAGGAGCGGGACAAGTGTGTCACTAGAGGAAGGAGGGCAGGGACACTAACCACAAGATTGGTGAGGTGCAAAGATGGCATGCTCAGACAAAAGAAAAGCTTCTCCTAAGGAAGACGAAAGAGAAATAACCCCAATTTTCGCTAAAGCTTTGGAGAGGAATAGCCAGCAGCTAAAAGAAAAACAAAAAGACTAAGAAAAAAGAAGAAAATTAAAAAAAAAAGGGGGGGAAAAAAAATCAAAGACAAGGATCCAATCATATACCAATCCAAGCACACTTCACAAGAAATGTGGCCAGCGGAGCTGCTGCACGGGGAGCCAAACCAAGGGCAGAGTCAAAAGAAGTCAGAAGGCACCAAGCTCCAGGGAGTGTACCCCCGGCACAGAGTGGGGCTGCTGCCGCACAGCCTTGTTTGTTTTTCTGAGGTGCTCCTGAGAGTTTTGGGGGTTTTTTGATTTTTTTTTTTGGTTGTTTGTTTGGTTTTTTTTAAATAAGTAAAAAAATGAAAAAAAGAAAAAAAGGGGGGAAGAACCCAGCTCTTTCGGTCTGAGGCTGCAGTTCTCTTACCCCACCTCCGTCCTCTCTGCCTGCAGTGGTCCCTCTCTTCCCCACCTCGCTGCCCTCGTCCTGCCTGGCAGGGATAAGCCTGACTTTAGCACACCAAGGAAGTGGAGCTCCAGCTCCACCCCAATCAGGGCAGCTCCAGAAGGGAGAGTTTCACTGTTATGGGCCCCTCTGTCTCTTGCCTGGGGCAGAGGCTCCAGGACCAGCTCTGGGCACACATCCGCTTGGGAAAACCACAGAGCAGAGCTGGCAGCACCACACTGCATTTTGGGGATGGGCAGACTGCATCTGGGTTTGGCAGCACAGCCATTTTTGCAGTAGCGGGTGGGTTTCTCCAGGCCAAGACTGATGGAGCCCAGGGGGGTCTCCTGGCTAACAAGTATGAGGAATCAAAGCTCTTGTCCTCAGCCAGAGCCTGCACCCAGGTTCCTGTGACCTCCCTGAACATCTCCCGTGCCAAGCCATCAGGGATGGCCCCGAGCCAAGCAATGGATATGAGGTCAAAAGAAAACACTGCATTTTGCAGAGCACTCCTCTCCCTCGTTCTCCCCTCGCTTCCCTCGGCTTTGACCCCCTAGCCACCTGGGGACATCCAAGCCTCCGTGTCCAGTGGGGCTCATGGTGACTGATGCAGCTGGGACAGCCAAGCTGGTGCCAGATGCACATGTGGCTTTGGAGTGCCTGTGTGTCCCCAGCCATCAGCCTGTGGGGGGACCACCCCAAGCTGGGTGGGAATCGGCCCTCCCTGGGACAGAAACGCCTAGGACCAAGACCCCATGCAGCTCCTTCAGTGCCAGAGACACAGCAGAGCTCCCCTTCTCAGGAACCACCCCGAAGAGGGACCTGCCTAAAAGGTCTCCAGTGGAGCCAGCACAATCTGCCTTCCCCCATGCCACTGTGTTCGTCACAGCCCTACCTCAGCGGGCACTTCACTGCCTCGCCGGGCACCCGGGCTCAGTGGCAATCCCGGCTGGCCAGACACCCCTGAGCTTCTGGGACGCCCTGGAGGGGGGAGTCATGTCCGAAAGCAGTTCCCTCATGCGAAAGAGCTAGTTCCTTCCCGGCATGCTCTCCTAAAACCTCACCAACCTTCCTACTAAACTGAACAGGGGGGAGCGGTCGTAAAACGGATCCCGGCCATCACACAGTGGGCACTCCGGAAAGATGTCTTCCTCCAGGTCCTCCGCCTCCTCCTCCTCCTCCTGCCCCTGGTGCTGCTCGTCAGCAGGCTCGGTGATGTCGGAGTCGGGGTTCGAGAAGGTAGGGGAGGGGGTGAGATCAGCCATGCGCTCGCTCATGCATGTGTTGAAAAGAGGAGAGCTGTTGCAGCCAGAGATATCTGAACTAAGGTTAGTACAACAAGATAGAAGACAGGTTAACACCAGCTGTTCCAAACAGAGAGAGCAAGAATAGGAATTTTGCTATTTTTTGGGGTTGTTTTTTTTTTTACTCGGTTGGGTTTTGGGGATTTTTTTCTGCTTAAACCAAAGCACACAATAAAATAAAAGACCTGCCTGTTATGTGCATCTCTAAAGGAAGCCACCAACAGCTGTCAGCTACAAAGGGTGGAGAAAGGAGCAACCCAAGGAACCAGTGCAAACGGTGGGGATTCCCCTCATTGGCTTTGTGGGCAATGCAGGGACAGAGCAGGTGGCATGAGGCTTGCAGCCACCCCTGCCGCCAAAGGGAATCTCTCCACGTGCCATGGCACAGGGGGGATGTCTCTGCAGCAGGTGTGGTTGGTTGGGCCATGTGATTCAGTGCCCTGCTCCCCCTGCCTGCTGGGCAGACCCCTTCTCCAGGGTGACCCATCCCCATCACCAGCACCACACCCTTCCAACTGGCATGCGGGAAGCGCACAGAGACGCACAGCACATACTGTACAGACGGATGCTCAGACACCAACGCGTGCATATGGACGCGTGCCCACCAGGGTGGAGGTCACAACGGCATGGGCTCTCGGCCTGCTGGACAGCCATAGCTCCCCACCTCCCACCAGTTACAGCAGGCAGTGGGAGCATTGCCAGTGGCTTGCGGGTCCCTTTGGGTCCCAGAAGCCAATGTGGAGGAGAGCCTTTGCAGGCAAGATGGGCCCTGACAGGCACCAGGGGGGCAATGCATCCTCCTGAAGTGCAACCCCAGGGAAACAAAACGCCCTGCACACGGCAGAGCCGGTGGCACTTCCTCCTGCAGGGCTGCCTGCGGGTCCGAGCTGCACTTAGAAGGAGACAAAGCACTCACCTGCCAACTAGCCTGAACCAGGGGAAGCGGTCATAGAAAGGATCTCCACCGGTCACCACATTGTCGCAGTCCTCAATGACACTAGAAGGTACTTCTGCTGCACGGTCATACATTTCACGCATCAGGTCCAGGCGTTGCCTGCAGGCAGGGGGTGATGCAGCAGGCAGCAGTGAGAAACAGGCCTGAGGATGGACAAGCCCTCCCTGGCACAGGCATTGTTTTCCCACCTCAGCTTCTCCAGGGTCCAGTAATGTGTTGCCCCATTCTTCTGGTCCTGCACCTCTACAGCCACGATGGTCCGGGGGAATGGTCGGTTCTCCCGGTCCTTGGCAGCCTCGGGCGGCAGCAGGTCAGGAGGGAGAGGTGAGTACAGAGTGTCCGTAAGGAGCACGAACTGGAACTGGACCTGCAGAGGGGCAAAGGGGGACAATGAGCTGCCCGGGAGGACAGCAGGCTTCAAGCAGTGGAGCAATCCCCTCCTCAGCACTTCCCCAGCTGCTCACATTTGTGGCCTCTGCTATGGGTGTCGCAGCAAGCCAGAGAGGAACCCTGGGCACCCACCTTCTTCTTCAGCTCCACACTGATGGCATTGGCTTCCTTGAGAAAGATGGCATTGCCCCAGAGCAGGTCACGGAGGGAGGTGAACTGGTACCATTTCCACTTCCTAAAGGCCCAGAGAGCCAGCTCGAACTCCCGCTCTGTCCACTGCACTGTGGGGACAGAGGTACAATCACACCACTGCTGGGAGGGAGGACATTGGTGCAGAGGTGCTCAGAGGACCCACAATCCACTCTTCTTGCTCCCTCAGAATGCATCAAAACCCTGTGGTGGCACCCAGCCCTCACCTTCATCCTCAGGTTCTTCCTCTTCCTCGTTTGCCTCAGGGTAATACCTAGAGTCCATCTGCTTCTGCAAAGCCTCCAGTTTGCTTTCATAGTCCTGGGGGAAGCAGGGAGAGGGATGATGCAACCCACAAGGTATGACCTTGCTCCATGCTGCCACATAGTGTTTCTTCCCCACCTCTCCCCCCACAAGAACCTGTCCTCCTCCCTCCTCTGGATCTGCATTTATGGGGACAACCCCAGGAACAAGGGGTTTGTCCTTGGTTTTAGGGCACACAGAGCCACCTCATGCAAACATCTGCCAGGACTCAGTCATGCCTGGGCAGCCTGAGAAGGAGCAAGGTCCTGCCCACCTACCAGCCTCTGCTGCTCAAGAAGGTAATTCGCCTCCTCCCGCTCCCTCCGGTACTGGTCCTCCAGTTCCTGGAGCCTGGAAGGAATGGGGAAGGAGAGGATGATGAACCTGGAGGTGTATACCCAACTCCCTATGGCCCAGTCCCTGTGCCCTCACCGCTGCTCCATCTCCTGCTTCATATCGATGCCCTGCTTTTCCAGCAGCTCTCTTTGGGCAAAAGCCCAGTCCACAGGCTCGGCAGGTGTCTCTGCACATGGAGTCCGCTCCCGCTCCTGCCGAGCCTGCTCAGGGTGGTTGAAGCGGAAGACATGGCTCTTCCCCATGATGATGCGGTTTCCTACAGGGATGGATGTGGGGCAGGGGGGAAGGATATGCGTTTAATGTGGGACAACCTGCAGCACCCCTGTAGGATGAAGGGAGGTGGGTTAGAACAGTGCTGGCATGCTGGTTCCGGGGACCCACCTGAGCGCAGGATGCTGGGCTCCATCACCTTTTTGCCATTCACGTAGGTGTCGGCACCTTCACAGGGCTCCAGTGTCACTATTACTGAAGAGACGGCGGGAGGGGGAGAGTAGGAGTGAAAGTGAGGTGGAAGCAGAGGGATAAATCCTGCATCTCTCGCTCTGCTGCTCCTGCAGCCTCAGAAAGGGGGAGCCACCCCAGCTGGCACCCCTGGTGCAGAGTGGGGGAACGCTGGGGTACCCAGCAGCAGTAACCAAACCCTGGGCAACCATCGGGGCTCAGCCAACCTCATGTTGATCAGAGCAATCCCAAGGACTAAAAGCAGCTGGAGACTGAAAAATGAGATGAGAACAGAGCCTCCAGCACACAACTCCAGCCTCCCCAGGCTTGTCTCCCAAAGCCCTTTCACCCCGAGTTTCCTGCTGGTTTGTGGGGCAGGCTCTGCTCTGCATCTTGGGTGGGGGAATTGTCTATGGTATGCTCTTCTGTCCCCCCCTGATCTCTCTGACTTGTCTCACTGTGGCAGCTTCCATGTGCCTTGCACGAGCTTCCCTCCCAGCTAGGTGAGCTGTCCTTCCTGCTCTGGAAACATGGATAGGCCACAGCCATGTCAGAGAGCCCCACTAGCCAGAGGATGGTAGGACCCCCGGCTGGGGGCAGGTGCTAGGGACACGCAGAGGAACTGGGGTTCCCGGGGAGGTAAAGCCCCTCCAGACAAGCAATACCTTCACCGCCAGTTTTGGTGTCGCTGCGGAAAAGGCAGTGCTCTTCCTTAATGAAGTGCCCACTGAGAACAATGTCCTGCCTCTTCACTGCATCTTCCCGGCCAACCCTGACAGGAGGAAACGCAGCTAGATCCTTCCTCAAAGCAGCCCCTCCCTGGACCTCCCCCCAAAACCATCCTTGGGCTGACAGGAGCAGCCCCTGGTGCACAGCAGGACCAATGTCCTTAACAAGATTGCCAGGCAAATATTTTTCACATACAGCTATGGCACTTTGGGCATGCCCTGGGAATGGTGCCCAGCTCTGGGACAGCTGTCACACTGCTGCCCACCCAGGTAAGTCAGGCACTGAGATATGGGCTAGGCTCCCATTGCTCTGCATGACCTGGTCCTCACCTTGTTATCCCGTCCTTGATGTAGTAGAGAAGACACTCGGACATGAGTGGGTCCTCGTTCAGGTTGACCAAGTGAGGAGTCTGGGGGAGAGGAGCAAGAAGTCACCACAATGCACCCCATCTACCCAGGCACTGAGGAATCTCCAGAGGGAGGTGGGAACTCAGCAGCACCTCAGGCTGCCCCCTGCATGCGGATGGGCTATTCTGCCCTCCATAGCTCCAGGACAACATGCCCAGGCAGGTACTTTTCAAGGGGACTGCAGAGAATCGAGCAGCTGGGATGAGGATTACCTGTCTCCAACTCTTCTTTGCTTTTTTCCTCCAAGGACTGAGCCCTGGGCACCATTGCCCTGGCAGCCTTTGAAAATTCATGTGGCAAATGGGCCCAACACAGAGCCAAACACTTCCCATGGGGAGTCTCTGATATGGCTTAGTGTCTCCTGGGTCAGGATCCTGCTCACCTGCGCTGCGTGTCCATGGGCCCTTGCTTCACTGTAGCTCCAGCTCCACTGTGGACAGTGTAGCTGAGGCAGACACATCCCATGCAGTGGCTGGTTAGGATGAGAGGAACTAAAAGTGCCCATTTTCCTCCACAAGGACAGGTCCCAGACCAGAGGTTCGAGGAAAACCAGTGGAGACCTGAAGCCGTATCTCCAGGCTGAATTTCACTCCCTGGTCTCCTTCCTAACAGTTCCTCCCATCACCTTCTTCCCCTGGATCACAAATCACTTTGTTCTCAAAGAGAAGGAAGTTTCTCCCCAGGCCACAGATCTCTCCAGCTACAGCTTGTTTATCTCACCCCATCACAAGCTGCTGTGATTGAACCTTCACGCAACAGGCAAAGTCCCAGGAGTATCAGTAGGCGAAGTTCTGAGTCTCCCAGAAATAAGAATAGATACTATAAAGAAATATCTTAGCCTATTAACACCCAGCATGCAGAGGTTTTCCTGTCACGACAGTGGTACGAGCCCTGACTGATAGACAGACTCACTCCAAACAGTGCAGGAGAGCTGGAGGCCAAGGCTCTTCTTCATGGGGGCTAACAGGAATAACTTGGCAGTAATGTTTAACCTCAGGCCCCTCTGGGTAGACACGTAGCCCCAGGGTCTGAGATTCCTTCAGCTTGCAGTTTTTCTCCAGATCTGCAAGGCTAGTTAGTAGAAGGCAGGTGCTCTACCTTCCACTGAGCTCCATGGACATGATGGAGATGTAACCATCCTAACAATGGCATACAGCAGGACAACAAAGTCCTGCCCTGCTTCACCCTTAATGAAACAGGGGTTTGCACGCTATCAACACTGACTTTCCTCGCCAGCCACTGGATAAGTCAGAGGAGTTTCAACCTGCCAGGTAGCTGAAGGAGGCACCAAAACCACCACAGCGATGTTCCATCTCCAAGATCAACCTGCTTCAGGAAATAAACTCCCATGCTTTCTACACAAAGATCTGGGGTCCTAATAGGCAGCAGCTGAGACAAGAATGAGAAACAAAGACAAGGGTGTAGAAATTTGTCCTAAGAGCCATGACAAGGCACACAAGGGGAAGGTCCCGAAGCCTTCATCACTGAGTGTCACCACCTCAGCCAGGGACACATGCATCTACTTAGACATCTGGCCAAGCCAACCAGCATTGGCTGCCAGGGCAGCTCTTAGAGCATTCCTTAGTGCGGTGGGAGAGCTGAGCAAACGCACCCTGGTCCTACTGGCATGTGCCTGCAACTCGGCAGCCCGTGGGCTTCATGGGGCTGGGGCTGTAAACTGGACATCACTACCTCAACAGTTATACAGACAAGTGAGGGGCAGCAATGTGCAGTAACTGGTGCTTGGCAGAGCTTGCTGGCAAACAAACTCTTTTGGGCATGGCCAGTATTTGCTTAGAAAATACTTTCCAGGATGCTACAAGCAATAAAGAGTATGGAATAGTTCCACATCCACATTTCTCAGCAAGGACTTTCTGGTTTCAGGGGCAGCAATTTCAAATACACCAAAGTATGGATTTTTATAAGCTGATACTGAAGTCTAGCACAGCAATTGTCAGCGAGGCCTAACCTGAAAGGAGACAGCATTCAGGCATTGGGGGCTGAATGTTTAGCCATATGGTTCTACCAACGCTCGCATCCAGCAGGATCAACACTGGGATTTCCCCCATAGGTTTCAGAGCCGAGAAAAGGCTAGTGAAATATTTGGGGCTAGTTGGCAGTGACAGGACAGGTCAGAAGGGATCTGCAGGGGTACAAACTAGGCATCATTTGCCAGGAAGAAGAGAAAAAGGTGATCCTACCTTTTTAGGAGAGAAAACACCCAAGGTGCCTCCATCCTCCCTCATGGCCACCCCCATTTCTGCCAGCAACGCTTCCCTGAAGGAGCAAGGGAAAGAAGAACCTGTCAAAGACCCACGGGCCCCTGGAGCCAGCACTAGACAAGCCTAGGATGGGACCCACAGGTCTGCCCCACAGATCGCAATCATAGAGCTTGCTTCAGCTCTCTCTGCCTCAGGAGAGTTTCTCAGAGCAGACCACATCCATGCAGGCTAATGTGGTGGACATTGGGGTGCCCAGGAGGCATCTAGGGTACAGCTGGACAGTCAAATTGCCCAGCTGCTTCCAGGAGCTGAACTGCTGTAGGCAAACTGCAGAGAAGGGGAGATGCCTGGGGAACCCCATCC
Source organism: Bucorvus abyssinicus (assembly GCA_009769605.1). Lineage (NCBI taxonomy): Eukaryota > Metazoa > Chordata > Aves > Bucerotiformes > Bucorvidae > Bucorvus > Bucorvus abyssinicus. The sequence goes on from CM020035.1 coordinate 17,191,730, forward strand.
TGTCCCCATCCCATCCCACTCCAACCCACTCACCTCTCCATCCGGATGGCTTCCGTCCTCCGCAGCTTCTCCTCCCACGTCTCATTCAGCTCTGCAATGATCTTCTCTGTTTCCTGGTGAATATGGGGTTAGCAGGGGGTTAGCATATCCTACAGACAGCAGACTTACCTGCTGTGCCAGGCTTTGCCCGGCATGCTGCAGTGGGACACGGGTCCCAGTTTTAGGTTGGTTTAAACAAGCTGTGGCAGCATTTCACGAATGTCTTTCCATCATCCCTGTCTTCAAAGAGCAAGGCATGAAGACCAGCCTCTCCATTCCCTTGCTGTCAGCCCGCTCCTATGCCATGCTGAGCCAGAAGTGCCCATCCCGAGCCAGGAGTGCCCATCCCACAGGCCAATGGCAGCAGTCACCCCACAGGGAGGACAGCAGCATCAGGTGGACCCTACCACACCAAACCCTCTCCTGTCTGGCAGTCCAGAGCACTCGGCAGATCTGGGTCTGTCCCCTCTGCAAGAGCACAGCCGAGCACTGCTTCCCATGAGCATCACCCATAAAGGGTTTCCAGAAAATACCAAGCCCCCCTTGCAAGACTCAGCGCAAAAGCACTGAGCTGAGCTCTCCATCCTGCTGGGTGTTGGCCTCTTACCTTGAGCCTTTCAATTGCTTCTTCGCTGCCCGGAGCAAACATGATGCGCTCATGAAGGCTGGTGACAGAGGCAGCACGGCTGGACAAGGCCGACAGAGAGGAAGAGGGGCTGATCCCGGCGATGGCGTTGGTCACTGTGGAGAGATTGTCATGGCGGTGACTCAGTTCTGCCCCTCTAGCATCATTATTGTTCTCAAAGTCGGACACATCTACAGGCAGGGAAGAAGGGATGGGCCAGGGAAAGACACACGGACAGGAAAAGAGAAAGAGAAAGATAGAGACAAGAAAAGCTGTTGGGAAAAAAAATAGTGACTGGGTGCATCGAGAAGAAAGCCAGGAATCACAAGGAAAAGGCACAAATGACAGTACAGTGGCACAGGCAGCAGCAGGGCAAGGGCACACGCATTTCTCCCCCAGCACGGGCAGTCCCCCAGAATCACGAAGCTGTTTCGGGAAGCAGCCACTGGAACAGCCTTAGAGCCTTCCTGGGCTCTTGGGGATGCTTTTCTGCAACACAAGATCCTGCAGCCATCAGATCTGGGATCAACTGTCCTCCCCAAGAGTGTGCCACTGCCGGACATCCTCTCCACCCAACATCACCCATGTGGTTTTCCCTGCCCAGCTGCCCCAGATTAGCTGCACCTGGGGGTGGAGAACAAGAAAGGAAGGGGAAGAGAGGCAGTGGCCCTCTGCCCTACAAAAGGGTTGAGTGGACAGAGCAGGAGAAGGCATGGGATTTCCTCGCTGGCAGAGCCCAAGCCCCTGGCGCACTGGAGCAGCAACTTGGCCAGACAGCCAGAGAGAGCAAAGTGAGGGCAGGGTGGCAACACGCTGTGTTGCCAAGCCAACAGGCAGTAGCACTTGCCTGCTGGCACCCCTAGCATCAGCTGCCACAGGACCACGTGGCAAAAGGACCCAGATATCAGAGATGCTCCTCTAGTCCTGAGAAGCTGCAGGGGCTTGGTGCGCTGTGCTGGAGGCCGACAGGGCACAGGTTAGCAGGTGAAGCATTAGTCACCCATTTCCATCAGCCCAGGGGAGCTGAGCCAGGAGAGGACTGGCCAGGTCCCCATCTCCTCAGTGGGCTCACCACAGCCTGGATGCACTGACTGGCCCAGGGTGGTATGGGGCAACAGTGCTTAACCACAGGCAAAAACCTCCTGGCCATCATCACCACATAGCCCTCCAACAAGAAAGCACCGTGCCAGCCCACCCAAGCGCTGCACTGGGCTCCAGTCCCGACGAGCCCCAGCACCAGCAGAAGCAGAAGCAGCAGTGACAGGAAACATGATAGTATGGAGGAAGGAGTCCTCATGGGAATTGGGCCATTGGCACAGTGGATGGGGAGGACACTGGTCCCTGCAAGCGCTAACCCAAGCCCAGGCGCTAACTGCAACTGCCAGCATCCACTTTGTCAGCTCCCCAGGAATGGCCAGCTTGCAGGCTGGCCATCAGCTGGGGCAGGCTACAGGACTCCTTCCACATGCTGCACAGATGTCGTTGGGTGCAGCCTACACCTCCCAAAAGCCATGAAGCAACAGAGAGTACCAGTGATGGGGAATACACACATTTGGATCCTCCCGCAGCAGGATGGGCTAAGAGAGAGAGAGAGAGGGGGCAGGGAGCAGGGTTAAGACAGAGAGAACAGAACAAGAGTGGGTTCATCTCAGTAGGATATCCAACTGCACACAGAAGAGAGGCCACAGGTGGGTGCAGCCCCAGGAACATCTTCCTGGCACCTCTGGCAGGCACAGGATACTGAAGACAGGAGATGGAGGGGGAGAAGGAGAGGTCTGCTGGCTGTAAAGCAGCTCCTCCTGCTTACAGGAGTGGGCTTGGGCTTGCAAATGCATGTGCAGGGTCTCGCTGGAGGTGTCCCAACCATGCTTCGGCAAAGTGATGTTGTCGTGTGGCTGGCCGAGCAGGATGCAGGACAGTTGCAGGGACGCTGGCCCCACAGTCAGTGATGACTCCATCCCACCTCTACCTGAAGCCACTGCCACATGCCGTGGGGTGATACCTACTATCAATGATGTCCCCGAGGCCCTGGGCATAGAGAAGGTCACGCAGGCGTGCCACCTCGTCCTTCAGCTCCCGGATGAGCTTGTTGTTGGGGTCCTCATTGATGACAGCATTGCAGCGGATCTGCTTGGCACGGTCAGCATACCTAGGGAAGGTCAGAGCCCTGAGCATCAGTGGGAGGTGCAAACTACCAGCTGCTGGGCAAGCAGGGGTGCTGCCGAGCCCTTCTAGCAAGCGATCCTTTAGAGAATCCCAGCACCGAGACAATCCTTTAGGCTCTTGTCTGAGGTTGCAGGGTCCCCTCACAGCACTGCCCCCAGCCAGGGTTGCCACAGAGGGGAGAAGAGGACATGGCAGTGCCTGGGTTTCAGAGGCCCCCCCTTCCCTCACCCACTGTGGGGGCACAAGGGTACTCTTCCTACCTGAGGGTGCTGAGAGTCTCATCGTAGTTGATATCAGCAGGACTGAGAGCAGCAACCATGGCCGTTCTGGAGTTGCCCCCTGCCCAGAGAAATACACCCATATCAGGGAGATGCTAGTCCCTGCACCAGCTGTCACCCTTCACTCGGCAGCCATGCCCACTGCCAAGCCCATACCTCCCACTCATGTCCTCACCCAGGTTCTCCCGCAGCAGCCAGGTTAGCACTGAGTCCCGGTAAGGGATGAAATCCGTCTTCTTCTTCTTTTTGTTCTAGAGGATGGAGAGCATAGGGAAGGACTGGTGACAGCTGGTCCTTAGCCACGAGGACTTGGAAGAAGATAGCTCTGCCTGGCCACCACAATCTCAGGCAGCTCTGCTCAGCTCCACAGGCCCTGCCTATGAAATGTCGTGCCTGCACTGGGGAGGTGTTTAACACCAGATACTGACAGCCACAGGACAAGGAGGGTGATGAAGATGCTGAGGGCTCTGCCAGTCCCCAGGAGAAACATGGCTTGGGTCCAGACAGAGCCTCACCCCCAAACCACCCTGCTACCCACTCCCACCCAACTGTGCTAAAAAACAACTTCCCCCTCCCCAGCCCGGCCAGGGCACCTACCTTGTTTGGCCCTGAATCCTGCAAAGAAAGAGGAGAGACTGTTTAAGCGAGCAGCTCCCCTCCTCAGCGCCCACCATAGCTCCCCATCCCCCAAGCAGAGAGTGGTGGGCGCAGGTCACCAGGAGATGGCAGCCTCACCAGCCCAGCTCATCCCAGCTCCAGGACAGATTGGGATGTATCTGACCATCCCTCAGATCCAGGATGCTCCATCCCTCAGAGCTGAGCCCATCCCTGCTGAGCTGAGCCCACTCCCTGACAGTGCCACCGCACATCTGTTCTCCAGCTACTTACCATTTCAGCCAGGGCAGAGATGACTTTCCCCAGCGTGGTCAAGGACTTGTTGATGTTTGCTCCTTCCTGATGGAGAGAGGAAAAGCCTAGATGCTCAGGCCCCATTTCAGAGCAACACTAAAGCCCAGTGTACCAGGAGGATAGGGAAGTCCCAGTACAGGGTGGGCAAAGAACAGCTGGTCTTATTGGGTGACCAGTACTTTCCAGCTGGAGGGCAGAAGATGGACCCCCATAGAACTGGCACTGGGCAGCTTTCAAACAAAACCCTGTCAAGGATTTTGGCAGCATAGTGGGCAAGGAACCAGACACGGAAAGGAGATGGCACAGCTGGGGACAAGAGGGCAGGATGCAACTTCCCTGCCAGCAGAAGGGGATCTTGCACCAGTTCTCACCTTTAGTCTTGTGCCCTTCGCGCCAGTGGAGTCAGCTCGCTCACTCCCTGCCAGGTCCACCAAGCTGATTTTGCTGACCTGCAGGCAGAGACAAGGCTGTCAGCCATGGCATGCACAGCAAACCAGGCCGTGGCACAAAGCCAAGGAGGGAGCAAAGATGTCTTGCAAGGTGACACTGTTATGAAGGCAGTTTGGCCAGGAGCAGGGCTCACATCCTTGCAGGCAGAGATGGAGGGCACCAGCTGCCAAATATCCTGTCCAGGGACCAATACCGCAAGGGACTGTGAGCCCAGCGAGTGCCTGGGACTTATCTCCATCCTGTTTCAACACTCCATCAGGCCACACCATCTCGTCCCAAGTGTTGTTGATAGCACATGAAGCCCTTCCCAAGTCCATGTAGGTTCCTCCAAGTCCCCCAGGCTCTGGTCTCACCTTCTCAGTGGTGATGTCTGTCTCAGCATCATGCCGCTTCTGCGTGAAGATGATGTTGAACACGGCGTGAGAGCGGCTGCTGGTCTCGTTCATGTTGGTGGCAGCCACTGTGCTGTGGGGAGATGATAGGGAGGTGTGACACTCTGCAGTGGACACTGGAGTGGCTGGCAATGGAGCCAAGTCTCATTTCAGGACAGAGTACATGATGGGAAGGCAAGTCTGGAGGACAGCAGAGGACTCTGGGAGGAGACTGCCAAAGTCTAGGCTTTCTCCTGCTGGCTCCAGGGCATTTGAGAGCAGGAAGGAGGTAAGGTGAAAGTAAGTGGGAGGTACCAAATGCTCAGACAGGAGAATTCCACCTCCAGGGGAGCCAGATCAGCAAAGCAAGGAAGTTAAGCAGGACCTTCTGGAGACGTCTGCAAGCTCTCTGAATCCCGGCCATCTCCTGCTCCTCCAACTCACCGGGCCTTGTTCCCAGAATCCATGAGGTCCTGAATGTCATTGTAGGAGGTCACAGCCAGCTTGGAAAGGTCCTCAACATATGGTCCCATGAGGGGATGCTCCCTCACCCGCAAGTTCCCCTTGTTCTTGGGGTTCAGGAGGTCCCTCACACGCTCACAGTATATCTCCATGTAGCTCACCTAGAACAGAGGGCATGGGCAGGGCTAGCGGTTGGTAGGATGTGGATGCTCAGCAAATAGGCAGAATCAAGTCCTGCCTGCCCAGCCCACACCCAAGGACAGAATTCCTCGAAGAGGGGTCTTGCACACTGGTATGGCTTGCAGAGCCAGGTGGGAGGTTGGAGCTGGACTCAGCATGCAGTGGGGTGCCTACCTCCACGGAGTACGACATGTTGTCATTTGTTGTATCGTTGATGCGGGAGAAGAGATCCTCACACAGCTGCAGAGAGAAGAGCCAGGCTGTTCAGCCACCCCAACAGGAGGGTGCTCCTGCCTGAGGTACCCAGGCCACAGGGACTTCTACTTACTCATCCCAAAAACTAGAGCCCCTGAGTGCTGGGATGGCTCCTGGGGAGCTGGCAGAACCGCCCCCTGCTGGTACGGGTGGTTCAGCAATCCCAGAGCTCCGCTGCAGTGCCCTGCTGGGCCAGCACACAGCAGCTCTGGGCAAGCACAGCCGGTGGCAGCCTGACACTTGGACTACTGCTCTTCACAAACACCGGCCTCCTTTGGCCAGACTGTAATTCATCTGGTCTCACAGGATGACCCTCCTTGCCCCACTACCCTCCAGAGGAGCCATGCCAGCTTGCTGCCATGGCAGGGCCATGGTAGACCTCAGCAGACCCCACTCCCACCCTGCTTCCCTCTTCCCTCCCTGCTCTGCTATTCCTCTGGGCATCCCACTAAGACCAGGGGAACAGGCACTTTTAACTAGGCAGTACCTGTGGGATGATGCCTTGCTGGTCCTTCTCCTGCTTCCCCATCATGGTGTAGGACTTTCCGGCACCCGTCTGCCCATAGGCGAAGATGCAGACATTATAGCCTTCGAAGGCATGTTGCAACATCTCCTCACCAATGTCCTGGTACACTTGCTTCTGAGATGCATAGTTGATGTCTGCAGGCTGCAGAGAGGAGGGGGCCAAGCAGAAATTTGGCAAGGAGGTCCTCCTGCCTCACCCCAGCCCCAGTGCTCCAGACAGGCTCAGGCCTCCCACCACTTACCGTGGTGTGGGACCAGTAGGAATAGTCAAAGCTGAAGCTTTTTGGTGTCTCTTTAGGCTGCTTCGGGTTCAGGATAGCTAAGGGCAAACAGACAGGAACATGAGACCACCCAGCCACCTGTGGTACCCCCGCCACCCGCACCTTGCTCTTGAGAGGAGAAAGGTGATGGGGTTCAGCCCAAACTGGTTCTGGAAAGTGAGACTGAGACCATCCAGCTCCACAGATGGGCCCAGAGCTCCTAGACCCCAACAGTCCCAGCAAAGGAGGTGGGTGCCATAGCTGACAGAGCCTACACCAGCCCAGGGAGCAGGGCAGAGTCTTGCCCAACTGTTCTGAATGGCATGGTGTGGGGGAAATGGCTCCTTCCTGATTTGGTAACTGCCCCATGGGAGCCCTGCACCAGCATGGGAGGATAACAGCCTTCCTTCACCCCACAGCTGGGGAGGCTGTGCCCAAAGTCACATGCATTGGTGCTGTGGGGTGGGAGTAGCCATGGCCCCATTGAGGCTCCCCCAGGATCTCTCTGGATCCTGCTTCTCCTCCCCTGTGCTTTCTTTCGGGTATTCTGCCCCAGCAGGGTGATTAATGTCTCGTGTTACTCCTGTTAAACTGCCAGCAGAAACAAGAGCCTGCTTTTTCCCATCCCCAGGCGAAAAGGATGTTACCATGGAAACTGGAGACTGCATCACTTCTCTTCCTTGCTCACTGCTTTTTTTTTCCCTCATAGAGCATTTATGATGTTTTTTTTTCTGAAACAACAGATGTGTCCAAAGAAATCCAAACCGGGGGGTAATCACAAGATCCAGCCATCAGCCATATTAGGTGACATTGAAATGACCTTGCAGGCTGGTGCAGCACAGCTCTCATGTCCACAGCCCCGAGCTGGTCCCTGCCACTACCGAGGATGAGGAGGCTGTACAGTACCAAGGCCAGTGGAGCTCCCTCCATTGCAACCCCAACCTGCCCTGCCCTGGGACCGGTGCTTGGCCAGGGCACGCAACAGCTCAGGATTCAAGATAGGACCTTCTAAGTAGCACCAGACATGGTGCACCCTTCTCCCCACGGGGTCAGAAGCCCCAGTGTCTGGTGTTACATGTACGGATGTTTTCTGCTCCAAATTCCTTTTCTGTTGCCACAATAGATTCTCCCCCAGGAGAAATCCACTACTTCTGGCCCAAGACCTGTCCCTTCCTGCCTGCTAAGGCAGTGATGCAGGCAGGTGGAGGGTGTGAAGTGGGGTCAGAATCCATCCCCAACCACAAAACCACAGTACAGTGCTGCTCGGATGCCCCTCACTGTGGGCAGGAGCCCAGCTCCTGCACTAAAGAGGGGCTGGGTGCTGGCTCCTTGCCTGCCTGCCTGCCCACTGGAAACAGCGTGACTCAGATGCTCTAGATGCCTCCTGCATCCAGGACAGACTATTTACCAAGTCAGAGCTGCTCTCTCAGGTTAAAGGACTGGGAAGTGACATCTCTGTAGCAACTGCACATCCCCCAGTTGCAAATGGGACTTGGAGGTCCTGGCTGAGAATCAGACCGAAATGGCAGGCCTTTCTGGGCAGGACAAGCAGCCACAGGGGCTGCCCACTCCTGCTGGTGCCTGGTTAATGTGTTGAGGCCATGTGAGTGGCTGTTGCAAAGAGAAGCAGGTGCAGGGGCCATGCAAGAAGTCAGGTGGAGCATCTCCGATGGCTCCTGGGGTTCACCTGGCAGCTCCGCTATGCCACTCGGCTACCTAGCTCAAGTCTGTCTCTGCCCTGCAGAGGTGACCCTCACCAGAGCAAATGGGAGCATCATCCCCCAAAAAATTAGTCCAACAGGGGCAAAACAGAAGCATCCAGGATGGGGCCGCATAAGGCAGCTGTTCTAAATCCCAGTGCCAGCCCACACTGGGCACGGAGCAGAGGAGCAGCTGGGGATAGCACTGAGCAGCTCTGGGCATCCCAGCTGCAGCCGCCCATCTGGCGCAGCAGACCAGAGACCAGGACGGAAAGAGAGACGGAGGAGAAGGGAGCACACCAAGAGCAGTGGGTCTCCTATCCCCAAGCTGAAACGCCCTCCCCATGTCCCTTTCATTCCCGTTTATTTGCCCCTATGTGGCTGGATGCTGCTGGTGGGTTTTTTCCCTCTCCTGTGACTGGGCATCCCAGGGCTTTTGCAAAGCTGCTGCAAAAGATTCATACCCTGGCCAAAGGGGACTAAAAAAAATGAGGGGGTGGGGGGAGGGGGAGGGGAAGATAGATATAGAGACAAGAGAAGGATGAGCAAAACATCCGGAAATCACCTTCATCTTCAACCAGAAGAGCCAGGAGCATGGCAGAGCATAGCAAGTGTGCAAGCACTGAGCTGGATAAAACCCAAGACCCACAAGAGAGAAAATAACCACCGTATTTTAAAGCCTGCGGAGGCATGGCTCCATCTGGAGAATATTAATGGCCTTGTGGGATGAAAGCTGGGGTCTCTTCCTTGCTGACCTGGCAGAAGCTGCCATGAGAGGGGCCGGTAGTGTTGGTGCCCAGGCAGCCCCCGCAGAGTGGGGGATGCCATGGGAACAAAGCAGCTGTGTTGGCAAGCAGATAGGTGGATGAGGTGCAGTGAGCTGGCTGTAAGGTTGCGGGTGAAAGGATGGCAGAGAAGGGCTGACCCCTTACCACCCTGGTCCCCAGCCCCTGCTGCTCCCCATGGGGCTTAATGAATTGGGCACAAGAACAATCTGCCCTGCCTCAGTACATGCAGGGGTCTCTGCAGATAATCCCAGGAAAAAGGAAATTTGTTCTCACTCCCCAAACACATTTATTTTTGGCTTCTCTGTGAGAAGTTAGGGGGGCCAAGACAGTCCCTCTCTGTGGGGAGGCAGCCAGCACTACCGGCATCCTCCTGCCTCCTCCAGCCAGCAGGAGAAGCAGCAGGCACCAGAGCCCGCCTGGTGTCTGCCCCCTAGCCAAGGGGATTAGCTGATGGTTTGTCCATTCATGGAGAAAAAGCTAGCTGTCAGCAAAGGTTTGGCCAGGGTGCTGCCTCTGCCCACAGGCCTGCCAGCTCTCCCTGGCACAGGCAGTGGGCTGAGGGGCCCGGGGCACAGCCTGCAGTTGGCTGCAGACAGCAGGGCTGGAGGTGGCAGGATGGGCACACGCAGATCACTCTGAGCAAACACAGCCATGACACAGGTGGGAGTTGCTTGATGCTCTTGATCAGGCGGGGTGTGTGGCAGGTCCCCCCAATTCATCAGGGCCAGAAGGGAAATCTCCCCTGCCTGCACGCAGGCTCAGGCAGGTGTGCAGCTCCTGCTGGACCAGAAAGGCTTCCCTGCCATGAGGGGAGCAGCTCTGCACCCCAGGCAAATGGAGCATCCCTGCTCAATGGGGCAGGGGGAGCTCCCCCGGGACATCAAAGACAGTCAGCCACTGCTCCACACACTCCCCCCATTACTGCTCCCCAGGCCTAGGGAAGGTGGGGGACCCAGCAGGGTCACGAGCCACTCCTCTCCCTCCCACCGAGGATGTCATGACAGCCCTGCAGCGCATACCACGGGGGTGGTTGGCGCTGGTGTTTCACCCACCACCACTGGTGACGCAGGAAGCCCTGTGCAGACAGGCAGGGAAGGAGTTATTTTAGACACTACTCCATCTGGAGGCTTACAGAGCCAAAGAGCAGGGATTCAGTTGCTTTTACCACCCCATACTTTCAGCAGCCATTATTAAGAGTGGGAAATGCTGTATGGGTTCGTGATGGGACAGGGCCCAAGCCCCCAAGCTACATTCATCCTCCCTGAGCACACCATTCCTTTGGTGAAGCCTGCTCCTGCCCCTCCATCCTGCTGGTGTTGTGGTCCCAGCAGGCCACAGTGCATGGTACCGGGCCATGCAGTGCCATCAGGAGACACTCACTGACTGGTGTGCAGCTTCCACTCTTGGGCAGGCAATCATGCGCTGGGCAACCTCAGCCCCACATTCACACACTAGCATTTCCATTCTTTTCTGATTCTTCCTCCCCCATTGCCTGCTGATGAATGCTGCCCCATTTGGTATCACTGAAACCCAAGGGCTCAAGGCCATGTAGATATTGCTGCTGCCAGTTCAGCAGCACCCAAAGCCTTCCCAAGTCCCTTTACCCCTGACACTGGCACTCACTGGTGGTGCTTCCCGACATCTGAATAATGCATTTAGATTCCCGGCTCATCTCCCGGGAGTTGAAAGGCCGGACGCGCACCGCCACCTTCACAGATGCTCCCGCCATTGTGCTGGCCAGAAGTGTGTCCTGCTAGCGGGGAGCAGCGGCTCTCCTGTAAGGAGGGAAGAAAAGAGGGTTAGGAAAGCTCACATCACAATCCCCATCTTGTGGCCTCGCTCAAAAATGAACAGAAAGCCTGTGCAACGAAACCTTCCAGGAACACCTCTGCCTGAAAAATGGCATTTTGTTTCATCCCTCAGTCTTCCCATGTTTTGCATGTCCCATCTCCCCCTTGTATTTCAGGTCAGGACTCCCTGCTTGGTCCCAGGGGTCATCTCTGCCCTTACCCCAGGACAGCACCCAGAAGCTCCATTACTCTGCAGCGTTACTCGGTGTGCGTCTACAGGAGGGGACAGGGCCACATAGGCACCATCAGCATCAGCGTGACCCCCAAGGAGCGGTTTTTCCATCCTGGGGTGCTAATGGCACTGAGCAGGTAGCCCCTCAAATGCGAGCAATCCCACAGCCCTCTGTCCATTAACATAAGCCTCCTGCCTCCAACTCCAGCCCCAGCAGAGCAGGGACTGGGCAGCAGGACCGAGCGGAGGAGAGGGAGGAAAACTGTGGCATTCATGTCAAGAAAGGAGGCAGCTGTTGAACACAACCATTGATATTTGCCTCTCATTCAGCTCCTGTCAAAAGCAGAAGCATGGCGTAAACAGGAGCAGCACCAGCCAGCCAGTGGTGATCACATTCAGCTGAAGCTCCCAGTTCATGAGAATTTTTCCACTCCTTTTACATTATTAATCACAAACCTCACAAGACGAAACAAACAGCTCTCTAACATCTCCCAGAGCAGCCACATGTTCCAAGACTGGTGTGACTCTGCAGCTGGACCCACTGTACCCAAGCTCTAGTTAAGCCTCTCTAGCACTGGCCAGAAAAAGATGCTCGAGTTCCTCCCTTGATCACTGAGTCCTTTGGAAACAGCCCTAACAAAACCTATTCTCACCTTCTAATGTTGATCCCCTCTCCTGCTCCCTGGCTCCCCATGCTAAACCTGCCAGCAGAAGAGGAGCTCAGCACCCTACAGCACAGGCAGGCACTGGCTCCTCCAGCATCCCTACCTGCGGGACTCCTGCCTGCAGGACTTCTGCAGGGGTGTTTGCAAATGCCCTGGGGCTTTTTGAACCTGGTCTTTGCCAGTGGGGTGCTCACTCTGGGAGAAAGTTGATCAGGAGTGAGCAATAGCACAGCTCTGGTGATGCAGACCACAACACAAAGGAAGTGGAGCAGTAAGGATGGTCCTCAACAAGACATAAGTTTTCCTGTGGTGGAAGTGAAACATACAGCTGTATTTGTAGTAAAGGGGCGGGGGGGTGGTGGGAAGAAAAAAAATCCACAGAATGGGAAGTGTCCCAAGAGAAGTGGTTGGCTTTAAAACTAACTGAGGTTTGGCAGCTCCAGTTTCATTTCCAAAGGAGGTGTGAGGAAAACCAACATATGCTCTGCACAATGGCAGATATATTCATGGTCCAGTACAAAAATTTGCTTCCAGGAAGTATTATAAACTCAATGCTGTATTTCAAAAATGCTTCACCTGTTTTAAAAGCAAGTCTGCATCCATGACAGTAGTAGGAGGAAAAATCTTCTGTTAGACTTCCCAAACTCTCCTCTCACCACCATGAGTGGACAACTCCAGAGCTCCCAGCACCTACACCCTTAAATCCCACCAGCTCCAGAGTTAAAGCATTTGGTCTCAGGCATTCTTGAGCACTAAGTGGGCGTTTAACACCACCACTAAGTCCCTAAGCCCACGAGTGGCCTGCCGCATAACAACCCACCTCCACCTTCCCCACTCTGCTGCTTTCTTCTCAGATGAGGGAGAAGGGAAAAATAAAAGAGAGAGAGAAAGGAAAAATTAAACTTCTTCCTTGCCAAAGGAGAACATAAAAGTTGGTTTTCCCATGAAGCAATGGGGTATATTCCTGGGTGTAAGGGCTGCATCCTCACAAGGCCATCAGCTCAAGCTGCTCCACCCTGGTGGCACCGCTGGTGCTCAGGGACAATGGATCCATTGCTGGGCTAAACCCCAAACAGCACCTGACAACTACCCATGTCAAAAGCTTCCCTCTTCTCCACAGCTGGGAAAGCTTTCTTCCCGCTGCTTTGCAGTCTCTCCAGCTCCCAGGGCTGCAAAGAGGTGGGTCAGTTTCCCGGGCTCCCACCTTGTGGCACAGCTCTCAGCAAGACCTATGGGCACAGGCACAGCACACCCATCAGCAACCCCACCAGTCCAGGACCAACCACCGTCCACCACAGGCAGCTTTGTCCTTGTTCCCTCCCACCCTTGTGCCATTCCCATCACAACCTCCCGCCCCAGCCCTACTACTTCTTGCAAAGAAGCTCCGGCTTCTCCTTCCTCCCACTTTTCCAGGCACCTCATCTTGCTGCATGCTCTCCATTGGTGGCTACTCAGCCCCTCTGCTGGGAGGGTCCGTTCAGCCCGAGATCAGTATCCCCCAGCCCACCCTACTTGACATGAGAAGCCCCCTCCTCACTAGCAGAACCTTTCTTCTCTCCCTGCCATCCTGATGCCCACATCCCGGCACATTCCCAGCAAGCCATCTGGCTTGCCTGGCCCAGGGTCACAGGCTCCTCTTCCTTCCAGTATACCCTGCCGCAGAGCCACAAACTTAGCTCCATTTTCTATCTCCATCCATTTCCTTCAGCTTCCTCAGTTGACAATGGGCCACTTTCCTCCTGCTCCTCTGCAGTTGTCTTGTACCATCTCTGCCACAGTGATGCAAGAACCCCAGGTAGCACTATGTCCTCTTGGGGACCACCGTCAGTCCCCTGCCCAGCTCCTTCCCAAGCCTCTTCTCCTTCCTCCAACTCTTATTTTCCCACCTCAGTGAGAAATTCAGCCTGCAGCCCTCATAACGTGGCAGAACCGCCAGCCACAGCCAGCATCAGCATCACTGACCGCAAGTGCTCAGCATCCCACAGAGAGCGGGGACACACTACAGCAGGCAGGCTGTGGGCAGGCAGGGCTGGGGCAGGCAGCCTCCCTCAGGGCCAGCAGTAGGCTTGAGCGCAGCCAGCTCGCTCTGCCTGGGGACAGTCAGCCACCACATGCTTAATCCGCCATCGAGAGAAATTCAATAAGCCACCATCAGCCTTTTGCTGGGAGCAGGCCAGCACCATGGCCCCACTCCCTGCTCCTTCCTTGCTTCCTCCCAGGGCCACCCCATACACAAAGTAGACAGCAGAGGAAAACAGCAGTCACCAGGGCCATGGTGCCAGAGGGCACATCCAGACCTGTCCCCCAAGACTGGTGGGCACCTCTTTTCCTGTTTCTTGCATAGTCTGCTGTGCTCTGTCCATCCCTACTGTCTCATCCACCAGCCCTCAGTGATGAACGAAAGGCCTAGTGAGCAGTGATTAACTGGATCAGCTAAGATTAATTGGGCAGAGGTTAGCTAACAAGAGCTCTCTTAAGTCCAAGGGCTACTGAATGGCAGCCCTCTCTGCCACCGCCAAGAGGTGACCAGTGGGACAGGGAGCATTGTCCCCAAGTGCCACCCACAGCAAACTCTTCCCCTAAGGATGCTGCGCGGTCATCCCATGCAACCTGTCCCCTGGGAGCTGCAGGACACCGGGGGTCCAAGTTAAGCTAATATGAGTTGGCATGGCCAGGATACCATATTCCCTGCACCCAACATGGGACAGGGTCTGCCTTGCTGGGGCCACAGGAAGCTCTAGCAGATTCCTGTGCTGAGGGAAATCCAAGGCGAGTTTCTCCTTTTGTCTGTGCACATCCCAACGTCACCTCCGTGGTGAGGGCGGATGCCCTGTTTGGCTGTGCTTCCTGAGCCAACAGGCTTTGTTTTAATAAGCCCTTCCCCTGCACCCCTCATTGTGGCCCTCCAGCATCATCTGGGATCATGGGACCCTGCCCTCCCTCTGGGGACGACAGAGACAGTGGGGGACCTGGGGGCAGATGGGACAGATAACACAACACCATTGGGGCCTGCCAGCCAAGAGCAGCGGCTGCTCCTCACTCACCTCCTGCCCTGCAATGGGCAAGGGGCCATGACGGTGCAGTTTTCACTGAAGCAGAACCCGGGGGTGAGGAAACAGCTCAGAAGACAGCCCAGGGCAGGGCCAGGGGTCCCCCCATCCCCACCGGAAATCCAGACTCCTGCTTCCCCAGTGCCATCATGCCCCTTCCCTATGGCTGCTCACCTCCCACCTACCCCAGTGGGGGACATGGCTTTGGGCAGCATTTTCAGCTCCCTGAGAATTCCAATGTGGATTAAATTTTAGGCAAATTTAAGGCTGTGGATGAAGTGTTTTGCCCTACATGGGATAGCTCCCTATCCCTACTTCAAAGGCAAGTCGCTTCACACTCTGTCACCTGCTCCCTCCACCCTCTCTTCTGCTGCACAGAAAAGGCAGTGAGCTCCGGCAGGTTACCAGCATGGCTGGGTATGGAGAGGTGGGCAGCCGGGGAGGGTGGGTGGAACACAGGTCCTAACACCCTTCAGGGTTGGGGGCTGCAGGTCTGGCCACACATGGCAAGGCGAGGAGGGACTGGCAGCATCTGTACCAGAGCCAGCTGCCACCTCCCAGACAAAATGGAGGGCAGCAGCAGTGTGCAGGGATGGCAGAGCACACCACACCCCCAGCCATACCCCAGGGCATGGGGGGTTTGCTGCCCCACCCCGTGCCACCAAGGCCACCTGCCAAGGGGCTGCTCTGGGCACTGGGGCATGGAAGGACAGCTGTGGGGTGGCAGGAGAGATGCTCAGCTGGTTCCTTGTCCTCCCCAAACCCCATAGTGGAGACATGGGACCTGAGCAGGCAGGAGATCCCTGCGCACAGCAGGTCTGTGAGGGGACACCACCCCATGGTGGGGGGAGGAGGAAGAGGCAGATGAGGAAGACAATGGAACAGGTGCAGGCCTGCTCCCTGGGAGCCAGAGTGGCTAAGCATGGGGCTCCACACCAGCCCCTCCACCCAGGGACCACCCATTCCTCCAGCCAGAAGCCGTCACGACACCCTTGCCTCACTGCCCCGAAGTGCAAGGTCAGCAGCAGCAGCAGCTCGTCCTTGTGGGGCAAGCAAGAGCCTCGGCTTTGCAGCACCTTCGCCAGCCACCTCTCCAGCTGAGAGATCCAGCTGGGGCGCCCACTGCTGCCTCCAGCGCCATTGCTGACTCTGAAGCATAATGATGATGGTGCAAGATGGCTCAGCATCACGGCCAGAGCCATTTCTCGCCAAGGGGAGAGCGGAGGTGTCTCTGGGCTGAAAAGGGGTCCGTGTGCCCCCTCGCACAGGCTGCACCCTCCCCAACCCAGGCTGCTGCCGGTGCTACAGAGGCATCACCCTTCGTCTGTGAAGGCAGCCTGCGGCGGGATCCTTCTGGAAGCTGGGGCAGCAGTCGCCGGCATGTCGGGCTGGGGAACCACGGGCAGCCCCCACCCGGCCTCCCTTCGCCCGCGCCTCGGGGGATCTCGCAAAACGGCCAACGGCCGCTGCCCCACCGGGCCCCTGGGAGGGCGCGTCCCACTTCATCCCGCCACGCCTCACCCCCGCCGGGGCCAAGAGGGGTGACACCACCATCCCCAGGCAGCCCCTGAGCCGCCCCCTTGGCCAGCGCACAATGACCACGCACGATGCCGCTCGCCCCTACCTGTGCCCGTGCCCGTGCCTGTGCCTGTGCCCGTGCCCGTGCCCGTGCCCGGTTCGGCGGAGCGCAGCGCTCAGCCGTGGGCGGGGGACGCCGGCATGAGGCCGAGCCGCGAGATGCGGTGTGGTGCGGTGCCGTTGCGGGTAGTGGCGGCTCCGCCCCTGCGGTCCCCTCCCGCCCCGCCCCGCCCCGCGCGCTGGTTGGCCGCCGCCGCTCGGGAGAAGGGGGAACCGGGAGGGCGCGAGCCGGCGATGGAGCGATGACGTTAGCGCATCCCCCCCACTCCCGGTCCGCGCTGCGGAACCGCCGCAAGGGCGTGGGGATAGGCGCCCCCTCCCGAGTCACCCGGCAACCATCGCCTGGCAACCGTCGCCTGGCAACCGCCCCCCCAACCCCAGCTCCTTTGGGCGCGGTACCCTGGCCCACCGGCACGCTGCCCCGGGGAGAGCTGCCCCCCGCAGCGCTTCCCGGCTTCCCGCCAGCCCCTGGCCCCCTCTCCGGCCCCGGCTCTGGCCCTCTGGCCCCCAGGCCCCAGCGGCCCCGGCTGTCACCATCCACCTCCGGTGCAGAGCTTCTTCACCCCTTCGGCCTGATGAGACCCCCGCCCCACAGCCCCCAGTGTGGCACAGCAGACTCCCTGTCCATCTCTGTTGGGGAATTTAGACTCATTGCGGAAAGACTATCCCCTCACCACCAGCTGTTTCCAGCAGAGCATCCTTCCTCACCCCTCCACGCCAGCCACAAGGCCACACATGCCCTCCCTGCCCCAGCCTTTCCCCCAAGTCTTGCTGAAGGACAGACAGCAGAGAAGTCTTCATCCACCCACCTGCTGCAGTGGTGGTGAGTCTCCAGTGGGCCTCTCCTGTCAGTATTTCAGGGACAGAGCATTTCGGCGATGTGAGCATCCAGCAGCAATCCCTGCAGCGGGAAGTCCCCTCAACTGGAGGAGCACATGGCTGGAGCAAAGAGTAAGGGTCTGGCTTGGGACCACTTAGTACATCAGAACTTCTGGTCCTCACTTCAGTAGATGACTGAGCAGTAGTCTCCAGGCTGACTGTGGTTCCCATCATTCATGCGGTGTCAGCCACACTGATTCCCAGCCCCTCTCAGAGATGACCATCACGCTACCCAGGCAGAAATGCTGTCACCTGGCACCATTGCCAGCCCCATGCACCTGTTCCAGATGTCTTCATCACCAGCTGAGAGTGCCAGCTCTGCCAAAGGGGAACTTTCACCCCATAACCATCATCCCCAGCCCAAAGCTTTGCTCACTGAGTGGCTCCTCTGGCCAGGGACTCCTAGACCCACCAGGAGCAGCAGGTAGCTCGTTTGCATTTCAGAGTATGGATGGCAGAAAACATGCCAGAGAATGGGCATGATACAATGGACCATAGGCACAAGTGGCAGGTGACCGGCACAGCATAACGAAGAGGCACACATGGCCTCTGGCATCATCAGGACATGCTGAGATGCCTGTGAGCCAGGCTGAGGATACAGAGCACAACTTGCTGCAGTAGGGACTGCAGCCATGTCCCATGGCTCTGCCCTTGTGCAAACCATCCTAAAGGCCAGTCTCCTCCGGCTGAATGTCACTTTCTTGGCCAGGTGTCCTTCTGCAAGGCAGGTCCTTGGTCAGGAAGACATGGCTGACAGAGCTTTGTGCTTCTGGAGGAACCATGACTGTGGTGGCTGGACCAGGCCAGTCCCAGCTCAACCATCCCATGACACAGGAGCTGCGTGTCCAGGAGCAGGGATCCCATCTCCTGGGATGGTGTTGGGAATCATCAGCCACAGTGTGCTGGGGGCCATGAGCACAAAAACTGCATGGGTGCTTGCTAGTCCCAGAGGCTGGCATGCCTCAGGAGCAGTCCCCCAAGATGAGAGTGCCAAGACAGTGGGGATGGTGCTGGTGGCACATTAACTGGACAAGGAGGCGGCCCAGGGCAGAGTCCAGGCCAACAGGGAGAGCACTGAGCCCCAGGGTCAGGGTCCACGGGGACACTGGGCAGTGCTGGCACAGGATGTGTGGCAGTGCAGTGCTGGGTGCTGCACAGGCAGCCTCCATTGCTCCTCTCCTCTGGGCTCGACTCCTGAGGACAGCAAGGCGCACCATGGCCACCAGCCTGCTCCGTATCCCTCCTCCCCAGGGGCTTCTTCGGCCCCTGGCCATACCAGAGAGGCTGCTGCTCGGGCCAGGGCCCAGCAATGTGCCTCCCCGCATCCTGGCTGCAGGCGGCCGACAGCTCCTGGGCCACATGCACCCCGAGGTGCTGCAGGTGAGCTGCCCCAGCCCAGCTTTCCTCCCCTCCTTTCCCTCACCCCCCGCAAGGGACTGGGACAGCTCTGATGGGATGAGGGGGGCAATAGCAGGTGCCAGTTGGTCCTGTGCCACCACAGGTGATGGATGACATCAAGGCAGGCATCCAGTATGCCTTCCAGACTCAGAACCAGCTGACCCTGGCCATCAGTGGCACTGGCCACTGTGCCATGGAGGCTGCCCTCCTCAACCTCCTGGAGCATGGTGACACCGCGCTGGTGGCTGTCAATGGCATCTGGGGACAACGTGCTGCTGACATCATCAGGAGGTTGGGTACGCTTGGGACAGCTGGACAGCACCAGCAGGGCTCAGGGGACTAGGCTTGCAGGCAGAATGACCCAACGTGATCCATGTCTTGCTGTTTTGATCCGGGTGGCAGTGACCAGCACAGCTTTCGCAGCTGGAGAGCATTCCAGGTTTTTCCTAGGGTGATATCCCTCCACTTCAGTGGTTTATGGCTTTTCTACTGGGCAAATCTGTGGGAATCCTAACCCTGGCGGGAAGCCATGCTCCTAATTCATGCATGACCAAGTCCCCCGTGGAGCAGGTAGCTGCGCGGTGGAAGGCATGTCCAAACCTCACTCTCTCTCTACCCAAATCCCTCCCAGGAGTCAATGTCCATGAGCTGCTGAAGCCACCGGGTGAGTACTTCACTCCGTGGGACATAGAGAGGGTGAGTGCCAGCTGTGGGGTGGGGTGACAGGCACGAGCTGGCCCCAGGGGCAGTCACCTTCCCCTCTGTTTCACGCAGGCCCTTGCACGGCACAAGCCCTCAGTGATCTTCATCACCCATGGCGAGTCCTCCACGGGGGTGCTGCAGCCACTGGAGGGGCTGGGCAAGCTGTGCCACAGGTCAGTGCATGGCAGACAC
Organism: Bucorvus abyssinicus; assembly: GCA_009769605.1. Lineage (NCBI taxonomy): Eukaryota > Metazoa > Chordata > Aves > Bucerotiformes > Bucorvidae > Bucorvus > Bucorvus abyssinicus. The sequence continues at coordinate 17,211,284 of CM020035.1, forward strand.
TCACAGGGGCTGGCAGCACCCCAAGGTCACTGTCGGGGAATGGGACACAGGGTTTTACATGTCCTGGGCTCTCCTCTGGCTCTGTTGTGCTGGAAGCAGTTGGTGCCAGTGAGACACATAGCCTTCAGGAGACTGGGAGGCTGGGGCTGGAGGAATAGGGGTGGCAAGAAGAGGTGGCAGGAGGAGGTGGCAGAGACACCAGGCTGAGCTCTGTCCTTCTACAGGCATGGCTGCCTGCTGCTCGTGGATGCGGTGGCATCGCTTGGGGGAGCCCCCATTTTTATGGACCTGCAGGGTAAGAGCCATAATGCCATCACAGGTACCCAGGGCACAAGGAGTCTCACTCCTGGGCCAGGGAGGGAGGGCAGTGGTATCAGCCCCACCACCTGCATTTTAGGCTAGCAGAACTAGAAACTGGTCCAGCTGCTGCCAGAGAGCCTGTCACCCTTGGGGTACCATCAGCAGTGCCAGGGTGTCCCCCAAACCAGGCCAAACACAAGCAGGACCTGCAGCATGTGCCACCATGTGCTTCCCACCCACCCATTGTAGCCTGATTGTGGGGCGCTCAGTGTGTCCCTGCTGGGACCCCCAGTCCCTAAGGTACTGCCTTCCCTCTCGGGCAGAGATCGATGTCCTATACTCAGGATCTCAGAAAGTCCTCAACGCTCCCCCCGGCAGTGCTCCCATCTCGTTCAGCGAGCGAGCCAGGTAAGGGCAGCCCTATACTGTGTTGGGGAAAGGCGGTGGGGCTAGGGCAAGGCTATGACATCACCCAGATTTGCCAGACATCCACTCCAGCCCCACTCTGGAGAGCACACCCAGCAGCAGCTCTGCAGGGTCGGAGCCCATCCCATCCTCGGGCAGTGATGGGCACTGAAGCCAACTGGAGGCACTCGCTTTGCCTCTGTGCTTGGTTAGGCGGGCCCTCTACCAGGACCGTCCCCACGCCAGAGGTGGTGGTTTCAAGGCCCAGCACTCTGCTTCACCAGGGAGAAGATGCTGAGGAGGAAGACGAAGCCCCCATCCTTCTACCTGGACATGGGCTGGCTGGCAAACTACTGGGGCTGTGACGGGGAGCCACGAAGGTGAGGTCAGGCTCTCCTGGAACAGAGGGCCACAGCTGTCCCAACTACAGCCTTCACCCCGGTTCAAGGGGTGCCTGCCCTGCAGGGCTCAGGCTCTGTCCCCTGGGTCACCCTGTCTGCTGGTTGCAAAGCAGCCCTGGGGAATTTGCATCCCCTCTGGACTGGGTGAAGAGGAGGGAAGATGCCACACTCTGGTTCCCCTCCACTGTGAGCTGGAGTACTGCTCTGCCACAGGCTGGGCCAAACCCACCTGGGTGCCCCTTGAGTTTTGCAGGTACCACCACACAGCACCGACCAACAGCTTCTTCAGCCTGCGGGAAGGCTTGGCCATGCTGGCAGAGCTGGTGAGCAACACCGGGCAGCAGTGCTGGTGTGGCTTGGTGGAGCAGTGGGTGCCTGGAGGACCCCACCAGCATCAGAGACCTTCCGTCTCCTCTCTGCCTGCAGGGTCTGGAGAGCTCATGGGAGCGACACCGTGCCAACTGTGCCCAGCTGTGCCAGGGGCTGCGCGACCTGGGGCTTGAGCTCTTTGTGAAGGAGGAGGTGGGTCTGGGGCAAGACCACCACCGTGGTGCGGGGACAGCTTGAGGACATAGTCTTGTGTGGCTGGAGAAGTGCCTGGGCTGGTTTTGATGCTGGAGAAAAAAACTCACGCCCCCTCCCCCCGCCACAAGTGATGCTCTCTCCTGGCAGGCTGGCTGGGCTCCCTAGGGGACAGGACAACAGCCAGGAACTGCATTTTTAACCTGGTTTCTCTCTTCCCCAGAAGGCGAGACTTCCTACCATCACCACTGTCAGGGTGCCCGAGGGCTACAACTGGAAGGAGATCACAGCCTTTCTCATGGACAACCATGCCATTGAGATCGCCGGGGGCCTTGGCCCCTCGGTGGGCAAGGTGGGCAGCTTCCTCCCCTCCTGCTGCCCACAGCCAGGCACTGAACCTGGCTGCAGCCCACATCCATCAGTAGCACCTCCCATGACTGATGGTCCTTTCTGGCTGCAAAAAGCAAACAACCTTCGCCTGCAGCAATGCATAGTGGTTCCTAACCATACACAAATGCTGCGTGTAATTGAATAACCATGCACACAAACAGCAGGGTGACATGTCTTTAGAGGAAATGTGTGTTATATGGGAGCAAGCACATGCACTCATGCCCAGCCGTGCACACGGCCGCTCCTCAAGTGCCTTCTCCTTCGTGTGGGAGCCTGGACTCTGCCACTGGCCGCTCTGCTGTAGGGAGACAGTGCTGAAGCACAGCCACAAAGGTGGGTGCTTCAAGGAGACTTTCACCCTCCTCCCAGGTACTGCGAATTGGTCTCATGGGCTGCAACTCGACCAGCAGCAATGTGGACCGTGTGCTTTGTGCCCTGCGAGATGCCCTCAGGCACTGCCGCCATAGCAGGCTGTGAGCATCCATGCAAAACGGGGCTCCAGACAAGGTGGCGCAGCACTTTACCTTCATGCCCTGCTGCAGGAAGTTAGCAGGCAGAGGGGCTCCACTGCCTCCTCAAGATGCCAGCAGGAAACTCTTACAACGCCCGCCAACCGAAGCCAGAGCAGGAAGGAGAAGCTGGAAGAGCAGGGGAAATGGAGGTGAGGGCTGCAGCTCAGCAAGCACTGGACATGGCTCAAAACTCCTTCTCCAGGTCCCCCACACAGGGTCACTCCTCATCCTGATGGCCTGGCCCCCCAGCTCCTCCCCTTCCCCTGGCCCCAGGGGACGGCAGGCCCACTGCAAGACGACAGGAGGACTGGATGCAGTATTGACCACAGATCCCTTCCCCTCCCACCACCATCACCCTTGGTCATCCCTGCAACAGCTCAGCAGTGCAGGATGTCAGCCATCCCCTCAGGTTAGGTTCCCTGGGATGAAACACCTGCCCTGGTACCCAGCTCTATCAGGGGAGCTGAAAGGCCATGCATCCCCATCCAGCTGCGGCGAACATGCACTCACTCCCCAGTATCATTTTTCCTCAATAAAGCAACATGCTGCTCCCTGGCCGTGTAACTTGCCTTGCAACCCCCAAGTTTCAATATATCCAGACTGGGCAGAAATGAGATCCCACTCAGCTCTCCTGGGGAATTTCTTGCTGGATCTTGGAGAGGAACTGGGACATAGCTGAGTAGCATGGACCATCCTGGATCTGGTATACCTGGAACTAAGCAGAGCAGGTGGGCAGTGAGGGGAGAGGACTTCCCGCTCTGCTTGAGCCCCACAGGTGGGCAAACAGAGTGTGGTGTGGCAGCCAGAGCTTGGCACGGCAGTTTGCGCAGCAGTTTGCATGGAAACGCACGAAGGAAAGGTGCTGAAAGCTTTGCCCACTCAGACTAGGGAGCAATGGTTTCCAACTGACAGAAGGCTACAATCCCTCTCCAAGTGCTGCATCCACCATGACTGACACATCTTCCCAGATGGAGCTCTAGTGGGAACATGCAGCCACCCAGGTGTCAGGCTGCAGGGTGTGGCCTGCTGTGACACCGGTACAGGACAGCAGCAGCAAGCACAGCACCTCTGTGCACCCAGGTAGAGGAATTCCTCCACTTAGTGAGAGAGCTCCGGAAGGAGGTGAGCAGGTTGAGGGGTATCAGGGAGTGTGAGAAAGAGATCAACCACTGGCACCTCATCCTGCCTTCCCTGAGGCAGGCCCAACAGGAATACAAGGTACATAACACAGAGGACTCCCTGTCCGCTCTCCACTGGATTGAACACAGTGACCAGAAGGACAGGGGGCAATGGAGACAAGTTCCTGCCCAACACAGCAGGCATGTTGCTCCAGCAAGACCCCCACCTTCACAGGTGCCCTTGCGTAACACGTATGAGGCCCTACAAGTGGAACCAATCAATAATGAGTATGATGATTCATCTAGTTCAGAAGTGTCCCTGAGGTTAAGTCAGCCCAAGCACTGCACGGAAAATACTTCTGCAACGAAAAAGCAACAGGTCATTGTCATAGGTGACTCCCTTCTGAAAGGAACAGAAGGCCAAATATGCAGACCTGGCCCACTTGTTAGGGAAGTCTGTTGCCTCCCTGGGGCTTGGGTTAAAGACGTGGTTAGAAAGCTTCCTACCCTGGTAAGGCCCTCGACTATTCTCCATTACTGACTTTTCAGGTAGGCAGTGATAAGAGTTATGAGAACAGAACTCATAACAAGAAGTTCAAAGGCAACCAAAAGAGACTTCAGGGCCTTGGGATGATGGGTCAAGGGATCAGGAGCACAAGTGGTGTTGTCCTCTGTCCCTCTAGTTGCAGGGAATGATGAGGGAAGAAACAGGAAGACCCACCAGGTCAATACCTGGCTCTGAGACTGGTGTCACCAGCAAGACTTTGGGTTTTTTGATCATGAGTGAGTTTACACTACACCAGGCCTGCTGGTGACAGACAGGGTGCACCTGTCTCAACAGGGGAAGAGAATTCTTGCACAGGAACTGTCAGGGCTCATTGAAAGGGCTTTAAACTAGATTTGAAGGGGGAAAGGGATGAAATCAGGCTCACTGGAGCTAAGCCTAAGAGCGGCACATCAGCGTTAGTGGGATGGTGTGCTAGCAAGCTCCTTGGGTCTGCCACAGCAGTGGAAATAGAGGACAGAGTGCTGAGCGATAGTATAGACACAGCGGATACTGGTGTGCTAGGAATCATAGTAGTACTTGGGAATAGACAGGCGGGAATTAGGCCTTCTCCCCAAAAAAAGGCAACGGGATCAATAACCAAGCTGAAGGGCACGTACACCAATGCCCACAGCATGGGCAACAAACAAGAAGAGCTGGAAGCCATTGTGCAGCAGTAAAACTACGGTATAGTTGCCATCACAGAGAGATGGTGGGACGATTCACACAACTGGAGTGCTGCATTGGATGGCTACAAGCTCTTCAGGAAGGAAACTCCTCAGGCCAGGATGGAGAACCAGGGGAGTGGCTCTGTAGGTTACGGAGTGTTTTGATGGTCTAGAACTCAACAATAATGATGACAGGATAGAGTGTTTATGGGTAAAAATCAGGGGGGAGGCCAACAGGGCAAATATCATGGTGGGAGTCTGCTATAGATCACTGAACCAGCATGAAGAGACAGATGAAATATTCGGTAAGCATCTGGGAGAAGTCTCACGATCACTACCACTTGTTCTTGTGGAGGACTTCAACTTACCAAATGTCTGCTGGAAATACAATACAGCAGAGAGGAAACAGTCCACAAGGTTCCTGGAGTGTGTGGAAGAGAACTTCCTCACACAGCTCATGTCGTGGTTTAAGATAAGCAGGGTTAGTTTATCTTTGATAGACACATCAAACAGCCAATGGTGCATTCCTCCCATGACGCCACCACATCTCACCGGCTCTGGAGCTTGGTGCACCCTGGCGCTTCCTTAAAAACAGCAGACAGGCGAGACAGGGCTTTTGTTCCACAGCCCTGCCGCTGCCGCCTGAGTAGCATTGTAGCCTTTATTGCTGCTGTTCCTTAACCGCGGTTTGGTTCTGCGCCCTGGCCCCGATTCTGATCCTAAATCAACTTGTTAATATCTTGTTTTCTGTATATAGTATTTTTCTATTGGTATTAAAGCTGGTTTAGTTTCCTAACTCAACAGAGGCCTCACAAACTTTTTTTTTTTTTTTTTAATCTCTTTTTAAGCCTTTCTCCTTGGGAAAGGGAGAGGGCTAATTGGAGAGAGTCTGTCCCGTGATTGGCCAGCTGGTGACAGCTGGTGAGTGAGCCAATTAGGGAAGGCTTCCTGCTGGACATGTTGTTTGCGAACAGAAAAAGACTCGTGGGTGATGTGAAGGTTGGAGGCCGTCTTGGTCACAGTGATCATGAGAGGGCAGAGTTTTCAATTCTTGAGGAAGTAGTGAGGGATGTCAGTAGAACTGCCACCTTGGACTTCTGAAAGGCAGACTTTGGCCTGTTTAGGAGACTTTTGGCAGAGGCCCTTGGTAGGCAGCTCTGAAGGGTAATAAAGGAATCCAGGAAGGCTGGACATTCCTTAAGAGTAAAATCTTTAAGCTGCAAGAACAAGCCATCCCAGTGTGCCATAAGATGAACCAGAGGGGTAGAAGACCAGCCTGTCTAAACAGAGAGCTTTGGCTAGAACGCGGGAAGAAAAGGAAATTCTGTGGCCTATGGAAGAAGGGGCAAGCCACTCAGGAAGACTACAGGGATTTTGCAAGGCTCTGCAGGGAGAAGATTAGAAAGGCTAAAGCCCAGCTAGAACGTAGTCTGACCCCCACCATAAAAGACCACAAAAAATGTTTTTATAAATACATTAACAGCAAAAAGAGGGTTAAGGAGAATCTCCATCTTTTGCTGGATGCGAGGGGAAACACAGGGATCCAGGATAAGGAAAAGGCTGAGGTATGCCTTTGCCGCATGAATGCCGCCTTTGCCTCAGTCTTTAGTAGTAAGACCAGTCGTTATCTGAATGCACCCAGGGATTTACACCCCAGCCACTGCTGAGCTACGTTCCCCAGCTGTGCTGGAGGCAGATCCTGGCTGAGGAAGTGCTGTGCCAGCACAAACATCTGGCTGAAGCAGGAAGTGGCATTGGCAGCACACGATGGCCAAAACAAGGAGCTCTCTCAGGTGCTGGAGGACTTGGCCTGAAACCAGGCACCCCATGCCAACTTCCCACTCCATCACAGCCACAGTACTGGTCCAGCCCTCCAAGCTGGTCCCTGGAGAGGGCACTTGCAGAGAGCAGGTGCTTAGCCCTGGATGGTGCCCAGCTGGGGTGTCCCTGGACCAACAGGCCAGCAACCGCAGAGCATCACCATTGACCCACAGGGGGACGTCCACGATGACAGCATCCTCAGAGGTGCAGAGAGCGAACTCAGAGGCTTCCAGGTTCCTGGCATAGTCCATGAGGAAGCAGGGTTGCTAGGCATGGACACTCTCCAGCAGGGTCAGCAGGATGTCCTCAATCTGCTGGAAATGCTCCAGCTGCTGTCTCTCATGGCACACGATCACCCCGAGGTAGCTGTGCCAGTGGGAAATGCTGGCTGCCATGGCAGCTACACCACTGTCCAGAGCCTGTTCCAAGCAGGAGTAAAAATACATGGGCAGGGAGAGCAGGGCTGGGAGATGGCATGGGACAGGTGGAGGGAAGATGCAGCTGGGCATTGACAAGCACCACTGCTGGATGAGCACCAGGGAGAGCTGCTGGAAGCACTGCGTGCCCCCGGGGTAGACCCAGGCCAGGGAACTGAGTCACACCATGGCACCCCTGGCAGACCAGCAGGGTGACAAGAGATGCTTAGCCGGTGGGTCATACCAGGACAATGCTATGGTCTTCCATGCTTCTCTCAGCACCAGGGCTGCATGTCAGCAGCATCCCCTCACAGCCAGTGCCTGATGAAGTTGACTCACCACCCTCCTGCCCTGGCTCAGCTCAGCTCTGCAGGCCCAGCTGCCAGGGGCTGCCAGGGCAGGTCCGCTCTGAACTTATGTTGCACCCACAGAAACTGGGAGCAGGCTCATGTTGGAGCCAGGCCATGCTGCAGTGGGACAGCTGTGGGACAGCTGTGGGACAGCTGCGGAAGCCCCCACCTGCCACACAGGCACTCAGGACAGCCCATGGCTCAATTAAGCTCAGGCTCAGGCTCAAGTTCAGGTTCAAGCTTGTCAGATGCGGCCCTTCACCCGGCCCACAGCCTGCTCATGCCCAGGCACAGGCCTGCCTACTGCAGGCAGCTCCCAGTGCCTCTTGGCCAGGCAGACCCCCCGGGCTCGACCTTGCCCACACGTGGGCCCGCCCCTCCCTGCAGGCAGACCCCGCCGTCAGCCCGCCAACACTGGCCTGCCACGCACAAAGCTCGGTGGCTGTGGTCCCCATGGTGACGGCATTGGCTCTGGACCGTGGGAGCACCGCCACGAGGGAACACATGGACCAGTGCTTTCAGCCCCAGAACCGCTGGGCAGCAAGGTGGGAGCGGGCCGTGGCGCCGGAGGTGGTCTTTTGCAGCCTGGCTGCTGCCAGGAGGAGCAGATGCTGCTGAGGCAAGGGGTTTGGGTCTGTGCTCCCCTCTGAGTGGTTATGGTCACTTTCCACTTGAGACCTGCCTTGGACAGGCTTAGTCCCTGGGCTGCTAGAGATAGGACAGCTCCGGCCACAACTGGACAGAGTTGTGTAGCTGTTGATTCCACACAGCCTTTCCAGCTGTACCCTCATACCTGCAGTCCTCCAACCATGTCCTGCACAACATCCTTGTCTCTAAATTGGAGAGACTTGGCTTTGTCAGGTGGACCACTTGGTGGATAAAGAATTGGCTGGATGGTCACACTCAAAGAATTGTGATCAACAGCTTGATGTCCACATGGAAACCAGTGATGAGTGGCATTCCCCAGGGGCCAGTATTAGGGTTTAGCATCTTTGTTGGTGACATGGACAGTGGGATTAAGTGCACCTTCAGCAAGTTTGCCAATGACACCAAGCTGTGTGGTGCAGTCAGCACACCATCCAGAAGGATCCTAACAGGCTTGAGAGGTGGGCCCATGCAAACCTCATTAAGTTCGACAAGGCCAAGTGCAAGGTCTCTCACCTGGGTTGAGGCAATCTCAAACACAAATACACACTGGGCAATGAGTGGATTGAGAACACCCTGTGGAGAAGCACTTGGGGGTGCAATGTGCGCTCACAGCCCAGAAAGTCAGTTGTGCTCTGGGCTACATGAAAAGCAGTGTGGCCAGCAGGTCAAGGGAGGTGATTCTTCCCCTCTACTCCGCCCTGGTGAGACCTCACCTGAACCACTGTGTTCAGCTCTGGGGCGCCCAGCCTAAGAAAGACATGGACCTGTGGGAGCAGGTCCAGAGGAGGCCCACAAAGAAGATGATCAAGGGGCTGGAGTAATTCCCCTATAAGGACAGGCTGAGACATTTGGGGCTGTTTGGCCTGGAGAAGAGAAGGCTCCAGGAAGACCTTAGAGCAACCTTCCAGTACATTAGGGGGCACCTACAGTAAAGAAGGAACTCTTTATCAAGGAATGTAGTAACAGGATGAGGGGTAATGGTTTTGAACTAAAAGAAGGTAGACTTAGATTAGATATAAGGAAGAAATTCTTTACAGTAAGGGTGATGAGGCAGTCAAACAGGTTGCCCAGAGAAGTTGTGGGTGCCCCCTCCCTGGCCAGGTTGGATGGGTCTTTGAGCAACCTGATTTAGTGGCAGGTGTCACTGCCCATGTCAAGGGGGTTGGAACTAGATAATCTTTAATGTCCCTTCCAATCCAAACCATTCTATGATTCTATGATCTCCCACAAATCCTGGAGAGGTGGATGCATGTCATGCCCTTCCCAGGGCAGGTTTCCCAGCTTCACGGGCCCTGAGCTGGAGCTCTTAGTAATTATAGCTCATGAATGGAAGGCAGGATTCTTGCAGCAGGACAGCATGCTTCAGTAATCCCAGGCTTCCTTGCAAGCCATTCCTGCCCTTAGTCAGAGTAGGGAAGGGAGTGGGGGAGGCTCCCTAACAGTGGGAACTCATGTGGGAATCGGGGTCACAGCCAAGCATGGGGGCCTGGGATCACTTCTGGAGAGAGGAGAGAAAGCCATGGAGCTCACAGCTGGTCCTCTCTCCTCCAGTGGCTCAGGCTCTTTATGACCATTTACATAGCCCAGACAAGGTTTCTGGAGCTCCTCAGCTTTGTTTCCACTTCCTTCTTGTGCCTCCTTCAGTCTCAGGTGGCTGAGGAGTCACCCTCTAGATAAGGATGTGTCACTCATAGCCATCTGTCCTTCTGCCAGCTGAGCTCCAAGGAGACCCAGCACCCTTCAAGAGGGAGCAGGGCCAGAGCTTCAACCCACAGAGGATCTTCATATGCTTGCAGTATGAGCTACAGAGATGAGCAGGAGCCTGTACCAGGCTCCTCATTGCCTGGAGGCTGGGAATGGCCAGGGCTGGTGAGCCCTAGCCAGATTTTAACCCCCTGACAACAGGGGACAGGCTCTACATCTCCTTACCTGAGCCCCATGCTTCCAGTTTCACTCCACCTGAGCAGGGGGCAGTTAGTCCTCCACACCAACCACCAGCCCAGCCATGACTGAATGTGCTGCTTGGTCTTGCCCTCATCCATCACATGGGGAGGACAATCCAGTTGACATCCCAGAGAGGAACCAAAAGCAGCAGGAGTCTCTGCTGCTGAAGCAGGGCTCCTGGGGGCTTCACCCTCCCCATCAGAGGGATCCAGGCTCATCTTGGAAGATGCTGACCCCAAGCAAGACAGGAGAGACGACCTCTCCAGGCCCCGATGTGGGGAAAAGAGAACAGAGGGACATAGGTCACCGCTTTTCCAGGAGTGGTGGGGCATGGCTCACTGCTGGTGGAGTCACTGTGCCCTAGGAGGATCACTTTTTCACTGATGGAGGCCCTGCTGTGGCAGCAGCCAGGACAGTCCTTCAGGCACTGCCTGGCAGGGATGCTGGAGGAGTCCAAGGGGGACGCAGGAACTGAACTCTGAGTAGGAGTGGTACTATAGGAAGATAAGTCTCATCAGGGTGGGAAGAAAAGGCAGTCACCCTGGGTGGCTTGGTGCTGGTGGAGGAACCAAGGCCTCCCTGGCACAGTGCTGGCTGACCCTGTAGCACAACCCTGGCATCCTGCTCCCATTGCTACCAGAGCTCTGGTGCTGGGAGGAGTGAGTGTGACATGAGCTTCTCACTGCCTTTGGCACCTGCGCTTTGCCGACCCCCAGGTGCCACTGTCGAGAGGAGGATGCTGCAAAATGGTGCCCTCTGCCCCTTCCCGCAAGCTGGGGCCTTCCCCTTTCCCCTTCCTCCTTCCTCTTTCTCCTTCTTCTCTTTCCTCCTTACCCTTCTCTTTCCTTCTTCAGCTTCGTCCTTCCCTTTTCCCCTTTCTCCTTCCCCTTTCTTTTCCCTTTCTCCTTTGCACTCTCCTTTCTCCTTTTCCCCTTTCTTTTCCCTTTCTCCTTTGCACTCTCCTTTCTCCTTTTCCCCTTCCCTTGCCTCTTCCCCTTCCTCCTTTCCCTTCCTCATTCCTCCTTCCCCTTCCTCTTGCCTTTTCCCTTCCTCCTCCTCTCCTCCACAGGCAAGAGACCAGGAAGAGGCCCTGGAGGAGCAGCTAGCCCACTGCTGCCAGGCACAAGCAGTGCAGGCAGCACAAGCAGCAGCACTGCTGCAAGTGCAGCTGGAGAAGGAAAAACTGGCTGGGGAGTGGTGCCAGCTGGTTGCACAGCTGGCAACACCCCAGGCTGGGTGGCAGCTCAGCAGGGGGGTGCTGGGGTGCAGAAGGAGGTCCCCTTCAAAGCAGGGGCATGACTGCCAAGGCCAAGCAGGCAGCTCAGTGTGGCAGGTCTGGCCCCTGCCTGCACTTTGCCTGCAGGGGGAAGGTTGCCTGGCGCTGTGACTTGTGCATGAGGGTGGTGGATGTGTGCCTGCTGGCATCCCTCCTGGCAACCCCTCAAGTGCTCGAGCTGGGTGCTGCAGGAGGCAAAGGCAGATGCCACCCAGCAGTAAGAAGAAGAGCTGTTGTGGGGAGGAGATGGCACAGGTCGGGGTGGTGGTGAAACAGCAGAAGCTCCATTCTGTGCAGAGGAAGCCACAAAATACCAGAGGACTCAGCCCTGCCCAGAGCCATGCTGTATGGCAGGGCGGCGGGGTGGGGGAGAGGAGTGGAGAAGCCACATGGCCAGGCACAGGCTGGGCTTTCAGGACAGCACCAGGAGCGTTAACCCAGCGATAGGCTTAAACACAGCACATCTCCATTGGAGGCACGACATGGGGAAAAAATTCTGGCAAGTAGATCAGTTAGGCCATGGAAGACATGGCTGGAGCTTGCAGTGCTTGGTGTGGACAAACAACTGGAAGGCTGTTGGGGAACAGTCTGGCACTGGCAGAGCAGCCAGGATGAATGAGCTAATCGCTCATTTTCCGTCTTGTCATTTTATGGTCCTATGAATTTTTGGTCCGTTAGAAATGGGAGGAAAAAATCAACCCAAAAATAAGAGCAAGGGCAAGTGAGAGAGAGGGAAAAACCCAGGGGCATGGCAGCACTTGGCATAGCAGGAGTGGGAGAGGGGGCTGCAGTGAGACCCTAGCATTCCTTACCCAGCTTGACCCTGCATAGGATGCCATGCACAGCATCACTGCTGAGTCCTGGACCCTATAAGGTGCCATTACCACTCAGCAGAAAGGCATCAGGGGTTTGGGCTGGCAGGTGGAGGATCTGGCAAGAAACAGGGAGGCCAGGATGCAGGAGCTAGGTGATGCTCTGCCCCAGTGCCCTGGCTTCACACTGGCCCCAGCATCGGCACCCCTGCACCCCGCAAGCCTCCCGCCGGGGTTGGGAGTCCACCACCCAGAGCAGCATGGCCCCCGGAAAAAAGGCTGGGATGTGGAGTGGGAACATGGGCAGGGGAGGTACAGAGGAAGGGAGAGTAATTTAACATGACAGGCTGTTTATTTTGGCAAAAAGAGTCTCTTTTCAACAGATTTCAAAGACCGGCCCCAGGGCTGGGGGGGACCACACAGAGGGGTAGGAGAGTAGGAGTGTGAAGGGGAGTTCAGCGGGGCACCCAGATGAGAGATGGAGAGAAACCTCCTACTTTCTTGTCCCCAGGGAACTGCTGGGTTTTCACAGCCCCGGGTGTGCTCACACTTTCTGGTGGAGTCCCCCTGCAGGGTGCCTCCATGGGCAAACGCGAGCTCCCGCACACACGTGCTTGCCTGCACGCACCCGCACGTTTGCATGCTCTTCCAGCCCCTGCCCTTTCCTCCGGGCCAGGGCTCAGCTGAAATCTTGGCTTCTCCCAGCAACATTTCAAAAGAGGCTGTTTATTAAAAAGAAAAAATGCTAGGAAAGAAATAATTATTATAATCACATTACGTCTTTGGCTGTAAAAGCCCTGCAAGAGCACAGGGAACAAGCTGAGGCAGGGAGCATGGGGGGTGGTTTTCCTGCCTTGTGCTCTTTTTTTCTTTCAGTCCTAGTCCACCACCCCCCCGATCCCCCCTACCCCTTTCCTCCCCTTTATCCTGGGAAATGAAAACAATTTATTTAATGATGGATCATCCCTTTCTCTGGTCACTGACCTTCTGGGTGAGTTTCTGCTGAGCTCAGCGGAAAAATCAAGGCTGCGTTGTGGATCCCATCTGTGGTTGGGGGAGGGGAGCAGGGGGAGCTCATCTTCATTCTTCAAAAAACCCACAACAGTCCTGGTGAGTGGGACAGGGTCAGTGGGGAGGGGTCCCCATGACAGGGAGCTTTCCTGCTGCAACTGTCCTTGCAGCTCTGGTCCTGGGGCTTTGGGAGAAGATGCAGGGGCTGCAGTGGCCCCAGAGCCTCCCACCTCATCCCTTTCTCTCTCTGGAAGACCCACAGGGGTACCCAGCACCCACTGCCTCCTCCTCGACCTGGCCTGGGGTGCAAGGGCTGGGCTGGACTGGGCTGCAGTCCCAGAGTGGGAGCAGAGGACGGAGGAGCTGTACCCAGGGTGGGAGCACAGAACAGAGTGGTCTCCATCCTTCCAGCAGCCACGTTCCCCCTTGCTGCCTGGTAGTGGGGCAGCAAAGGGAATTTCTCAGCTCAGGGTGGCCACAGGAGGCTGTATTCAGACCTGGCCAGGCAAGGGGGCCACGCACAAGGCTGGGGACAAGGCTGGGGATGTGCACAGGGCTGCACAGGGCTCCCAGCAGTGACCAGCAATGTGCAGCCCGCAGCAGGATGTTTGGCCCCTGGCCAGTCCAGTGCTTGGCTGGGCTTTGCTTCCCAGGGAGAGGAAAGCTGAGGGAGTTAGGAGAAGGGTCAGGATCACACCAACCAGCCATGTTTTGTTCGGGTGGGCTATCAGCACACAGCATGCATCACCCTGAGCCCTCAGGCATGGGTACAGCCCATTGTCTGCCACCAGTCACGCTCAACCCTGAGCTGACCTGTGAAGCAGGGATGAAGCAATCCAGCATCCAGCCCCTTCCCCGCTGGCCCTTCCTCTGCCATGGCCTGTTGCTCAAAGCATGGTTCTTGTAAAAAATGTATAAATATTTATACAAGAATAATTTAAAAAACATGGTCTGTCAAATAATAAAACAGCAGAACATCCGAGGAGCTTTCAACTGGATTGGGAAATCCAGTTTTGCTTTCTGATGCCACACTGGGATGCTGGAGGTGCTCACAGCCAGCCCCAGCCCTAGCCCTGCAGGCTGACAGACTTGCCGGTGCAGTTCACAGCAGGATGAGGTCTTTTTTAACGTGGTTTGGGGACCACAGCAACAGGCAGCTTTCACTTGCATCAGCTTGGGCCACCTGCTGCCAGGAGCCCCAGCCGGAGATGGCACTTCACCAGGCACTAGTTTCAGCCTCACATCTTGGCACTGTCCTCTGCACTGGGACCTCACCAGGAGCCAGAGAAATCCTTGAGTGAAGCACTGCATCCCTGTGCTCCCCCAAGCTTCATGGTGGGGCCAGGGACTAATGTGAGGGAGTGTCAGGGTGGAAGCTGAGCTGGCAGAGTAGCCCCTGGTGCAGGGGTGTGGCAGGGGTGCTGCCCATTCCTCCAGACCCAGCAGTGTCCCCAGCATTGGGAGTCCTCTCATTGGTGAGAACCTTGGGCCAAGGTTTCCCCCAGGGAAATGGTCAAAATGGGCCCACATCCCCATTTGCAATGGTATCACCAGAGCCACAGCTCTCCTCCTGCATCCGTGGTACCAATTCCCATCCCGTCATTCCCCCACCCGACCCCAGCACCACCAAGAATAACTGAGCTGCCTCTTCCCAGGGAGGCAGGGGAATGACCTTAAAATGGCAGCACCTGCAAATCCCCAGCCCTGTTTCCTTCTGCTTGCTTGGGGCTCCCCTGGCTGGGGCAAGGCAGGGAATGCAACTGCCACTGGGTGATAGCCCTGATGCCCATAGCTCAGCTGACCCACAACAACCAGATGCCTCCAGGTGTCCCAGGGTGTCAGGGGAGGCAAGGGGGTGGAAGAGTGGAAGGAGTCCCCCCTGTTGCCACAGCCCTATAGAGTTGGAGGGCAGAGACGGACACTGTTGCAGGCTCAGGAAGTTTAGGGGGAGTGGGAGCTGTGTATTGCAATAACCTCCATCCTTCTGGCCGCCCTCCAGCCCCTTCCCACCACCCGCATTTATGTGCGTGATTCATGTTCTTGCGTTCTTTGAACCGAGGCCAGATAACAAGTTCAAACCAGTTCATTAAAACCTTGTCTCCCTGCAAATGCCCTCACGCCTCCCTTGGCTACCTGGCTGCCTCACCCCCCACCCCGGAAGGGGGGTCCCAGGGACAGTTCCCCCCCCACAGGAGGTGATGATTGTGCCGCACACATGTTTGGCAGCTGTGAGGAACACTCTCTGAGCTTGGACTAATTAGCTGAACGGGAGGGGGAGAGCCAAATCCAAACCATGTGCTGACCTGCAGGCCCCTCCGCCTGAAAACATCCGTGCTGAACACTCTCTGGATCATTAATAGCTCCCTGGGTCCTTTCTGCGCATCCCCCCCACCGAAACACGTGGGGCCTGGTTGAGGGGGTGGGGTTGGGAAGGCTTTGTGTTCTTTCCCGATGGTTTTTCAGGACTGCCTTTCATGGAAAGCAGCCAACGACCCCGGGGCTGTGAGTGGCCTCAGAAAGGAACTAGGGGGCAACTGCCCCTGGATTTGGGGCAACTCCAGTGCTGTTATGCTGGAGAGAGATGTGCTTGGGGTTGGATAAAGGACCTCTGCCTCCATCTCTTGCTCCTGGAGGTGGCATCCACCTCTCCTTCCGGCACAGCTTTGCAGTGATCAAGCTTATCCTGCAGCCTGCCTGGCTCCTGGCGGCCTCTTCATCCCATTTGCTGGGGGCCTGCAGAGCCCAGGACGAAGCACCAGGTCCAAACACTGCTGGGACCCATGCCAAAGAGTTTCACTGAGGAGCACTGCCAGTCACAGAGGCCAGGAAGGGCAGGGGAAGCCTGGGATAAGCGCCTGGGATGCCCCCGGTACCTGCATGGTTCCCACTCCATTGTGACAGAACCACCAAACCCACTCCCCAGGCTGGACATGGTGGGTCCTGGTCCTGTTTTGGAGGTCACTAAGAAGCTAGACCCCCTAAAGACAGCTGCAGGCAGAGGAAGGGGCATTTGCTTCTGGAGAAGGAGTGGGTGGTGGTGACCAGAGCTTGGCCAGATGGTGCGGGGAAATGGTTTCTTCCCCCCATGCTCCTCCCAGCTTCACACCAGCGCCAGCTCCTGGTCCAGAGGAAATGGCTGCCAGCTGGGGCCCAGAGCTGTTTTCCGCTCTTAGTTTGCTGCTTTCAATTTAACATCCCAGGGAGATGGACTTGGACGATGCAGGGGAAGCATTGTGGTGCTTTCCCGTGAGAAGCCTGCCTGGAAGAAAATCCTTCCCTCACATTTGGGATGGCTGCTGGCAGGGCTACTACTTCCTGCCTGCCCAGCCCATCTCTGGACGGAAAACTAGCCAGCAGAAACCCAGGATGGCCCCTGCAGGGATGCTCATAACGGAAGAGTGGGCAGGTTGGTGCCACCATGTCCCCATGTCCTTTGGGAGCTGAGCTTGCAGTGGGGCCTGGCATAGGACAGTAGGGCTGGGAGACAGGACTTTTAGGAGCACGTAGCATGATGTTGTGTGCAACCCCAGCCACAGGAGTGCAGAGCTCACCCTCCTGGGTGCGAAGTGGTGGATGGCGACAGCCAGAAGACCCACCCGACCCCTCCCCAGAAGAGATAGGTCTTGGCCAGCACTCCCAGAGCTGCAAATAGGCTGCATGGAGAGGGTAGAGGTGCCCCTGCTGCTGGGGAAGGGGCTGGGGAAGGGACTAGCAGCCTAATGCCTTCCAGAAGATCAGCTGTAAATGGCCAAGGAGGGTAATTCATATCAAACTCATAAAACCTTTATTAGTGTCTCAGGGGAGAAATCCGGATGTTGCTGTTTATTTATTTTGGATTTTGCTTTTTTTTCTTTTTTCTTTTTCCCAACTTTGAACATTTTCTTCCAGGAGATTTTTAAAGAGACAGGGATGCCTCACTGTGTTCAGCAGCAGGGCTGGGTGGGGACAGGCTGCCCACAGGACATTTGGTCCTGGAGCATTGGTGGCAGCCAATATGCCCTGGCATCTCAAAGGATCCAGCAGATCTCGGAGTCCGGCTTCGGGATCACTCCAAGGGAAGGCTGGTCCTGATGTTGTTGGGGGCCAGGGGCGCCGTGCTGCCCCAAGGGCATTTTGGAGCCCCACAGCTTTGTCCTGGGTGCTGCATCCCTGCTGCTCACAAGGTCACCCCTGCACCCAGCCCTGCTCTTGGCCCTCCACCCCAAGCCTCACTTTCCCCCTCTACAGAGAGGCAACAATGCCTGGGTCAGTGCTACCGCAGCCCACAGCCCGTAGCCGTGGTCAAGGATTGCGAGAGCACCCTCATACAGCTGGCAGAGCTGCGCCCCTGGTGAGGCAGTGTCCACAGCTGGTCTTCACCCAGTCCCACCGTTGTTTGCTCCTCTGCTTTGCTCTCTACATAATTTGTTCCTTGGCACCTTTTCAAATGTACCTCGCAGTCGTTACAGCAGATGATATTTATACAGCAGGGGTGTGGAAACACACGGAAACCCTCTGGAGCCAGGGGCCAGATTCCCACACCATCTTGGTGCTAGGGGCAGGTGACAGCCCTCCCTGGGTTTGCCAGGACCTTGAACCGTGCTGTGGGGGATTTGCATCCCCCACCCCAGGCTGCGCCTGTGCACCCCAAATGCTCATGCCATAGGACAGGTTTGGTGCAGCCATGCAGGCCCCCCAGTCTGGCTGGATCCCTCATCCCAGCACCTGCCTGGCTGTGGCACAGGCAGCACCCATTAATTGTCAATTAACTATCAAAACTACTGTTGCTTTTCAGCAGGGTCTCCCATGGAGTAGTCCCGCTAGTTTTCTGGTCTTTCTTGATAAAACCATTTGCTGATGATAAATGTAGGGTGGGTGTTAGGTTTGTTATTTTTTTCTCCAGTGGAGACAAAGAGGCCCTTGAGCCTAAACTGTAACGTAAAACATGGCATTCCTGAAAAGAATTTCCTGATAATATTTTTAGCACCTGGAAAAAAAAACGGAGGGAAGGGCAAAAAAAAAAAAAGCAAATAACATGTTTTTTTCCTCTGCTACCTTTTTTTCGCCCTCCAGTTCTCTGTTTTAAAGGAGCAGCGAGGACCCCACTGCTGAACTTCAGCTGGGGCGGGGAGCGGGGCCGCGGCTGGCCCCGGAGCGGGACTCTGCACCTATGCCTGTCCTTGGACGGGGTGGCTACTTTTCGCCGGCGGGGGATGAGGGGGTGGCGAAGGTCCCCTCCACAGGGAGCTCGAAAGGAGAAAAAAAGGCAGGGGGAGGTCCCTGCGTGGGGTCCTCCGTCGCCCCCCCTCCTCCCGAGTCCCCCGCCGAGGAAGCCCCCGCCCCCCGCGGGGGGAACCTGCCACCACCCCCCTCTTCCCGCCCCGCCCTCTGATCGTGTTCTTACCCCGCCCCGCCA
Source organism: Bucorvus abyssinicus (assembly GCA_009769605.1). Lineage (NCBI taxonomy): Eukaryota > Metazoa > Chordata > Aves > Bucerotiformes > Bucorvidae > Bucorvus > Bucorvus abyssinicus. The sequence goes on from CM020035.1 coordinate 17,229,817, forward strand.
CCACCGCCCTCTCGGCGCGCCGAGCTTCCATTGGCTGATTCCACCCGGGCTATGCAAATAACCCGCGGGGGCGGGGCTGCCGGGGAGAAGCAGCTCGGAGCGGCGGCGGCCTTCTGAGCCGCAGCGGGCGTCCGCTTCCGAGCCGGCAGCGCAGAGGTCCGCGTTCGTCGGCGGGCGCCCTTCTTCCGCCGCACCGCCATGCCGCGGGTGCCGGTGTCGGCGTGAGAGGGGAGCAGCTAGGCCTGGCGGCCATGCAGGGCCTGGTGGGCTGGGCCGTGCTTGTGGCACTGAGCGAGTGGCTGTGGGCGGGTGGCGAGGTGCCGCTCACAGACTTCTACCCCTTCGGGCCCACGCAGGGCGATGCCGCTACGCGGAAGCAGGATGACGGCGGTTCTGAGCTGCGGCCCCTCTCCGTCCCCTTCCCATTCTTTGGCGCAGGGCACACCGGCCTCTATGTGAGTACCAGGGGGCAGTGGGGACGGCCTCCCTTGGAGCGATTCATTTCACTTATTTATTTCATTTCACTTATTTATTTCATTTCACTTACTTATTTCATTTCATTTCACTTACTTATTTCATTTCATTTCACTTACTTATTTCATTTCATTTCACTTACTTATTTCATTTCATTTCACTTACTTATTTCATTTCACTTACTTATTTCATTTCATTTCACATTACTGTCCTGTTTGAGTGAATCCAAGTGCATCTGGGTTTCCACGGGGACTGTTATGTGGTCCCCATTTAACTTGGAGCATCAGAGAATAATGGCACACTGAGAGTGGGGGGGTATCTGGTGGGGCCCCAGGCTTGGGAAGTGTGCTGGACCCCTGGCTCAGTGGGACCAGGGTCACCTCAAGTGGTACAGTAAGAGTCCTGGCCTGCCACACTGGGGAGGCCAGATGAAGTGCTTGCTTGCAGTGGTGAGCACCCTACTTAGCCCTATCTGTAGCCAGAAATACCCACGCTTCATGGACTGGCCCCTGCAGTGATATACTGTGGGTGTCCCAGTGGTGGGGAGCTGGGCGTGTCTGTAGGGTGAGAACTCGGAGCAGATGTGCTGCTGAATGGTGGCCCTTGCTGGGTAGGAGGAGGTGCTGGGTCTGTGGGTGTGATACAGGATAACCCTGCTGCCCATTGGGTTGTGTTGCAGTGGGCTTGGCTGGCCATTTGGCACGTCCTGTTCTCTCTCCTCCCTGCGCTCACTGGGCAGGCTGCTGGGACCCCTATCGACGTGCTCCCTTGAGCCACCCCTTGGAGGGGACTGTGGCCAGAGACTCAAGTCACACCTGGCCCGTTTTTTTCCCCACAGCTATGGCCATCAGGCGGAGGAGCAGCCCTGAGTGCCAGTTGATCCTGGAGCCTTTTGGGCAGCACTGGCTCCAAGCTCCTGCCCTGTGTCCTGGGGGGGTCTAGGCCCCCCATACTGGCTCTCACATGGTGCAGTGAGTTCTCTGTCGTCCTGGTTCTTTCTCTTCTCCCTGGTTTGCACCAGGCTGACCAATGATCTGGACCTAGTCAGTGGAGGAGAGGGCTGAGCACTACTTCGGTGCCATCTTGGAGCTAGGCTTGTGTACTGTCCTGCTACCTTGCCTAAACACAGGAGTTCCTTGGTTCTTGCCTGGGGCTTTTTTCTGCCGATAAAAGCACCAGCCCAGCCATCAGGCAGGAGGGATCTGGGCTTGGGGTTTGAGCCATGGTGGGAGGATAGAAGAGGCTGGGAGAAGCCAGGAGATGTGATGGCTGTCCAATATGGAATCTGCAGCACAGCTCTGGGTCTTGGAGGGGCTGCAGGGATTAGGGAGCAGTGTGTCCCCCTCTCCTGAACTGAGACCCCCTGGCTCTGCAGGGTCAACTCACCTGCCCTTGATACAGGGGTCCACATGGCAGGGCAGCTGTCCTGGGGGAGCTGATGTGGGGCTGGGCTCACCTGGAAACCTCTGTCCTCGAGGACTGTCTCCAACCACCCCTTCTTCCTTTGCAAAAACTAACAATGCAAAAAAGCCCTTCTTGGCTCCAACTCTCTCCCATCTTGCTTTAATCAGGGGAAGAATGTTCCTCTATGAACACTGCAGGGTTACAGAGGCTTTAGAAAACAGGAATCCTCTTCCTCTGAGTCAGAGCAAGGACTGCCCCGTGTTTGCATGGAGTGGCTGGGAACCCTCCTCAGGGACTGGGAAATTCTCCCCAGCAGCTGTATGAGGCTGTCACAGGCCAGAACTCCCAGCCTGGGCATGCAGGCAGCTGGAGCATAGGCACGCTGGCTTCAGCATGGCTCCCGGAAAGACATAAGTGTGACACCACTGCCTGCCTGCTGTGAGCCAGGGCTGCTCTCTCTGCTTGAGAGCCTCTTGCCTTCACTATGCCCCCCCTTTTCCACCCTACAGCCCAAGGGCTTGCTGGGTGGGTGCTGCCAGAGCCAGGCATAGCACGCTGGGGAGCTCAGCTGGGGGGTTGTGTGCTTTTGCCTGTCCTGCTGTTGCTTGTGGACGGGGAACAGAGTGGCTGGGAGCTGTGCGCCCCTCTGGGGTTGCCACTGTGACAGTGTGCTGGTAGGGTCTCCTCCCAGGAATTTGGGTGCTGAGGGTAAGAGTGTTTCTCTTTGATCTCTGCTCCCTTGCTGCCTGCCTGCTCAGGCAGCAGTGCAGGCAGGGGTTTTCCTTCCCTTCCTCACTTCTGCTGCATCCCCAAGCCAGGAGGCAGCATTCTGGGCAGTTGCATCTACTATCTCCAGCTTCCTTCCCTGGGCTGAAGGCCACCTCCACCATGCCTCCCTTGGGCTAGGCATCCCAGGACCCTAATTGTCCCAGTTAATTAGTGCAGGGACGGGCTCTGAACTTGCAATATCTTGCCCTGGATATCTGGTATCCCCTGCTTTAATGAGAGCAGCTTGCTGAGGCCCAACCAGCATGGGGAGGTCTTTGCATGGGATGGTGGCACTTGGTCACCTGGGGACCATAAGCCTGTTATCTCAACTGCTTGTTAGCTCACTCAGAGCACTGTGGATGCCAGCAAACTGCTGCCCACCAAGGCTCCCCCTGTCCTGGGCTGGTGGCTGCCTGGCTCAGGCGTGACTGCCCTGCCAGGAGGATGGCAGTGATGCCTGGTCCTATATCCCAGCCCTGCAGGCTGTGTGTCAGCCATAAGAGAGCAGGGAGTAAGCAAAACAGCCCCTTATCCCCGCCAAGAGCACCAATGCGAGCTGGCCAAGCATGTTGGGTGCTGTTTGTTTAAAGCACTGGGCTGCTGCAGTTTTCTCAGCTGTTCCCTCTTCTCTTGGCCTGGCTGCAGCATAGAACAGGGATGGGTTTGTTCGGCAGCTGCCTCCCCACAGCTGCAACTCCAGTGAGCAAGCAGCTGGGGCAGAGGGCTACGGGTGCCGGGACGTCTCCAATTCCAAGGACAGGAAGGAGAAGTACTCCAATACTTGTGGAAAGGAGCAGGGAAGAAAGGTGGGAGGGAAACCACCTCTAAAACTTGGACTCCTGCTGATGGCAGGAATCAACTGTGGCCGCCCATTTCTTTCCCTCCCTCTCTGCAGGTGAACAACAATGGCATCATCTCATTCCTGAAGGAGGTCTCCCAGTTCACACCGGTGGCCTTCCCCATCTCCAAGGACCGGCGTGTGGTGGCTGCGTTTTGGGCAGACGTGGATAACCGGCAGGCGGGTGATGTGTATTACCGGGAGAGCACCGAGCAGCCCATCCTGGAGAGAGCAAGCAGGGACATTGTGCAGTATTTCCCCGAATTTCCAGGGTTTTCTGCGCAGTGGGTCTTCATTGCCACCTGGTACCGAGTGACCTTCTTTGGGGGCAGTTCATTTTCACCAGTGAGTAGCTGGCACAAAGCAGTAATTAGTTTAGGGGTAGGCTCTTTTATTTTAAAGGAGCATCCCACTGGAGCTTTGGTGCCTTCAACAGTGGTGATGCTCCATGTGTCAGAAGCAAGGAGCTATCAGCAGAGCTAAGCTGACCCCAGTGGCTCCATCATGATGCCTTGCCATGATAGAGCAGCACTGGGCCAGCAAAACCAAACCCTTCTCTTTGTGTCATGTGGAGGTTACAAATTGCCAATGTCTGCCTTTTCAGGCAGCAGCACAGCAGAGTTTGCCTGCCTGCAGCTGTGCTGAGGAGCTGGTCACAGATGGGTTTTGGTGCCTTTCTTCCAGAGGCATTTCTCCCCATCTTTCCTGGTCACCTGGGAGGAGAAGTGAGCTGTTCTGCTGGCTGGGATGCTGGGAGTGGGGCAGGGTGGGGTCACAACACCTTAGGGTTAAAAATAATTAAACCCTACTGCCTTTTCTAGTAGAGGAGGACTAGGGCTCAAAGAAACACCTCTCTGCTAAATGCTCTTTCCATCATTTTATTTTCTGACCAGTTTTTGGCTGTCTCACCTGCTCCCGTTCTGTCTGTTAACTGCTTTCTCCTCCTCCCTGCTGCAGGTAAACACTTTCCAGATTGTCCTCATCACGGATGGCAAGCTCTCCTTCACCATCTTCAATTATGAGTCCATCACCTGGACCACGGGTATGCACGCCAGCAGTGGGGGGGACTTCGCCGGGCTTGGTGGCATTGCAGCACAGGTAAGTGGTGAATGCAGACACCATGGTGCCCAGGTAGTGCATTTGCCCTGTGAACTTGCAGCTTCTGGTTTGGGTTTTTTGGCAAGAGGAAGCTTTCCACCTCCTTTTTTTTTTTTTTAAAGTTCCTAAATATCTGTGTGTGCTCTGGCTCCCAAAGCCAAGACCATACAGGGGACTTTGTTATCCCCAAACCACAAGTCTTTGCCTTGGCTGCTGCCTTGTCTCTTTTCCTTCCTGCACCCTCAGCTTTTAAGAGCAGCTGCCACAGCCAGCAGAGATTTTGCTTGTATTTTTATTTCATCCTTTTTGTGCTTTGTTGTGTTTAAGGGAAAAAAAGCCAACACCCACAAAAACCCCAGTACCCATTTGGATGTGTGAATTTACTGGCAGTTGATCCGTGCTTGGCTCCCTACTTGCCAGTCTCCAGCAGGCAGGACACTGCAGGTGGAGAGGAAGTGGACGGGTAGGGACCAAGCGGGCAGGTTGGCTGCTTTGCTGTGTTGTGCCAGCTGTCCTCCCAGCACCTGGACAGAGTTGAGTGCTGGCTGGTGGCATGTGGAATGGGACAGTTGGTCTGAGTGGTGATGCTGCCAGCAGCACTGAGTGGCAGGAGAGATAAGCCTTTGTGCTCCAGCCACCTTCCCCCACATGCTATTGATGGCTCTTTACCCTCTGCTCTTGTCCTACCAGGCAGGTTTTAACGCTGGTGATGGAAAGCGCTACTTCAACATCCCTGGATCCCGCACTGATGACATCGCTGACGTGGAGATGACAACAAATGTGGGTATCCCCGGGCGCTGGGTGTTCAGAATCGATGATGCCCAGGTGCAAGTGGGGGGCTGCAGCAATACAAGTAAGAGGACAGCAGTTAGGTTTATTTAACTCCCAACCCAACCCTACACTGTTCTCCAGCCCTATCTTTCCCTGCCTTAACCCCCACCTCTGCGGTGTGGAGGAGATGGCTTGAAGGGCTTGGGGAGGGAGGGGAGGCAGCCATGGGGGATTGTCCTCAGCACTTGCCGTGGCTGGGAACAGCATCCACGGGCGCCTCGGGGCTGTGAAGGGGCTGGGAGAGCAAATGGGGAGGGGAAGAAGACTCGAGACAAAAACAGCCTGTGGGGAGCAATGAGGGAGATGGGGGAGGAGGTGATGAGGCATGGGCAGGACCCCACTGGCCTGCTGCTGGGCAGGGCATGAGGGGCCGGCACCCTCGGGTGGATGCATGCATCTTTAAGTCCCAAGGGGACAGGGTAGCAGTGCTGGGTGCCAGCCTTCACCATGGGGCTGGGGTGCCAAGGCTGTGCCATGCTCCCCCCCGACCCTGACGTGTCCCCCACAGAGATGCTGGTGTCCTGTTCCTCCTTCCCACTCCCTTTGGCCATCTTTTTCCCACCCATGATCTGTGTGTGTCTCGCGTTACTGGTGGGTTTGCTGTACACAGGCTCTCCTGTCACCCATTCCCTCTGTCCTGGCTGATAAGCAAGGGCATGTCCACATCCCCTTGGCTGGTGGGGCTGACCCCATCCAGCATCTCCCTGTCACACAGGAATAAAACTGCCCCTGTCCCAAGGGAGCCTGCGAGGAGTGAACCCTGCCCTGCTGTGAGGCAGGCAGCCCCTGTGGGCTCCCCAGGCACCCTGGGGAGCCGGGTGGGCATGGGGACAGACCCTGGTGCTGGTGTGGCTGGAAGGTGGCAGGTGAGCTCTTCTGGGACATGGGCTGACAAGGGGGTACTGGCTGTCCCCACAGCCTCTGTCTGCCTGATGCTGCGTCCCTGCCTGAATGGGGGAAAGTGTATTGAGGACTGCATCACAGGGAACCCCTCCTACACCTGCTCCTGCCTGGCTGGCTTTACTGGGAGGAGGTGCCATGTTGGTGAGTGCCAACCCAAGTTATTGCTCCTGGTGTCACTGTTGCGTGCTGGCAGTCTGTCTGTCGCTGTGGCTGTCCCTATCCCCGCACTGAGCTTCTGCCCCCACCCCGGGGCTCTGTTGCAGAAGTGGATGAATGTCTCTCCCATCCGTGTCAGAATGGAGCCACCTGCCTCAATGGTGCCAGCAGCTTCAGCTGCAAGTGCCCACCAGGCTTCAGAGGTGTCAGCTGTGAGACCGGTGAGTGCAGGGCCGCTGGCACAGCAGGGCTGTCTCTTTGCTGCACTTGAAGAGTGGACACCCCAGCCTTAGGGGGCACTACTGCTCTTAGAGGGGCTCTTTCAGACTGGAGCTTCTGCGTCAGCTCTGTGCTTGAGTGGTTTGCAATGGCTGGCTTGGATTTCAGCTTGCTGCAGGCAAAGGAAACTTGCTTTAGTGGTGAACTCTCTTGCCGCTGGCTACCTGCTCTGAGGGCTTGGCTCGGTGCTGCCACCCGCACCTCTCCTCACCACTACTCCCTTAGTGAGAAAAGGTGGTGGTCAGTGCTTCAACAGAAGTCTCGGAGGCCCTGCTTTCACAGGTGGTGCTGTGTTCCTGAGCCCTTTGAAGCCAGCGGGTACTCTTCCAATCCCTGGCATGGGCTGTGGTGGCCAGTTTTGCCCACTGCTGGCCTCTGCCTGCTGGTGGAAGTGCTCCCAAATTATTTGGCTCCCAGTGAGCCTCTGCAACAGTGGAGGAGATAAGCAGGGAGTTGGCTTTCAGGGAAGGGAAGGAGAAATGCCGAGCATGGCATGCTGACATCCAAGAGATGCAGGGTGATGAAAGGGCTGAGCTGCTCAAGGAAGGGTTTTGGGAAGACCTGCAGCTGGGGGTGCAGTTGCTGTTTCCTACTGAAGGGTGTGTTGGTGGTGCTGAGCTGCCCTCTCTTCCCAGCCCCAGCATCTCTGTTTGTGCAGAGGATGTCATGAGCCAGTCATGTGCCTGGGTTGATCCCCCCTCTTTTTTTTTTTTTTTTCCCCTCTGGTGTTGCACTGCAGAAGAGTCACCATGTGAGAGCAGGGTATGCCAGAACAGTGGGAGGTGCCAGGTGGTGAATGGAACAGCAGCGTGCTTGTGCCAGCTGGGGTACACAGGGTTGGACTGCCAGACAGGTGTGTGGCAGGAGCAGGTGCAGGGAGGAGATGGTGACACTTTGTGCCTTGGCAAGCTGCTTTCCCACTCTGCTTCACCCTTGACCATAGTTTTGAGAGGGGAGTGCTCAGTGTTGCTAGTGGTGCTGACTTCTTTTCTGACTGTCACCTTACCCCTCCTGAGCATCATTCAGGATGGGAGGCAGCGGGTGAACGAGCAGCCTGGCAGTGCTCACATAGAGCCTGACCATCCCTCCCGGCCTCCCCTTGCAGAGGTGAATGAGTGTGAGTCCAGCCCATGCCTGAATGGTGGGCACTGCGTTGACCTGGTCAATAACTACACCTGTGTGTGCCTGGAGCCCTTCGTGGGACAGCGCTGTGAGACAGGTGCCTGCTCCTGCCTGTGCCCTGGGATGACCCATGCCAGGGACTGTGTTCCCCCTGTTCTACTGGCCATCTCAGCCCCTCTCTCAAGGCTGGGCTCTGCTCATCACTGCTTGCGTTCCCTCTTCCAGATTCATCTTCCTGCGAAGACCGGAGCTGCCAGAACCGACAGACATGCAACTACATCCGCCCTGGCCGCTACATTTGCACCTGCTCCCCAGGTTATTACGGCAATAACTGCCAGTATGGTGAGTAGAGGCACACCTTGCCCAGCCCAGGACCCAGGCTTGGGGTAGCCGGGTGGGAGGGGAAAATGGCTAAAAAGGGGCTGCATCTGTTGTAGATGTTGCCCAAAGCTGGCAGGCAGGTTTGCAGAGGGCTTGTGGTGCTGCCAGAAGGGAGCTCCTTCCAGTGGCACTCCTCAGTTGTGGTGGGGTCTCTGGCATCAGTCTGGGCTAGACCAGCTCTGCCCTGGTTCCCCCAGGACAGAGAGTGTTCCAGCCTCAGACTGGGATGGCTCTGGCTCAGCTTCCTCCTTCCCTGCAGGCGGGCCCCGCATTCCTGGCGCCTGCCTCTCCCACCCATGCCAAAATGCAGGCAGCTGCATGGAGACAGAGCAGGGCTACATCTGCGAATGCCAGGAGGGCTACACTGGGCAGGACTGTCAAGACAGTGAGTACAGGAGAGTCTCTCCAGTGGGTTGTGGCATCTCTAGGGGAGCCCTTACACTCCTGAGAGGGAGAAGCAGCCCCCCATTCAGGGCTCCTGGATGGAAAAGTGGGTACAGACTCCTGCTGAAGGAGACTGCTTGGGTGTCTGGGGGAGCTTGTGGCTGCCGCCCACCTGAGCTCCCCCTGGGGGTGGCATCCAGCAAGTCTGCTTGGCTGTCCCAGCCCTGCAACCAGGAGGAGTCCTGGGAAGCTCCTGTCTCCTGTCTTGCAGAGCTCTCAGAAGGCTGTGAGTGTCGCAACGGGGGCAGTTGTCTGGAGGGGAATGTCACCACCTGCCAGTGTCCATCTGGGTTTTTTGGTCTCCTCTGTGAATTTGGTAGGTGAGGGCTTCTCGCTCACTGTGTTTGCTCCCTCACTGGATGTTTGAGTCAGGCAGGCTGTGGACAAGCAAGGAGACATTCTGCCCATGCCTGGGCCTAGCACAGTACCGGGGCATGCACTGAATTTGAGCTTGAAAGTATCATCCCCTGGTGAGGAAGCAATGCCTCCATCTCCATAACTCCCCTGTGAGCAGTGCCTCTCCCAGCCCCTGGCCCCAGCCCAGCTCCCCTGGATGTGGGGAGAAATGCAGCCTTTGTGTGCTCCTGCTCTGAAGCTCACTGGGCATCCAGGCTGGCCCTTGCCATTCACACAGTCTGTTGCACAGAGGGTCCCTCTCATCTCATCAGTCCCTGCAAAGTTAGGAGACCTCTGTTTCTAGCCAGGCAGCCAGCTGGGTGTCCTTCTGCTGCCAGCTGATGGAGGCTGGTGCTGTCTGTGTTTTTTGCAGAAGTCACCACCACACCGTGCAACGTGAACACCCAGTGCCCAGATGGTGGGTACTGCATGGAGTATGGCGGGAGCTACCTCTGCGTCTGCCACACTGGCTACAGCACCAACCACAGTAAGTCTCATCTGGAGATGCGGGACCAGCCCTTGGGAGGGACACGTGACGGGGGCCAGAGGGGTGAGTAGGGGGTACAGTCATCAGATGGGGAGCAACCCTCAAACTCCTGGTGGTACATTCTCAGTGACATCCTGTGTTTGGGTTTGCAGCGATGCCATCTCCCTGTGAGTCAGAGCCCTGCCTGAATGGGGGATCCTGTGAGGTTCATGATGACTCGTATACTTGCGAGTGTCCTGGAGACTTCCTTGGCAAGCACTGTGAGAAAGGTACCTGCACAGAGCTCCCTGCTGGCCCCAAGACTTGGCAGGGGGTGGGAGAAGAGCTTGGACCCTTGTGGGAGATGAGCAGCTGCTTGCTGAGCTGCAGCAGAAAGTGGGTGCAGGTTATCCTATCCCATCCCACAGGGTGGAGGGAGGATTGCGTGGCTCCCTTCATGGCCCCTGACAATCGCAGCAGACAATCCAGATGTGTTTCCTGCACGACACCATCAATGTTGGGGTTTTCTTACATGCCTAAGCTCCTGGCCTCAGAGGCAGCTGCCAATCCCATGGCATCATGCACCCAAGGCCCCAGCATGCAGCTGTGTAGGTGTTGTTTCAAAGTGTTGCTGATCCCAGAGCTGTGAGGCCCACGTGTGCTCCACTTTCCTGCAGTGAGGGGTGGGTTGCTGGTGGGAAGCAGCGGCTCTCAGGATGCCAGCAGCAGTGGGTGATCCCCACTCTCGGCACTCTCTCCGCAGCAAAGCCACGGCTCTGCAGCGCAGGGCCCTGTCGCAACGGGGGCACCTGCAGGGAAGCGGATGGCGAGTACCGCTGCACCTGCCCCTACCGCTTCACTGGCAAGCACTGTGAGATTGGTATGGCCCCCGGCCCCCACCTGGGGAGGAGAGGTGGCAGTTGTCCCTCTCACTGCTCAGCTTTTGCCTGCCCTCTGCCCCCAGGTAAGCCAGACCCTTGTGCCTCAGGGCCCTGCCAGAACGGGGGCACCTGTTTCCACTACATTGGCAAGTACAAGTGCGACTGTCCCCTGGGCTATGCTGGCCGGCACTGCGAGATTGGTATGTGTGAGCAGGGTCTGCTAGTGCTGGGAGGTGTTGGGGCTGCTGCCAGAGCAGACAGCCACAGTGGCAGCAAGTGAGCCTTGCTGCTTGCTTTGACTCTTCCTTGTACCCTGCTGGAGGGGGAAGGGGATTGCTCTGATTTCTGGGCTCTGCCACCTCTGTAGCAGTCGCTCTTTGCTCTGCTCTTCTTCTAGTGCCCTCCCCCTGCTTCCTTAGCCCCTGTGAGAATGGCGCTACCTGCGAAGACCTTGGCAGGGGCTACTCTTGCACGTGCCCTGTGGGCTATGTAGGGAAGCACTGCCAGTCCGGTAAGAGCCTTGTGCTGCTGCGTATTGGGATGCCTCTGTGGGCCCCACTCACCCGCTCCCCACCCCACACCTATTTCTCCCCAGAGGTTGACTGTGGTGTCCCCAGTGAGGTGAAGCACGCACAGGCCTCTTTCAACTCCACGAAGGTGGGCTCACTGGCTGAATACCAGTGTGAGCTGGGCTACAGCCTCAGTCAGCATAACCACCCTCGCATCTGCCGCTTGCCAGGCATCTGGAGTGACCCCCCTGAATGTGATGGTGAGTTGTGCCGGGTAGTGGCTGAGCCCTGGGGTACCATCCCAGTGTGGCTTGGTGACCCCAGGACATGTACTCCAGTCCTCCCCTGCCCACATCTGTGGACAGAACGCCCTGAGGACCCTTGCCTGATGCTAATGTTCCTCATCTTGTCTCTTGCCTGCCTAAATGCCTGCAGAGATTGATGAGTGCCTGTCCCAGCCCTGCCTGAATGGTGGCAGGTGCAAGGACCGCATCGCCGAGTTCCTGTGCCTATGTGAGCCAGGTTACACTGGCCACCACTGCGAGTCAGGTAAGAGACTGTGCCAGGTGTGCTCTAGGGCTGCTGCAGGCAGCTATAGCAAATCCTTCCTCATCCCCGAGTCTGTGGAGAATGACAGGAAAACCCATGGCCAGGAGCTGGTCTGTGGTTTTGTGTACTGGCTTCAGGCTCCTGTCTACACTCTCAAATCTGCCTGAGAGCCCCTGGCCAGCTGTGGAATGTGCTGGCAGGGAGACACTGCTCCCAGTTGGATGGAGGAGCAAGCAGGGCTGCAGGAGCACATGTGCTACTTGTGTCCCCCTGCTAATGCATGCTGTGTGGGCATTCCTGTCACTGAGGGAGCAATGAATTCTGGTGTATGTTATGCCTGTGCAGAGAAGCCCCAGATGTCAGGATCTGGGTGGGAAGTGCCCTGCATGGCTCCAAAGTTACTAGCCAAGAGGCAAGGGGAAAAGCAGCTTGAGGTCACATGTTCTCGGCCACCCTGTGCTCCTGCTCCTGTGTACGCACATGGTTGTGGGTGCTGGTTGAAGGGAGTGTCAGGCAGCACAGGGGCTGGTGGGACTGTGGCAAGTGACTTTAGCCCAGCTCCCCAGGGCCTGGCAAAGGATGGTAGTGGGAGAAGGTGGGATGCCCACCAGGGGCTGGAGAAGGGGACATGCCACAGGCACCCTATGGAACCTGTTGGCACAGCCCTACACTGCTATGTGTTCCCAGGTATTCCTGTAGGCATGTCCCCATGGCTAGGTCCCATTGCAGCCCCCACGCAGTGACAGGCATGGGCCAGTGGGCTCCTGACAGTCTTGGGAGTGGGATTGTTCCTGGCTGGTGGGTTTGGGGGTAACAAGTGATGGGGGATGGTCCGCACTCTATGGGAAAAGTGCTGCATCTCCAAGATCCCTGGCCCCTGCCACTGGCCCCTGCTGCTGGCCCCATCGCTGTGCTGAGCCGGCACCTTTCCTCCTGCTGCTCCCCAGATGTTGATGAGTGCCAGTCAGAGCCCTGTAAGAACAGCGGGACCTGCCGGGACCTCCCTGGGTCCTTCATTTGCTACTGTCCCAAGGGCTTTGTGGGGACCCAGTGCGAAACAGGTAGGGACTCGTCTTTCCCAGGGTGATGGGAGGCTGGACTGTGGGTGCTGGAACATGGCCAAAACCAGTACAAAGCCAGGCAGCTGGTACTGTGTTGGGCACCTTGACCTTGAGCCATCACCCCAAGTGCTCGTTGCTTGTCACACCTCTTTGCCCATGGTTTCAGGGGCAGAGCTGAAACTGCTTTGGTAGGGAGGGAGCAAGGGACAAGATGTCTGCCAGTGACAGATCCCCTTTCAAAGGTGTTTACCCACTGCCAGAGGATGCAGCTGCCATAGTGCTTGGGTGGGATTCAGGGTCCAGACAAGCTGTGCTGAGCCCCAGGCTGCACATCCATCCTGCTGCCCCATTGGGGGGTTGTTGCTTTGCTTGCCTGCGGGAGCTGGCTGCTGGCGTGCCAGGGGTCCCCACTCACTGCTGACCTCCTCCTGCCTCCAGAAGTGGATGCCTGTCAGTCAGGCCCTTGCCGAAATGGAGGGGAGTGCGAGAGCTACGGGGGCTCCTACCTCTGCGTGTGCCCAGAGGGTTTCTTTGGCTACCACTGCGAGACAGGTGAGGTGGGCAGGGTGGCTCAATGTGCGGCAGTCAGTTGGCCAGCTGGCAGTGCTAATGCCACTGGGCCTGGCCCCTCTCCTGCAGCCAGCGACCCGTGCTTCTCCAGCCCCTGCGGGAGCAGAGGCTACTGCCTGCCCAGCAATGGCACCCACAGCTGCACCTGCAAAGTCAGCTACACAGGCAAGAGCTGCGAAAAAGGTAAAGGCCCTCAGCAGCAGCACCAGGATGTGGCGCAGGGCTCAACGCCAGCCCAGTGGTAGCTACTGCCCATAAGGGACTCAACACTGTCCAGGACCAGCAGCTTTTGAGGCGGGCAGGGCTGGGGCCTGATGTTCATGGGGGGGCAGCTTGGGCCCCACCGATGTTGCAGGCAGGTGCCAGTATGCTGAGCCACTGCCACAGGCACCAGGCTCAGCATGAGGATACTGGAGACAGGCTCATCGCCTGCAGTGACAATGATCCCTCAGACGCTCTCAGGAGGGTAGGCTGAGGTGTCCAAGGGAAGCCTTTTGCCACCAGCACCAGCCTCCCTGGGGCCCCTTGCCTTATCTCCCTGGTGGCCTAGGCCTGGCAGGCAGGGGCAAGTGCTCAGTCACTGGTGCTGCTAGGTAGCAGTGGCTGGGAGTTCTCTTGGCACCCTGCTCCTCCTGTGCCCACTGGGATGGTGGTGGCTGGCACTTGCAGGGTGCCTGCCATGCTTGCCAAGGGAGAGAGCAAGAGCCCTGTCCTCCATCGCTGCTGCTCTGCCTCTTGCTGCAGGGATCTGTTCTCTAAAGATTCATGGCATTACCTCTCCCCTTTGCTTTTGCCCACACCCTGAAGAATTGCTGCCACCAACCTCATTAAAGGTGGAAAGGGTGGAGGACACTGGTGTGTTGATTTCTTGGCACCCACCTGAGGATGCAGCTGCCAGGCAACTCATTGACGGCTACGCCGTGACGTACGTATCCCTCGACGGCTCTTACCGCAGGACAGATTTTGTGGACCGAAGTCGTTCTGCCCACCAATTGCGGGCACTAGCCTCCGGCAGAGCCTACAATATTTCTGTCTTTTCAGTCAAACGCAACGTGAACAACAAGAATGATATCAGCAGGCCCATCATGCTCACCACGCGCACTAGTGAGTAGTGTCCCTTGGGGGATTGTGATTGTGAGCATGCATAGCCCCTGCAGGCACTAGGGCTTGCGCTGCCTCTTCCACACCACCAGCTCCATCCACAGCCTGGGCCTGTGCCAAACCCCGGTGGGTTTGGTGGTGCAGATCCTAAAATCCACATGGGGGCCTTTGGGAGATGCTTGGCACAGAGAATTGCTTTTCTCTTGCTGTGAGTAAATGGGACTGAACCCCCTGCGGTTCATCAGGCCCCTGCCCAGGAAGTGGTAAGGGAGCTGAAAGTGTGGACTGCTTCTGGATCCTGTTCATCAGGGCCAGGCTGTGCCTGCTGCACTGGTTGCTCCTTGTCACTGGGTCCAGGGTAGCATGCGTCCCCAATGCTGCTTGGCTGAGCTGGAGAAGCCCCTGCACCAGCCAGGGAACAAGGCTGGGTGATCTCTGCTGACAGTGAGCCCCATGGGTGAGTTGCCCTGCCATTCTGCAGGGCTTGGCATGAGGACATGCCAGAGAGGGGAGAGGCTGGCAGGCATCTCTGCTCTGTGGATGGAGGGAAGAGGGCACAGTGGTGCCTCTGTCAGGGCATGGGCAGGCACAGCAGCTGCAGTGCTGCTTTCTAAGGCAGGTGGATGTAGAAATCAAGTGCAGACTTGAGGGGATTAGATCTAGAAAAGCTGCCCTCTAACAAAAGGGGGATGGTGGTGGGAAAGCCTACAGGTCACATCCCTCCCAGTGGGCTGAGACCAAGTGAAGCCCAGGGAACAAGGTGGCAGGTGTGGCACGGGGCATAGCAAAGGCCTGTGCCCCTGACCACAGCATCTCAGGAGGCCTCAAGCCAGGTCTGGATGCCAGGGGCAGCAAGAACAGGGCTCAGGGTGGCCCCCTGGAGCATGTGGTGGGCTTAGGGCCAGGCCCAGGCATTGCGGCCCCTTTAGAGCTGGTTTTGAGGCCTGGAGCCAGAGGAGAACAGCCCCAGCAGTGCCGCAGATGGCATGAGGCCTTGCGGACAGGCAGATGGCTTGACCTCCCAGCTGTCTGCAGGTGGTGAGGATGGGAGAGAGCAAGTTGGTAAGGCTGTGGTGAGCTGTTTCCACTGGAAAAGACAATCCAGAGGGGAAGGCAGGATCCCCTTGTGGGTGTGCGAGGAAGAATCAGGGTGGCACATGACGACTAGTAGCTGACTGTAGCCCTCTTCGCTTGCTCCGGCCAGGACCGCGTCCGGTGGAAGGCTTTGAGATCACGAATGTGACAGCCAGCGCCATCACGGTGCAGTGGGCTCTCCACCGGCTCAAGCACTCCACTGTCAGTAGGGTGCGTGTCTCCATCCGCCAGCTGGGGGACCTGGCAGACCGCACTGTGGAGCTGAACAGCAGCATCACCAAGTACACCTTCCTGTGAGTGGGGCAGCAGATGGGTGCCAAGCCAGCTGGCCTTCCTGGGCTGCCCAGCTTACCCCTTCCCACCCTGCTTTCCTCCTCTGCAGGGACCTGCAGCCAGGAGAGAGGTATGTTGTCCATGTCACAACGCTAAGCGGCTTGGGGACAGAAGACCACCCATCAGAGAGTCTGGCCACAGCCCCTTTCCATGTGTGGACGAGTGAGTGGGTTTCTATTTGCCACCTCCTGCCACTGCAGGGGCCCTGGGGCTTAGCAGGCACAGGCCAGCTGTGGCTGATGGCCAGCAGGAAAGCTGCAAGGAGGCAAAGGTGCAAAAGCCATCAGCCTCTCTGGTGAGCACAGTGGGTAGGAGGCATGCAGGCAGCCCTCAGGAAGGGCAGGCAAGGCAATGGCACATCCTCTCCTGCCAGATAATGTTCACTGCCCAAGACCAGCATGAGCTCAGCTCCTTGTGGAGCTCACATGGGTCCGATTGATCCCCTGCTGTATGGCAGCTGAAGGGTGAGGGCAAGACCTGGGTGCCAGTGTGCAGTGAGGCTCTGCCTGCCTTGGCAGAGACCCAGCACTGAACATCTTCTTCTGGTGTGTTGTAGAGCTAGAGTCAGGCCGAAGGCTGGCCGGGATGCAGCCAGGCAAGCTGGGGCCCTAGCTTGCTTATAAGCTTGTATGTGAGCAGGTGGAGCAGTTGCCATTCAAGGACACCAGTGCTGACTTTTTTCCTCCCCCACCACCTTCCTTCTACCTGCCCCAGGGCCTCTACCCCCGCAAAATCTCACCACTTTCCGTGTCACTACCACCTCGGTGTCCATGGCATGGGAGCAGCCACCCACTGGTGCCGTGGAGGGTTACATCATCAACGTCACCACTGCTCAGAGTGTGAAGAGCCGCTACGTGCCCAATGGGAAGCTTGCATCCTACACAGTGCGGGACCTAGTCCCTGGGCAGTGGTACCGTCTGTCTGTGACAGCTGTGCAGAACACAGAGCAAGGCCAAGTGCACAGCGAGCCCATCCACGTATACATCACTACCTGTGAGTGCCCAGCTTGCTGGGGCTGGAGTGCTACTCATTTGCTATGGCACAAGGAAGGCGATGGGCTAATGGGGAAGTGAGGCAAGGGGTAGGAAACCATTTGACCAACAGAGTAACAAGCCCATGGGGACTTGCTGGCCCAGAACTGGGTGCCTGCACCAGGCTGTGGGGACAGGATGCAGGCCCCCTGCAAAGGGAGGTGCACGTTGCAGGGTACTGCCTTCATTAATGGAGAGCAGATGCAGAGTTACAGCTTGGTGATGCTTCATGGGGACTGGCACTTGCACCCCAGGCATGGGGAGAGCATGCATGTGTCCCCAGACAGCCTTAAATGGCAGCCTGGGGATGAGAGGACTGGCTGGGAGTTGGGTTTCTGTGCTGACTCACAGCCTGCCTCCTGCTAACCCTAACTCTTTGGTCTATAGTGCAGAGGGATGGAGTTCCAGAGAGACAGTGGAGCCAAGCTGGACAACCCCGGGTCCTGCGCAGCAGGTTGCCCCCAGCTTTTCTGCCTGAACTCCGTTTGCTAGCGGATCATGACACAGCTGAGGAGCCCTTGCCAGCCCCCAGGTAGGCACTGCTCCAGCACTCCCTCTTCCATCAGGTGCAAGCCCAAGCATCAGGCTGAACACAGCCCCTTTTCCCGGTTCCTGTGTCTCGGCCTGCACAGGGTCATGCTATGTTCTTGCTGAGTTGTGCCTTTTGCCCACCCACTGGTGTCATGAGCCAGGCAGACCCTTGCCCTGTGAGCACTGCCCTCCACACTGCCTGCAGCCAAGCTTGCAGGACTTGTACTGAGCCAGATGCTACCAGCAAGTGCTTTATCAAGTTGCCTCCAGCCCTAGTGCGTGGGGCAGCTGTGGCCTGGGGGACCTGCAGTGCTCCATACCCTTATGGCTCTCCTGTCCCAGGTTCACTGAGCTGGTGGATGGCAGAGGGAGGATCAGTGCAACGTTCAGCACTGCACTGGGCAAATCCATCACTGTGAAGACACGTAAGTGCTCTGCTGCCCTTCTGCCCCCTCATTTCTGTTGTCCAGTGCCAGCTCCTATGCACTCCTATGCTACCTCCCTGGACAGGGTTGGTGGTTGGCAGTTGGGCAGGCTGCTGTAGGGCTAGGGGAGCCATAGAGAAGGGCAGAGCCCTCACCTCTCCCTGGACAGACAAACATCTGCCCTGCTTGCTAGACCCCTGCCCAGGGTGAGGAGTGACATGCAGCCAGTTGGTGAGCCCAGAGGGGGACCCTTGTTGATGGGAGGCAATGCTGGCTGTGGCATGGGCTGGCCTTCTCTCCTGCCAGCAGCAGCAGGAATCCAAGTAATGACCCCAGCCCTCCAGTGCAGTCTCCATCTGTACAGCAGCATAAGCCCCCACCACCAAGCACAGCCTTACACTTGAGGAGTGTGCCTTGGGCAAGAAGCCCCTCACTAGCCTAGCATCAGGCCCCCCATTTGCCATCTCCAGGACATCAGGGATAAAAATGCTAGCCCAAGATATCCTACCAGACCTGAGAATCCCACACCATGGGGTAGGGGAAGCAGTCTGGCACACCTGACAGCAGCCCTGGGCTCACTACATGTCTTGGTTCTGCCTCTGCCTCCCCATGGTCTGTGTTCCACAGTCCTTCAGGAAGGGTGAGGTGGTTACCCTAATTATAGGGGTGCGAACTGGGAAGGGCTAAACCACTGCCTCAGGCTTGATCTCATTGGAGGGGCTGACTTTGGGTCTGGTCCCAGCTAGATGTGACATGTGACCTTCTCGTTACTCAGAGCCAGAGGCTCCAGTGAAGCTGGAGAACATGGAGGTGTCCAGCCAGGGCAGTCTGGCACTGCAGCTGCGTGAGGCAAAGAGCAAGAGTAAGTCCAGGAGAAGATTCAAGAGTAGCAAGGACCCAGCCCAGGCCCCACAGTGGGCAGAGCACTTGGCACCAGCCTGCTACCTGTCAGGAGGCACACAAGAGGCAGCATGGGCCCCTGCTGGCTGCCTCATCCCTGCTCCCTCTCAGCAATCCCTGGGAGCACCCTGGCATGCTGGGGGGGCGAGGTGGGGGATGGGGGTGGCGGGGTGGTGTGCAGGGCAGGGCTGTGCCATGGCCCCGGTGTCTGACAGCCTTATATGTTTTGCAGGTGAGGGGCAGAACTGCTCCATGAACCCCTGCAGGAATGGGGGCACCTGCGCCAGGGACACTGAGTCCTACCACTGCGACTGCCGCCCGGGATTCAAGGGCCAGCTCTGCGAGCTAGGTGAGTGCCATGCTGCTACCAGAGGGCTGAGCTCCCTCCTGCAGGCAGATGGTATGTGCCTAGCCTGGCAGCACACAGGTTCCCAAGGGCACAGGTCACCCAGCGCGCTGTCAGCACCTGACTCCTCCTGGCCGAGGGGGCTCCCACCATGCCCAGGCTCCACTAGAGAGGGCTGTGCTGTGCCAAGAGTGGAAAGAGGGGCTGGACTCTGCTGTTGCCAGTTTGGACAGATCTGGGAGCACAAGTCTGCTCCCCACTTCTGACTGAGCCCTCTGCTTCTGCCAGGTGGCCTGGCAAGCCAGGCTCCTGCCCTACCCCTGTAGTTACCTGGGCACTGCAAGGCTCGGGGCTCTGCTTCTCCTGGCAGGTCAGCTCTGTTGAGCCCAGCCTTCCAGGACAGCAGAGGGGAAGCCAGGAGGGCCTCATCTGTGCCTTGCCATGGGGCACAGGCAAGCAGGACAAGAGATGGGCTCGTTGATAGCTCCTCTCTCCTGTTCCCTAAGCAGTCTGCAAGAAGGTGCTACACTCGTGCACGAGGCTGTACTCGGAAACCAAGTCATTCCCTGTGTGGGAAGGAGGTACCTGCCACTACCTGTGAGTACTGCCTGCGGGTTGTGCTCCCTACTTCCCCTTGTGCTCAGAGCCGGGGATATCTCCCTGCAGCTCCGCTCCAGGGAAGGCAGAGTTGAGTGTGAAGCCATCTCATACCCTGGCTGGCAGCTGCCAGGTGGCTGCAGCTGCCCCCTCCCCAGTGCAGACCGAGCAGCCTCGTGTGCCCTTAAGTCCCTGGGGCTGCCCCACCAGCTGTGTTTTAGGACAGGGTATTGCTGAAATGACAGCTCCATAATGGTGTTACCCACCTATATGTCAACGAAGTTGGATTTGGTGTGCACGACCTCCAAGCAGCAGCGGATCCCCTGCCTGCTAACCCAGCTCCTAGCTGCTTCTCCACCTTCAAGTAGAGGGCTGGAGCAAGCCCTGCTGCAATGCCAAGGCATGGGGGCCTCTGCTATGCCCCCTGCCCCCCCCCCCCCCAGCTTTCCTGCAATGGAGGCACAAGGGCCTGGCCATGTGGGGTCATCCCTGTTCCTACCAAGGCCATCTACCATAGCCTGGAAGGAAATGGGGAGAAACCTAGATTCCCACCTCACACTCATAAAAGCAGATCTGTCCCTGATATTCCCTATAACTCGCTCCTCTGCTGTGTGCAGGTACAGGAGAGTCTACAAGGTACACCAGGACATCTGCTACAAGGAGAGCTGTGAGAGCACTGGTTCCAAGAAGACAACCAACAGGTACAGGTAGCAACAGGACGCTGAGCACACTGGCCTTCCTGTGGCTGGGGACAGAAGGATGCAGCCAGCCAGTGTCACCCAGCACACACAGGGCTCCCTAGGTTGGGGGTAGACTTGAGAGATGGGTGCAGGCATCCTCTGCAGAACAGAGTACAAGGAGAGAGTGACCAAGGCTCAGACACCAGCTCTGTATGCCCTCCCTGCAAGCAACACAGGGACTGCAGGGCTGACAGCACTCTCCTCCCTTCTCTTTCAGAAAACCAAGCAACAGTCACGCACTGAAGAAGCCATAGAGTAAGTACCTCATCCAGGCCTCCTTCAGCCACAGGCAGGGGCAGCTCCTGCCTGTGCCATCCCCCCCTCCCCCCTACAGGGAGTCAGGGAAGAGAAGGGTGGAGGCCAGAGCGCAGCACGTGCTCATGCTGGCACATTCAAGGGGGTATGAGGGCACTCCAGCTGCTGCGCTGGTTGGGCTTGGGCATGCACCTGAGGGCTTTTGGTTGTGGCTGGGGTGAAGGAGCAGAAGGCAATGCTCTGCTTCCCCACAGCTCTGCAACCTCATGAACAAGAGATTCCTGCATAGAAAGGGCCTGGGTGCTGCCTGCCCATGCAAGGTAAAGGCTGGAGCCCTGGAGAGGGCAGGTCCCCTTTCTCCCAGCCTGAGATGGGCATGCAGGGTGGGAAGAGGAAGTTGGTGGGCTTTTGGGGGACTGTGTATACCAGCTCATTCTTCTCCTGCTCCTTCACAGGGTTCAAAGCAGTAGAAGCTTAATCTTTCTACATGTAAGGGCTTTTGAAACATCAGGAAGATCAGATCTGCTCACTGGGTTGAACACAGCAGGGGAACCTTCCTGCCTGGCATCAGCCTCTCCCTCTCCTCCAGCCCATTAGGGACTCACTGCCCGATTGGCATGCCGAGCAGCACTCCCTTCTCTCTGCTGGACTAGCACTGCCTTCACTCTGGCTTGCCTTACTCCAGCCACCTTCCTGTCCCCATGGAGCTGAGTGCCAGTGTACTGCAGCGGCTGGCTGGCTAGCTGCCCCACAAGGGGACCAGCCCTGGTTGGCCTCCCCTGCTGCTCTGCAAGGCATTGGCAGGGCTGAGCCCCACTCCCTGCCAACAGCATCTGCACCAACCTTTTTTTCGTAATCCAGGGTTATAAATTACCTGTAACTCCCAAATAAGAGTTCAGTGCAGACCAAAAAAGCCTTAGCTATTACCTGAAATTGTGGTCCACAAAAATTCCTGTATGAGTTAGTAATGGTGAGCAGCTCCCCTGAGCAGTGAGGCGAGCGTGAGCAGTGGAGGTGTATCCCTGACTCCTCTGCTTTAGTGGGGGAAATTGAGTTAGCTTCTACTGCCTTTTTTCTTTGCTTTGTAAACAATCCCTGGTTTTAACCTAATTTCCAGCTCAGAAAGCACAGCACCTAGAAAGATATGTAGAGTGAAGTTTATCAGCTGAGGTGTAACACCACGCTTGTTCTGATGTTAATTGCCTCTAAGCCAATGCAGGGCTCAGTATGGGCTCAGTGACAAGCGAGCTACATCCTACATCTGCCATCCCCCTGAACTGCTCACAGCATTTGCATTCCCTATAGCTGGTGCCAAGATGCCAGCATTGTGGAGGAGAGGACCAGCACACGGTGGCTGCCCCACCAGCTGCGGCAGGGCAGGCAAGGAAAAAGTGTAGCTTAGAAATATTCCTAGTTTTTGCGAGTTTGTATGACAACACTAGTTAAACGTAGATTTGTGTATTAACATACACAGTGTATATTATAAATTAATACATAATGAAGAGATATTGTAGTTATGGTATAGTGTTATTTCCCCAGCAGCATGGGGGGCATCCTGGCAGGGCAGCCCTCCTGTGAGCACTGCAGGGTGCTGCTTTGTTCAGCCATGTGTGTCAAGCTGCAGCCCTGAAGATGCTCTCAGAGCAGAACAGGGGCAGGAGTTTTGGAGCTCTCAGGAACAGTGTAAGAGTGTGTGGCCTAGAGGAGTGGCTGCCACAGCATCGAGCAGCAGCCTGGGAGCAACAGGCATGATTTAAAGCCATGACCAGCGGGGCCAGTGTGATGCTCCCCTCCCGCACAGGCTCTAGTTCTGCTCCCAGAAGAGAATCAGAGATGGACGTGCCTCCTTTTGCTTTAAGGCTGTCTGATCCTGCTCCAGCTGCCCTGCCTCCAGGGTGATCACAGGATCCTGCCTCCCCAAGGGTATGAGAAAAAACCAGCCCTTGCCTGGAAGAGCAAGACAAGGGAAAAACTAGAACAGGCACGAGAGGTTCTGGGGCCATGGTCAGAAAGCCCTTTGTACCCCTGCCTGGTCAGCCACAAGACCAGCCCCGATATGGGCTGTGAAGGGGGACAGTCCCATTTCAGTGCAGCCCCTGGGCCCAGCCAGTGCTGCCATGCTGCAAGCTGGCGCCCCACAGCCAGCACTATGTAATGCAGCCAGAAGGTTTCAACCTAGCCTTAGAAATAAATTAGTTATTTTGGTTTGATTTTTTTTTTAATAAAAACATTTTACAGAAACTGGATATTTTTAAAAGTAGTTGGTTAATGAGGAGGAATGACGATTATTGTTGTATTCTGATATATGGAATTTATTGCTGCCCTGCAGTGGAACCCTGCACATGGAGCTCTGCACCAACCACTGCTCATGTCTGGGTGGGGTGGGAGCCTGAAGTAGACTGCAGCATGGAAGAGGTCAAGCACCTTGGAGCCTCACCTCCTCACTCTCTAGCTGTTTTACTTTCTTCGCTGTCAAAGTCTTCATCTTCCTCTGTGTATAGTGTATCCCTGTCCTCCTTTTCTTCCTCCTCCTCTCGAGTCAGCAGCTTCTTGAAGACCTCGTACTCGTCTGGGGTGGAGTGGGCCAGGCTGGCCAGGAAGTCTTTCTCCGTGAGCTGAAGGATATCCTTCAGTTTTGGGTTACTGGTTTGGGTCTGGCCTTTGTGCGGGGTCTGGTAGAGCCCCCGGCGCTCCAGGAAGATGTGCCGGTTCCTGAGCTCGGCAAAGGGCATTTGGAAAAGACAGGCCGTCACCATCTCCTTTTGCTGGACCCCCATCCTGAAGTACGCATACTGTGGACAGGACAGGGTGAGTCACGCACAGCCACGGCGCTGCCGGGGCCGGTACCCACCACGCAGGAGACTCGGCCCCCGCGGCGAGCAGGCCGGGCCCCTCACCTGGAAGTGGTGGTGTAGGCGGCGCGGCTCCTCCAGAAGCACGGCAGGACAGGTCACCAGTACCTTCCTCAGCTGCTCCGCCGTGAAGAGGCATTCCTCCCGCAGCAACCGCACTGCCGCCGCCATCTTCTTCCGGGGCACAGTGAAGAGCTGAGGGCAGCGGCTCACCGCCCGCAGCAGCTGACCTGCGGGCACCGGGGTGAGCAGGCCGGACGGTGCCGCTCTCTCCTCCGCCCGCAGCCCCACCGCCGCGCTGCCCTACCTCCGTTGAGCCCCAGACGCCGCAGCTCGCTGGCGCGCTCCTGCAGCCGCTCCGTCGGCATCTGCAGCAGCTCCGGGCGGCGCTCCAGCAGACCGAGGGCAGAGTCGGCGCTGAGCCCCAGCAGCAGAAGCTGCGCCGCCGCCGCCTCCCGGCGCTGCGGACCGAGCCGGGGCTGCTGCCCCAGGAGCCGCCGGGCCTGCTCCTCGCTGAAGCCCATGGCCCGCAGCGCGGCCGCCTCTCCGCAGCCACGGCAGGGGCACAGCCTGGGCGCGGCAGGGAGGCCGCGGGGCACAGCGGCCCAGCCTGCTGCCGCCGCCCGCCCGGAGCAGCGTACCAGCCGCGCCGCCATGGCCCGCAGTGGCGTGGCGGCCGCGGGGCGGAGCCAGAGGGATCCTGTCGCCGCCGCCGCGCTCGGAGGGAGCGCTGGAGCTGCCGTGGCGGAACAGCTTGGGGGCCTTGTAACGGAACAAGCGTCGGCCTGATGCCACCCTCTGGCCAAAAATCGCTTTCGTTAAGACGGCGTTTCCCAGAGTCGATCGCCGTGCAGGCGGGATTTCTGCCCCAGGAGCGAGGGTGAGGCTGCAGGGAACCTGCCCCCCCGCCGGGCAGCAGCGGTTCAGGTCAGGGCCCTGCAGCCAGGACGCAGCCCCACCTGCGTGCGGCAGTTAAGCTACAGGATACAATTTACCATGAAAGCAGGTAGTTATGTGTTCATATGGAGACACGTCAGAAGCTGGATTCAGAGAGATCATCTCTAATATTTTAAGTGGCTTTAAGGGACTTGATTATCCGAGTCCTGCTGTTTCTCCCCCGAGATTCTGTCTGACAGCAGCAGACATGAGAACTACCACGTTTCCCTTCACTTCCAAGAAGTCTGACCCTGGCTGAGCTGCACACTGAAATGATGATCTTATTTTTTATATTTTTCATTTTTATTATTTATTATATTTTGAATTGTTTAAAAATTCTCTTCATCGAGTCTAGCTTTTCTTCCCCATATCTCTGTCTCACCGAAGTCAAGGACTATTTTCCTGGATATAGAGAGAATTCTGACAAAAAGAAAAGGGAGGCGGGAAGCACAGTACATCATGCAACTGTGACTGGTTTTGAGGCCTGTTTTGTGCTCACAAACTCCAACATGCAAAGAGCATCAACTGAGCTCAACTGAGACAAAGGTGTTTATTCATTCACTTTTCAGAAAGAGTAAAACTACATGTAAGAAGTAAAAACAGCCAATAAAAATATGAACAATTTAAATGAGGCATTAAAATCTTTTCCTCACAGCTTTAAAACACATCCTTATAAGAGCAATTATAAATGCTTATTAGCAAGGAGTTTTCCTAGAGGAATTGTGCCCAGGTAGAGCTGCTCAAGGCTGCCTGGCCTACTGGTCAGTGCTGACCACCAGATCCTTCTACAACAGAAGTAGCAGCAATCTTCCTACAAGAGAAAAGCACTTAGAATTAATTCCTGTTGGTTCTTGAGTGACAAGTGTGTGTCCTGTGGTAAGGGAGTTGTCATTCCATAGGAGGGGACTTGTGCCGTGGAGAGGGACAGTGGTGATGCCCCAGACCCGAGTCCTGGCACGCCCCAGCCCCTTAGCAGGGATCTGCACACTCGCAGTCAGGAGCATTTGAGTATGGCTCAATCTCCACACGAGAAGCTAGAAGCTTGTCTCTGTGTGCGCACGCAGCAGAACTATTTCTGAATCTGCTGCCTTCTAGAAAGACAAACAGTGACGGGTAAACCATAGGTCCTACCTGACAACAGGCGTATCTTCAAACTAAGCACATTTGGATATCAGCAGGTGATCTTCTGATGCAAAGCATCTTGCTAACCACAGATCAGTCTTTTATGCAACGTTCCTATGTGCTTGCTGGGCCCTGGGTGAAAGAGAAAGCCTTCAGAACTATGTCTCACCTGTCTCAGCAGAGATGTATAACTCTTCCTGGGTATAATCACCCAGGTTCACAGGCTGCTTTAGCCCGCAATCCTCTACTAACACTGCTAGAGTCATGCGCTGCTCTGAACAGGATGCAAAAGCCCAGCCATGAGATTCATGAGACCTGGGGAGAGACAGCAGTAAGAGAAAAAGCTCAGGCTGTATTTCAAGAATGCTGGGAATGCAGATATGGTTTATATTCAAAGAAAGCAGATTTTAATTACAAACCCTCCCAATTAATCCCTTGTTCAGTACTGTTCTACCACAGTCTTGGTCACACGTGCTCAGCTCTGGGAATAATCTGAGATTTCCAGGTTGTGAAAACAGAGAGCAGAGTTATCACAGCACCACAGAATGATTTTGGTTTGAAGAGACCTTTAAGATCATCGAGTCCAACTGTTCACCCTGCACTGGCAGGGTCCCTAAGCCATGTCCCTCAGCAGCACATCTACACGTCTTTTAAATACTTCCAGAGAAGGGGACTCCACCACTTTCCTGGTGTTCCTGGGTGTTCAAATGCCTGACAACCCTCTCTGTAAAGAAGTTCTTCCTGATATCCAACCTAAATCTCCGCTGGTGCAACTTGAGGCCATTTCCTCTCGTCTTATCACTTGTTACATGGGAGAAGAGACCGACCCTCATGTCACTACAACCTCCTTTCAGGTAGTTGTAGAAAGCAATAAGATCTCCTCTCAGCCTCCTTTTCTCCAGGCTAAACAACCCCAGGTCCCTCAGCCGCTCCTCCTAAGACTTATTCTCTAGACCCTTCACCAGCTTCATTGCCCTTCTCTGGACACACTCCAGCACCTCAATGTCCTTCTTGTAGTGAGGAGCCCAAAATGGAACACAGTATTCAAGGTGTGGCCTCACCAGTGCCAGGTAGAGGGGGACAATCACTTCCCTACTCCTGCTGGCCACACTATTTCTGATACAAGCCAGGATGCCATTGGCCTTCTTGGCCACCTGGCACACTGCTGGCTCATACTGAGCTGGCTCTCCACCAACAACCCAGGTCCCTTTCTGCCGGGCAGCTTTCCAGCCGCTCTTTCCCAAGCCTGTAGTGTTGCAGGAGATTCTTGTGACCCAAGTGCAGGACCCAGCCCTTGGCCTTCTCGAACCTCATACCCTTGGCCTTCTTGAACCTCATACCCTTGGCCTCAGCCCATCAATCCAGCCTGTCTAGATCCCTCTGTGCCAAACTCCAGAGTCAGTGAGATGTGGTGGCGTCATGGGAGGAATGCACCGTTGGCTGTTTGATGTGTCTATCAAAGATAAACTAACCCTGCTTATCTTAAACCACGACATGAGCTGTGTGAGGAAGTTCTCTTCCACACACTCCAGGAACCTTGTGGACTGTTTCCTCTCTGCTGTATTGTATTTCCAGCAGACATCCGGTAAGTTGAAGTCCTCCACAAGAACAAGTGGTAGTGATCATGAGACTTCTCCCGTATCTGCTGGTTTGGTGGTCTATAAGACTCCCACCACGATATTTGCCCTATTGGCCTTCCCCCTGATTTTTACTCATAAACACTCTGTCCTGTCATCACCACTGTGAGCTCTAGACCATCAAAACACTCTCTATTGCAGCACCCTGAAGCCTTAAAACCATAGTGCTCCTAAGGACCCCAGGGAACTTGTTGAGGAAGTTTTCTTTAGCCTGACGTGCAGTTAATTTTTCTATACCTCCAACAGAAAACAAGGCCAGTGTATTTTTCCTGTGAGGCCAAGCCATATAAATCATTCAGAAATTATAAATAAACACATTATCATTCATTCCAAAAGTGACATGGCATTGATTGGCAATAGTTCAAGTGAGATAAAACTTGCATTTTATTTACATGAGTGCCATTGTTCATCTTAAAGGTATCTCGTAGAGTGAACCTTCCCATCAGGTATTGTTCTAGTTTTCTCAGTTATAAACCTCACTGAAGCTTGACAAGCTGATAGGTTAAGTCGTCATAATAAATGGGAGGCCTAGAATTTGAAATTAATAAAATATACAGCAGATAGCTGTGTTTATTGTAGGCATGAAGAACTGCAGAACTACCTGAAAAGGCTACCTTGGAAAACTCTTCTTCAGTGAGCAGCTTTTAAAATCATTGTGCAACATATTTGGAAGCTTTTTCTCCAGTCTTCCCATTTATTTCTGGGCAATAAATACTGCTCACGCTTTCCCAAGAGATCTGCTCCTTTAGGAAAGCAAATGGGAAAAATTCCCCTTTTGACACAGGCCAAGGAGGATCCAGGACAGCTGCCATGGCCTCCTCCAGCTCACAGAAGGGATAGTACTAGGGTATAAAGGGTGACACCAAGTGACCTCCAGCTCAGGGCCACAGTACCTAAACTTGCATAAACTCAGATTGCAAATATCTAATTTTGTGCTAAAGGAAGTAAAAAGGGCAGTTGATAGCCCTTGGTTGCAATTTTTTTTTTTTTTTAACAAAGCAAGTTTGTGAGAATTCTAATAAGGTTCTCACATGTTTTTGAGAAGTCTGTATTATGCTTCTCCAAGAAAAAAAAAACAACCAAAGAACAGGCGACCAGGTTCAGTTGGTGAGTGTGTATAATATGTACCTAGACTTCCATATGCATAAGCTGGTAACAAGAGAACTTAAGCGTCCTCCTTCTTCACCATAAGCCAAAACTATCAAGTAAATATTTAAATGGAAAATAAGACTCTTCAGTGGAACCTTATTTAACTCCTCCTATCCCTTTCAAAACAAAAGTTGCTTGGAAATAAATATTAACCATCTAGATTCCATCTGAGAAAAAGGGACAATTTCTTAACACAGTAATAGGCTGAACTCCCAGAGTAGCATTGCTTCATCTTCCATCTCATTCCCAGCAGTGATTTCCTCTCCTCCTGGCATAGCTTTCCCCTCACCCACGCCATTAAGAGGGGTTGTGTGAAGGACCCATATGTAGTGGTCCAATTTGGACAAGAGGTTGGCCCCCTTGCATTCTGGCTGCCCTCAGATAAATCTGGGAGGCTCAGGGGCAGCTAGACCAACCTTTCGTTTCAGATTTGATCACCTCGAGTGAGACTGAGATGCAATGAGATCAGATGTCGTTGGTTCAGCCGTTTATTAACTGAAGTAAAGGAGGAATAGAGAAAGGAAAGAGTAGAAAACAGGATGAAAAAAGTGAGGCAAGAAGTCGGGATAGAAAGGCTCAAATAGTTCACCACCATGAATCCACAGCGTCCTACGGGTCCGAGTTTCTTGAGTCTTCCGTGGTGGGTGATCACACCAGGGGCTGTATGGGCGGCCTTTTATACCTCTTCAAACGCACAGTTTCTAAGGCAATGGCACGTTTCCAAGTCCTTGCCCACCCATAGATTCTCCTCACACCCCCAGCCTTGCTAAACTCACCCAAACCCTGCTTTGCATGTGGCATTCCCGTGATCAATGGTGGGCAATTGCAATTCCAAGAGGAATGTTATTATAACCTTGCAGCCCTTCTTACAGCGCCTCTCAGCGTTTTTGCAAGAGGCTCTCACTTTCAGGCAGTATGTAACTGGGGCCTCGCAGTGGGTCCTTATCAGCCAGCCAGCCTCAGCAAGTCCTCAGGTTATGCCTTGCAGTTGTGCAGGCAAGCTTTGAGACAAATGGCTCCTTGTTCAGTTCCTCACACCATGAAAACAGCTGTGAAAGGAGAGCAAGATAACATACCACGCATGGTATGCTTACCACCCTGTGATGGTAAGGCTTCCCTCCAAGTGTGAGTACGAGGCTGACAGCCTCCAGGTAAAGAGCACTCAGAGAACAAGAGAACAGGGAAAAGACAGCTAAGATTTGGGCAGCACATCCAAGACAGCAGCAAGACAAGCTGCAAGGAAGAATCCTTGAGTCCAGAGGAGCACAAAAATAAATGGGTAGATGAACAATGATCAGACTTCAAAAATTCATACTGGAAAGCAAGTAGGAAAGAAGGGAACAGACGAGATTAGAGTGGGAGAACTACAAAGCACAGACATGGTAAGGGGCAGATGCTATACAGCAATACTTGCTTGTATCATCTCTCTAAAAGAGCAGCTTTTAGCAGAGACACATGGGTGTGTTCATATGCAGGTTTGAAGAGAAGGTGAGCCAGCTGATGCACCTATCACAAAAGATTAAAGAAAAAAGGACACATTCGAGTCACAGCACAGCTCATCCAGGCTCTTCTACCAGGCTGGCAATTACAGTCTGAGGCTTGTTCTTGAATTTGGCTCTGCAGTAGGACAGACATTAGTACAAGGCTTAGCAAAACACCTGACCAGAATAAGAAAGCCTGTCAACACATTTAGTCAGAAACAATTTTATATGTATTCAAATAATTTCTATCACCAGAGTGCCCTAAATCTCACTGCAGTTTTCTGCCATTGAGTACCAATGGCAAAGCAACTTGGCTTCCCTGTTCCAGCCCTGCATACACTTTTCTTTGGTGCAATGGACACAAAAATTACTTTTCCAAGGGTGACATATGATTTGCCAGACAGCACTTCCAGTGAGCAGAAGGCATAAAACAATTTGCTGGGTTCCAGGTAGGCAGCTGAACCAAAGTCCACTAATTTAATTGTGAAAGCTTCATCAATGACAATGTTTTCATCCTTGATATCTCTGTGAAGGATGTTTCTACAGTGGAGATACCCAACAGCTGATACAAGGTGAAAGACGAGGAAAGAACTAGGCAGAGTTGTCTTTCTCAATCTATGTGGCACCACAGAGTTCAGATTGACATATTTTGGCTTGTTTTGACTCTATATAAACAAGATACAGATCCTAATTTTGGTAACTGGAAGTGAACTCATGCACGCCTGTCAGCATTGCTGCAGTGAGTGTTACAATGGTCTTGGGAGAGACACTTAAAGCCTTTACTTGCTTCCTCTCACAAATCTGCAGGAAGATGGCATGTTAGAGTCACAATGTGCTTGGTTTTTCAGCTAGAAGCATCAGAGCTTACTGTTACGATCCTGCAGGTTACTCTATTTTTATCCCAGCTTCATTTGAAAAGTCCTTTGATTTCTCCAGAAGGATATTAGTGTGCTTCCAATACTGCAGGATGACAAAGCATTTAAGAGTGAAGTTTGGTATAAATAATAGAGTCACTCCTAAATTCCATTCTTCTTTTTGCACAATTTGTGCTATAGTGCTATAATTAAGAATAGCATCAGAATTATATCACCTTGGAGACAATCATGATCCCTACCACAATACATTTGAGTAAGAAAAGCAGATGGCTGAGGGAGAAAAGGTTCCATTTATAATTCAAAGCTCCCTCTGCACATAAATACTGTACAGGTCTGAACTAACAAAGCACCTCTACAAACTCAAAGCTCGTTTAAGAAAAGGGCTTATCTGTCAGAAGTCTAAAGGGACTATAGACTGCAATTTGTGAACGCACACTGCATAGCAGACACAGAGAAGGTGCATCACTTTGGCTACTGTCTTCCATCACCACCCCAGGTGAGGGGAGTGTGGACACAACAGTGGGTTACCACATGCAAAGTAGTTCTTGCACAACTTAGAGGAAGGAATTTACTCCAAAACATGAGGGGGGATTTCTTGGGGACTGCTGTTGCAGTTAACTCAAAGGACAAATCAGCTCTCAGGCAAGCTCCTGACTCACAGTAAACTACCTTAAGGTAATTTCACATTATGCCATGTTAAAATCCAAGATAATGTACTGATTTTAAATTCCTTAAAAAGAGGAGAGCCCTTTACCTTCATAACCAACCTAAACCAAACATTGATCGAAGTGAAATTGTGGCTTTTGAGAGGCTTGGGGCAACTTCTGTGCACTTTCCTCCTCCCGCAGAAGAAATGTGACTGCTGCATGAATGGGCATCCTAGTGACAGGGGGTGTGTGCTGCTACAATCACAGGAAATCTTCATTTGAGGAGTCCTGTAAAGACTTCTTTGTAACAGATTTCTAAGTAAGCCTTAAAAATGTTTCTGCAGGTAGCATTTTGGTTAGCTAGAAATCAGCCCTACCAAATAATGAAGAAAAGTTCTGCAGGTATTGAGCCTGACTCTGATTCAGCATGCCTGCTGATTAGCCAGTAATGGTTTTGAGAGGAATAGGGTTCTGGTTCTTATATTAACAGTGTCTTACCTGCATGTAGCTACTGTACATGCCCAGCTCTCACCTGTGTAAATATAAAGCTTGCTAATGGCTCATCCCAGTTGGGCTGATTATCAATGAATGTAAAGACATCCAGACCACATTCATGCTTCTCCATCAATCACCAGCTGGAAGAGGTGCTCATTTTCAAATAAATCCAGCACCTATAAATAACAGATTTTTAAAATCATGTGCTTCATCCTCAAACTGCCTTTTTTTTTTTTTTAAGCAAACACTGCTCTGCTCTTGGAGTTTTAATCAATGTATATTATAATCTTTGAAATCTCATTTCACTGAGCACAAACGTTTCTTGAAAAGAGAGCATAATTAAAACTGAAAGCAGAAATAAAACCAAGAGGAATTAACTTTTTAGGAAAAAAAACCCAAACAACAAACAATCAATCAGGATCAATAACCTCAAAACAAAGAAGAGGAATCAAGATACATATCCAGATTATTTACTGAAATAATACGTGTTCAGATGTGACATCACACTTCCAAGATATGCATCCTATCATCTTGAAATTAGATGCAGGCTTTTTTCTGTTAAGAGTCACACCTTCAGATCTATGTTTGTATCAGTTGTTTGGGGTAAAAGTGTTGAAGCAAGCGATCGTCTGCTATAACATACCATCCAGAACAAAGCAGGATAGAGAGGTTCCTTTCTTCCCTGAAAAAGTAGAGTTAATACAGGACACTTTCTCACTCCTAAAGAGAAACGTGACACCAAGTATTCAAAGGAACAATCTGATGCAGTTCAAGCTGTGGTCACTCTAAGTTCACTGTACCTTAATGATACTGGGGTGCTGGAGCTTCAACGGGATTGCAGTTTCTCAAGTAACTCTCCCCAGATCAGAATCATCTACTCAGCAGTCCTCAAGCACCTTCTCCTTCCAGATGAACTTTACAACAACCTACACAGACAAAAGCTGTCAGCATCACCCTCAAATTCATGGCTTTAAGTGTCTGGTAAGTTAATTTCCAGGAAGAATTTTAGTGAATCGTATTACTAGAAGGACAGAAGTAACCCAATGTGCATTGCTTTTAGTATCTTTAAACATATTTAAACTAATTGAGTCCTAGAAGCCAAATAATGCACAGAAATGGAATATAACTATTTCCTTTTTATTGATGCTCTGAATTCCGAAGGCTTTGACAGGCCAGCTCTCTTATCAACACAATTACAGCAGTGGAGACACCTGGCATAGGGGTACAGTGGAGGGAAATGAGCATTTAACATCCATGCAGAGAAACACCAGAGCTCGCCTCTCAACACCTAAAATACTTCTGCTGATAAAGAGGATGGTCCCATAACCTCAACATGACTACTCCACATTCTTGAGTCGTGGCATGATAAAGACTTTGTATTTTGTCATTCTCCTTACCAACAGAAGACTAAAACCTCTATTTCTGTTAAGCTTAACATATAATTCTTCCAACAGGTTAAATTAGCTATGTGGTCAGTCTCATTCTGTGCCTGTTGTCTCAGGTAGCTTCATATACTACATCAATGCAAACATTTTGCTGTCCTGTTTCAATGAGGTTAGCAATTTCAGATTTCGTTTTAACCGAAGAAAAACCCCAAACTACCAAATAGGAGCTTTTAATAGAGTAGTGTTGACAGAATACAAACACTCTAACCTTTCTGTTTTCATCCTAAATAATTATTGCAATGAGATCTAGAAGAAATATTTAACTCCCTTGTGATCTTTCCTGCCCCTGGCAGTCCAGACAGAGCCAAAAGACCCTTTGCCAATAAGTCTGAGAGTGTTGTAATTTTTTGCATATTCTTCCTCACATACCCTTAATCCTTCAAGCTCTTCAGCTCCTCAGGAATTCTCAAAAAGTGAAATTGATCTGATGGCCTAAGCACAGATCAAAAAAATAGCAAAAAAAAAAAAAAAAAAAGAGTAAGCCACAGAATCATATCTATAAAATTAAGTAAATACTGAAAAGATAGTACACATCTGCAACAATAGCTAAAAGGACTGATCTTCGGTTTTGATAGCAAGAACTCTATGTTGATGCAACCATCACCATACGAGACAAGTTAAGTCAACAGCCAGCTCTCAGCTGACTGTTTAAAATGTAAAAATACTGCTTAATTCCAAGAGAGGTAAAGGAAACAGAAGCATATGCACTTTAGATGCTTGCACAAAATTCTCTGTGAAAGTAAAAGAGATGGGTCATTGTCATAGGTGACTCCCTTCTGAAGGGAACTGAAGGCCCAATATGCAGACCTGACCCACTTCACAGGGAAGTCTGCTGCCTCCCTGGGGCCCAAGTTAAAGATATAGCAAGAAAGCTCCCCATGCTGGTACAGCCCTCAGACTATTACCCATTATTGATCTTTCAGGTAGGTAGTGATGAATTCCAAACAAGAAGCCTGAGAGGAATCAAGAAAGATTTCAGAGCCCTAGAACAACTAGTCAAGGGATCAGGAGCACAAGTGGTGTTCTCTATCCCTCTAGTTGCAGGGAATGATGAGGGAAAAAGCAGGAAGACCCACCAGGTCAATACCTGGCTCTGAGACTGGTGTCACCAGCAAGACTTTGGGTTTTTTGATTGTGGGTTGGTCTACACAGCACCAGGCTTGCTGGCGTCAGACAGGGTGCACCTGTCTCAAAGGGGGAAGAGAATTCTTGCACAGGAACTGTCAGGGCTCATTGAAAGGGCTTTAAACTAGATTTGAAGGGGGAAAGAGATAAAATCAGGCTCACTGGAGCTAAGCCTGAGAGCGGCACATCAGCACTAGTGGATCGGAGTGCTAGTGAGCTCCTTGGGACTGCCACACTTGTAGGATTAGAAGGCAGTGTGTCATGCATAGTCGCAAGGGATAGTGGTGTGCTAGGAATCATGGCACGTCCTAAGAATGGTCAGGCAGGAATTACCCCTTCTTTCCCCCCCAAAAAGGAGATGGGATCAATAACCCAATTGAAGTGCACGTACACCAATGCCCACAGCATGGGCAACAAACAGGAGGAACTAGGAGCCGTTGTGCAGCAAGAAAACTACGGTATAGTTGCCATCACAGAAACATGGTGGGATGACACGCACAACTGGAGTGCTGCATTGGATGGCTACAAACTCTACAGGAGGGACAGGCCAGGAAGAAGAGGTGAGGGAGTGGCCCTGTATGTCAGGGAGAGTTTTGATTGTCTAGAGCTCCACAATGGTGATGGAAGGGTAGAGTGTTTATGGGTTAAAACCAGGGGAAAGGCCAACAGGGCAGACATCACTGTGAGAGTCTGCTATAGACCACCCAACCAGGGTGAAGACATAGATGAAATATTCTGTATATATACATATAATATCCTGCAGAAACTGGCTGCCTATGGCTGGATGTGTGTACTCTCCGCTGGACGAAAAACTGGCTGGATGGCCGGGCCCCGAGAGTGGTGGTGAATGGAGTTCAGTCCAGTTGGCGGCCGGTCACAAGTGGTGTTCCCCAGGGTTCAGCATTAGGGCCTGTCCTCTTCAACATCTTTATCAATGATCTGGATGAGGGGATCGAGTGCACCCTCAGTCAGTTTGCAGGTGACACCAAGTTGGGTGGGTGTGTTGATCTGCCTCAAGGTCAGGAGGCTCCACAGAGGGATCTGGACAGGCTGGATCGATGGGACGAGGCCAATAGGATGGAGTTCAATAAGGTCAAGTGCCAAGTCCTGCACTTGGGCCACAACAACCCCCTGCAACGCTACAGGCTTGGGAAAGAGTGGCTGGAAAGCTGCTCGGCAGAAAGGGACCTGGGGGTGTTGGTTGACAGCCAACTGACTATGAGCCAGCAGCGTGCCCAGGTGGCCAAGAAGGCCAATGGCATCCTGGCTTGTATGAGCAATGGTGCGGCCAGCAGGAGCAGGGAAGTGATGATTGTCCCCCTGTAGTCGGCACTGGTGAGGCCACACCTTGAATACTGTGTTCCATTTTGGGCTCCTCACTACAAGAAGGACATTGAGGTGCTGGAGCATGTCCAGAGAAGGGCAATGAAGCTGGTGAAGGGTCTAGAGAACAAGTCTTATGAGGAGCGGCTGAGGGAACTGGTGTTGTTTAGCCTGGAGAAGAGAAGGCTGAGGGGAGGCCTTATTGCTTTCTACAACTACCTGAAAAGAGGTTGTAGTGACATGAGGGTTGGCCTCTTCTCCCATGTAACAAGTGATAAGACGAGAGGAAATGGCCTCAAGTTGCACCAGCGGAGATCTAGCTTAGATATCAGGAAGAACTTCTTTACAGAGAGGGTTGTGAGGCATTGGAACAGTCTGCCCAGGGAGGTGGTGTAGTTCCCCATCCCTGGAAGTATTTAAAAGATGTGTAGATGTGGTGCTGCGGGACAAGGTTTAGGGACCCTGGCAGTGCAGAGTGAACAGTTGGACTCAATGATCTTAAAGGTCTCTTCCAACCAAAATGATTCTGTGTGATTCTGTGATTTCGTTGTGGTCTGTCACCTATAATTTTATTTTATTAATAAAAAGTAGGCTACTTTCAATGTTGTAATTTTTCCATATAAGTGTATTCTAGATGGAAAGAACTAAATAGATGCTGCTTTAAGCTCTGTCTATAAATTATTTCTATTTGCCTCAGTAATCTAAAAGAAGTATATAAAAATATTAAAATTACCAGTGTTTACCAAACTTTCAGATAAGATAACATTTTAGTTCTGTAGATTAGTCTCTTAAGCAGGCTTGAAGAGCAAGCAAGTTCAAGGCATAACCTCCTAAATTTTAACACCCCAGTAAAATCCCCAGTGAAGAAACATCGCATGCCTTCCTACCAAGGCTTGCAATATTGCATGAGAAATTAAGTATGACGGAAGATTTTCTTGCTCTGAGGATAGGACTTGAGGTTGTTTGCCTCAGCGATTATTAAGTTTCTTCACCAAATATGGCATCTAAAGTGCATAAGAAAACATCTTTATGACAAACACAATATTCCATACTGACAGGAAACCACAAATGTCATGGGAGCATTTGTTCTGAATAGTGAAGTTTTGAGTTGTACATGAAATGGTTGGAACTGCTTATATTTCAACATACATGTGCAGGTACATGGAAGATGATTTTCTCAAAGGAAAACAAGAGCCACCTTATTACTCAGCTCTCAAAGGTCTTGTAAAAATACTCCAAAATAGCAAGTTTTGCCCATAGCCAAACTTTTCACTGAAATATCTACTTTATCTTCTAGCTCACTGATTAAAGGCGAGGCAGGGGAGGGACTACCTGTCTAATCTACAGTACATTTCAATCAACAGCAGTTCCTTCAAGTCTCCTGTTGTTTGGAACTGTCATCACTACAGATGTTACAGATGCAGTATCTAAATATGTGTGTACTTCCCTGTTGAGGTGTCTCATCCCACTCGGAGGGTTGTGAGGGAGGTGAATCTTTGTGATCCCCTAAAAGGTGTGCCGACTACAGGACCAGTCTCTGCTCAGCAGAACCACAAAGTCAGCAGAGTCATGACAATGAGTCAGAGGAAAAATACAAAACAACTTTATTCAAAACGAATAGGCCGGATAACACTGGCTAAACCCGGTGTGGGTATTGGATAAAGTGTTTAGGCAAAGTCAAACGTTTTTAACAATGAAGGTTTGGCATTCGCATGAACTAGAACGCTGGTGTAGGAAAGCAGAGAAGATAGGAGAAGAAAAGGAAGAAAGAGGAAAAATAAGGGGATGAAGTCTCAGCACCCTTGGACGGGTCTCCAGCGATGCTCATCTATGCTCAGCAGGGTCCACTGCCGCTCTTGGGTTCCTCTGGGGGTGAAGTGAAGTTCAGCGTTCACCGACCTCAGAGACGCTGTGGGTCTCTCCTTTTACAGGGCTCAAGTTCCTCAGGTGAGCATGCACAGTTGCTCCTTCTGGACCATTCCAGAAAAGGGTCTAGGGTGCCAGGACATGTGCAGTTGAATGGGGCTGGGGTCTCCGGTGGGTTTTGCCCCCTCCACTGCCATGACGGCAAAGTGACCCCGATGCCTGCACCTGCGCAGTGACAAGCCTCCAGGAGGGGGGATCCCCTAGCAACAGGTTCTAGCCCTCCTCCGAGGCGGGGAGCTGGCAGGGGGCAGGGGCTGCTCCCCACAGCCAGGCAGTCCAAGTTAACAGGACAAAGCAGCACCTGTCCGAAAACAATGGTTTAAGGCATCATACTTAATGTTGGCATTTAGCAGTGCATCACATAAAATCCAGCTATGTAAAGATCGAGGGAATGCATACAGACAGCGATCAGGAAGATCACCATCACCTATTTCAACTGATCAAAGACATTGTTTTCCTCTACAGCCCTGATCAAAGTACTGTCAGTTTTATGTCACACTACTAAATAACAAGCAGGCCTGAGAAGTTCTGTGTGCAGGTTTTATGGCACTGACACGTACTCACTCTCCAGCTGTGCAGTGTAAGCTTTCTGCACACCATTCCGAATGCAGCATCTCAGGAAGCAGCTAAAACCTGCAGTTTTCTTCTGTTGACACAAGTCAGTCAATCAAAATTTTCAGTATTTCCTTTTTTAATAATGTTGTGTCATTGGTGCCAGTGTGATTACATTGATTTAAAAACTAACCTCACCACACTGGTGCAAACCTCTATTGCAAATGTACTTAAACCAGCGTAAGAACAAATTTAAAATTAGGTTCTTTCATTGTTCAGACTGTAAAGGTAGCTACACTAAGCCAAACACACACTACCAGAAATGTTACAAAACAGCAATTAGTCCTTTTTACAGCAAAGAAACGTTTCTTTTGACATAAAACAAAGGGAGGGAAACAAAGAAATGGTAATATCCACCTACCACATCATGACAGTATTTTAATTTGAAAAACTTTACTTTAGCTTCAGCCTAACAGCAAAAGAAAGAGAGAAATGCTCAACAGTATACAATGGTAGGACTTCTTACTTCTCCAAGACTATGTGTAGAAATATCTGCGATAGACTGGGCAGAGCTTGGTAGACTGGAGAGCAAAAACTGAGTCTTCGCTACACCTTCCTTCTGACTCTGTAGAAGGTCTTTCACCATCCAGACACAGAAGAGCATGGCAGGGTCCTGCAGTTCTACACGTTTCACTTCAAAGAGTGTACTTGTAGAAACAGGTGAGGAAGTTAAAATGGTAGCATGAAACTTTAGTGTTGAACTGCAGACATTTTTAGGAATCAAAGGGGCTGACAAAAGAACAGCTATTCTAGAGATACTTGGCAGCTACCTCCATAGTTCCCACCTCCCAGCAAAAACTTGAGTGTTCAATTGTGATTACTAATTTTACATTCTTACTCTAAAGTACATAAAAATGGGGAATCCAGAATCCAGCTGGAGTGAATAAAACATATTCCATTACACAATTTAAATACAAGTTTTACAATGGAGTTTATATTTTCTGTTCAGAGGAAATCATCAGGTTCAAATATTTTAACTGTATTTTAAGAATATTTCTGACTATTAAGTCTGAATTAATTTCTTAGTAACTCTTTATTTCATATCACCTGCTTTTCCAGTACCCTGAGTAGTCTTAAACACAGATTTTTCTTCCAGATGCTAGAACTTTGTCCTTCCTCTCCACTGTGAGCTTCAAACCAGAATTGTCTGCCTTCTTAAAAAATGTGGGTGAAAAAGAGCAAGCTGATAAAGAGTTTTGGGAAGGGGAGAAATAAGTTTAACTTACTTAATTATGAACCATTTCTGTGACAGCAATTCTCCAATGTAGCTGCCTTCCAGAATCTCCAAGGTCAAAGGAGCTGCTAGATTCAGCCTTCCTTCTTGTTTCATTGGGGTCAATGTTACTTTTATCTCCATATTTCACGGCCCATGCAACTGACAGTCTTCTTCAGGACTACCTTTGCTTTTCAGTGGGTTTCTGTTGACATTGTTCACCACAGTTTCTGCAAGAGTTTCAGGCTTCTCAAGAAATGCTTTGGAGGATTCTTCAGAGTTTTCTACATGCCTTTGGGAGGCCAGTCACACAGAACCATCTTCAATGGCAACACCATTAAACAGCTGTTTTTCTGGCCCAGTAGAAAAGGGGCTGGTTTTCTGAGTTGGCATATTGCCTACAGCCAAATCCACTGCATTAGAGGAGGGTGCTCCTACAGAAGCTGAGGCAATACCTAAATAATTGTCAGAATTCCCCTTGACACCAATATTCAGACCCAGTACCTCAAGAACAGAGCAAACACAGTTCAGCTCAGTGTCTGATTCTTTAACCCATTTTATTTCCTGAGCAAACATCAGAGATAGTATTTCTTCCTTTTGCAAAGAAGGATGAAGCATCATTTAGCAGGCAGTTTTCCACAACAATATGCTCAAGGCTGGAATGTATTGCATCACACATCAAGTTTGTTTTTGACAACTACCCTGTAACCATATGGTTTTGAAAGTCTTGTCTGCAGTACAGTGTTGTTCCAGACAATGGCTCATCTATTGTTGGTGTTTCAAGTGAGTTACAAGTAACATCAGAAGGCGGCTTTATTGGGCCAAAGGACGCAGTATCTAGATTGTCTTCTAGCCTAGAACAAACAGGCGATCAGGCAACATTTATTGAAGAAGCTTCTCCCCAGGCATCAGTGAAGTGCTGATGCTTCAACATTACATACAGTAACCTACAGATCTGCTGACAATTTACTTCCTTGAGGTTTTTATTATGAAATTGTAACTGATCAGGCAAGATACTAGTCTCACTGGCATTTTGAGTCTCAGAAGCACCAGATACAGCACTATCACTGCTTTTTACCGGAATACTCATCTTCTGACCTAAACCCAACTTTCCTGAATCAGATGATGTGGGAGAGAGCCTTGCAGAGTGTGTCTTTTGAGACTTACTTGATCCTACAGTTTCCACTGTT
This sequence comes from Bucorvus abyssinicus, assembly GCA_009769605.1. Lineage (NCBI taxonomy): Eukaryota > Metazoa > Chordata > Aves > Bucerotiformes > Bucorvidae > Bucorvus > Bucorvus abyssinicus. Next base: position 17,270,329 of record CM020035.1, read on the forward strand.
CTACACTGTTCCACTGCTCTGATTCTGTCAAGACAGGTTTCAGAGTAAGGCTGACAGCCCATTGGTAACAATGCTGTCTTCACTGCAAGGATTCAAAATTATTAGTGATGCCTTGATGACAAAAGAATGAGAAAACCATCATACTGCATACTATCCATTCTTCCATTACTATGGTCACTATTTAAAAGCTGCACCAATTGCTTTAAGTTTAAAAGGCAGAAAGCTGTTTGGTACAAGCATCCAAAATCCTAACAAATTCCACCTTGACCAAAAGAAAAGCAGGTACACTTGAATAGCACTCTTTCCTTATGCATTACTTCTTTCTCTAGCTTAATTTATAAATATATATCATAATCATTTACCACAACAAGAAGCCGATATACATGGCAGGATACTTCCAGTCCAGAGAACAGAAGGTGGATGTCCAACAGAAGGTGGATGTCCTCATCCATCAATTTAACCATGGTTCACTGAAGCCCGTAGCACAAGGTAATTTACAAATATTTCTATTAGCAGAAAAACATGCAGCAGAACACTTGCAATCCAATATGATATGAGACATAAACTCAGGAGAGCACAAATAAACAATGAGACTATCAGTCTCTTTAAAAACCATCAAGAACTGTGCTGTAATAGGCTATATATTAAAAAGGGCAGTAAATATTTTCTGAGGGTTCGGACTGTTAATATGGAAAGCTTAAAATTTGACTTAAGATAAACCATGTGCATCGTATAGGTACTTATGCATAATTTCTAACCTTATAACAGGAAAAAGACCAGGAAAGGTACAATAAAAATGGCTAGACTCAAGTAACACAGTACCGTGCTTTAAAGGATGACCTGACAGTTACACAGAGCACTGGAAGGAATAACATTTAGCACTCATTCCCAAAAACCTGGCTTCAGCGTAACACCAGCTGGTGGATACCATCGAAGATACACATCTACTGTTTCTGATCTAGAAAATATAGAGCCTAATTACCTTTCCTAGCCTGGGTGAAGCTTTTGGTCCCCTTTAAAATGGAACTTCTGTAACTTTTCAATTGTAGGTTATGCAGATCTAAACAAAAATCTAAGGTAGGCAAAACTCAACCTATGTGGCAAATAGCGCTCAGATTCTAAAGAAAGCCAAGTGTGGAAGGCCCTTTTTACACCTTCCCACAGACATAACAGAGCTGAAAAAACAGGTTTTGCTGGTGATTGCCACCACAGCTCTTCCATTTTTCAAAGTGAATATGCAGTTCATGAAATGCCTACCTATTAGAAAGTGTGGATGCCACTTCAGGAGGTGAGTGAGTAGAAAATAAACTGGTCCCATTCTTTTGTTTAGTCTCATCATGTATTAATTTGTCATCTTTATGTCTTTGTTCCAATTTCTGCTCTTCATCGCTTGACAGAACATTTGCTAAAGATGCAGCCGAAAAGCTGCTGTCTGTACGAAACATGAAACAAAACCACACCAACTTAGCCTTTTATGTTTAGGCTTCAGAGACTACAGTGGTTAAAAACAATCTTGGAACTGCCTTGGCCTGCCTTATCCTGAAAAAATCAAGTATAAAGACTTGATTAAGGCAAAGTGGTCCAAATATGACCAAATACCCACTACTTTGGCCTGACAGGTCTGCAGGAATCTAAATGTTTCAGGACTGCTGAATTTTGCCTTCCTATCAAAGCTCTTGAACAAGTATTAGCCTCCTGGGTTAGCTACTTGAACTGAAGTCACAGACCTAAAAAGAAGGCAAATGACCATACAAAGTCTGAAAATAACGTGATCATACAAATAACAGCAGCAAAAGACCCAACAAGCCCAAAACACACATACACTTCCTGTTCAAAACACTTGAAATGAAAAGGTTTAGACTGCATTTATATAACTCACGGAAATTGCAAGACAAGTCTAAACATGTTTAAGAGAAAGAATAAGACAACAACTTTATTCCTTTCCCAGTGACAACAGATGAAAAGAGAAAAACACAACTTTGTAAGATGAAGTAAACCAAGTGTTGTTAATGAGTGAATAAATCTAGATTCAAATCTAGAACAAGCTTTCCATTTAGCAAAGTCTGAGTGCCAACAATGCTTCCTTGCTGAAGAACTGAATTACTCCTAGATTAGAGGCATCACTTCATCAAAGAATTACCTAAGAAATTGCACACTGTCTACCAACTCTTCTTTATTCCAGTAGTGTGCATTGGTTTCAGTGCAGATGTGCATTTCTAAGCAAAGAAAATAGAAAAAGAAAACAGGAAAAGAAAACAAAATGAAGGAGACAAAATCAGCATAAAAGATCTCTTGTGATACAAATGAAATTATGCACTTTCTTGTGTTCTCTGTTTTGGGCAGCTAGCTGGAAAGACAGATTTGGAGACATGAGGCTTCCTTGCTTCTGTTTATTCCTGTTGTGTTCAGAGAAATATAATTTCGATAAATTCTTTGTAAATGCAGCGAACTGCATTAGAATAATATGTGATACCTCCCAACTGAAACATCACAGCAACGTAACATCGAATATTAGCCGTCAACATGAGCCAATTCAGAAGAATATTAGAATTTTCGCTTAAAATATTAGTCCTAAGTATCTATAGCCCTGCTGCAATACTGTCTCAAAAGCTGTATTTTACATATCTGTAAATACTCAGAGATCTTAACAGGGGAGGGAGGGAAAGAGAAGTGCTCATTAAGGAAATGGTGTAACTTGGATATTCAGTTTCATCTTCTTAGGAACAAAGAGAGAAGCACAACCTTAGGCAAACAATTCTGTTCACCTTAGATTATAGTGGAAAACCAATTTAAAAACTGCGCAGAGGTACACTGCTTTTACAAAGCACGATCCCATGTTCATAGGCAAATCTCTCACCTCTATTCATTTTACCTTTGTTCCAGCAGCCAGAGCCAGTTGTACGACAGGCAGTAACATCTTCAAAGATGTACTCACCCTCTGTCCCCATGGAGCTGTCAAGAGGAGGTAATAACAAAGAACAGTCACTGCTTCTATCCACGTTGTTATAGAAACCAGGGATCAGGAACGTAATGTTCTAAAACACAGAATAAAACCTTATAAAACCAAGCTGACTCTCACAGGTTGGGAGCAAATGCTAACAATCCATGTTTGTGGATCTGATTCTGATGAACAGCCGGGTAAAAGTAATCCACATGACTGATGGAGAACATGTACTTGAAATCCACACTAGCTCCTCAGCACTGCAAGACATAGCAATTACTGCAAGGGAATTTGCGTATCATCCTACAACTCACCAAACACATGGAGCACAGAGGTTTTGTGACAGACAGAAATGAGTGTAAAAGACAACTTTACAATTCCAATGGATATGCTGACAGACATAGCAGTCTTTTGGGGGGGATTAAAACTCCTATCTTACCTTTCCCAACAGTTCTTTCTTCTCATAGCCGAAAAGCATTAAGGCAAAACCATTCTTGATGCCACTGACGGTTCCAGATAATTTGAAGACCACTGATGATGAAGAAAATCACAACTGTAGCAGAGTAATGATAGCCTGTGAAAGACTCTCCTCCTTCTGTCTGCAGAACACCGTCTTACTGCACTGCCACTTGGTCCTCCTCCAGAAATCTTACTTGCAGCTTTAAACTGAGAGGAAACATGTTACCCTCTCTGGATTGGCCTACAGCTCGCTGGATCCTGAGGTTCTAAATTAAAGCAAAAAAACCTCCCCAAAATTCCAAACAAACAAACCAGAAAACCTCTAACTAATGAAATGTTTTGGTTTTATTTCAGTATTCATATAAAATTACACAAGAACATTCTCAGGAAAAAGGAGAGGAAAAGAAAAACAGATCAATCGTGTGAATATCAAAATGAACAAAGTCTAGTTTTCTAAGGATTTGGAATCCAGTGTTGAACTCCTGTATGACTATCCTGATGATAAAGACCAGGAAAGTCTATGCTGCAGCTTTTCAGCAAATGAGGCATTAGTAAGTTCTCTTTCATCTATCTAGCTGCCCGTATTCACAGCATTTTAAGACCTGAGTATTCTTTAGACTTTGACTCCTCAGACATGACTGAAACCAGCTAAATAATTCAAAAGTATTTTAGAGAGCTGACAGAGACAGCGTGGTTTCTTAAAAAGCCAGGATTGGAGGAAAGTGCCTTTCACCGCGACAGATTCCACAGTGAGAGTTCAGGGCTTGATCTCATTCCTATTTAGGAAAAATTCAGAGAGCAATAAGCAGCATACCCTTTTTCAGGGGACTTATGCTTCTCTCTGACAAGGCTTTCTCCCGTAAAACAGTGTGCACCTATGTTCCACATGGGAAGGGTATGGAAGAACATGGTTGGTGCTTATACTATACCTTTGGGATTTTTTTGCCTAGTGGAGGGATCTGCATAGAAGGAATCAGGTCCTTTATGTGCAGCCCAACTACTTCTTCCAATGTTGGGTAGCCATGGAGTGGAATAAAAAAGAGGTCACATGATTTCTTCCCTTGGGAAGAAATTTTACAGGACTGTTTTAAATTTTAGCATTTTAGCCACAGTTCACTCAATCCTTTAACAAGTTTCTGCAAATACCTAAGTAAATGGCATGAAGTTTCATTCTCCAGTCTCTTCGTGGATACAACTACCTTAGTAAAAGCAGACACAGCATAATGCAATACTTTACTGACATTATTGTGCAGAGAGCCTGCCCTTTCTGTGAGGGAGAAGCAGGGTAGTCCAGCACTCCGCGCAGAACTTTTCCTCCGCAAGCTGATCCCTTCACAAAGGCACCCCTGCCACGAATAACCAACCCCCTGCCAAACCAGCACTGCTCATGTGTAACATGTCCTCAGAGGAAAGACAGTGTATTTTAATATCACTTGTCAAATATGTCAAGGTGAGCCACATGGGAGAAATATGCACAGGTCCTGCATGTGCAACCCCGGTTTCAGGCAGTGCTGTATGTACACACATCATGTTCACAAATAGTAACATGCCTACTAGTTTTAAGCCATGTTTCATTTGCACATAAACTCTCACAAACTGTGGTCTCATTTCATCATTAGGAAAGCACTCATGTCAACCCTGAAGTAAACAGAAGCGGAAAGTCTTTCCACTGGTTCCAGCAGAACCATGCTACATTCGTTGTCCTTGCTTCTTACTTACCTCAGCCAGACTGAGACAGGGATCTTTTCTGTGAGACAGCCTATAACATCCACCTTTCCATAGGATTCAGAGATGTAGTCATAATTTCCTAAAAGTGTGGTTACTTAGCAAGAATTCCAAACAGTAAGATACTGAGCCAAGATATCTCCCTGTCATTGTTAGAAAAAACATTGTTTCTTGACTACTTACTAGTTTTTTATTGGAGGAAACAGTTTTAATATAGAGATGAAAAGGTTTGCAAATAATTCATTGATCGTACACAAAATGTTGTCATTGCTTTTGTGTCTTCTCTCCCTCCCTCAGGATGACTAAAGGCATTTTCTTCAGCTTAATAAATATGCCAATCTAACACCTTGCATTCAGTGCCTTTCAGAGACGCCTTATTTAAGGCACGTCCCATGGTGCTAAGGGGACATGCTAATACTCCACATTGGTAACATAGTTCTTAACTTCAGCTGCAAAAATAGCAGTTTAATTTCTTATGGGAGGAAAGTCTTCTCAAATCAGAAAATATTTATTTATCTTATAACCTGCAGTGTTCATACCAAGACTTTCATCATTTTTACGTGATCTTGACAGAATGGGTTTATGAATTACTGTTACGGAGGCACCCACAAAACAGACAGCAGCAGCTATCCGAAAAACGTTGTAAGAAATGAGCAAAAGCCTCGCGAAAGAGACTCAGGTCAGACTCCGCAATGAAGCACTTAATTTTATTAACGTTCTTGCAAGAGCGGTTAGGCATACCCCGTCAGAGCAACACACGGAATTTTATACCCTATTCCCGGCCGTGAAATCCCTCCCTTGTTTCCCACTGGGTACTCCCAAGGTTTACAGATTAACCCCACATGCTTTCTACGTGCTACAGTACATATCAGTTCATGCGTCTCATGTCTCATTATCAGAAGATTATGCCTCCCCTAGGCGGAGAAGGTAATATTCACAAGTTAAGCAAGCGCAGTCCTGCTTCCAGGGACCCCCATTCATCTGGAGCGACCCTAGCTATCAAGTTTAAGGTTTTACCTCCTGTCTGACACTCATCTCTTTAATTGTTCTCTGGTTTCTTTCTTATCCTGCAAGACAACCTCCTGTGTGACACTCATCACCACTCATTCTCTGGTGCCCTCCCTATCAGGTTTTTATCATGCAAGAACAACATTCTTTGTTTCTTTCTTACAACATGGATTTATTGCAATGAAATTTTGCCCGGCACTCTGATTGACCAAAATTAATCACAGGTTCGGATGTCAGTTGGGAATCTATTATTGCACAACAGACTCCGACTCCTGAGCACTACAGAACACACTCTAAGGAAGACGAACCACAGTGTGCTCACCTCACCCATGTAAGGGGGGAATCTCCCACTTAAACATAGCAAAAGGGTCACTCACCAGCTCTGGGGTGAGGGTCCCTCAGTCCCAGGGAGATACGCTCAGACAGCGTCCTAATCTGAGGAGAGTCCCGGGAAGTCTCCTCGACTGGTGTCCCAGTCTGAGGGGAGAGTTCCCAACTGCATTGCCTGCTGCTCCGAGGAGAACCAGCTCCAGCAGGGCTCCATTTATTCCCGAGTGGACTGTGGTCCTTGTCAGTCCACACAGACAGGAGGCAGCTAACAGAGTCTAGACTCTGAGGCGCTAATAGCCTTGCGGGGTAGCACCTGTCTATCTGGTGCTTCTGCAGGGCCCTGTCTTTTGTGCAAGCTCTGTGCAGGCAGTCAGGGTATTTGCACTGCTGCAATTACACACTGACTCCTATAAAGTACTTGGAATGGCTGCAGCTTAGAATTAGTGCCTTTATAAAACAGTTAATTTTAATTCTGGATTTCACCAAATTAAACTTAGATTTTTTTTTCCTCCATATCCAATTGAGGATTCAGGAAGATCAAGCTCTGAGATGCTGACACTTTCAGTACAAAAATAACATGCCAGGAAGAATATGAGCTCGTTTTCCAAGTATTTTCTAGTGACAGCTCACAACAGCAGCAAAAGAAAATAATTTTGAGATTTTTCTCATGCAGTTCTCTTATAAACAACCCCAGTATAGGCAAAATATCAATTCCTTTCTTTTGCACCAACTAGAGTGTTCTGGCACAGATATTTCACAGTATTTGACTGACTTACAAATTTATAATATGCGCAATGCAATTTAAGATAATTTTTAAAATATTTTAAAAGATCAGATAACTGGGAACTTTTCCATAATAGGTATTTCCATATTAAGCAATTTTTTTTTTTTTTAACTAATGTCCTTTATGTTCAGATTTGGTCAAGTCATCATGACTATACATGTTGTCAGCTGCAAGGCTCTCATGGGTGCCTCCTAAACCATCTTTTGCCCTTTGAATTCCCACATTTGCAAACTTTTAAATCAAGCACTCCTACAAAAAACAAATTGCCAAATGCCCCCAAAAGTTAAATGTATCAGGAAATTAAATTGAAAGTTTTTTTAAAAACGCAACAAAACCAAAGTCTACAAAAACACTGTATACGGTGAGGTATATTTCACGTACCACAATTACTGAAACCACCGATGAACGTTCATGAGTTTCTATGTTCTCCTCACCCACAGCTTCCCATACCTCTTGAGTGGATTTGGATATCAAGCGAGGCAGCTTTTGAACAATGAGTTCCTGACTACTACACCCAAGCAGCTTGCAGGCTTTGTCATTAGTCACTAGGATCTAGAAAAGCAGAAAAAATAAGAAAAACAACCAAACCACCAAAACAAAACAAAGAATAGAAGCTGTAAATTTTTTTAATATATTATCATCTCCTCAGGTTGTTGCTTTACTGTCTTATAATATGCCTTCCTCTTGGAGAAAATGGAGTGCTTCTTTAAAATTCTGAAGTCTTCGGAAACAGTTCATTAAAGCTTTTTATTTTAGGACATACCTTGCCCACGCTTTTTCTTGGTTAAGAGGGTTTGAGACATTGCTTTCCTTTTAGGTTTCCTGTTTTCTTTTAACTGCCTAGCTGCTCCAGCTCCTTGTGGTGTTTGAATAATTATTTAAAGTTGTATTCGCAAGCAAAGCCTGAGCAGACCACAAAATTCTATCCACACCTGAAGATACGCAGTAATCACACCAGTCATTGACATACTTAAGACTAGTGTTACACAGCCAAGTCAGGCTTAAATGCCTATGAGATGGGTAAACTCAATCTGTCAGTTCAAGCTAAAAATGGCACAGCTCTTCAAAGTTTTCAGTACTCAATTTTATATTAATGTTTACTCTCAGGACAGAAACAGAGAAATTCTCTCCCTCCCAATGCAAAAGGCATATTTACTGGGGCAGATAAAGAGACCTTGTGCCACCACAAACCCATCCCAGGGTTGGCACTTAGAAGGCTTGAAGCGCATTCTGCTTTTCTTTTCTTCCCTCATGCCACTTCACAGCTGCATTCTTCTTCATTCCCTTTTTCTGTGCTTCTGATATTGTCTAGTATATTTTGCTCACTACAATCTGCAATGGAAATAAACAAGTTGTCAGCTTTTATAAGGCTACTGCGCTTGAGCAGACTATAAAATGCCTTCATGATGCTCTGATTGCCTGCAGATACACTTAAGAATAGCACACATTTTAGCCCGTCTGATGTCATACACTCTATACCAGTTACGGCCTGCTTAGTTTAGCTGTTACTACTGCAAATACCTCTGGCTGTGTTGACATCGACAGTGAAGATGGCTTTCTTCGGACTGCATGAAGCAGTTGGGAGGTGCTGGCTGGATTCCTCCACAGCAAGGGCATGCAAAAAGGAGCAAGAAGCAGAATTTCCAATGGAAGTGGAGAGGCAGGCAGAATACCAACAAGCCCATGAGTTACCAATTTTGCTGGTATGTTACAAGATGCCAGTGAAGACAAAATGTAAGAGCTCCATTTCTCCCCTGTGAGAAGACCAGCTGCATAGCTATAACGGTCTACTACAGGAGTATTAGAGGAATGAATAACAAAACCTAGCTGTCAGCTGAAACAACTGTCAAGTAATCCCAAAATATATGCTTCTAGATTTTTAAAGAAATTACAAGAAAATAAAATCAATGAAACTAAAGAAAACAGAAACAAGTCTAATAAAAATATCTTTTTGAATCACTGCCACTGGAACATTTAACTCAGTCTGTAGGCTAGAAAAAATTGCCACCGTCCATGATTCAACCAGACTAGTTATCTTTTATTTTTCACTTAACAGAGTTTAAGAGGTTTTGAAATCTCTCAAGTTAAAATTGGAACTGTTATTAAATATAAATCACAGTAGGTGTTCAAGCTCTTATTAAATACTGCATTAGTCAGAAGCCAGTTAATTAACTTTTCACAAGATGTGAACTTATGCCCACACCTGTGTTTTATGTTACACAATGCCTAGTGGTTGTACTAAAATTTTCAAAGGTTCTGCCTGTAAAAAACATTTCCTTGGGAAGGGGCATCAGCAGTCAAATGCCATTGCTCCACTCCCAAAACAGTAAGCAGTTTTGAAGGCTTAGCAGTACTAGACAACAACTATGAACAACTCATTACAAGGACATCTCTGCATTTATGTACCACATGTAGTTATGAATATGCTCACCATAATAAAACAGGGAGACCCGTATCCGGATGCACTGGAAACTGCAAAGTTCTTTCTCTCCTGACATAATCTAGTATAACAACATCTTTTTCTCCATTTGCACATTTTTCGTGTATTAGGAAGTAATACAAGGTGGCAGTGTGGTTCAATGGCAGAAAATAAATGTTGCTCAGAGACAGGTACAAGTGCAGAACACCTGTTCAGCAACACTTTCCCTGTAAACTCTTCCAGCCTGGAGTAATCTATGGCTCAGATGCTTATCGAACAAGTGCTTTTTCAGGCAGCTACTTGTTGCTATTTCCTCTGTGTTTGTGGGAGAGGAGGAGGAAGATCTAAAACAGTCTCACTGACGACACATGAACTCTATCTCAAAATACTGTGCTCACCATACAAGGATGCTCTAAGATGGCAAAGTTCAAAAAGCTGACTTATCCTGGTTTTGCTGGCCCAGGGGTAGGATCTACTTAGCTTAGCAGTCATTCAAGTGAACAAGGACTAAGCCTACTGACGAAGGCAGAAGGCCCCCTTCAGAAAGGCTATAAGCTGCAGCTGCCATGATCACGCTCTTGTTGCCATGCCATACCTGTGGAGCCGCCATCTGTAACCAAAACACAAAAAATTGTCAGCCTTACAGTCAGGCACTAACCCTCGGGATGCTGGTGTCACGAAAAGAGGCCGAGAAGATAGATAGAGCTAGTTACTAAAATTCCCGGACTAGAAGGGGAGCTTCTCAAGCTCTTTACAATTTGATCAGCCTGCTAGTTTTCCAAGAAAGACGAGATCCTTATGTCCAATCTGTCTACCATACTTTGGTTAAGAAGAAGGGGAACCTCCTCAGGTTCTTTGCAACCTGGCCAGCCTGCCAGGCTCAAGCTGACAGCGTCACTGAAACCAAAGTTTCTCTTGGTAGCCCGCAGGATTGGAGGATATTCACCTAACCTATTCAGGGATCCTCGCTAGCAGCGACACTGAGACAAATCCCTTAAGTATTAAATCAACAATAATAATTTATTGTGTAGATTCATGACAAAATGCAGGTTCGAATGATACCGGTGATAATATATTGGCTGCGAAGAGGGGTTTAAAGTGAAAACTAAACAGGCATACAAACCTAAAACATACAAGCAAACCTAAACACTAATGATTATTAATTGCTAGCCTGATGTTAATATTTAAGCGCGCATAACACAGAGCTCTTACCTAATAGGCATCCCTATGGGGGGGAGGAGAAAGGTTCAGTCCATGAACCGATCCCAAAGTTTCAATGGTTGTCTTCAGTTCCCCAATTCCCCCTGTTAATTCGCCACTTTTTATATTGTTTCTATACTTTTAGGTGGAGCTTGAGTGACTCTAGACATACATTCTTTTTATTCTGATTGGATTAAAAATCTCTCACTTCACATTTAAAGGTACAGGTGATAAAATATAGGGCACATGCCCAGTGGGGAGCAGTTGTACCTTGGAGGCAGGTATCCTTTGGGATGGAGGTGTGGTTTTGTATCATAATGACATTATAATGAGCAAAGTTCAACTAAAGGACATGATTTCACCATCTTTGCTGGCACGGCAGTTGCGACCCATCTTTCTTGATAGTGGTTATGCAGTTAATTGCAGCAGCCCATTGTTACCATATTGCCTTTGCATTACTTCTGTCCTCGTTCAGGGATACGGCACATTTCACTTGGCTGCGGTAGGCATTCCATTCTTGGAATCTGCAAACTGTGTTCAGCTTCATGGCTGCTCTTTGTGTCAAGGTGTGAGCTAAAATCTGGGGAACAGTGTTTCCTTCACTTCCCCATATTCATTGTATTCCCACAGCTGGCAAGTAATGATGCCTTCTAAACCCAAAGCACAGTAAGTTACGACAAGACTGCTGCTCATTCTTGTGTGTCCCGATCAACATTGGGTCTGTGCTGTTAAAGCAAACGCGACTCTATTGACCATTATCCTGCCCTGGTGGTATAGAACACCTGTGACCGACCATCAGATTTCTGTTAAGAGCTACCAAGCACCCAGCAGGCACTCCCTCCCGCTTCGTACTCGTTTTAAAAGCAAAAGCTTTGCTAATTTGGGAAGTAATCCTCGGTTTTGAATCAGCAGGTGCAGCACAGCCTCCCACCCAGGGTGCCGCCCAGCCTCCCGGGGCTGCAGCCCTCGCCCGCCAGCACCGAGTGCCGGCCAGAACCGCCCGCAGGCCAGCCCCACCAGGACGTCTACCGCTCCCCAGGGCAGTCACCGCACGCACGGCGAGCGCAAGGAAGTAGGGGGCGGGCCTCGACTATAAATTGTCCAATAAGAAAAGGCAGTGGCAGAGCGGCACGGAGGGGAGCCAGTGGAGCGCCGGAGCGGGAGGAGGCAAAACTGATCCGGTGTCCGGGAATCTGCGGCTTTCTCCGGTCTCTCCTCCTTCCTCTGCCGTCACCACACGCGATGCCCTGCTTCGAGCCGCCGACACCAGGCAGCCCCGATCGCCCTGCCCCAGGCTTTCCGCTCCTGGAGTGGAAGGGCAGATGGAGGAGCCCTCCGTAGGATGACTGCTATCCTTCGAAGAATTTGTACGTAGAACGACGGAGTTGGAAGCAGCTAATAGCGCCTCAGGCCCGAGGCGCTGGTGGAGAGGGAGTAGGTGCCGAACCGCTGTAGCCCAGCGCTGTGACCGCTTCCCGCCCGCCCGCAGAGAACTACAACTCCCAGAGCGCCGCGAGTCACGCGCATCCGCGCGGATGGCCATCGACCAGGGCGTTTCCTCGCCCTCTCGGCGCACCGCCGGCAGAGGTGATTGGCTGCGGCACGTCACCAGCGGTGGGTTCTGATTGCCTACTATGACAGTCGAGGCTCTTTCCGGGAGACGGTGGTGGGAGGAGAAGCAATATGGCGGCAGAGAGCGGTGAGGGACCGCAGGAGATGATGGAGGGTGAGAGCTCGCTCGGGACCGGCACGGCTGTGGCCGCGGAGGGGGTCGGGACGGCTCGCCGCTTGGGCACTGCCACTCAGCGGGGCGGCTGCCAGCTGCGCGCGGTGGGCTTGTGGGCCTTCCGCGGCCGAGCAGCACCCGGCTGTCCATCCCGAGGGCGACTGCCCGGGGGAAACGGGGCTGGCCACCGGGCCGTGGGGGCGGTGTTTGTGTTTCCTGAGGCATGGCGTGATGCCTTCCCCCTCCCCGAGGGCTGCACGCGCGAGTGGGTTGGTGGAGATGTCCGTGATATAAAAAAATAAAGATAATAAGAAAGAAATTCCCTGGCAATGGCGTTGATTTTCCTCAGCCGCCCCGTGAAGCGAGCGCAAATATTGAGGGGGGGACCGAGGAGGAGCGAGGATCTGCAGGTCCCCAGGGCCAGGGCCCCAGGACCAGAGTTGTGGTTGGGTAAATAGTAAAGGGATCTCGCAGGCTGTGCCGGGGACGTGTTTGGTTTTATCTCCAGGGATTTTTTTTTTTAATACCTTCACTTCTTTGTGTCATTGGTACTATTGTACATTATACCGATTTTTTAAATAAAAGCTTTTAAAATGTAATAGTTCTAATTCCATTGCCATAATCTTTGGAATTGCACTTCATTGATCTAAGAAATCTCCTTTTTCCTCCAGTCTTCTTCCCAGATTGTTGGTTTTAGGAAGATGTGATGGGAGGAAAAAGTGCATCCAAAATCAAAGTAGAAACAAGGGGTAAGAGGCCTTTTATTTAAGACTAAACCTTTCATTTAGTTTACTTAGGATTTCTACTAACTGCGTAGTGGTATATATGAATCCTGGTTATTATATCTGCTTGCTATTTCTTCGCCCTATCTCACTGCTGCAAATAGCCTAATTCTGCTATTATGTATCTTGTGCAGTTGATAAGCGGATTGAATCAGAGGAGTCGGGAGATGAAGAAGGGAAAAAGCAAGCAGTTCGCTTAGTAACAGACCTCAGTCAGCAGAGCCTGAGAGATGAGCAGAATGGTGAGAACTCTGCAGGTACCTTCCCAACCTAAATGACTGCATTAGGAAGTGTCATCTTACCAGTGTATACAGTAGCATATGTGTATCAGTCCTTTGTGTTTCTTGTGGCTATGTGATGGTCATATCAGTGTTAGTGAACAATGTGAATCTGCCCTAGAGCAATCATCTTTTAAAATAAATAAATAATAGTGATATCATTGCTACAATAAAGCTGCCTTCTTTTTATGGAACTACTGATGCAGTGATGTTTTTTCTTATTTATCCATTCACATTTTTTAGTATTAAAATGCAAAACACCTTTATTCCTACTTTTTTTGCAGAAACATAGTAACTTTCTGTGGAAGGATTCTGGAAATATTCATTAGAGATAAACATAAGCGGCTTTTTTTTTTTTTTATAGATTCTTTTGGAAGGCGAAGACCACTGTTTCTAGATAGATTGAAGGAAGCTGTCAATTTTATTTTTTTTAACTGAAAAATTCTGAGATTTATCAAAATCATATCTTTGAATCCTCTTGCCTTTAAATTTTTGCTACTGTTTTTACTCTTTTTATTTGGACATTGGGTAGAAATGTTGATGGATGTTTTAAGCCTGTGTGTGTTTGATGGATGGGTTTGCTTTTCAGTAGCTTGCATAGAATTTGTCAGAGCAGATCCATTTCTGAATATGATCTGGGCTTTTGGTCCTAGCTAACAATCTGAAATGAAATAGCATCCTTTTGATAGAGATTTTGATGTGATTATTATTGGTCTGGAAATTGAAGTGAAATAATGCAGCAAATTTTAATCCTTTTTGACTGTGTGTCTAACGTAGATATCTTAAACTTGTCTTCTAGAATTGGCAAAAGTATTTTCCAAACTAGTAAATTATTATGAGAATTTAAAATCTCATCTCTTAACTAAATGGACTCTATCTAGGTCTAATTCATTGTTGATCATAAAAAAACCCCTATATAGCAATTAAAAAATTTAAAAAAAGAGCACACCTTGCAAATTTTACAGCCCAAGCACTGTATGATTAATACAACCATGCAGATCACAGTTCTCCTTTGCATGCATATAATATTGACTGTTCATTCAGCTGATGTTATTTAGCTGTGTGTTTGAAGTTATATTTTGTTTGTTGTTCCCCCAGGAATTATCAAGTGACATGCTTTTATTCCAGTGAAAGCAAGGAAAACGCATTCAGATTTGGTTGCTGAATTACCTTGGATACTATTTAATGTAATAACTGTATTGTTACTGCTTCTTCCAAACTGTTAGGATTCAGAAAACTACTAGGGTAGAAACCAAGGTGGAGTAATTTTGGAACACTTCAGTTAGTGTCCACAGCTTTGAGTTTCTCAGCTGAAAGGAAGATGAAGAGTTTTCCACATTTTTCACAGATCATAAAGAGCTCAGGCAGCTGAAATTTCAGATTCATCATTTAGCTAATTCTCTGAGGAATAGCGCCTCTGTGTAGAAAGCTTATAAGTTAGCTATTTATAATATTTTTCATGCATATGTGGTTTAAAAATGTAGCTAGTCTTTTAGTTGCTTTAAATGCTTGTGGTACTGTGAACTTATGTAACTCAGTAACTACTGTTCCATACTGCGGAATTTGGGTTTCCTGAATGTCATATTTTTTTCCCTGCATCTGCAAAACTTTGTAGCTTGCAGGCATGGATTACAAAAAAATTCTCTTAACTAGTTTCACTGCCAATGTGTTTTCCCCTTGAGAAACCTGCTGCATTAAAAATTGTGAACTAAAGCACTGTTTGCATACTTACTTCATGCAAGTCAAATTGCAGTTGTTTGTAAAGTGATTGTAGAAGGGTCATTTTAGGGTGTGATATGTCCACTTGGTTCATAAATAAAGTGTTAGTCGACAACTGATAGGACTGTAAATTTGCTAGAACCATTTTTGTTTCTCGTCTTTGAGAGAAAATGTACATTAACTTTCTCATACCAATCCTGATTTATCACTGTTATCATTACATACATCTCACTCAGAATGCTATATGGAGAGTGTCTTATACACAGTACATATACTTTATGAGAATTGTCCATATTACGTAAATGCTAGTGCTTCTGCATTCAGTTTTAATTGCTTTTATTTCAGTGAATTCAATACATGTGTCCTGTGTGATTTGGTTTTGGGCCTTCAGACTTAAGTGCCTTTTTCCCACGCTGGCCCTACCAGGACTGGTCACTCAAAGCCAAATGGCAAAAATAGAAGGATCTACCCTTTGACAGATCCCAGAACAGAGTATTTAACACATTGCCAAAACCAAATATGTGTAACTGGTCTTTAATGGGTGTTGTGATGAAACATGAAATTTTATAGAAAAGCCTGCCACCCAAACAAGATGGAAGAACTTTGGACTTGAATTTTTTTTTTGTGTGTGTTGAGGAATGTTTTTTTTACTGAGTGTATGACTGACTTTACTGTCGGACAGCTTTAAAGTCTCAAAAGAAGTTCTTTCACCATGAGC
This sequence comes from Bucorvus abyssinicus, assembly GCA_009769605.1. Taxonomy (NCBI): domain Eukaryota; kingdom Metazoa; phylum Chordata; class Aves; order Bucerotiformes; family Bucorvidae; genus Bucorvus; species Bucorvus abyssinicus. Next base: position 17,286,418 of record CM020035.1, read on the forward strand.
ACTAACTTACTGCTACTACAACTTAATACAAGGGAAATAGTTTGGTTTTTTAATGTGATAAACAACTGTTCCAAACTCGGCCTGTGTTGCTGTTGGCTGTAAACTCACCTAGGGTACTTGTTTGGCTTGGAGCCTTTGCACCACGGAAATGGGTCAAAGGGATGCAGCCTTGGTAGCAGCAGGGTAGGGTATCCTGCTACCCTGCTGAAGTGCATAGCTCCTGATCTGGAAGAAAAATAAGAAAATTCAAGTGTTGCCCACTGCTAAAATGGTGACAGGCATATGTATACACGTCAGTTTTGGTGGCATTTCTATTCCGCCATTCAATGTCACCAAGCCTACCAGCTCATTTCGCATCTCTCAAATATAATTTATGCTCCCTGCTAATTTATGCTATAAAGAATATTAAAAGATATCCTAATGGCTTTTCAGTCTTAACTTGTATGAGTCAGTTCAGTTAGTGCTCTTTTCTTTTGAATGCCTAGGCAAGAGCAATAGCCCAAATACTAGTAAAATGATGGTGAGTGGACCTATCAAGACCTTGGAGTTTGATGGCAGTATTAAAAATGGTAATGCTCATACTGTTCATCCTTACAATACTACTTACAATGCCAAGCATCAGTAGGAAAAAGCATTCATTAAGTACAAGGGACATTTGACATTTACAAGGATGTTGTAATCATGCTGGGCTATAAAAATAGTTATTACTTCTGAATTAATGGAATGAGCTTATATACAATTATGCAGGAGTTAATGCAAAAGCCTTTGGTTTTGTTGGCAGCACTTAAAAAAGCCACGCACACAAAGTGTAGAGGGGTTTTATGTCTGTTTTGCAAAGCTGTATTAGACTTTCTGTGGAAATTGATGCAACCAGCACACAGTCTGCAACAAATAGGAATCAGGAGTGAATTATTCAGCATTAATTTCACTGGTAAATTTTGCTCCCTCTTGTGCTGTGATAGAAGCATAGCAAATGTTGGGCTGTTTTTCAGAGCTATAAAGCATTTCCCAAGAAAAGGTATGCAGTGTCGTAAACAATGTTTTCTAGCCTAGTAGTGAGCTTGGTCAAACAAAACAAGCAAGATCCATGCAAAAGTATACACAACATACACTGGGAGTATTTATGAAAGAAAAGTTCCTGGCACTATCACTGGACAGTTCAGATTCTTTCTTGGCTATGTTATCTTAGGTTGCAGTAGGAGCACAGATGATTTTGAATGGTGTATCTTCAGAGGGATGATGGCCCTAAGTGTAAAAAATCCTGCCCAGATCAGTCTTAAGCCAGCATTATTCACCAGCTGATAAAGATGCTATTCTTTCTGTCTTTTGCATCTAGCATGAAATTCTGTTGTTAAGAAAGATTTTTTTTTTTCCCCACAATTAGCTATCACAAAGAAAGCCAAACATGTGAAGTGTATTTTTAATGCAGCAGAATATCTGAACTGTGCATCACATGTGTTTCTTCTGAGGAGAGTTTGCTCCTTTTGTGTCACAGGATGTCAGCCATTGTTATCTTGCATTTAGCTATTGGATAGCAGAATTTTATAAAGTATTTGCTTCTGCTGCAGGAGAAGCAGAGACACCAGTGGACATGGAGACAATTAGCCTGGACCCAGAAGCTGAGGTAAAGGCAGACTTTTGTCCTTACAGACTTTATACAGTGGGAGGAAAAGGTAGGCAAAGGCAAGTATTGAAACATGCTTGAAAGATCTAATTCTTCTGAAGGTGCTGGCTACCATGTTCTTCCCTGGAATTGATTCAGAGCCTTTAGACTAGAAGTAGAGGCATTTTATTCTTCACCAGTAGCTGAAACACTTTTTTTAGTATTTTAGATTTTTACATTAAGCATGGAGGCCCTGAAAGTGGGGTCATTCTTCAAGCATTATTGATGAGCTACGAGCTTTTGTGAGAATATCTTTATTGAATTGATTGCTGCTGTCAGACCCATGATTTGTAATAGGGATGGTCATAACCAGCCTTGTGACTTAGCATCAGCAACCTCATGAGGCTGTTGGCTAGAGACTTTTTGAGCTTGGATGGTGAAGTGCTCTATTTCTCTTTGATTGACTGACCTGCAAAACTGGAACATCTGGAACTAGACAGCACAGATGTGAAATGGATCAGCCAATTGCCAGTGCAGAATTAATGTTCACAGAACCACCATATTATTTGAACTACCAGTGGTTCCTGTTCCTCTGAGGCCTGGAACTGGAAATTGCAAGATATGTCCCTAGCAAAGCGGATAAGAGGCTTTTATGCAATGCTTTATTCGTTCTAGACAACAGAATTTGTCTGTCTCGGTAAATTCAGAATTTACTGCAAAAGATTTCTAATTTTGGTGAAACAATGCTCAGACTCAGGAGAGGGCTGTTGCCTTTTTGCAGATGCTGTGTTTGCAGTTGACAAGCTTAGGCCACATGATTTGCCTGTGATGGTAAAATTGTGTGCCAAACCCAATTTTCACAAGCTTTTTGAAAGGAAGTTTTAATGAGCTACACATTTTGTAAGGCCATATTTTTTCTTAGAATGAAGTACCAGATTGGTCTTTGAAGAGTGTTTTGAAACAACTGCTGAATTCTTCCATTTCTCTTTCAGGATGTTGACTTGAATCATTTCCGAATTGGGAAGATTGAAGGATTTGAGGTCCTCAAGAAAGTGAAGGTAACTGTCCTAAGAAATAGGGAATGCTTCTTGGAAGTAGAGATTTCGCATATCTAACCTAAAAGAGGACAGATACAGGATTCTCTTTTTGGCTGAGATCCTGACAAGCTGATGTTGTGTTTAACTGAAGGAGGTAGTGTCTACCCATTGTCAAGTAGTAATAAAAATCCTGGGGTTTTGCAAGTGGGTTTTGGAAGTGGATGAGAGACAATGCGTTAGGGCTCATCCTAAGAGACACATTCTGTACTTGCACAGCAGGCTTAACATAGGATAATGTAGATTGGAAAGGACCTGTGGAGGTCTCTAGTAAAACCCTGCTTAAAGCAGGTCCAGTTAGAATATGTTGCTTAAGGCCTCCAGGGAAGTTCTTCAGTGTTCCCAAGGATGGAGATTACATAACCTCTCTGGGCTGCTGTTACAGCATCTGACCATCTTCATGGTAAAAAGACTTCCTTCTGTAGAGTTGGAATAAAACAAAAAAAGATTGTTTTAAAAAAACTACAAAAAACAACAAAGCCCAATAAAACTTAATGGGGGGGAAGACCCACAACCTTATTGTCTGTATGCCAAACACCATTGCATGCTGTCATTCATACCCATTTTCCTGTTTGTTTTTAAACTTTTGCCCAACTATTAGACTCTATGTCTCCGTCAGAATTTGATTAAGCGCATTGAGAACCTGGAGCAATTGCAGACCTTGCAGGAACTGGATCTCTACGACAATCAAATTCGGAAGATTGAGAACTTGGAGTCTCTGGTGGAACTTGAGTGAGTCCAGGGGAATCACCACAATTAGGTTGAGGGTGGTTTGCCACTCACTGAGTTATTCATGTTGTACTTATTCCAGTATTTATCACCTTGGCCTTTATTCATTTGGGTGCTGTATGAAGGATAATGCCTGTTTTCTATCGATATTTAAGCTGTGCAGTAAACTAGTTTCATTGTCCTGAAGCTCACCAGAGGTCATTCGGGTGGAAATGAAATGTGTGCTGTATAAGGCAGTGAGAATGATAGGTGACTGTAGATTCTATGCAAGTGTGGAAGTGCACAAGTACCCCTTGCTCTTGGCAGAGAGGGCTCCATGTAACAGGATTTTATTCCTGCAAAAAAATGACAAGAGATTTCAGGTGAGATTAGGACTTTTTTTGGAGGGTGTTAGGGAAGAAGTAGTGCTCTTCCCAGTTTCACTTGTCTGTGAACACTCTGGAGATACATTACAGAACTGTACCCCCTGAGGTGAGGAGGACTGACCTACTTCTCACAGTCGTAACTGCTTCTTATTTATAGGAGGCCTTGGCTTTGTCCTGTCAGAGGCAGATCTTGTAGGCACGTACCTTTCCCAAGCAATACGCGTGAAGATTGGCTTCCTCCCACAATGGCAGCTCCACAGCTGGGCGCTGTGCCTGTCTCCTATCTTCTGCATGTGACAGATATTTTTTTTTCCCCTGACATACTATAGAAGTATTTTGAAAATTGTTGTCATTTCTGATAAAAACAAAGTACACTTTATGACCCTAGCTTCAAGGCCTAGCAAAGTCCTTGACCTCTGCAGATAGTGAGGTTCCCCACCAATTTACAAGTGTCTCTTCCAGAATCATCCATGCCCAATGGACTGAAGAGACCTTTGCTTTGTTTTACCTAGGATCCTGGATATCTCCTTTAACGTTCTGCGACACATTGAAGGACTAGATCGTCTTACCCAGCTAAAAAAACTCTTCCTTGTCAACAACAAAATCAGCAAAATTGAGAATTTGAGCAACTTGCAGATGCTACAGATGTTAGAGTTGGGATCCAATCGAATTCGGGTAGGCTTGCTCTACAAGATATTAACTGGAGAGTCTTGAGCTCCTTGGCTTGGGATTAGCCTTTTCTGAAAGTGCACTTCATGGACTTTTACTTGCAATTTTCTTCTTTTTATTGTTCCAGTCATTTAGTGTGCAATTGCTTATTGCTGCGCATGCTGGATCCTTTAATTACGTATGCATGTAGTCCCTGGCTACTAAATTACTATTTATGAATTCTCTCTTTCATGAACTCATGTATCCCCTGTGTGTGGCCTTTTGCAGGTGATGGTTTCCTTCTGCTAGAGAGCCAAGCCTATCAAAACTAGCAATTATTGTTTTCCCTTACTTCTAGAGACTGGTGCAAATTTAATTCTAGTTTGATATGTATGCGTAATTAATAACTTGATACATCAGTCAGTCTCACTCAGGAAGGAGATTTTCTTGAGGATTTGCTCTGAAATGCCTCAAAAAAGTACTGTACTGCTGATTACTTTTTTTATTGTGCGGTATGTGACTTTTTCAATTTACGTGATTTAAAATCTGTGCCACTTAAAGGGAAGCAGTTCTGAGTAGTCTCTCCTGTCCTTAAGGTATGCTTTTCTGCGGTTTGCCCAGTTTGTAAGAGAACTGGTGAAACAGATGACACAAAAAAACTTGCAACATGCATAGTAAACTATTAATTTTAGAAGCTTTCTCAATTATGTATGCTTTAGAAAATACTTTTAACAGATGAGTGCATTTCGATCTGAAAATTGACAAAGTTGGTGCCCCTCATTTACAATCTCTGAAAAGAGAGAGCAAACTAGGAAAAGAGCTGTTTGTTCTCTGCATTTGAAGCTTTGTGGAAGCACACTTCTCTTTGTAGAAAAGAGGGAAATTTCAGCTATTATAAACAGCCTTTTAAGGCAGTAATGTGTGCTGGTTTTATGAACTGGTAAAATTTTATTTTGCTTCTAAAGCTAAGCTGGACTGAATTCTTTTCTATCCAAAGGAATTTCCACTTTGGAAATGAAATTACTTAACAGAATAAATCTAGAGTGTGAGAACATCAGCCAGGTCACATGACTGATTAGGAACATTAGAGTTTGCATACGTTGGGGAACATGAGTTAGAGAAATATGCATTTTCCTTTATTCAGGAACATAATAGACTGAACACACTTACATTTCAAAACCTGTGTTATGCAAAACTGTACTGTATTCCATACCTAAGCATCATTAACTTCTGGAAAAAAAAAAAAGTCCAGCTGATACTTAGGCATTACATTGCCACCATTGTTGTTAAGACAAAGAGCTTTGTAACAATTAAGATTAGATTTATTTTATGTGTGTTTTCTCAGTGTTGAGCCTGAGCATATTAACCAAACAACCAAAAATGCAAAATTACCACTCTTTTTGGTAATACAAGCTTCTTAAATTATATTTAGCATTTTTTTCTATTTGTCTGTTAATTCCATTCTGACTTCTTCAAATAGCACTGCTGTATGCTTCTAATTGCTTTACTGGAGTGAGTAACCTGTGCTTAGGCTAGGCACGAAGAAATACATCTCATGTTATTTGGGAACACCTAGAACTCTTTTTAATAGTTCTCTGTTGATGGGGTGTCCTGGCTGTGTGCTTTACAGGTGGACATATCCTTTACTCTTTAGTGTAAAAGCTTTTGGACTGTCTTTTCACGCAGCTTTCTTGGCTCTGAGGTGCCTGATGTACTTGTCCCCTGTGCAATAAAGCTTCTGCGGTAATGCTGTTTTAGTCATTTTGCTGCACATTCTAACCTCTTGGAGTGCACTTACCCTGGAGTCTGTCATGACTTACTTCCTTTATACATGCACAGGCACATACACACAGAGTAATCTAAGTGGTGCTAGGACTCTGTGGCCTGTCTTACCAGCACTAAGTGTCTCTGAAACTCTGCCAGGCAAGAAGGATGTGGAAAAGCTGAGATGTCACAAGGTACTTGAACACAGATGCACAGCTCTGAGTGTATCTATACCCATACTACTGTTGTTCTGTGAGCTGAAGTCCATTTTTAAAAGTCTTATCTCTTTTAACAGCACCTTTTTTTTTAATTAAGAGGCTTTCCCCTGGAAAAAGAAAAAAAGTCTTTCCTTCTGTTTGCCGAAGCCTTTTCTAAGCCCACCCTTTCCCCCTTTTCTTGCCCTTTTTTCTCTGCTGTTTGTGCTTGCTGGTGCCCCTTGCTTTGTAAATAAAGAATCTGATTCTTCTTGATGCCTCACAGAGATCCTTATTGTCTCCCACTGAAGGCTGAGCTCAGGACTTAAACTGGTATAGTGTATATGTTTTGCCAGCAGCATGTATATTTAAAACATGAACATCACTTAAATTGCCATGAGTGTCCTTCCAGTAGCATGAATTGATAGCCAGTAGTTAAATATATTGACACATAAACCCATGAGACAGTTAACCTTGCTTATGACAGAGAAACTGTTGTGCAGAGAAGCTACACAGCTTGCCTCTGACTGTGTTATGCAGTCACTTATGGTCAGGAATAAATTTGCAAATTGTATTTTCTCCTCCCAGATTCTCTTTCTGTTCAATAGTGACAGATTTTTCTTGCTTCACAAATTAGTATCTCCTGCTTTGGATACACCTCATGGCCCAGGGAATGTCACATTCAATGCCCCCTGAGCCTTTTTGTTATCTGCTCTTGCTGCCTGAGCAGTGGAGGCAATGGCTGGGACGAAGTGACGTGACCCGTGCTGAAAATCAATGAATAGTAGTGCCACAAGCCAGCTGTCGCACAGGCTGAGGTTTGCTGTCACTGCACAAAGTCCTGCACTTAACTCTGCTCTTGGGTCTCAAGAGAAGCTTTAACTTGTGTGCACTTTGTGTATGGAATTGTCAGGCTTTGTTTCTCAGGAGTGCAGTTCCATGGGTCAAGGCTATAAAATGCCAGCCGCATCTACAGGTTGGAGTTTTGCATCACAGCAATAACAATCCTTTGGCTTCTTTGGTCCTTTTGCAGGCAATTGAAAACATTGACACCTTGGCTAACCTTGACAGTTTGTTCCTTGGAAAGAATAAAATCACGAAGCTCCAGAACTTGGATGCACTGACAAACTTGACTGTGCTCAGTATACAGGTACTGATGCTACTTTGTGCTGTTATGTTTTGAACAGCCTTGGTTATGTGAACCACCTTGTAATTTATGATAAGCTCTTCTGAATCAGCAAATCTTCAGAGTCTGAGTCAAACTTCTGTACAGGAAGAAAGTGTGATATTCTCTGGGCTCAGTATGTTTTTTCTCATCCCTTCATACTAAATGAGATTGACAGACACTGATAAAATGGTAAAACAAATGTTTGATTTTTATGGAAGAGAGAACAGGAATGAATGTTAGCCCCCATTTCCTTCCTGAAATAATGTTTCCTAATATGTTACAATAACAGCAAATGAGTTACACCAGGGAAGTCATTATCATGGCAGTGGGCCACTACCTTCTTCCTGAAGTGGGAAGAAATGTGGACAAGCCTGTGTTAAATGAAATCTGTCCTTAATGAGCTAATGGGAAGTTTCTTCCTTTTTAAAACGTGGAATAAAAGATAACTACTTTCTTTCATTGAGTCTCCTTCTCATCCATATGATAATGCTAGTGCATTCTAATATCTCTTACAGCTCTTGGTGAAAAAGGCCTACTCGCTACATGTTGTAGTACCTGTATTCATCATCTATTTTATAGGATGTACAGAATTATGTACACCGGAGTGTATTGGGATTGAAGTGTTGTAACTTCCCTCCTGACCATTCCTTTAGGAAAACCCACAAAATGAATGCTCTTAATGAGTAGGCCTGTTGTTTCTAAAAACACCAAGTGGTAAACTTTCAGGCTACAACTTTTGATGGGAATGTCAGAGTATGAGTCTTCTAAAGTTAGAACCTTTGGCTCCCATGGAACTTCCTTGTGCATTGGTGGTATACAGATCAAACAAGCTGACCTCATGAGATCCGTGTGGATCCAAGCAGACTGTTTCCCCTTCCCATTCATATGTCAGATAAATGCTTTTTCTCCAATGACCCACTTGGGTTTTGATTTGTTCAGTGTACTTAAACTGTTGTTACATTTTCAGAACAACCGTCTGACCAAGATTGAGGGGCTGCAAAGCTTGGTGAATTTGCGCGAGTTGTACCTCAGCCACAATGGTATCGAAGTCATCGAAGGACTGGAGAACAATGTAAGCAGGCTTTTGCTAACTGTGACAGAATTGTTGCCCTAAGCTGCTCCTGTTAGTGGCTGTGCTTTTCTGGAAGTTTTTGTTCTTAAGCTTCCCCAGTTACTTGTGGGGCCCTGAGTCTCTTGAAAGGACTACAAAGATCCAAGTATTTGCTATGTTAAAATACCTTGCTTGAGTGAAGATCCTTCAGATCTTTCTGGAATAAATTGTTTTTTCATGACCTGGGGAGGAGAAGCACAAGATGTGGTTAATGCAGTAGCCTGACTGATCTTTAGCAATGGAAAGACTGATGGCCTCAATTGTCTCTGCTGCAGTCTTTCAGACAGCAGTTTGTAGAGAACCATGAGTTGTTTTCAATAGGACAGCAACTGGAGTAAGAGACACAAGCTGTGGCATGTGGCTTGCCTTCATGTCAGTATACGTTTTTAGATTCCTTGATAGGATTGATTTCAGAGAAGCCGGTAGCATTTTCATTCTCACTCAACAGTAGAAGGCATTGCCAGTCGAGACAGTCTGGAACTTATTTGGCTGTGTGCAAGGCAGAAAAAAACTTTTTCTGAAACTGTTGAGCTTCCTGCTGCAAAAGGTTTCATCAGCTCTGCTGCTCGAGAGGAAACTTATGGTCTGATTTGTAATGGATTCCTCTTTTTAATGTACTATGAGGAAAGCTTGGTTTTTAGGAGCTCTTGGCTGGCAGTTGCCATCAGGCCAGTAATTGCTTTCATTTTTGTCACATGGATTCTGGCCGGTCAGTAACCCAGCTTAATTAAAAACAGTCTTCCTTGCTATATTTAGGCCGTGAGAGTTCTTGTGCTGCTTGTAAACAGCTGGCAATAAAGTGTCTTTGCTTCTGACGGTTTCCAACTCTGGCCCTGAAAAAAGTGGGACAGAGAAGATGAAAGGAAATCTGGTCTAACGTTTTTGCGTTTGCTTGTCTAGAACAAACTCACAATGCTGGACATTGCATCAAACAGAATCAAGAAGATTGAAAATATCAGTCACCTAACAGAGCTGCAGGAATTCTGGGTAAGTGCAAGCTGGAAGTGTTCCCTGAAATGTCTGTAGAACAGTGAAAAAAACCCCTTCTGACGGGGAGCAGTGGGAGGGTGGTGTACATGTATATCTTGGAGTAAACTCTTCTTCTAGTGATTTAAGATCTTAACAGTCTGCCTGGATAAGAGTATATGATGGTTTCCCTTAAGGATTGCAGGGCTTTGCTTAGTGGTATGGAGACGGTCTCTGCTTAGGAAATAGGCTCTGACTTCATGCTTGTGATGGTTATGAAATAGTCCTATTGTGTCCTACCTTGTCAGATCTCATCTGTCTTTACTTGAGTGTGGCAGTGTAATGGGGGAAGCTGATATTGTCTCACCACTGCACTGGAGCACAGTACCTGTTTAGAGCAGAGTAGATACGTTTGTGTCGTTATAAATTTGAAGAAAATTAAACCATCTTCTGGTTTACTTCCATTCTTGTGAGGTACTGTTCTTGAGATAACTGTTTTAGGGTTCCTTCTGCTTCTTTCTGGCACCCTAAATAGCTAAGCCCTTTGTCATTCATAAATCTGGTCAGGAAATATGCAGAGACACCCCCTCCTGAATCATCAGTACCCTCCCATATTTTGGAACTGTGTACAAATCTGCTCATTTTGGGAGGAAAAGCAGCTGATGTTCATGAGCTAGCATGTGCTTTAGCTCTTGTAGAGTTTCTGCATGTCAAGGCTGAAAATAAGAGTTGTGTTGCTTAATGTCTGTCACTTGGAGTTCAGTTATTTAACTCTTGGGTGGAGGCTGAGATAAAAAGAGTGGAAAACAGCTGCAAATGAAACCAAGCTAGAGCCCGGAATCCGGGCTACTTGCATAGTTTTCCTCATCTTGCAGTGTGATTTAGCAGATGGTTAGTGGTGTTATCTGGCCATGCCTGTTCCGTGAGGAAGTCTTTAAATAACAGGAGTTGAGAAGCCTGTTTAACATGACGTCTTTTGGGTGCTAAAAATGAGACAGTGCAGTGTGGCTGATGTGGTACCTGTCGTGATCTTTTACAATTTCCTTCAGTCTTCCTCTTTGCTGTTGCTCTGCTTATAGAAGAAGGCATCGCACAGCTGTTTCCACTTGTTTTACAGAAAGTAAAGGGAAGATCCTGAAGGCATTGGACATCTTTTGCAAAAATAGTAGTGCCATTTACAGAGTCCTTTGTCAAAGCAGAGCACTGGCTAAGATCTGTTAGCTGAACCTGGAAAATGCCCTTCTGGCTTTTTTCCACTTTAATGCTGTTTTCAAAAAAAAGGTTATGTGCTTTTTGGTAAAGGGCAGGGCAGAATTTTATTTTATGTGAACAGGTGTTGCATCTTCTAATTTATATTTTTTCACTGACTGTAGAGTTGAAGCCATGTAACAAAGTCTTTTAACACCATAAGGAAGGAGAATTTAAAATCCCAGATACTGTGGGAATCTTCTAACAGTTTCTAAGTACCACCTCCCCAGTGGAGGGACTGAGACATCTGAAGGTCAAGTGAATTGTCTGGAGTAATGTTGTGATGAGCTGTAGCAGAATGAAAGAGGTAGCAGGTTTTCTTCAGAGTCTTAATCCGGGGATTTAACTACAAAGCCATCTTCAGCTGGAACACTGGCAGTCCCAATGATGAAGCAGTTTTCTTTCACTGAGCTAGGTGGAGGGAGGCAGCTGTATAAAATAGAGCTGCTTATTTGCCATACAGCAAACAGCGTGCACAAAGTTTCCAGTTTGCTGTGGAAGCCCAGTGCAAAGAATAACATTAGTTGAGGGGGGCCAGAGCAAATCCGTTGGGTTTTTTTGTTGTTGTTGGGGGTTTTTTTTAATTTGAAGGTGGTATTGCTGTAGTGTCTGCCTCTGTAGCCAAAAGTGAAGGGTGGCTGAAGTCTCTAGGTTGGACAGCACATCGCGACTTTGCAAACTTTGTTTCCATGCCAGGTAGTTGAAGCATCATCTCCTTGCATGGGAATTCCTTTGCAGTGCCAGCAATGAGGCAGCTTCTGGGTTGACAGGCAGAGAACCTGAATCAGAGAGCACGACACTTTCTCTAGAATGCAGAAGCAGTTTTTGTGGGGAAGTGATTTAAAGGGAAGATGAAAAAGTCACTTTTTACATCAGTTTGGGCCCTTTTTTAAGATTTCCTAGGAAGTCATGATAGTTGTCACAGCAGAAGAAAATCTTGTCATAAAGATTTCCAACCCTTAAATGAACAGTGTGTGGGCTGGGACAGTGTTATAAAGAGATCGTCTTAGTGCCTTGCTGGGTCTTTCCCAACATACTAGTTGGACTGGATATGCTGTTGGAAGGGTGGAGCATTTGACCAGCAACCCTGCACAGTGTGGGGATAGTTAGTAAGGCCTGGAGAGTCTGACAGGAAAGCACATCTTGGCGGTTTCATGGGCAGGAAATCATGTAGACAAGGTTGTCTTATATGTGCAGGAAGACTCTACAGTGTTACTGTTCCTGCGTAGTAGTAATCCTCCTGAGCAGCATCGGTGTGGCTGGGTTCCTGCTAACCAGGCTTAGCTTAGATGTATTTGTGTGAGCATGCTTGTATGTGCTCTGCAGATGAACGATAATCTTGTCGAGAGCTGGAGTGACCTGGATGAGCTGAAAGGAGCAAAGAACTTGGAAACTGTGTATCTGGAGCGAAACCCCTTGCAGAAGGATCCCCAGTACCGGCGCAAAATCATGCTGGCCCTCCCCACTGTCCGGCAGATTGATGCCACGTTTGTTCGATTCTGAATCTCCTACCGCCCTCTCCTGCCTTCCTTGGAGAAATGTCCCAACTGGTTTTTTTTATCCACTTACCACACCCCAGGTCTTCAGTACACTGCACTCGCAGAGCAAATGGTCAATAAAAAGCACTGAATGGCAGATCTTGTGTACAATGCACTCACTGGTTTTGAAATGTTGTTGTTATTATTAAATCTTAACACAAGAGATTTCCTTGTGCTTGCATCTGTTATTTATGAGGGAGATTTTGCCCGCAGATGTTTGCAACAGACTGAAGCCACTTGGAGCCACTTGCTGACTTTTTACTCTATGACAGGCCTTCAGGTTAGTAACATCCTTGCAAACAGTACTACCAGATCCAGGCTCAACAGAAGTCTGTAAAAGTGTGAAAAGACAGTGATGATGTTGACACGGGAAAGAATCTGATAGAGATACCCATCCAGGTTATCAGGTGTAAGTCAGTGCTAAATATCTGCTTGTAACACTCAAGAGGGGAGGGGGGCGGGGCGGGCTGGAAGGTTAACCTTTCTGTAGCAATTTTTATTTTTTTAAACATAGCCAAAAGGTCATTAGAGGACTGAGGACAAATAACTTGAGGTATGATAGCAGTGTGGGGATGTACATGCCTAGATAAGCTAATGGCCTTCACAAAGCCACTACTGTAGACCAAGGTAGGAACTGGAAAAGGGGTTAGAAGCAGTGAGATGAGGGGCTTATGCATTCCACTTGAGGAGGTAAGGGGTCTAGTCCATGCTTTATTGGTTCTTTATTGGTGGTTGTGGCTTCATTTGCCTTCTGATTTCCCAGAAAACAGTGGCTGTACAAGGATAGGTGAGAGAGAAGGGCTGGTCTTTGCGGTTGGTTCCTTTCCATCTTTGAGAGAAGACTGGGGCTGAATGAGGCCTGCTGGGTTGAGGAGGATGGAGAAAGGCCTTGGGCTTAACAGCTGGAGCTGGAAGCAGCAGGTCCTGCTGACCATGGCTGGTCTCTACAGCACATCCAGAGGATCTGTAAGCCCTGGCAGGCACTGCTCTGCTTGGCTGCTCAGGCCTTTCCCTTCTGCAAGATGGCTGTGACGTCAACTTACGTTAGTAGGGTCTTCTGGCTTCCTGCCTCCCACATTAGAAACACCCAAGTGAGGTGGCTGGCAGCCCCTTCCAGACCAAGCATGTCCTTCCCTCAACTCCTTGTTTTACTCAGAAGACAACACCCAGACCCATGAGAGCACCAAGTCATGCAGTAAAGGGACATGCAAGACAGGGATGGTTCTGGGATCTGCTGCTCTTCCTGGCCATGGAGTGGGCATGAGCTCCCTTTCCTTGCTGCAAGGAGCTCGACCTTCTACTCTGATTCCATTTACATCACCTTCTTCAAGGGCAGGTAAGGCATTTGCAGAGGGAGAAGGTGTATTCCCCATCTCCTGGGGCCTCCGGGCTTTGCAGGACTGAAGGATGGGGGAATGCTGCTGCCATCATGGGCAAGGAGCACTGTGGCAGGGCGAGAGATGGTTCCACCAGCCCTCATAGGATCACAGGACATCTGGGAATGAGGGCAGTGCCAGCTGCTGTGGGCTAACTGGTGCAGCTGGTCCCAGTCTGGGACTGGGGGACACTCTCCATCAGAGGCAACTACTGATGGCCCTTTTGTTCCTCTTGGCAAGGGAGAAGAGAGCTCTGGATGAACCAGAAAATGCCCTTCCTTCCCTGGACCCACTTCAGATGCATCCCTGGGCTGTGCCTGGGGTCCCTGCTCACAGCTCTGCTGGTTCATTGGCTACCCTGGGAACTACCTGAGCTTTCTGGGGGGTCCTCAATGAGGAGAGTGTTGGGCATGAGAAATACCATGCCTTTCACCCCAGCTGGTGTGTGCTGCAAGGATGCCTCCTGATGCTTGGGGTCCTCTGATCCCCATGTGCCAGACCTGGCAGGCTGAGGGCCCCTTTCTCTCTCCAGTGCAGCTCAGGTGGGTGCTTTGTCAAGCTGGGCATTGTGGTGAGGAAGCAGACTCAATGTGCAGGAGGTGGCCATCCCTTGAGTACGCTGTGGCTCACCAAGGCCCTCGCATGCCCCCAAGCCTGAGGGCTTTGGGGCTTTGCTGGGGGGTTAATGAGCAGTGCTGGCTGGCTGCAGTGAGGACCCCTCTTTTCTCAGGAAGATAAAGTGCTGGTGGCACAAGCACAAGCTTCTCTTCACCAAGAAGGCAGGTGAGGAGGAGGGGGAGCTGGTCCTGGTGGAGCAGGTGCCCTAGGTGATGGACCGCCAGCTGCTGGTGTTGGCAAGACTGTTTGATGAGTACCTGGAGATGGATAGAGTCTGGCCTTGGAGTGTGGAGGGCTGAAGCACTACGAGAGAGAAAGCCAATGGTAAAAGGCAGGAGCTGCAGGAGCTCCCCAGAGGAAGGGACCAGACAGAGGAGCTTTCACCCTAAGCAGTCTGTGAGAGCTGAATGAAGGGCTGCCCCACTCCCCATCGCACAGGGCTGGGAGATGCCACAGCTGCTGCTGCCACCTCTCAGCCTGTCCCTCCCCATTCTGCTTCCTCTTCCTTCTCCCAGACCTGTAATTTGGCTTCATCACCATCTTTGTGATGGCCTGTCCTCCTCCTTATCCTGCTGAGCAGCTGAGTTGAGATCTGCCTCCAGGCCCACAAGTTTATCTGTGACTACCAGTGGCCCAGGTTGAGTGGGCGCAGGGTATCAGCTTCTAGTTCTCCATCCTGAAGGCTGTAACTCAGCTGGCCATCATCAGCAGCATACACTGGGCAGGCAGGCGGGTAGTGTAGGAGCTGCAAGTGGAATAGGGGAGTTGATGGGAAAAAAAAATCATTTGGCTGCTGCAGAACACTGAATGACAAGGGGAGCTGCAGTGCCTAGGGTGCGTCCACCTTTGTAGAAGGTGCAGCCCCAGCCGCAGGCAGTGGGAAGCATGACCCTCCAGGGTATGTGGCCCTGCTTGGGTTTAAGTGAAGGGTAAGAGCAGGACACTGTGCTGTGAACAGTAGGCTGCTGTCTAAAGACTGAGCAGCATTTGTGTCTGGTTTTTCAGGCTGAAGGCAAGGAGAGGCAGAAAGCCAGCTCAGGAGCACAGGGCATGGAGGTGATCCTGCCAGTGGCAATGGGGTGTACCCCAGCTGCAGAACCTGCTGCAGCACATCTCCCTGCTCCCACGCCTTCTTCATTGCCTTCACCTCCGATTTCCTGCACTGTGTGTGCTATGAGGATGTCCACAATAGCAGCTTGTGAGGCTATGTGAACTTCACCTTGGCATATGTGCCATGGGACTTTGCAATACCATGGGCAGGTGGGAGCCTCCCTGCTTCCACCTCATCTGGCTCCTCTCCTTGTTTGCTTAGGCTTGGATTTGCTTTTCTCCGTGACTGCCACAGGAAATGTTTTAACACAGTGGCCTTCAGCCAGGTTCAGGTTCTCTACCCACTTTCCTGTGGTCCTCAGGGCCTTGGCTGATCCTAGAGCTGAGCATGTGCTGAGTGTGCCCTTGCGTGGAATAATGTGTGTGGGGAGGTGGGTGTTTGCCCAGTCTGACACAGGGCTGGAGCAGAAGCTGTGGAAGGAGGTGCTTTTGCAAAGGATGGAGCCCCCTAGGGCAGTGCTCTGTGCAGTCACCTGGCTCTCAGCTGAGGCCGGCCAAGGGCTGATTTTGCTGCACTCTATTGCCCTGGGCTGGAAGCATGATCAGAGAGCACCTGCAACAATGAGCAATGGTGATGCCTACTGTGAAGCAGACAGAGGCAGTAACATAACAGCTGCGCTTTGCTCCCACAGATACAGAGCATTTAGGGACCAGGCCAGCAACTTGACCTTGACTTACTGGCAGCTGCTGGCCATACGCTTGGCCTTCATCATTGTGTTCAAGGTACCAGCTGCCAATGCCCTTCAGGGCGCCCAGGGCACAGTGCTGGGGTGGAGGTGGGGGGGATGGGCACCTCTCACCTCAGACAAGTGAGTGTCCCCACTCACTTTCTAGCATGTGGTTTTCTTTATTGCACTTGTGCTTGCAAGGCTGGAACCTGACACTCCTGAGTCCATGAACATCAAGGTGAAGCATGAATAGAATAGTAGTACCTGGCCAAGGAGGCACTGGCTGAGAACAAGGTGGGCTGCAGCAGCTCCTCCGCCGCCTCCTCTATAAAGATTTTTTTTTTTTTTTTTTTTGCTTTAAACTTGTGCAGAGACAAGGCAAGCAAGAAGGCAGCCCTATAAGGAGTTGTGGCAGCTCCTACTCGTGCATAAGTTGGCTCCCTTTTTCTGTGGCTCCAGTCCTTTTGGAGAGATGGGCGACAAGAAGCAAGGCCAGCATCGTGGATCTGGCCACAGGCAGGGACTGGGAAACTGAGCACCACAGCATGCCCCAAGGAACATGGCACAATGCCAGACTGCAGGGCTGCAGACCAGCTCTTCCTCAGACCAGCCTGGAGCCACAGACATGCCTTCCCTGCCCAGCTGACACACTGGGGACAGCTGTTGCTAAAGGTGGCAAGGGATGCAACTGGCTCTGGGTGTTTGTCCAAGCTCCTTGGAGTTACTGCAAGGTAACTCCATTGCGTGGAATAATGTGTGTGGGGAGGTGGGTGTTTGCCCAGTCTGACACAGGGCTGGAGCAGAAGCTGCCTAAGCGACCTGGCATAGAGTGAGTTAAAGGAGGCTGGCCACACCATGTCCCTGGGCTGTGCTCAGCTAGTACAAGGCAGCACCTGCCCACAGCAACTGCGCATCTGGTCAGGGCACCTGCAGCTCTGCTTGCCACACAGGGTGAGTGATGTTAAAGCTACAGTCTCCTGCCTCCACCTGTGCTGCATGTAAGTACAGATGGACAGTTTGCTGCTGCCAGCATCAGCAGGTACAGTTGGGAATGACTGAGCTACTGGTGGGAGCGGGGAGAGCTATGGAGACACTGGGTGAACTTGAGAGGCATGCTGTGACATTCTAACAGGGCAGCTCCTGAACCAAGTTTCACCTATTGAAAAGCAGCAGCTTGGCCCCAGATGGGAGGTGCTGTGCAGCAGTGTTAGCTGCAGGAAGCAAAGGAGAGGCTCTGGTTATGGAGGTGAGCAAGAGGGACCATGGCAGGTGCCTCTCTCCCCCTGACACTGGTAGCATACCCAGCACCGTCTCCCTGGGTGCGAGCAGGTCAGTGGCTCCCTGGGAGAAGGGCACAGCCTCTGCTGGTGCCTGGGGCTGCTCTTGCCTCCTCCCTCAACCCAGCCACTTGCTGTGCAAGTCCTGCCTCAGCAAGGACATTACTGTAGCAGAGATTCATGCATGCAAGCGGAAATCCCTCAAACTGGGCTAAACCCAGCCAAACAAGGGATGCCTTGGATCTCAACCCACCAGTAGAAATAATATCCGTGACACTCCAAGCTGTTTCAGGTTTTATTTTAGAATTTATAAAATTCCAGTGTCATCCATATTCATGAGCCTTTTTACATTTTTGCATATAGTCTCCAAATTCCAAAGTTAAGGCCAAGGGATCATTGCTATGGAAACGTACAATATGGAAGACGTCAAAGAGAGGAAATGGACACATGCCACAGTCTGCTGCAGAAGGAAGGTGGTGGGGGGACAGTACTAGATACAATCACTTCATGACCTTCTTTAGAGTGGAGGGTTGGGCGATGGGGCACGAGCCCAGATAGTGGTGCCCCAATTGTAACTCAAGCCTAGCTGTGCAATTGGTGAGGGCTGGAGGGGGCATAAAGACGAGGAGGGGAGTGATGGGCTTGGTGACATAGGACAGACCTAAGCTACAGGGGTAATAACCATTTTCTGACAGATGAAGATGGGAGGGTGTCCCCCTAGTTCTGTCTGACCCACTCTGTCTCCAGTGCTAGAGACAAGGCCACCCTGCCCTTTGGGGGCAGTCAGGTGCTACGCAACAGGCCCTAGTCAGCTTCAGTCATTTCTCAGACTTAAGGAGAGCACTGTGAGGTTTTGGTTCAACTTCTGCATAGCAGCATCTTCCAAGAAGAGCTGGTGCAGGAAGAAGCATCAGGCCCGCCACACAGAAAGGCAAGAACGCTGGGCTCAGCTTGCCAGAGTTCGGGGCCTTTGTTCCTTAAGCAGCACTAGTGAAGAGAGACTAGGGCCTCCTGCTTGTCCAAAAGCTGAAGCAGCTGGCATAGAGGAATGGCTCAGACTACAACCTCTGTCAGACTGAGGCAGGGGAAGGAGGGAACACAGAAACTTCATGCTCCCTGCCTTCTTTCACAAAGACACTCCACAAAGTCTTCCTCTTACTGGCTGGAGAAGCTTGGACACAGCCCCCCTCAAGCAAGCCATGGCAGGGCCTAAGTGCAACCAGTCCAGAGTACAGAGCATGGATCACCCTCTACTGCCCATACGATGGAGGCCTTATGGAGGGCTCAACACACCCCACCACCAGCCCCACAATGCCATCAGAGTTAAAGCCTAGCTCACAATCTCTGTAGCTGAGGGCTGGAGCAAGGCTGTGCACCTATGACCTAGGGGCCAAGCTCGTTAGAGCTCAGCAAGCAGTTCTATGGTTCTCTCTGATCCACAGCCTGTCTCACTGTACCATGCTCAGTTTCCCTCCAGAGAAGCTCCCACAGCCACTTAGAGACAAACGGCTCCTCTTGCTTCTCCTCCACACTTCTGCTCTGGATGCCAGGGCAAGAGCAGCAACAGCTGCTTACCCACTTATACTGAGAGGCCACCATTGTACTGACTTTTGAGGTAGAAAGAAGGCAACAGTAATAGGTGTCCCTACCGCTCGTGCCTAGATGCTGCAGTGCTAGCAGAGGACTACAGCTTCTCAAGGCTGTGCGTTCCACCAGCTTCTCCTGGGCCATGCCACCGCAGCAACCTTGGCCAACCCAAATCTGGCCCCTCTGGTAATATTGTCATGAGCTAGCTCATCTGCCTGCTCACGCTGTTGGTTGTTGGGAAGGGTTAACAAGGGAATGTGGCTAACTAGGAGCAGGGTCTGTTGTCACACACTGGAAGACTCATCAAGCGTGCAGGCGGGGGCTGTGCTTGGGGTGTTGCATGCGCCGCACTCAGAGGTGTTTATCTGACCCGGGTAGCCATATGTTGATCTGGTCCCTTCCATCTCTGCTGCCTCTACAGCCTATTAAAGGTTTTGTTCCTTTAAAAAGCAAGTTTCTGACCTTATAGATTATTTTAAGCTCTCCCCACAGTCAGCTATCAGCACTAAATGAATTTTTGGCAGTTAAAAGGAAAAAGGTTGATTGCACTCTACAAAGGTAAGGTAAGGCCTGGGATAAACACAAAGGAAAGAGGGCAAACATTTTGGCTTTATAAAGTCAAGGAAATTTATTTCCTGAGGTCATGAGACAGGAAGTAGATTCCTAGCCACAGTAAAGGAGGTCTCCTAATGAAGGCAAGAATGCCTAGTAAGACATGCTCAAGAGAGCAGATTGCTCTGCTAGTGCTTGGGAAGCTGCAAATCTTAGCCACTTGGAGTCAATTATGAATTTCCTAACAAAAACACACACATTTAGTGTTTGAATCTGAGTGGAAGTCTTGTTCCAAAGAAGGAAAGAATATCCATCAAAAGATGAGGGTGAGTCCTAGCCACAGTGATAGCTGAGGGGAGCAGGATGGGGTCTAGCACTCCAGACAGCATTAGGAGACCTCTTGGGGCAATTGACTTGTGCTCCAGCCGCTGGGTCAGATTTCAGATAGGAATTATTTGTGGCAGGTTAGTGTCAGGACAGCAGGCTGGAGGAGTTTCTGCTTCCAGGTGATTATCGTTTGGGTCCCCAGGGAAGAGTCTTGGGGGCCACTTGAGCCCCAAAGCTGGGGAAGTCTTCAGAACTGCTCATATCAGGGGCCTAGAGCAAACAACAAGGGAACAAGTTAAGCTCCTGCCCTGCTTTGAACATGAGCTAAGCAGTCCCATGAGCAGAGACAGTGGGTGAGGACCAAAAGGGATCATTACGTCCTTAGGACTGCCCACGGTGGATGGTCAAGCCATCTAGAGATGACATTTAAGAGTGTGCAGATAGAAGCAAATGGTAGGCGGATCAAGGGCTCCGAGGGTCCAACCTCAGTAACTCGGTACTGGAGTGGGGTCAGGCCACCTGGGGCAGCTGAGGACAGAGCTGCCATATGTCCCAGCTCACTGCTCCCAGCCAGAACACAGCTGCAAACACTGAGCTGGTTTTGTGCTGCAGCAGAAGAGTCAGAAGTCCCAGGGCGCCATCCATACCCTTAAAAACAACACGCCCTGGCAGGACGCTTTCTGCTAACGATCCCCTACTGCCCAACAGTTCCATAGTAGAGTAGTTAGTGTAGCTTTGGAAGCTGGAGAGGTGGAGCCCAGGCCTGCTCTCAGACTGTGTGGGCCACAAAGATCAGGAGGGCCCTTCACACTTTCTCTGCCACCAAGAGAGTTAGAGCGCTGTTTCCCCAGCTGAGATAGGAGGGCCAGACCTCAGAGTAAGTCCCTGGCAGAGAGTGCAACACGGTTTGTGCCCCCAGGCCCGCAGCAGAAGCGGCACTCACCTTTTCATTGTTGACAGTGGCCCAGGGGGCATCTCTCACCACAAAGCCCTTGGATGGGGCCTTGGACTCTTCATGTGAAGAGGGCTTCATATACACCTGCATTGCCTCGTTGTCCACTACATCTGCAAGCTGCAGTGACATGGCCCAGTTAGGGGGGGTGGATCTTGATAGTTCTTCAAACTGGTATGCATAACACACCTCCCCCCCACCATCTCATCATGCTGCAACCCATCCAAGGTCACCAGCCTGTTCTACAATGACCAAACACAGTGTTTCTGCACTAGTCTAAGGGCCACCCAACTCCTAACTGATGCAAGCTGCAGCAAGGCAAGCATGTGCACATCCTGGTGGTGGCCCAGCATTTTCATTCACTGTTCTCTCCTGGACCAGTCCTTGCCACTGCTTTGCAGAGCACACCCTGGGGCTCTGTGCCCACTTGATCTGAGGGAGAGTTGCAGACGAGTGCTGACTGCCACCTACACAGGGCTTGAATTCTCTGATGCAGTTGTAGAAAATACCACATGGAGATAATTCAAACATCCAGCTCTGTGGCAGAGAAAATCCTTGCTAAGCCCCTGCACAGATTTTCTGAACACTTACATATTCCTCCTCCAAGTTCAGGATGTGATCAATAGCTTCTTCCACGTTCTCAGGGAGTCCTGTTACAGTCACACAGTTGGGGTCAGGAGCTCCACTCTGGGGAAAGCGAATATCCACCTACAACACAAGGAACAGGACAGGACTCACATGTGCACATTTGAAAAGCCACAGACTCCCCCTGATCCTCATCATTAGATTCACAGAAAAGCCCTGATCTGTTCACCCCAAGTCTGTTTAGGACCTTCATAGTTCAGACACTGGGGAGTGCACTGCAATATACCTGGCCTTGAAGCCTGGCAGAACAGGGTCTGCAGTAATGAACTATCTTCCAGCAGTTCCTGCTGTTCTCAGTGCCCACTGCTTTCTGTGCAGCACTTGCAGCAGTGGCAGAAGAGGGCTGCATTTCCAGACTGTCGTCACACTGCTGCAAGCATTTTAACCATCAAGCCATTAGCGTGAAGCACAATAAGCTTTCTGTCTCCTCCACAGATATAGTAATCCTGGCTGACAATCACTTTTTGGAGCTGACTTAGTGTACCCTATACACAGCCAGTGAGCTCTCTCACAGCTTGCCTTCCAGGTGGCTGCAGGGAAGCCACACCAGACAGGACCAAAACCAAAGGCTGCTCATTTGTGAGCCAAACAGCTTGCTTCAATAGCTAAGTCCAGCCAAGATCTAAGTCTCCAAAGCCTCATCCCTCTGGATTTACATTCACTACTGCCCCTGTAGTAAATCACACTGCTACTTCCACATACTGTCAGAGGCAAAGGTTCCTGCTCTTCTCAGAACCAAAATTTTCCAAACTTTGCCAAATCTAGAGCCCTGAGTGTGTCAAGATTCTCAAAAAAATCAATGGAATCAACAGTAGCCTAGAGAGACAAAGAAATTCAAAGGATTAACTCAAACTCAAGCTGATAATGGCACAGTCTCCTGCTAAAGCCCCCCAGCAAGGGGCCTAGCTGCCCACTTCCAGTAACTGGAGTAGCTGACATACCACCTCCTCTCTTTGAAGACCATCTGGGACCCTGTCTGCAAGAAACCCACTAAAAGGGCTTCACAGAGGGACAGAGCTCAGTGCTGTTTGCAGTGCTAATGCAGAGCACCAAGAAAGCATTTCCAGGTTCCTCATCTCGTTGTGTTCCAACAAGACAGTAAGAGCTCAGCCTCCTTCCTCCCTCCCTGGCTCCCAGAAGAAGGGTGACTCACAGCAGAGGTCATGTCAGCATGCTTTCACCTGGTGTCTGGGTATGGTGTCTAGATAGCCCAGCTGCCCAGGGCATAGCAGAGTGCCCCGTCCCAGGGATTCTGCTCACATGCTTGAGGTGACAAGAGCTGGAGGTGAGCAGGACAGCACTGGCTTTTCTTTCATGCCTGTTCCAGCTGAAGGTGCTCAACAGGCACAAGACACCAATGACCACAAGATATGAGCCTCACACTCCTGAATTCAGCCCCTAGCACCAAGCAGCTACCAAGCTCTTAGCACAGGAGCAAGTGGCACCACTGGCCACCCAGGCCTAGTCCAACCTGTGCTGTGTTGCTCTACTGCTCACCTTGAACTCATCCATGATTTTGCGGATGGCTTTACCACGTGCACCAATGATGCGTGCGTGAACACGATGGTCCAGAGTCACATCCTCAGAGACCATCTGCTCCAGCTCGCCAACAATTTTCATGATGGCATCTCGGGCGGCCTCAGCATTCTTCTCATAGCCAGTGATGGTGATCTGGTCTTGGGCCTGGGGCACAGGGAAATGTGTGAGAGTCCAGGCTTATAAGCAGCTGAGCAAGCCTTCTCCCCAGTAATCCCTTTTACCCTCCACTTTATCCAAAGGCAGCACAGGGAGTTGGAGCCCTAGAAAAGATGTCATGCTTCCTATGCTCAGAGATAACCAGCAGCCCTCCTTGCACCCCATTTGACCTCTCACCTGGCTTTCATCATCCTTGTCAGGGAACTGGATGTTGACCTCATGCTCCGTGCGTATCTGGGTGATCACTGCTCCCTTCCGGCCAATGATTTTAGGGTGATACTTCGGATCCACGGTGACTGTCAGCTTGAAGCTTCGCAAGGCCTTCAACAGGAGAAGCAGAGTGAGATACAACAGCAAGGAACACACCATGGCTGGTCCAGTGATGTCCATCTAAGTCCCAGCATTTCCTTCTGTCTTCTGAGATGAACGGAACACACTCTACAGGGTCATGCTTGAATGTACGTGGCTACAGAAAAGCACCCAAGACATCCATCTAGGGCCTTGCGCTTTTGCTAAGTTCAGGAAACTACAAGTAGCAAACAACCATCAAACTCATGCCTCACCTATTTATTCAGAGCTGAGATAACGATTAAATGGGAATAGGTACAGAGAGACTCCTAGCACAGTGAGGTTCCCATCCTGAAGTCTCTTGAATGTACATGAAGGTGTGATAGACAGTCCAAAATCACCTGAAGTAGAATCCCAAAACTCTCCTTTCAGTTCATCTTAAATGATTTGGGTAACCCACTTATGAGCACTTCACACCTGCAGAGTGCCTAAGGGTGCTCTTAAAAGGCCAGGGGTTCCAGGAGTCCATGCAACTTCTGAGAAGAACACCCAGAGGCTGAAAGCTTTGTTTAGCTAGAAGGAAGAAGGACAGGCACAGGCCTTACCCGATCCTCTTGTTCAGCTTGCAGTTCCTTCACTCTTTCCAGCAGCCCAGCCTTGGCACGGTCCAGGTTGGTAGCCAGCCCAGTGATAGTGATGATATCCGACTGCAGCTCAGGAGCAGGGACCTGGATGTTCACCTGAGTAACAGGTAGTGATTATTGTTTTGTATCACTTGTGATGCCTATCACTGCAGGCTGGCATCTCACTGATCTCCCCTGCTGCCAAGAGCAGCTCCCAACCCAGACAGCCTAAACTACAAAAACACAGAATGGTTGAGGTTGGAAGGGACCTCTGGTGGTCTAGTCCAACCCCCATGGCTCAAGCAGGGCCACCTAGAGTCAGTTGCCTGGGACTGTATCTTGATAGTTTTTGAATAGAACCCTGTTTCTTCAACCATTATCAGATTGCTTTTCTGCAGGGCTTCAGCACCCAGCAGTCCCTGTAGCAGCCCGGAGAGACTAGGAAACAAATACATGTTCAGTAGTGCTGTCTGCAGACAACATGCATCAGCCTCAAGAGTCCCTATGGGCTTCTGGGGAATTCTCCCAAATGGGCAGGCACAGCAGAGCTGTCTCCCATGGCCTAGGAGGAAAACAACTCTCACACTGGTGAGGAATCCCTATAGGCACCAAACAAGTCATGCCACACTTACAACATCCACACTGATCATACAGCTTCAGCATGAAACCTGCTGAGCTCTGGAGCCAGGGACTAAATTGCATAGGTCCCATTTTCTTATTACAGACTCTGTATTCTATGGTCAAGCCATGACAGTCCTGAGTATGTTGCAACTGATTGCCACCACCACAAACACAGTCACTTACTGATTCTCCAGGACAGAAGAGATGGGAAGGGCAACAACTTACTTCAAACTCATCCATCATTTTGCGGATTCCACTTCCTTTCTGGCCAATGATGTAACGGTGAAGATCAAAGGGAACTTCCACCTCAACGGTGACAGGAACCAGAGCCTGCAGGGAAGGGAGCACAGTTTACCAGCCGAAAGACTTCTCCTGTCTTTCAACGTGCGATATATTTGCCCAAAAGAACATCTTGCTGAACTGAGGTACATTCCCTTGTAGTCAGGATACAAATGCTACAGGAAAAGAGATCAGCTGTGAACACCAAGATGACCTGTTGGGTGTTTCTCTTGGTTTTGCTGGGAGAGAATCATAGGTCTGCCATGGTCTGCAGGCCATCATCAGTTTTGAGTCAGCCAGGGCAGCTGACCTAAGCTGGCTCAGAGGTGTATACCATATCATAAACATCACTATAAAGGGGGAAGTTTGCTGAGGAGAGGAGGGCCTTCTGCTTGGGGTCCTGCTCTTGCTTGGGCTCCTCCTGACCCCGCTCCTCTTCCTTTTCCTGCTTCTGAGAACTGCTTAAGTTTATTGTGACCACTGTACATGAACTGCTCTGAGTATAACTTTGTACACTTTATATTGGCATTTGCTATTGGTTTGTCTGTTTCATTAAACATGTTTTCATTTCAGCCTCTGGGTCTCCTCTCTTTTCCTGATACCCCTTCTTGGCTGGGGAAGGGTCACTGAGTGATAGAGCAACTGCTCTGGTTTAGCACCAGATACAAGGTTAAACGTAGGCAGTGTTAAAGCATTTTTTCCAGTCAGTCAAACACCACCTCTGGCAGCAGGCTGTTTTCCTACCCTTGGCTTCTATCTAGCAGACTTGGAAAACATCACTAAAGAAGCACAGCAAGGTCCACTAAAGCTAGAATGACTCAGCCTCCTCAGCCTCCTCTTTCCAGCTGTGCTCCATAAAACAAGCATGTCATGCTTTCATGGTAGGTAACTCGGGGCTGACTACAAGCTCTAACAATTGTGAGGTCAGGCACTAAAACACAGAGGACTTCCCTTGAGCAGTACAGACCACCTCTACAGTTAGCATCAGTGACTACCTGGATTGCAGCCTTGACTGATTAGCTTTTATTACCACCACAAAAGCCTGCAGTGAGCTTCTTGCATCAGGTCATAACTATATTACGTGGCTAAGGGGTTTAAAAAGCCACATACCTGCAGTGCCTCCTTTGCTGCCTCACACTTCTCCCTGCGGCCAGAGATGATGATGATATCACACTTCTTTGGAGAGCTAGGATCTGCATCCTTCCCATCCTTGCCTTCTCCACTTTCCTCGCCATTCTCTTGCACAGCTGGCTCTGCAACAGGGGCTGGAAACATGGAAAGACTTGTGTTAAAAGCCCAGAGTCCCCTCCTTGCTTATTACCTCCCTCTCTAGATCCTCAGGCTCAGCCTGGGCTTTGACGCAAGAGGTCAGACACTATAGACTGCTACGGAGGAGGTCACTCCTAGCACAGGCAGCTTGCCACGGCTTAGCTTAGAACGAGCAGAACAAGAACATCCACAGTCTGCTCCACACTTCTCTACGCAGCATTGATATTGCCTTTGCCTGCACAGGAAAGGCCTGCAGTTGCACAGAAGCAGATGCTGCACTCTTACACTAACAGAGGCAATAGGTAAGGCTGGTCGCTTCTTAACAGAGAAGTTCACCAGCACAGCACTGGATATTAGAGCAGGATGGCTGATGATGGGCTAGAATATCCAACAGGTCCTAGCTATGCAGAATTCAGTACATCCAGCAATGAGATCCAAAATGAGAGCATGATAGCTCAGAGAGACCTTGGTAAACCTGTAGAGCCCTTTTTGCTATTGTAGGTCCTCATACTCCCTACATTCTGTGATGACCATACATTCAGAACACCCAGGTCTGCGGTTTTACCTCCTAAAACTGTCCCTGCTTCCCAAGAGGGCCCAGATTCAAGGATACTGTAAGGAACATCTGGGGTCAGTTCTCCATAGATTTTAAGTAGAACACCTCCACTGATACGGAATGTAGGCTACCCTACATTCATTTGATCACCCCAACTACCATGTGAACATGCATATATAGGTATACCTGGGTTCTCCTCCCTGTCAGGAAATTTAATCTGGACACCATAGTCCCGGGTGATCTGCTGGATCCGGGATCCTTTGGGGCCCATAATGGAGCGGTGGAACTTTTGTGGGATGGTGCATTCGATTGTCACTTGAGCTTCCTGTGAGAAAGCAGAGTTGCTCAATTGTGATGGAGCCACTTTCACACCAGAAAACTGTATGCTCATGGATGGTGAAATCCATAACGGACATACAGAAGAGTTAGAAAAGGTAACAGCTGCTAACAGGGCAAAACCTGAAAGTTTCCTACAATCTTTCCTCTCTCAGAGAAGGTAGCAGAGGATTTCTGAATGAAGGCTGCCTCCAACCAAAGCTCAAGCTCTCTATTATCCTGAAGGGGAAGAAGCATTAGAAGAAAGGAAAAAGATAAGGAAGGAACAGGTTTGACAGCTGGCTGCTTCCAAAAGCCAATGCTAATAGCACAGGAAATCCCAGAGAGCAACCACTGCCCAAGGCCAGGCATGGAGAGGTGCAAGAAGGCTCGAATTTTTTAATGTCTAGAGTACACCAAGGAAGGATCTCCAATTCCCACTCCTAAAATCCAAGAAGATGGTCAGAAGAGGCAATTCCTTCATATAGCATTGGCATTTTGGAAGCAGCTACCATTCCCCAGGCTGGGATCTAAAGTCTGCAGACCCTGTACGCTGACAGCAAAGCTTCAAATCCCAGAACTATTGTGAGACATCTTCACATAAAGCTTGGCTGTACAGCAGGTTCAAGGAGAATACTGCTGAAGCAACAAAGTATAGAAGAAACAGTTATCCTGCGACATACCAGGTCCTCAATGATCTCCTGGATGCGCTTCTTGGCTGCCTCCACACAGTCCTTGGCGCCCTTGAGGGTAACTTTGTCACTCTGAGTGCCAGAGCGCGGGAAACTGACCATCACACCACCGTACTCATCTGCAATCTCACGCAGAACTTGCCCTCTCCGGATGACAAAGTGGCGGTGGTGCTTGGGGTCAACCACCATAGAGTCTTCAACGACATTATCCTGCCAACAGATGACAGACAGTCAATTCTGCCTGTCCTGGTGATAAGTATGAGCTTGCTGCACTCAAGGGCAACCAGCTTACAACCTCACCCCAACAAGTGACAGCTCCCATGAAAGGCAGCAGATGGTTTTGGGACAAGTACGTCCTCCACACTGACTCGTTACATCTTGCTACAAGTGATAGGCAAGAAAGCAGAAAAAGTAGTTCATACCAGGTTCTTGATTAGGGCCTCCAACTCCCTCTGTGCCTCTTTGACAGCCTCTTCAGTTCCCATGATAGTAATCAGCTCCTGATCTTTGTCCTCAGAGGTTGGGAAGATGATGCGAGCCCCAGTGTTGTCACGCACCTTACGGATGTTGCCACCGCCCTTACCAATAAGGAATTTGTGGTACTCTGGCTTTGCACGGAGGTCCACAGTGTAACTCTTTGTTTGCTGAAAGAAGTCAAGATACCCATGGAACATATAGAAAATACACAACAGCATCAAATGTAAGCACATAGCTATATTACCTGTACCCGCACAAACAGTGTTGCAAGAGCAAGGTAGATGCAGATTGCTGTCAAAGTCAAAAAAGTATGTCTTAAATTAAAAACACTACCCAGAAGGTATTCTCACAGACAAAAAGCTAACTCTACACTCAGCATGACTGGTGAGAATATGGGCAGAAAAGACTTCCCTAGGAGAGAAGGGTCTGACTCTGACACAAGGCAGCATGATTTGCTTACTGACCGCTGCAAGCCAGGCAGTAGTGGCAACCAACCAATCAGAAGAGGTTCACATGTTTATATTAGAAAGGGTTTTTTCTTGATATTAAAATGACCAGCCAGTCAGCCAGCCGTAACTCAGAACAAGGTCTTGTAACCCAAAGTTTTCAAACCTGGATACATGCAGTGAAATGGAAGAACTGGAGCTGGAATTCAGAGATCAAGAAAAAAAGTGAAGGAGATACGCAGAGTAACCTGTTTCAAAAAAGTGTGGATACCCAGCAGCATTAAAACCACAGGACTAGGGAGGCTTAACCCTTTCAGCATATCCCCAGCCTGGGAGGAGAAGCATCACAGCCAGTTCTTCTATCCATGGGGGAAGAACTCATTGTCACAAGGATGGAAGCATAGTTTTCTTTTAATTATCCAAACTGTCCTCAAATCCCTCAAAAGAGAACTAGGCTGTCTGGTGCCAGAGGCTTCCCAGAAGGCAGAGGGGATCACTTCAACCCCAAAAAAGAAACAGCTGGCCAAAACAATTTGCTCCTTCCCCTATGAGACAAGGCTTACCTTTTCCTCTGCCAGGTGCAGCAGCTGTTTCTTGGCTTTCTCCACATCTTGAGCTGGGCCCCTGATAGTCACAGTATCACTGCCAGAGCCCTCAGTGGGGAAGTGGATATGGACTCCACCACACTCCTCCATGATGGAGCGGATGAAGCGGCCTTTGGTGCCAATGAGGGAATTGTGCAGTTTGGAAGGAATAGAGACCTCCACCTCTGTGATGTTTGCCTAAGAGAGGACAGCACCAGGCTGTTAGTCAAGCTGTTAAATGTGTTTGTGCTCACTTGACTTACCCTTTAACTCTCACATTGCTATGAGCTTTATAGAGCTAATGCCTGACCAGAGGGGTTTGAGACTGGCTACTCCTCACACATAAGCAGCCGCAAACTTAGGTTTAATAGCTGAGAACAGAGTGGCACTCACATTTGTCTTCTC
This sequence comes from Bucorvus abyssinicus, assembly GCA_009769605.1. NCBI lineage: Eukaryota > Metazoa > Chordata > Aves > Bucerotiformes > Bucorvidae > Bucorvus > Bucorvus abyssinicus. The sequence continues at coordinate 17,316,208 of CM020035.1, forward strand.
CCTGTCCCCTCCCACTACAAGCACTACTTCTGTATTTATTTATTTTAGCAACATTTTCAATTCCTTCATCTGCAACAGGCCAGTCACTTCACTTACCAGCTCCTTCTGGATGGCAAGAATTCTGTGGCGAGCAGCCTCACAGTTTGCTCTCTTGCCTGTGATGACAATTGTCTCCGAGTTGCTGTTCTCTGCTGGGAGATCAATTTTCGTGTTGCTTTCTTCACGGATCTGCCACAATGGAAAAAATGATAAAATCACCTCAGAGGTGTCCCATGTCAGAATAAAGCCCTTGTTATATTTTACATCATTAAGGAGCAGGAGAGAGCAGCAAGCGGGATACAGCTGCAGGCAGTGACCATAATAAGAACTGCAAATAGGAAAGATATCTCACCTTCTTGATGTTGGCACCTCCTTTCCCTATGATGTTTTTGTGGAATTGTTTGAAGATGGGGACAGAAATAGAAAAGCTGTTTTCAACCTAAGGAAGAAAGGAAGGAAGAGCTGAAGTTTACACCGTCATGGCAAGCAAGGCCCTTCCCCCTGAAACGATAAGCTTTTGACAATAGGCTTAGACCCAAGGAAGTTCTCAAAATGAGAGACTTGCAAGTACCTTCCCTACAGCCCTTAAATAACAAGTACTACCTGCCCCCACCATCCATCCAGAAGTGTCCACAACTCCCTCATCTTGAGGTATTTCAGCCCTAGCCAAGCCAGTATAGCTCTGCTTTATTCCAGTTATCCAGGCACGTAGGAGAGAAGAGCAAACATAAGTCCCCCTTACCAGGTCTGCCACCATCTTTTGCATGTACTTGGTGCACTTCTCCACCTCATTTTTGGGACCTCTAAGTTGGACGATGTCACTCTTGTGTGCAGGGTCTGGGAAGTTGATGATAACCTGCAGGAGGTGGCCATTTATAGTCAACTCAAGCAAATGCAAGAATTGCTGTGTCAGACACATACAAAGGTTGGGGGAATCCGGGGAAATCCTATGCACCCCCTTTCCCATTTGGAAATGGGTAATCATGTTAGCAGCCTCTGGCCAAAAGAACCATCTTTCTATATGCTTTACATACAGAGCCACTAAATTTATGGCTTCGGCAACAATTTGTCAACTGCTCAAGTAGGAAATATCCTCTCTGGATTCCTCATCTGCCAGAAAGCCTTACCTCTGGGAATTTCTCTCGGATTTCCCGGATCCGCTCGCCCTTCTGCCCAATGATGGTTCGGTGGAATTTCTGCTCAATGATTAGGTCCTTGGTGCGTTCATTTTCCTGATGAGAATAGAGTTTACACTGACTGTTCAGGAGAAGAGCCACATACTTTTATTTACCTGACAGTTTACTTGCCAGCACTATCCCTCTCTTCTCCTCTAGAGAAAATTCACTCTAGGTTGACAGAGAGAAGGTATCCAAGGGAACAGAGTAATACGTCTTTGAAGAGGAACTTCCACTTGCTGTAAGATCCAAGTGCTCGGTGGGCAAGGGGCACACACTTGCACCAGAAGGTTACGAGAGAGCATAGAGCCCAGACCCTGTGCCCTCTCAAGTATCATATCCTACTCACCATACGGGAAGCAAGTTCCAGCAGCTCTTTCTTGGCCTGTTGGACCCCCTGTGGGTCTCCTTCAATTCTGATCAGGTTGCTCTTCTCATTGTCCGGCGGAATGCGTACAGACACCTTGTAGAGGTCCTTAATCCTGTTAACTTAAAGGCAAGGACTGTGGTAACTTGGAAGCAAGGCACCTTGATAATCACTGCTTAGAAGGTGACAGTGGGGTGGGGTTGAAACAGGGGAAAATGCCTCTTCACCCTGGAGGTAAGCAAGAGCTGATCTGTGCCACAGAAGAACCTGTACAAGTAAATACTGGGGCACCGAGAGAGCCAGTTGTACACTTGCCAGAGTTGAGGCATCTGTTTCTTCCTCAAACAGCACTATATTTAGATGAGAAGATGATCATTAGTTTCTAAACCCAAATTCTTTTCTGGGGGAAGAAACTCAACAAGAATACTTCCACCACCCCCAGTTGGCTGCTAAAATGTAATTCACATAGAGCAATTTAAAAAAAACCCGCAAAGCCCAGATGATTCTTCAACCAAAAAAAAAAAAAAAAAAATTTCTCCAGGACATGGCAAAGTAAATCACCACTATCCAACCTTCCAAGATACTTTCACACATAAAGCCATCCCAAGAGAGTCCGAGCATAGGAAGGATTAGAAAGACACCCCACTTACTGTTAGCTCCATTCTTGCCAATAAGGTGCCGGTGGAATTTGTGGTCAACGTTGATTTCTGCATAATCCATCCGGTTGATCTACAAGGAATTGTATAAGGCTAGGTAGGGTAGGCCATCACTTCTCCTGACTTGTGTCCTAAGTAACTGCCTACTGCCAGTACCGGCACTGATTCTCTGAGTGAATTGAGTATGAGCTGAGACCACCATGTTTGTGAAACATTTAGAAAGGAACTTATATGCCTCTTCAGCTACAACTGAAAGAGAATCCTTCCTTCTCTGCATTAGAAGATTTAAGACCTGCTGCTGATTTTTTAAGAATGCTATGGGCGATGTTCATAACCAAGGGTTTCATCCATTTGCCACACAACCTGCCTTCTGCCAGCCAAGCATGTCAGACATCATATGCATGTGATACACATCTCTGCTCTGTTGCCCCTTCTTCCTCAACTTTCTTCTTGTGTACTGGAACTAGTAACATCAACTCACCAGATCCTTGACCATGACCTCAATCTGTTCCTGAGCCACATTCACATCTTCTGTAGGTCCTTCCAAAGTGATTTTATCCTCTCCTTCAGTGAATTCAATGTGAACCTTGAGACACAGCAATGAATCCAGTAAGTATTTTCCAAGCCACATCAATGCTGTTAGTTGGGCCTATGCCATCAGTCTCTGCCATTAAGAGATGTTTTCCTTCCCACAAAGCACAAAAATGATTCGCATGGTTTCAAAAGTAAGTAACTTACGATTCTGGCCATGTCACAGTGCCTAGCGCCCAAGGCTTTGGTGCTGTCCTGGAATCTGAAAGGGCTTTGGAGAAGTTACTCACCTAGCCTTTTTCTAGATATCATCTGAATTCATCAGGGAGAAGCCTCATTGAAGTCAGCATTTTCAAGTATGCTACTACATCAATTCTCAAAATAGTACCACAAAGCTTCCTTTGAAGGGCTCAACCCATGAGAATAACATAGGATAAGTAGTGTTTGCAGGAGTAAAACAGAGGCTTCCCTCCCTTAACATTAAGATCTGTGTCATTTTTTCCCCTAGTTTCACCCATGTTTCTCTCTTCTACCAACAGTGATCTGGACCAGACCACATTCTACATCAGAGGGTGCTAAGCTAACTAGCTCATCCATACCTTTGGCATCTGCTGAGTTATTTTGGCCAGGTTTTGTCCTTTCTTTCCAATAATGAAACGATGAAGCCAAGAGGGGGCAGAGACCGAGGAGACGGTAAAACTGTTGGCCTGAGAGACAGGAAAACAGAGAAGTTCTTTGGTGAACAGACTACAAGAGGTCTTCACAAAAATTCAGTTCCAATTCCCATGCTGCACCATCAATATTGACTTCTAAGCTGCATCTCTAACAGCCCAACAGAGACCACCCCCCTTACACCTGTCAGTGCTCACAGATGTATCTTTACAGGAAATTCAAAGAAAGCTTAGTCCATCTCGTCAGTACCTTTGCATATACTTCAGTCAATGCTTGCCCAAGCTTTTCAGGCTCGCCTCGCAGAATCACCGTCTCCGAGCTACTGTCAGTGGGTGGGATCTCGACAGAGACTCCAGTTTTCTCCAAGATCTCTTGCAGAGAATTTCCCTTGGGGCCGATGACATACTTGTGCTGGGACTTCTTCACCTCCACTGCAATGGTGGTAGTCTTCTTTTTCTGTAGGGGCAGAGGCACTGGGGCATCAATCACAAGGGGACAGGGAAGGACAAGAGTGAAAAGAAGAGGCACAAGATGCAATGAAGCTCTGCACCCAGGAAAGAGCAAAGCTGAAGTGAGCCCAGTGGTTCTGCAGTACCTTAACACCCATTGGTGCCCATCAGGCCCCTGCCTACATAAAGCCTTGTGCTCAAAAATTCACAGGTGAAGTACAAAACTAGTATTCTGTGTCAAGCTCTGTGAGACACTACATGGAAGAGACCACATGCACTCCCTTGTACAACAGGGCTCAATGCCCATCTGTCCCCCAGGCAGTACTGTAATCCAAGACCACGTAGGCTACTAGCCTATAAGCTGATTATCTCTGTAGAAATCAAGGCTGATAGAGATACAGACCTAACCATGAGGAAAAACAGCCCAACAATCCACAACAAGGATATCCACAGCAATGTTGGCTGTGGAAAATAAACTGGAGTGCAATTCAGTCTTCAGCAACTTTTACTCATGTAGCAACTTTGATAATGTCAGCTGGCCACCACTGTAGACTTGACACTTCCTTGCTTCCTTAGTGATACCACCTGTGTGAACAAGAGCCAGGGAAGCTCTTGGTGGTCTGCTGTATCCCATGACACAGAAAAGTGAGAAATTTGCCACCTCCCCAATAGTATCACACCAAGTCCCATGCTACTGTGTGAGGAAATGGTAAGATCCAGTGCCATATACTACAAGGGCTGCTGAGCCACAGCTGACACAAGAAGAATCCAAGAGGGATGCACAAATGTAGAGCAAGAAGGAAAGGGGGACTATGAGCAGGTGCAAGGAAGATGGGAAGCTTTATGGGCCATGCATACCTTCTCCTCATAGATCTTCTTAACACGAGCCACGGCCTGGGCTAGCTGCTCCTTTTCTCCCGTGAAGACTATCTCTGTCTTGTTGACGCTGGGTGGAGGAATGTTGATGCGTGTCCCTGTGTCCTGCATGAGCTCGCTCACCAGCTTGTTGTAAGGGCCAGCAATGAAAGGGTGGTACACTTTCTCCACATCCAGCCGCTCCACAGCACGCTTATCCTAGAAGAGCGCAGCACAGACCTTGGTGGGAACTACCCTCCATATTACAGTCTCTACCAGAAACACCTAAGTTCCCAGTGCTGTCTTGTTTGACACTCTGGCGGAAACACCCTTTTCAGTTTGCAGGCTTATAGATCTCCACCTCTTTCAAACTACAAATACTGCTGCTACTGCTTTACAAAATTTACCTCTAATCTCCTGCCTTATCTCAGCTGGCACCTAATATGGTTCACTTCAAATATGAACAACAGTTAACCGACTTCAGAGATGGACAAAATGGAGAACCAGAAGTTGCAGAACCTGGCAGCACTGCTCATACAGCCAGTGGCACTGTATACATCTCCATTCAGGCTAAACGTATTAGCCGCTTACTGTGGCCATGGTGGCTACAAATATCTAATATATCATGGAGAAGCAAAAGGCTGTACAGCACACGCCATGAGAGAGATCATAGTACTGAAGTACCTGCTCAGCAGAAATAAGCAGGATCTCGTGTCGGGCCTTCTCAATCCCTTCTTTAGTACCGGTAATCTTGATTTGGTTGCTGGGGTCATCCGGGCGGGGGATCTGGATTTTGGTTGCAGTTTTGAGTTCCAGGTCCTGCAGCTTCTCGCCATTCTTTCCAATGACAAAACGGTGGTGCTCCTTGGGGATGGCAACTGTCGCTGAAGCCTGCAACACAAGAACCAGCATCTGTGAGAACCCCTGCCTGCACTGGCAGACCCACAGGAACAGAGCCAGGGAAAGCAAGTTAGATGCATCTCAGCAGTACCACTGAGGGGCAAAGACAGTGCCTACCCAGCACATTCTGTCCAAGGACTGATACTGTACCAGAACAGTTGATCCACAATGCCTGTATACCAGAAGCCTAAAACCCATCTTTCCCTCAAAACCCTTCTGTTTGCATAGTAGTACTCTGAACTAGCAAAGGCCTTTAGGCACAGACAAGAAGGTGCCTATCCTCCAGCGTAAGACACTGGGAGCAGTACCAGACAGCAAATGAGATGATGGCTCATGGGTGGAGTTAATCTGAACCCTGACATCTGCTGCCAAGGCTACAGAGAACATGATACACAGTCTGACTCCTAGGAGACAGAAATTCAACACCAGAAACCGATTCCAGCAGGCAAACAGCTAGCAGGTGCTTACCACTACTAAGTACTAAGATGTCTTCAATGTAGCACATGCTGCTACTCGGACTGCTTCTAGAAGGCCCCTCTTGGAAAAGGAGTTCCAAACTACGATTAGAGGACTGGTTTGCAACAGGAATTCCTGATTTCTTTCTTTCTCACTAAATTTTTACTGACCTGGTAGCTTATGATTGCTAGCATGCTTTTGATGCCTGTGAATATATAACTACTAACAGTAATTAGACACTTAAAATTTAAGCTACAATGGAAAAAAAAAATTAAAAAAAATATCACTTGGTGTGACTCTTCAACTGTGTTTCTGTACTGAAGCCAGTCAAGCCTAGGAGAAGTTCAGAATACAGACACATTGGGGCCAGGGCAGTAGGAGGTATATTTGAGGACAGTGGGTCATGGATCTGTGGCAGTACAACCTTAACTATTTTTTCAGAGGCACATTGTGCAGGGTTTGTCCCTTTCTCTTCCCTCTGGCAGGGTATGACATGTGGGCTGGGCAGCATTAATCAGAAATGTTATTAACTACTACATTAACTACCTTTGACACTAAACTTTAAAACACACTATGAGACCTGGCTGTGACATATTCTAACAAGAACTACCATCTTGATCATGAACTCAAGAATCTGAAGCTAAGACATCAAAACCTAGAGGACTGAAACAAGGGGGCTGTGGTTCCTTAACAGTGTGGCTTGAGTAACATAATCCAGAACCCTGACCTGAACCTTTCAGCTTTTGGCAGCACTTCCTCTTCTCCAATTTTCCTTCTCCCATTCCTCCATGTCCTCTGAAGGACTTCAAAGGAAACACAGTCCCATTCTCATACACTACCAGCTTTGTGTGAGGGGCCTGCACCCCCTCTGACACCAGCACCTCAGCAGAAAGCCATTGTTTGCAATTCAAGTGTTCAGAGATTGCGGACTCCACCCTTCATGCAACACCATGGCCTGTAATTAACTGTGAACCCTATTTTAAGCCTCATTTCCATTCCAAATTACCAATTGTATGCTTTGAAAATATATGGCAAAGGCGAATTAGTCATCTAATAATACTCTTTGGCTTATAAGCACGTCCACCCAAGGGTCTCAAAGCATTTGTGAGTCTTGAGGATGAGCAAAGATGAAGTGAGAAACAGTTAGATGCCCTCACCTGAGTCTGCAGCCGAGCAACAATCTCCTTCCGAGCCTTCATGACTGCTTCCAGCTTGCCAGAGACCATTATCGAAAGGCCCTGGTCCTTTGCAAGAGATAGCTCCAGATGAGCTCCCGTCTTCTGCATGATGTCAAGGCAGATCTTGGCCTGCTCGCCTTCTCCAAACTGATTCATGTCCTTGTATTTCCTCTCCTCCAGGGGCACATGAAACACCTGCTCAGCCACAGGACAGATAAAAGAATGACACAGCAAGCAGTCAGTATGCTTTCAATTGCCAATGCCTCCCTCTCTTATTGCCATACAGAACTTTACCGGCATACTAAGTTCCAAGGTTTGTGCAAACCATCAGTCTTTTCAGTGGAGACACAGGTGCAACAAGGGGAAGTGTGAGAGTACTGCAGCAGGCACTCGGTCCCACATTGGGTGTCTTCCTAAAGTACATGCTATGGCAGGGAACACTTTAGTGGATTAGCGCTCACTTCTTGAATTCTGCAATCTTCCCTTCAGGCCTGCTCCAGCTATTTGTGAAACAGAGATGCAGATTTTCTGCCAGTTTTCCAAAACATCCCTCCCCTCCAGAGCAGTCCTAGCTCTCAGCTCCAGTCCTCTTCATGCCCCCGGGGAAAATACAGCAAAGAGGCTTCAATCTGACACACTAAGGACTTCACACTCAATGGAAAGCTTCACTTCACCTACTCTTTGGAGGGAAAAAAAGGAGGGAGATAACACACCCACTGCCACCAACCTGAGTGATGACAGAAGCCTTTATTGGTCGGATTTTGCTCCAAGGCCCAGCAGGTTCCTGGGCAGCTTCCAAACAAGGTGCTTTCTCAGGAAGCGGAGGGAAGGCTTCCTTGTAGGTTGGAGGATCATTCTCTTCTTCAGAATTTAAAGCTGTAACTGGTGTGAAGCAAATAGGGTAAATGAGATGCTCTCCCCGCAGAAATGCCCAGCAAAGGCAGTGCAATTGTATTCAGGCACCATAACAAGGGAGAGCAAATGACTTGTGCACTACTATTAATCCTATTACAGTTATGTTTGAGGAGCAGCCAAGTCAGGAGCACAACTGACCTCAGCACAGCACAGATTGCAGTAGATGCCATGAACAACCAGCCTTGTCTGAGCTAGCGCTATAGATGCATGAAGTGAATGTGCAAGTGAATGATGGCAGGAAACAGCACGTTACTGCCAACTTTGTCAAAAGGGGCTTAATTAAGGGAGAACAGGCTGAGCAGAAAGAAGTGAAAGAAACAGAGCAAAAGCAGGTGGTGATAAGACAAACATATGCCCAGGAAGAAGGCAGAGAGAAGCACTATAGTTAGGGCAGAGTCCAGGGAAAGCCTGTACCTTATGTTCAACTCAGTTGTGCACTGAGTATGCCAAGTAGGTCAGCTTGCAGCTGGAGAACGGGTGCTGAAACCCATCAGTGAGTCAGTTAATACAGTTTTACTGACTTTCCCCAGCACCTGGCTGAGCAAAGGAAGGAAGTGACAGCCCAGCACACTGATCCCATGAGGCTCTCTTGTAGCCCAGTGCCCCACTCTTGCATGTGTCCTATCCCATGGCTGACAGCATCGCTAGCCAGAGCCCTACGAAGATCTGAGGTTTGCCTCCTCCCTGGCTCTGCATTGTGCAGCATCATCACTGTGCTGCTGTTGGTGGAAAGCCAGAGTTTGGCAGGCCACCAATCTTGGAATGAAGAATGCAATGTCTGCACACTTGTGGGGAACCGGACACATAGAGTGAGCTTGGGCAACAGCAAAGAACCTTGCCTGAGCAGTCTGTATTAAGAGGCACATCACAGGAACTCAATTGTGTTTTCTCACCTTTCACCTGCTGCTGAGCCAGGCCACTGCGGTGTTCAGCAAAGCTCTCCTGGGTCAAAACTGCCACAGAGCTCATTGTCAACTTCCCACCCACACACAATCCGGGTATGCCACTGGAAGAGACAGAATTGTCAGCACTATTATTACCAACATCATCCAAGATCCACACAAGTCACTCCAAGAAGACAAAGCACGTGTCACTGAGCACTCTTCCAGTCAGCCTCTTGGAAAGCACCTACAGTGCCAGTCAGCTGCCTGGTCCTCTTGCTGAACCAGATAGGAACTCAGGGTATATTTCCTCACAGCACAGTGGTCACCAAAACCAGAGCTCCTCATTAAGAAGGCAGAGGATGTGCAACTGATCACTGAAAAGGGGAACACCAAAATTTGTTAAAGCATAATGTCCAAGTTGTTAAAGCATAATGTCCAAGAACATTGTGCAACCCCAGAGAGAAAACAAAAAGGGTCCAGGATGCTGCCTCTTTCTGAACATTTATTTAGGTGCCTAAACTCCTGCTGACTTACAGATACAATCAGAAAGCCACTCTGATAAGCAAGCTTAACAACAGCAAGATCTTTGGCTCTCCAAAAATAAGAACTTACCAGCTAAATGGTCAGTAGCCAGAGAGTCCGTCCTGTAAGCTGCCCGTTTGTCAGCCTGCCAGCTTTTGCTTTATAGAAGAAAAAAAAAAAAAAGGTGACTGCTCCAAGACAACAGGAAATCATGTCATCCCCATTACTGTAACTTTAAAAGAGGACCACCTGTACTGTTTCAAACTTGCACCCTATCCAAAATGTTCTCACACTGAATCACATTTCACCACACTTTATCTGTCATGTTTCACTAGAGCTACAGGCAACATCACTATCTACTTAAACCTCACAGCAGGAAGCCCAGAGTAGCTATGCTTTCATCACACTGGCTACAAGAGCAGCCATCCCGTATAAGGCAAAAATACAGTCAATTAATAAGAGACATGCAAGAAAGACATGAAATTTCAGGGTTGTAAGCAAGACCATCAACATCTAGTCAGAGGAAACTAACAACATGAAAACCTGCCAACAACACTGCCATCGGTCAGAAGTTAGGAATGTAGTTTAGTGGAGCTTGGGTGAATCAACATAGATGTCCTCACAAACGAAGTCAAACACTCAGGGCTATCCACACATAGCTGCTGGTCAATCCACCTCTTCATTTCTTATTGTAATAAGATCATGCACCAGGCACAGAACTCTGTTTCCAGGCCTAAATCTGCATGTAGGAAGGACAAAACCCACAGTGGTTTACATGGACAATTTAAATGCGTACACAAGATGGAACCAGAATCTAGACACTGGCTTATCTTGCATGTGCTCTGTACCTTAGAGGAAGAGGGTAAGGATGAGAAGTCAGTGAACGACACTCAATATAGTGCCTGCCTGAGAGCCACAACCTCAAGGCACAGCTGCTGGTTTCACTGTGTTCACACCAGGTGCAGAAACCTTCCTTGTAGCATCCACTTCAGAGAACAGCTAGACATTCAAAGACAAATCTAAGGGCAGCATTTATCCATACGAATTTCTGCTTTGTCACCCACACAGCAAGCTAAGAACAAATGGTTTTCCTCTCCAGTAACCCCAAACATCTGGAATATTGTAGGCCTCAGGGATTAATTTCTGGCCAAAATTGGAGGCAGCTATCAGAATGGTATTTGAAATGTAACATCAAAACCAGCAAGTCAGGCATGGCATTTGGAGCCTGTACTTTCTTGACTTCCCACTTTAGGCTTGAAACTAAGCTTACAACTACATCATGCTAGCATATGGCTGGCTGGATCAACACATTTTGAACTGTCTAGTTTCTACACCATCCATATCTCTGGTTTGTGCGCTGAAAGAGTTTCAGAAGTCTAGAGCACACTAAAAATAAAGAGAACGAAATTATCCTAAAAATAACCTCCAGCAAGGGCCAGACCTAACCACATAGGAAAGACATGTATGAACAACAAAAGCAAAATCAGGCGTTAGACTGCCAATATAACCAGTAATTGTGGACAGGAACATCAGTTATGTATTATTTAAAACTATATTTAATAAAAATACTAGCATTTTGTTAATCAAGGTAGCTAAAATCAGATGCAGCTAGGATTGCACACAGCAACAGGGCTGTGCTGGTTGTGGCAGCCACTGTCCCGTCCGATGTTCATGCAGAGCAGGGATCTCTTGGTCCATGAGTGGTCATATATGAAAACAGTTGCTTTCTGAAAACAGCTGATTCTCCTGGATATTGAAGGCCCAGGCCCCTTGGTTTTGGAGGGATCACGCAGGCAGACAGCTGCTGTGTAGCAGGACAGTGTCTTTACTTTCACACCGATTCCTGCAGTAGTACATCTGAGAGCCCCACACAACCGGTGCCTTAGTCACAACCAGTCTTACACCTGACCTATCCTCTGTATTTACTCTTCTACTATTGCCATGATCCACCACCTTCCTCCGCCACTACTTCCTGCCCTTGGACAGGGGGTGTTCTGTGCTTGCCCAGCCGCTCAACCAGAGCCCAGCCCACGATGAAGTGCACTCTCCCACCTCCACCTGACCAGCCCCGAGCGGGGCAGGCTCCGGCGGTGCTTCTCACTGGGGCTGGGCTTCCACGACTGCACACCGAGAAGGGGCTGCTGGCCTCGGAAAGCATCTCCCGCGTGGGGCAGGCTGCTCCCGGAGCCCGCCTGGGCCTATACTGTCATCACACCCGACGGGCAGCGCCCACCTTCCCCGGGACAACGGCACGGGCAGAGCGGCAGCCGGTGTGCGGCCGGAGCCAGGCGGAAAGGCGTACCTTCGCTTCCCCCCGCGGTCCCCGGCCGCACCAGGCCAAGGAGAGTCACGGGAACCGACAGGCCCCGCGGCCTGGGCCAGGCCAGGGCGAGGCGGGAGGCGCCACCAGCGCCACCTCAGCACTGCCGGCACCGGGGGCGGGGCGGCGGGGCGGCGCCCTTAAAGGGCCCGGCCAGGCCCCACTGTCACCCGCGTAGGACTGAGCAGGAGAGGGACGGTGGCGGAGGACGCACCGCCCGCACGGGAAAGGGAGCACAGCGGGCGGGGACAGTGGCAGCCCGAGCCCGGCGCGGCCCTCCGGCCTGCAGATGGGGGACGGCCGCATCATGCAAGCGGGGAAAAGGTCCTCGCGCGGGGAGCCCCGTGATAGCCCCCGAGCACGGCTCCACAAACGCCGGAAAGCTGTCGGTGGCGGCAGCGAGGCGGGCGCGGGGCTGGGTGGGCACGGCCTGCTCCGAGTCCGGCGTTAGCGCCTTCCCGACGCCCGATCGCTCCCGTCGGTGGCCGAGGGAGAGGGGCCAGTGCGCTCACCCATCTAGTCACGACAGGAGCGGAACCGCTCGGCCTCGCGACTCGAGGCAAGGCTGCCCGCCGCCGGCGCTCCGCGGGCTGATGTGGCGCTGGACGAACGCCCACCGCCGTCAGTTTTGTCTTGTACCAGGCGCAAACCCTCTGACCGCCGGGGTCGGCGTGGAGCTGCCCCGACGCGCGCCGCTATGCCTCTCCTCCCGGCGAGAGGAACCATGCCGAGCCCCAGCCCGGGCCGCCCCTCCCCACACATCCGCGGGGTTCAGCGTCCCCATCAGCCCGGCCATGGGACGCCGCCGCAAGCCGGCGCTACGCGACAACTGCTGCCGGGGCCGGACGCCAACCCTCCAGCCGTCCTGAGTGCCCCCTTTCCCGAGTGGCTCCTGCCGGACTTTGCCCGGCCCAGCCGGCGGGAAGTTGGCCTGGAGTTTCTCGGCGGCGCCGACACGTCGGTGTCCAGGAGGAAGGAAGCGAGGACGCGCCGGGCCAGGCAGTCCCCCCCGCCCCGCCAGCCTCCACGTCGGCACCGCGGCCGACGGGCCATCCCCCGTGACTCACTCCGGCCGGTGTCTTCTCGCCCGCCCTGCTGGAGAACCGGAGTGCTCCTGGGAGAGCGACGGGTCGCCCGCCCCCAGCGTCTATATAGGCCGGGCTGCTGCCAATCCCCGTCCCGCACGTCAGCGGGACATGCCCCTTCCCAGCGGGGCCAGCCCGCCACGCGTGCCCCGCGCCGCCGGGGGCGCCCCGCCGCCTGCCCGCCGCGGCGAAGCGGAGAAGAGCAGTAGCCCGGCTCGGGAGCCTGCAGCTCTGGCAAAGGCCACGCTCCCGCTCCGCCCCGCGGGGTTTCACGGCGAGGTTGGAGAGCCGCGGTTGGCTTCCGCTCGCGTCCCGGGGGCCGAACCACCGCCTGCTCCCCGCCCCAGGCTTACACCCGCGGGAAAGCCCTCGGCCGCCTTCCCTCAAACAGGATTCAAGACCAGAAAGTGCCTCCCATCCGCAGCCTGGCGAGCGCGACGGCTAGATCTGCTGCAGAAGCGAGCCCGCACGGCTAGCTGTCGCCAGCGCCGGTCCGGGCCCCTCTGTAGCCCCAGAAGTCAGTTCAGCTCGCCAGAGCTGAACATTACGGACTTTGTTTGGCTGAGGCTGGATTCACGTAGGGTTAGTGAGCTGGAGCAGCTCCTGAAGGCTCTGATCAGTCTTAAAACGACGGCTGGCAGTAGAGAGCAGCAAACACCGGGGGTGTCCTGTCCCACAAGCAGAGAGGAACGCCGAGGCTCCAGCCCCAGAAGGCCAGTTGTTCCCCCTCCTCCTGTGCAGCCTATGTCAAAGTAGCAGCTACCCTATGCTGAGTTTCCAGACAGAAGGGGCAAGGGAAGAGCAAGATTACAAACGTTTAAAAATCCCCTCCCCCCCTCAAAAGCCCCTCTCCTTATTCCAATCTCTAATTTGGAAATCTGGAAGAGGGAAGGAGGGGAGAGGCAAGCCAGCAAGTACAATACCCTCCTTTCCTGGAGAGAATGTTTATAGATGTTTTTAATTATTAGCCGTGCACCCTCAGGGAACCAAGGAAAAAAACCCATCACTTCAGTGTAAAAATACATGGAATTTGAACAGATTTTTGCATTAGCTCAGTCTCTGCCCATTTTCCTACACAGGATTAATTTTTCTCATCATTCATAACCTCACTTAGTGACTGGTTTTCTCATTCATACCTTGTTCTCTCCTGGACCCTGGCAAACTAAATGCACAAACCTGCTTTGTGGAACCCTGACCGCAGAAGTTTAAGGTCTTTGGAAAAACTGCTTTTGAGTACATGCAGTAATTTTTAGAGATTCATGTGCTCTATTTATGGAAACATGGATGGTATTTAGCCTTAAGTAAAATTATGATTACTTATTGTTATTGATCAAGAGTAGGAGATTTTTCTGGTTTTCATCTTTTAATCTTGTGTCTGGGAGGGCATCATTAAAGCACTTGAACTTCCTTTTTACACAAACAGTTTATCACTGTAAATAAAACCACACTTTCAGGTGAAATCGGGAAGTATGTTAAAGGGATGAGAACAGTAGTCAAGAGTTGACACCCTCCCCTGACCCCCACCTCTCCTCACAGCCTGTCCACATCTGCAAGGATGCAGGGATACTGCTGCAAGCACCATGCTGCCGCACAGGAAGACACTGCTGCCATGTCATATAAGCTCCAAGAGCTGGCTCAGGCTCCTCCAATAGAAAATGTCTAGGCTGTGGATGCCAGCAGCACCCTGTAAGACACGAGCAGGCTGCCAGTCTGGTCAGAGGTGGCTCATGCAAAAGCAGAGCTTCAGGGAACTGGAAAAACTGCAGCACCAATAGACATCGGACGCTTCCGCTTCCAGGCAGTGCAGGGGTTGTAATTTGGGACCTCCAGCCTAGCACTCTGATCCTCACTTGAGGTGCACAATGCTTTTCTGGTGCTTTCAATCCCTTGTGTTAAGCAAGCAGCCTCCTTTCAACAATCTAACTTCACTGCATCCAGTTAATTCTGACATGGCTAAGTACTTCGTTCCCCTGTGCCGGGGAACCAGAGAAGCACCACAACCCCTGGACCAGAGCATCTTACTGAAACACCAACATCCTTCTCCCTCAACTCCATCTCATTATATGGTTCAGCACGTGTGCTCTGTGGGGACACGTCACCTTATGCCTATGGGACAAATGTATGCCCCTCTCCTGCTCTGTCTGTGTAGTGTTGCTGCAGACACTGGGGTTGCCAGGACATTATGGATTTCTGACTTTTATTGCAGCTTCCTCTCCATGACTGTTCAAGAGGGAATCTTCCCTGTGTGTTTCTGTAGCTTTTCCTTTATTTGCAGCTGCAAGTGGTAGGAAGGAAGCCAGCCAGGCCCAGAAGTTACTGGGAGGCCTAGAGCACCTCACTGTATGCCACCCTTAAAAAATTACTTCTGCTGAAGGAAACCTTCAGCACAGGCGGTTCTCCTTAGATGAGTATCTTTCATGGGGGAAGAGCTCACATTTCCTCCCACATCCATTGACTGTAGAAGTGTCCTGTGCACGGACAAAAGCACATATAGAGAGTGCTAGGAGGCCTATTTCAACCTACTGCTCCTCCTGCCAGCACTTCATCAACCATCTGCTTGCCTTCCACCCTGTCCCTCTTCTTCAATAAGGCAATGGGGTATCGGCAGAGAGAGACCTGCAGTGGCTGCTTGGTGCCTGTTCCATCTACTTGCCTAGAAGTACAATCTTGAATTTAAAAAAAAAAAAAAAAAAAAAAAAGAGGATTCTTAGGATGCTTGTCATGGAGATGTGTACACTGACTCGTTTAGAAGCCAGCCGTAGAAATTTTGGGTAGCTGAGGGGAAGGGAGTCAGAAGAAGGTACCCAACAAACACTAACCAGCCGCTGTCCCTCTATCATTCCATATTTTGGCAGCATTACAATAGACCCTGGTTTCATGACTTGCAAGAACTGAAAAGGAAGCCTCCCAAAAAGAGCACCAATATGTGACAGAAGGCTGAAGGATTGGGCAGTACGTAGTTCTATGGCTTATCGAATTGACAGCTCATATCCCCAGTTTGAGGGAGGACACAGAAATAGGACCAGCAAAAATATGAAATGCACACAGAGATAAAACTAACACTGAACAGGTTTGGAGTTTGTCTTTTTGGAGCACCAGTGTGAAAGCAAAGGTTGAGAAGTTAAGAACCTTTTTATAATCACACTACCCCAGGACTCTTGGGGAAGGGAGAAGAAACTTTCAGCTCCTTAAACCATTGGAGCAAAGACCACAAAAAGGATGGTCTTTCTCGGCACATTCACCCTCACCTGAGGTAGATTTTGCAAAGGATTTCTTCTAGCCTGTTTTTATTTTCTGTTGTTATAAGAGATACCTATTTTTCCAGCCAGAAACAGCAAGCCTTATTGGGA
Organism: Bucorvus abyssinicus; assembly: GCA_009769605.1. Taxonomy (NCBI): domain Eukaryota; kingdom Metazoa; phylum Chordata; class Aves; order Bucerotiformes; family Bucorvidae; genus Bucorvus; species Bucorvus abyssinicus. The sequence goes on from CM020035.1 coordinate 17,332,562, forward strand.
AAGCAACCCAAGTATGCTCCAAAGAGTGTGTGCTGTGACTTTATTTCCTGTTAAATATAACTCCAAATTTCTAAAATCTGGACAAATAAGCATCCTTTTTGTATTCTGGCTGCTTATCCCACACATGGAAGTCAAAGAATACTACAAAAGAAGTACCCCTGAAAGTATCCATTTCAGCACATTCCTCACCACTAGGATGAAAGAAAAGGGGTAGTGGAATACTTCAGGATGCAGGATTCAGGATGAATTCAGGATGGAGGGCACTTGTATGCCAGAGAGTGCTGGGGTTCTCAGCCAAAGCAAGCAAGATATGACTTTCAGCTCTAAAGCTATGGCTATGACTTGCCATGGGATCTTCCAATAGAATGTTTTTATTTCTACAGGAAAACCTCTATTAAGTTATAGATCCTTCTGCTAAGAGAATGAAAGAAGTTTCTCCATAAAAAAAGTCTCAACATGAATTATGTTGCTTATGTCTCAGTGACTTCAGGATCAGATTCTCTTTATTTGCCACAAGGAAAGAAACTTCCAGGGACATGCAAGTCAGGCACTGCTCTTCCCCATTCACAATCAGTACTAGGAAGAAATTATCCTGTAGGGTAAATACTGCCCCTCAGCTGTTCTTAATGCAACCCCACTATCTTCAGATACCCACTGTAAATATCCTAAGTAGAGAACTGTTTGAAACAAAGAGAAAAGTCTGCTCAAGCCTATATACTAATCCCAACTCCAGCCATTTAGTCGTGTTACGAAGAAGGGAGGTAGAAGATAAACAACTGCATGTGTTTGTCTCACATGGGACCTAGGTGGTATAAATAAGGGGTCACAGGGGAGTGCAACACCATTTGCTTTTCTCCTGGTAAACCTACATTGGTTATTGAGGGCAATTCTCTTGCACAAGCAGAAGAGCTGACCAGACACTGAAGGAAGGTGACTAAACTCGGCAGGCTTCTCAGGCCAAAATGGTTGTTTGAAAGAGTTATGTCCTGGACATTCTGGCAATGAAATTATGCAACCATCACCTAGCAAAAAATATATACACTGCATCTTCCTGGGTACTCTATAAAAAGGGGCAAGCAAAACAGGTAGGAAGAACAGAGGCAACAGTGGTGTGGACAGAGTTCTAGTGTGAACAAGCAGCCTCAAGCCCTCTGACTGCAGAGAGGAAAAGCTGCTAGTTAAGGGGTAGCTATACATATTTTACACAGAGACACTATGTAAAATAGAGGAAACTAGATTCAGTAATTTAGACAAACCAGTCAGAGACTCCAACTCTACTCTTAGTTTTGCTACTGATTTGGTGAATCGAACGATGAAATTCTCCTGGTTGCCTTGGCTGTGCACACACAGTGATCTTCATTTACTCTGTGGAATCATTATTTCATTTCAGTTGTTCAGATCACTGTGATCCTTGGATGCCAGGTGCTATGACAAAACAAATGCTATTTCAGAGACGAGGAAGAAAGTCAATGGACAGTTTAATAAAAAAATCAATCCAAAAGCAAAGCAAAAGGAAGCCACAGAGGACAGGTCAGAGTCTGTTCTTCAACTTACACAGAGAGAGAAATCTGATTATTTAACACAAAATTGGCTTTCAGGTGAAGTTAGGATTTCAAATAACCCAGATAAAATGGAATGAGATGAAAACAGAAGTAACACATTCAGACCAAGAATGACTGAGGTGAATTTTCCACCTGTATTTCAGAGATAGTTATAGGTTTAGGAATTGAAAAGGTTGTCAAAGTAGAAGCAAATTTCAGGTTCTTGGCCTTGGGGAGCAAATAAACACTGAAGAACAACACTTTTTAAACATGAGGGACAAAGTGAAATAAATACTGTGTTGCTTTACAGTTTCACAGTAAAATAAGACACTGATGTGAGTCAAGAATGGAAAAGAGATTCAGAAAACAAGGATTTCCAATATAGCACCTGGAAAGTGGCAACAGCACAGAGTAGCAGAAGTGAAAGAAATCACAGAAATTCAGAACATCTGACAACAGGCTGGCTGGAGGTCCAAGTCTCTGGGGTGTCTAGTTCAACCTCCTGCTCAAAACAGGGTTAGACAAGAGCATTCAGAGCTTTCTTCAGTCAGGTCTTGAAAACCTTCATGCTGCCCAAACTTTCTGGGCAACCTATTCCAATAACTCACTGACCTAACAGTGAAAAAGGTTTCTTACTTGCAGTCAGAACCTTTAATTTCAATTTTGGCTCTTTATACTGATCTGAACTTACTTTTTAATTTAAGTTACCACCACACTGTCTGGTCATCATACACAAGTGCTTTCAAAGTGGTGTTGCAGCACTGCTCTCTGTTCAATCTGCACTGCAGAAGAAAAAAAAAAATTCACAAATAATTAGCTAAGCACTACTTCCCAAAGCCTGCTAATATCCCAGTTACCAAAGAAGTGAGGATTGCAGAGATACTGCAGAACAAAGCACACACTATTTCCTTTCTGATCTTCAAAAGGAAACTTTCACTTCACCCTCCTTTGGCTAATGGGTTGGAGTTCTTTTGTTTACCTTTTCAGCGTCTCTTGTTCCCTCTTCCTTGGGAACTGCAATCTAAAATGAACATGTGGCAATTTTTAATTAATTTTTTTTTTTTTTTAATTTAAAGAGATGTTGCCAGAAGCTCTCATGCGCTACATGCCACACAGCTTGGAAAGGCAAGGGACTTCCAAGTCCTAAATCTACCCTTTTTCGTATTGACTGTCATATATTTAGAAAATGCAACTGTCCCGTAGCTTGAATGTGTCACCATGCTCCCTAAAGACCCTCCTGCAGGTACTCTTAGGCTGACGTTTTGCAGTGCAGAAATTAAGGACCTGCTTTCAACAGTTTACAAAGATGACAACCACTTCTTTGCACAGAGACTCAATTAAGTAATATACACAGCAAATGAAAAAAAAAAAATTAAGAAAAGTGGCAAACCACATGAAATGTCCCAAATGACATTTTTCACTGGGGCAAGGGAACAATTTGCAACTTAAGCATGGAATCTGTAAGGAGACTTTTTTTAATCTTCCTTAGCTACTAGATTCTAGTTATGTACAGAAAAACCTAAACCAAGGTTGTTCACGGTTCCTTGAAAGATTTTAAAGATTCCTCAGTTATTAATATTTATTGGATCACAAAGACTTGAAAGAATGGCAGAGCTCCATTTTTATAAACTTTCTATGTGCTCTGGTATGTCTTCCTCCAAGTTCCAGTTCCCCAAGTTACATGGCTTCACAAGACTCCAATTTTAAATTTTTTTTTTCCTATCTTTCAGTTACAATATGCAGCTTGAAAATATGACCCAGAAAAGTTAGCACAATTGTAACAAACAAAAACCTCAAAAAACCCCAAAACAAACAAACACCCCCCCCAAAAACTAACAAACCAACACAAAAACCCAACCAAAAATCAAAAACTTGCAGGGAGGTTAGCACTTCATTTGGAGAGGGGAAAGAACGATTAAAATTGAAAAATAATATCTTCAGTTGACAACAATTCCTCTGAAAATACCTGATTTCGACTGCCACTTTTTAGAAGCAATGATAGGACCCTTGCTATTTAAGCACAGCCTTCCCTTTGTCCTATTCACAGCATATGCAACAGGGGCTCAACATATCCACAGACAAGCACTAATTCCTATTCTCTACCAGACCAAGCAAAAGGCTCTTTATGAGTTAGAGTAACATCATGATGATGACAGTGAAAAAAGTCTTCCAATCTACAAGACTACTCTCAGCTGCTATGAAAGAGGGGGTGGGTGGGGGGGGAGGGGGAGAGGGCTAAGAGAAAAACTATTTCCACTAATTGTTACAAATAGTATTATTTTATGCTTAAAACCTCTTCTAATAACTCAATTATTTCCAGTCCCACCCTGCTCATCTTTGGGCTGAGCTAGAAGGGTACATGTGCCATTTTAGGTACCTTTTTTTTTTTTGCTTTGATACTTCATGCTGTACAGTCCTCCACCCACACTTTGTTATTGTGTTTTGGATTAACAGGAGTGCCCTGAGCAATATGAGTTTTCAAATAAAATAGAGGGGTTAACATTTCTTCAATTTCCAAGAACTTCTAAGCTTACCTGAATACTTACTGCTTGCTCTCATTTTTACTCACAACTCTGCCACAGAGCCATCAACTCAGTATTTTAGTTTTGTGAAACTATTTATAAGAGCACATATAGAACTTTAGTTTCCTCAATGCTACTTAACCAGCTTTACTTTTAAGCAACAGTCACACACCTACAACTTGCTATTCTCCAAAGATTTCAATGGTCCTTGTAAGACCATGCACCTAACACTAGCAGGCTATACCAACTGCTGAAGTATTACTTTTGAAAACAAAAGGCATATGCAGTAACAGTCTAACCATAACATACTTCCATCCATATTCTCACCCTGCCTGCTCGTGAGTTCTCTTCAGCTGCTCCAAAACAGGTTTATGTCCAACTTATCACTTGAACAGAGGTAACAGTAAACTTACTTTCTACTGTGCAATTGCAACAGTCTGGCCTGGTTTGCAAAGAGCAGAGCCCTGCTCCCCCTCTCTGGGAAGGGCAGAGGAAGTCAGACAGCCCACATTGTCTCCGTGGGCACTGGAGAGACACAAACACCGCCAACTCCTCACCTGAGGCTGCAGCTGGGGAAAACAAGTCAATTTTGATCACTCCTGGCCTCTCACCGCATTGGAGCTTTCTCTGGCTTTGCCTCTGTCCCTGTCAGTGGGAATATAGTCTTTGTATCACCTCTGACCATTATGTTCTTCCATTTTCCTTACTCGACCCATGGCCTGGTCTAGGCTTTGTTTGTCACTCATATTTGGCAAATATCCGGTTTGTTTTGTGAAATACCCTGGTTAATTCTCAGTGACAGAAATGCAGGGATAGATAAACACCAGGAAGAGAACTAGCATGAGGTACTACTACAGATGGTACCACCTGAATTGAGCAATGGTTGTCAAGGCATGCAGTGTCCTCTAAAAAAAGGCCTCTGTTGATTTTTCAGACAACCCACTGCAAAACCTTTGAAATACCAGCCAACCAAAATTAGTGGGGCTGGGAGAAAGGGCCAGGGGAAGTGATGCCTCATGCTACATGCCAATACCCTGTATCAAGCCTGACATTTGAATGATGCAGGAAGATTATTGCAGTTATCCAATCCCCGAGGAAAAATATGCCAGAGGTTAGCTTTATGAAAGATAGCCATACCTGGCTCATGGTATTTCTGTGAGATACAATACTGGTAACCTTCCTTTAAAACCAGAGTCCTGATATGCACCTTATCACCTGGCCTGTGTACGTGTCAGACAGCACTTTTATGGGCATTGACAGAGACCTCCAACAAGCAATTATCAGCTTAATAAACAAGGAAAAGGCTGTGTCCTGGCACCTCCAAGCTGAATAGTAGTAGTCAAAACACAACAGGGTTCCAAGTCTTTCCTCCTTAAAATCCAGTTAATTGCTGGGATATCAGAATACTAATGCATAGCTACAGTACACAAGTTATCACTTGTCATGATATCAGCACTTGCTTCCAGAAATTTTCATTCACAGATATTTCTTGTGCAGGTAAAAGGCATGGTGTACACACAAGTTCTATGTGTGGATGCTTTTACCAGAAACACACCAATTTGTGACATACGTTATATGCAAGTCTCTTGTGGAATTCTGTTTGTTGGTTTTTGTTGTTGTTGTTGTTTGTTTTACTTTCTTCCATTAAGGCTACATAAATCTATCAGTTTCATTCATCAAATTTCCCAAATGGTTCTTTCTTGTCAGCGAAAAATCTTTACGAAAGACAACAAAACAGACACTGTGCTGCCCAGTATACAAGAATATGGTACCACTACCATTTTGTGTCAACAAGTAAATCCATTTTACTTTACAATTAAACAGTGTCATTTAAGGGAGGTTGCATGAATATGATTGAATAGCACAATCTTCTCAAATGCAAAACTTTTCCTGTGAATCATCATTTCTTGGTGTCTTACAGCCACTGAACAAATCTCTTCCCTTCTTCCAGTGCTGTTTTTCCAATTTAGTTAAACTCATTAAAATTTCCTCTAACCGAGCCTTTTGTGGTCCATCTTTTCTCTCAGGTTTCTCCCTCGTTTTTTCTGCCTGCTGCTTTGCAAGCCCCTCTTTTGTAGCTCTAGCTGGACATAGCTCCTTGTTTCAGTCACTGCTCCTCACAAAAGAGTGACATACTTCTGTTGCTGCCTCAGCAACACAGCCGGCTCCCACGGTACGGAAAGCTGTGGCCAAGGTCAGCCCTCTGTATCTCTATAGCCACTAGACTGAGACAGCCCTGCTCCACCTGCCTGCGCCTTCAGCTCCACTCAGGAACCTGCTCCTGGCATTGGGACCACATGCTGCCAGAGGTTTCTTCCCAAGTCCAATAATTGCCAAAAGTACAGTTAAAGAGACTTCACTGAGGTGAGAGCATTGCTAAGACCATAAGTGTAAATGACAAATTCCTCCCCACACTCCCAATACCACTACCACTTTGCTTTATTTAGAGTAGTAAGCAGAAATCCAACTGGCTTTCTTATACACAAACACATACGTAACTCACAACCCCTGACTTCTTTGCAGAAGCTAGTTATTCAGCCCTCCCCAAAACACAAGAATGCACAGACTCAAAGTTACAGTACACCTGGATTAAACCAAATGGCTTTTTGAATCAGCTGAAGTCACTGTGAGGTATAAATGTACCTAAATTATTTACATGCTCATATACCTAGTAATAATTTGCAAAATATTAGTAGATAACTTCAAGGCTTGAATGATCTAGCAGACGCCAAGATTCAACAAAATGGAACCAGCTGTGAGAGAAAAATGATGTCAACCAGCAAGTTCAAAAGAAAGCATCTGTATTCATCATGGCTTGGCTTCGCAGACGAAGATTTGGGAAGGGCTTTGCCCACGCTTATTGCAAGCACACTGATGGCTGAAAGGCCAATGCGGGATAGGCAAGACCGGTTGCAAAGAGCACACCGGAGGGTCTCCTTGGGTGGTATTGCCGTTTCGTCCCTTGCCTGTCGCTACAGGGCTTTGCAAACGTGAGTACACCCTTCAAGCCTGCGCGGTGGATTTTTTAGGTGAGGTGCAGCGTGCGCGAGACTGGGCCCACCCTTTACACCTGAGGTTCATCTGCCAGGGCCTAGCGAGCTTGGACGGTGACAGCGAAGTCCTCAGGTCGTAGGTTTGGTTAGAGTATCCTTCTCTTAGATGGATGGCCTTACAGGGCTAAACGAGCTCCATCTGCCCGGGTTTGGAGTTAGAGTTGTCCTTCTCCTAGGATGGTTGCCCGAAGGCTAGTGAGCCCATCCTGCCCGTGGACACACTTTGTCTGACCCTTCAGTGAGACCTGTCTGGCTTGGGAGACCTACTGGAGGCATATGCCACCACCAGCATAGCTCTCAACTTCGCAAGGGCACGCAAGCTCTTTCCCACGCAAGGGGGTGCCCGTTGAAAGAGGCATCTGTATTATAAGGAAAGTAATCTGTATTCCATGGTAGCTGCTAGAAAGGATAGTGGTACATCTGTACGACATGCTGGGAAAATACCAGAGCTTGTGTAGACCTTTAGATCACCTAAATAAGGGAAAAAAGAAAACACTTCAGGTTTAACATACGTAAGTTTCTTATGAAAACAAAATAAACACTGAACACTCATCACAGCCTGACTACCTTCCTTGTTAGAATTAAAACCTTAAACACATAAAGTTCTAGCAACCCAAAGTCTTTGAACCATGTAAATATTCTAAATAAAGAAGCTTTTCTCCTTCGCTTGGTTAAAACTTTTCCTTTTCGTTTATGATACATCTTTTTTCAACTGATTCTCTTCCACTGAACTCACACCATGAAAGCTATGGGGCAACATGAGGTCACAAAAGGAAGATGGGGAAAAAGGTCACTACAATTACTGGGCATTCATGACTTTTCATTTAAGATGGTAATGTAAATCACAAGATTTTAGTAGTAGAATTTTAGGACATAAATAGTCTTTCTTTTAAAGCTAAAGGACAGCTAAATATAAAGCCACATGCTGAATTCTCTCAGGTATAATTCCACATCCAGGGTAAGCCTGTAACCTGAAATTATTATTCTAAAACTAGAAACTTCTGAAATGAAAAGAGTTCTTGATACAAACTCCAAACTTGGGACATGAGACTTTTGCCTAAATTACCAGCCTAGCACCTGGCATCCAGAGACCAGCTCTAGGTGCCTTTTGAGCTCCCCCACAATCCATCCCCCAACAGGCCCTACTGACCAGGACCTTCGCTTCCACTCCAGATGCAGTCTCATGGCCCACAATAAATACAACAGCCTCCTGGTAACACAGACTCTACTGGAATAACTTTTAGTCCAAAGCCCCAGAAAAACCAAGTAGTAAAACAAAAAACTACCCACAAACCCCATCACATTATACAATACAGCCTAATAATGCTCTCTTCTTTTAAAGTTAGGGTACTTAGGAAGAGGAACAGAGGCCTAATCCTGCAGCTGGGTTTTGCTTTTCTATCTCTTCTTCATCTGTTTCTGTATTTTAATACAAATAACACCTACTTAATTCTTGTGCAGACCCATGTTGCAAAAGTTTTACAGGCTCTGGGCCTCTCAGTAACATGCTCTTGGACAAGTTAGACTCATTACATCCTGAGTGAACATGCCACTTAAAAAAACCCTGTTGCAACTTCTTTAGCGGGGCATGTTTTGTTAAGATTCTAACAGCATTTCCATGAGGGTTATGCTACAGAGAGGAGGCTGTTATTGTTCTTGATCCACAGGATGCTAAAAAGCTTATATTTCTTCTTACAGTGTCCAAGCCATGCTTGGGTGCCTACTCTTGCTAAGGATGAGACCAACTGATCTGTAACTTCTCTTTTTCTGGTGGCAAGGCAAGTGCAAAAGCAGTTTCCAGACCCTGTCTTTACTGTTTTCCAGTTTCAAAATGCTCATGAGGACACTTGCCAGAGCCTTGCTATTTTGCTTTAAGGTTTATTTTATAAGCTCTGCACAATATAAGCCTGAGGATTTCCTTCTGTAGAATTTTTGAATACAAAAAGTTGAACCATTTTTGAGTGACTTTTGGGGTGGTTTTTTGTTGTTTGTTTTGTTTCTTTAAAGACAAACAACATTTTCACATAAAACTGACATTCTACAGAAACCCACAGCTCAAACTGTCAGATTTCCTCCCAGTCATGGTGAATGAACTTTCTCAACCACACATCCATACTCAATTTAAACACTCTGGACTGGTCTCAGTGCCACTGCTGACTACTCTAACCATCTGACTGGGAGTGACCTGGGTGAATTACCTGAATTCTCACAGTAGCACAATCCTAAATGCATTTGTACCATCTCAACGTGCTCCTATAAGCAAAGGGAAGAGTATGTTTTGGAAAAGGCAGTATCAGCTGAAATACTGTAACTCATAAAACATCCCCATTTTCTTTGAAAAGCTGTAAACTGCACAGACTGGCTTGTCTGGGATGGCTCTCCGCTCTGGTAACAGCTATGAAATCCAAGATTACAGATCCCTCTTCTAATAGACCATACCGTCTTCAGAAGCAGCTTAATGTGAACTGGAAAAAAGACTAGCTGCTTGACTAAGAACAACTGCCCTCATCCTACCAAAAATATAAATGACTATTGTTACCATTATGTTACATAACATAATGATGTTATGGTCCAACTCCCAGTCAAGGGGAAATCTCTTCCCTGATCTACAGTCTAGAGAAGTGAGATCAATGAAAAAGTGGGGAACACAATAACCTTTGATCTGCAAGAAGTAGTGTCATAATTTTTTCCACTTTTTGGGCAGAATTGGGGGAGAGGACTGAAAGAAGACAAAAAGAAATCAGCTTAACTTCCAGTGAAGGAGAAGACAGGAGTATGTGTCACACTATCAGGAGAGAAACACCAGAACAATTTATATAGAACAAACACAGAGCAATCTTTCTTAACTGCTTCTTAGAAGCCAGATAGAAAACTGTCTTTTGAGAATGACCTAGGCTGACTATATCTTGCCATAGTGGCAAAGCTCAGACTAGACAGTTACACTGCCTCTTCCACCCTATATTTACAAGCCTCCAGATACCTCCACATCTAGGGAGAGCTTTTCCTGTCCCTGTCATTCTTATCTGCGAAAACTGAGGACTTTTTTGGAAGGAAACAGTTGCGGGGAGTGGGGGTAGTGTTTGTGGCTTGAGTATGTGGGTGGACCTGCCTATGATTTGGGCCATGCTGCAAGAAAACCCACGTACAAACAGGAAGACTGTTTTTTCTAACAGCTTAAACCTCAACAGGCAAAGAGTTGTAGATACAGAGTTTAGCAGAACACAGCTACAAATTATTTTACTGCTTACTTTCCTGCCTTGCTTCTCACATATATTCCTGTACCAGGGGGAGGGATATCCAATCCCCCTATGAAATGACACCTGGAACACCCCTTTCCAGTCTCGTTGGGGGAAGCAGTTATACTACCTGTGAAATTGCCTTCTACCTGAAAACAATTGTGTAGCATTTGCATAGCAACAGTAGGAAAAATGGTGACTAAATCATCAGGCAGCAGCTTCACTTGCCTTACTAAACAGAAAACAGGCAAAAAAGCAATACAGCACATAACAGTGTGCAAAATTTTCTCTGTCGTTACACAACAGTATAGGAAAATAAGTGACTCCTTCAAACTCCTTGGGACTGAATGTCTCTAACCTTCACTTCTCAGCCACAGAGTTGTGAATTTGGATTCAAATTCTAAACTAGAGCTGTGAATTCAAGGACCTTGGCTCATCTCATCAGTTATGAGTGAACTGCTGTTGCTATTACTAACATTCCCAGCATGATCTGATATCTTGCTTCTAATATTTCAGTGGAAGGAATAAAGTAATTCCTTTGCCAGTTGGGAATCCTTCCAACTGTTTGGGGAAGGCCAGCATGGGAAACTCTACTTATCATGCATCAAGCCACTTTAGCTATAGCCAACCTGGGCCAAAGGATCACGACCTCCCTGCACTTAACCCTCTTCAGTTCTGCTGGATCATCCTGTTCTATATATAACCTGCAATAAAACCACACTGCAGGACTAGAGTACAGTTCAGTGAAGCAGCAGAATTTCTCCTCTATCAGACAGAGGTGGCTGTCTCTACCTGAAGAGCCATAGATGAGGCAGAAACCCTTCTCCAGAGCAGCCCATGACCAAGGCATCAGCTTTCAGGCCCACCAGTGATGCAAGAGACTATCACACTCAAACTCGAACTTTAAGTAGTCCGAAGCAGACCGGGCCTTGGGACATAGGACTGGATCTGCCACCGTGCCGAAGGTGGGAAGGCGACCACATGTGTGCTGTGACGGCTGGAGGCATGAGAGTCCTACTCAGCCCCGTACCCTCAGAAACATGGGAACACCTCCAGCTGACCCGCGGGGTAGAGAGCGGCGGCCGAAGGAAGAGAAGGCAGGGCATGACTCATGTTTTTTGTCCGCGCCCCGTCGTCGACGCAGCGAGGGGTGGCTGCTGTCAGAGGGAGCGGCGGCGGGCCCGTGGGCGACGAAGTGCGCCCGTCCGCGAAGCCCCCGCATCCCGACTCGAAGGGAGGGGGCGGCGGCGGGGTGGGCGCCCTGGGGGCACGTGGCCCACCCCGCGCCAATCGGAAAGGTCGAGATCATAGAGCAGAACCGAGAGCTCGCTAGACGTTACATCCGCGGAGCGCGTCTCTCTGCTGCCGCCATCTTGTTGGAGGCAGCAGAACCCGTTCGACCACAGAATCAGACCTGGGCCCAGGCCCACAGCCTCCTCCCGCTTACCTAAGGTTCTCCCCACTCCCCGCCACCCTCTCGCACGGCCGGCGCCACCGGGCACCGGAGCAGGCTTTACCTCTAGAAGGCCCACAGCGAAGCCTATGCTGGGTACGAGACCGAAAAGCCTGCCGCCATCTTGATAAAGAAGAGGGATGTGCGTGACCTATCAACATACGGGTGATCCCTCCCCCACGTACTCTTGGCCCGCGGGTTGCTATGGGAATAGAGGGGGCGCATGCGTGCTGGCCATGGCGCGACTCCGCCCGGCACAGCCCTGGGGGCAGGGCCCGGGGGCGGAACAGAGCGTCTTGGCTCCTCCCGTTCCCCCTGACGGTGAGCGCGCGCGAGAGTGGAGGTGCGTGTCCTGGGTTGTGTGCGGCGTGGAACGGTAGGTGCGGCGGGGCTCTTCCCTCCCCTCTCCTGGTAGGGCCCGAGGGTTCGTCTGCGCGGCCCTTCTCTGCGTTGGGCGGTAAAGGACAGCCCCTTGCACGGCTCTCAGGGGAGCCCTTTCGGGCGCTTCCGCGGGACGCGCTCGTCGAACGGAGGCTAAGGGAGGAAGGGGCCGGGGAAAGGCGGTAGGGCGGCCAGGCGAGGCGCTGGTGAGGAGGAAGCGGGCCGATGGGGTCTGCGGGGCCGGGCTGCGGTCGGCGGCGCCACCTTTGGAGCCGCCATCTGCTTGGGCTGTTGGAGAGGTTAGAGAGCGCCTAGCCCTCCTCCGCCGAGCGCTAGGCCGTGTGGTCGCGTGGGTCGTACCCGCCCACGGGAGGGCCTCGGAGAAACGGTTCCCTCTTTCCGTAGCGGGTGCAGGCAACACTTCTTATGACGCTCTCGTAGAAAACTCCAGCCGGGTTGTTCAAACCGGAGGATAAGGAACATGATTGACCAGCTCTAGAGGAAAATCTGGACTGCTCCGAGTCTGCGTGCTCTTGCCTGTGTGGGAACGCTCAGCTGCTGCCCTGAAGGGAATGCTAAGGAAAAGATATTTCATGAAAGATTTCTGTGCTTGGACAATATATGAAAATGTAATGTAACTGCAGCCATCTGCATATCTGTCTTTTCTTGGTAGCTGTGAGAAACTTTCCTCCACTCTTAGCCTGCCTCTGAGAAATAGTTGTCAGACAAACCTTGTGAATTAAAAGAATGTTCTTCTGTATTCTAGCAGGATCTAGTTTTGTTTGGCATGGAAAATCTCTCATGGAGAATGGTTAAGCAGGGATCAATGACATCACTCAGCAGGATACATCCTTGGAAGGAAGAGTTGCTATCAGAGCAATCTTGCATGATGATATAAGTCTGACAGATAATGTCTTCAGAAGTTGAATGCTTCATAGATCATAGAGCAGCTTATTGACTGAAATACAGACATTGCAGATACTGGGTTTTATTTTTAGCATGAAATTTCACTTGGGAAGCATGTTATCCGGTTTTTGTTCCATGTGTGTTATCAGGATGCCAGATTTCTGCCAGCAAGATCAGCTTCATGTGAAACAACACCAAACTGCTTCAGTGTTTAGCATCTTGAGTCTGTCCCTCCCATCAAAAAACCTTCCTCAGAACTGACTCTTCCTTATGGGGGTGGGGGGAAGCAGCTCGGTAACTGTTAACAATGAAGTAATCATGGTGAGCTATAAAGTTGCATCTTAATAAACCTAAAGAAGGTTGCACTGCTATATATATACACAAATACAGTAGCTTTCAGAAGCAAATGCCATAGCTGCAGGAAATTGTCACCAGCTTGAAAACAATTTTGCTTTCTGCCTAGGATGAGAGGTTGGGCTCCTGTCCATCTGACACTGGGCAGTTTGCTTCAACTTAAAGATGGCTTTTGGTTGGGAGGGACAGACTGAAGGCATATGTTGAAGCAATTTTGTGTCATTTCACATGAAGTGAACTCACTGACAAAAATCTGCTTGGAAGATTTTGGAAAAGAATCAGATGGTAATAATTAAAAATATGTAGAGTGAAAGTGGGAGTGAGCTAGATAGATAAGAGGTGGCAGCTTTGTGAGTGGGAACAGATACCTTTTGGTTAGAGAGCAAGCTAGGGAAGAGATTAGACTGGGACTTGGAGATCCAGCATATGCTGCCAATTTATATTGCCATAGTAAATTATATGATCTCTTGAACTCTAGCAAGTTACTGTGATAGTTCTCTTGTGTCGTCAGGACTTTGTCAAGAGACTTCATTGCATACAGGTGTTAGATGATTTTTTCTTTTTTTTTTCCTATCTGCTTTGTATCTCAAAGTGATAGAGCTGCAGAAGTTAAAATGACTTGAGTTTGCAAGCATCCAGACAAGAGAAGAAAATATTTAATTTTGAAGCTGTGAACTCTCGAGCATGAAAGGAAGTGTTGAAGGGAAGGAGGCTTTAAAAGAATAAATAATACAGATGAGTTTTTTCAGCTGTGAAAAAAATGTTTCCTGTAAATATTAAGATGTCTTTAGCAGTGTGTTTGGTTTGGTTAGTTTCCGGAGAAGATAGGAACTTTTCTTTTTTAGACATCAAAATGGTTTGTCATACATCTAGTGCTTTTAGCACCCTACATTCATCTTGCTTGAATTTAGTGTCTAATGATGCTAATAGGAACAATGGTTGCTGAAAATTCTGCCCCTTGTTAGTACGGAAGAGTCAAATACTTGTAGTCTGTGAAGCAATTGACACAGTTTCAAAATCTGGACAGCCAATCAAGAATGCTCCTTTTTTAATTTAGTGTGCAACAGTGGATATTACATTGTTTTGAATTTGTTTTCTTGTATGATTTTTAATAAGCTAAAAAACTTTATTCTTTTTCTAGATTTGTTCCTGACCTTCCATAAAAATGTCCAAGGTAAGAACATTTCTGTCTTATAATGTAACAATGTGAAACAGAGAATTTGTTTTTAAGTATTAATCTAGAAGGGTACTGTCTGTAACTTGCATCGTGTTTGATGGTGAATGTGTATGCTAAATTTATGGGGCATAAATAAGATAGAATTCACATTTAGAAGACATAGTATTGAAAGACTGAATGATGTAAAACATATATTAAAGTAGTTTCCTACAAGTATAAACCTCTACAGTTAACTAATACTATTGGAATTATTTAATTTTGGTCGTGTTGTTGCATACAAGCTCCCTGGTGCATTTTCATTGAAACTTCCATTCTGCTACTGTGTTTTGAGTAAGAGTCATTTAAGAAAACAATGTTCTTAGTTTTCTTCATTTAATAATAGAGTCAAATGATCTAGTAAAATCCTTCATAATCAATATGATAACTTATTATTGATGTGCTTGTATTCGTCTAATTCTTGACCCTTACATTTGGTGTAATAGATAAAACATCTACGTTAACTTACTGGAGTGAAATGAATTATAAAGGTTACTTGAGAAATGTGTTTGAAGAGGGAAATGAATAGATTTAAAGATCTCTCTGCAGTATTTGTGTAAATCCAGCCCACTTCCCCTTTAAAAGAGATGTCTAAAGAGGACTTCCAGCAGATGGCTATCACTTTACTAGTTGTTCAGGTTTTTCATTTGGATGTGCTAAAAACAGATTAGAAATGGCTTTTTTATTTTATCAGACCATAAACACTGGATACAAGCTTTTTATTTCAAATATGTGTGAAGATACTGTTTAAAAAGTGTGCGATTAGTAAATGCAGTTCGTACTTGCATAAGTAAATCTTTGGGGTTTTGTTTTGGTTTTGCATAAGGTGATGTTGGCTGGATAGCTGAACAAATTAAACTTTTTTTCTTTTTTTTAAACTCTAGGTGAATGCAGTTGTTCTATATGTCATTGTGAAACTGCTGAGTAGTAGGAATACCTACTACTTTTTTCTCTATATGTGTCATGTAGCTTCAAATCATTTGAAGTAACTGAGGAAAGCAGTTGTACAAAGAAGTATGTCTTGTGTGATTGTTTATTGTTGTCTTATTTTATTTTTAGCAACAGCCTGCTCAGTTTACCAACCCAGAAACCCCTGGCTATGTTGGATTTGCAAACCTTCCCAATCAGGTTCACCGGAAGTCTGTGAAAAAGGGGTTTGAATTTACTCTTATGGTGGTTGGTAAGGAAACGTTTTATAGTCTTTCTCAAAATTACTATTTGCTCACAGGGAATTCGGAATTAAAATGAACGTTACTTTCACTTTTGTAAGGCTTCAGCTTATATCAGGAAACTCTTCTGTACTGTAGCATTTAACTTTCTTTTATAGTTTATAGATTCATGCAGCAGTTGTCTTCCACACTACAAACCATGTTTGAATACATTAATAAGTTTGTGGGTGAAGTAAAGAAATTCTGTTGTGCACTCCAGTGATCATTACGTCCTTCCTTCTATCCTGCCTTACAGGATTCAAACATTCAATTTAAAATATAGTTTAAAACTGGTTTTGTACTTGAATGCAGTCTTTGTTTGCTTGAGTGTCTTGATAAAGTGAATAGCGTTAAGGAGACTGTTGTATTTAAAATGTTACTTATGCTTCTGTAGTTCTAAAGAATCCAAGCTCTGGTCTTTCTACCCCTTCTAGATGCTATTGTAAGAGAACAATGAGAAATGGATTAGTTGGTTTTGAAGTGAGCTATTACTTTTTAAGTTGATCTTGATTTTCTGTTAGTTATAATTTAAAGTTTAATTCTATTTGATATTTCACTGAGAATTTGTGTTGGTATCTGGAATGGAAAGAAAAATCTCGTGTGTCTGCAGAAATACCTTGATCCTCTGAGAAGTCGATGTTACCTTTGCAAATTAAGTAGGCTCCCAAATCAGACTTGGGCTTCTTCTATATCTCTCCTGGTCATACTGCTTGCAAGCTGTAACTTCAGAGTTTTGAACTCTGTAATTACTTCTTTTAAAATAGGCTTTTGCAAGGAGTACCCTAATAGAATTAGGTTCTTTACCTGGCATCACAAGAAGTAAATCACATTTGAGTATTAGATTTGTCCACAGTGAAAACAAGCAGGAGAGGTGATGAGGTACATGAAAGGAGGTGTCTAAGTTCTTAATTGATTAGGATTCCAGTAGTTAAAGGAAGAGTCTGTCCTCAAACCTTTCATTAGTTTTGCCAAATGACAGCCTTAGTATTGCTTTTATCCTGTTTCTGTCTTTTGTAGTTAAGTGTTGGACAGAGTTGGCTCTTATTTTTGTCTTCCTAGAATTTTATTGTAGTTGTTTACTGTAAACATTGGATTTGCTTTGGAAAATATAATGGATATCTTATAAAATCTAAGGATAAAGCCAAACTATAAGCAGATGTTTCACATTATAGTATCTACTGTAACTCTCCAGAATTGTAGTTCAGTGATGCTAGAAATCTGAACAGTTCTGAGAAACAAAAGCTGCGCTTTCTCTGATGCAGCTAAATTTCATTTCCATATCTCTTTGAGATTAATTGCAAGTAGTGCTATGTGAAACAGTTCTGGCAGAAAGCTGTGTAAAAATATATAGACCAAATAGTTGCTTCTAGCCTCTTGTAAAATAGAAAACTGTGGAAATGGCAGAGTAACAGGCAATTAATCCCACCCGTGTCTCAGGGTAAAATGTAACTTTAGAGTTGTTGCCTGCCAGTGTTCTAAGGTTAAAATAAAAACTACAGGAAAAGAACTTGGAGAAAAATAATTTCATTGAAAATTTGGTGTGATATTTAAGATTCACTACCAGAGGGAGGCAGTCAATGTAAGATAAAATAAACTGTGCTTTAAATTGTTGATTATTTCAACAGTTTGGAATGTGAATTTTTTCTCTTGAAATATGCATGGGGTTTAAGTGTGTTTTCTTGTGAGCTGTATCACAATATCACAATGCCTGTATTGAAATATTATTCTCTATTAAATTGCCATGCTTCTTAATTTCTGAGTAGGAGAATGTTTCTTTAAAAGCTACCTGTACTGGTGGAGTCCTAATCAAAGATTTTTCTTTGCATTGTTTTTTTCCTGCTATTGTTTATTTTGTAGTTCGTGAAAATGTGACCTGGGGTTATAACAATTTGGCTGCTTTGCTGTGCTGCTTCCAAAGAAATTCCATCCACCTGTATTTATTAACAATTTCATGTTTGTTCTCATTATTAAGCTATGACTACATTTAAATAATTATTTCACTTGAGAGTCACTAAACTGTAACTACTGTGGCCAGTAATTAGAATAACTACTATTTTTATTAATCCTTGACTATGAAAACTGATTTGTTTTACATGTAATATTTACCCAGACTGAAAGTATGGAATGTGCCACTGGTTAAAATTGTACTTATTTTGATTTGCTGAAATGATGCCATGTGACTGATGAGTTACTCTGGTTTCATGTTTCTCTACCTGGTAAAGGCTGCACTGATAAAATCCAATCTCAAGATATGTATTCTATAAGGCATTAAAAACTGTCAGCTCCTATTCAAATCTTTATTTAAAAAATTATTCCACCTCTTTTTGTTCAGGTATTTTTGTCAGACTCCTATTGTGAAGTAATTTGTGTTAGTAGGGGGGTCATGCAGCCCATCATTTTTAACGTCTAATTTTTTTAAAAGTAATCCTATCAACACCTGAAATAAACCCAAAATTCTAGAAAAGGATTTGTTCAGTGAATTCAAGTACTGAGCACTGTGAATGTTTGTTCTGATTAAGATCTTGATCTTTAGCTAATTAGTTGGCCTTTGAACTTTCCTCATGGCTCAGTCAGTAGCCCTAGAACAAAAATACATTTATGGAACGCTTTGGTAATCCCCAGTTTTATCAGTGGAAAAAAAATTGCTCTGTCTGCTCAGTGGTTATGTCATATTCCTCTTCCCTTGTATTCTTGTTTGCCATATTAGCAGAAAAAGCCGAAATAAGTCACTTCATGGTAGCTGGCTGTGCAGAAGTTCAGCAATCCCTTTTTCGTTGTTTAAATTGGTGATAATAATATAGGCAGGATCTAGCTTCTCATTGTGTATGATCTTTCACATTCTGGAATGATAGAAAAGCATGCCTTAAAACAGGAGACATGAAATAGGAAGTTTTAAGTCTAAATTGATCACATCTTCGCTTGACTAGCAGATTTAATTACAAATAATCAGTGAAAGCTCTGAGAGTGTATTATAAAGCTGAGATGTAAAAATTGTTATTCAACCTTTTTGTGCAATCTTTTCTAATACAAAATTATAAGCTGTAAATATTTTAATATGAAAATTTACAGTAACGAAAAAATACATATTCTGATCACATTGTCTGGATACAGTTAAAATTATTTATGTAAATATGTTGAATTTATCTTTATATTGAACCACAGGTGAATCTGGATTGGGAAAATCTACGTTAATAAACAGCCTCTTCTTGACAGATCTCTACCCAGAAAGGATAATCCCAGGAGCTGCTGGTAAACACACCTTTGTTCTAGTTCCTCTGTTCTTGATGATTTTTAGAGTTGAGTGCTTTTACCTTTGGATTTTAGTCATAGCTAGTATTGATTTCTAGCTGTAATAATTTCTGTTGTATTTCCTGATGCTTGAACTGTTTGATAGAGTTGGTTCCTTCTGTAGCCAGGATATATATGGGGTCTTCGTTTAGTCTTCCAGTGTATTCAGATTAACACCTAGAAAGTTGATCCCTTCTTTTGCTTAAAAAAAAAAAAGTCATCATATCACAGTAAGATAAATAATAATCTAAAACAATTGAAAACTTTCTTTAATTTTTAATCTATTGCAGTTCTAAACACATGCATTGTTTATGCCTGCTTGGACTTGCAACTTAATTCCTTTGCTTTGGGTTGATACTTAGTGAATGTGAACTTCACGCCCTTTCCTTCTACCGTCCCTTGTCCCTTTTTCATTCTGTTAACCAAGGCATACAATAATCCAATGAAAGAGAATATTGTAACAGAAGACGACGACGGTATTTTTTTTCTCTCTTTGCTACTTGTTGAATGACTTGCTTTAATAATTTATCATGTTAGCTGACGATCACTTTCACCTTAGGAAAAAATCCATTATATATAATTTAGTATTGCTCTCCAAATTGCTGATAATGTACAGTTTTTTCTCAGTCCCTTTTGCCTTAGTTTCTACATTATATTTAAGAGGAGTATGAAATCTCACATACTCTTCTAACAAAATCTGAAGAACTTAAGTACTGAGCCTTGCTGTTATCAGGCCTTCGAGGTAATTTATGAAGTAATTTTTATATGGTTGCATTTGCCAATTAATCTTTTGAGCTTATCTCAAAATGACACAGTCTTATAAACTCTATTCTGAAAGATCAAGTTTATTGTCTTTTAGAGAAGATTGAACGCACTGTGCAAATTGAAGCCTCAACAGTTGAAATTGAAGAGAGGGGTGTGAAACTGCGTCTGACAGTTGTAGATACACCAGGATATGGAGATGCTATCAATTGTAGAGACTGGTATGTACACAGAGTATATGTTGATCTATGTATTAGACTGTCGTCCATTTCATATTTGTTTGGGGGAGGGAATGTGTGTGGGGTGGAATAAGTAACTAAAGTGGGGCTATATTCCAGGCTGGACTCTGACCTTAAAGGTCCTTTCCAACCTAAACTATTCTATTATTCTGCATAACTATGCAATTCAAAGTAGGATGGCCCACATGGCAGCCCTAGCTCTTTTAAACACTTCCATTCTGAATTATACCGTTAAGTCATTATCTTCCCCTTTTTTGGTGTGTTACACAAAGTGCTGAATTTGAGGTATGATTTTTGGAGAAATGGGCATGTTTTCTAATTTTGAGGAAGCTTAATTTAAGTGTTATGAGTTATTCAGAAACACATAAAGAGGCATCAATAATTTCCATACAACTTGAAACAAATTTTGTGACATGGATATATATTTTTTTTTTTTCTTAGTCAACTATTTTTCAGTTTGGAGGAGTTTTAAGTGAACCATGACCTTGATTTTTTTATAGTCAGGAAGCAGTGGAACCACTGGGACAGAAGAAATTCAGCAGTACTCTGAGAAAGTAATTCATCTAGTCTTCAGTGCAAGTAAAGATCTCATCCACATTGATTTAGATCTCTCATCTTTAGATCTCATCCACATTGATTTGTACACTCTCAGATTCTGTGCTTCATTTTTAAGTGCATTTTCATCATCTTTGGGTTTGGCTGGGTTTTTTTGAGAAATTTATATTATAAAAAGTACTAAGAAATAATGTTGAGATGAATGATGATCAGTTTTCAATGGTAATCCCTCTTCCCACATCTGACAAGCCTGTAAACCTCAAGGCAGGGACTAGGGAAACAAAGTTCCTCCCATAATAAGTGAAGATCAGTTTTAAGACCACCTGAGGAACTTGAACATACGTAAGTTCATCCAACAAGATTCATCCCGGGTTATCTATGGCAGATGTAGTTGACAAGCCACTCCATCAAATTTCAAAAGTCATAGAAGTCAGGCAAAGTCCCCAGTGACTGTAAAAACGGGAAACATCATGCCTGTTTTTAAAGAGGGTTAAAAGGATGACCGTAGGAAGTACTGACCAGTCAGCGTCACCTCCATGTCTGGTAAGATCATAGAACAAATCCTCTTGGAAGATAGGTTGAAACATATGGAAGGGCAAATTGTGCCTGACTAATTTGGTGGCCTTCGGTGGAGTGGATAAAGGAAGACCTACTGATGTCATCTACCTGGACTTCTGTAAGGCCTTTCTTATGGTCCTCCATAACATTCTTTCCTCTAAATTGGAGAGATACGGGTTTGATAGACAAGCTGTTAGATGGATAAGGAATTGGCTGGATGGCTATGTCCAAAGAGTTACAGAAAATGACACAATGTCTAAGTGGAAACCAGTAATGAGTGGTGTCCCTCAAGTGTCTGTAGTGGGACCAATACTATTTAATATCTTGATCGACGACATAGTAGAATTGAGTCCACCCTCAGCAGCTTTGCAGATGATACCAAGCCGAGTGGTGCAGTTGATTCACTGGAAGGAAGGGATGCCATCCAGAGGGACCTTGATAGGCTTGAGGAATGGGCCCATGCAAACCTCATGGAATTCAACAAGGCCAAGTGCAAAGTCCTGCACAGGGGTTGGGGAAATCCTCAATATCAATACAGACTGGGAGATGGAAGGGCTGAGACCAGTCCTGCAGAGAAGAATTTGGCAGTACTGGTGGATGAACAATTGGACATGAGCTGGCAATGTGCGCTTGCATCTCTCAAAGCCATTTGTAACCTGGGCTGGATTAAGAAGAGCGTGGCCAGCAGGTGGAGGGAGGTGATTCTCCCACTCTACACTGCTCTTGTGATACCTGCATCCAGCTCTGGATCCCCCAGTGCAAGACAGACATGGACCTGTTAGAGCAGGTCCAGAAGAGGGCCACAAAAATGATCCAAGGGCTGAAACAGCAGTGAAGAAATACTGAGAGAGTTGGAGTTGTTCAGCAAAGAGAAGGCTCCAGGAAGACCTTGCTAAGGCCTTTATATACATAAAAGGGGCTCATGGGAAAGATGGAGAGACTTAGTAACAGGGCAGTGGGCAACAGTTTTTAACTGAAAGAGGGTAGATTTAGGTTGGACATAAGGAAGGAATTTTTTTACAATTATGTTAATGAGACACCGGGGCAGGTTTCCCAGAGAAGTTGAGGATGCCCCATCACTGGAAGGTTGGATGGGGTTTTAAGCAACCTGATCTACTGAAAGATGTCCCTGCCCATGGCAGCAGGGGTGGACTAGATGATCTTTAGAGGTCACTTCCAACCCAAACCATTCTGTGGTTTTAAAACAATTTGGAACAAGAAGTTTAGATTATCTTGAGCTGGTGTAATTAATACTAGTCGAAAGAGAAATAGTAACCCAAGAGAAATGTGCTGTAGAAGATGCGTGTTAGATGTATGTTTATTTTATCTTAATATAAAAAATATATGCATAGTAGTTTGTTATTCGGGAATTCAAGTAAACTGTTAAGTTTGGTGCTCTTCTACTCTTACAGCACCAGTAAATTAATTTTTGTCCATCAGCAGGTTGGTTCATCAGCAGGATGTCTTGGTGTTTTCTTATTACCTTTGAAGCATCACTAAAATTATTACCTATTTGGGAACAAGCATGATTTCTTGAATCCATATTTGTTTTACAGTTTTAAGACGATAATCTCTTACATTGATGAGCAGTTTGAGCGATATCTGCATGATGAGAGTGGCTTGAACAGAAGGCATATCATAGATAACCGGGTTCATTGCTGCTTCTATTTCATTTCACCGTTTGGTCATGGGTAGGTGTTTTTCTGTCTTTCTTATTTTTTAAATTATTTTAATTTGAGGAGTTGGTTTATGCCTGTTGACAAAGATTTTCAGATTCAGATTGCTATTACTTAAGGAAGTACTAGAACAGCTGGAGTTAATTGTGTGTGTTCTTTCTCTACGTGGAAGAAGAGAGATCTGTATTGGTGTGAAAACAAATTGATAATTTAGATTAAAAAGAAATAAAACTTTTTCTCTATTTTAATCTTAGTCTTAAGCCTTTAGGTAATTTAGATTAAAATTTTTCCATATTTTAATTTTAGTCTTAAGCCTCTGGATGTTGAGTTTATGAAGGCCATACACAACAAAGTAAATATTGTACCAGTGATTGCAAAAGCTGATACGCTATCTCTGAAAGAGCGAGAAAGACTAAAGAAAAGGGTAAGTATTTTTCTAGCTTACCAAAAAATGTTGTACTTTGGTTATAGCAGCATGGTCATTGAAGAGAAGGTTGAGTGAGAATGCTTTTCCTCTGTCCTAGCTAGGAAAAATATAATCTCATGCACAGTGTAACATTATTTAATATGTATTTTGATATCTTGTAAATTCTTTATTCTGTATTTAACTGAGAAATTGTCCTTAAAATGTTGCCTGTGAAATGGCAGATTGGCTATATTTAGAATTACATTGAGTGAATTTTGAAACTTTGGAAAAATATTTAAATGCATTTACTAAAGATGATTGCTCCCTTACCTGTTTAATCAGGTACAAAGCAGAGATGGTATCTGCATCTATAATGTGCATGTATTTTTCTACCCAACCAGGATTCTGATTATTGAAAAATAGGTTTTTCAGAGATTTTTCTGATTTTGGGATTGTTTTTCTTCCTCTATGTCACTCTCTTCTATTACATTCCGTTTTTAATTCCATAGGCAAGATACATTCAGTCTTGCAGGACTTGATGCTATGTTTGCTGAGGGGGTAAAAAATGCAACAGACCATCATGGATTAATAACAACTATGAAATTTTGAAAGAAGTGTTAGAATTAACTTTCCAGAAGACACACTTGATCCAGTCATAGCTGTTATATTTAAAACTGTATCTATTTTCTTTTTTTTCAGGTATTCTGAAAATCCTTATAGTTGTCTTACCCAACTTGCAATAAAAATAGAGAAGTATACTTTAGTTTGATACATGTATTGTGCTAGAATTCTACAGAAATAAAGATTTTTTTTCTTTTTTTAAGACCAGAATTTGAGTTTATAGCAAATGGATCCCAGCTGCAGGTGCCATTCTTAGCAGATATGAAGATGGAAAAACTAAAAAAACTATTTTTTGTGTCTGTAGCTCAGTTAGATTTTTTTAACACTCCCACCCTTACACTCCAAATAGTAATTCAGAGGCAAGAGCAAGGAGTTTTAGGCTGTTCAAAGCAATTATGACTTCTGCTGAGTCAATGCTTTATAATTTAAAAAAAAAAGCAAAAGTTTAAAAAAAGCTCTGTTTCTTATGTGTAATCCACAAGGCACAGTGTTTACTTGAACACTGTTTTCTGCAAGTCTGTGGCAAGTAGTTGTTGAATATCATGAAGAAATATGGTGTTTAAAAACAAATACTTGCTGAATTATTTGGATCAGTAAGATAGGCCCAAATTTCTCAAGAGACTGTGTATAACTGATTAAATAATTTTAATTTAAGAATTAAAAGTACTGACTTTACATGTATATTATCTCAATTTCTTATATTATAAATCTCAGATTCTGGATGAAATAGAAGAGCATGGCATCAAGATTTATCACCTGCCTGATGCTGAATCGGATGAGGATGAAGATTTTAAAGAGCAGACCAGACTCCTGAAGGTATGAGTGACTTCATAGATTATGTATGTAGATAATATACTGTATCTTTTTGGACTGCTCAGAGGGCTTTAAAACAAGAAAGTACCGTGACTTGCAGTGAGACCTGGCGTGAGTCACTGTGTCTCTGTGCCTAGGCTTCCCTATCTGCAAAATGATGGTAATTATTTTTTTTTTTTTTACCCCTTCAAATTAAAAGCATTGTGAACTTATTAC
Source organism: Bucorvus abyssinicus (assembly GCA_009769605.1). Taxonomy (NCBI): domain Eukaryota; kingdom Metazoa; phylum Chordata; class Aves; order Bucerotiformes; family Bucorvidae; genus Bucorvus; species Bucorvus abyssinicus. The sequence goes on from CM020035.1 coordinate 17,357,563, forward strand.
TATAATACGCAGTGCTGAGCAGAACAAGCGGTGTTCTTGGAGTTGTTTGTTCTGGCTCATTATTAGTAATTTTTGTATTTTTGACTTTCAGGCCAGCATTCCGTTTTGTGTAGTGGGATCTAATCAACTCATTGAAGCCAAAGGTAAAAAAGTTAGAGGTCGACTCTACCCATGGGGTGTAGTGGAAGTGGAGAATCCGGAACACAATGACTTCCTGAAGCTGAGGACCATGTTAATGTAAGTTAGAAAATTCTAGTTAAATGGTAGTTTAAAAAAAATAATCACCAGGAAGATAATTCAGACACTGTCTTGGGGGTTTGGAGTTGTTGTGTAATCCTTGGAGGCATCCAGAATTTGCCTGGAGAAGGCCATGAGCAGCCTGGACATAGCTGGCCTAGGAAGGGATTGGACCACATAGGCTCAATAGGTTCTTTCCAATCTGAATTACTGAATGATTCCATGAAAATAATCTCTTGTCTAATTCTTTTGCCAAACACAGTGCTGTATTGCTGTTCAGATCCTCAGGAACATAAACCAGGTTGCTTCTCCCCTTACGCTTATTTAAATATATCTATGTGTAGATACATATCTGCAAAAGAGTAGACATCAAAAGTCCATTGGTTGATTTTTTTTTTCAGGCTTTGCTACTCTGCTTCCCCTGCCTAGCAGTGCTTCATCAAACGCCTCACCCAGGAGGACAGCTTATGTCAGGGTTTCCTCAGGGTATGAGGTGGTCTCTCTGTGTCTTCTATTGCACCAATTTAACTTAAATTAGCTTTTAAATTAGCATATTAAATGGTTGTACATGCTGAAGGCCACATCGGGGCCCAATACAATGATGAATGTGACGAGCTGGATAAGCAAGCCTGATGAGAGCGACATGAGATAGTTTTACCTTTTATATTATTTTCTTCTTTCAGTGTAGCACACATATGCACGACTTCCGGAGGTGACCCAGGATCTCCACTATGAGAACTTCCGCTCATGAGAGCTCAAACGAGGTGGTGGCAGGTTGTCATCTTAGAGTTACATACTGTTTCTTCCTCTTCTGAATTTATTTTTTGGTCTCTCTCTATCTGTCTCTCCTACCATTTCAATGCTAGGATTTGGTAGTGTGGACAGCTCTGTAGCTCCAGTTAGTGCCAAGTTCAGTTGACCAGCAACTCATTCTGAATGTAAGAAAAATTATTTGGTAAATCTGAAGAGACAGTTGTGACATTAAAAGATATAGTTAGATCTCTGCTTTGTTTTAAAGCTTGAGCACAGTTGGACTGGAATGTTCGAGATAAATAAGTAGGGCAGATGTCTATGGTAAATGTCTTAAATCTGCAGTGGTGATACATTAAAAGAAGTTCAGGGTTTGGTTTTTTTTTTTTCCAGAATTAACTAATAGAGTATTTGGATTGTGTATTTAAAAAGAGAAACTCAAGTCTTTCTGCAGTACTTCATTAAACATGGTATACATCAATAATTTCTCTTTGTATAGCAGTCACAGGGCAATGTCTTTCAAGACTATTTTGAGCTGTGTGGGTCTAGGGCACCTGTCTCTCTGGTAACAGAGACAGGCAAGAACACTCCATTAACTAAATAGCAGGGTTTGTAAAGTTGAGTCTGTGAGTTCATGTTGAAAACTGGGTATTTCCTGGTTTAGATTTTTTGGTTGCTTCTTTTATTTCAACCACTAGAGGGTTTCATAATTGCACATTTCAGTGGGTTTGATATATTTTGAGAAGCTTCTTTCATCATGCTGTTGACATAGGTTTTGCACGTGCCTAGTCAGTTTTCAGGAAAAGGAGTTTGTCTCTGCCTATAGCATTGGCCTACAAGTCCACTTTTTCCTTCAGGCAAGATGACATGTTCTTCTCCCCTGAGTTTTAAATCCTGTCTTCTGCAAATCAAGCTAAAAAAAATATTTTTGCCAAGTTCTGGTGCCTGTTATCCAACAGATATGTACAAAGGCCTTAGAAGTAATGTAACCTAAGGTCATCCAGATTTAAAATAAAGTTTACCAATTTTTAGAGGATTTAAAGTTGACTTTGCCAAGGACTTGTGACAGTAAGTTGCTGTTAAGTTGGGTATCTTTCTTTGTGGAACTAAAACATGGTTTTGTATCTCGTCTAGTTAAGTAGCCCATATATCTTTGTTTTCACATTTTTGAAGTGGTGCTAGAATTTAGCTAGGTTTACTATAAGTGAGGATAGTTTGTATGTGGATTTATTTCAAACTTGCACCCACCCCACTGGCAGTGCTTGGCAATTAGTGCTTGTTGACTGTATTCACTAGTGTTCTTAGAGACTTTTGGGCACAGGATTTTTTGACAATCTTTTTCTCTGTTAACCTTTTAACAAGTGTCAGTTTGCTCTGCACTTTTGATGGCACTTGCATGGTTAGATCTATTAGCAGATCTTCCCCATTGCAACATGGGACAGGAGAAATCTATTAGCAAAACGGTAGGTAATCCTGAAAATACAGTACATAAAAATATTCTTGTGTTTGGTTTTTCAATGTGAACTAGAATGTCCCAATTAAGCAAGAGTTTGTTGACATACTGATTGAAAGCATTTGCTTAATTTTGACAAGAGTAATCAATCTTTGTACTATAACACATTATACAAAAGAAATCTTTTTGGACTTGAAAAAAAAAAAGTGACTACACTAGAAAAATTAAGTGGAGTGAAGGATAAAGAGTTCCTCCAACTGGAAGGATTCCAGATATGTACAGTGGTTGAGTTACTTCTGTGGTTTTTGTTATAAGCCTTTTAGATGTTTGCTAGCAAACATGGTTCATGAAGTTAGAGATGGGATAGGTTTCCAGATACAGAATTCCTTAGAGCACTTGTTATTTTACAAGTTGCTTCCATATTTTTGTTAACATCTTGTGCAGCATTATCTTAAACTTATTTTGATTTAGTTGTACTGATTTATTGCACTAATGAAAGAATTGAGTATGTGTTTGCAGTATTTCTGAATTTGCTATATCTGTGTCATACTCAAATTGCAATCAGTTAAGATAATGTTATGCTCAGGTAAACTGTTATACTGGAGTACTGTGTAACTGTTCATTTTTTATTGATACCGACAGGCAAAAATCTGTCATTTTAAAGTCATAGCTAGAATGGGTTTTGAAGTTTATACTTTTTCTGGGCACAACTTTATGAAGGAGTAAGGGATAAATAGATGTCTTAAAGACAATTTAAAATCATTAATTGCAGTCATGTGGGGAACATGTTACAATGAATTTTGTTTATATTATGAAACACTGACCCGTTCTAAGAGCCTTGATTTTTTTCAACAAAGCATTCTGTGGAAGTTCAAAATTGAGAATGTATTTATGTTATTGAACAATACTAATCTTATTTTAGGAAAATAGAAGATGAAGAAGTAAATAAAGACCAGATTCTGCTGGAAAAAGAAGCTGAAGTAAGATGACAGAACTCTGTACTCTTGGGATGTACTCTAATGATTGTATCACTACTTTAAGTCAAATGATATGTCAATTTGTAAAGGAGAAAGAATTTGCTAATATAAAGTTATTCAAGGTGCAGGAACAAAATGGAATGTGAAGAGGCGTAGAGAAGTTTCAGGATACTGATCTATTGGAATAAGTAGAATCTGGTAAAATACTTGATGCAGGTAATGCATGTTGTGTGGGGAGGGACAGCCATCCTCACATGAGTGAAGGTTCTAAAGTTAGCAATTACAGGTTAGGAAAAAGTTCAGCTCTGCAGCAAAGGAGGAAACATTGGCAGAAATTGTCAGGAATAGAGTGACACAGAAATTCTCATTCTGCCACTATGGGAAATCCATAATGCATAGCTCTAGTGTTATCATTGTCCCCCTAGCCCAAAAAGGATGTAGCTAAGACTAGAAAAAGTACAGTGAATAGCAAAAAGTGGGCAGAAAGGCTAAAGTGGCAATCTGAGGTGGGTCCTGTAAAAGTGGAGGTGAAGTTAATGTTCTTGTTGGGAAGCAGATGATAGAGAGCAAGGATACAGTAAGGGGCTTACCTCATCATAGATGACAGGATGAATGGAAGTCTACTAGTTCAGAACTGTCAGATTTCTAGAGTTTGAGAACATATATCAGGAAATACTGGGAGTGTGCACCTGGCTGTTAGGCTCTTCCATGCATTTGCTAATGGCCAGTGTTGGAAAGAAGATGAAGTTAGAGGGACTTTGTTCTGCCCTAGCACAAGCAGACAGTCTTCTACTAGTGGTCTTAGTGGCTACTCTAAGTCCCAAAAGATAACTAGAGTAAAAATGAAAAGTCACTTGTTTCAAGGAATAGGAAAAAAGAATAGTATAAACATTTCACAGGTTTAATTAAGTATTGTATGTACAACATCATAGAATCATGGAATACCAGGTTGTAAGGGACCTCAGGAGTCATCTGGTCCAACCTTTTTGGAAAAAGCAAGGTCTAGACAAGATGGCCCAGCACCCTGTCGAGTTGAATCTTAAAAGTGCCCAATGTTGGAGAATCCACCACTTCCCTGGGGAGATTATTGCAATGGCTGTTCTCATTGTGAAAAATTTTCCTCTTGTGAAACATTGCTGAATTAATCTTAGTAGCGGAGTTACGTGATTACCCTCTGTTGAAATGTTGCAATGCTCTAAAATTGAGCTTCAACTATTTTTAATAATGCTTATGTCTCCTTGGATGTTTTTTCCTGAAATACTTGCTTCCACCTATTCATAACTAGCAAGGGAGTTGGGAAGTAATCCTGAGAATTTTTTTTTTAGTGACAGTAGTTTGGAGGTACATAAACAAGTTGCTTTTCTTCTGGTGATAATGTGTAGTAACTGTGTTTGTTCAGCACCATCATTTTTATGCATTTACTTCAGAGGAAGCAGAGGCTTAAAAATCTCATCCCAAATTACAATAATAAAGCCTGCTTATTTCAGTCAGTAAATTTCCAGCCTCTTAAGGGATGAAGAGCAGCAGTAGATGATGTCATAACCTGAGATTGTAACCTATCAGATAAAGATAATGCAGATATGTGTTCCCTCTTTAATATAAATAATTACTAGTCTGGTGGCAGTGAAGAACCACAGTCTGAGGTGAGATTAGGCTACAGGATTCTTCTGTGCTACTTTTCCAGCTTCGTCGCATGCAGGAGATGATTGCAAGAATGCAGGCACAGATGCAGATGCAGATGCAAAGTGGAGAAGGAGATAGCAGTGCAGGTCATGGACACCATGTATAAAGTCTTTGGTAAGATGTTCAAATATCCACTTAAACAGTTTTTCTTTTCAACCACTCATTGTGGTTGATATTAAGAAGTTTTAGAAAAAATGTTTTCAAGATGGGTTTGCATAGGTTTTAATCTTAATTTCAATTTTTAAGGTTTATCTGATGTTTGTGAAGTGAAATGGCTTGGAGCCAAACTAAACGTTAGTGTGGTAGTGTGTGTATATATGTATATATAGTCATGGTTTCATTGTGACTTTTCAAATGTGTGCAGTTCTTTCTGGTTTCTAACTGTAAGAAGATAGCTGATCTTAAATAGTATTTTTCTGTCTTGGTTTTAGATTACTTTATACAGTGACTGAAAGGAGACCTTCTGAATTATGGTGATGTTATACAAGAACGGATGTCTTCTACTCAACGTGTGGCTTGGAGTTTGCTTTAGATTTTAACATGGAAATGCATTGTGGTCATTCTTGCGATACATATTTCATAACGTAGTCAGTAGGTATTTTATATATTATATACATTTGACTTTGTTTAGTAATTCTTATATTGACCTTATTTGCATTTGCCCATTGTATTAGGGATACAAAATAGACTGCAACTTTTTATCCTGATATGGCGTTAGATATTTTTTTTTTTTAGTGTGGCTTATTAGCTCCCTGCTTTTAACTTCGTATTACATTCAGAAATAAACAGCTGTCAGTAATATCTTGTTCAGTGGCATGTAATAGTCACCTCACTAAGGATCCCTGCAATGTTAATTTTTATATTTTTTGCAGTGTTTACAGGTGTGTGTCTGTGAGACCTTTTTCTGGCCTTTTTCTGTCTGCTCAGTGCAGATTATTTCCTAGGCTTCTGCCTTGTGTCTTAACAAAAGAAATAAGAGAAAATGCCTCTTTAAGATGCACACTGTATTTTATATGACAGGCATTACTTCCTTCAGATTTAACTTTCAGGGATGTGTATCCTTTATTGTTTGCCTAAAACCTCTTTACTCTATTGCAGATAATTTTTAAGAGTTTATTGTAGGTTAGCACAAATCTGTCCTGCTATTTTGTGGCATTACAGTAGCCAAATAAACTTGAATAATGCTGATATTATTGAGGTAAACCCCAAAGAGTAGTTTTCTATGCATGAGTGTTTCCTATATTCAAATGCATAAGAAATTCTGTAATTCCTAATGAGTATTTTCATACTATTTTTAGGGCGTTGCAAACTGTTAATTGTAGTATAAAATATATACCAGCACACTTCTCTTTTTTTTTAAAGTGATCTGTGCCTAACAGAATCAATGCAAACTGTATTTTAAGGTCTTGCTCCAAGATGGAGTTAGCAGTGTTACTTCAGAAGTGACTTGGAGCAGTTACACTTTTTTTTGTGTGTGCATGTGCCAAGGTCGCTTTCCTTAACACTGACAGTAAAGGAGACTGTTTTTCAGCTTGGCTGGACTTCTACTACATATCATGTCTGGTATTGTATTTGTAGTACGTAATAAACAGCTATGGCATACAGCTGCATAAGTGGTAGCTGACAGGGTAAGCAATAATAAACTATGGTTGGTTTTTCTACTACTTGTGATAAAGCCAGCAATCAAATTTTCTAATCTGATCTAGTACAAAACATTGTTATCTGAACAGCTAATAAATAGATAGAATTGTAACTTCTTTGTCTGCTTTGAGCTCAGGTGCAGCTGTGACTTTAATTTTTTCCAACTTTTTTTTAATTAATAGGATTTCTACAACTAATATGTAATTCCAGTGGTACTTAAGTGGCTAGATTAAATATTAACGTGCTAAACAACTGAAAATTTTACCTGCCTGAAACTACTATTTATGAATTATGTTTTATATTTGAATCTTCTAAAAACGTCAAGTAAAATCCTACATCGAAGCCTTTGCTAGGGAGCTCCAGTTTTCTTCTCAAAAGCAATTACTGTCAAGTTTTGCACACCTCGTTTGACCTTCTGTGAAAGTGAGAAAATGAGAAGCTTTTTGTGTGTTGAGATGCACAGAAGTGTTAAGTCCTATGTTGTCAAATATTTAAATTTCAGACTTAGATGGAAAAACATGCACTTCTAAGTTCTTGCTTTGCTTTTTCAAGAGAACGTGTAGAAACAAAGTAATGTGTCAGTATTATCAGAAAACACTCCACAGACCTTATTTATTTCTGAATCTTTTGATATATTTTTGTGAATCAGTTGTCATGAATTTACCAAAAGAGCTTACTAGAAACTTAAGTCATGGAATGCTTCATGAAGTCCCATGCTGTTCTTCAGTTGCCACAGATTTGGGTGGGGTTTTTTTATGATAATGCCACATTTGTCCACTTTTAAGTTACTTGTCTGGTCTCTCTCTGTTAAATGTTCTGAACAATAGCATGCTTCAGACTCTGCTTTACCAAGGAGAGCGACTCTGGTACATTTGTTTTCACCTGTAAGTTCGTAGGGTATGATAAGCTGCAACAGTACAATGAACCCCAAGAAAAACTGTGAAATCTAAAATGTATGCAAAAGGGAATTGATTGTACATGTAAATCTCTCTGGGTATGTTGGTTTGATAGCTCTTTCCTGTATTTTCTAACATGGAAACAAAAGGAGATTGTCCATGCATTTAGTGCTGTTCAGTCACTACCTGTGGAATTACTTTAAGCAATGTTTTACTGTTTGAAATACCACATATCTATTAAAATATTTGATGAGGATAAAGTATTCTGTTTGATTCTTAGGAAAATACTTTTTGATCTACAAATTCTAGCAGGAGAAATATTTTCCTATGTGGTTTTGTTTTGTTTCTTAATAGGAAAAAGCAAGTTTAGGGCACTTGCCATTTTAACTGCTAATTGCTGCTTCTTCCCAACTCTTAGGGGCAATCATTCATAGTTTGCTTGATGCCTCTGAAGGTCTATTTTCCCTTCACTTTTCTTGTGATAGTCTTGTAATTAATGGTTTCATGGTAAGAGATTAAAAGTGAGACTACCTTTCTCAGATTCTGTTTCAGACAAACTCAACTACTGGTAGAAGAAAGACTTGGAGACAAAAGGTAGATATTTTTTCGTGGCTTGCTAAATTGGCCACAATTCTTTTTCTGTTACAGCATTGTAACAGTTTTTTATTTTAGGAGTCAGAATAGTTTTGAATTTGCAGAGCTTTATAGTTGGTAGCAAAAATTAACTTGCTCTTGGTACAAAAATCTGTTATATTCTATGTATTGTCATTAGCCAAAAGTATAATAAAAACTGCTAAAGTACACATCTTCTTTTTTAATGATTCTTTATTATAATCAACGCTGGCAATATTGTTTGTGGTGATGTTTTAAATATAAAGGAGAAATGCAGATGTGGTTGAAAGAGAACACATTGATGAACCTGCATAAAATATGGTCGTTAAGTATTGTATGCTCCAAGTAAATTGGTATAGTGCATTTCTCTATGGGTGTTCCCAGAGCTGCGAAAGTCCTTCCTATGAGATCTTGCTTTTTCAGCAGCTCTCACCAAACTTGCATGTCTTTTAATTATTATGTTAGCATAGAATGAAGCTACTTGTGGTTAGGTGGTGCTTTAAGTGTTCAGAGTAATTGTTTTCTCCAGTGAGAGTGAAAGAGTGTTTGATCTTTGTTCTAGATACTCCAAAATAATTTAGGGGTTATCTTTCTGTGAAATAACTTAAATGACCCCTATGGCTATTACAGATTAAGAGCACCAGGCTGTGTCCTTGTTTTTGGATTCTTGAGCTAACTGTTACTATCAGGGGATTTTACAGTAGTACTTTAAATTTGGGCTGTGTCACTTTTGCACGTGCCCTGATCTGAACAGCTTACTTTGGGTTGCTGTATTGGATTGCTTTGCGTTGTTGGGGGGCACACATTATGCAGTCAGCCCACTCCACAGGGGTAAAACTTGTGTATTTTGTGATTTTAATGTATGTTTATGTTTCACTTCTCTGATGTATTTAGTGTGGAACTGGTACATTAAAGGAAGATTCATCTTTAGGCTATAGTGAGAGAAGAGGCAAGGAAGCATCCTCAATATGTCAGATCTACTTTTTGAAAGAAGACTTTTTGTTTGTGCTGATAGTATTTTTTTTTTTCCAGAATGGCATCCTTTCTGTCAGGTGTGGAAGACTAATTTTGTATTGGAATTCAAATCCAATTTTGGAAAGGAGTGCTGGAAAAGAATTGCACGATCAAGTTACACAATGAAATAATTACTGGAAAACTTACAGAAAAATCTTCAAGATACGTTAGTTCTGATAATTGTGGATGGAGACTGAAATAGTGTGTAAAAACTCACATACTAAGACTTCACAAAACTGGGTAAACATAAGATTTCTATTCAAAAATGTGTGGATTAGTGCCAGTGGTCTTCTCAAACCTTTTTATTACACACTCACGTGTAGAAAGAAAAAGGAAGATTGGGCTTGGAAAAAAAAAATAGAATTATTATGGTAGTTTAGTGTAAATATTATTATTAAAATAATGATAAACCTGACTATCCACATTGAAAATGTTCTTTGTGCATTGTTTTGCCATTGACAGTGCTAGAAGGAATGTTACACAAATGTATTTTTTTAGGCAGCATGTTGACTTAAGTGCTCACATGCTGCAACATGTTTTATTTTACTTCAAATCTGCTTAATAAACACAAGCTATCACATTTTAGAGGAATTGCAGTGCATTGTTAATATATGGCTATGCAGATAAACTCATGCTTTTTATATGCAGTAGCATAAACTAGCTGAATGTATTTGGATGCAGATTTTCTATATAACTGGTATGTGTATCTTTTAAAACCTTTTTCTCTGAATTAATTTTTAAGCCAATTTATGCCTGCATTTCTATGAATATTTCTTTTCTTGTCCTTTTTGCCCACTTGTACCATTCTTCAACATACTTGGGATTTATTTTCTTCTGATCATCACTGTGCTATTCTTTAGATTTTTCTCTTCTGACTTTAGACTCTTGCCCTTTCTTTCCTTCTTCCGTTCGGTATCCTGCAAGTTCCCAACATTTTTCTTGTATTTCATCCATACCTTTGGGTAACATTCTTGTAGGTTCCGCTCGACTTAGAGTGACAGTGGGTTGTCTACAAACGTGTTCCCTTTTCTGAAGAGAGTAGTTGGAGCCTAGTCGCTGTCCTCCTTGGCTCTTCAGCAAGGAATGTGGAAGGAGATCACTTAGAGCTTCTTGTGTACCTGTTATAGGTCTGGATATTCAGATGGCTGGGCTGGAAATCAAATATACACCACTTCTTCTTAGGCTTTCCATTTAATTTTCACCTGTGGATGAATTAGTCATACTTCCCTCTATCTCTCTGTAAACACTCTTGATGACTTCAGAGTAAGTGACTGAGAAGAAAGCTATCTTGTGATGCTAGGAAAAAAAGTTTGGCATTTCGTTAACAATTCTACCTAAAAGGCCTAACAATGCATTGTCAGTTTATTATCCTGGCAGTATCAAAAGGTCTAGTGGAAAAAGGGATGGAGTTTTTTATTGCTTTACTTTCTACAAAAGCTGAAAAATGGTAGGATGTCCTTACAAGACTCTGAAAGAAATGAAGTTCAGACTTGAGAATTTTAATTTTGATGTCAGTTGAGTCCTCTGTTGTTTATATCTGAGTAGACAGTATGAGTGCAAAGAAGTGTCTTGTTTTCAGGTAAGTATCCTGTACCACACAGAGTCCTGTTTATCATGTCGAACAGAAAAATACTGCACATATCTGAGTGTCTACTATAGATGTGACTAGGCACACCTTATGTGTCCATTTCATTGACTACTCTGGGGCATTCTTGCTGGTTTATCTTGCTTCTGTGCCCTGAAGAAAGGTGTCTGTCAGAATTTTGCTTTTTTGTTTCACAGATGTAGTCATTAAAAAAAAAAAAGAAGGAAAAAAAAACCCCAAATGCCTGCTAACTCCTGTTTCTTGACCTCTATGTAAAGAAAAACAAAAAAAAGGTAACTTTTTTTCTGCATTTTTATTGATACTTAGTAGATCATGAAATGGAAGTGTATGAAATAGAGGGTAAACAAGGCTGTTGATTATTGATAGCCTGGGAAATGTGCAAGAGTATAATCCATAAAGGCTTTGGGAAGAATTGAAACTGTTGCTTGGGAAGACATAGTACTGGAGTTCAGTACAAAGAACACCATGAAATTATATCATCTTCCATATTTGCTCTTTTCCCAACATGATGCATGGAATAATGGATGAGGAGCTTAACACTGGGCTCCTCCTGACAGAGAAAGCCAGAAAGAAACTCTTGAAGGATTCCTGCAGTAGAAAGAGAAGTTTCACTTGGGTGATTAAAACACTTTGTAATTCAACTTGCTGTAGAGCTTTCCCCCAAGCAGTAGTTCCAGAGTGTATTTCTCAGGAGAGTTAAAATGATTAGTTCTGCTAACAACTTGTTGGTTTAGAGTCCTGTTACCACCGTATTTATCGCCTGTTTCTGGAGATGCTTGATTGTAGCTTTGGGCTGCAGTACATCCTATTCATTTGGACAGCCCAGAAGGTAAAAAGCTGGAAATGCAGTCTGGTTTACTGGTGAGGCAGGTATTTCCCTTTGCTATAACAGTCATTGCTACTGTAGATGTGTCCCACTGGACTAACTTTTTTTCTGTGAGGCATCCTGCTGCCAGAGCATACAAGCAGACTGTTACAGAGCAGAGGGCTCTGAAGAATCTCTTCATCATCCAAAAAGTGGGAGGTGCTGTTACCTGCTCTTGTGTCCTTTTATATGAAGATTTGAATGATGATGACATTAGCCTGTTGTCCCAGTAACCAGGTGAGAACATGTGCGGTGAAGTCAGATTTGGTGTACCTCTGAGTCAAGTCCAGAAACTGGGAATGGAGCGAGTATGAGGCGGAAGAAAAAGTTTGCCTAAGGAGTGGTTTGATGGCCGGCTTTGTCAACAGCGCAGCCCAGACATGACAGGATTGCCAGGGTCTGGCTCAAAGCCGTGTAAGGGTGTGTCAGAGTTTCAGTTGCATTGGGCAGTTTCTACAGTGTTTAGCAAGGCAACATCTTCTGATCTAGCTATACATTTCAAGTTTAGTTGTGGAGCCTGAAATGCAGTAGACAAATGAAACTTACTCCCACAGGAATGAGAGCCTGTAAATCTAGCAAGACAGAGGAGGGCTATCTCAGACAGAGAACAAACATGCTTCTTGGAAACTGCCTCTGGCTAAAGCAGAGGCAGCCCTGCAGACAGGTCAAAAGGTCCCACAAAGCAAAAAGTGCAGAGCCTTGGTTGCTGTGGGAAAGACTGAGCTCCTTTACAGATAAAGAATGCGGGGAGCTGCTAACTCTGCCAAACCTGGGGTTTACTGCTGCTCACTTTGTTTGAAGCCCAGTAAAAATGGTTTCGTAGGACTGATGCAACTAATTGTTTATGCTCTAGTCTCAGCCCTCCTTGGATCCTCAGCTTTGCACACATCCTCTGTGGTAATGTAACCAGTGCTTGGCACGTCAGATTTGAGGTATGGCTGCAATCCGAGGTATGGCATGCAATTCCATGTTGCCAGGTACAAATTTCTGAGCAACATAAGTCACATAAAAGAAGGTATGGCAAAAGGTCGGAGATATTTGAGTTACAAGACACGCCAGACATTAGCAACTTTGCTGTGTTGAGGTATTGTGCTTAAAGTGCTTCAAGCATGCTGTTCTGTTTTTTGAGAAACAAATGGAGGCTGGTAGGGCAAAGAGAAGGAATTGCCTCATTTTTTAAAAGTAACTTAAGGTAGCACAATTAGCATTACTGAAAACCTCAAGTCAAGTTTATTTGGCAGTAAAATAATTGCTGCACATACCTGTGATTAGTGTATGTAGATCCTTACTTCAGAAGAAAATGAAAAATATCCTGTCTATGAAATAGCACTAGGCATTTTTCTCCTTTATATTTAAGAGACTTTTTTTTTTTTTTTGAAACATCTTTGTTAACTGGGCTTTTGTGTAGTTGTGTTGACTGAAGTTTATTGGTATGTGAAAAAGAGGTGGGGTTTTTTTCTGGTTAGAATTTCAGATTTTGGGGGAGTGGTGTTGGTGATGTCTTGTTTTTCCTCTCCAAACACTTAAAAGTTTTGATGTAGATCTTTGAAGCACCATACAAGTTGTGACTGGATTGAACCCTTCTGCAGCTCCTCTGAAGTAAAAAATGCTAGCCTGATTTTATGCGCAGGGAAATCGCATAAACCTCAATGAGATTAAAAAAGAAAAAAAGAGGTGGGGAGCTTTCTGACACTCCCTATTGTGGGGGGGTGGGGGATGTTAGGTCTTGCTGCTTCAGATATGCTGCTTAACCTCGCCATGCAGGCTTCAAGTAAAAAGGAGAAATAAATTCATTCTTGTAGAAAAGAGTGTTTCATATCTGCTTAATGTTTAGACTGTTACAAAGAACTAACGCCTATCGAAAAATCTTAGAATTAAGTTTAAAGAAAATTGAGGGGAATTCTGGGGATATTTATGCTCTTCTGCAATTCGATGGATTTACCACATGGGGGCAATATGCGATTGGACTGTGTCGGTTTACGGCTGCCTATAGATTAAGAAAATAAATAGGTGGCAGAGTTGGCAGTTTTTGCCTGGACTTTTGTTTCAGTGTTGTGGCTCAGCAGATGTATTTCTTTTGCAGCTTGCGTATGCTCTTGATTTTTGTACTGTTGATTCAGAACTGCTGCTGGCTATAGACTGAACCTTCTGGGTCGGAAGAACATGCTTAGACAAGTACACTAATCAGACTGAAAGAAGTTGCAAAGCAAGTACCTGCGTGTGTGAGTGTGTGCACAGGTATGAACATCTGCTGTGCTTAGTTTGTTTGTTATAATTGCTACTTTCACTATGAGAGCTAATTTAAAATACAGATACAATTATGAAAGTCAAAGCAGGTGATTGCAAAAAAGGATAGCATAATTTTTTATGTAGCAGACTAGCAGGATTTTTTCCTGTATGCAAGTGCCCATGCCTGTTCTAAAGAATTGGTTAATATCGAAGATTTAATTCTAGGTTGTAGTCTGAGCCTAGTGGACATTGCACTTTTAATGGGCAATGTAATTGCTAGGTAGAGTGTGTGTAGGTCTCCTGAAAAATGCACCAAGGGAGCAACCTGAAAAGTCCAAAGGGTTATCCCTGTGAGAAGTGCTATAGCATGATTGTGGGGTGGGAGGCAGAAGTAGTTTAAGATTGGAAGTGGAACACTGCCTACTTCCAATAGCAACAGCTGACTTTCATGTGTAATGACGTTATTCTTCTTCTAGCTTCTAAACTTCCTCCTCCTGTAAAGGTTTCAAACATACCACCTGGATAGTCAGAAAGTTTGCCTTCCTGGGAGTTAAGGAAACTTAAAGATCTTTGTGGGTAGCTGTGATCAACATACTGCTGAGTCTGTGTGTAGTGGGTTAGACAACCATTCATTCCCTCTTTTAGGTTTCAAATCCATTCACCAAACACCATGTCTCAAGCATGTTTGTGTGTTCCAGTTGCTGAGCATTTTTGTAAATGACTGAGTGTGTAGAACAGAGGATCAGCTTGATAAGGCACTTCCTATTTGTACACTGTTTGGTTGGTAGTAGGAATTGCATCATTTGTTCATGGGCTATTCCCTGAAAAATTATTCAGTGAGCAGAGAGGGCAGAGCTCTCATCTTCTAGTTTGTAAAAGTCGAGTCTTGTCCCTTTTTGTCCCTTGCCCTGCTTTGGGTGGAAGGAACTGAAGATGGCAGGTGGTGCCATGTCCCATGGTAACCTGGTCCTCAGCATGCAGGTAGGAGTGTGACAATGGGTGGTAACTTCTTTAACAGGGAAAAGTCACCTGTTATAGTGACTTGTATGTATGTTACCATGTTCTTACATACATACCTATTTTTATATATATATATATGAGAAAACCTGTTATAGAAAAGTTTAGCGTCTAGGCAGCAATAGCTGCCAGGTACCACCATCAGCATGGATGGTATTCTCTGCCCTGAAGAATTGGGAATGCAGGTATAAAAAGGAAAGACTTCCTAAGGTTCATGGAAAGTAAACTGGTCTCAGAGGAATACTTGTGCATCTTGCTAAACTCCTCATGCTATGACAAAAATAATTTTTTTGGTCTATGTGGGTAGAAAGGCTAGAAATGAGCTGTCTGTAGAAAAAGTAGTACTGAGTATGTGGACACTTAAACAAGCAGAACCTTCAGTGTATTTTCGTTACTGGATTGTTTCAGAGCAGTAAATTACATGTGTTTTGTGGGAGCAATAAAAGTTAGCAATATACAAAGAAGCATAAACAGCAGGGTGTTAATGCTTCTAGAGGACTTTACTATATCTGTAATTATTTTTTCCTCTCTGATTTTTGTCATATGTTGCTTTTAAAGCAATCACATCAGATTTGTTCTACCACTTAGCAACAGCTGCTTTTTTTGCACAAGAATTTTTTTGGCTCTTTTTAGATGTTAAAGTGATTGAAATGAAGATTACTCTGACGCGTCTGCACTTCAAAGGATGTGAAACTGTATTAGCACTCAGGCTGCAAATAAAATCACGTACTCTATTTTCATTGCCTTATGGAAGTACAATGCAAATGGTAGGTAAAACAGAATACTTAAACATCCATTTCAGCAATGAAAGCACTTCAGTTTATTGAAATCACAAATGTTTTTAAGAATTATCTAAAATGCTGCATATACTTTTGCAACTTGCCTAATTTTTTTGTATGCATGAGATTCCTCAGGCTCCATTTCACTTTTTAAAGAGAAGAAATAATGGGACATATTTTAAACCTCGTGCCATCTTTTCTTTAAAAAGATGAGAATGTTGCTATTCAGGAATTACTCATTAAATCTGTGAGTTGCTTCTTTCTGTGGGTGAGAGTGGTGAAGCTGCTCCAGGTCAAAAGGGCTGTTCTGCATGGTTTATGTGTTTTGTTAATATAGAAGTCATATGCCAGCCCAATATTTTGTTTTTCGAATTGTGAAAAGGTCAAGTTCCTCAGAAACAAGGTGGCTCTTTGCCTTTCTTGTTTGTATAACTGAGGGCCCGGCTTGCTGGTTGGGGAGCAAGGAGGAGGATGTTCTGATGGTCTTCAGCCATTGGCAGTGCCTGATTCTGTGCTGGATCTCAGCATGTGGGCACAGCATCCATGTCTTCCCTCACGTTCTAGCACTAGAAAGTGCTGTGGCTCTTTCTATCCCTATTTAAAATCTGTCTTCTGTGAAAAAGAAAGTTCACTAAATGAAGACCTCCAGTGTTCATTTATTCAAAGCAAAATGTGTGAGATTTGTTGCCTGAATCTTAGTGACTGGGTAATGAAATGGTATCTTCCTCAGAGCAGCGTTCACCTCTGCAAATGGGATGTCAGTGTTTTGCACACGCTGCACAGAGTGCCTGCTCGCTCTAGGTGCCTTTCTGTGTGCAGCTGTGAGGTTTTTAGGTCACTTTTTTGGGAGTATGGGTGATGGACAGCCTTCCTGTGAGCTAACTGCCCTTCGGGTCTGGCAGAAAAGGACTTGGCATAAATATTATTCTAAAGTTTCCAACTCCCAGCTCCCTCCTCATGCTGGAAAAATACACTTTGGGTTTTACTCTTTTTTAACAATCCTAAAAACTCGGCAGAACGAATTAGACAGTGTTGCAGGAATAGAGAGCCATAGCAGCCCGCGGGACGGATCAAGAGTACGATCTGCTCAGAAGGGATGGGTCTCACTCTTGCGTCGATACTGGCGAGTGCAGGGGCCTGCATTCTCCTGCGCGTCCCGCGCCCACGGCACGGTGTCTCCTCCGCTGTCAACGTTCCTTGAGGGACTAGAAGAGAAGGATGGAACGGGCGGCGTGCCCTGGCGTCATTACTGCTGCCGACTATACAGCCTCGCACCGGTCCGGGCCCGCGCCACCGGAACCAGAGGCCGCGGGCCCCAACGGCCAATGGAGGCGCGGGGCGGGACGGGGCGGGGCCGGCGCTGGGCTACGCGGGGCCGGGGCTCCTGCGGCGGCGCGCGGTGGGACGGTGTCTGGGACGGCCTGTCCCCGGCCCTTGGCCCTGAGGTAAGGCGCGGCGTTCTCCGCGGACCGGCTCCGAGTCGTCCTGACAGCTGGCCCCAGAGGCTGGGCGGCGGGGCGGGAGCTGAGGCGGACCCCAGCCCCGGGCGGACCCTGGAGCCGCACTGTCGGCGACCGGTGCCCCAGGCCGGTGGCTGGGCCCGGCCCGCCCTGCGGCTTGGTCCGCTTGCGGCTCGGTCGCTTCCGCCTCCCGCGGGCCGCTGTCCTGTGCTGCGGCCCCAGGCGGAGGGCTTTCGTGTGGAATCCCGGCTGGGGAGGGAGCCCGGGCCGCCGAAGCGTCTGCGGTCGTCCCTCATCCAGCCCTGAGGATGGGGGGCTCGGGTGCGCCTTTCCCGGCGTGCTGCAGAGGGCCTGGCCTGGGCAGCTTCACCGCTTTCTTCTCAGACTTGGAGTGTTTGAGCATCTGCGCTCCGGCCCATCCCGTCCCCTCTGCATCGGCCTCCTTCTGACGGACCGCCGGAGCTTGCCGGTCACAGTGTCGGGGGTTGCGAGGGGGTAGTGCTGCACCGCCGCGCTGATTCCCTGTTGTCAGTTGAAGAAGCGCTCCTGAAACCCCACTCATCTGGCAGGGCCAGCTGCGGGCCTTCTCCACTCGCATCTCTCTCCTTCCAGGCAGCGTATGGGTCTCGGGCACATGGTGCTGCCCGGCTGCAGCAGTGCACAGTGCAGGAGAGAGCTGTGAGACCCCTTTTGTGACCCGACAGAAATGGTGTTTCTCAACAAAGTGTGGCTCCAGGTTTCAGGGAGAGGCATCTCTCCTTGTGTGGCTGGGCACCCTAGTCTTTAGTTCTTCATCCCTTTTTGCTGCAGTTGTTGGATTCCCAAATGCATCTGTTGGTGGCATCTTGTTGTAGGTGATGTTACTGGGTTGCCATTGCCTAGCAAACAAAAAGTAAAAAAGTAAAGTTTTTGCTTCTGGTGGACTGAAGGGCCTGATTGAGAGTTCCTGCAGAGAGCGCTCCTTACTGGTGGAGAACCCTTGTGTACTGGAGGTGGGAATCACCCTGCTCACTAGTGACCTGGGTTTACTTCAGACCAGCCTTCTGCATAGATGGAGGATGAAGCATTGTAGTGACTCTGTCACTGACGAAAAGACAGGTACTTAGAGCAGTTCCTTTGAAAGCCTGTGTTATCTTGTGTGGGCTTATCCTCAGGTATAAGCTGCCTTTCCAGATTTGCTGCTAGCTGAAAAATGCTGTCTTGCTTCTGAAAAACAAGTTTATTCCATCCAAGTAGAAGATAAAATTCATTTTGACTTTGAAGCTATTTCCAAAAGGCAACATAAAATACAGAGCTACCTAAATTTTTGTAAGTTTTGTTCCATCTGTTCCTTCAGTCAGAACTGAGAGCAACAGTCTGCCACTGTGCTTCAGGAAGCTAATACACTTTTGATGCCTGATCCTGGTTTATAGGAAATTATGAGGATAAGCACTGAGTGCAAAGAAGTTCAGGGTGGGTGAATGCAAGATTTTTTTTTTTCCTTAGAACCGCTAATATGGGACATGGTTTAGTGGTGGAAGTGGCAGTGTTGTATTTACAGTTGGACTTGGTGATCTTAAAGATCTTTTCCAATCTAAGTGTTTCTGTGATTCTAATGTTGTGGTAACATTGCATTTCAGTTTTGCATTGGTGAGGAGCCAGATGTTCTGGCTTGCCTGGGGTGAAGGCTCTCAATGCTGTTGGATGCTTTCTTTGCTATGGCCCTAGATCCCCTCTTCTTTCATGGTGCTTGCAGCCTTTCTCAGGCATCACTCTTTCATTTTCCTCCACTTTTCATTTAGTCAGCCCCTTTAACTGAAATGCTTCCTAAATCGTGGGACAATGATTTTTGTTAAGAAATGTCTAATGTAGTCAGCTTACATAAAACATTGTATGTAACTGTAATGGGTGGTGAAGCTGGAAGTAGTGGTTGGCTTGGTTAATACTCCTCACACTTTTGGGTTTTGAGGAAGTTGGAGCAGACTAGGCTATTTGGGGATTTTTAATAACATCATTAGTAGCATGTATTAGGAGGGAACTGGATGTGGCCTGGGGATGCTCTCACAACCACCATACAGTGGGCAGAGCACTGCTTTTTTAGGGAAACATGGCTTGCTTTTCCACGTTGTGTTTCCTGCCTAAGTGCATGTTAGACCTTTAAAATCTGGATATGTGCTGGCTGGGGACTAGCCTAGTGATAAATATTTTTAGGAATGTCATCAGCAAGATGCAAGGCTAAGCCCTGTCGAGTTCGCTTTTCCTGTTAACACCTGTGAGGAGGGACCTTGACATCTGCAGTTTCTGCTTGACGTGACTTTGGTCTTTCCTGGCTGGTAACTAAAGCTAGTAAAATTACCCAGGAGCATCTCGTTTAGTCCGGAGTTAGGTGGCCTGCCTGCCTTGCCTTCAGGAACTGGCTGGCTTCAGCTGGAGGGGAGACTGCCGAAGCCTCTCTGCTGTGCACTGTCTCCTCGACTGTCACTGCTCACGTCCTTTTCCTTTTGAGTAACTGCATTGCCTGTCCCCTCTAGTAGCTGTTTATTCAGAATGGGGTGAAATGTGTTCATGGTGTGCTGATTTTAAGAATGGTGTCTAATAAACAACATCATGAGGTGTGTAACTGATTCTGGGCAACTTGAGTTGCTTGTAAACTGAATGGCAGTAGCAAAATCTTACCATACGGTTAAGGTATAAGGGACACAATATCAAGGGCATACCGATGATGCCAAGCTATGGTTTCTCTTCAGATTAGCAGTTAGAGGTGAAACCTGGGCAATTGTCTTGCTGATTTTTGCTGTTTGTGGTGGTTTTAGAATTTGTGACCTTAAAGCGTTTTTTTCCTTGGCTGTGTGACCACATAAACTGAGAAGTTCAGAGAAAGAATGTGCACAAAACAGTCTAAGAAAGGTGACAGATTAGCAGAAAGTTTCTAAAACCAGTAGGTTGGGCACTGGGCAGTGTACACACACTTTTAAGGTTGAGATTGTCCTTCTGGTGCTTTCTCGTCACGTGTGTCATCAGCTGGGATGCTGGAGGCATCTCTACAGCAGTCTCGAGCTATGCTGCTTGGGCAGGGCTCTGCATCACTCACAAGGGCTCTGAGAGAATGCTAAGCGAAACAAACCTTGTGGTAGGAGTAATGAGGTAGGAGGCATCCGTCTTCTCTCCTGTGACAAGTTTATCTGTACAGGCGTCTGCAAGTATAGAAAGAAAAAAAAAATCATTACATTGAAACCCACTGATCTGCAAGCCAGGAATATGTCTGACCAATCTCAGTGTGTGCATGGATTAAAACCTAAAACCACCCACTAATTTTTAACAACATGTAAGGCTGGCAGCATTTAAATTCACAGAGCGGGCTCCCTACCTACTCAAAGCATAGAGGGATGAAGGAATGTTTTAATGATCTGCCTCTCTCCTTTTTAGACAAAACATGTTTATTATGAAACAATAATCTAACACTTCATTGAATTTTTTGTAGAGCAGTGGCCATGTGAATGCTGTCCTAGCAATACCCGCATACTTTTGATTGTTCAGATAAAACGTGGTATTTAGGAAATGCAACCAAAAGCGCTGAGGAGCCTTTCGATTTCTGTGTGTTTCTAGTGAGTGTCTTGCACATTGTTGCACTTCGCGCCAGCGGTGAGGGTGGGGCAGTGGCTTTTTTTGGGCACATTGCATCCTAAGCACACATGCCTTGCATTCACATTGACCCTGCTGTAATCCCCCTGCAAATATTGCCACTGCTCCTGTGGTATAGGAGAGCTGGGGAATGGCACACACTGTTTTTTCCCCATGTCAAATTTAACATTTGCTCTGCAACAACTGCCACCAAACCATGGAAGAAAGGATCATGATGTAGGAGTTGGCCTGCTTGAACTAGTGTAGATGTCTGTAATTGACGTTTTTGCCCATGGACTTAATCTGGGTACAGCGCAGGTTTACTAATAAGGTGAAGAACTGTTATCTGTTGCAGAAATCTGTGTTACGAAGGCTCTGAGCTGCCAGCGTTGGTTGGAGTGGTTACAGTTTTGCATGAGTCATATTTTGTGGGTTGAAGAAAGTTAATTTTTCCTGGTGTCTTGGGGTGCGGTCTGACATTGTGCAAAGTCAATGGGAAGACTAGGTACCAGTGAAGAGCAGAATCCTGCCTTACCCTCCACTGCCTGCTCTGGGTGGCTTTTTGTGTCCTGTGGTGACCTGGTTTAGGACGCTAAATCAGCAGAAAAAATAACCAGAAATTAAAATGTTATTATGTAAGGAGAGTGAAGGGCACAGATTTGAGTATCCTGTTTCTTAACCATGTTTTGGAATAGTTTGGGGGTTTTTTGCCACTTATTTTTCTTCCTAGCAGCTGGATTTTTGACCAGTTTCATCAGCTTTTATTATTGGTTTTGATAGCGGGATGAAGAGTATTAAATAAGAACTTTGTGTGTTACTGTGCTTCAGTGGGTAGTGTTTTCATACAGGATATTGGTGGAAAACTATCTTTCAGGCTGTAATCCTCTATTTTCTTCCAAGTTTCTTTAGACTCTGCTCACTGTTGAAAGATGGGAGAGATAGAAGGAACATACAGAGTCTTGCAGACTCCTGGCTCTCGTTTGGGGGTCCAGAAGACCATGGGAGTGAGTACCTTGGAGCCAGGACAGAACCTCTCTACTGCAATGGCATCACCGCCTGCCAAAATGCACGAGCGGGACCTACCAATCAAAATAAAGATGCTGGACAACACAGTGGAAGTATTTGACATTGAGGTAAGAGAGGTTTAAACCTGATTTCAAGTTCACTTAGCCTCTGATAATGTAAAGCTCACAAGATGTGCTACTGTACAGAGCTGGGATGTTTTGAGGTAATATCTGAATAAAGATTTCTGCAGGTATTTTACCTACTTAGAAGTAGTTAAATGAGTAGCACATCCTGGTTTTTAAAATCTTTTATGTATAACAGATGGTTTGTGTTTCTAACAGGCTTTAAATAGAACCACATGCTGTAACAAGAAGCTTTAACTGTTATTTGCTTTGGGGGAACACCAACTGTCTTCTGCCAAACTGTTCTTACTTCCTGAGCCTCATGCAGCTTTGTTAATTTGGCATCTGGGAGAGCAGAAGAGGTTTTTTTTAGTTAATACTTGTTATTAATTAATTTCATGGTTTGTATCCTTTTCAAATAAACTTGCTCCTATTTGAAAGTTTTGCTTGTTGCCACCCTTTGGAAGGGAGGTGCCAGAGGGATGGCAGTGTTTCTGAAAATTTTTATTTAAAAGTATGCTTGTTTAGCAGTTGGGAAAATCTGCCTTAAGAAATATAAACCATGCTCAAACTGGGGTGGTTCTCTTTTTAAACAATAAAAAATTTTTGTTCTTCAAATTTTTGTTTCATTCATTAACCACAGACTTTAGCTTGCCTGAAGATCTGTTTTAGAAAACAGCTCTGTTCTAGTGAAGATATTCAGCTATCAGATTTTCTGCATTAGTATGTAATTGACTTTATAATTAGCACTCATAGCATTAGTTTATTGCATAGACATAAACAGGTTTTTCCAGATAGAGTGGAAAAGATGTCTGTGGAGCTCTGAAGAAATAGTGGCTTTTGAGGATGTCTTTTATAGATTGCTGTACAGCTGTTCAACTCTCAAACATGAAATCTGATTTTCTTTGGTTTTTTTGGTTAAGTGTGAGACTGTGCCTGTATCCTCCCACCTGAGGACACAGGGGTACAGAAAATCATCCGTTTATTTGTCTCTCATTTACTGGATAGAACAAAAAGCCTTCTCTCTCTTTTTTAATTATGTTTGAGTATTTTTATAAAAACATCTACTGCCTTTGTTTCTTTTCAAGTGTGATTTTTTTTTTTTAAATTTTTTTTTCAAGCTGGCATAGGTGTTGGCACTTCTGTATTTTGATTCTAAAACAGAAAAAAACACCTCCTAGTTCCTGCTTTACTACATGAAGTCAATAACTAGAAATCTCCTATGTATCAGCATAGATGCTTTCTTTTCTTCCTTGTTGTATTCGTACCAACTCTGTCTGCTTTTCTCATGCAAATCATCTGCTTTCCTCAGTAACCTTATCCTCTTCATCTTACTTTATAACTCTTACCTGTCTCTTTCTGACACAGCCAAAGCCTGCTTTATTGTCTTTGATCAACTGCTGAAGGAAAGTCCTTTGACTGTGCTCACCTCTGACAACCTCAGAATCCTTTTTCATTTTCAGACTTGATGATGCTTGGGTGGCCCTTTTGTCCCATCCTGGAGCTCTGCAGTAGGTTCTCTGCTGTTCCCTGAGCACCCTTCCCTTGGGTCTTGTCTGCACTCAGTGTAGTTCACTACTTTCACGATACCTTGTTTTTTGAAACTGTCTTGACCTGGTGGTTCTTCACCTGCTGGAATTCTTGACTGCATATCCTTCCAGTTATCTTCATTGTTCTCTGGCTTCCCTTGCAGGTCCAGTATAGCTCCATCTTTAATCCCCTGTCTTATTCTACAGCTCTTTATTGTTAGTCTTACCACCAAATGCAAATTCAGCTGTGGCTCAGTTCTTTGTCTCAACTCTTGACTTTCTCTCTGCTTTAAATAAAATCAGCCTTTGCCTGATGAATTTTTGTTTTTATATTTATGTGTCAACATCAAGCTTCACATGTAAAAAACATAAATTCCTCACACTATTTTTTTTGACTGCTGTGAGTCATACTCTAGTCTCACCTGTCTGACCAATAATGTAGTTTCTATTCACCACTGATTCCTTCCTTTCCTTTAGTGGGCCAGCTCCTGCAGGTGTGCTGTGCAATCTCTACGATGGTACTGTTTAACTAAACATCTAAAACTCATCCCATCCAGGATGAGTTTCACACCTTTGTTGTGATCGCCTTCTTGTTGACTTTAGCCTCTCCAGTCCTTTCCAGTCTTGCTGGATATTTACCTGTTTCATATGTTGCAGTAAAGGTCAACCTGCTCAGACATTGTTACTAGCAGCTGCTACTGCCTGACCATTTTTTGCATTGCTCCCCTTGCTCCCTCTCTCTGTAGATTCAAACCTAGGTTGCTTATCTCTACTTTCAAGGTCCTTTAGGGCCATTCCTGTAGTCTCCTGCAAGAGGGTACTTGGGTCTGTCCCCTAACAACAATGCAGTACCACAATGGTACTGGACCACAGTGCCATACCTTTTTTGTTGTTGTTCTCATCATGACGAGAGGTTTCCCATAATTAGGAACTGTCTTACTTTTTTTTATCTGGAAAGCTCTCTTTGGTTACGATATTCACAGAAACACCTGAATTTGGGCAACTAGCATGCTGAGGCTATAGCTAGTATCATACTACTCTTCTTTAGGAGGTCAAGGTCAGTTGGAACTGAACACCTTAGAAACTTTTGCCTGATTTTGTAATCAGTGAAGAGAATGGGTCATATTTTGTTCCTCTGTAGCATCAAGCACCAAAAGGTCCACAGTCAGCAACTGTAGCATTAGAGTCTTACTAATACACTGCCTACATTACCTTCCGTTTTTGTCTAAATGAGGTAGCAAATGATTATGAACAGGGATGAGGCATTAAATTGTAACCCTCTGCTTCCTAATTTATTTGGTGAACTGGTGGAATAGCAGTAACTGCTGACTGCTGTTTGTGATGGAAAATTGAAATTTATCACTTGGGGACTGAAGGCAAGAATTAGAAAAGGTAAGGCACATTTGCTGAATAGGTGGTGTGGGCTAGCACAGATTTTTTTTTTTTGTTTTAAAAACGCAGTAAGATAAATTCATGACTAAAACAGCGAGCGTAGAGGAACTAATGCTCTGATTGCAGTGCCATTTGTGCACTCTTTGCATTTGCAATTTATTTCACTCGGTGTGAAACAAGAGTGGTGTTGTCTTCATATCTGCTTCATAGGGTTTGTGTTATTGATTAAGATTAGCAAGTATTTTTCAATGTAGTGGATCACTGAGGCACTTGTCATGGGTTTTGTTGGCACTGCCTTCTAATGCAGATGTAGCTTATGGCAAAAGGCATTTTTTCCCCCCAATTTTCCCTTCTGCTTTAAGATCTATGGCAAATAAAAGTGTTTTGTTGGTGGAAGAGACTGACTAGGCACAGTAGACAGCTTCTGGAAAGGGGCCTTCTCTTTGTAATGCTGTAAAGAAGCTGACCCAGGAGCCCTGTTTACTGGCTTGCTTGTGAAGCTGCCTGAAATGAGCCACATCAGCAATTCTAACTGTACAGGGTAAACAGAGTAGCTGCAAAACAGATTTAATCCATGCAGTTTTTCCTTGTAATCCTCTCCTTTCTCCAAGGTGCATTTAAAACACTAGCTTATCTCCTAGCAAATGTTGGTGGATACTCTCGTTTGGTAGTTTGCCTGGTGTTTGGGCTTTTTAACTTGTACAGCAAGAAAGACTGACAAAGTGGCATAATGGGCAAGAACAAGGTAGGGAAGGAGAGTCTTTCCTTTGTTTCATGTTGTATCTAGAACAGTGTGTTAAAATTTCAATGTAGCTATGCTTGACTGCCTTTTGTCTAAAATCCACTATCTCTCTTTGCTGTCACCATCTGTAATGTAAGGTTTTCTTTCTAACTATGGATTTTGTTAATCAGACAGATTCAGCAGAGCTCCTCTCTGAGCACTCTGTTTTGAATGTTAGGGGATGGAAAAATGCTCAAATTTGTAGAGTTTAAAAACTGAGAATTTGCTACATATGTTTTTTCCTTTCCTTCCAAAAAAAGAAAAGAGAATGAAATATACCCATCTAAAGCTAGGCTGGAATATTAATTACTTTAATGAGTTGTGGGGTTTTTTTTCCCCTTTTTACAGCCAGCTTATTTAGTCAGTTCAAATCTTGTGAGACATTCTTTGATGACTATAACCTGTTAGTGAAAGATGGAATACACCTGTCTCAAAGGCAAGGGAATCTTTGGCAGCAGGCTGGCCAACTTGGTGAGGCAGGTTTTAACCTGAAGGACTTTTGGGGTGGAGTCCAAGATGGCGATGCTCATGGCATCCCTTCCAAGTGGGGAATAAGCCAGGCCAACCAGAGCTGTGACAAGTGTTCCTTAGCTGCCTTCCAAGATGATAGCCAGAAGGCCAGCCACCTCAAGGGTGTGTATGACTATGGTGGATCCTCTTGCACCCCTCCAGGGACACCCGCGTGCTTGATTGTCTCTGCAATGCCTGTACGCCAATGCACGCAGTGTTGGGAATAAACAGGAAGAACTAGAGATCTGGGTGCGGTCCCAGGGCCACGATCTCTTTGCAGTCACGAAGACATGGTGGGAGAGCTCCCATGACTGGAATGCTGTCATGGACGGCTATGTACTTTTTAGGAAAGACAGACCAGCAAGGCAAGGTGATGGAGTTGCTCTTTATGGGAGTGAGCAATTGGAATGTGTTGCGCTCTGCTTAGGAGGGGATGAACCACTTGTTGAAAACGTATGGGTAAAAATTAAGGGACAGGCTAATATGGGTGACACCATTGTGGGTGTTTACTGCAGCCTACCTGATGAGGGAGAGGAAGTTGATCAGTCCTTTTACAGACAGCTGAAAGTAGCCTCAGGATCACAGGCCCTGGCTCTCCTGAGGGACTTCAATCTCGCTGATATTTGCTGGAAGGGCAACACAGCCAGGCACATAGAGTCCAGGAGGTTCCTGCAGTGCATTGATGATAACTTTTTGATGCAGGTGGTGAAGGAGCCAACGAGGAGAGGTGTGCTGCTGGACCTCGTACTAACAAACAAAGAAGGTCTGGCTGGGGTTGTGAAGGTTGGGGTTAGCCTTGGCTGCAGTTGACCGTGAGATGGTAGAGTTCAGGCTTATGTGAGGAAGAAGCAGGGCACTAAGTAGGATTACAGCTCTGGACTTGAGGAGAGCTAACTCTGGCCTCTTCAAGGAACTACTTGGCGGAATCCCAGGGGTTAGGACTCTAGAAGGTAGAGGGGAGCCCAAGAGAGCTGGTTAATATTCAAGCACCTCTTCTTCCAAGCTCAAGATTGGTGCATCAGGAGACCTGCACGAATAAGGAAGGAGAAAGTTTGGGGTTTTTTTTTCTGGAAAAACTGAAATGGAAGAAGGAAGTTTAGAGAATGTGGAAGAAGGGACTGGCCACTTGGGGGAATACAGAGGCATTGCCAGAGTATGCAGGGATGCAATGAGGACGGCTAAGGCCCTCTTGGAATTAAATCTGGCAAAGGAAGTCAGGGACATTAAGAAGGGCTTCTTCATGGACATCAGTAGCAAAAGAAAGCCTAGGGAAAACGTGGCCCCGCTGCTTCGGAATGCCTTCTTTGCCTCAGTCTTTACTGCTAAGGCCGGCCCTCGGGAATCCCAGTCCCTGGAGGTAAAAGAGAAATTCTGGAGGAAGGAAGGCTGTCCCTTGGTCAAGGAGAGTAGGGTTAGAGATTGTTTAGGCAAGCTGGACATCCACAAATCCTTGGGCCCCGATGGGATGCACCCACAAGTGCTGAGGAAGCTGGGTGATGTCACTGCTAGGCCACTCTCCGTCATCTCTGAAGGGTCGTGGAGAACAGGAGAGGTGCCTGAGGACTGGAAGAAAGGCAGTGTCACTCCAGTCTTCAAAAAGGGCAAGAAGGAGGACCCAGGACCCTACAGGCCAGTCAGCTTCACCTTCCTGCCTGGAAAAGTGATGGCACAGCTCATTCTGGAGGTCATCTGTAAGCACGTGAAGGAGAAGAAGGTTATCAGGAGTAGTCAGCATGGATTTACCAAGGGGAGATCGTGCTTGACCAGTCTGATAGCCTTCTGTGATGGCATGACTGGATGGACAGATGAGAGGAGGGCAGTGGATGTTGTCTGCCTTGACTTCAGCAAGGCTTTTGACACTGTCTCCCGTAACACCCTCACAGGTAAGCTTAGTCAGTGTGGGTTGGATGAGTGGACAGTGAGGTGGATTGAGAACTGGCTGAATGGCAGAGCTCAAAGAGTTGTGATCAGTGGTGCGGAGTCTAGTTGGAGGCCTGTAGCTCATGATGTTCCGCAGAGGTCAGTACTGGGTCGAATCCTTTCCAACATTTTCATCGATGACCTGGATGAAGGCACAGCGTGTACCCTCAGCAAGTGTGCTGATGGTGCGAAACTGGGAGGCGTGGCTGGTACACTAGAGGCTCTGACGTGGACAGGCCGTAGAGTTGGGAGGAGAGGATCCTAATGAAGTTCAACAAGGGCAAGTGTAAGGTCCTGCACCTGGGGAGGAATAACCTCATGCACCAGTACAGGTTAGGGGTTGACCTGCTGGAAAGCAGCTCTGGGGAGAAGGACCTGGGCGTCCTGGTGGACAACAGGTTGACCATGAGCTATCAGCATGCCCTTGTGGCCAGGAAGGCCAGTAGTATCTTGGGATGCTTTAAGAAGAACGTGACCAGCAGGTTGAGGGAGGTTCTCCTCCCCTTCTACTTTTCCCTGGTGAGGCCACATCTGGACTACTGTGTCCAGTTCTGGGCTCCCTAGTTCAAGACAGACAGGGAACTACTGGAGAGAGTACAGCAAAGGGCTACAAAGATGATTAGAGGACCGGAACATCTCTCTTATGAGGGAAGACTGGGGGACCTGGGTCTGTTTAGCCTGGAGTGGAGGAGACTCCAAGGTGGTCTTACCAATGCTTATAAATAGCTAAAGGGCAGTTGTCAGGAGGATGGGGCCAGGCTCTTCTCAGCGGTGCCCAGTGACAGGACAAGGGGCAATGAACACAAATGGGAACACAGGAAGTTTCCGTGTAAACCTGAGGAGAAACTTCTTTACTTGGAGGGGGGTGAAACAGGCTGCCCAGAGAGGTTGTGGAGCCTCCTTCCTCTGGACCCTTTCCAAATCTGCCTGGATGTGATCCTGCGCAACCTGCCCTAGGCAGAGCTGCTCTATGGAGGGGAGTTGGACTAGGTGTTCTCCAGAGTTCCCTTCCAACCCCTACCATTCTGTGGTATGTGATGTGCCATGTCATGGGGTACTTGTCCTCTTCCCTCCAGCGCACATCTGTCCAAATGGGTGGTTTAGAGACTGCTAGATGAATGATCAGAAAATTCTCTTTTAATTCAGACTGTGGGCACACTTCAAATTATTCAAATTTACTGCGAAGTTCTGCCAGCTTTCCCAATTTTCTTAAGAAATTAACCTTGGAGGCCTTTGATCAGCATAAAAACATGGCAGACATAAGGAGAAGGGCCTGAGCTGGATTTCATTTGCTAGAACGACCACTGTGTAAATTATACTGTCCGGTTCTGGTTATGAAGACAACAAACGTGCTGCAACAAAGGACATTTTGGTAAGGTAGTCGTGATTTATACTTGCTGAACGCTTTTGCATTGATTTATGGTATATTTGAAGAGGAGTGTATTACAGTTACGACCTATGGGCTGTCGAAGACATGTAGTACGCATGTGCACCTGGGTTAGAGGAAACACCAGATCTGTCTGCATTGCATAGTTGAAAGGAGAGTGGTACTGATGGTAGGTGAGAGCCTGGTGCTATTTAAGATACCACTAAGTGAAATAGTAGGTTTAGTCAACAAGAAAGGAGTCAGACTTGCCACATCTTCCAGCTGCCTTCTCTGAGGCAATACCTTTTTCGGGGTCTGTAGACAGGCTATAAGGCTTGCCTCTCTGACAGAGTTTTCTCTTTGCACTAGCTTATAAGATTTTAATGGTATTGCTACCATAATGTGATGTTTAATACTTGGTCTGTGTGTGCTCCTTATGTAGGAAGTACGTGTGCTTGCTTCTTTGTGATCTATGCATTCTGCGATAAGGAAAATAAGTTTAGATTATTATGCTTCCAGTTTACCAATCTTGGGGAGAACCTGACACTTACTACTTCAGTTATGTGTATTCCTCTTATCCTTCTGCTTGTAAGTAATAAACTTTGGGAGCGAGAAATACTTAGGTGTTACATTATACTTGAATTTTTATCTATTCTCACCCTACTGGAGAATGAATTCTGTAGAACTGTAATAGCCATCAGAAATTCTAGCACAGTTCTTAGATTCCGCAAAACCAGGTGGGTTTTGCCTGCCTGTTATACTCAATGGGGAAACTTAAACTAGAATTTTTCTTCCTGCCATTCATTGGCTGGTTGCTTTGTAGCACCCTAATCGTTCTTTCTTTTTTAGATATAACGAACGTAACTTCTTCTCAATAAAGCATATTAATAGTATGTGTTAGCATTATGTTGGTTTGAATTTGCCTTAGATTTCAATAAACTTGTAGTCTCACCATGGTCTGAAGTTGTTCTCTGTGGGTCAGGCTAGTGCAAGTGTTCTTGTGCCTCGAGGCATGAAGCTGGGGCTTTGGAAAATGCTTTTTCATTTTGTTGGGATTTTTCTATTTTCAGGTATTTCAACCAGACCTGTGTTTCCTTGTGCATGACTCTGTTCTTGAAGGTGGTTGTGTCTTTTCTAATTTTCTTCCCAAGTACATGAAAGATGGAGCATATTCGGCATCGCTGCAGTGCTATGTTACATGTCCCTCTTCTTCTGACACTGGTGGCAGCCTGGGAGGGAAATGCTTGGACGACACTGCCGTTAATGAGAACAGGCTAGTCAAATAAGGTTACACTTTTTTCCCCTCCCTGTATTCTCTAATTAGGTATTGTCGTCTCACTAATCATGTCTATTTTGGAGTTTATTGATGTACCCTTTGAAACTTATATTACTACAAAATTTAAGTGGCTTATTCTGTATTGAGTTGAAAACAGCTACTTGATGTTTACTCTGTACAGTAGTGATACTGTCTTTGCTGGGCCACCTATATGACTCTTCCTTGGTTTATTTAAATTTACAAGTGCATTAAAAGTGCAAATTACTTTCCATCCATATGTATAGAATAGAATAACTGTGTTTAGTTATTCTGGTTTCTGTGCAGTTTGCCGGCATCCGTAATTGAAAGGTGGTGTGAAAATGGCATCTCTTCAGATGCCTATTGTTTCCGACCATCCATTGGAGCACATGGCCATGACTTGCTGCAGTTGGGAGTCCTAAAAATCAGGAGCTGGGCTGGGACCGTTGGAGGATTTTGGCATGGCAGATGAAGCAGTCTGACAACTTGTATGTGCCCTTGTGACTTCCTACGGTTTGGAGAGGGTGTTTTCATCTGTTGCATGCTGAAAAATGCTGCTTATCAGTAACTTCTTATGGTAGCATTAGTACCCCTAAGAACTTCATTGGGGCAGAAGCAGAAATTATGCAGCTTAAAATGCTGTTATTGAGCAGTTTTTAAGCAAGAATATGTGTCTGTTAAAAATGGGGAGTGTGCTGTGTGGGCACTGAAAAACGTATAATCTGAAATGATTTTTCGGAGGAGGCCATCCTTACCGTTGGCACATTGCCAGTGTTATTGTCTTTGTGGCTTCTCTAGCAGAATGGGGCCAGCCTTGCCATTGGCCCTCTGGCAGAGCCAGGGCTCTGGCACATGCTGCCCTCCTGCCTCTCCCTTGCTCTCCCTTTGCCTGCTTAGACCTCTCTTTCATAAAGGCTTTTACAGCACAGAGGAAAAAAAAAAAGTATTAACAGCTTAAATATGTGGGGAGTGGGAGGACAGGCTGCTTCTGAATCCTATTAAGTGCTGTGTTGAAGGAATGGAGATGCTGTGTTTTCTCAGCTCAGTGTTTTTCTTCCTGGCCGAGAAGAATAGTCAAAATTCCAGAAAGAGTCATAGCCGGATATTTGTCTTTGCTCCAGTTTGACTCTCCTAAATATGACAAATAAGCAGCTTAGGACATATTTGTGTCTGACCTCAGAAGAGAAAGTTAGTAATTCACTATTTTAAAATTTGAAGTTATCACAGTGTTTAAAAAGAAAGTAATTGAAGCTTTGCAATTTGTACACTCTTTGATTCTGCTGTTTACTTTTTAGACCTGTTATTTTGGTTTTGGGGGCTTGAGTTTTTTGATGCCATGTAGGAATGTGGTATTGGGTGGGGGAAAGGTAAAACACACAGCCATTTATTGACAGACATTTGGGGTGTATGGTTTTTTTTTTTCCTTTATAGGAAGATGTGACCTTAAATTGTGTTATAAAAAAAATTTACTGCTTTACAGTTCTCTTCTATATTAGGTGTCCCATTATGTGAAAAGAAAATTGAATTTTATTGCAGCAAAGGAGAAACAATCTGAATATTCCTGTTTGAAAAGTCTATTGTATGCACTTACTGTAACTTAAAACACAGAAACCATTTAGTAAATAGTGATTAAGGGTTATCACAGTCCTTGAAATATGAGTGTAGTGGATTGAGTTCGTAACTATTTGTATGGCTGTGATGTCTTGTAGTGACTATGCTTTACCACGTGAAACGCATAGATGAAAACTTCCTTTGAATGGGTTCAGAAGAGTGAATTGAGGAACAGTACGAGACCCACATTTCCTTAACACTGAATTGGTTTAAAACTGAACTCTTTTCAAACTCCTTAATTTATTATAGGCAGACTGAGGACTTCTTTCTGCCTGTAATTGTTCTATCTGGGTGAGATCTGATAAAGTAAACCAGTGCATAATGTAGTGGTACCATTGTGGTACTTAGTTTTTTTGGATGCCTTCCAAAATAACTGATATACAGTTTTTTAAAGAAAAAGATGTTACCTGTTAGCTTCTTTACTAATTCCAATAATGTGTTGTCATCACTAATGAGGAAAGGAAATATGTTAGTTTCTTAGACAGTTCTGCAGAATGCAGGTGTTTCGTTTCTTTTTTCATAATCTAGTGACAAAAGGTAGTGAAAATCATCTGAAATTACTCTTACGCCATTCTATCAAAATAACTGTAAGAAATGCGATGTTTAAAAAAGTAGTTCTTTGGAAGCCTTGTCTGAGTGTGGGTGACATTGAAAGGCGAGTCCACAGATAGGTAATTCTGTAGAATATAGAAAGCCTGAAAGGGGAAAAAAAAACCAACCAAGAAATGGCCCACGATCAGGTAAAGACAGCTACAGAAATGCAGTGTGCTGAGAGGCAGTTCAGAGAAATTTTAGTTTAGTGCTGCTGAAAAGAAGGACTTGACCAAGGAGAATGTCTCTTGGTACCCAGTGGTATTCAGAGAAGCACAGCCTTGTGAACATGCATTTAAATAAACAGGGTTGCAAAAGCATACCTGTGTGTCATCTGTTTCTCCTTGCAACAAAATGCATTTCCGGCAAGGGCAACATTGCCTACTTCTATAAGAGGGAGACCATGTACATTGGATACTTAAACTGTGCTGTGGTAATGATACCTAGTATGAAAGATTTACTTTTCAAAACTGTTGAATGCGGAGGGGGGAAGACCCCTCTATCTGACAGAGCAATCATTAATTAATAAAAATAAGAATTTGTAAAGAAAAGGGAAAAAAAAAAAGAGTAGTCTCTACCGTGAGTTCTGAGACACTCCTGGAAGTCTGAATGGCTTCTGCATGCATTGCTGCCCTGAGCTGTGCAGTTGAAACACAGAAGGGAAACACAAGTGGGGCTCTCTAAATGGGAGTGTATTGCTCTTCATTAATCTCTTTTCACTTGAGTAGAACTTGTGATGCCTTTTTGACACATTTGTAGCACTGTGCTTGGGTTTTGCATACATGCTTCTGTATTTGGAGTGCTCTTGCAATGGTGAAAGCATGGTGAAAGGTTTAAAATCATCACTTAAGAAGTAGTTTCCTACCAGCCTCATGGAAGAGGAACTAGAACTTGAGGCATTTTAATGCGTCCTCATTGCTCAGGCCAGCCTTGAGAGGTGATGTTTCTCAAGTGATCAGAAAGGCTGGGAGCTCAGTTGCAGGCCCCCTTTCCCAGTACCAAGATCTGGGCTGATGTGTTTGACGTCTCTGCTACTTGAGATGCTCTTCTCTGGCCATCCCTGGCAGAAGGCTTGGGCACAGCACTTGTTGGAGCCTGAGCAGAGAACAGGAGTGGTAAAATACCCATATTTTTATATTAACATTATTAATTTATATTATATGTAAACATTATATAATATTAGCTTACATTAACCATCTTAAAATACTCAATCCTTAAGAAGAGGAAAGAGGACTTTGTAGAGACTCTGTGTTAGATGCGTCTGATGTATGCTTGAACTGAAATCATGAAGGAATAGGCATCATAGTGCCCCTCAGCCCACTGCTTGGACAACTCGCCCGAAGCCAGAGGTATAGGAAAAGCTCCTGCTGGCAAAGGGGAAGTTAACAAAGCTTTGGCCTTATCTAATCTGGCCTGCAGGTATTTATTAACTCATTGCCATGGTATTGAAGCTCTGCTCAAAGTACGGTGGGGAGTGTTGTTAGGACAGCTGGTACAGTTTCATTTTTTCACAAAATGAAAGATAGTTTTGGCCTTTCCTGTAAAAATATCTGATTTGTGTAAAGAATCTTTTACAATCTTATTTCCTTAAAGTTTTAAAGTGTTTCCTTCAGGCAGGCTTCTTCAAGCATTGTGCCAACCTGGAGTACCATAACACCTCACAGGGAAAGCCCAGATTAAATCTCGTTGATGTGAACATGGATTGTGGTTTTGAAGCAAGAGCATAATTAATAAAGACTAGCAACTTTAGAAATCTTTTTTTATGAACAAAGGGAAGCAAAGTAGTGTCTGTGATTAAAATTGCTTACAAGAGTTTTATTTATATACATGTACACACATATAAAATGATGCTTTGCCAATTCCTGGAGTACCTACAGTCTAAATGGATGAAGTGGCGAGGCACAGCAGAGGGAGTGAGTAAAGGGAGGTGCAGAGGTTTGCAGGAGTGTGTAGGATCTTGTAGCAAAGTCCGGGGGCGGGGCAGGGTGTGTGAAATTGAGATCACCAGTCTCCTGGCATCTAGTTTCTTAGTTTTATTATACTGTTTTACAGCTTGTATGAACAAATTAGGTGCTTAGATGTTCTGTTATGAACCTTCATTTCTTGATTTGGGAAAAGGCTTTTTTTGAAAATGAATATTAATGGCATACTGCCCATTTTGACAGCAGGTCATTTTTATAACTAGGCACTTGTATCTGTCCTTGGTTACTTCAGCCACTAAGTTGTTTAAAGGCTTAAAATAGTGCAGATATTTAATGTAGCATGCTGTCAAGGCTGAGCCCTTTCAAGTGCATGTTTGATTTTTGACAAAGGTTGTGGGTGTGGCTCTGGCTCTTTGCAGATTATTTGAAACAGTACATGTTGTAAAAACTGTCCCAGCATTATCATTAGCTCAATTTTCTGGAATTTCCACTGCCGTGATCTTTGCCTCTGTGTGGGATCAGCCACCCCAAAGCAGCTGCTTTCTATGATGCTGTTGCCGCTGTTCTCTGAATGTTAATTGCTAGTAAGCATCAACTCTGGTGCCAAACTGTCAAGCAGCAGTGTCCTGTGAAATTGTTTGCAGTGACATGGTCCAGAGTTTTCATTTGGGTGACTTACCTGTTCCCCAGCTAGTCTAGAGCAGTGTACGAAGCAGAGGTATTTGGGGCTTCATGTTTCTAGTTTTCTCTCTAGGTAATGAAAGCAACTGAGAATTTCTGTTTGACGCGCAATAATTTTTAGGTGGATCTTCCATGCAGTGTTAGTATATACTGCTCGGGGATCATGTGTTGGCTGAACATGGCTTAACCATGGTGGTGTTTTGTTCTTCTCTGAGTGCAACATGTTTTATTTTGAGTGCTCCAGGTATTTCAGCATGAGAGCGCTTTTGGAACTTGGGACCATTTTTTGTCTCTACATGCTATCTACCTATGTATACATTTCCCAGTTTCATTCGCATAATTCCCTTCCTCTTGGGGATCCTTTCCCATGCCAACATATTATTGTTTGCCTACTTTCAGGCACCCAGCAAGTCTAGCCACTCTGGAAAAGTATGTTTGTTGGGTAGAGCTAGTTCATTTGGCATTGAAGTGCTTTAATACTGCTTGAACCTTTAAATGATCATAGGTTTTAACGTTAATTAAATGAGCCAGAAGCTCACATTTCTAGAATAATTTGTCTGGCTATGGATTCTGTTAAGAAAGAAAAAAAAAAACAAAAACCAAAAAACCCCAAACCCAAAAAAACCATAAAACCAACCACTGAAATCTTAGGACAAAAAATCTTGAGGGTTGAGTCTTAGAATATTTTTTTAAACAAGAATTATGCCCAATATGAAGTGTAATAATGTAACTTAAAATAGCTCAGAAATTTTTATTTGGTTTTACAGCTTCCCTGTTTGAGTAAATTGGGTTTCAATGCCATGTAGAAATACCATGACGCACAATATTTTTTAAAAAGTAAATTTTCAAGGTGAAAATGTACACTATCTGAATTTGTGAAGAAGTTATGAAATCATTTTCAGGGTGGCAGTGTATTCCCGGAGTTCAGTCTGTGTCTGTGAAATGAGAAATGCCATGCAGCTGCAGCTTGGGGCAGATGGGGATGTTTGCGTTCCTCTGAAAACAATGCTTGCCACCATCCAGGGGCTGCCCTGCCAGCAGCACAGTGATGGTGCAGGCTGTTGGCATGGGAAATGAGGTCTGGCAATGGACTCAGCTTCCTTGGGGCAAGCCGGGAGGAGCTGGGAGTCCTCCCAGTGCTGTGTAGAAAGGCTCCTGCTGCAAATGGGAGACCTCTGGTGTGCTGGCAGCTGGACTGTGCTTCCTCAGGTGGAAAAAAAATTAAAAACCCCAAAACAACAAAACACGTTCATACCAGCGACTAGGATAGAAAATTGTAAGGAGTTTCACAAACCTCATGTGCATGCAGGGTTGACTCCCAGCTCTTGACCCAGTTCTGCAGGAAGTCAGGATTGTCTTCTTCAGTAAGTGGCAGGTAGGGACTGCAGGGGTGCGAAGCAGCCAAGTATTAAAAGAAAAATTGAAATAATTGAATCTGAAAGCTACTGTTAAATGTTCAGATAATCCTAATGAAAGAGTATTTAAGCAGTATTTGGCTGAGCACATGAAACCAGAGTTTGGTACATCTGTTGTTAAAAAGGTACCCATTTTTCTGGGGAGGCAGGGACCATTTTCATTTGAGTTACTTGTTCCAATCCAAATTGAAGAAACTAATAAAGTACTGAAAAACGACAGTTATTTTTTACTTTTCCAACCTGCAAATTAAAAACTAGGTATAGAGCCATAAGGTGGTCTTGTTTTAGACATGAAAATAAAAAGTTAATGAATGGTATTCCTTGCTATCTTATATATTTCCTTCTTTATAATAAATGTGGTTTAAATGTACACCTTCTGTTCTTAAATGCAGTTTTTGTTTATATGTGGCATTAATGACAGTTATTAATAGGGATTTTTGAGGGTGTTTTTTATGCATTATGCTGCGTTTGGACAGAGATCTAACAGATTACAAAAGTAGATAAACAGAGCTATGAACTCACTGAAATGTTTGTGTATCTCTGATTAAGAGAGAGGAAATAACAATTCTAGTGTAACTACTATGTTTGGTTGCCAATAGTAGTTTTTTTAATTTGACAAAAGACGAGAAATCACTTTTTTATTAGGAAGGCGACTAAAGGGCACCAAAAGGGGGGAGAGAAAATGTGTGACTAGAGAAGGGGTCTTTATTTAAATCAGTTCAGTTTACTTTTCATGCCTGTTCTTCTCCTTGGCTGCTTGTGGGGTGCTCTGTATTGGTCACTTGTCAATGATGATGTCAAATATAAACTTCCTCTCATGCAGATACACTGTTTGCTGGAGGCTTTGGTCTCCCAACAGTTGCAGATTTATGTAACAAAAGATCCAAGGTCAGCTGGTCTTTGATGAAGTTGGAGACCTGTGGCTCCTCTGGCACTGGGTGTGCAAGCGTTTCCATTCTAGTACCTCCTCTTTATAACTCTTCTTTTTTTTCCAAACTCTTGGCTTTTGGACTGGTTTGTTTGTTTTGTTTTTCCTCACCTCCAGCTTAACTGCTGCCAAAAGTGGATTTAGTTTTTGAATAGTTCCAGCAATGGCACTTTGTCCACTATGGAATATGAGAATACTACTTGTTATGAAAATACTGGAAAAAATGTGGGGTTTTTGTTTGGCTTTTTTTAAGTTAAAATACATAGAAGCAGAAAGTTAAGATGTTCTGGAAGACATGTTTGGGAGTTACTGAGGAAGAATTGGTTTTGATAATATAGAACTATGCCTACTGAAAATCATAGACTGTGTGTTCCTAGTTTGTTTTTTGGTCTTCCTAAGCCAAAACGTTATGACAGAAGGAGGATCTGCCATGTAGGCAGTGATAGTTGAGGATTTAGGGAACAATAGGATGATAAAAATAGCAGTAGTTCTAACTTTTATTTATATTTTACTCCTCTGTCCTAAAAATTGCTAATATTGAATACATTTACTTTTCTGAGTAAAAAGTACAGATACTTCCTTTAAGCAAGAAACTTCACCTTAAAATGTTTGTTCCAATTAATTTCTTTGCTGTCTGATGGTGGTTTAGCACTGAGCCTGGTCTGAAGGCGTTACTCTTCCTGTGGGCAGGCAGGAGATTGCCTTGCAGGTGTTTTGTCAGTGCAGGGCCCTCCAGAGCATCACCACCTGTCAGATACCCTGCTTGTGCATCTCCGAGGGATCTTTTCAAGCTTGATCTGAATATACAAATCAATTTGAAAAAATCTATTGTACTGAACAGTCTTCTAATGATGACTTGTTAAAATAGCCTGTAGACAGAGCTGGGTGACAAGGGAAAGCTTTTGTTAGCTGCCTGTTTATTTTTTCTTTACCCTATGGGGTGTTTTTTGCCTTTCAGTAATAAATAATAAAATAAATAATAAAAGTCGTTGTCTTGGCAGTATATAAAGAGTAATTGAGAAGTTTGGAATGGAAAGTATGCCATGTTGTGAATTTGTATTGAAAACAGAACCTTTCTGAAATGCATTCTTGCAGCTTCTTGCCCTGTCAACATTGCAGTAATTAATTACTTAGAAGATTTTGCTTTGTGCTGCTTTTATGCAGATTAAACAATGATATGGAGCTACCGTCTATTTAACTTTCATTTTTGTCAACTTCAAAATATTAAAGAAGTTTTTTGGAAAGCATTTGAGGAACTAAATAGATCTAAGAATTTCCACACAGCATTTGAGACAGAATAATAAAAGATTCTGTTCTGTCTCAAGCTTTTGAGACAAATTTTTTTAAAAAAAAAAATTAAATCAGTACTATTCCTTTAAAATGTGCATTGTTATTGTTGCTCTGTTTTTTGAAGGTAGTACTATGAAATTATATTCAGCTTAGAATGAGGTTTTTCTTAAAATGTTACTGTAAATGACACCCAAAGTTATAGTTGATAGCCCAGTCAAAATAATTTTACACGTTTAATATTTGGATGGCACCTTTATAATTTAATCAGTTGCAAAGTGCTCCCACCTCCAATCATCTTAATTCCTTCATCTCCAGTTTCTCTTGAAGTGAGTGCAGTGAAAGAGAGGTACCCGGGATAGATATGCCATACAGACTCCCTTTTTGGGAGGAGTGAAGAAAGCTAGACTATCATCAGGCACATAGCTTGATGGAGCCACGGAGACGTAACTCAGTTTAAATGCCATGCATGGGAGAAACCTGTGTACTACTATTTGATCGGGATAATTTTAACTCCTGTATATAACTAGCCACAGACAGGATACAGTTTCCTTCATCAACACAGCACAGGTTTTACAAGTTTGTAAAACTTGTCTAACTGCTAGCAGACATCTTTCACAAGTTCATCTAAGTTTATCAATTGTAACAGAAGGTGGTTGGAACTGGAATTACTCCATCGGAGTCTTGAGATCACAAGACATCTTCTGGTCAGTGGCTTCCTAGAGGTTAATGAAAAAGCAGGCTGACATGTCCCATCTTCTGCAGATGGAAGTATATGAGGTCGGTCAGGATGTCACTGCACCTTTACAAAAATCACTGGCTAAAAAGTATTCCTTTCTCAAATCTATGGTGCCTGTGAACGGTAGGCATACAATAATAATAAATGCCTGTGTATCTGTAGCTTAAAAAACAAGGGACCTACTATTTTTAAGGATATTTTCTTTGAAAGTTAAAAATTTAATTTTCAAAATGCATTTCTTCAGGAGCATGTGTGTCCTGTGGCAAGCAGTGTGTAACCTGCCTGAGAAACGTGTGTAGACAGAAAAGCAAGAATATTATTTACTGAAGGTGTGGCTTACCATTACCTGTAGCACTCCTTATTTCACTGTTGTCGTTTAAAAATCAAGGCCCATACCCACAGAGTCTTCTGCAAGCACAGATTTTGGCTAAAAAATTTAACTGTGTTCTTACAAAGACAATGCCATTTTAGACATCACCAAACTTGTCCAGAAAAAAAGGAGATCACTCCTCACCATACCGTGTTGTCTCCCAACCAGACATTTCTGTGTCCACTGAAGTGGCGAAGAACTGGATTGTTTCTCCTGACTTGTGGTTTTATTTGGGGGTTTCAGCACCTGTGGCCTGGTAAAGCATGATACCAAGAAATTTTTTGAATGAATCGTGTTTGTGCCAGGTGAATTTGCCTGACCTATGCTTCATATCCATGGTTGCCCTTAGAGATGACCATGACTTGTGAAAGCATGAATGAGAAGGACAAACTGATCTTGGATCGTTCTATGTCCTTTTGTTTGTGTACTTTCCTTCTTGGTTATAGCATTGGATTTAGTAATCTCCTTTTACAGCAGTGGGATATAGCAAAGCTATTTCAGATTTGCAGTTCTGCAGAGCTGTCATACTTTTTCTCACTGAAGTTTTGTGGTTTTTTTTTTCCAGTGGTACAGAGGTATTTAGCTGAATTGCACAGTTCTAAAAACATCAACAGTTAATCTTTTTCCTGTAGGACAGGCAATTACTCTTGAATTTTTATGTATCTCAGTAATGTGAAACAATTTCCCCAACTTTCGCCATCTTTTTTTACTCTTTTAAACCCTTTTTATTTTAAAGTGGCCCATTTTTTCTGTTACATATTTTCATTTGCATTTTATTAAATTATGCTAATTCTATTACGAATTTATTGTAATGCCTAAGACTTTTGAAAGATACACTGTTCTGAGTTTAAAGAGTCAATTACAGAACTATGCGCCTGCTTTGATGGGAAAGTTGTGGAGTCTTCTGGCACTCTGACTTTCCTGAATTATCAAGTCCTTGGTGGCATGAATGCCCAAGGTGTTTCTACCGGATCACCTGGCTGACCAAAGTGATGCTAGATCGTGTCACTGCAGTTGCAGACTTCCATGGTCTAAGGTAGAACATGGCTGTCAGCGGCCACGCTGCCTCCGCCTGCAGCCTACCCTAGCCATCCTGCTAGCTTTTCTGCATTGCTAGAACAGGTACGAAAGTCCCTCTTTTCATGGACTGATGTGCGGGTTCATAAATGCCATTTTTCTTGTGGTGGATGCTACAGTCATGCAATAATGATGCTGAGAGCAAGCTCGTATGTTTTAATAAGCAGGCCCAAGCATAGTTGTTTTGGGTATGCTGTGAAATTTTCCTGTTTTCTCCTGTATTGTTATAGTTGCTTTCTGCTAATGTTTGTTTTGTGGATTTGCACCTGATTTGACTGTGAAAAGGGCTAGCAAGTGGATTTCCTGAGGGAGGAATTCATTGCAGATGACTTTACACAGAAGGCACGGTGTGAGAGGAGAATGTCTGGATTCCCACTGTTTTTTATTTCTTATTTAACAGAATAAATACTATCGCCTTGTGTTTTCTTGAACACTGTTCTGAGAAAAATGTTAGGGTTAGGGTTTTTCAAAGATGTTCCCTTGGAGAAGATGAGTTCTAGTTCTATCAGCCCAGGCCATGCATATGCTGCAATGAGCAGCCTCCGCTCAGTTGGCATGATCCCTGGCAGCAGTCAGCCTGGCCCCGTGAAGTCCTGATTGCACAGCTCTCGCTTTCCTGTGGGGCCAGCTGGTGCTCCCTGGGTCAGGGCTAAATTCTGGTTGAGTGCAAACCACCCTGTACCAGCCTTCCTTAGCTGCCTTCGACTCGCTTAGTGCATCTGCATATGTATTCAGGTCTTGCTGGTGTGTAAGTTGTGTGTGGCCATGGGTCCTTGATATTGGTAAGGATGAGGGGGTGTGCATGTGAGCAGGGTTTTGGCAGCCTCTGCTTCGATCCACTGAACCTGGAGGAGAGCCACACCATCCAGCTACACAAACAAATGGTGCTGGTTTGTTGAAGGAGCTGCAAAGAGTTTGCAGCTAATCTAGTCTGGTTTCATAGCCAACCCTGCTTTGAGCAGGAGGTTGGATGTAGATGACCTCCAGTGGCCCCTTTCAGCTTGAGTTCCTCTGATTCTGTGAAAGCTGTTTGTATGGAACCATGTTTGTATATTCAATGTTTACATGTTACAGTGGCAAGAATAACATGAAAAATCTTTGAGATATTTTTCTATAGTTTCTGAAGATGGCATATTTTTTTTAATTTGCTGTAAACTTATTCCTATTAATCTCACTGTATTTTTTTTCCCCTTCCTTAGTCAAAATATTACGGACAGACATTACTGACAGAAGTTTACAAGCATCTGAATTTGATTGAATCGGACTACTTTGGGATTGAGTTCCAGAACATCCATTCATATTGGGTAGGTACAGTTCCCCGACAAAATTGGCATAATAAAAAGATTGGGTAAATGCAGTTACTTGAGTGTCAGAAGTTTCAAAGTCTGCTGGAGTCTTCTGTAGGATTATCTCTTCAATTCTTGTAAATCTACTTTGCTCACCAGAATGGTGACAACTAATAAAGCAGAGGGAAGGAGTCACGTTCTACGTGTCAAATGTCAAAAATGTGTAAAGCAGTTAAATACTTGCTGATGTTCCCACTTTCAGGCACAAAAATAAAATCTTCCTTCCCTCTGAAAGGGGAAACATCAAGTGTAGTTTGTGGAGCACTTACAAAATCACATATAGTGTGTACTTTTGTTAGTGTTCATATTTATCTTCAGTTAATTCAGTCTTCAATTTCCCTAAAGAGTCATTATGAACCTCTTCCTCATAAATACAAACGTAACAGATATACAGACCTGCAAGTTTTTAAAATTTTTGATCTAGATAAATACTGACGCTCTGTAAGCATCCTAGTCGCTTATCCTGTACCTTGCAAAGAGGACAGTGTGGCCTCTAAACTAGAAAATGTCCCAGAACAATGCCTTTATTATTATTCTCTGTTACTTTTTCTAGTTTTAGGACTCACGCAGAAAATATGACTGAGAACATAAGAGTGTTAATAGCACTAATACATGCTGCTGTTGGGCAAAGGAAATACAGTAAAGCTTGTTTAGTTTCCATTTCTTCTGCAAAGCATCCAAAGTGTTTCGGCATCTAATAAGGTTCTTAAAATCTTCAGCGCTCTCTTAGAGAAGTAACTAGTAAGAGCCAAACATAACTGTCTTGTTACAACTTTTTGTTTGGAAGGACAGGGGAAAAAACCCAAGGTTGAGCATCCAGAATATTTTGCATTAGTGTTATGGGTACCCCTTATACTAGAACAGTAGTCTTTTTTTAAAAATGTGCTTGTAAAAAGAGAAAAATTTATGGTAAATTAATATTGGGTAAAAATCCTTAAGTAGGTAGGTAAGACAGATGAACGAAACATGGAAGGGATTAAAAGGTGGACATTGTCATGTTCTCCAGGCCTTTTGTAATTCTGTAGTCTGGCTCTAGTCTACAGTTGTGTGTTTTGTCATGATTTCTGTTGTCTTGGCAGTGCAATGAG
The DNA here is from genome assembly GCA_009769605.1 of Bucorvus abyssinicus. Lineage (NCBI taxonomy): Eukaryota > Metazoa > Chordata > Aves > Bucerotiformes > Bucorvidae > Bucorvus > Bucorvus abyssinicus. The sequence goes on from CM020035.1 coordinate 17,401,356, forward strand.
GAAGAAATGCATGTTCATAAATTACTGCTTTATTTGAATTTACTTTTGATGTTTTCATGTTCTATTCAAATATGAATGTCAGTTTGTAATTTTTTTTTTAATTTCAGATTTGGCTGGAACCTATGAAACCTGTTATTAAACAAGTACGGAGTAAGTAGTTTTACAAAAGGAAGTTTTCCTTAATTTGCATATGCTTGATGTGAGTTGGTTTCACAATTACTACTTGATTTACTGGTTATGCTTCCCTGAAAATTGTAGTGGGTAGGCATGAAAGTGGTTCCTGTTTGGGCATGCAAACCTGACATTTTAAATATGTAGTTTGGAGTGGGTGGAGTGGAAACTTACTGAAGGTATAATTCTTTGTGATAAATATCTAGATAGATTGGGTCAACTGGTGTTAAGTGAAATACAACATTTGCTGTTTGTGAGCTTTTATAAGTTATGTTGTCTTATGGTGCAAAGAAAAAGTAATATTCTGGCTTACTGCATTCATTGCATGGGAGGAGGTAGTATCTGCAGTTGTGGGATCCTGTCTGAGAACTTACACGCCTTTCTGAAGAGCTGCAAAAAGCTGCACTCGGAGCTTGCTGACATGCAGGGAATTTCAGTGGGGAGGGTATTCCATCTCATTCTCAAAAACTCCCTCACTGTTAGTGAGCGGGAGCAGCTTCACTAAGAGAGCAGAGGTAGGGGCCTTGCACCTGGTGAGTGGCTGCGGCTTCAGTCCCCTTTGCTTTGGTTGTGAAATTTGTTTCTGCTCTTTGGCCAGGAGGATTTTGCAATAGCCATGCTGTATTTGCTTTATGCTGCTCTAGAGAGTATTGTGAGATGCACTCTAAAGGCTAAAAATAATTGAAGAATACTGTATGCTAGTTCTTCTGATGTTGAAAGATAAGATGACTTTTCTTTTTCTTTAGAATGGGGTTAAGCTGTTTGCTTGTTTTCTGTTTCTGATTTTAAAGGCTTTGTGGAAGAACAACATCAGGTGGGGGTGGTGGATTCCTACTCCTTTCAAAATCTTAACTGAAAAATGTTGAAAATTAGTATTGGGAGGTAGTTTTTAGTTAATCTTCTGCCTAAAACTGATTTCCAGAAAATAAATCACCAATTCTAGCTAGATTTTTTTAACTTTAAGGTTATGGTTTTAGCTTCCACTGACATTGTTTTTTAAGCAGAAAAGCCAGCTATAAAGGAAGGTTCCCGTAGGAGGGTATATAATACTTTAACACTCAATTCCTAGCCCCCACTTCCCCCTCACCCCCCAAAAAAAAAAAGTTGGAGTGCTATCTTGTTATATACTCCATGCAGTTAGGATTGCTTTGTTTTCCAGTGCTCCTGGCTGGAAGGAATTACATCTTAGTCAATAGATCTGGTGGATGACAGGTCTGCAGCGCTGCTTGGTTGCTCCTTCTGTATCATCTTCTATATTGTATAAATTGGGGAAACTTGGCCTTAGTCTGCAGGCTGATGGCTGTGTGTTCCCTTATGGTACATGTATTGTTCTAAAATTGTCTAAAACCATGAGGATATGCTAAAACTTATAGCTGCTGTGCTGCATGGTGGTCTACCCACCCACATTATGTTGCCAGGGACACTGAAAGATTCCTTTTCAAAATTCTAAAACCTTAATCCGTAGGAGACACCAGTCAGTTGTCTAGCTCATGTTCAAGTTCTGACGTAAATTTTAAATTTTTAAACTTTCGATAGCACAGGTGACAGCTCTTTTTTTCTTTTATGCTAGTTGAATCCCTTCCTGGCATTCTGCTCTTTTTAAAATTGAAATGAGAGATGACTGTAGAAAGCCTTGAAAATGTTTATAATGAAAACATTTGCATGCATAGTAATTTAAACCAGTCCTTCACTGAATCTGGTAACTGACATATGATTGCACAGGAGCATTTTCCTAAGAACTCCTTTGACAGTACTGCTGAATACACAGCCTTAAGAGAAGAATTAATTTAACTACCTGAGAATGTGTACATTTCATAAGTAAGGCACTAAGTAAGCTGCAATAATGGAAAGACATTTCTATCTGACAATACAGCTATGCCAGGCTAGCCACATCTGCCATGGCTTCAGTCTTGACGTTCCCTGATGCCCCTCTGCCTGGGCTCTCTGGGGGCAATGGATAGAAGCTGGATGCAGGTGGGCTAGCCTGGCAGCAATGCATGCAAAGGCAGTCTGCTCCCTTCTGTGTGCCCCTGCTCTGAGTGTGGCTGCCGGGTGTTTCCCAAGGGAAAGTGCAATTCTTTAAGACAGATTTGGTGAGTTTGCTCATGCTGTTAAGAAATGTCTGAACTTGGTATGGATGGATGATCTTTTCCTACATTCTCCCTTTAAGAAGTTTTGTTGAGGTTCTCTTTGTGTTTTTAGTGGGCTTGGTTTTTTGTTTGATTGGTTTGGTTTTTTAGGACGTAATGATTTTGGAGTTAACGTTGTAACTTTTAGTCCAGCAGCAGGGGACTGTTAGATGTTGTAATGGGCTTTAAGGTAATAGAGCTCAGATTTTTTAGTTTATGTTGATGCAAATTGCTACATAATTGTAGGTATGCAGTTCTGAGCCTTCAACATGCTCTCTAAAAACGAAAGATTTACTTCAAATAGTTTGGCTAATGACCTATTCTGAGGTATATAGATCTTTGAGTTGTATGATAGGGATTTTATATTTGATTAGTTTCAAATTAGTGCAGTCAGTTTTACTACTGACCCAGTTCCAGAAGGCAGGAAGTTTAGATCCAAATTTTCGACTTCCTTACAGGCACACATTATAAGGTTGGCATTTCAGTACCTTCTTTGAGGTGTTGCCAGTTTTATATAGTGTTGTGTTTACCATACCCACCCACATGGGAAATTTTCTGGACAACTTGTTGTTGTTCTAAGTTTTGCTCAGATTTGGCTTCTTACAATAAATTTTGCATCTTGGATAAGACTGGCCCAGTGTTACTTTTCCTAATTAAAATGGTATTTATTCATAGTGGAAAGGCAAGATTCAAAATACAAAAAGAGGATGAGTTGTGCTACAGAAGCAAATGTGCAGTGTTATGGTTTTAATTTTTAATATTTATTGTCATTTGATCTTAAAAGATGCTTGAAACACTGCCAAAATTGCTGCCACAGCAATACTTTCCAGTTGATTGGTGTGCGTAATGTGCAGGTCTGTTCTTTACCTTGTGAAGGCGTTCCAAAGGCTTGGAGTATTTTCAGAAATTTGATGTAAAGATTTGGTCTTTTTACCAGAATCATTAAAACTATTAATTTTTCTCACTTGGTATGTCTCAAGAACTAAAAATCCTTAGTATAGTTTTCGTTTCTGCCAAATGAGAGCTTTGCATATCATTGTAGGATTTCATTTCCAGCCTCCTTTCATTTCTAGATATTGCACTGTAATTAGGATGTGAATTTTAGAGTTTTTGTTCTCCAAAGCTTTGGTAATTCTAGGATCGAAGACTGGGAGCCGCTCTTCCGACAGCTGTGATAGTCTGAGAGTTAGTTCTCCTAGCTACTTGGCAGAAGACAAAGTTTGTTATTCCCCTGTTACCAGACAAGAGGGTGAATGAGTGGAGAAACATTTGGTGTATGGGAATAAGGTATTCCAGACAGAAGAAATCAGCATACTTTGAGGTTGATGGGGTTAAATTGAACTTTGTGAAGGTTTTAAGAGTTGGTGCTTAAAACAAAGCAGGCTGGCTTGTGCTTACCAACATGCTTGATCAAATTTGATTATTTTTTTAATGTATTTGGCTAAGCTTGCTTTGAAGTGGCAGTGGCATGCAGAGGCCCGGGGTAGATGGGGTTTGCAGTTTTTCCCTTCTCAGGTCTTCCTCTGCCTTTTAGAGGATCAATCTCCCCTCATTTTGTCCTTCTCTGGCTCTGCATACTTAAGGTGGGCTGTCCTCAGTCCTCATGGCAAGATGCACCCTGGGGACAAGTCTTGGTCTGTCGCAGATGAATGGAGATGGTGTCAGTGGAGCGTGGGGCTGTGGTGAATGAATGGCGCCCCTCTTTTCTGGTGGACATCTGCAAACGTGAAGTGGATGCTCAGCAGGCTTCTGTAAACACAGGTTGGCTATGACCGCCTGCAAAATATTCAGCCTTTTCTGCTTTAAGACAGCAAAACCAGCAGCAGAACAGTGGTGCCCAGTCATGGCACAGTGAAGGACTGTGATACCCTGTAATATTCCTCCGAAAATACTGGGGAAACAGGATTGTGGGCATCAAGTCAGCTGGTTCAGCAGGCTGAGTTGTGATGCTGAAACTGTTAACGCAGTCCAATTACAGTTGGATTTTCTTGTTGTAAAATGTTACATAGAGCATTATGGATTATTCCGAATAGTTACTTAGAATTCTGTTTAGATTAAACTTTAAATTAGTTTTCTCCTTGTCAAGAGTTACAAGAACAGTTATAAATGGGAAGAAATTGGTATTAACAAGCATGCTGGAAGCAGTCCAGCTGAGTCCGGCCAGACTTATGGATTCAGTTCATCAACAGCTCTGATGGTAGTGGTTGGTGTTGGGAGAGCTTGTGGGATGCATCGCCTCTGCTTCTGTGAACCTCTCGCTGGGTCATCTGCGATGCTTTTGTATGCAGTCAAGTAGCTGCTTTAGGATATCATAGCACTTGTGTTGCACAAAACTATTTTTGCAGCATTCAGACTGCAGACTTGCCTTGTAAGTAGTATAGATAGTTCCTCTGAAAATTATCTGCTGTATGTCCATTGACATGGGCAATGTCAGTGTTGGGCCCCTAGGCCTGCTATAGTTAGCTGGCAAGATGAAAGCTGTCTAGACTTGGTGTGCGTGGTGTTTCTCTGCATGTTGGAAAACATAATATGCATGTGCTTATGAAGAACGGTAATTTTTTTGTGTGTGAAATGCCTAACTTTTCTTATAGGACCAAAGACTACAATGCTTCGTCTAGCTGTAAAGTTTTTCCCTCCAGACCCGGGTCAGTTGCAAGAGGAATATACGAGGTAAAGTATTTTTTTAAGAATTGATTTACATTACCTTCTGAAATAATAGGAAGGTAAGAGTAGGAGGACATGGCATCTGTTTCTGTCTCAGTTTAAAAAGGGACGGACCCTCTGAACGGTTTTGTCTGTGACTTCTATAGCCTCGGGGAAAATGTAAACTCCTCGAGAGCTAAACAAGAGAGTTGAAAAAGGTTCGAGCTGATAACAGACAATGGGGCTTGTCCTGGGCAAGGAAAGAAAACTAGTAAAACAGGTATTTGGATTAAGGGGGTGAAACAAAATTGATTTAATGTACCAAGTCAATAAAATCAATCACTTAAATTTAAATAAGACAGATGATAGATGAAAGAGAGAAGAGAGAGATATTAATAAATACTTAAATAGGTATATACATATAAATATATATTTCTTCCATTCATTTCCACATCCCTGGTTTAACAAAGCCCGTAGCATACGGTCGGGAATGGGAGGCGTGGTCTTTTAAACCTCAAGACTTTCAGTTCAAATGTGAACTTCTTCAGAGCAAACTTCCTTGCAGTAACTTAGTCCTTCTCCGAGATGGCTGGAAGAAACTTGAGTTTGCCAGTCTGCCAGGGGCTGTACTCTGGCTTCTGGCTCTCCCCATCTGCAGAACAGGATGCAGACCAGGTCTCCAGGGAATGCCTTAGGTTTCCCGCATGGCTGTGGAGGCTCCATGTTGGGCATCTGAAACCTTGTCTGCTTTTCCCCTCGCGAGCAGCTATGTTCCCTCAGTGCAGGGTTTGGGGGCTTGCAGCCGGTTTGGCCCTTTTCTTCTGGTTAAAAATCTCAAGTCTAACAAACCAACCCCACTGGTAATCGGCAAAACAAAAAGGTCTACCTGCAGTGCAGAAGAAATCTTTTTACTGCTCCAGAAACTGAGGTAACTGCAGTCTCTCTCTGATCGGTGTTCCTTCTCGCTGTGTCTGTCCCAATAAAAAGTCAAATGAATGCGCCAGGAAGCCATGTGAATTGCAGCTTTATATAGACTTATTCACAGCGGTGCGTGATTGACCTGTCTTGGCTCCAAGCAGAAAGCCAAGAACTTGAGCAGAGGGGTCTATGCTTCCTGCTTCCCCTACAGAGGCGGCGGTTTTGCAATGCTGGCTGGCAAAATGCCTTTCGTGCCAAGAAGGAGGGGGGCAAATTCCTCCCTCCACATGGAAGCCGACGTTTTCAAACCATCACGGTTTCTAAACAAGATTTAAACTGAAGATGAGTGAAACAGAACTTTTTGTTAGTGTTACAGTTTTAGCAGACTCGTGTTGGCAGATGAATGTTACCAGAAAAAATATTTTTCAAAACAGAAAACAGTGCAGATGAGAGCTTGCACAAACATCATGGTGTCAAAAGAGACAGGGTATAGGTGAAATACTAAATTTTATGAACACTACCTGTATAAAATCATCAGTACATAATTTAATAAATGATTTAAACTTTTGAAGTCGACACTAAGTATTATACAATTGGCAAACATGCTTTACTGTTCACATTTTTCACCAATGCTCATCATGGGTTGCTTTTGCTGATTGCTAACTGATATTTGGTAAATTAAGCAGATCGTCTGTGCCTGTAACAAGGACATTACCCAGGATCTCTGTGTTCAAAGAGCTCATTTAGTTCTTTTCCCAGTCTTACTGCTTTTAATTGGAAATCCTTTTAGAGATCTGCAGAGGTTCCTTATTATCCTTCAGACTTATTTTAGAACAAACCAGCATGATAACTGCTGTGATGTGATGCAATTGTCTCTTGTAGAGATAAATACTATCTAAATATTTCCTTTGCTCCTAATTTTCTTACGTTAATTGCTGTTTCTTGTAGGAATTTGATTAGGAATACAGCTTTTTGGAGCAGGAACTGTATTTTTTGCCTATTGATGGAGTATTTATTGTGGTATTCTGGTCTGTTCTTAGACCATCTAGGTATTTCATAGTGCTGTTAATGATATGTGTACCTCATTGTGAGTGTATTGAAGAAACCAAAATAACTCGGTCAGACATGCAGAAAACAGACTTTACGGAAGTCTTTAATACATACTTGCAGTACTTTACAATTTAAATAAACAACCCACATTCAAGATGTATACCTTTTATTATCTTTTTGGGTGAAGAATGTGATACATAATGTTTTAAAATTAATTCTTCTTTAAAAAAAATTACTGTTCTCTTTCAGGAGACTCAAGAATATTGATCAGTCTTAGTTCAGAGGTTTGTAGTAATGAGTTGTTGCCTCTTTGTTGGAGTCCTTATTGTTTCAAGTAAAAAGGAAATCACAAAAAACTCAACACGTACAAATTTATTAAAATTGGTTTAAGTTACTAAATTGGTCCTTAGCAGCATACTTTCTAGGCTGCCAAGTTTTTCTTTTATCCTTGTATGTTTTGCAGGCAGCTTATTACTTACACAGAACTGTTTAATAGAATTTTATTCTTCTTTAATAACCAATTGGGAAATATTTCATTTAAATGAGTATAGCAGTATAAGAAAAAGAAATTTAATTTTTTATTGTCTTTGTAGACTACCAACATTATAGTCCTGGAAAATACAACCACAGAGTAAATTAACTGAGTGCTAGCAGAAGTGTTTGTTGTTTTTCCTGACAGGATATTAGAATCAGTGATGTTCTTCTGTCTTTTTTCTAATAGATAAAATCACTTGAAGTGTTTCTTTTCAGAAAAAACTATGACTGCTGTTACTTCGCAATTCAAACTTGTTAAAAGCATGGTTTTCCTTCTGCTTCCTTGTTCCTGTGTGTTCCTTTGTGCTGATAAATTGTACTGGTTTAGTCATGGGTTAGCTGGTTTGATTTGACCATCCTTGGTAGCAAGACTTATCTTGTTTTTGGAGAGAGAGGAAGAATGAGGAGATAATGGATTTATAAAGTACTGCTAGGTTGTTGTATCATTCTTTCACATGTCAAGGTGGTACTTGTAACTCTGGTACTTGTAACTCTCTCTCAGGTACCTGTTTGCATTGCAAATCAAGAGAGACTTGGCAGAGGAGCGACTGACCTGCAGCGACAATACAGCTGCTCTTCTTGTCTCTCACCTTCTGCAATGTGAGTGTCTTAACTATGGTGACATTGGATGATGTTGCCATTGCTAATCCAGGTTGAATAGCGTACAAAAGCTTTTAGTAGCTAAAGGCATTTTCTGTCTTGTGGTGCTTCCTTCTCTACATGCATTAAACCCAGTTGGTTTTGAATGCTGGGATTATCATCAGGGCTAGCTGTGGTGAGGAACAGTTGGTGCTATGTACAAGATAATTTTGGCTTTGTGGAAACTGTACGAAACCAATTCCCTTGCATGTTGTTTGTTTTCCTTGGCTCTGCAAACCAGTTCACTAGCACTCCCTATCTTCCAGACAGCTGTTCCCATCTGCCTCCATGCTTCCTTGGTTTTGTTTCTCCATTTCCCTGTGGCTGGAGGAGGAGAAGTGTGTAGAGGGTGGGCTGAAATAAAACTAGAAACATACCAGAAGTTCAGCAGTAGGGTTGTCAGCAGCTTTCCTCTTTGCTGCGGCTGCTCATGGGAATGGGAAGCAGTTGATTTGGAAGCTCTCCATGTAGCTGCTCGCTCAGTCTGTAAGCACCTAAAGACCTAAAAACATGGCCTTTAAGATGAGCAGGTTGAGAACCTTGAATGGGTTCAGACACCAAATAAACACAAGCAGCAGTCAAGTGACAGTGCGTTTACAAATCCCTAACCTGAGCTGCAGAATTGGGTGTTTGTGCTCCTTGCTGGCTTGAAACAAAAGCTGTTAAATGATATCTCTTCACATGTGCACTGCTAAATAGTTACATAATTATGCAGCATAATATAATAATACAGTTATAATAATATTAGTTATGGTGATTTTATTGGACAAGCAAATCTATCTTGTGTGTGTGCCATCAGTGAGTGACATAATTAAACTTTGCTCATGATTTTCCAGCATTAAGTTCTGCACTTCACAATCCAGTGTGGAGCTTATGAGCAAACCTCTGCATCTGACCTGGCTTACCTTGATTCTACCCTACTAGAAAATTAGAAGTGAGAAAGAATATGATTATTTTTAACATCAATTATTTTACAAAAGTGCCTCTCAATTTTTTTTTTTTCCCCTTGTTTCGTATACCGGTTTCATTTTAAATCAGATATTGCTGTGTTCTTTTTAAGAACAGATGCCTCGGATTAGTTCATTTAGTCCATTCTCCTTTCTCTGACAGTAGTTAATAGCAGATTCTATGGGGAAGCTCTCAATAATGGAGCAAGCATATGGTGGTACTTCCTTTGCTGCATTCATCCAGTAATCTTTTCATGTGGCCTTTCCAAGTCAAAGATTGAACCTTCATCTCGTTATTTAATTGTGCTTGATGAACTTTGCTTCCATGTATTTAATTTTTGAATTTACTTATATTTTTCCATCCTTCCATGAAAATGAGCTTCACAGCTTAGTTTTGGGGAGGTTCATAGGATAATGTATGTCCTTTTGTCTTTCTAAAACTTTTGCGTTTTAACTTAATATTGTAACTTCATATTTTATTATAAGAAAAAGTAAATAACTTTAAAATTTATTTATTCATTCTCAAATTTTTTTTATATACATCTGCCATATGTTCTTCCTGCCTCATGCTTTTTTTTTTTCCAAGCCAAAGACTTCTGGTCATTTCATGTCTTATCAGATGGAAGCTGTTCTGCATTTTTTATTCATGCTTTTTTACTTCTATAAACCTTTTCCTAAATCCACAGCATCATTTCTGAAAGGCATGGATATGTGCGGAGGGAACCAAGACTCAAGATGCAGGCACTGTGGGTATTTCTATTCACATGACACTGCTTTTGCATTTTGCTATGCATTTATTTTTGGACAACTCCTAAAATTTAATTTGCCTCCTTCACAAGTAGGCTTGTCCATAACTACATATTCTACATCTATTTAAAAAAAATCAAATTGAAATATCCTGGTTTGGTATGAGAGATCTGTTCAGAAGGAATGTTTAGACCACCTCATGAGTCTTCTAGCCTCATATCTTTGACTGTAAAGAAGGCTAAATTTTCCAAACTATGTTCAAATGCTGCTATAATCCCTAGGAAGTCAGCTTAGGATAAATGTGAGTTTTTTGTAAATTGAAGCTGGCTGGATACAAAGCATTATGCACAAATTTAAAGCACTTGTCATTGTTCCTTTTCCATTGTTTCTTCCTATTCTAATGTTATTTTGTTTTCTGTAATAGCTGAAATAGGGGATTTTGATGAATCAGAGGATCGAGAACACCTTAAAACAAACCAGTATTTGCCAAACCAGGAAAGAATTGAAGGAAAGATTCTGGAGTTCCACAGGAAGCATGTGTAAGTGAGAATTAATGTATACCCTTAATGTGTACTCCTGGGGAGCAGATGGACTCTCTTGGTGAAGGTTGAGCGCTCTGCATGATAGGATGATGTTAAGATTGTGTAAGTTAAACACCATTTACATCTATCAAGAAAAATTCGATGTAGCAATGGTTACATAGTTAGGACAGTTAGGTTTGTCAGTAGTTTTTCTCAAGTAAGTTTTCAGTGTACCTTTAATAACATACCAGAGAAAGCTATCGTGAGCTTGTAATAATAGTTTTAGGCAAAATAATTCTTTAGAATTTCCAGTCTGCAAAGTTTAACTTCAGCTTGCCATCAAATGCATAGGTCTTGCTTTTGTCTAAATAATTAGAAATCATTTGCATTGTACTCATTAAGCATAAAGAAGATGGTGAAGGATGGAAGGAGTAGGGGAGAAATAACTTTCATCAGAATTTATACAATACCTTATCTTACAGCTGGAGTATTTTTGAAATAAGTGAAACTTATTAGGGACAAAGAAACTATTTGCCACAAATGTAAAAATCAATTGCAACACACAGTTGGGAATTGCAGAATTAGGTGAAATGCCTGCTTCTCCCACCGTGCGCATTCAATGTACAGTAAGGTCATGTGTTGCACAGTCTAATCTGGTTGGTCTTAAAATGTGAAGATCTACTCAGTGTGTGCAATGTATAGTATTTTGATAAGGAAGGAGATTTGGGGCAGACAGTCAATGTGGTACTTGTGAAAGAAGTCAACCTACAGGGAGGCTCTGTTGTGACCAAAATACTACTGGAAAGATCAAGGTTTGCATTGCATGATCTGTATTTGCCACAGATGCCTTCTTTTAGGCTTTTAAGCACACAATGTTAATATTGCTGAGAAATTTTAGTCTATTACCTGTGATAATGGTCCTAAACCCACTTGTGCAATTGTCAGAGTCAACAGATTAAAACGCATTTATGAGCTGTGAATATGCACACACTCAGTTTATTGTGTATGCTTTTTTAATCCAAATCCTATATTAGACATTTAAATTTTTGTTTTGCTCTGCATGGGTAAACTCAGGGATTGTTGCCGAATGATTTTCTTTTAAGACAGAACAAGGAGGTTTTTCAGGGCAGCGTCTGTGTTTAAGGCTAAGACACAGCCTGTATTATGAGAAAATTAGTTCCTGAGAATTTAAATAATTAACTGTTTGCTTTTATGATCACTCATTTTCAGTTGTACTGTAATTATTGGTACTGATGGAATTTCAGCTTCATTGATTCTTGATGAAATCAGATGTTATTACTTTTTTTTCTGCTTTTGAACCTTTGAGGTGCATGTGGAAATGATGGAGGAACAAACTAAGTGTTATTTTGAAGAAATTTGAAGTAATTTTGAAGTAAATTAAAATATATGCCAACATTCTTCACCTTGAGAGAAGATAGCTGGAGGAGAGAAACCCTTAACTGCATAAAAATATTTCATTATTTTTCTCATGTCAAAAGAAAAGTGCCAAAACAATTAGACAGTGGCTTGAAAGCAAATTACAAGAAAAGGAGGAACATCCTTTCCATACAACTTGTAACAACATTGTGAAAATTAGTGCTGCAAGATGCTAAAGTTACAAATGGCTTCATGAAAGTTTTTGATGACATCATGCAGTATAGATTGATGGCTTTCAAATTTGAGATGAAACTTAAGATTTTGTAGTTCAGGGATAAGTACATCCAGATCATGCACAGCCCTTTGCTAATCACGTGCCTGGATCTGCTCATGAGAATTTTATTGGTTTACTTTTCTTCATGGAAAGGTTGTGACTGTCTTCTGAGTGAGTCAGGGACTGGTAATTTGTTAATTTGGTTTGAGTTTTTTTTTTTTTAAGAAGTTACTTCCAATCATTCTTTACAGTAAGGGGAAGTTTTGTCTTTTTGCCTGTCAGAAATAAGTCAGAAGAAGGTTACAAGAAAAGATTCCTTGCTTCATAAGTGTACTTTTCGTAAGTTTAATAAGAGTAATACAGGCATATTATTAAAATGATTGCAAATCTTATTTTAAAGCGATGTTTTAGAAGTGTACATTCAAACCACTGTAAGATTAAAAGCTGAGGTATGTGGTTAGAAAAGGTTACAATTGAATGTTAGCAATACCCGAGTTCCTTGGATGCCTTGTAAACCTCCCTGCGCCTTTGAAAAAGTTTTAGTTAGATGGATGTAATTTTGGAATCCTAAAAATAGCTGTGATTTCCTTACACGTCTCTTTTTCCTTACCCACGGATTATTGGCCACCCTTTTCCATTTTTAGTAGTTGTGAAGGTCCTGTATTTTCTCAGAGTGTAGACACATTTTCTTTCGTTCCTGTTACAAGGACCAAGCGGGAGCATGGACTTTGGGCATTCATCTCCTTCCTGGCCATGCACATTGCAGTTAAACAGACAAAATGTTTCTATCTTATCATTCATGTGCATAATATTTTTTATTTTTGAGGTTTGTTTTCATTTTTTATTTCCTTACGTTTGCTTTATTATTCCCCCACTTACCTTTAGCAGACTGATATTTTCTTCTGCTGATGATTGCTTGTGACAGAGACTTTCATATAAACAGAGCCTCCTGGAAAAGAAACCCATTCTGGCAAGATGGCTTAGCTCTAAATCACCACTGCTTCACCTTCCTTCTGCCTCAGTTTTCCTTCTTTGCAGCCCTTGTTTTGCCTTGAGCATGCTTGCTAATACACCAGTTTACAAGGGGTTTCTGTATCAAGCAGGCAGCATCGATTTGGCTTTCTCAGACTGGAGTTGCAGCAGGATGCCTTCCGGTGCTGTGTGTGAGTTCGGGGAGCAGGAGGATGCTTATACCTTTGCAGAGGGTGCTCAGTCTTTTTGGATGACACTGTAGAGTGTCTCTTCACATTAGAAAGCAGTGGTTTGATTTTTTTTTTTTTAATCTTCTGTTGCTTCGCCATGGCTATTAAAAGTGGTAGAACATAAAGATGCATAAAACAGAATCTGTGTATCCAATCCATTCTGTATCAAAGAAGAGAAAATATATTGAGAATGTTGTATTTAGAAAGATGGAAATTGAAAGGTTTTCTATTAAATATCTTTTAATTTTTTTCTTTCACTTTTACAGATACTTATTTTTACTTTCACAAATACAGAAATATGGTTTTTATATTTATCTTTGGAGATGTAGTAACAGTAAACATGATGAGTTGTATTTCTGGTATAGAACATTACTTAGTTGCTTCAGCAAGACCCTGAATTAATTTTACTTATTTTATTTCTATAGTTTATTAAAAAAAAAAGTTTATATTTTGAAGATGGTGTATTGGTGGTGGCACAGTTAAATCTCGCAACCCAGACACTCCAAATGCAACTCAAAATGCCTTCCTGCAAGTAGCGTGAGTAGAATATTTGCTGCAAAGTGAATGTAGTCCAGAATTAAACAAAACCATTTGCTTGTATTCAGATTGCTGTGGTTTTTTGATTTGTCTGTACATATATAAATCAGGAAAGAAATAGAAGATTTAGTAGATTTATATTTATATTTTCTAGTATCCTTCATGTCCTTTCACAACTTGTTAGGCTAGCTGTCCATAATTCAAATTCCTTAAATTGTTTGTAAATTAGAAAGACGGTAACTTTAGGTTGGTACCTAGTCTAAACAATTTCTACACATGCAGTGTTTTTACCCTTTATGTTTAAAATTCTATATTAATCACTGGTTTTAAATACTTTGTAAATCACCTAACATTTAACAGCATTTATTTTGAATCAATCGCTCCAATTCCTATGTGAATATTATAACACATTGGCAATATTTGTCTAGATGTATGTATGTAAGGAACCTTTACGCTAAAACCTATTCCATTGACAGCAGTTTTTGCTTAAAAATACTTGTAATAGATAGTCTGTTGTCAATTGACCTGGGAGAGATTAAGTAGATTTATCTGCTTAATGGATGAACAAAATTAGACCAGATTGTTTTCAGGCTGGTCTGTGCAGCTTAGTCTGCAGCAAACATCTGAGGGTAATTACTCCGAAACTGCTTCTCATTTGTATCCATTTGTGGTGCAGCAGAAGCTGCCCAATGTGGCTCCTAGCTTTCCCAGTTAAAGCCCTTCCTTCTTTGGTAGGTACAGTCAGGCTGTGTACATGAGAACACTCTGAAAATAATTTTTTTATTCTTTCTGAGATGCGCTGTGCTTTGGATCATATCTAAAATCATTGCCAGTGGTTCTGCATCAGTTATACTGGACTGTTTATGAGGCATTTTTAGTACTGTATAGCTGCAATTTTCTAGTTGCCATTTTATCCTAATTTTTGTTTTTATTCCCTTCCAACCCCCCTTCGCAACCTTAGCATCCTCTTTAAAAGACAAAGCACCACTTTAATTCTTAATGTCACTCTATTTAGAAGAACTACAGCAGGAATTAGTGTGGGTGGGAGTTACACACAGTGCTCTTAAGAGTGTAATTTGGGAAGCTGTGGCCAAATTAATATTTATAATCTACCTTTTTTTGTCTTGTTATGTGTTTAATAAACAGGAACCATGGTACTTCAGCTATTTTAACACAGTTAAGGAATCTATGGAAGAAATGCTAGTAACAAAGCGAGAATAAAAACACTTATTCCAGCATTATGCATTTCAGTAAGGGGAAGATATATCCGTTTTACCAGTTTAAGCTCTTAGACATATCTAGTACCTGTGGTGGTAACACTGGTAGAAATGCAACTACAAGGCGCTCTATATAGTTGGGCATTTATTTTACCATTTGAAATCAGATTTTTGTTCCTCTGTGTTGGTTCTTTACAATCCCTTTATACATGGTCCTAGAATACTGGCGTTTGGATAAGGCTGGAATACGGACTGAACTTGTAAAGCTAGGAACTAAACTGCATCCCTGCTTTCTCCAGTTGGCAAACTAAATTTTGTATTCCTTGTTGTAGTGTTTTAGGTTTTTATTTATTTTCCCTCCAGAATGAATAAGGCAATAGAACACTGTTGAAATCATGTTGTCATATGTATGTACATTCAGGCTTACTTTCTCAGTGCATTCTTGCATGTGTGTGTGTATGTGTTTTAGTCTAAGGAGCATTTTACTAAGAATAAAAGAAGCCTTGTTTCTTCTAACAACTTCAATTTTTAAAATGTTAGCCTACTAATTAAGTTTTGTGATTGCACTCTGAATTGTATGGACAGTTCCTATGTGCATTTAATATGTATTGTTGTCATTGCTGTTTTGGATAAATTAAAATGTAATAATCATTCACTTAATATTCTTAATCTATATTTTAAAGAAATCTGTATGGAGTAAAATGGTTGTTTAATCTAAAACATGACTACAGGGTAGAAGGAGGTATTTTCAAGGAGTATGCCTAGAAAAGCAAGTCAGGGTAGCAGGAGAATTTAGTGCCAATGTTGTGGTTGGCACTACATAGTGCCTGAAAATAAATGATGCTACAAATAGTTTATCATCTGTTATACTGAAATGAAATACAGATTTATGGAAGGAAGGCCATTTCTTGGAAAACAGGATTTTTAAGATTTGTCTTTATGTGTGTTTTGAGCATTAGTTGGTTATAAATAGAATTACAATAAATTTTTATCCTCTGTGTCATGCTTGTACCTTCTAGCGAACTTGCACATTGCAGGGACAGTTCAATCAATGCACTAGAATAGGTGGCTTGTTAGGCACTTGCCTGAAAGTAGCCTAACATTTATTCTTTCTAATCATTTTCATTAGAGATACAGGGATCACTTTTACAGTTGTGGCTGAAATAGCCTCACCAGTCCTAGTGCCCTAGCAGGTCCTGTGCTGCTTGCGTTTCTGTGGAGTTAGCACGGGAGAAGGGTCTCCTGCCTTAGCTTGTTCTCCTGGACCATATTTATGCCTAAAATTGGGTAGTGGTGTTGTCTTGCAGTATGTTTTTAGTTCAGAGTACCTTGGGTGACAGACTCATAATAAGGACTTTTTTACTTTGCAGCATAACTGGGGCACATTCAGAACTCCTTTATTTCCATGACAGCATTTGCACATTCTTGGAGTATCCTAAACCCCCTGTCAGGGCACCCGAACTGAGATGACAATTTTGACTTGTAGGGAAAAGGTCTCGTCAATAAAAGTTCCAGTGCTTCACTAGATCATTTCAAGGCTTGTGAAATTATAAATTGTGGGGTCTTGGTGGCATGAGAGCCCTGCACTGCCTTCTGTGTCCTGTGCGAGTGGCATTTCAGGTACTGTACCTCTCCTGCTCCGTGGGCACTCTCTCTTCTCTGCCCTGGCTCTGCTGGTGAGCCTGGACATGTGGTCCATGGCTACCTCTTCTGTTCCTGAGAGCCAGCCAAGAAATGCACTATAATGCAGTAAACTCACCCTCGTGGAGAAAAATGAGGGGGAAGAGGAGGAAAAAAAAAAAAAAAAAAAGATACAGGACTGCTTTGTTACTCGGGAAAACAAAATGTCAGCTGTTTGACTTCAACAAACTTGCAGAGAAGTGAATGAAAGCTGAAATCTGTGATTGGTGCATTCCAGAGTCTGTAATAGTCTCTGTTAGTCTCTTGCTTGGACTTACTGCACACTCAGAAAGGAGGTGTTCCATGTGTGTACATCTTCCTCTTGTTTTCAAAATAATTTCAACAGCAGATGATACTTCATTTTTAAACTCCTCTGGATTACTTGGCAAGGGGGAAATCATAGAGTCATGAGGAAATCATGCTGGGAGAATGCATTGCACCCGATAGTACTAGCATGACAAGTCTGTTGTAGTCCTGAAACCCTACCTGAAATGGGTCATTCTATTGCAATATTTGCTTTGTTTCTATTGTGCTGGCTATGCAGCTCTTTCGTATCTCACTTTTTATCTGATTAGTACTAACATGTATACAAGCAAGCAAAAGAAGCAGCATTGTGGATTGAATTTGTATTTGTTCAACTTTATTGTTTCCAAACTGAAAAAACTCTGAACTGGCTAACATTTGTTTCAGTGCCTCTGTGTATAGACATAGACAGCACCTCTGTCTATGGGTTGTATTTTAGCTTGTTCACCTGCCATTGGATATTGCTCCTGTTACAAAAGTTTCACTGTAATACTTGGAGTGAAACTGCCCAACTAGATGAGACAGAAAATTCTCACTTAGTGCCAGAGTTATGGATTAGGTGCATTGGCCACGTTGGCAGTATTGTAGAATCAGATTGTTCCTAAAACTTTTATTTTTCTTCATTGTTATAGGGGTCAAACTCCTGCTGAATCAGACTTTCAAGTGCTTGAAATTGCTCGGAAACTGGAGATGTATGGCATCAGATTTCACCTTGCATCTGACCGTGAAGGCACCAAAATTAATTTAGCTGTTTCACATATGGGTGTGTTGGTATTCCAGGTAAGGTGGAGAGGGTGGACGGAGTATGTGTGTCTGTGTCTATTAGCATGTCTTGGGAGTAAGTCTGTCATTTTAACTTCAGGTGGCTATGATGATTTCAAAGTATAGCACATTTTTACGGTCAAGGGAGTGCCATTTAAGCCCCCAAAATACTGCTTGGTGCAGTTTGTCCTTGATGCAGAGAGAAGAGAATCAAAACTCGCAAAACCAACAGCAACAAGCAAAGTAGAAGGGTTTTTTGTTGTCCCTTTGAAAGTTAGGTATGTGTTCAGAGAAAATCATCAATTTATTTGGTATAGCCCTGGAAGAGAATTTTGGTTCAGTTTCCCTTATTTTAATGTTGTAGTGTGTTTTTGGTGGGATGATAATGTTCTTAGTATATAGAATGGCTGTTTCACCGAAGAGATTGGACCACTTAGAATTACTACTTTTGTCATATTAAATAAGCAACTTGATGATTAGAGTTCTGTTTATGAATGCGATCATATTACTTTCCTCCCCCCAAAACACACAGACAGCCAGCCTACTGCAATATTTGCATTTGGACACTCATTTTCCATTAGTTTCGTGTCTTAACTCTTCTTTAGTTACTATGAGGCAGCTTCTCTTTGGAGATGCATCAGCCACTGCTGTCCTGCAATTCCAATGAGCCGTCCTCAGTGGCCTCTCAGCCTCTGAGGTTGCCATCATGTCAGCTCATTTTGTGTCTTTCTCTTGAAGAACCATTTTTCATCTCCCTTTGCTTATAGAGGGCGACAGGAGAATTGCTGCAGTAGTGAGTGCTGCTGAGGTCTTTTTCCGAAGCTTTGAGAGTCAGTGGTACGGGGAAGGGAGGGCTGATGTAGGACAGCAGGGTGAAGGCAGTGCCTGGTTTTAGCCAGATGAGCAGGCCAGTGAGTGAGAGAGCTTGACAAGGGTTCATCACGTGTGGCAAGCACTCCTCAGTATATTGTACTGGCAAATTATAAAAATTGGAAAAATCGGCTTGGAGGAGTGTGTCTGAGTTCTGTGCAGAAGAAAAGGAAAGCTTGTTTTGTAAAATGAAACCCTCATCTTGCTTGTACCATAGAGTATTGTGAATGTTGATGGGGTTGGAATGTTTCTTTCCTGTTTGGTTTCTACGTTTTCACATTCAGTTTTCTAGTGTCTGCACAGGGACCCGCAGACATCGCACACTTGCAGCTATTCCTGTACTGAAAGATAAAATTGCTTGAGGGAATACTGTCACCAGAAATAAAAATCCAACCGAATGGGTTTAGAGGGTGCTGCATGTGTGCATGCACATGTCTATAAACATAAAATCATTTTGGTTGAAGTCATCTTTGAGATCATCAAGTCTAACCATTAACCTAGCACTGCCAAGTCACCACTACATGTCACTCAGCACATCATCTACACTTTTTTTAAATACCGTCAGGGATGGCAACTCGACCATCTCCCTGGGCAGCCTGTTCCAGTGCCTGACAACCCTTTCTGTAAAGAAATTTTTCCTAATATCAGCGTAAGTCTTCCGTGGCGCAACTTGAGGATGTTTCCTCTTGTCCTGTTGCTTTTTCCTTGGGAGAAGAGACCAACCCCCACCTTGCTATAATCTTTCAGGTAGTTGTAGAGAGTGATAAAGTCTCCCCTGAGCCTCCTTTTCTCCAGGCTAAAAAACCCCAGTTCCCTCAACTGCTCCTCATAGCACTTGTGCTCTAGACCCTTCACCAGCTTCCTTGTCCTTCTTTGGACTCACTCCAGCACCTCAATGTCCTTCTTGTAGGTACCCACAACAGAATTTTGTTTGCTGCTCTTGCTTATAAAACTTCTGCCAACTTTTAACTGTTACCGTTTTAATTCAGGGTAATACGAAAATCAATACCTTCAACTGGTCGAAGGTCCGTAAACTAAGCTTCAAGAGGAAAAGATTCCTTATTAAACTCCACCCAGAGGTCTGTGTAAGTTTTAATGTAATAGTAGGCTGGTCAGTGTATAATCTGTATACTTAATTTTATTATAAAAAATTCTAGAGTTTGTAATTTTATAAAACAACTTTAGTGGGATAGACTTGACTTCATGATACAAGTAAAAATCTTTCCTTTCTCACCCCATGTCTGTTGTCTTAGATTTTTAGATTTCATGTATCAGCCTCAGCTTATCCTTGACATAGGCGTAAACCTGTGTAGATGTGAGATAGAAAAGAAAAAAGCCAAGTATTTAGTGCATCCTGTCTCAGTACCTTTACTCTGAAAAAGTTACATTTTACATTTCCCTAGGATGTAAATAGAAGTTAACATGCTCATGAACATTCTGATCCATTATTATCAAAATTAACTGAGGTAACTTAAGCACTGAAATAGTAAATCTCTGTTATTTATGTAAAATAAAAGTATATTAGTATATTAGGGAGTGCTGTAGGCTGTAGCCCCTTAAAAGAACACTGTAGTACACTGCTGATACAAACAGTGATTACTTTATAAGATTATTTCCTCCAGGAACTTGTTGACTCTACGTTGCTCAAGTGAAAAATCTGGTAGAGTCCCTTAATTCAAATAAGAAAAACCTGATACATCTCAGCACATAATAGATAGCTGGGATTATATTGTTGGACCTTAATTTTAAGGACTGTGTGATTACTCTTGCTACAGCCTTATCTTTTCTGTATGTCTGTATAGCATAAGTGTTATTTTTTGTGCTTGGCTGATTTACAGTAGCTGTTTTTGATTGCAGAGGTCATCAAATTTGTTTCCACACTGGATGACTAGATTATGTTCAATGTAGGGTTTTTTTTAAAATGGGGGGGAAAAATGTTCGAACATTATACATTTATGTTTATCAAGGAAAGCTGAAGCAAGATACACTGTCTTACAACGAAACCCTGAGAAACTTCATGTGATAACTGTACTCTGACTTACACAGTCTTTTCCAGTCTTATCTAAATCTCAGGAATTAAGACAAGCATCAGAACTTCTAAGGAAAAAGTATTTTAATTTCTTTCAAATTATTAGTTTTATGATCCGTGTTTCTTGAGGTAGATTATATTGAGCGTGTTTCTAAAGTCAAGTGCCTTTTAAACATTTTTACAGTTTCAAGGTAAATGAGTATTTTTGAAAGCTAATAAATTATTTAAACTGTATTCAGAATCACTTCCATCACTTTAAGGCAAACGAGAAGTGACTTAGCAATATATTGCATCTCACAGGAGTTCATCCTTTTTGTTGGCACCTATTAATATCTTCTTTTTCTTCTCCAGTGCCATTTTATGTGCTACTTAACTTACATATTTTGTTCCTAGGGCCCATATCAAGATACATTGGAGTTTCTTTTGGGAAGTAGGGATGAGTGCAAAAACTTCTGGAAGATCTGTGTGGAATATCACACATTCTTTAGGCTCTTTGATCAGCCAAAGCCAAGGGCTAAAGCAGTGTTCTTCACCAGAGGGTCATCATTCAGATACAGGTAGGGAGAAACACAACAGATTTCTTAAAGCTAAATTCCTTATGTCTTAGAAAATGAGATCAAAAAGAAAAGTTATTCTAAAGTCATTCCATCTGTAATTCTCACCCACTGCGTTTCATAACTTTTGTACTTTTGTGGGTTCACAGTGGACGAACACAGAAGCAACTAGTGGATTATATTAAGGATAGTGGCATGAAGAAAACCCCATATGAAAGGTAAATACAAATAATTTTGTAAGGTGAAATGTCGAGACTTTCATGGTGCCCTTATTTCCTAAATTTCGGTGTTTCTAAATGATGCTTGGAGGCTTGGCCGTTTGATGACTTTTCAGTTACTAAGATCTGTATCAAATTTTAGGTAGCTGAACTAAATTTTTAAAATTTATAACTTTGAGATGATGTAAAGAAGCTTAGGAAAGTTTCAGTATTGTATTTTAATGTCCGTGGACAATGTGTGACTTAGCTATCTAAAAATTCAGTACGTTTTGAAGTTTCACTGAAATTAGTGAGGACTTGCCTGTATGTCACTGTAGTGATGCAAGTAGCCAGTGGCAGAGCACATAATTGAACTTGGGATCTGCAGATCTGAAACTGTGACCTTCAATACTCATTAATTTCTAAATGTATAAAGGAAGAAATTAAGAATGTGAATTTTCATTATAAAATTGTCATTTACTTCTTTTGATATGAAACCATCCTGTCTACATGTGGGAAACTCTTCATAGTCTTTCATCTGAAAGATGATAGGAACTTAATAGGAATTTTAAGAAGTTTGCATTAATCTACTATTAATAAATATTTTTAAAGTCTTGGACTCCTGTTGAGCGCCTTTTTTGTATGAAAGATTGATTTTTCTAGTAAAATATTGACATAGAATGAATCTAACCACGAGTGTGATGCAGACACCACTTTTTGGGGTGTAACAATTTTATATGCCATAAATTACAAGGATGACTGAATTGTAAGTTGTTTGTAAAACATGCTGGTTTTGAAGCATTAATTCGTAGATGTTTATACTGATGACAAAGGAAGAAGTTAAACTAAGTGTGCTGTTTAGTCTAGTCTTCTACCCCCAAGTTGCTCTTGACTTCTTCAGTGTTATGAATGATCTGGCTTTATTCCATTTTCTGTACATTTCTTACTCCTGCATTGTTTAATTTACAGCTCTTGTGACTTTTCAAATTTTCAGCTAGTTATTAACAAAACATGGTAAAATACAGCTTGAGATGTTTCTGTTGGCTACTAGAATGGAAATAGCTGAATGGGGAAGGGAGAAGGCTGATTCATGTCTGGGAAACTCAGAGGATGCTCTTTGTTCTGCAGGAGGCACAGCAAAGCCAGAGCGTCCACTCGCGCCTCAAACACAGACGTGCCAAAACAGGTCAGTTCTGCAACACTCTCGATACTGCAGTCAGGGAAGTTGAAAACCAGCTTTCTGAGATGATGGTGAAGGAAAGGTGATCTGAGTGAGCTGTTTGTCTGGAATTGCTTTCACGGTTTGATCTTTGTCCCTGATGCAGTTTTTCTTTTTTTTGCATGTTATTTCAGAGAATTAGTTTGTCTTCAGGTACGATCTAACTGCTTCCTGTGGAAATCTTGTATAGATGCCTTCTCTAATGAGTGGCAAGAAACAAATGTTTCACTGAATGCCCTTGCTTTACATGCAAGAGGTTAAGGAAGCATCACAGGATTTCACTGTGGTTGTTTTGTGTTACTTTCCCTTGTGGATGCTTTTTCAGCAGAGGCTATAGAGTACATGGATTTAATTTTCCATCCAGTTATCAAAATTCAGGAAAAAAGATCTTGCCTTTTACTGAGGCTGCTGGATCACTTTCTGTATGCAATGTTTTGTTTGTTGTCAAGTGAGCTCTTTTTGAAGCATGTATTCCTTCTGCATCAGAACTGAATGTTTTTATGTATTATAAAAATCTTCTTATCTGTGTGTTTCTACTTTTTTTCCTCTTAGAGTGTCCCATTTACTGAGTGCTTGAGAACCCCAGGGTCTCCTGCCTCAGCAGCTGCCCCCTTCCACTCAGTTCATTCATCAGCCACTCCTACTCCTGTCCTGCCCATCTTTGCAGAAAACAGCCCTTCCTCTTTGGATACCCAAGCGCCAATCACAAAGATTCCAGAAAAAAACACTGCAGCACCAGCAGAACTGGAGAGGAAACTGATGCAGCACCCAGGATCTTCCATGCTCCAAGGTGTTGGGTTTGGTAGTGTTGCAAACAACTGTATCCCTGCTTGTCCTCTTGTTGAGAGTGGTTGTGGTTTAGATCTAGATGTAGAGAGAAGTAGTAATGAGAGAAGGGTTGCTGTTTGTAAAAATGACAATGATGAGGATGACTTTACCGCAGGTGTTTTTGTTGCTGAACAAAAGCATCAGCATGGCCGTCGAGGTGCCCCTCTTTTGACATTGACAAATTCACAGTTACAGGTGTCAGAGGAATTTATTGATGATGACCCAGCAGAAATTTCCTTTTTTGCTGGGGGCTCTGAGGCGTTTTCATACGTGTACAGTGGTTTAGAGTTAAAGGGCTCTGATTTTCCTAAGCATGTGTTAGAGTCACCTACAGAGGCCTTTCTGCAAAATACAGTGTCTTCTCAGTCAAGTCCTGACAGGTACTCAACTGAAGCAGTAGATATGAATATGGAAGATGAGTTTGAATTTGAAGAAGGGAGTGATTTCAATGGCAATGAGAGACCATCGGATACCTCGGAGCTGTTTGAGGTGAAGGCCCAAGCAAGCAGAATGCAAAGCCTCCTGAGCCCATCTGAAACAAGTTCGCTCATCAACAACCGCTCCGAGAGCAGCTCCCTCAATAATTTGCCACTGAATGGTACATCCTCCCTGCATGTGTTCAGCTCCGTGAACCATTCGGAGGCCAGTTCCATGGTGAACTTCCCTGCCTACTCAGTTCGCTCTGAGTCCAGCTCAGCTTTTCAGTTCATGGACATTATTGACCAGCTGGAACAGCTGAGCTACCCGCCTACCACCACAGAAGACTCTAGCAACACGGACACAGACTCCTGGGACTCTGAAACTGCTGCACCACTGGATGTAAACCTTTTCTTTAGTAACCCTTTTTCTCAAGCCACCAGTGACAATTTTGCTTTTGACTTCCAGAATAATTTAAAAAATCTCACGCAAGAAGACTGGGCAGAGAAGACAGATGTTGATTGATCCCTGATTTTTGTGATGGATCCCTTCTATGCTGTTCAGGCTTAGAAGTCCAAAGGGTGTGGTGTCAGTCACTTTAAGCAAGAAAACTCTTAATTCAGTGGCTGGATTTTAAATTGCATAACGTAGTTGATTTTTTTTTTCTTTTAATGTACCTCTTCGGTTTCCCTCAAAGCATCCTAGCTTTGGTCCTTTGCATCAGACTGCATCCAGAATGTATTACAACAGGCTATGATATTTGGAAACTATTGCATTTAGGAAAACCCACTGATTTCAGAGAAGTATCATCAGCTGGCTCATGCAGACATCACAAGTTACAGTATATTGCAGGATTTCTTTGGCTATAAATGTATCTGTAAGAGTCTGAATGAATATGCTGTTCCTCCAAGACCCAAATGCAACAGTCACTTTTGCGCATGCTTGTTAACAAGCAGCCACATCCAATAAATTAGCTGTCTTTCTGTGCTGCAGTGAGAGTCCTCAATTTGGTTTTTTTTTTGTTTGTTTGTTTGTTTCCACAATCAAAAAAATGGACAGTCTTCAAATCACCTATTAAGGAAAGTTTTAAAATATTAACCTATGCAACATGGTGGTGGTATACTTCAAAGAAGAAATAACCTACGTGGTAGTTTAGAAGGAATGTGTATGCAATCTAATGAAAATAGCAGTCACCAAAACTTCTTGTGAAGACAATCATTGCATTATCTGACTTCAGAGTGCCTTCAG
The DNA here is from genome assembly GCA_009769605.1 of Bucorvus abyssinicus. NCBI lineage: Eukaryota > Metazoa > Chordata > Aves > Bucerotiformes > Bucorvidae > Bucorvus > Bucorvus abyssinicus. The sequence continues at coordinate 17,426,369 of CM020035.1, forward strand.
TAGTCCTGCAACAAACAAATACCCTTCTGCTTTACAGCAGTTTGGAGATAGACTGTATCTTAGATAGACTTTTGTCTATCTTAGACTTTTGGTGCATAGTCCATAAAAGCATCCCCGTTGCATTTTGTCTCACCTTCGTTTTCTTTATTTAATCACTCTGCATAAAAATGCTCACAAATTATTTCATAGAAGTGTCCTTTATCTGTGGAACACAAGTGGTGGTAAATTTGGTGATAGCTTTACTTTTTCTTTAAAATATGGGCTGTATTCAGAAAAATACTGTGATCTTTCTGAGAAAATGAGATGTTAGGTGAAGTGAATACTGCAGACAACATTTAGAGCTTCATTGCTTTTATAGATTTCTTTAGTCAAGTGACTTTGATGCAAGACTTGATCTGTAAGTTAGGGTAATTGAAAAGATAGTTACTGAACTGGTCACATATAATTTAGCAACACTTACTGAGGTGAAACTGTAACAGTTGTGTAATGTTCTTCATGTCTGCCAATCTGATGGATTGGCGAGGTGAAATTCTGAGCTTCAGCTCGTAATAGCATTTTTTTTAAGAGTATTTTGGTTTTGTATGATCAATAATGTGAAATGCATTACACCTGAACAAAACCCTATGATGGAAAGCATCATCTTCTTCAGCCATTTGATTTTGGGGTTCCATGTTGCACATTTTTCCGTCCTTTGCAGAGAGAGTGCAGTAATAATACAATCAACGCCTCCCAGGATAGGCAGCTTACAGTTACGAGCATAACATTATGCGCGATATTATTCATACCAGCTTTCTTAAATGTGTTCTTGGTATATCATTAAAAGATCTTCATTGATTACTGAAACATTTATAAAATACTATTATTTCTCAAAGTTCTGATAACTAAAAGTTCAAGGGAATTCCTCTCAACGTGTGGTAGAACACAAGGAGCTAAAACCTCCTTTAGTCACCCATTTTTTTTCTTGTTTAGTTTTTTCCAAGATATGATTATTCTTCACAGCATTTCCTTTTATGTTGTGGTTGCTCTCTTTGACTGGAATCGCTGTTGTTCCATGAGAAACCTGTAGCCTTTGCCAGTGACAAGAAAAATCAAAGCACGTTTAGAACAGAGTATTAGTTTGGACCTACAGGAATGTACAGCAGTTTGATTGCTCTTTTTTTGTTTATAAATGCAATAGGTTATTTTTATTTCCTCCACTGAATGTGTGTACTGGCTCTTTGTGTGACTTTATTGATACCTGTGGAGATGATGTCATGTAAGTGTAATGTGACATTTCTGAATAGGCACTTGGAGGAGGTCTTTGCTTGTGTCCAAAGCTGGTACCTTTAACTATGTTTTTAGGCAGTTTGTCTGATTTCCCTCCCACAACTAGCTATATTATGTAACCTGAAAAGAAAAATAGAAAAAAGACAGAATTCTGTCTGCAAACTCTCTGACAGCTGGTAGTCAGGGACAAATACAGATAAAGATTTAGAAAAAGGCTGTTAATTTCTTTGATCTTTTAAAAAAAAGTCAGGATTCCGCTAGGTAACCGTGCCTGCCTGTTTCATGTTCTGTGCCTCAGTCACAAGCATTCTCTCTAAATGTGTCAGAATTGCTTAGTATGGGAATAAATCCAGCTAAATTCTCTAGCTTTTCAAAAGACTTTAGGAAAAAGCTGCCTGTATTTTCAATAAACACAACTGGGAGAACGCTTGCCAAATACGTTTTCTTGCACTGCAGTTTGAAAAGGCATCTTCAATGTTTTCTGCTTGTATTTTGCAACTATGCACATCTTTTATTGGCAATTTTAAATCTCAGGGATTTTTTTTTTAAGTAATAAGAGTCTCAGTGTAATGCTCCTTTTGTTTTCTACAGGACTGAAAGTGGCTAGGATCTCGATCCTTTAGTTTAGAGCAAGATGGGTGGATACACAGGTGAGGATGGGGTGGGGGGAGCTTTGACCCAGGTAAGGAGCTGTTCAGATGAGGGTTTTAGTTAGGGGTGTCACCAGCAACACTGATCCTTCACATCATCTGACTCATCTGTATTGGATTTGGGGTACTTGCACAAAGATGGTGCTGGTCAGCATCTACAAGCCAATATGCTTTGCCGGGATCGCACACCATGGTGTACTTGCAGGCTGTGTGAGACTTCAGTGCTGCTGCCTGTGCCCCTGCCACCTGCTAGTTATAGCTTTGCTCTTCCTAACTGATAGCATATAGTTGTCATGGTTTCTTTCTTGGCTTTTCTGGTTTTTGAAGATATGTGGCTTCTGAGGATGCTGTTTCATGCTGCTGTTTTATTCATGGTTTTCCAGATAGGCACAAAAGAGGAGAAAATTTAGTTTGTAAGTAGAGTTTTTATTATAAAGCTGTGAGAAAAAGGTACTTTGTCATTTCCTTCAGAGGACTAAGTTCAGATTCACCTTCCAATACAGCTGGAGAAAAAAACAACTTACTCTCAAGGGTACAGGACGGCTCAGTGCTTCTCAGTGAACTCGAGCACCACTTGTGAGTTATTTTAGTACAGTAGAGCCATGCCAGACATTGTCTTCTCCCCCAGCTGTCTGCTGAGGTGGCAGGAGAAGGTGAGAGAAGGACTTTCCATTCTCTGTCCGTATTGTTTCTCTTTGGGTAGCATGAGGGAATTTGTGAATTCTGGTGCAGTGTGGTTATGTCCCAGGTGCCAGTGAAGCTCCTAAGCTTTCAGTGTTACTCCTTGCGGTATGTTTGTTTTCTTTTTACAGTGTTCATATTACTAAAACTTAGTTCCTGGTACTGACTTCAGTGTTTTTCCTGAGCACACAAGTTTTCTGTTCAAGAAGATGAGTAGTATGCTGGCAGGTGTGGAGTTGGTTCTAGCCACCTAACCGAGAGAGCTGGGACCCTTGCAGACCTTGAGCAGCAAAAGCTGCAGGAAAAAGGGGGGAGATTACGTAGGAAAAATCAGAAGATCTTTGTCAAGTATCCCATGCACACTCGCCTTGAAGAAAGCGTTTGAGAAACTGTGGTAGGAGCAGATGAAAGACTAGGTGCAAACCTTCACTTATCTATAAGTGAGTAGTTGTCCTCTCCTCCTCCCAACATTCTCACTTCTGCAGGTATGTTTTTTCACATTTGTTTTCTGCCCCCGTCTGTGGAAGGCTGAAGGGGGACATATATAGGTACGTATATTTCTAGTCAACATACAGATTTTAGTGCCGTGTTTTTCCAGTACAGAGAACCAGTGGGGTCCTGCTCCATCCTGTGCATTCACCAGCTGTTGCAGTGGTAGCTCAGCGAATGGAGCACGCTGGAGCCATTGCTCCTGCTCCTTGGTGAAGTAGGGCTGTTTTCCATCCTTCCACTTCCCTGTTTTCCTGTTTTAGCAAACACATGCAGCTGAAGGAAATATGTCAATATTAGTGACTTTTCAAAATGAGTTTGGCTGATCGGTTTAGCTCTTTTATGGTACTCAGCTTGCACATTGCAATGTGACTAAAAGACACTAAGAAATGTGTGTCTCAAATGGGTAATTTAATCTGCACCTGTAGTCCTGTATGTGTATTCTTACAACTGTTCTATGCTTAAGCATATTTATTAAATGTAAAGCACTACATCAGAGCATTTTTGATCTTCGTGTATGCAGTTACTGGAACTCCTAATTTGCACGAAATGTGGGTCACAGAATATTCTCTGACCCATCCCCCACTCAGTTACCCTTTGGTAAACTTTACTAGCCTGCGTTATCTATTGTGTGTAGACTTTGTAATTTTAAAATATTCATTATTCAAGTAATACGTGCTCTATATTTCCCAGGACTAACCATATTTTATCTTAGGATGGAATAGGACAATATATTGATCTACTCTGCTCTCAGCTTTTAATTTCCAGTGAATTTCAGAGTTGCTGGATAATACCAAATATTGATCTCCTTTTTCCTGTGTATATGTGTATTGTGGTAGGTGATTTTGTTTGGTGTTTTTTTTGTTTTGGGTTTCGTTGTTGGATTTTTTTTTTTTTTTTTTGTGGTGGTGGTGGCTTCGTTTTGGTTTGATGTTGGTTTTGTTTGATTGGGTTTTTCTGGTGGTGGTAGTTTTTGTTCAGTTGCAAATCTTGATAAAGGTCAGATTTCATGGAGACACTAATGAAAGTCATAATTTTATGCTTTTTGGTGCAAACCTGTCGGTAAGTCATTCCCATTATTGTCATTTTGCAAAAAGCTCTAAGCCATAATTACCAGGTATGGATTGAATCAAAGATACAGTTTTCAGTGTAGTCTTCTAGCTGTCGTAACCTGTAGCTTTTAGTAGATCTTACATCGCGCTTGTCACATGCTATGTGTATATGTATGGATATACATATACACTCTATATATGAATATGGGGAGACTTTACAGTCCCAAACATGTATCATAAAATCCACTTAATTTATTGTCTGCTTGTTGGCAGTTGTAGGATTGGTCCACTGAGTGAGCAGTAGCTTTGCAGGTGTCAAATTTGGAGCATGGTTAATTGAACCTGTTTTGTGAGGAAGGTGTTGCTATAAAATTTTCCAAAGTAACAGTATTCTGTTGTTGCTGGATGACAGCCAAGATCACAAGTTGTTGCTGTCAACAGCTTGCAACAGCCCTGCAGATAAGTAAGAAACACAAAATGCCTGTTTACCAATATGTACAGGGGTACGCATGCCTTGGTTAGAGTGACTTCCCAAATAAATAGGTGCTACTCTTTTCAGGAAAGGATTACATTAATAAAACAGAGGGCTGGAATTTCTTAATTGATCTCTTGAACTTTATCTTTTATATGGTAAATGTTTTATTGAATTACATGTTGGGATTTTTAATATCTTTGTGTCTGTTCAGATTGCTGGTTATGAACCTACAGATTTGTACAAATTCATAATTTTAATTGTTTATGCAATAAAATAAGGAAAACTTTTATATAAATGACAACATGGGCTTTTTAGCTTTATTTTTCATTACTCTCGTGTTTGAAATAGAATAAATGTTTGTTCTCCTAGCCAAGGCATCTTAAGAGTTTTATTACTAGATATCTCCAGGCAGTTTTTCTCCTGTACTCCTTTGAAAATAGAGCACAGCTGGGACAAGTACTGGTGTGTGGTTTTCAGATTACTGTTCTGTGCAGACCTTTTGCTTGAGTTACAAATTGGACTAGAAGTGCACTTTTCTTTATAGCAATTACATTTGTGTGGAGATGTTTTCTTTTAAACTGGGCATGTCCCTTGAACTCTCTCCTGTATGCTTGTTTTTATTGGAAGCCTATACTTTATTGCAAGCATAGCGTATAGAGGCAATTGCATGTTTTCTAAACTAAAAGTTCTTCAGAAGTCTGTGACCAATGCATGGGAAAAATCCTCTTTTCCTGAATCACGTAAGCATTTGCTTAATAAAAGTCAGTGGTACTTGCATGAGTAAACTGAGCAGGTTTTTGGGCTAGTTTGAATGGATTTTTTTTTTTTCATTCACCTCCATATTATGTTTGCTGAGTTATAAAACAATGAAAACACACACTCAAAAAAACTTTGGTTTTCAGCAAGGAGGAATTATTGGGTGGAATTGACTCTGACTTCCTTTTGAACATCAGGAGATTTTAGAACGTAGCATGTTATATCACTTTATTACAGGGATTGAATTTTATTAACTTTGCTTTGTTTGTTTGTTTTTGCAAAGATAAACCAATTTTACATAGGCTTAAGAAAATATGTTCCTAACACGAAGAATTGATTTAGGTTGAAACCCTGACTGTTCGTTTCAGCAATGCTGCAAACATAGATTTTTGCAGAGTCATTGTTTGAGCAAAGACAGATCAAAGCTGTCAATATAGTGTAAAGAGATTTCTCTTTAACACTGTGACAGTATAAAAGTTTACAATCTGCAGTCTATAACAACAGGTACCTGTTCTTTCTTGCCTGCCAATAGCGTAGCCTTTACAAGGGTGGGAAAGTAGCAAAAGAAGGGCAGTCGTTTCAGATCCTGCATGTAACATAAAACCATGGCCAGCGTAAGGACTTTCCTAAAGTATCATGTCAATGTAACTTCACTAAAAACATGCTCTAACATTTAATGTGATTTGTACCCATTGGAGGATAGGAGAGAAAGAGGTCTTTGAATTTAGAGTCTCTTAGGTAATCTTCTTAGGCTTTTTTTTTATTTTTTATTTTCAAGATTATCTATCTCCTGTCTATTCCTCATTATTTTAAAGGGAAGATCTGCAGGGGAAAGATGTATTAGTTGTGATATTTTGAAATAGGGAAGATTTGGGATTTCAGTTTTAGTACATTAGCTTGCAGACTGCTTTCACTCTGGAAATAACAATTTGGTGTGTGCATGTGATGGATTCAGCAGGGCATTGGGCAGAAGGGGGCTCTGAGCGGGGTCCCGTCATCATCTGGTTAGCCACAACAAAGCTTTAGCGTAAAAAGCATCTCATCTGTTTTGAAGTAGTAGTAGTCGTAATAATATAATAATAAAGTTACATCTTTAAAGGGTATCAACCAGCGAAATACAAGAGACACTCCCTTCTGATAAGGAGTCAAATTACTAACGTTTGAACCTCACATAGCTTTTAGTACATCAAATAATTCTCCTGTTATTTGGTTATTTGGTTACTATTTTTGTTGTCTGTCTTTGAATCATCTTAGGCATTCACATGTAAAGCTTACAGGACCAATACCTGCATTTTATTTTTGTAAGCTTTGCACTCGAATCTGGCTTTCTATGTAGATTGAATTTAGATCGAAGAATGTAAATATCCTCTGAAAAAATAACTGAGAAGTGATGCCGAAAGCTTATTAGCTTATTACACTTATTATCTCAGTGTAAACTAAATTAATTCTGCTTCTACTTAAACTTTTAGTAAAAGCTAGTCCATGTTACTATAATTAGTAAAACCTGTATTCTAATAAAGTGGCCTAATACTAGTGGGAGCTTTTACCATTTAAAAATTGTATTAATTTGGGAGGAAAGCCCACAGAGCTGTGTGCTTCTCTTTCAGAAACAACAAATAGCCAGTGATCCTGGTAATATAAGGTATGTCAGATCCTAGATTTGATATTTGAGATCTGAAAATAAAAATCTTGTCTTTTCCGTTAGCGTCACCTTGGCCATAGTGATTTTATTTATTTATTTATTTTCCAGATTCTGCCTCAGACATGGACCACCTCCCAGTTCGTGCTGGAGGTGAATGTTAACCATAGAGCAGAATTTTTCCAAAAGAAACAGTGTTTTCTTTGCATTTCTAACCTAATACAGTACTGACAAGGTGATGGGAGGGGAAGGGCAAAAGCTTTTTCTGAATGTCGGCTGACGTGCTTCTGAAGGCACACAGAAAAATGAGATGTTGGGTTTTAGCATGCCAGTTTTCCAGACCCACTTTTACAATCAAAGCTGCAATTAAAACTCAGATGCACAGTTTTAAGTTGGTTGTTCTTTCCCCCCATTTCCTTTTGTGGGACTTCAAAGGCATGAAAGATCCTCTCCCTTAACTATTGTATAAGTATGCTTCAATTTAGCTTGTTTTATAACCACAAAAAAAAAAGTGTCTTCATGTGTGTGTGTGTATGTATATATATATATATATATATATATATGGACATCTTCTAGTGGTTTATTAGAATAAAGGCATCACACGACTGATTTCAGAGAACAGAAATTTAGTGTCTCTTGATGGTCCAAATGACAAAATTTAGTGTTATGCTTAAAAGTAATCTAGCAGGTTGTTCTCTTACTCAATTTTTTTCTTTTTCAGAAAATAGTTGCAATTTTTCATGTATCAGTTTCTTCTTACACTCAAAGATTGATTGGGAAGGTGGATTCATCTCCCTAGCATGTGCACTGCTGCCAACCCTAATATGGAACTAAACTTGGTTTATGCTAATGTAGTAAAATACAAGTCACACTTAAAATCTGGCTGCTGTGTGCTTGCTTCCTTGCTTTTTTCTGGCATTGCTAATTGACATCAGTTGATAGTTTTCCAAAATTTTCCTTTGCTATCCACATCCATGAAGTTTGCAAGGGGTAAAGAAATGTGTTCCCTGCACAATGCCTGACAGGTTAGAGAAGATCTCTGCTGTATTTCTATGAGCAAGACAAGTAAGAATGGATTTTGGATATTGCATACTAAACAGGTGTATTGAGGAAAAAAAAAGAACTACTGTATGTTAATGGTAATAATGTCATTGAGAGGGATGGGATTTGAGTACTTTTGAAGAAAATACAAGGTAAGGTCATGGTTATAGCAGGCTGCTTAAAGGTTGTTATGTAATCCCATGATGAACTTCTCATGACCGGTTTTGTATAATATTCTAAATATGTTTCTTTTTCAAATTTGAGTATGAACCTTCACATCTGCATACACTGAAGATTCTCTTGGTAAAAAGTGGAGCGGACAAACATTTGTATTAAGTCATGTTTTTATATGTTAGACAGAAGCTTTTGCATTTTTATACCTGGAAAAAATAAGAGACATCATAAACAATAATATAACAGTTTGACAGTATTATACAGGAGTTGTGAAAAATAAGGTTAGCATCTTCACTGCAGTCCATAGCTACGTTCATGCAAACTACAGTGCTTTTGCAATGTTTTACTGTTAGACTTTTTAGGGTTTTTTTAATTATATGTATGATGGTCTTTTCATGAACCTGATTTTGTTTGCTTAAGAATGCACAGTTGTAACTACAGAGTGTAATTTACTAAGAAGTATTAATATTCGTAAAGATCTTTGAGTATGTGGCGTATTACACCAAACTGACGAACTTTTTGATGTTGCATTGAATTAAGTGCATTTGTGTGTGATGTGAAAGCAGATATTTGTCATGTAGAGAATGCAGACATGTCTGTGAGGCTCTGGTTTACACCATCATGTAAACCATCGATGTGGTTTACCCATGTCATTGCATGGAAATCCTGACTCCTACTTAAAGCGAGGCTTCTCAGTTTGGGATGTGTTATGACTTGCATGTAGAAAACAAATTTCTGCTTCATGCAGAATGTTGAAACATCACTGTCAAAGAACAGACCCTTTTAATATCCTGGAGGATGCTGCTGCCTGTGGGCAGGAAAAACTTTGGTGCCCCAGGGTTTGATGTCAAAGGAAATCGTTTATGCATTTTGATCTTTGCACCAGTATTTCTTCCTAATTAGTTTTCTATGTTGAACCGCTGTTGAAAATGGCAACAGCTGCTCTGACTGTTGCATGAATTCTTCTTTTACCATCCTTCTCCAGGAGAATAGAGAATCGCCGTGCATCTTACCTGCTTGACAGGGAGCTCTACCCTTGCTGCTCTAGTGGAGAAAAACTGTTAGATTGCAAGTCTGAAAATTTCAGTACATGCATATAATGTCATCTGCAAAGATACAGCATCATACTGAGTTTATAGCAAACATTAAAACAAATATTAGCAGAAAAGCTAACCTGAGCTGCTCCAGAACGTTTTATAGTCCTTTCTAGAAAAGATGAGTTTTGGAGCTCACATTAACCTCAGAAAGTCCCTCTGCAGAATTTACCATTTAAGTTGACAACCTATTACAAGTTGCAGTTGTACCAGCTCCTTCCTGAATTCTTTATTGTCTTCATCCTAGGGAAATAAACAGCAGGCTACAGAGTGTCCTCCTGTAGTTACTGGCATGCAGGGGAAGGGCACTCTTGCCCCTGAAGAAGCAATAGGTATTTGCATCTTGGTAGGTTAGCCCCCTCATAGGCTTGGGGAGAGGGGAAGCCCTCTGCTTCAGCATCTTGGGTTCTGCTTGTTGTGTCAGCCTCCTCAAGGAGCTGAACGTGCCTCTCATTTTCACAAATCACTGTGGCTTCAGACAATGGGGTTCTTGCTGTCAGGTACAAATGAGCAAGAGTTTGAAATTAATTTAATGGCCAGCTGCTCCTATTGGAGGTGATAAAAACTGTAACAAGTTATTGAAAAAAAGCAGGCAGTGGAGTTTGTGAGTAGCAAGTTACGTCCCTTTTTCTCTCCCTGTATCTGAACCTTTGGTCTGTCCAGAAGCAAATCAAGTTACAGAGTCTGGAACGTGTTGCTACATTGTGTTAAATTCCGAGAATGTAAAGATGCTCCTCACCCCTGTAAGCTTCTAGCTTACTTGTTTTTAAGCTGTTGTTTCAGCATTCCTGACATGTAAAAGCAAACTTGCCGTAAACTTCTGCCCCGTGTAGGTGAAACAAATGCCAGAAGTTGTTGTTTTCCTGTGCTAATATTAAAAACCAAAGGAGTGAAGACAGTGCTCAGGCGAAAAAAAAGATTGCTTGGGAATGACTGTGCTCGACTAGTGTATTAATAGTTAACTCTGCAGCCTTGATGATCTGAATCTCTTCCAGGTGACCAAGTGCAGCACTGTTCAGCTTCCTGCATTTGTCAATGTGAAAATACGCACTTGGGCTCCCTCGCCGTTGTCACGGTGCCAGACGCCTTGCATTGGTTTTGCTTCCTGAGCCAGAGAACAGCAGCCACTCCTGTCAGTAGTGAATCAATAAGCTCCTAACTCCTCCTCCTCCAGCATGTGTGCCCTGTATCTTTGTCTGGCGATAATGGATATCCATGGGGCTGATTTTTTTCTAAAGCCTTTTGGGATGATTTTTAAGTCGTCTAGGAACCGATGACTTGGCATTCTCTTGCTTCGCTGTTTATTTTTCAGTTTGTCTTTGGTCAAGTGATTTAGCTCTTGCTCTCTGCTTGTAATGCACAATAAATCATGCTGGGGAGGCTTGCAAGCGTGGCTGAGTGTTTGAGCAGCATGGTGAAAACAGTAGATACTGAAGTGGTTGGTTACCTGTGCAGTTGCCTGATCTGACAAAGCTCACCTATTTATCATAGGGAAGATCAGAAAAAAAAAAAAAAAAAGGTGAGGTTAGGTAGGAATTTTGTGGGCATAGTGTGAGTAATTGGAGTGTCTGTTTCCTTTGGTCCCAAAAAGCAGAGCTTCTTGAATAGTTACTTCCACTGTGAACACCTAGGGGTGTGTCTGCGTGCTGTTTCTAAGGAGTCTGCAGAAGAGAGGAGAGCTGCTCCTCTCTCTCTTCATAGGATTAAATTCACTGTAATGGTGCCTTACGTGTCAGAAATCTCTAAAGGGTCCACAAATTGAATAATAATATAGAAGAAGATTGACAATTAATGATCTAAAGCATATCAGTTTGTTACTCCTGCTTCAGACAGGTTTTGCTCTGCAAGAGGCTCGTGTCCATCCAGTTAATACTCAGTGCTGCAAAATTGTTTTCCTTTGAGATCAGTATTCTATTAATATACTTTGAAGAGCCAGGAATGGAATCTCTTGCATGCTCCCTTTTTGTATAGCAATACGTTTTTCTCTCCCACTGGTACAATTGTGGAGATTCTGTGATTTCTGAATGTATTTTTAACTAGCTTTATTTTCTGGAATGGAGAGTAGCGGAATGATTTGTCCTAGCTTTTCCCTGGGGTGAAAAGTAACTTTTATTTTAAAAAGGAAAAACTAGAAGCTGTATTTTTGTTATAACAGTATAATCCTATGTTGCAAACCCTGCTGCGACTGAATAAAATTCAATGAGATTTGAGCACTTTTTTCTGGACACCAAACAATTTATACTTTCCATTAAATGCAGTTGTAAAGGCATCTGTTCTTACCCTGCTGCATGTAATAGCTGGGTTGCAGGGAACACTCCATTTGCTTTGAGATATGCACTTAAGTCTTTGGATGTATATGCTTTTTTTTCTTTTTTTTTCTTTTATTATCTTTTAATTAAGATGAGATTACAATTATGGTTTACAGTTACAGTGGGTAATTGTCTTAGATGTGCTATCTTCAAAACCATTTTCTCTCCTTTTCCACTCCATCTTCTCATTCTCTTCCCACCCAGGCCTCCAAGCGGACCATCCTCAGCTCTCTTCCCTCGTGCTGAAGAGTTCCCCAGGCTTGAACCCAGCGTTTCAAGTGAACTTGAACTCACCCAGCCAGGGTTCGTCTCCTCTTCTGAGTCCTGTCCTTAGTGATGCTGGTGGTGCCAGGATAGAAGAGGATGATGAAATGAAACGTAAGGTAAGATAGCGACATGACTGGAAATTTACATCGTGAGAATTGTGAACGTTTCAGGTAAGGAGCTGTGCTTGCTGGTCACTGAGTATTGATTGCATTATATTTTTGTGGTAGAACAGATGTTTTTGGTGGTTAGAGTTTAAAAACTCCAGTGCTGAAAGTCTGTGTATCTTGCTGTTGTGGCAGGAGTCCCCGCTGCACTCTTGGCATAGGGGTGTTTTGGCATCTGCTGCTGGGATCACTTCCCACTGTTTTAGCAGGAACAGCTGTGGAGGGCCACTGAAGGGAGCTGTGCCTGAAATATGCCTTTTATTACCTAGAATGGAAACAAGAGTTCGGATTGGACATTAGGAAAATGTTCTTCACTGAGAGAGTGGGCAGTCCCTGGAACAAGCTCCCCAGGGAAGTGGTCACAACACCAAGCCTGTCAGAGTTCAAGAAACATCTGGACAACGCTCTTAAGTCATAATGGCTTTAGGTAGTTCTCTGAGAAGCAGGGAGTTGGACTCAATGATCCTTATGGGTTCCTTCCAACTTGAGATATTCTTAAGAGGTGTGGCTTCCTGAGATGAGCTGTTTACAGGAAACAGTTGATAGGTATTTCATGTAAAACAGTAGCTGTGCACTTAGGGCCTTTTGGGCTGTAACTATTTCATTAGAATGTAAAAAAAGTCTTTGTGCTGAGACCATTGAAAGGACACTCCAAAGCAGGTGAATTTTTCAAGGTGCTTCTCACCAGGGCAGTACACTGAAAAACTGGTCAGGGACATGGCTGTTAATTCTGGAAGTCAGTTGCCTTTGGCTCATTCAGTAATTAAAAATTGTGTCACATGGTGACACTGAACCTGTCCTTGTCTTTGCTGAATGCTGTTATGTTTAACCCATGGACTCTGCTGTCTGTACAAAGTGCTGTGTTTCATTAATAAAAATGTGTTATAAAATTATTTTATTTACCATTGTAGAGAATAGCACAGAGTTAACACTTGATAACAAGGTATGTTCTTCCTAGGTTCCTTACTTCCAATGCAGTCTCATGTCAGTGTCCTTGGTCCATCTTGCCATATTCTGGTCCTCCAAGCCATTCTTTCTAATCATTGCAGGACCTTTAGAGTGGTCCTCTTGGGCTGTAGAGGACCTGAGCTAAGCTTAAACTTTCTCAGCAGCAGACATCATGGTGAATCCTCTTACACGCAGTCAGTCATGGGCTTGTTCAGCAGAGCTGGCTATATCATTGACGCTGCCCTCTTCATGGCTGACTCTTCTGCCTGTGAGAGGTGAACAGTATTCTGGCCTTGCAGAAGCTTGAGGCTTGCTTTCTGAAAAGAGGAGCAAAAATGTCTCTGACTTGCTGTGGGTGCAACTAGTCTAGAAGCAGGAACAACTTTGGGTGTTCAAGACGTCTAGGTACTCATCCTTGGACCAGACTGCTTTCCTTTCTTTCCACTGGTAATCAGTGGTTGCTTTAACAGGGAACTCCCCAACATGATGTGGGCTTTTCCTCACCCCCATGTAGAGCTCAGATTCTTCCTTGCTTTCTCAGTAATCCTGATTATGAAATATTCTTGTTCTGGAGGCCACTTCACCTTCAGCCCTTGAGACGTGAGCTTCAGCTCCTCACTGTGCTTCAACACCAATAAGCAAAGCTTCTCTGCCCCAGTGCATCATCTATATTCATATCCTCCTGCACACTGGAATGCTGTAGAGCCTTTCTGAAAGGTTAAGTAAGTGGTGGTAGTCCACAAGTTCTGACCACGGTCTCCGAGGAGCTTCTCCAGAGTCTTACGTACTCTGTGCAGACTCCTTTAGTCTGTGTGGCAAAGCTGATGTACTGCTTCATACTGACCTCTGATCGTGTGCTTTAGTAAGCAGCGGCTTTGTATGCCTTCAGTTTTTCAAAATTATGGAGGTCAAGGGATGTCAGCGTGTGATTCAGATTTTCATTTTTATCCATGCTGCGCACCATTTTATCAGGCTTTAACAGTAGCTGCTAGCAATAACAAGAATCTGCAACCACAGAACCATTGAGGTTGGAAGGGATATCTTGAAATCTTCTAGTCCAACGAGCTCCTCTTAAGTAATGACTCAAAGAATTTAGTTGCACTCAGGAGAAATAAATGTGTGTGCCTATACATATATTGCATATACATAGATATACATGCATGCATTCTTTGACTGCTTTTCAGATGTGGATAACAAATTACTAGACTTTGCCTTTGTAGGGACATGGTATATAGTATCTGACAAACTGCACTCCACAGAACATCTCTCTTGGTAAGACAGAGAAGACCACCTAACAGCAGACTTCTATGATCATTTTTCTGCAAGCTGCTTTGCTCTGCTTGCCTTGCCTGCTTGCAGAGAGTGAGCAGCCAGGTTTGTTGACTCTTCAGTACTTGAGAAGGATCCAGGACCTTTTATTACAGTGCAAGGAAGGCTCCATCATCTAAACTCAGTTCCTTCTGGAGTCGGTGGCCATACTGTAAACTATAGTTTTGTGTGTCCCATCTACTGTTCCGGTTGTCTTACCTCTGTCAGGATCCTCAGGCAAGAGGGTCACAGGCCCATGTTGTCTGCTGTCTTCACTATGTCTTTGGGTATTTCTTGGTGCCACCAGCTGCCAGCTTGCTTACCTACTTCATCTCAGTTGATGATCTGGGGATCTCTGCATCATATCTCCCGACTCTCAGCTGCTCAGGGAACATGAAGAAATCTCACCACAAGCAAAGGTGCCACTCTGAATTTAGTGCTTCAAAAGCTTGCTTCTCCCGTGATTGCTCCTGAACATTAAGGGATCTTTCTGAAATCTGCCATGCAGCTCTGCAGAGCCAAGTGCTACAACGTGAGAGACACAAGCAGCTCTTGACAGGACAATCCTCCAGGCACTTCTCCTGGAGACCCCAAATAACTGAGTCAGATTGTGCAATGCTCTTAAGAATGACCCGTAGTGTGGACATGGTATGAATAAGCGCTTGCAGAAGAGCGGAAGGTTTTGCCAATAACTAGGAGTGGAGATGGAAACAAGCCAACTAACTCTGTGTGTTGTTTCCACTCACCTAGCCCCAAATTTTAGTCTCCCTATCTCATTTAGACTTTTTGAGTTAGAGTTTATAGCTTTTGACAGATCACTCTACCATTACTTTTCAGTATTTTTTTTAAAATACTTCCTGGCATATATATAGCAGGCATAGCATAGCCTGGAAATAATGGGCAGATCATTAATGCAGACTGTATTATCTGTCCTAAATGCTGAATCCTTTCTGCCTCATTCTGCAAAGTCTGATATTTCAGCAGCTTGAGTTCTTGTTCAGGCTGAAAGTAATTTATAAAAGCAAGCATCCTGGAAGGGAAATTTTTTGTTGTAATTGGTCTCAAGCTTGGTCAGCTTCTGAGATTTCCAAGGCTTTGATGTCCATTCAAAGACAGTACTTTAAGTGAAGCAAACCCAGGCGGAAAAGAATGATAAATTGGTTAAATTTAAATAAGTTAAATTTCACAACTGTTTTACAGCTTTATTGTACAAGAAAAACATAATCTTACAATGTGTCTATTAATAGTGCTCTGATGTTAACCATACTGATGCCACTGTAATTCCACCTGGTTAATCAGGGCATTTGTATGTAAACTCTTCAGCAAACTCTTCAGCTCTTGCAGTGTGTGTTTTCCCCTCTATGTTGCTGTGATGCTGCTGTTGCTGTACTGAAACCTTGAGAAAGCTGAGGTTTTTTGTTACTTTTTAAGTCACTATGGTTTTATTTCATCTTACTGGTAGATTTCTCCCCGTTCCTTTTCTAATGGAGGTTGGTTGTAGCAACCCACTTAAAAAGTGCATAGAAGCTGGGCTTTTTTGGTGTGAGTTTTTTGGTGAGTTAGCCCCAAGTGGAGTTTTCAAAGACCAAGCTTCAGCAGTGTTAAAAAGTTAAGCATTTTTGTGTGCATGTAATTATTATTTTTTTGTGTATTTCCAGACTTGATAGTTTTGTGTCATTGTGATCTAGGTACAAGGCAGACAGGAAAGTCTTTATTAGTCTCATAGTCCTCTATTTTTTGCCTTTTTAAGTTCACAGTAGAGCTCTTCACTCAGTACGAGCTAGTGTTGCTGCATCTAGTAAGTGAAGGTTTCCAGAGGGGATTTTGTGTACATATTTGCCTTGATGCCTGCTATGGTAGTAGGAACATTTTCTTTGGCCTTTGGAAACAGACTGTCTCCTCAGATAGCTCTTGTGGGGTTTTTTTAGGCATGAATTGTTTTTCTTTCCTCTAGGAGTGCCGTACCAGTAGTGAAGGTGTTTGACAGGGCCTTCGTTACACTGTGACAGCCATACTGCTTTTCAGTGCTTCTGGTAAAGGGTCTGCCTAGCAGCTCCCGCTAGAACTCAGCACAGGGAATACAGTTAGGACTGGTGCAAGACTGAAAAAAAGAAAATTAAGGGCACTAAATTTCAGCAAGGAGCAATTTGGAAAGCAGCAGGAACTTCAGAGATAAACAGAAAATGATGATGCAGTGGGGAGGGAGAAAGGAAGAGAAGATGCTTGGGAAGTGATAAGTATCTTCTATGTATCAAGCTAGCATGCAGTCAGCTGGAGAATAGAGCAAAAACCTGCAGAAGTGCTCAAAGATGATGAAAAATGTAAACCATGCAGGCTATGAAAAGTGTGAGGTTGTGGGCACAGTGTGTTTTCGCACACCTTCATGGTCTGTGAGTTTTCAAGGAAGCAACAATTCAGAAAAATATATTTTAGAGTGGGAGAAAAACACTCAAGTGAGTATCGAAGCCCAAGACCTGAACTGAGGACAGGTAGGGTCCTTTTCAGAGTTCTCAAGAATACACTAGATGATACACATCACTTGAGGGTAACTCTTGAAGCAACTGTTTGAATTTCCATTCCATGTCCATTCTTTCTTCTCTTTTCTTTAAACAGCAACCCTGGAGCAACCATGCAGCCAACAACTGATGTAGTTTGGTTGTTGTGTTTTCTTAATTAATATGATCTTCAAAGGATTTGAGTAAAAGCTGTGAGTGGAAATAGAACAGTTTTGGAAAAGGGACTGCTGTACTTCATTTTATTAGAGAAGTGTTTAGTACCTAGGAAACCTGGAATAACAGCTTCCATAATTTTGTAAAGCGCTCCCTTGATTTTGAAATGGCATTTCATACAACTGACACATAATTGACAATATTTTCTTAATAATCTTGAAATATAGATAGTATTTTATAGTAAAGTCAGTATTTGAGAACATAGTACTGAATACAGAGATGCCCCGTTAGTTATCAACTGCTCCATTTGCACAGAACAAGGGGAAATACACATCAGGTTTGAGCTTGTGCTTAGTAATAACTAGAACATTTGTATTTAAGTATTTATCAATTATTGTGTATTCTTTCAGCGCTATCCAACTGACAAGGCATACTTCATAGCAAAGGAGATTCTTGCTACAGAACGGACGTATTTAAAGGACCTGGAAGTTATTACAGTGGTAAGGGTGTTTAACTTATTTAATGCTTTTCCTTTTCTTAACAGATTTGTAATTGTTAATTTGGAAAAACTGGGAATTTAATCTAGGTAACAGAAGAAGAGGGTCCTGTGATAAAGCATCATCCATGAGCCATGTAGCTGTTACCTTCCTTGTTACATAGGTCCTCATGTGGGAGAGCACGTACCTTCTCTGGAACTTCTATCGTTAGCTCCAACAGCTACATCACGTGTCATTTTGACATCTTAGGCAAACATTCCCTCTGAAAATTGTGAATAGGGGCAGTTTAAAAATGTTTTGTATTCGGCTTCAATGATAGTCATTGCTGTCAGCTCTGCTTATATTCTAGCCATCATCTCTGCAGTCTTCCTTTGGAAGCTGTAATCTTCGTGCCTTCAGATCATGAGAGCAGATGATAATTGTGGAGGGTGTTACAGATCCATAGGGGTTTGAGGAGTCTTTCTTTTTTTGTTGCTGCTTTTTCTTTCCCCTCCTTTTCCCCTCCTTTCACCCAGAGTAGAAAAGTGAGTTCTTGTTTGGAGAAGAGTTTCCAACTTTTTTTCTTTAAGAGCTTTTTGTTCATTTACTCCAGGTTTAAAGACTGTGACTGTTGCATTTCTACAAGCTATTGTTTTAATTTCATCAAAGAGAAGTTTGAGTCCCTTAGCGCCGTGTGTCTTCAGCTGAGGTATTTTCTGCAAGCTCAGAGAAGGCTATCTCACTCAAATTCCTCCTACAGGTTTCCCAGCAGTTCTCCTAAAAGATGAGGGAATACCTGGCAACTTAGAGGATTTTTAAAATATTCATGCCAGAAAGTGGGGAACCAAAAGCACTAAAAAAATGCAGTACGTGACATGAAACAAGATGTCTTCAGCTACTGAATAACCTGCACAGAGGGCTCCAGTTTTTTGAAAGCAGTTTATCTGCATTGAAGCGAAAGCAGTGGTGTAACATCAGCTGTGGCAGCTACGTGGTAATTGACTGTAACTTAGAACTGTTACCAACCATCCCATCATTGCGTTAAGAAACATGCTTGTGCCCAGAACCAATAATAAGCCTCATATTTGTAATGTTTGGCAAGGAAAAAAATCACATCTTTTCATCTTTTTCAGATTATGTCTTCCCTAAATATTTCTCCTTCCTTCCTGCTGTTTCCCTGTGCACACACTTTCTCCTTCTCCTTTGCTGCAGGGGCAGAAATTTTTATGCTAATGGTTAATTTCTTAAATAGAGAAATTTATCATAGTTTATGATTTTTTTTGGCAGTGGTTTCGCAGCGCAGTCATCAAGGAGAATGCTATGCCAGAGGGCCTGATGACATTACTCTTCTCTAACATAGACCCAATTTATGAGTTTCATCGAGGCTTTCTGAAGGAGATCGAACAAAGGTTATCGCTCTGGTAAGTGGTAATAGTGCAGCTCATGGACAACAAACAGGGGGACCTTTTCCTATGTCCTTGCTTCAAAACCATACTTGATCTAGATTTGAATTGGTATTTCTACATAAATAGAATCAAGAAAAAAAAAATCTAATAAATTACAGATTTTTTAAAAACAAAGGACTAAATGCATTTTGCAAAGCCCATTTTTCAAGCACTGCCTTTTACATTATATCCTGTAGTTGTATGAATTGTACACCACACCCAGGTTTTTGTAATGACAGAATCATTTAGGTGGGAAAAGACTCTTAGGATCATCAAGTGCAACCATTAATATAACCTGGTGTTGTCTCTCTAGCCTTAGAAAAGAGAAGGAACACAAGAATTATCAAGAAGAAAATGTGTGTGTTTTTCAACACCTTCCAGTTGAATCTCCAGATTGAATCTCCAGATGAAAATCTAGGAAACAGGTTTTTGTAGTTAGGATTAGAGTTCAGTTGTGCAGCACGATTTATTTCAAAGAGCATGGTTTTAATCTTTTAACCTTTGTATTACTTTTTCCTGACATGAGTTGTAATATATTAGAATATAATTACCAATCAAAAGGAGGTAGTTAATGTAAACAAAGTACAAACAAAAATAAATTAATAAATTCAGATGGGATCGTGTTATGATATTTATTCAGAAGTCTGAGATGTTAAAGTTCCAGATAGATTTTCACACAAATTCATTTCTGTTCCTTTCTCAGTTTTCTAAGCATGGCTTTATATTTGTTATTTTATGCAGCTTCCATATTTACGGGAGCAAGTTTTCAACCTGAATAGTGAAATGGGAATGTCAAGCGACTAAAAATTAAGGGAGGCGGCATTAATGTTAGTGTCTTTCCCTTAATTTTACTAAAATACACAGATATCTGGGAAGTGTTTGTTAGAGATTATGTCTTGAAGTACAGGGGAAGGTGAAGAGAGGAAATAGAAATTTCTAGTTCTCCCATGTACTGCATCTTCTTATTTTATCTCCTGATGTGTGTTTCAGGGAAGGAAAAACCAACGTTCACATGAAAGGAGATTATCAACGCATTGGAGATGTCATGCTCAGGAATATGCATACTCTAAAGGTAGATAAAGGATTAAAATAATGGAATGTCAGGATTGTTCAGTCACTTTTTCCTTTTGTCAAAGATGAGAGTTCAAGGTTTAGTATTTCCACTAAAGTTGAAGTGTCTTCTGAACAATTATTGTTGATAAACAAATTAAAAAGAATACATAATAAAATATTTACAGCAAGGCTTTATACCACTGTTGCTTATTTAACCACCTACATTTACTTTGATAAAAGATTGTTTGTTTATTGGTTATTCAGCAGAAAACAAAGAAAAATTATTTAATTAGCTTCACTATCTCTCCTGTATTTACATAACTCAAACTCTCCCCTATGGAAACACTATCTGGTAGGGAATTAAGTGCACCCTCAGCAAGTTTGCTGATGACACCAAGCTGCGTGATGTGGTCCACACACTGAAGGGAAGGGATGCCATCCAGAGGGACCTTAACAGGCTTGAGGGGTGGGTCCATGCAAAACTGAAGAAGTTCAACAAGGCCAAGTGCAAGGTCCTGCATCTGAGTCAGGGCAATCCCAAGTACGAATACAGGCTGGGCAATGAGTGGACTGAGAGCACCCTGTGGAGATGGATTTGGGCGTGTTGGTGGATGAAAACTGAATATGAGCCACGATGCGTGCTCACAGCCCAGAGAGCCAATCGCACCCTGGGCTACATGAAAAGCAGTGTGGCCAGCAGGTCAAGGGAGGTGATTCTCTCCCTCTGCTCTGGTGAGACCACACCTGGAGCACTGTGTTCAGCTCTGGGGCACCCAGCCTAAGAAAGACATGGACCTGTGGGAGCAGGTCCAGAGGAGGGCCACAAAGAAGATGATCAAGGGGCCAGAGCACCTCCACTATGGGGACAGGCTGAGAGTGTTGGGATGGTTCAGCCTGGAGAAGAGAGGGCTCTGGGGAGACCTTATAGTGCCCTACCTGAAGGGGGCCTACAGAAACAATAGGGAGGGACTCTTTATCAGGGAGTCTAGTGATAGGATGCAGGGTAATGGTTTTAAACTGAGAGAGGGTAGATTTAGATTAGATATAAGGAAGAAATTCTTTACAGTGAGGGTGGTGAGGCACTGGAGCAGGTTGCCCAGAGAAGCTGTGGATGCCCCCTCCCTGGAAGTGTTCAAGGCCAGGTTGGATGGGCTCTGAGCAACCTGATTTAGTGGAAAGTGTTCCTGCTCTTGACAGGGGAGTTTGGAACTAGATGATCTTGAAGGTCCCTTCCAACCCAAACCAAATAGTTATGATTCTATGCTAAGGTTATTCAATTCCAAGATACAAATATTTTATAGCTGCAGAGTAGTTTCTTCTGAAATTCGGTCACCTTTTCTTGGAGTAGAGTGCCTTTGTGGGGCTGTTACACTTGTGCTGTTGTAATGGAGTAATTATTCCGTTAAAGCCACTGGCTTGAATGGGAGCGCAGAAGGGTGTGACTGCTAATCCGACTATCAGGAGTCTCTGCATTTGATATTCCCAGTAGACATAGGCATAGTGCTGTACAGACCCCTATTTTGACCCCAACTGGGAGCTGCCTGCCAGTTTCTTTAATAGATAAACCTATATGAGACAACCCTTTCAGCTCACTTCTGCCAGTCCTAAAAAAGTCAGTAATCAACAAGAATTGTCTTAGAATGGCAAAGTATTAATAAGTGGTGCTACTGGCTGTTCTCATTACAGACACAGCTGCAGTAAATAGTGAACAGAGGAGAACCAAGCAAATATTTTAATTTTTAATTCTGAATTTTTTTTTTTTTTTAAATGGAGCTGCTGAAACATGATATTGTTAATGCTATCTTTGTCAAAATTTTTGACAATATATGCAGTCCTGGCTTACACAGTCATGGTCAGAGACAAAAGCAGAGCATGGAGTGGATTTTTTTTCTTATTCACTGTGAAATCTATTAGGCTGTTTTCTGTTGATTCAAGTAATTTTTTTGTATTATTCAACAGGAGTTTACCAGTTACTTGCAGAAGCATGATGAGGTCCTGACAGAACTGGAGAAAGCAACTAAACGCCTAAAGAAGCTGGAAATGGTTTATAAGGAGTTTGAGCTGCAGAAGGTTTGCTACCTGCCCCTCAACACGTTTCTGCTCAAACCGATACAGAGACTGATGCACTACAAGTTGATACTGGCAAGACTTTGCAAGCACTACACAGCAGAGCACCGGGACTTTGCAGATTGCCGGAGTGAGTGAACACTCAGCTGTATACGTGCAAGGCATGAACCCATTCCCCTGTACATACAAAATTTTGCCCATACCCTGTGGGAGACAACAAATACTACATCTACAAATTCATTGAAAAAGTTTTTTCTCCATTCAGCACCTCTCTGACCCTCGCATGCAGCTCTGTGAAATACACAGGAACTTTGGTTTAGATTGCTGAAAATACAACTGCTTACTGAATACTGTAATTTAAATAGCCTGGAAAAAAACAAGAATATACCAAGCAGAAGAGCAGAAAACTGGCAGGAGGCAGCTTAATTTAAAAAAAAAAAAATGTCTAGCTTCCATTTTAAAATGAACTTTGCTTTTCTTTAAGATTTTCGGTATTCCTGCACTTCTGCCGTGCTCTGGTGAAGGGCTCCAAAGCTTTGCTTTAACTGCTTTTTTGGAAAATGCAAAAGATGACTTAGATGTAGACTATTACCTTTGCCTAGAGTGAATGCTTTTTCTGGCATTCCAGAAAGTGGTTTTTTTCGTGATGTAATTGTGATGGATCTTAATGTTTCAACGAAAAATGGAACATTAGTCCTTTTCTTGTCCTGTTTTTTAGTGGGGGAAAAAAGTAGTTTTTTTAGGAACTCTTCATCATTTGTAAGTAAAAATGTGACAAAAATAACTTACGTTGTAGTGTCAAAAGTTTGCATAGTAAATTCCTTTCATTTGTAACGTAATCTTTTGTAGAATAGTTGGATTTAATTTATTAATTCACTTTTGGCTACGTGGTAAATCTGAGATACACAATAATCTCCAGAATCATAGGAAGCACTATGAAGTTACTTGCTAGTCTCCATTTTACACCTAGGTAGCTAATAAAATATGTTTTAAGGCATAGTTGGACTAGATGATCATTGTAGGTCCCTTCCATCTGAATTATCCTATTCTAAAACTGGCTGTAAATTTCGGGTTCAATTTTCCATGGATGAAGTTGGTGGCCTGGGTTTGTCTGCTCTGTTCTCATCCCCTCGGTGTCATTTTCCTTACAGATGCGCTGAAGGAAGTCACAGAAATGACATCTCAGCTGCAGCACAGTCTCATCCGCCTGGAGAATTTCCAGAAGCTGACAGAGCTGCAGCATGACTTGATTGGTATAGATAATCTCACAGCACCAGGTCGGGTAAGTACTTTTGCTTAGTTTTTAGAGCCTTTATTGGTTTTATTGCAAGGGAGGTGCCTTTCAAACATCTATTTGCCATCACTGCTTCTCTGTTTTATGGAATGACTGGAAGGGCTGTGTATAATTGTCTCTGTAGTAGGGCTGATGGAGGTCCTGGTGATGTCCTAGGGAATAGATCAAAAATGCTCCTGCTTCAACTCTGACTATGGTTTTGTGTTTCCAGTACAGCAGATACTGGGTACACTGGGGTACAGTGCTCTGTGTTTGAGTGGGAAGGTAGACACTGTTTTGGGTGTATATGTTTTTTCCTTTCCCTCCAAAAACAGAAAAGAGAATGAAATATACCCATCTAAAGCTAAGCTGGAATATTAATTACTTTAATGAGTTGTGGGGGGTTTTTTCCCCTTTTTACAGCCAGCTTATTTAGTCAGTTCAAATCTTGTGAGACATTCTTTGATGACTATAACCTGTTAGTGAAAGATGGAATACACCTGTCTCAAAGGCAAGGGAATCTTTGGCAGCAGGCTGGCCAACTTGGTGAGGCAGGTTTTAACCTGAAGGACTTTTGGGGTGGAGTCCAAGATGGCGATGCTCATGGCATCCCTTCCAAGTGGGGAATAAGCCAGGCCAACCAGAGCTGTGACAAGTGTTCCTTAGCTGCCTTCCAAGATGATAGCCAGAAGGCCAGCCACCTCAAGGGTGTGTATGACTATGGTGGATCCTCTTGCACCCCTCCAGGGACACCCGCGTGCTTGATTGTCTCTGCAATGCCTGTACGCCAATGCACGCAGTGTTGGGAATAAACAGGAAAAACTAGAGATCTGGGTGCGGTCCCAGGGCCACGATCTCTTTGCAGTCACGAAGACATGGTGGGAGAGCTCCCATGACTGGAATGCTGTCATGGACGGCTATGTACTTTTTAGGAAAGACAGACCAGCAAGGCAAGGTGATGGAGTTGCTCTTTATGGGAGTGAGCAATTGGAATGTGTTGCGCTCTGCTTAGGAGGGGATGAACCACTTGTTGAAAACGTATGGGTAAAAATTAAGGGACAGGCTAATATGGGTGACACCATTGTGGGTGTTTACTGCAGCCTACCTGATGAGGGAGAGGAAGTTGATCAGTCCTTTTACAGACAGCTGAAAGTAGCCTCAGGATCACAGGCCCTGGCTCTCCTGAGGGACTTCAATCTCGCTGATATTTGCTGGAAGGGCAACACAGCCAGGCACATAGAGTCCAGGAGGTTCCTGCAGTGCATTGATGATAACTTTTTGATGCAGGTGGTGAAGGAGCCAACGAGGAGAGGTGTGCTGCTGGACCTCGTACTAACAAACAAAGAAGGTCTGGTTGGGGTTGTGAAGGTTGGGGTTAGCCTTGGCTGCAGTTGACCGTGAGATGGTAGAGTTCAGGCTTATGTGAGGAAGAAGCAGGGCACTAAGTAGGATTACAGCTCTGGACTTGAGGAGAGCTAACTCTGGCCTCTTCAAGGAACTACTTGGCGGAATCCCAGGGGTTAGGACTCTAGAAGGTAGAGGGGAGCCCAAGAGAGCTGGTTAATATTCAAGCACCTCTTCTTCCAAGCTCAAGATTGGTGCATCAGGAGACCTGCACGAATAAGGAAGGAGAAAGTTTGGGGTTTTTTTTCTGGAAAAACTGAAATGGAAGAAGGAAGTTTAGAGAATGTGGAAGAAGGGACTGGCCACTTGGGGGAATACAGAGGCATTGCCAGAGTATGCAGGGATGCAATGAGGACGGCTAAGGCCCTCTTGGAATTAAATCTGGCAAAGGAAGTCAGGGACATTAAGAAGGGCTTCTTCATGGACATCAGTAGCAAAAGGAAGCCTAGGGAAAACGTGGCCCCGCTGCTTCGGAATGCCTTCTTTGCCTCAGTCTTTACTGCTAAGGCCGGCCCTCGGGAATCCCAGTCCCTGGAGGTAAAAGAGAAATTCTGGAGGAAGGAAGGCTGTCCCTTGGTCAAGGAGAGTAGGGTTAGAGATTGTTTAGGCAAGCTGGACATCCACAAATCCTTGGGCCCCGATGGGATGCACCCACAAGTGCTGAGGAAGCTGGGTGATGTCACTGCTAGGCCACTCTCCGTCATCTCTGAAGGGTCGTGGAGAACAGGAGAGGTGCCTGAGGACTGGAAGAAAGGCAGTGTCACTCCAGTCTTCAAAAAGGGCAAGAAGGAGGACCCAGGACCCTACAGGCCAGTCAGCTTCACCTTCCTGCCTGGAAAAGTGATGGCACAGCTCATTCTGGAGGTCATCTGTAAGCACGTGAAGGAGAAGAAGGTTATCAGGAGTAGTCAGCATGGATTTACCAAGGGGAGATCGTGCTTGACCAGTCTGATAGCCTTCTGTGATGGCATGACTGGATGGACAGATGAGAGGAGGGCAGTGGATGTTGTCTGCCTTGACTTCAGCAAGGCTTTTGACACTGTCTCCCGTAACACCCTCACAGGTAAGCTTAGTCAGTGTGGGTTGGATGAGTGGACAGTGAGGTGGATTGAGAACTGGCTGAATGGCAGAGCTCAAAGAGTTGTGATCAGTGGTGCGGAGTCTAGTTGGAGGCCTGTAGCTCATGATGTTCCGCAGAGGTCAGTACTGGGTCGAATCCTTTCCAACATTTTCATCGATGACCTGGATGAAGGCACAGCGTGTACCCTCAGCAAGTGTGCTGATGGTGCGAAACTGGGAGGCGTGGCTGGTACACTAGAGGCTCTGACGTGGACAGGCCGTAGAGTTGGGAGGAGAGGATCCTAATGAAGTTCAACAAGGGCAAGTGTAAGGTCCTGCACCTGGGGAGGAATAACCTCATGCACCAGTACAGGTTAGGGGTTGACCTGCTGGAAAGCAGCTCTGGGGAGAAGGACCTGGGCGTCCTGGTGGACAACAGGTTGACCATGAGCTATCAGCATGCCCTTGTGGCCAGGAAGGCCAGTAGTATCTTGGGATGCTTTAAGAAGAGCGTGACCAGCAGGTTGAGGGAGGTTCTCCTCCCCTTCTACTTTTCCCTGGTGAGGCCACATCTGGACTACTGTGTCCAGTTCTGGGCTCCCTAGTTCAAGACAGACAGGGAACTACTGGAGAGAGTACAGCAAAGGGCTACAAAGATGATTAGAGGACCGGAACATCTCTCTTATGAGGGAAGACTGGGGGACCTGGGTCTGTTTAGCCTGGAGTGGAGGAGACTCCAAGGTGGTCTTACCAATGCTTATAAATAGCTAAAGGGCAGTTGTCAGGAGGATGGGGCCAGGCTCTTCTCAGCGGTGCCCAGTGACAGGACAAGGGGCAATGAACACAAATTGGAACACAGGAAGTTCCGTGTAAACCTGAGGAGAAACCTCTTAACTTGGAGGGTGGTGGAGCAGTGGAACAGGCTGCCCAGAGAGATTGTGGAGCCTCCTTCTCTGGACCCTTTCCAAATCTGCCTGGACGTGATCCTGCGCAACCTGCCCTAGGCAGAGCTGCTCTAGGAGGGGAGTTGGACTAGGTGTTCTCCAGAGGTCCCTTCCAGCCCCTACCATTCTGTGATGCTGTGGGAAGCGCTAGTTCATGTACTCAACAGGAAATCCACTACCAGCTCTGCTTATGTCTGTGTGATACAATCTCTCTGTGGATTCAGACTGCGTGGAGAATGTAGCAATGGTTAGAGCCACATAACTGGACAAAACTGTTATTGGTGACTCTGTTTTTCTAGGTGTTTGTTTAGTTCCTGCTTGGGTTTTTTGTTTCTTTGTTTTTGATAGAAATACTGAGCTTAAGTACAGGAGCATCACATATGCTTTGGGATCTATGGCAATCACTGTGGTGGGATGTAAGTGTAATAGGTAAACTGCTGGTGTCCAACAGGAAGTCTGCTCCTTTTCCTTCTCTTGCTTCATTGATTTAGATGTTGGTTGCAGCAAGGAACTGATTCATGTTACAAAACAGAAGGAAAGGTGTCATCTGATGCTTTTCAAATCTGTTAGCAATCATTGCTGGTCATCAGTCAACATCTATATGCTCTAGGATGAAAAAAACATTAAAATTCTCGGTGTTTGGGAAAGATCAAGCTTTGCCTAATGTTTTATTTTCTGCTGCAGGAGTTTATCCGTGAAGGTTGCTTGTACAAGCTCACTAAGAAGGGTTTACAGCAGCGTATGTTCTTTCTGGTGGGTGTGGCTTCTGTTTGTCATAAACATAAAGTCTTCAAGTTGTCATGAAAGTGTGTTTTTATGTGCTTGTGATGAAAATCAGCCATTGTAACTGAAAACTCACTCTGAGGAATTTTTAGATAGAGCGTGACTGTGACAATACTGTTTGTTCAGCTTGTTTCCTTAATGGCATATAGTTTTAACAGAATTTTAAAAATTAATTGCCTCTCTTGTAAGTAAAGAGTGGTTTTAAAGAAAGTAGCCCAAATTGAACTAAGAAATGGTGGTTTTTCATGCATCTACAGTGGCCTCTAAACAACACATTATTAAGAAGACAGCAGACATGACCTGCTGTCTTCAGAATATTGATTGTATTCTTCCTGCCTTTTTCAGTTCTCAGATATGTTGCTGTACACCAGCAAAGGGGTCACAGGGACAAATCAGTTTAAAATTCATGGACATCTTCCTCTACATGGCATGTTGGTAAGTAGTTTCAAGTTGCATCACAGCGTTAAGGAAATGACTTTGCCTTAAGGCAAGTTGAGGCATTCCTTCAGGGCACAATGACCAAAGCCGCAAGCTGCTCCCAGAGCAGACTGTGGTGCTGCTGGTTGTGGACTGGACCTTCATGTGCCCTAGCCTCTGTCAAAGATTTGTCTGCAGGTGATAAGCTTGTTTTTTCCATCACATTAGCAGAATGGCTAGAGCACACCCTTTTGACCATTCATTTTCACATTGCTGTGAGAGGTTGATCTGGAAATCGGGACTTGTCCTGGCTTTTTTCCCAGTGCATACACCTAGGCGTATAATCAGTCCTCCTGCCTCCCCACCCCCGTATTCTAATGGGACTGTTCTTTCTGTGTTTGATTTGCAGCTGATAGTGCTTGACCCCCCGGTAAGTAATAAGCTGAATCCTGCTCAGAACCCTTCTTTTCTTGCCCTATTGGATGTGGTGCTGTGCTGGTAGACATGTGGCAGTAGAAATGCACAATAAATAGACTTCAAGTAGGTGGTATTCATAAAAGAGTAGCTGTTTTGCACTTATTGCAACTGGTTTGTAATATGTGACTCAAATTCCGAGCCAGCCAAGGAGGACAGTTTCAGTGTTAGTCAGTCACCGAGTAGTGATGAAAAAACTTTTTTCTGCAGGTGGAGGAGAGTGAGAATGAATGGACTGTCCCACACTGCTTCACCATCTATTCAGCACAAAAAACCATAGTGGTGGCAGCAAGGTAACATTTCTTTTCCTCAATTGACTGTAGGTTTGATAGAGATCCTCTCCAAAGAGTTACTGTTTGATTGTTTGGTGCAGAGCAAGGGGAGTGTTTCATGTGTCCTCTGGAAAGCATGACATTAGAACAAACACAAGACATTTCACAATTCCCTTATCACTGTTGTGTTTTGGGAAGGAGTAGTTTATCTCACCAACAGTGTGTTATTAAACACACAGCAGCACCAGTAACACTGCCATTGTGTTCTTTTCTAGTTAGCTGAGTTGCCAGTGTCATCTTTTAAACAACTGCTATAAAGCAGGAGAGAAAACAAAATCTAAACATACAAATATTTTAGAGACCCAAAAAGAATTAACATTCGGACCATGCAAATGGATGTAAGGAGGGGGGAGTTCCTGCATGGATCTCATGGAGGAAGATGGGAAGGGAAATGGAAAATTAATGGCTGGCTTGGAGAGAAAAATGATCCCTTTTCAGTGTAACTTGTCTCTGTGCATCAAGTTTGGCATCTTTTTTAACTTGATAGCTGAAATATACTCAGGATGTTTACTATACCTATTCTCCCAGGATCAGCTTTAGGAGGTTTTGTCCCTCCACAGGTCCCATAAAAGACAGCTGGAGTTGGGTATGCAAAAATTGCAGGATGGGAGCACTAAATCTCAACCACAAATTTGTAGGGTTTTTTACTGCTTGATAACCTGTTCTTAAAAAATAACCATGACTCAACATTTATAAATCAGGTATGTAGTGGTGCAGGAGCTAATAATTCCGGTGTGCAGACGTATTCAGCAAGCAAAACTTTTTTTTTAATTCCAGCCTAACACCTCAAAATGTCAATTATTTTTAAGATCAAGCATTTCTCAGCAGCTCCGAATCAAAAAGTGCTTGAAATGTTCTTAAATTTGGAAAAAATATATACAATTTTTACCTTGTCATAACTTAGAAATAGCTCAAAGGTTGTTGTTTTTCTTATGTTATCTGTCCAAAAAAAAATTGCTGCTGGGCTTAGACCGTGGATAGAATTTTCAGTCTAAATTAAAGACTTTAAGAAAAAAGACCGGTACAAAAAAAAAAAGTTCCAGAGACCCTCCCAAGCAAACACAAGAGCATGTAGCTGTATATAGCACTTCAAACAACAATTGTGTACACAGGGAGTGTAGCCAGAGGTAAAAAAGAAATGTGGCCATGTATAAAGGAAAACCTTACACTGTTGCATACCAATGGATATAGATACACATATATGAGCTGTAAAGCTCTTACCCTGTAAGCATGGTTTGAGCAATGTAACCTGTAGTGGAAGCTGTGCACTGTGTTTCACTCGCTCGTGGTGTAAGGTAAATCCCTTTGAAAGATGTGCTGTCTCTCATGTTGCCTTTTATCGTTCAAAAAATTATTTCCAGTATGGTCATACCACCCATCTCCAAAATGCTTTTTGAAGTGAAACATGATTTCATGTTTGAAATAACCCACCGGCTCTGAAGCTCTCTGTATGAAGAGCAGCAATGGCCTAGACCACGTAATTCCTCTTCTGAGTCCAATAGCTCCAGCGGGGGATACTGTGTGGCCTCTGGCTGTCCACTCATTTTGTGGTAAAGTCCAAGTTTTAAATGGTTATTTTAGTCTTGTTTCAAGGCTTGAAGGTGAAGGCTGTATAAGGTCAGCTTTCTGTCTGGAAAGCTCATACTTTGGAGGAATTTTTGTGTTATTTTTATTTATTTAATGAAAAGGGACTGTTCTTTGTATTGGGCGGTGACTTGAGCCTTCCTTCAGGAGCGTGGCACTCTGTCACAGCTTCAGGCCGGAGTGGTCTCCATTAGCACTGTTTGTCTTGCAGTACCCGCCTAGAGATGGGGAAGTGGATGGAAGACCTAAACATGGCAATTGAAATGGCCAAGAAATCTACTGAGAAATCTGACATGCTTCTGGAAAACTCAGTATGCAATCGCTCCAACAGTAAGTGGTGTTTCCTGCCTTCTTGAAAAGCATCGGTTGTCATGAGCTTTTCATTTTTCTTACTGTAAATTTGATGACATAAATGGAGTATTTTATAATTCATATGGTAAGAAGAGCTAATTGTGCTTTTGTTTTGTTTTAAGCAAAAGAAATATGCTTGTCTTCCTAGCTGATGTTCCTGGTAGCTTTAAATGCAGCAGAGATGCTCCAGTTGCAGAATCACTAGTTTCATAAGTTTTATTCATCTCTTACACAGATTTTTCTCAATTTAACCCTGTAGTATATTTTCTTATCCAGAAACGTGGTGTCTTTGTAGATCAGCTTTTAGAGCCCAGCATTCTTGTGCCTGTCTCTGGTGGTATGATAGATGTGCTGAAACATGTAGTATCACTTCTTGAAGCACTTCTTCCTATTCCTCACTAAGAATCGACTGAGGATGAAGTGTGGGGATTTTTGTTTGTTTGTTTGACACAGTATTGAGTCAGATGCCCCAAGCAGAGCTGAGTAATGAAAGCCAAAATGATCTGCTCAGAGTGGCCTTTAGGAGCTGTGTAACAAATTCAGGATGACATATTTTAAAACCGGACCATTGCAGGAGAAAATAGTTTTTCTCAGGAGTCCCTGCTTCTCCTGCTCTTTGTATTGCACACTTTTCTTAAACTGCTACCGAATTCTCCTCCCCCAGGATCCTCTGATGAGGTCTCTCTAGAACAGGAGTCCGAAGATGACATACACTCTTCTCGTAGCTCCTTGGACAGGCAGAGCCACCACCGTGCCAACACAACCATGCACGTGTGCTGGTACCGCAACACAAGCATCTCCATGACTGACCACAGTGTGGCTGTCGAGGTACCTGCAGGGCACAGCTCTCATGTCTCACTTTGTCCGTCCTGGCTCACTTGGCCACTGCTCATCCTCCACTCCATCTCCCATTTTGCCTTGGCAGCGTCTCTGAGTCTGCAGGAGAGCATTGACCATTAAAGACCACTGCATGTTTTCCCCACTGTGCATGTCTATGCATCCACATACACAAGAGCTCTGCTCTCCTTGCAGCAGCGATTTACTTTAGCAAAGGCACTGAAGGAGGGAAATTTTAAAGGAAACCCAGGATATCCTATGACTTGTTCCTCAGCCTTGCTGGAGGATGTTACCTACCTGTGATATTTTCCTTTAGAGATTGACTCAGTACAGAGGTCTGATTAGCTGCTATACTGTGCCTAGAGTTAAGAAGAGTGCTTTAAGTTTAGTGGGAATATGACTTTTCTGACTTTTGCTCACTGGCAGAGGTTAGCAGCGAGCATTAGAAAGTGCCATTTTATGCAGTGTCATGTTATGCTGAACAGAGATTTATTATGTGCCCACTGAGTTGCTGCTACCTTGGGTCTTAGCACTCAGCATGGCTTGATGCAGCACTGGTGGTACATTTTGGTACCAAATCCTGCAGCTTTCAAGACAGATATCTGTTCAGTGCTCCTTATGCAAAGCACTGCTTGCACCGGCACTATGGTTTTATTTTAGGTGGCAGTTTGGCAAGGTCAGTTGGGTAGGATGCCTTCCTGGAGACTGGCATGCTTGGAATACTTTCAGAAGTGGAAAGGACCCTAAATACCATGAAGAGAAAAAGGAGGTCACTAACTAGACAAACAGCAATGGGGCAGGGTGCTGCATCCATGTATTTGTACCTTCCTACCTTCCCTGCCCTGCTGTTAAGGCACTTTTTGTTCAATGGAAGGAGTTAAAAGTTGGACACAAGCTCCTGGGATTTCATGATGTTGAGAGTGTATCCAGGAGTTCAGTAAAGGAAGTCCTATAGATGTTACGTTGGCTTAGGGTCCAGAAGTTGGGCACTTTAGCTGGCAAATAAAGTTGTTTTTTATTGGAGGGGACAAGCCTTCCTTTCCCTGGTGATACCCTTGTGAAAGGCACCATCTTGCTGTTCTGTACCCGGATAATGAGACCACCCTGCTCTGGGATTAAATGTGTGAGTTCTTGCAGCTCCCTCTCGCTTTGATCTGTTCCGTGTTCTAATGCCATCATCTTTTTCTCACAATCCATTTTCCTTTAACAGATGCCTTTCTTGCATCACTTCTCTTATCCTAATGTTCTGTTTTTCTCTTTGTCTCCCCCTTTTTTCTGCTCAGTTTTCTGCTCTCTTGCTGTTTCTCCAGAGCTTCCTCCTCGCTATTTGCTGGGCCAGGCTCAACGGCCCAACACAATCACCCATGTTTGCTGGTACCGGAACCAGAGCCTATCCCTGTCTGATTACCTGTGCATGATCCAGGTAAAAATGCCTCTCAAGTTCTGCACTGGTGGGGAGGAGCCAAGGGATGCCAAGAAAAATGTACTGCTGCTCGCTTTGTAATTACTCAGTGAGCCCACATTTGCTGGTGTGAGGGTGCCCCATCCAGCCGGTGGCAGAGTTATAACGTTGCCTTGTTGATACAGGATTTCCTCCTGTTTATGCGTCCCAAAATGGTTCTCTGTGTAAACCTGCTGCGTATCCTGTCTTTTTCTCCAATTACAAAACCCATTTGCTGTCATTCCATGCTGTAGGTTTATCCTGCTGCACAAGTCCTCAATGACTCTTATTCCAAGGCGGCAAGGTTCAGCTTCCCTGCAGCCTGCTAACCCATACTGGGCTTGGCTTCGCATAGCTGCCACATGTGGCTTGTCTGCAACTCTGGTATCCTCTGTTTCCTCTTCGCTTTATTTTCCTTCTCACGCAGTGTGTTCTATGTGTTTTTTCTGCATGTAAAAAAAAAAGGCAGCTAAAGGGATGGTTGCCCTCGTGGCTGTCATCATTCCCCTGACCATGGGCTGCAAAGGAGAATGGTCACTGGAGGGATGAGTCAGTGCAGCTCATGAGGCAGCGCGCACTGCCTGATACTGTGCTGAGATATGGCAAGTGCTTAAACATGAAGGGGAACTTGCTATTAGTGGAGAGAAATCACGAATTTATTCATAAGAAGATAGTTGTGAATTAGTGAATTGAAGTTACAAAGTCAGTCAGTCACCATGTGAAGTATCTGGGAGGCCTTTTACAATAGGGAAGCAAGTGCAGGAGCGGTTACAGCAGGCAGCCTGAAGCTTTTTATCTGCAGCAGCTGTTTTTTTCTGAAGGACAGCAACCTGTGGTTTCATGGTAGTTTTCTTTTTGTCTGTGCTAGAACCAGCTCTCTGGATACTTGCTGAGGAAGTTCAAGAACAGCAATGGCTGGCAGAAACTGTGGGTCGTCTTCACCAACTTCTGCTTGTTTTTCTACAAAACTCACCAGGTGAGCACAGGGAGCTGAGGGGACTGTGTTTGGGGTGACGAGGTACTTGGCTTTCTGCTCCAGGTGCAGCTTACTACTATTTGAAGGAGAGTAACAAATGGAAGAGGAAGTAGTTCATAACAAAGCTAGTCTCTGTAAGGCCATAGGCCCTTGCTGAATTTAATCAGGATTTCCAATTCTGTTAATGGTACTGACCTTCTGTGGGTGAGGGGGAAAATATCTCCTTAGGCAGTGGGTAAGAGAATCGGCAGCCTTTGGTGTCAGTTTCCATCTCTTTCACTCCCTGCCAGGCTTTCAGTACAGTTAAACAGGCATCTGGGATTTTTCTGCCTGTGGTGGGCTTGGTAATGAGCTAGGTTGCACAGCAGCACTAGCCTTTTCATCTTACTAACCCGATAAACTGTTGTTTATTCAGGCTCCTTGCTTGGAGGGCATGTTTCTTTTGGAAGGTGTATTTCAACTTTTGTGTCTGATCTGTGCTTGGAGTTCCAGAGAGAGGGTGGGGAGGGGGGTGGAGCAGGGAGCTCAGGAGGCTGCAGCAGGGGAATAGAAGCAAGTAACTCTATAAAAACAGTGAAAGGAGTTGGGGGAAGGTTTCATTATAAGCTGTCGGAAGCCTCACAAAAGATAAAGGCTGCTCCTCCTCCCGTTCTCTCCTGAACAAAAATACAAAGACCTTACCTGTACAGTACAAGAGTGAGTGGGTGTTGGGATGAACTCTGTGGCAGGGGATGTCTTGCGCTAAGGGCTGGGCTGTTGGGCTGTTCCAGGACGACTATCCTTTGGCCAGTCTCCCACTGCTTGGTTACACAGTCAGCTCCCCCATAGAGGCTGATGGCATTCAGAAGGATTATGTCTTCAAGCTGCAGTTCAAGTCCCACGTGTATTTCTTCAGGGCTGAGAGCAAATATACTTTTGAAAGGTAATTTTCTGTTTTCTCTGTCTGTCTTGGGATATAACATGCTGTTAACTCACTGGTTGATAATCCTTCTAGTTTGAGTTTGTCTCAGGAGTCTGGGGCTTCCTTGGAGTTGGGGAGCAGTGTGGGAGGAAGGGAAGGACTGTGAGATGCTCAACCCCACTGGGTCTTGGGAGTCAGATTTCTAGGTTAATGAGAGTTCTGGTAAAAATACTTTTGTTTCATTTTCCTCTCAATCTCTGGAAACAGGAGTTAAAACACAAGGTTGAGAGCAGTAAGTGCAGTGCTGCTTTTCACTTTACTGCTTTCCCTATAATTATGTTTAGCAGTGCTGTTAGGGGCTTCCACATATGGTCCAAAGTGAATCACATTTACAATGCATCACATACAAAACTTTGCTATTATATTAGCTGTTGAAAACCCTTGCATTGCTTTCTGCCATGCAGGGTAGTATTGGCTGGTTTGAAGTGTGGTTTTATTAAGAAGGTGCCACATACCTCCCCCTTTCTTAGGGAGGGTCACATGCTTGTGAGCAACATACGTATTAGCTACCCAAGACAGCAGTGTTGTGCACTTTAATCCAGTGGTCTCATGTAGTGGTTTCAAGGCAAAAATGTCTAATTCACAGTGGATGTTTGTCTTGCTTTGTTCAGTGCTGCTTTGCTTTCTTCCATATGAGCAAGCCTGTTACATAATTTATTGTCAGAAAAACAATCCATTGACTAAGGAAAATTTTTGTCAGCCTGTCCTCCTTGGTAAATACTTTCTTGTACACTTACAAATACGGTGTGCTCTCAGCTGTCTGGATCTCAAAGCTCCGTAAAGCTGTTACTTGGACAGGCAACCACATTCCGCAGTGTGTTTACCGTATCTCAAGCTATTCATTTGAAGAGCTGTTTTCCTAAAAGAGTTGTAAAAAAAAGAAAACAGATGTTTTGTGAGGTTTGGAAAAAGGGGTAGAGCTCATAATCAAAAAGATTATGCATCTGTGAGTGAGGGGTTGAGCATTTCTCATGTCCTTTCTTGCCAGGTGGATGGAGGTGATCAAGAGAGCCACCAGCTCTCCAGCCAGGTCAAGCCTCCTGCTTCCAAAGGATGAGAAGGACAGTCACACAGATTGAAGTGGGGCAGAGCTGGATCTGCTGTAAACATCAACAAAAGAGGCAGGAAACAGGAGTCTCTGGAGTTGATAAAGCAAAGAACCAGGAGGCTAATTTCCAGCTAGTATGGAAAGTGGGAACGGGGGAGTTGCAGATGGGGATCACATCCATTCCCAATGGTATAGAAGAGGGTCAAGTCTGTTCCAGTTGAACCTACTTAGAGAGAACCTAACAACTGCAGAGGTCTGGTGTGCACGCATCATGGAAGGTATATTGTTCTGGTTGTACCTGTACTGTAACACCCTTCCCTGCCCTGGAAGCAAATGCCACCTTGGTTTTGCATTTTGACTGGATGGTCAGCATATATGGAAGAAAAATAGCATGTCAGTGGTGTGATTGGCTCACAGCTGCTGGTGCTATGTCTTGCTGGCTCCCAGTTCTTTTCCCCTGATGCTCAGCATGGCTGAGCAAGACATGGCAAGACATAGCTGTCTTGCTACTGTTGTCAACCCGCTGGCACAGTCATCGCAGACTAACAGGAGATCCACAGATGTATTAGCTTAAACAGCTCATTTTCATCAGAAACTTCAGCTCTTATAGAATAAACTCCACTCTTTGGAAACTGCATGGCATCAGTTTTCCAGGGGAAGCAGGAAGACTGAATCTCTGCTAAGCTGTTGAGGTTTCAGTATCTTGTGGGTCAGTACAGGTAGGGTGCATGGTTTTTCCTCTGAACTCTGCTATAGTGCATGTTGAGAGGGTCAATCATTATTCTCATATCACAGCTCCAGAGTTTCTTTATCCTGTAGTAGGCATTAATTAAGGCATAGGATGGCAAACACTCTCTCCACCCTGATGTGGCGGCTGTTTTCAAGGCGTTTAAGCAATACAGGAGAACAAGCTTCTCTGAAATTCACTGTTGCTTGTGTCACACAAAGACTTCTGAAAATCCGTATTCTTACCTTTAAATTTGGTGTGGGATCCATCTTCCGTTTCTCATGAAGGTGTAAAAAAGTCACTGGATTCCAGATGGAGCATTAGCGTCTGTGGACTTTATTAAATCTCTGTATTAAATCTGAAATGTTTGCAGTTTGTTCTGTTTTTGCAAAGCTGTCACGTTTGTTTGCCTCCATGGAAGGACTGAAATAAGCTAAGTGCTGCAAAATGCTGTTGGACGTGGCTTTGATGGGCTCTAGGAACTCTGCTTTTGTATTAGATAGATAGGTATTCTTGTACTAGAAGGTACAATGGTGTAGTGAAAGAAAAAGGAAAGTGTTGCATGTTTTGAGGATGGCAGAACGTGGAGATCTCTGTGAAAAAAGGAAATACAGTGGCCAGCATGTGTATTCTACAAGGCTGTTTCAGGTTGTGGTGTAGAATGTGTGTGGGATGAGGACTGCAGGGAGTGGGTTCCAGAGGGATTTTCCAGATGACTTGCTCCACATTTGTATCATAGAGAAGACGAGGGACTGCAGATCCAGCCTTCACTACCACTGTCACAATTATCCCATGTAAGTTAAATGTACTTAATTTATTAGTGTTTTCATTTTTTTTTTAAATAACTGTTGTAGGTGTATACATGTGGATTGACTAGATATGTTATAATGCAGCTGAATAACTGTTGAAAGTAAATAGCACCCTGGTATAAAACTCTTTCAGCCTCTTATTCCTGAGCCCACCATACCCATCCATGGCCAGGCTCATGTGAGGATGGATGGCATCTGCACAAAAGCATTGCTTTTCCTCAGACCTGAGAGAAGAGGTTTCACACTGTTGATTAATGCGCCTTTGCATTCAGTGGTTTTCCTGGGTGGTACTTTTTCTTGGTCATGATATAACATACTGAAGTCACTTAGCAGTAGTGTTTTTCATGAGAACTCTTCCATGCAAATACTGCCCTTTGCTGGTCTCCTGCAGGGAAGCTATGCAGGAGCAAATTGCAGAGCGGAGTAGGGTCTCTGTCAGTAGCTGGGAGTCTCAGCACTTAACCCCAACCTTTAGTTGCACTCGCCTACTGTAGTAGGGCTTTCTAGTGCCAGGATTTGAAATTTTTTTTTTTTTTTAGAGCATTCAAGTTATTTAGTAGTTTTCCAAGACTGTGGTTCTTGGCTCAGCCAGCATCAAGCTCCGCTCCATCTGCAGCAGACACAGCACTGCAGAGGTGGCAGAGCCACCTTTATGGAGCCAGGCTTCCCAGGCTCAGGAAGCGGCTCTAGGGCAGGGCAGGAGGAAGGAACTGACAAACACCATCTGAAATTCAGCAAGGATAAATGCACAGTCTGGCACAGGGGACAAAGTATCCTCTGGCATACAGGCTGGGGACTACATAGCTCTGGGGCAGAGGCCCTGGGGTCCCCAAAAGCAAGCTGTGTTTGTTGAAGGGCAGTACACGTGTCTGGCATGCATGTTATGAAAGCTGACCTGGCTAATTACCATTTCTCGATAGAGAAATGTGTGTTTCTGCAAGCACAGTGCAAGAAAGGATGCAGCATTTTCTCCGTGAGGGTGAGATAGCCTTGTATTTGGCCCTGGTGTTACTTTCACAACTAGCTCACAGAGAAAACTTACTCTGTTAACATCAACTAGTCTTTGTCTAAACTACCTCCATATATCAGCTGTCAATCTCCCTAGCACCGTGAGTTAAAGATCAGACTGATATGTACACAGTGTTAATGGAAAACAGAAGGTACAAGCCAGCCTTGCCCTCAGGAAGCAGGGTGGAAGCTTGGCTTTTGTATGCTCCTTTGCAGGCTGCAGTGGAGTTTCTTCCACACCCCCCTCGTTTTTCCCTTTCATGTTAGAGGGAACACTGCTTTAGCCTGTAACAAAAGGAAACAACTTCTGACATTTAGAAAAACGATCAAAGAATACAGTAAAAGGACACACCCTAAAGGTGTTTGTTAGTATACTATGACTGGTAGGTACTTAACTTGGCTAATCCACAGACCATTTGAACACCAATGCTTTATTTATCCTCCTGTCACTTCTGTGTAGCAGGATAGTACTGTTATAACTCCAATACAGGAGAGGTGCAGTGAGCAAGAGTCCTTCCTTAAGATTTTTGGGCAGTTGAGGAGTGGCTGATCCTTGAGTTGCTTAGGTACTGTCTTTGAAGATGCGTGTGCTGTCTACAGTGGCTGAGGTGTGGTCCCTGAAACAGGGGCCTCTGGTCCTAGCTGACCAGAAACTGAGGACAGCAAGCAGCAGTCTCTTCGATACCAAGCTCAAACGTTGCTGCATTTAAAATGCAGGAGCATAAAATATAAAAGCCAGAAACTTCACTATTCCTGGCAAAACTGCTTAGCTCTCACCTTGGCAAACTTTCAAACTGATGAGCATTTCAGTGGCATGTCAGTTCTTCTGTGAAATACTGTGTAGTATTTTAACTTTACCAGAACCCTGCAGAAGTATTTTTTTGTCTTTGCTACGAGCATGAGGAAAGAACACAATTGGTCCTTAACACTTAAGTTTCTTGCCAGCAGGATGTACACTGAGAGAGAGAAATGAACCCATGCTCTTGGACCTCATGGCTTAATATCCATGGTCTTATTTCATTTCAAAAAGCTATGATCTCTGGTAAACAGTACCACTTCTCCCTGCTTCTCACAGGACTGGCTGGCTCTCTATCCTTGACACTTGTAACAGCGTCCTGCTTCATTGCCTAAGTAACCAGAACAAGTAAGCTTTTGCAGTAGTTCCTCCCACGTGTTTAATGCAACTCACTGGAGCTGTTCTGGCTCCCTGTTACAGGAGTGACCACTGTTATACCAGGTAATTCACCTCCCTCTTTCACACTGGCTGCATCACCAGAGCTTTTATCTCTGCTGCAGTGTCAGCAATGTGCATCTACACAAGGCATTCTGTGTCCAGCTGCACTCATACCACTCGGGTGCAAGTGGGACACTGCTTGGATGCAGTGAAGTACTCTGTATTGAAGGTTTAGGGAAACATTAATTGTCAGAGCTTTCATTTTACAAGGTAGACTGAGTCACCCACACAAAATAAAAGCTGCACTCATCCACATAGCTCTGTGTGCTTACCTTCTGGCTTGTCCCCAAAGTGCTGCACTAAAATTACCCTTCCCTGCTTCAGCTGCAGATGAGAAAGACTGCACCATTACTACTGTCCTGACACTGGAGCAGAGGTGCCATTTTACAAAATTCCCACAAAGCATGGTCAGAAGTACATTTGTCAGTCTCTCTCTGGCTCCAAAGAGAAAATAGCTGCGACAGTAATGCACAGCTTGAGGACAGAACCAGCTGTAACCTTTACCTTGGTGTTTCTGCTTAGGGAAGGACAGTCACACACAAGGTTTTAAACATACTTAAAGTGGCATCTTCAAAGTGTTTATTCTGTAACTGAGATCACACACTCACGGTGTGGTTGTGGAGGCCATCTGATCCAAATCCTCTGCTCAGGCAGGGCAGGTTCCCCAGGACCATGTCTGAACAGCTTTTGATTATCTCCAAGGATGGAGACTCCACAGCCTCTCTGGGCCACCTGTGCCACTCCTTGGTCACCCTCACAACTGCAACGGGAGAAAGATGAAGGCAGAGATATCCTGTTGTCAGCTTTTACAGTTGAACCTGAGTCTAAATACTGCAGATCAATAAACAGATTCCAGCAAAAACTGCACCAAAGCAATCTCTAGAGCACAGCTACACTTTTTGCAAACAGTGTGTCCTTCCCTTAATACCAGTGTCTGTCAGCAGAAAGGACTACCATAACATGCTTTTCACTGTATTCCCTTCTTGCACAAAAAGTGCTTAAACAGCTCTGTCTCACAGGTCACTGTTAAGTATACGTGGGGCAGGAAGACACAGGGGAAGACCAAGAATGCAAAGAAAAGCAGCTTCAACTAATACTTTTTCCCTAACAATACAAAGTTACACCAGCCTCATTTGTTTTGTTACTTTATTGAAAGTGGCAGATCCCTTTCAACTTTTTTAAAAACTAAACCCATGGTTGCTTTGAATACTGGACAAAGTTTGTGGGGATTGTTTCCTTAAAAGTCTACTCATTACACTGCAGTGTACATGAGTAATAATACAAGGTACCTTATTGACACAATTTGCTACCATCATGAACAGCAACTAAAAGCAGGAGGAGCCATTCAGTTGCCTTTCTGCTAGACTGAAGCCTCTGCCTTCCACCTCAGTAAGTTTCTTGTCTATATGTTAATGCTTTCTCTTGAGCAAAAAAATGGGTTTGTTCTGCTCTTCATAAATGCAGGCTCCAAGATGGCTCCCACCACAGAAAAACACCACTCCGCAGCAGATCTCCAGCAAGATCAAACAGCAGCACCTTTTCTCTACTGGACAAGTTCATAGTGTTTGCTGAGCCTGTATTTATCCATTAGAGAGGAAGAATAAAGGATAGTCACAAGCTGAAGTGAACACTGCACACTGGGATGAGGGAATTTATGGTTCTTTTGAGCTACTTTTAGTCCAGCACTTACAGTCTGCAGGTCTGAATCAAAGTACCAAAACTCAAGCCTCATCACTAAAGTGGCCTTTCTTTAAAAAAAAAAAATGCTATACAGCTACAGCTTTTCTCAGTGGCATTGGGGTGAGCCACATCATTCACACACAAACACCCAGACAGAAAGATCTGGATATCAAGGTCTTGCTGACTTAATGGGAATCAATTAGAGAGCAGATCTCTAAGCAACCAGCTATCAGAAGTTATTTTCCTAAGTCTATTTTTCTAGAACTTTCAAGTATAGATTTAAGCTCTGTGCATTTACCTGAATTAAAGATTTGCTTTATAAACTAGTATTATACAGAAAGCAAAGATAGGTAGGGATGGCTCCACTGGAATACCTTAAGCAGGCAATACGGCAGTAGATTCCTTAATTTCTCTGCTAGCAAACACCCCAGCTTGGAGCAGAGCCATGGCTTTGGGGAGTTTAGATTCCAGACTGAAAGAAGAGCCAGGAAGGTGAAGTTGAGAAGAAGTGGATGGAGGCCCACCACACAGATACCATTGCTGCTAGCCATCCAATTTATACCTTTCTATAAAGGTCAGGTTTCTTGCCTCAAGAATTGCTATGCAGTGTCAATCTGCCTTTTGAACGGAAGTCTTGTCAGTGCCTTTGGCTGTTGTGTCCCTGCCCCCCCATCCTTTTTTTAAGTTGGGGCACACACAGCTTAGAGACTAGGACTGCCAAACCCACACATCTAGTTGCTTCAGTTGCAGAAAGCACCAAGAAAAGGAACTCCACCAACTCCCAAATCAAGTGTAAAACCACTTTGCCTTCCAGTACCTGGAGACCCAAGGCAAGTTCTCCTGTTGCCTGGATTACATGAACCAAGGCCTAATACAAAATGATGTCCCAGAGCCAACAGGAGTAGAGTCAGCAAACTCATCCTCCTGTGAAACAACAAGCTGGGAAAGACTGGCAGCATATTAGCTCAGCTGCTGCTATACTTGAAAGCTTTTCATTACTAGTGTGTGAAGGAGTTGAAGCAATCCCCCAGGAACAACTGGAGAGCTGCTTTAACTTTAGCAGAGGCTGTAACGCATGGAGAGCTTCCAAACACACCTGCACTCACACATTACTGCTCACAAACACTTCTTTAGGAAGGGCCAGAGGGTAAACCCATCAGATTTGCCTTTGAAACATATCTCAATGGAAGAGAATCTCCCTCTTTTCTAGCAGCCAGGCATCTATCAGTAACAAGCTGTGAATCAAACCAAGCCAACATGGATACATCCATAGAGGAACAATTAAAAACTGCATTGATTACATTGTAAAAACAATTAGACCACCCATCTCAGGTTCTGCAAAAGGTCTAAATTGTACTTGCATTGCAAATCCCACCCTGGGTTATCATGGAAACACGTGTAATGTGAAGGCTCTGAAATGTCCTGGAGTCCATAACACAATGTACATCCAACAGCAGATGGTAGTCTGGATTAGAGATGTAGTTTATGAAGCTGGAAAAAATCCTTCCCCCCTCAAAACAGCAGCAGGGAATGTAGGTGTCAGCGGGCAGAGGTCAGGTGGTTCCGACTGTGTGAAAACCTGCAAGAAAGAATAATGGGTGGAACTGGTCATTATTGTCCATTTCAAGCCCTCACCTGGAAGATGGCCCACGTGCACTGTGCCGGACCATGTGTCTGCAGATGAAGAGGTAAGTCTGGATGTGTTTGTCTCCACTCCCTTGCCATTGTCAGTTTTCTAGATAATGTCTTAAAAGAAAAACACTGCAATTTAACAAAAAGCCAAGGTGGCACATTTGTAGACTTTTAAGATTCAATTTTAGGCTAATAAATTTTGAGTGTTAGTGTTTTACAGTAAGAAAGCAAATTTTTATACATATATATGCAAGATGAAGATGAATAGCAGCATCTTTCTGTGCTCTGCAACATTCAGCTATACTACAGAAACCTGGACAGTGTGAGAGAATACTTACTTACAAGGCACGAAGAACTACTTCTATTAAATGAAAAAGCAGTGACTTAGGGACTATTAATTAGGTCAGCTGTCATCAATAGTCTCTTTTTGGGTGTCTTGACTACTCAGCACTAACCTTTACCATAGCTATGGAGTATGACAATGGTTCTGTTCACCGCCAGCTCCACCCCAGCTCACATTCCAGAGGACACTCACCTTTGTACCCGCTCCACCATGTGTGCTATCAGTTTGTCAGAGATGCCTGGGCAGGACTCCTCAGCTAAGCTAAAGGCATTCTCCAGCTCCTCCATAGCTCCCACATTGCCTCCAGTCTGCTTGTGCTTATCTTTAAGCTGAAACAGTGAAGCAGAAACAGTGTGTAAGTTCGTTCCTTATCTCTGCAGAAAGCGCTGGTCAAGCAGTGCAGTACAGACAGTAAGTCCCTTTCCCTTTCAGTATGACTTCACAAGGGTGCAGGAGGGCACCCACATTCTTCTTCAAAAATAAAGGGTTCTTTTTATAGGTCAGTCCAATGTCTGGAGTTCAGACTTCCTGTCAGGTTCTAACAGCAATTTAAGTCCTTAACAAACAGGCCCTGATGTACTCAAGCTAAATGATACTAGAAATGGATTGACAGCCCTGAAAACCCCTAAGTAGTAACAGAACAAAGAACTCCAGCTGTATCTGAACCAATACAGTCACAGTTGCTGCTAACAACAGCTTAGCACCCAGATGCACACAAGGCTTGCAAACAGGTAGGGAAAAAAACTATTGTAACACCAGGAGTTAGTTACCACCACTTTCAGTAACGAGAAAGGAAGTTTGAGTTGCCTCTAGTAACTGGGAGGCTGAGGCAGATGACTGCTGTGCTATGAATCCTGAGCCACTTGGCCTCCAACACTCCTCCCAAAGAGAGAGTTTCCCCAGGGGGACAGAGGAATGAAGCCCACACACCAAGACCTCCACGAGCAGCATGTGATCTAGGTGGAAAGCCTCAGTTCACATCTATTAGCACTCTCTGGCTAGGCCTCACCAGCCACAAGTCTACTTGCACATGGTTCCAGTTGTTAATTTGACTGACAGGTCACTGATGCTGAGCCTGAAGGAGCCTGTCATTGGAAACCCAGAGTTACATCCTCTGCAGTATTTCTCCACTTCCTTCACACAAGCCGCTCATGCAGCAGCTCCTTCCCTAGTGTGCATCATTATGGAGTAAGCTGAAAAAGATCAAAACCTTTTGTTGAACAAGCCATGTCTGACAGCGAACCACTGTCCAGTTCAATTAAGCTCCCTTTAGGCTACACTGATTAAAGGCTTTACATAACCCTCGCAGTTCTTTGCCTGCAATATTAGGATCAGCCTTTCCTGTTGGAGCTCATCTTTTCTCCACGGTCCAAAAAGCAGGACAATGCGAATTCTAATCACCAGCTGCAGCCAGGCCTGTGCACCAAATCCCATGCCAAAAACATATGTTTCCTAGCCAAAAAATAGCCACTGCCTCCTC
Organism: Bucorvus abyssinicus; assembly: GCA_009769605.1. Lineage (NCBI taxonomy): Eukaryota > Metazoa > Chordata > Aves > Bucerotiformes > Bucorvidae > Bucorvus > Bucorvus abyssinicus. Next base: position 17,471,189 of record CM020035.1, read on the forward strand.
AGTGGGTAATTGCTCACTAACATGAAGCCTCAGCTGTGGGAGCAACTCACACACACCTCTGCTCATTCAGAAGTGGCAGGGGGCACAGAGGGCAACTCAATTACCCATCAAGGATACACATTTCTTAGGCCAAAAATAGTTGCGATGCTAAAGCCAAGGACTTGATTTGACGTCTACCTGATCAAGGACTGCCCGCCTCAGAGCAAAATGAGACTCGGGGTCAGTCCTGCAGGTAAGTCGACAGTTTATCATCAGCCTTTGATGCCAAGCACTGACCCAGCAGCCTGTGATGCGAGCAGTCTGTGTTATCCTGTCACCTTCCACTGCAGAGAACTTTCTGAAGGTTATAAGAGGGTTAGAGAACTGTACTGTGCAAAGCCTTACAGGCTGGCTTCTATCTGCTCCTTGACCCTTCAGGCCCGAATACCTTACCTTTCCTCCTGGCCCCAGAAAGGGCACACAGGTTTCCAGATTTGCAGTTGTTCACATCTGAGTTAATGACCTGCCACGGGTCATTTTCAATATTGAGATCCAGTAATATACATGCAGGGAAGGCATATAAAAGGTTATGAACAGCATCACCTCTACCCATAAAAGGGCTGATCAAAACCTAGCAGGTGTAAGAGGCAAGAATACAATGGTAAGAAGGAGGAAGTCTGCTGTTGGTAGGAAACTAGAACTGAAAAGAACACCACGTGCAACCGTCAGTGGTTTTCCTACTTGGAGACTTGGAGAAAAGTTTTCTTCCAATCCCCTGTGACTGCACACAGAAGCCAGGTTATTTCAGAAACTGCTGAGAACCTTCCCTGCACCTGATTTCACCGAGCAGCATCAGGAGAGCTGGCAGGGAATTCTAATCAAAGGAAAGGAGGATTAGCAAATCTGGGGCAAGGGAGTCAAACAAGTAGAAATGAAAGGTCCAAGAAGCCACTTCCTGCCTGGGACTGGTGTAGCAAGGTTGGTAAGGAGAAGCACGAAGATTGCATTCGTTGGTTTGGAGAACACACAGTTCTGAGCTTCCCCTCCCCCAGAAAGCTCCTAAACAAAAAGGACTGAGAACAATATGTCAGTGATCATGCTGCACAAATGGTCTGCATCAGAAACCACCATTATTTTTACCATTTTTATCTCTGGCCTACAAGACCCAGACCATCTGCCTCATGCTCTGACCTCTGGAAGTCAAGCACAGTGGAGTACAGAAGAGGCCAGTTATCTAAGCACCATTTTGGAAATTGGAAGTTATCTCAAGAGCAGAATGACCTCTTCTTCCTGCCCTGCAGGAAACCTTCTTTCCCCATAGCACTACACCTGAGAAAAGAGATTTAAGTTCAGAGGCTATCCCTGAAAAAGCACAGCGCTCTCACGTGCCACCCCTGGAACAGCATCAAGATCCAGAAGCCAGTAAGACACCAGAACCAGAGAAAGAGTCTCTGTGACCCAGCATCCCAAGAAAAGAACCTTGACACACAGTGTTCTGTGTGATTTTTTTCTGAAGCAGAACCTCCTTTCCTACACTCCTGCTGGAAAGAGCAACTGAAGCCCATAGGCAGTAGCTCCCTTATTATCATCCTCTTCTCCTCCCTTAAAACATCACCCAGCTGGAAAGACAATTCAGCTCTCTGCTGATACAGACACTATCTATCTCATCATTAGTGGTAGCTTCTACTTCAACTCCACATGCCCATACAGAGCACAAGGCAGAGAAACAGAGAGAATTTTCCAAACACATTTTCTCTGTCTACCTTCCACAGGCCACGTAGTAGGTAACTCCTTGGCCTCAAGAAGATGGCCTAGTAACTGGCAAAGCCAACTCCTGCCCTAATCCACCCACATTCACCTCAGTGACTCTGCTGTGGACAGCAGCATATAGCATGAGGACACAGAGCATGCGCAGTGACAGTCAAGCTCAAATACCTGCCGGCCCTAACAGGAGCTGCACATCAGCCAGAGAGGCTAGGGACATCGGAGTCCAGATTTGCTTAAGCATTACCAAGCTTAAGACACATAAAAAACATGTGCTCCTCTACCTTATCCTCATCAGAAGACAACGCAGTACTGCTATGCTTCTAGAACACTAGTGTATTGGAGAGGACACTCCAGGGACACATTCACTTTCCTAACATATGGTATAGACCTCTGAACAGAGGCATAAATGCTTCATGGCTCCTTAACCCTACTAGGTACCTCACCACACCTACCTTCTCCAAATCCTTCCCATTTACTTACCCATGTCAGGTATCTTTTCACCTCCAACCACCACAGACACCAAGAAGGTTCTACTCACCTCCCCAAAAACTGGGTGAACAAGCGTGGAGAGACACTGTGACCGTGGTTGCCTCTTGATGGGCTCAGTAGGCTAGAAATATGAAAAGAAGTTAGAAGCACACACAAAGGCTCCCAGGGTACACAAACTACTAATCCTCTGGTAAATTCACTGCACCTCAATGGCAGTCTCCTCACCAGATCTTAGCAGAGCCACAGATTGCAGTACCCTGACGATGTGGAAGAGGCAACTCTGGGGCACTAACCCTCAGTAAATTTTAGACAGAATATGAGTGACTGGTAGCTTCCCCAAGACCCTCAAAAATTTGTGTTAGTTCAGTCCACTTCTGAAAGAACAGATAGCAAACAGACCTTCTGGGAACCATGAAGAGCCATTCCTTTGTGCAGCTTGCTCAAGGAGTTGGGGCGAATTGTTGGTGGGAATGTCCAGATTGGACCCTGGTCTCCATCCTCTGTGTCGCCATCACTGCAAATGAAAAGGGTCAAGACCAAGCCTCAGCTCCATATACTGGGTGTTTTACGCATGCATTCCCATAGTTGCAAGCTCTCTTCCACCTGATTGTCGTATCATCATGGGTTCCAGGCACTTCCCTATCCCAGAAAAAACCCCGAAAGAGAAACCGCTTCAGTCTATATAGCCCATATATAGCACCACAGTGCCATGTTGTGTTGGGTCACAACAACCCCCTGCAACACTACAGGCTTGGGGAAGAGTGGCTGGAAAGTTGCCCAGCAGAAAAAGACCTGAGGGTGTTGGTCAAGAGGCATCTGAGCATGAGCCAGCAGTGTGCCCAGGTGGCCAAGAAGGCCAATGGCATCCTGGCTTGTATCAGAAATAGTGTGGCCAGCAGGACCAGGGAAACGATTGTCCCTCTGTATTCAGCACTGGTGAGGCCACACCTTGAATACTGTGTCCAGTTTTGGGCCCCTCACTACAAGAAGGACATTGAGGTGCTGGAGTGTGTCCAGAGAAGGGCAACGAAGCTGGTGAAGGGTCTAGAGCACAAATCCTATGAGGAGCGGCTGAGGGAACTGGGGTTGTTTAGCCTGGAGAAAAGGAGGCTGAGGGGAGATCTTATTGCTCTCTACAACTACCTGAAAGGAGGTTGTAGTGAGGTGGGGGTCAGTCTCTTCTCCCAAGTAACAAGCAACAGGACAAGAGGAAATGGCCCCAAGTTATGCCAGGGGAGGTTTAGTTTGGATATTAGAAAACATTTCTTTACAGAAAGGGTTGTCAGGCATTGGAACAGGCTGCCCAGGTTGGTGGTGGAGTCCCCATCCCTGGAAGCTTTTAAAAGACATGTAGATGTGGTGCTGAAGGACATGGTTTAGAGATGAGCTGGCAGTGCAGGATGAACAGTTGGACTCAATGATCTCAAAGGTGTCTTCCAACCAAAACAATTCTGAGATCTAAGCAAAGTAGTACATCATATTTCCAAGTCACCACAACCACCTTTCTGCTCTAGCCAGCTTGAAGACAGTTTCAAGTCCCAGTTAAAATTTATGAGAATTTCAAGACAATCTAAGCTTACAATTTGAGAGGCCAGGCTTAGATGTTGCAAGCCAACCTTCCAGAGTCATTGGTCACTTGAGTCGCTGCCACTGCAGGTGAAGAGAAGCTCTGTGATACCAGCCTGGCAACAAAGTGCCCTTTCCTCACCCAAAGCTCATAGCCTCATTATCTTCCACATCAGTAACGAAGCTCTCTACGTTGCCACAGTTACTAAAGCCTGTCACTCTTGTATTTAATTGAATGTGCAAAAAATACAGGCAACAAGAGCCTTCTTTTAATAATTATGCTCTGACTAGATGGTTTTTGTTAGTACTTCTGATTCCTTACACTCAGTAAAGAGGCTCTACAGGTTAAGACAAGAATAGAGTACAAGAATGGGTCCCACTGAACATGTGGTAACAGCCTGTTTCTTCAGGCAGCAGTCACCTGCTCCTACAAACAGAAGCTTACAGGACTCCCTGAGCTACCACACGATCTCCAACCCAGGTGGGGAAAAGGACCTGAGCTGTTTGCAGCAGGCTACCCTGGGGCATGCTAGGTATAGCATGGGCACCGCTTCATGTGGAACATATACATACATATCAGAATCACCAGAACTGGAATCTTCTCCATGACCCTCTGACTTCCAGCGTTTGAATCGATCTATCAGCTCCATCAGGAATGAGGTTTTCTTGGTGTAGCGTGTGATGAACTTGTGCTTTAGCAACTCTTTAGCTGTCGGCCTCTGGAGCAAATAAGGAAAGCATGATACATCGTCTAACCATCTCTGTACACTAAATACGCAAGTGCACTGACTTCAATTCTTGCCAGGCTTTCCCGTTCATTCTGCAAGCTCAGTACTTCTTCCTCTTCAGAAGCCTTGCACCAAAAGGTCTTCCTGCTATATAAATCTTTGACCTGTGCAATACTCTAACCAAATTCTCAAGTGGACAGCAATACTCACAAATCTAGGATCCTTATTGAGGCAGGCTTCCACAAACTCCTTGAAGGGCTTGCTGTGGTGACCCTCAAGTGTTGGAGGATTGTTTTTGGGTATCAGGAAGAGAACTCTCATAGGATGCAAGTCAGAATTTGGAGGCTCTCCTTTTGCTAGTTCAATGGCTGTAATTCCAAGGGACCAGATGTCTGCCTGAAAGAAGACCAAGAACAGTGACAAGCACAGAAGAGCAAGGAGCAATTCTGCAACATGGAAGCATGCCAAAGGGCCGATCACATAAAATCAGATAGGGTGTTTCCTGTCTAATAGACAAACTTCTCCAATGGACCCTGAACCATAACAGGAAAGTATATTCTTGCAATAAGCAGCACTTCCAATCCCTGTATTAACCCTGGCACTATCTCCTATATAGCAGCACCAAGTAGCAATCCTCCTGCTCCCAGCTCACCTTGAAGTCATAAGCAGACTGTTTAATGACCTCTGGTGCCATCCAGAATGGAGTCCCGACAAAGGTGTTTCTCTTGATTTGTGTGTCTGTCAACTGTCCAGCCACGCCAAAGTCAGCCAGTTTCACGTCTCCTTGTTCCGAAAGTAGCACGTTGGCAGCTGTTCACAAAAAGCATTAAGACCACTGTTTTCTGAACCATCTCCACCCTGCTCAGAACTAAATACTGAGAAGCGACCTCCTGTGACATCCTCCTTTACCCCAGTGAAACCCCTCCACTCAGATTTCCAGCCTCAGACTCATTCTCGTGCTCTGAGCTCTGCTGGGTAACACAGAACAAGTTTATGCACTTGACTAGACCAGAACGGAAACATTTCTAGGGCAGAGTAGATGTGAAGGGCCACAGAATCAACTAGATGTGATTCCTGGCCACAGAAAGAAAAGAGGGCAACGTGGCCCTCAAATGGTCTCAATTTTTTCTCAGAGTAGCATTCAGCATAGGTTAAATAACAGATCTTTCTAAAAAGCTCACAAGTAGTGGTCTTGTATTGCTTCCCACTCATTTACCTTAAGACAGTGATGTTGCTCAGGTTTTGGGCAGAGGATTTTTGGTATGGTTTTTCATTCTGAGAAAGACCCTACCTACAAACTTCCAGCATTTCCCCACTCTGCTGGTGGCCAACAGACTTGCACAGCTTGCAGTGCTAGAAATATGTAGTCTCACATACACAAGAGAATCTTTTCTACATATCTCCCTGCATGAGATTCCTCAGCTCTGCCTGTTCACATCCCCTGCTGCAGAGGGTCAGAGCAGTAGCATCCAACACCGGCCATGTCTCCACAGCAATGTCCTCCCACCCTCCTTGCTGTCCTTTGATGCTCTGTGCTTGGTGTGAGACTGCTCTTCAGGAGGCAGATGCAGATCTCTCTACACTGCATATGGCCAATGACTACAAAGATCAGTAACAGGATACGCCGACACAAACTGCCTTGATTTTCTAGGGCTGTGAACCCTGTGTGAGGACAGCTAACCTTCACAATAAGTTATAACCATGATAAACCAGCATACATATGCCTTGGGTTCCAGCAGTAAAGCATATGTCCAGACATAACAGAGTCAGCTAAGTAACTGAGCATGCCTTTGACTGACTCCTTTGCTTTAGCTCCCTGCCTGTCCAAACTACAAATGCCAGAGAAGAGCTACAGATCTTTACTGTTACTCTAAACACTAAAGACATGAAAAAGATGAGTTGCAATAAAATTACAAGCATCAGATTCAGAAATGAGCAACCCAACAGGAAAAGCAGCACTGAGAAACAGTCTTTGAAACCTCAGATTATTGCTGTATAATACTTCTGAATCATATGTTAGTAACATCCCTTACAAGAAAGAGAGCTGAGCTCTTCGTTTTTACCTTTGATGTCCCTGTGGATCTTCCTCTCAGAGTGTAGATAATCCAAACCTTTTAGGATTTCTCTCAAGATAGTAGCTATATAAGTCTCCTCCAGGGGTCCCGGCTTCAGCTGATAAAGGTCAGAAAGAGGATTTAAAGGATGGTGACTGATGCCTCAGATTTTCCAGCATCTCTATTACTTGGAAACCTTGGCCAAGCAGGTCATATTCAGCAAGAAGCACCTGCTGCACGGCTGGTGCGCATGCTGCAAGCAGAGTGCTGAACTTCGCACCTAGCAACATTAAATGGAAAATCTTTGGGGGATTCTCTGTTAGTCTGATCAAGTGTTCTCAGACAAACAGCAGGATGCTGATCTCTCACTTTGGTGTGGAAATACATTGGTGAAGGGAATATCTTAACAGTTTCTCTTTTTCAAGTCTCTCTGCTAGCATGCAAGAACTGAATTTCAGCCGCTGCAACAGCCTGAAGAAAACTTCTACCCTCTGGTTTGTATCAAAGCTCTTCTTTCCATCAGTTCTCCTCTAAACAAGTCCTGCCTTCTCAGTGCAGTAATTGAGGTTCTAACACTAAGATGACTTCTGCTGAGGACAGCCCCCCCACTACACTCTTCCTCCATCAGTGCAGGCTCGGCAGTTTTCACTACATGACCTTAGTTACTGCTCTAGAAAAAACAGGCTTTACTGTCCTACGGAGAAAAGAAAAACTCCTGTGACAGAATACAGCACAGCAGAACTTTGCCCATGTGTTTATTCTGCACTTGTATTCCCTTAAAATCTGGGCTAACTTGTTAAATGTCACTTGTATTATCAAACACCTGGGAATCCTGATCATAGACCAGGTCCTTGCTGAGCCTGATGCTATGCAGGCGCTGAACAATACCATGAACCCGTATTAGCTGAAGAATGGATTCACAATGCTCAAAAACAGCTGGCTGCTGTCCCATTTCAGTTCACTGCCTCTTTCCATTGTAAAGCAGCAGAGCATGCTGGAGAACAGTGATTTGACAGCTGAGCTCTGTGCAAACATTTCCTCTGTCCTGGGATGTGCATAACCAGCATGTCTGTCCTGCACTGCCTACCCTTCAGGCACAGGGCTATAAAAAAGTTGGTATGTGGTACATGAGTGTCTGGTTTATGGATATTTCACAAATCCAGGCTCCAGCCACCGTTTTTCATGGTCCGGAGCTTACCATGTACTTACCAAATCCAGGGCTGAACCTCCTCCTAGGTACTCCATGATTATCCACAGCTTAGTGCCCTGCAAGCCAGAGCACAAATCAAGAGCAAAGACTATAATAAAAGCAGGCAGGAAAGTGATACACTCCAGAGGCAGCAAGACACATGAGTACACAATCCAAAAGATGGTACACACCACAGCAATTGTTGGCTTAAGGAGGGAGCTTCCAGCTCCCTCTTTGCTGCTGACACAGCATTATAGCACCGGACTGCCCTCAATGCATTACTTTCTCTTGGTCTGCAGTTTTGTCAGAGCGAGCTTAGTGCCCCTAGAGGTCCGAGACTACACAGCCCACAAGAGATAAGCATATTCTTAGGTTGGAGCCATTTAACATCACTCCAATAGATCTAGCATATCTCCTTCACAAGGGGACAGGGAAGCTTTGCAGCATTTGGTCTCATTAACAGGACTGCCAGCTTGAAGGGTAGAATCAGCAAGACACTCTCTAACTCCTCAGAGAAGAGATTTCTAGACTGAGGTTCACAGGGTCCTAACAGGAGATAATCAGGTTCCAAAAAGCTCAAGAACTGTTTGCTACAGATCCAGTGCTACATACACCTCCAGAAGCTGGCATACAGTAGCCACTTCTGGTCATCACTACTAGTAGCTTCTGCTGGGGATTCCTAAACCTGTTCTCAATGGAAGCAGTACCTAGCACTTCTCCAAAGACTCAGTTTCTGTTCTTTTCATCATTTCTGATGAAATGATGATCATAAAGTACAGTTTCAAATTCCCCAGGAGTCCCGCCCTAAAACTGTCGTATTTTAGAAAAGTATTCTACAAATTTTCTTTCAAGAACAGCCAAACCAGGGAGAGATCAGCCTTTTCAATGAATAATTTTCTTTCCAGTGAAGTGCCCCACTCTTGGGACCACACGGTAGTGGGCACTTTGTTTCCATGTGCTTTGCAAGCATCTTCAAGCCCAAACTCCTATTAAGGCTTCATAAATGCAGTGAGCGGAGCCACTGCTGTTCCTGCTGCCACACTGACACTCACAGATTGGACACCTTTCAGTGCTGTGTGCTGCCATCAGCTGCAGCACCCACAGAAAGCCCAGCTCATACCCAAACTGCTGGCAAGAGAATTGCCACAGCTTTGTCCTACCTTTAAGTAGGAGCCATAGTACCGGGTGATGTAGGGACTATCACACTGGCTGAGCACTGTAATCTCCTGCTGAATGTCCTCAATTTCATCCTCAGCCTCCTCCAGATCAATGATCTTGATAGCAACCACCTCCTTGGTGCGGTTGTCGATCCCTTTATACACCTCACCAAACGATCCTTTGCCGATCCGCTCCAGCTTGGTGAACAGCTCCTCAGGATCCACCCTGGAGTGCTAAACCAGAAAGCAGAGATGGGAAAAAGCCAATGAAGTCCCACAGCAGCCTGCAGAGTGCCACGCGTACCCATACAGCTCATCTCCCTATCTATGTTGTTTAATTTACCTGAAACTCATATATCTAAAAGATCTCCATGTGCTGAGAAACTTAACGTGGAATATATCCAAGATGACAAGAACTGAAGAAAACTTTTACATGGGCTTTCTGCCCCTGCAGGCCATAGAGGGGGAGAAAGGAGAGAGAAGCCCAGAAGAAGAATGTCAGCAAGTATCTCTACAGAAAGCGTCAGCTCCTTTGGGACAGGACTGCTCAACTTCAGGCACTAAACTGGTGAAAAAGGAGGTCCATGAGCAACCACTTATTCATGCTTGAATAAGAAGACAGGCAAGGTGTACCAGAACCAACTTTCTTTTGAAGATCTGGATGAGAAAATGGACACAAGTAAGAAGCCATAGGAAGTTCACAAGAATGTTTCACTCGTCTGCCCTCCTGCACTTGAAGTTTAGAATTATTTCAAAGATTAGCACCCTTCCCTACTTGTTTGAAGGGTGAAAAACTCCAGTAATACAAATACCAGTTCACATTAGCTGTCTTCCCTACTGCAGCCTGATTTCCAGGCAGCACCCAGCCCAGCTCTCTTCAGATGTTTGCAGAGGGAGCCTCACATCTTCTAGAAGGACAGCAGCAAGGAGGCCAGACACCTTCCTATCCCAGAGGAGACAGGAGAGTTGAATGGACACTCCATCTGCACACCTGCTTTTCTGGAACAGCCTCTCTGGCTGGCATGCCTAGATGCAAAAGCAAATAACACTTCCCTCATTAGACAGGCACATCAACTGGGAAGCTACCAACGTTATCATTGAAGAAATTCTGACTCTTTAACAGCAGCTCCAAAGTTTACTCTTTATTAAGATAAGCATGGATGAGAAAAGACGAAATCAGAATCATTTTCTGATGCTACTTCGTTCTGTCCATCTGCAGACCAGGAGGTCCTGCTCTGCTTCATCCTAAAAGGCTCTTTGTGATTAGTTTTTCTGCCTTTTTTAAGAAAATAAGTCTAGTTAGAAAAAAAAAACCTGGAAAACATGGCCTGACCTACAGGATGCGGCCAAGCCATTACAGTGAGTTTTCCACACCCAGAATTCTCACCTCCAACATGTCACCCAGAGAGATCGCTCCTTTGCAAGGGCCTTGAGCTGGCAGCGATCTTATCTGAGAACAGGGCAGCTGCATTTTTGCATCTGACATCATACTATAGCAGCAGGCCATCACTGAACATCCCTAGGTGCTGCTTAATGATTAAGCCAGCCAGTCCTCCCAAGTTGTTTGCTTTCTGTGCCCAGCGCATCACTACATGCAATAAGCCAGGCTCAGAGTGAGCTTTACAGATAGCTTACTCAACAGGATTTCCATGCGCATTACAGTCTGAGGCACAGAAGGACAACCAAATATACTTGTGCATCCATGGCAACACCCAAACAGGCTGTACTTCAAACAAACACACTAGAACCAGACTGGAGGGGATATACAGGGATGAAAGGAACTGGATATACATAACAGGGACTGGAGAGAGTGAGGCAGTGAAAGGAAGAGGATTTGAGCTTGAGAAATGCCAGGAAACACCATGAGAATGATGACTGCAGCACAGGGAGAACAGTCTGGCTAGTCCAGGCTCACAAGAGGCCAGGAGCAGTTTCCACCTCTTGACCAACTTACAGAAAGAAAGGGGCAGCAAGGTGGCCCAGACATTACCTTGCACAGTCACCTACTACATCATAAAAATGCCACTCACCACATCAGAACTCCCACACATTGGGGAGAAGGGAGAGGATCATCTCCTAGAAGCACGTGGCTCAGCTCTTAGGTAGAGAAAACACTATGCACATGAATCCTGCTGGAAAGCAACCCTGCAAGAAAACCTTCCTCCCCTCCCATGCAAGTAATTTTGTCATGTGAAAATAAATGGCAAGGTCTAAGTTACTGCGCCCCTCCTCAGCCTGGCATGGCACATCCCTGACACAGCTACCAAAAATCACACAAGTCATACCCAGCAACAGCCAGAACCTAGTGAGCAAGTATGATTCAAAGTGGTAGAAAGTCATTCCAGCCACAGTTACAGTCTCTTGGGCCCCTGCTGCAAGACCAGAGTCTGCCAATGAATTTCTTCACTTCCTGTAAACAGGGAGAAGGAAACAGGCCCATCCCCGATTCAAGCAGGTCAATGTATGCCCAGTGGAACTCTTTGTGAACTACCATTGTGGACACCACAGAAGACATTGTCAGGTGGCATTTCCATGGAAGCAATCTTGAATTCCCATGACAAACTAGGTAAAATTATGCTAGTCTGCAGGACATCTGCTCAAAAGCTCTTGTCCATTAAAAAATTTCCTGTTTGAGTTGCCACATGGTAACTCAAGGCCAATGGGCAAATGTTCAGATCGATGGGCATACAAGCCTTGGCCCTCACTAGACAGCAGAACAAATGTAGTTATGCCAGGAACAGAGAGCCATGCAAGTGTACCATTTTGACAGGGAAGAGGCACACTGCCACACTCATGGGGCTTCAAGCGGGAGAGCAGGGGAGCAGAACACATTCTGTGTAGCCTGACTCTCCCCTACCCCAATAAATTTGTACCTGCAGAGCACTGCAATGAGGAGTGTAACAAGCACGAGCTGTCCCTTTTCTAAATACAAATTTATCTCAGTGCCAATCTTCTTGTCAGAGAATCACCTTGGCTGCAAATCCATGTCTTGGAACCAACAACACAAACACACCTGAAAAACTTCATGGTAGAAAGTAACGAAATCCAGATGAAATGCTTTACACCCCCATAAAAGAGCATAGATAACCCAAAGAAGCTTATTAGCACCTGTCAACTTTGCAACTGCTCACCAGCTCGGGATCTTTCCATTTTCTTCCACATTTACAGAATCCACTAGGGCTGCAAAATAGCTCCAGGCCAGAGTCTGAAGAGCTAGCTGACCAGGCTGCTGCTCCTTGTTCTACTACAATGCATAAAGCCTTTAAGGGATGGTCACATCATCATACCTTTTTGCGTGACTGAACGTCAATTATACAGCAGTTCTGGAGCAAAAAGCCTCATGCTGTTTCTCCCCATCAAGAGGAGTCAGACACTGGAGATGGCTCAGTCACGCATGAACAGGCTTTGCGGGGAGAGCACACAAAGCACTATCTTGGTTGTATGTGCAGGAAGGGAAGGGAAAAATGTAAGAAAGCGATGAAGACAATCTCCTAGGTCAATGTCCTCCACTTCTGCCCTCCACAATCTAATCTCACAGAATAGGAAAGAATGATGCTCTGTCATAACAGGTGTAGGGGTGTTCGCCATCACAATTGACGATGCCATGTTTTAAAACAGAGCAACTTACTGCAGACATCAGGAATTAAGAATTGCAGTGTGTTATGAGACAAGCCTGGCAGTAACACAAGTTGCTTCATGGGGAAAGAATGGGTTTGGCAGCTCTGCCACCTCAAGCTGCAGAGCACATGATATTCACAGCCTCTGAAAGGAGACGAAGGGTAAATATCTAACCTCATTTCAAAGCTACTACCTGGAAAGATAAGCTGCATATTTGGAACAGAAGCAAATACCCTTTGAACCAGCCCAAGGTCTTCCCTCTGGGCTGTGTATTCTTTAGTCCCAAGTCATGATATCATCCTTCCACATTCCTATTATGAAAATATCATCACAACAACATGATTTAATCACATCCACCGAGGCTGCTATCTCTCTCAGAAGAGTTAGACGTTCAGTATCAAATATCACTACCTCTTATGCATAAAGGTTACAAGCATCATTTTTCTCAGGCTAGTGTTATGAACACTTCGGTAAGGTATGTCTGGCACAGCCTACACACAGAGCTTTTCTGTTCCCATTTCTAGACTTCCTCTCCTCAAAATACTCAGAGCGCCAATGATTCCTGTCTCCCTAAGAAGAGAAAAGTTAATCTCAGAGAAAGGCACCACACTGGCCGAAGAATTCCCTTTCTATACGGCTGGCAACATAACACTGTCAGTCCGACACCACCACAGGATAAGACACAAATCAATCAGCTAACAAAAGTAAGCTGAGACCTGTGCAAATTTTTAATTGCCACTTACCTGGCTGGCAAATTCTCTCAAGTGAGCCATGCCTACAGGATGGTCAGACATCCACTCTTGCAAAATCAGGGTGGGTTGGAACGTCGTAGCCAGTGGGAAAGTGATGCTTTCTCATCCACTGGTCAACTGAGACAAGCAAGAACACAAGAGATCTAACTCCAGAGCACCGCTCATTCCCCAGAAGAGCTACCTAGATCTTTTTTCTCCTCAGTTTGCAGTTCTCCATGAACCTACCAGCCCATTCTACATATGCTAGCCACTCCTTGTAAACCCCACTCTTTACAGATATGCCTTCCAGATATATCAAGGAACGTCACTTTAACGATAAACACTAACAAAGCCTCAGGCACCATTTTCCCCACCATCACCTCTGTGTGTTCCCTAGCATTGCAGTTGCCCCTACGGCACTATCCCCTCATCACCAATCCCAGCATCTTCGCCAGCACAGCCAACAGCAATACCCTCAGACACACCTTTCCTCCTACTGCTCCCCAGTAATCCTCTCACTGAGGGTACCCCTCTACTCCCATTCTTCCCAGTATACACACTTGGAAAGCTCAGTTCCCCCGTGCACCTCTTGCTCCTCAGGGAACCCCAACCCTACACCAACCCTGGGCACTCCCCCACCAGTGTTCTCCAGTTCTGCCCCCAGAGACCCTGTGCTCCTCAGCAACCCTCTCCACGGGACTCCCCTCCACTCGAGCCACAGAAGAGCCCCAACCCAGCATGACCCTTCTTGTCCAGCCCAGTTCCCTCAGGACACTCCCAGCTCAGCCCGGCCGGCCCAGCCCAGCCCTCTCTAGGGCCCCCTACCCCAGTGCTCCCCAGCACGGCATCCCCGGTTCCCCACAGCCCCCCTCAGTGCTCTCCTGTCATGGTGGGCACCCGCCGGCCCCTCCACCCCAGTCCTGCTCAGGGCCTCCTCACGCCACCTCACTCACACCTGAGGGCACCCCCAGGCCTCCCCCCTCCGCAGGGCCCCCGGCCTTATCACGGCCTCCTGAGAGCGCCCCACAACAGCCCCCTCCACTCGCCTCGCAGAGCCGCCTCTACTGCGGATCCCCGCCCCGCACGGTCCTCCAGAGCCCTCCCGACCCAGGGCCCTGCCGCACCTACCCGGGCAGCCCACCACACCTACGGCCAACGGTCCCCGCATGAAGGGCGCCGCAGTGCCATGCCCGATCCGGAGCCGCCGCTCCGGGCTGCCCTGGGACACCCAGCTCGACCACGGCGGCGGGCCGAGGGCGCCGGGAACGGGGTGGGAGGGCCAGGCCGGGCGCAACGCGACGCGGCGGGGGACGTGGGGCGGGGCAGGCCATGCCACGCTGCCTGCCGGGAGACGTAGTTCCCGCGCGGGACCGGCCGGCCGCGAGGGCGCCTCCGTGGACTACATGGCCCGGCAGCCCAAGGGGGAGACCGTCGAGATGGGAGGGGAGGGGAGGGGAGGGGAGGGAGGGGAGGGAGGGGAGGGGAGGGGAGGGGAGGGGAGGGGAGGGAGGGGAGGGGAGGGGAGGGGAGGGGAGGGGAGGGGAGGGGAGGGGAGGGGAGGGGAGGGGAGGCCGCGCGGGGGCTGCTGGTACGACGATGTCCTCGGCCGCGGGCTGCCGGAGGCGGGGTGAGGACTACCCATCGCAGGGGCTCCGCTCCGTGGGCGGGGCTGCGCCGTCCCTCACGCGCCGTGCCGGCGGGGCGGAGGCGGTGCGTTTGGCGGGCAGCTGTGGGGTGCTGCGCCTCTTTGTCCTCTGCCCGCAGCAGTGGCAGCTACTCTCCTGCCCGCCGTCTCCCGTGAGGGCGAGGGACCGGGGCCCCGCAAGGGGCTGCCTGTGTCCCCAGCCTTGCTGCAGGAACAGCCTTCTAGCCCACAAACGTGTCTCGTAAACTTCGCTGTTCCAGCACAACACTTGACTTCGGAGATGCGGGAACAGACAGAGGAATCCGTGCTTCCTTGTCGAATAGGAGAGGGAGTTCTGCTCCAGGTCTGTGCAGCAAGGACCAAGGGGTGAACCGTTGCCTGTTTGCACACACACAGGTCACCCCGCAGGAGGGTTGTAAATTGTGAGTCCCGGTGTATGTTACTGAGGAATCCTTTCACCCAGTGGCTCCGCTCTCCACCTGCTGGCATGGACACATTAATTTAGCCATGTAGTTTCACTCTTGGCATTAGGCAAGAGGCCAAAAGTTTCACCAAAAAGATGTTTTAAGTTAATTAACGTGCCGGGTGTGAACTTAACACTAAAAAGCTGTCTCGCTAACCTCACCCGTATACCTAAGGGTGTAGTGTCAGGATAACAGTGACAGGGAGCTGATGCTCACTGCAGGAAGGACCACGATTAACTTGTGTTGTCAGCTAATTAGGGTAAATCTTTAGTAAGGGTGATCAGCGTGTGATTAGCACGGCATGCCCACCTAAAAGAAATTGCAAAATCTGGCCAACTGTTTAAGAGCTGGCTAGAAGCACAGGAGACAGAGGGATTTCAAATGTATGCTGGTGTTTGTCCTCATTTGGGACAATGGGCAGGAGATGTTGTGTGGGAATTGTGGTCTTGTTGCCACCTAGAAGTAAACCATATACGGGTCAGTAGTGTCACTTCGGTTTTGGACATGTTGCCTGTTTAGGGCTGGAGATGATTGCTCTGTTGTAAGGCAGTTATATCTGTGACTTTCTGTTGTGGGGAGAGGTTTATTATTGTGCTCCAAAGAATTCAGAAGTAAATGCTGACTGAAAATCAGGGGACCAAGGCAAAGTAAGAAGACTCTTCTATTTTTCTTTGGCTCCAGGTGATATATTCTGGGAATCCAATAGAGGTGATGATGGACACAAACATTCCTCGAGGGCTATGGAGAAGTCAGGGAAGTCTGCTTCTCCAACTTCTACAAGTTATACGTATATATAATTGTTGCTCCAGTACCAGAAGCTACCTCCACTTTGCACTAAGAGCTGCACCTCCACAAAGAGAAACCCAGTCCCTGCCTCCAAGAGATCTATGTTTAAAAAAAGCCAGCTAAGCAAGTGCAAAGAGGAAATATTTCAGCTGGAGGGAAAGCAGAAGAGAGTTATTTACATGCTGGGGTGCCAGGCCTACAAAAGTCTGTCACTTGCTATTTAAGGTTAAAGCTTTCATGTGGCCCTGGCAAGCAGGGCTGGTGGGAAAGAGAGAGCCTTGGGCAGGACTGTGTTGTCTCTGACTCTGGCTGTCAGTGTAAACAGACAGTTCCTGATGGGTCTGTTGGGGAAGGATGGAGGATTAATTACTAGATCCTGAAGCAGGTGGGCATGAAGGTGGGCAATGGCTAATGGAGCAGGCAGCTCTAGAAGCAGAGCAAACCTTGCTGCTCTCCCTTTCTTCTATGCCAGTTCGATGCTGCTGGTTAGCCTTTCCTTTCATAGCAGTATTAGTAAGTTCTTACCTGTTCTTACCTTTTGCATCAGAAAATTGTAGGAACTTCATGCTTTGGGGGTTCCTACTGCTTTTCCCATGCTGATTAAAACTGAGCAAAAACTATGAACAGGAAATGTCACCAAAAGCGGGTTCAAACTTCTTAACACCAAAGTAGTTTTAAGAAGCAGTCATTCTTTATTGCGACTTGTCGGATGCACAGAGGATTGTTCCTCCAATCGTGCATACTGGTCCACGAATTTGAGCAGATTATATTCAGTAATTTCATACATATTCATCAACAGTTCCTGGAATATCGATACATAATCATCAGTTTTTCCCAGAAATCATTATAATATTCCTCACCCGCTTGCGCATGCCCAGTCTCTGATGTCAAAGGTCGTCTGGTGGTCCTAGGTGGTCATGACGAGCCCCTTCCTTGAATCCGCTTGTTGAACTCTCCTTTGAAGTCTCTATATATGGTCAAGAGAACAGGTCATCTTAGTACTTGATCTTCTTTTGGCTCCAAAATGCTGGCTTGAGGCCTGTTTTACCTGAGCTTCAGTGATCATCTTTGTTCTCTAATGGTCCTGAGACATGCCCAGTTAAATTTTTATCAATTCCAATAATAAATTTTTAAGACATCTACTCACAACCAGTTCTCAGCTACAGGTTAGGTTTCCAAAACCAAGGCTACATGACTACAGGTTACTTATTATAAATATAACAAACTGCAATTAAAAATACATATATATATTGCTTGATTATTTCACTTATTATTTGATTATTCCATTCCCTGGCAATGTAAACATATTTGCTGTCTGTGTGTGCTGTATGGCTGCCCAAGTCTGCATGCTGTGGGGAAAGAAGGCTAAAAAATAAAGCTAGCTATGTATGTTGCTGGGGGTTCTTCTCACAAGAGAGAAGAAAAAACTTTTTTGAAGTGTTATTTTCAAGGAGATAAGGTGGTTCAGTTAAATTTTTTTTCTTCCGCTTTTTCTAGTTCTTTCTGTTAAAGCAGAGAGAAAAGCATCCAGAATAAAGAAAAAATTAGGTTAAAAGCTGGAGACAAAAAATATGGTATTTAGACAAGTCTTCTGCTCAAACTGCCCCACCACTCCCAAACACCACCTCAGTTCTGAAACCTGCTTAAAAATAAGATGTGCTGTAGTCCCCATGCCCAAGTCAAGTTTTGCCTGACTGAAGCCTGCTCAGTTTCTGTCCACAGAACTGAAGCCCTTGTTGCAAGATAAGTGGGTCAAATTTGCTTAACATTCTTTCTATTAAAAAGTAATTATTTCAGAAAACTGTTGTAGTCTGCTGACAGTGTGGCATAAATACTGCTTGAGATAACCCATGTAATTCTCTCATAAAACAGAAGTTTTGTTGAAGGCATTTACGACTTTTGCTCAATAAGCTGATACACCTGGCTATGTTTCTGTGAAGCCCAGAGAAGAGCATAAATAGTTGTTGCAAGAAACTGCAACTGATGTGTTCTTAAATGTTCCTCTAAAGTAACAGAGCCTTTAATTTTGTTAGGAAATGTTGAGTGAATCATGCTGGGTCCTGTAGCCTTCTCCCCTGCTGTTCACTGCCCTTCACCAGATGCTTTTGAGAAGAAGAAACTCTTCAGGGAGACATCTCAAAATTGCTTCCCCACTGGAAGGTGAGAGTGCTGCAGCATATCCCTACCCGATGCATACTTACTTGGGTCAGACAGAAAGGTGGGTGAGGATTAAAAGTGTGATAAAACATCTTAAGGAGGGTCTAGCTTGGAGCCCAGTCAACTGATTAAAAGCAAAGAATGCTGGTGAGTAGACAGTGTCTAGTACCTCTACAGGCTTGCCTGGAGCTGTAATGATGGCAAAACCAAACCGTGAGTAAAGGATAGGAGCCGACAATATGTGCTCACAGCCAAGAAAGCCAGCCGTTATCCTGGGCTGCATCTAAAGCAGGTTCAGGTTGGATGGGGCTGTGAGGAACCTGACCTAGTTGAAGATGTCCCTCCTCACTGCAGGGCGGGTTGGACTAGATGACCTTTGAAGGTTCCTTCCAACCCAAAGCATTCTATGAGTCTATGACCTCAAGAGCTATTGCTCTACATCTTCCTTGTTCTGGCTTATGAAACTCCTCAAAGAAAGTGCCTGTGGTTGGTTCAATTTGATCAATTTGATAGATTTTTCGTGTGTGAATGGCTTGAAGCACCTAGATTTACATTGTTTGTACATCTTGAGAAACTTGTTGTGACACTGCTGTCAGACAGGCTGTGCAGACACCCCTCAGAGTTGAGCAGAGCAGTATAGTATGGATTGCTGTGAGTTGTCCTCTGGTCCCTGGGGTGCGTGGCATCTAGTCTCAGTTTGAGATGAGAACATGAGCTTGGTGCTCGGACTTGGTGTCCGAGTTCTGGGGCTTGCTCAGCCTGCAGCAGCTCAGGGCTTTCCACCCTGTTCTCCCTCTCCCACGCATGCAGTGGGTCTGAAGAGCCCTTCCACCTCCCTTGCCAGACAGATCGCGCTGTCAGGGACCTTTCACGACTCTCTGGTCTGCTAAGTGATTTTTAAAAGCAAACCTGGTTTGCTCTTTGTTGGTGCCACCAGATGGCAACCACGCATTGCCGCCGCAGGCGGCTTGCAGGAAGGCAGCCCATGGCAGCACCCACTCCTGCCGAATACCTTGGACTCTGTTGAGACTCTTTCCTTCTCTGCGTGGGCCATGCCCTCTGCCCCCCGCAGCCCTTCGTGCTGGAGCGTGGGGTGGTGCTCGAAGCCAGTAACTCAATCCTGTTCACTCAAGCTTTAAAGCACACATCTCTTGCTTGCAAAGGAGAAGGGAGCGGCTGGCTGAGGAGAAGGGAAGGTGGTGGCCAGGAGCTAGATCTCTACCCTGAGACTCTTGAGATTTCCTGATGCGTGGTTCAGGTCAAACCTGGTTCAGTTTTTCATGTCTGCCCTGGGTACGATATTAGCAATTCAGGCACAATGAGGGCAAAACAGCAGAGGGTAAAGTGTATGTCATAGAGGGTGA
Source organism: Bucorvus abyssinicus (assembly GCA_009769605.1). Classification (NCBI taxonomy): domain Eukaryota; kingdom Metazoa; phylum Chordata; class Aves; order Bucerotiformes; family Bucorvidae; genus Bucorvus; species Bucorvus abyssinicus. Next base: position 17,490,883 of record CM020035.1, read on the forward strand.
CAATGACTGTGCATAGAGATGGAAACAACTGCTAAGTGACTGGGTTACATGGTGGCTGGGTGACATCAGTCTGATGCCTCAGCTGTTTTCTGTACTGCTCTGTGGAGTTAAGGGACATTATTTGCAGCAGCGCTCAGGCACCTTGAGCCTAGAAAGCCCATTTCATGGTGGTACTCTCCTAATGTAAACAGAGCTGGGAGCACAGCAGTTAGCCTTAGAGGATGCTCTAGGTGTTAAGTGCTCTCCCTGAAGGTAGAGTTACTTAGCAGGATAGATGGGTTAAAACTTCACTGTAAAAAGTGCAACAGAATAACTCTCTCAATGCTGCAGTGCTTGTTTGGAGAGGAGCTATTTCTTCGTTAGTATGCTGAGAGGCTGAAGTGGTTTTCTGTATTGTACTTCTGGAGATCAGTGATGAGAAGAGCACTATTGCTGCATTATGCAGATAAAGCAGTAACACTATGAGAATAGAAGAAAGTTTTATTCCTGACAAGAAGATCCGTTTTGAATTTCTCATCTTCCTTGAATTTCTCATCTTCCCAAGGTATATGATTTTACCCAGTGCAAAGTGTAGCTTTCAAGCCCGAGGAAAGAAGGCATTTGTACAGAGACAAGCAAGAGTTGAACTTCACCGGCAGTTTTTCTCCTTGCTGTGGTTTATAGTTTGCATCTTGGCCACTGAGCTTCTGTATACCAGATGCTGCTCAAACTCTTGCCAGAACAATCTCTGCTTGGACTTGCAAGCTACTTCGACAATTTTAAATGTGGTTGTTCTCCCTGCTCACCCTTTTTTTTTTTTTTAATTTTTTTTTTTTTTGTGAAGTTTTAAATTGCAACAGTAAGTGTCTTACCTGAATTTAGCAAAGCAAGGTAGTAGCAGAGAGTGCTCTGTATCTGAATTGCTCCTCCCTTTGGTGTGATGCTTGGGGCTGATTAGTTCTGCTCTATCTGGATTGTTTTGTTTTGGCAGTAATATACTGCTCTGGGCCTTAAACCTTGCTCCTTGTAGGGAATGAAAAGAGGAATCTATACCCTTAAAGATAGCTCAGACCGAGCTGGTACTGTAGAAATCCACTTGCTTTGATAATAGCTCTTCGTGAGATCCCTGATTCTATGGAGGCTGCAGCAGACAGTAAAAGCTAAACTAGTCTAGTTCCTGCTTTCAGACTCTTATCGCTACGCATCTTGCAATATTGACTGCACGGGGCTTGCTTTCTGCTAATATGGCTCTTAAGGCTGTCTTGCGTGTTCAGCAAAGAAAAGAGACTTTATCTCCCAATTTTGCTGAAATAAGCCAGTGATGCTTGCAGTTGTAAAGCTCAAAGTGCAACTGACTCTCCTGTTGTCTCAGCATCCCTTGTTACTAATCCCTAAATTCTTGGGTTCCTCCAAGCTGAGAGCGTGGAGTACTTGTTCTTTCAAGCCATGTTCCTATCTAGTAGTAGAAGACAATTTAAGATGAATGCTGGGCTCTTGCAGACCTCTGTGCTGTGCTGAGGCAGGAATGGATGTGGTTAATGTCATTCCTGAAGAGATTTTAGCTTCACTGCTCATCTCTTCCAACTACCCTGGATGTTGTATGCAGGTGCGTGTGTGGACCCCTGTTTAACTGAGCAATAAAGGATAGGTGCTGGCAGTTTATCTAGGGGATGGACCAGACACTCACTGAGCACTTCAAGTGCAACTCCTGCCTGGAACCACAGAGCACTTCTGGAAATTAGTGTAATGCTCCTTGAAAGAGAGAGCAAAATGCTCTGCTGGAACTGATAGCATGACACAGTGCTTCAGTTACCTACCTGCTTTTAAACTGGAGCTTATTGGCTCTGAGTTATCCATCCAGGAATATAAGGAGAAGGAGATGGTGCTATCTGGAACTGCTGGAGAAGAGATGCTTGTTTTAGTTGCCTGCCTCTGGCCTTCAAAACACCTGCTTTCTCACCCATGTCCAAAATAGGAATGGGAGTACTCAGCTATACTTCTGATGAAACCGCAGTGTTGTCATTCTTGTGTTTACAATTCAAAACGACAGCCTAACTCATTCTACTGAGTTGCTTTTGACCCCTTCTGTGTTGAAGTGTTCTCTGCGAAATTTCTACTACATCTTTTACTGTCTGAGCTGACCTGTTTTGTGAGGACAGCTCCAATGTGTGGGAGCCGTTTGGAGACTCCTTGGAAAGGAAACTCACGGTTTCATGTGTGTGTTGCAAACCACAGTGTCTCCAATGGAGTAAACACACTGTAGTGCTGATCCCTGGGTCTCACTTCCGTACGCAAGGTCTTATAGAGGAGAAACCTGTTCTTTCTTGGCCCAGGTGACATAATGGCCATTATTCCCCTTGCTAATGGAACTTTTTTCTTATCAGTACACATTTTTCATGCCATTAAACTAAAATATAACACTAAAGAAATCAAATTACTCGGATGCCTGCACTTTGGAGAAAAGAATGCACCAGCTCTGCATCCGAGATGCCTTGTGGAAGTGAAACTAGCAATCCTTGTTTTGTTAAGGCAAGTTTCCTGTTCATTCATATTTGTCCAGAAACATTTTGAAACAGGAAGATGGAGATTTACCTGACCGAGTACATAGTTGCTTGAATAAAATAAAAGAAGATGGTGCAAAGCTGCCTGCTCTTTTATGCCTCTTTCTGATGAGGGGCTTAGTGCTAGCATCAAATTTCTATTTATTAATGAACATTTCCTTGGCCTCTGCTGTCTGAACCAAAGCTACCATTAACAGCTCTGTCACGTGACTTTCTGCAAGGCTTACTGATAATTTATGTAAATCACTTCATCAATCTCACACTGCAGTGGCTTCATCTTACGACTGCTTCTAGAACTGAAGTTCTCCTTAAATCACAGAGATTATAGTTCTCCTAATAAAATCCTCTATATGTTAGTGCCAGGAAGAAATTTTGTGCTGCTTTGTTTTCTGTCTAGAGAAACTGTTCTGTGGTTACCAGGAAATGAGAACTCAGACCTTAAAAGAAAATAGCTTTGGGCGTATGCAAGAGAAATAGGGCACAGACCTTGTGCAGGTCTGTGTGAAGCTGATTTTGCTCTGATAACTCACAATGAGCATCATCTACTTCTTTTAAATCAAGAAGCTGTATCTGTTAAATAACTCATGCCAATACATCTACCCTACTTTGCAGCTTCTACTACAGGGACAACTCTGTTCCTTAAAAACCAAATATTTGGCAGGAAGCATGCAAGTCAGCACAGTGGCTGCCTGTCTTCCTTATGGAGGGCTGTGAGAGGAGATGTGCCTCCAGTGTCTTGGTGGTAGTGGGAAGCTCACTGCCTGAGAGGGTTTCTTGAATTGCTTGCTCCTCTTCAATGCAGGTGTTCTTATATGTGTGAATTCTGTTATTTCCCTCAGTCTTTGCCACACAGAACGACGCTAAACAATAGCAACTCCCTCCCTTACAACCACTAACCCTTGACTCGCAATTGCTAAAGTAATTTCACAGTTCAGCTGAAACTAGTCACTTGAATGAGATACCTCTCCTGCCCAGAACTGAGTTTTATATATTTCTACTTTATTCTTTGAAGACACTGTCCCTAATTCTGATTTCATGGATTACCTATTGAGGTTGTTCTTCAGGCTTTTTGTGAAGAGTAATTAACCCTGCCCAGTATGTAGTAGATTTTTATTATTTTTTCCTTACCTCTCTGGCTCCTCATAATCAAATTACAAACTGAACTAGCTCAATAAGAAAGACTTCTCTGGGATTACAACTTCTCTGAAGTTTTAACTTCATCCCCAGAAAAGGCTATTGGTCTCAAGCTACTTAGTCATTTCAACAGCTGTCTCAGTTCAGTAGCTGAGTAAGAAGTGTTTCATGGACTTGTGGGTTTTTTTTGTCTCAGGTGCTGTTCTGTGTTCTATAAACCTTTTCAGCTTCATGTTTGCTAGTTTAATTTAGCACATAAAGACATAATGTTAATTCTTTTTTTTTAAATTGCATTTGTATGAATGTTCAGCTGTAGAATTGCTTATATGCTCATCAATTCCCTCATTTAGAGCTGAGAAAAAATAATATTGAGCTGTGTTCAGTTGCAAATAAACAGGTCTTAATTCCTGCAAGTCTGATGCTCACCTCTCTGTAAAATATAAATCCAGATGAAAATCAATGACCTCAAACAAGATTTCCTGCTTGCTGATTCTTACATACAATTAAAATTGACTTGAATCACTTTAACTGAAGTGGGTCCACCCTGAGTATCTTTGGCAATGGCTTTTAACATCTGGCTAGATGTTTGCTGTTGTCATGACAGTGCACAGTGCTAGAGTCTGATACACTGGAGACGTGCAGGCTGGGCAAGAAGCAGAGCAGTTCCCTTACTGAACTGATGTTCCAAGACCTGTAGCAGATCTTTCCTGAGAGCCCAGGAAAATAACCAGGCTGCACTGTGGAGCCTAGGAGGGGACCACTGACGATGATGGTGGGGTTTTCCTTTTTTCCCCGAACAGGGTTGGACTTATGTATCACCACATCCCAAACATTCAGAGCAGCTACTTCACCTCACTGCCTTTCAGAATCAGGTAAACATTCTGGCCCAAAGGTCAAAGGAAGAGGAGTTCAAAGTCAACAAATGGAAGTTAACCTTGCTTTGGACACCTGTTTAATCAAGGTCATGTTTCAGCCAGAGGGAAGGAATTGCTTTTGTCCTGGTTATTGTATGTGCTTGATTCAGATATCTCACTGTCAGGTAACAAAAACTTCCACACGCCACCACCACCAGCCCGCCCTGTAGAAGCTCTTATTCTGTGCATCCCTTGCCAAGTTCAGCTCCAGCCATGCCCTGGCCTTCCTGACCTCATCCCTACACAACCGGGCAGTGTCTCTATACTCTTCCCAGGATACCTGCCCCTGCTTCCACTGCCTGTGCAGCTCCTTCTTGCTCTTCAGTTTGACCAGCCGCTCTCAATCCAGCCATGCTGCTCTCTCCCCTTCCTTGCTAGATTTCTTACACCTATGGATCAACAGCTCTTATGCTCTATGGAAAGCGTCTTTAAAGATCTGCCAGCTCTGTTCTGCTCCCTTGGCCCTTGAGGGCAGTTGCCCAGTGGGTCCTCTTGACTAACTCCTTGAAGAGCTGAAATTTTGCTCTCCTAAAATCCAGGGTTCTGACTTTGCTCTTTGGCTGACCCATATCCCTCATATAATGCAGAAGAATATTCAAGGATGGTTTGGTAGGAGCCTTTGGTCTGGTTACAGTGCCAATATTTTGCCGGAGCATCTTCCCTCTGAAGGGAAACCTCCTGTACATGGTGGGAGCTAGTGGGGTTGTTCCTCAGTCTCTCTGGCTATGAACCGTGCGCCTCTGGCATCCCTCTGATTCTCTGAGCCCTTACTCTGCAGGTGTTTTAGAACATCGTACCTGTATGTTACCGTGTGTAGTTTCTGCTGGAATTGTTGTAGACTCTGTGAAGTGGTTGAGATTGGCACTCTGAGGTGAAACAAAACAATGCCTCTGATAGAAGCCAAGCTGTGTGAACACAAGGCTGGAAATGATCTCCTAGGGCACTCAGCTGCAGGAAACTGTATCGTGTAGACCCCTCATAAGTTTGTTGCCTATTGCTCACAATTAGCTAGCTATTTTGCTTCTGGCCCTTCCAGAGACTTCCTTCTCTAATGGTTAAACTATTTAATATTGAGCATAAGCTGTCCACATTTAGACTATTGCTGTGTTCTCACTGTAGTTTCTCCAGAGTTTGTTTCAACTTGACATACTTATAAAATGTAGTCATATCACTGTGGTCCCCTCGTTTTACTAAATGCAGGCTCCAAGCTGTTTTGGTCACACCATGTGAGACAGGCAGGAGCTGTGATATGCATCCTGTTGTTCCAGCCAGAACACTGTCATGCCAATAATATCTGCACTGGGAAGGTGGTTTTGGGTGATACAAGCTGTTCCTGCACTGTTTCCTGATAGTCCTTTTTCACGAGAGTTTTTCCAGTATAGATCTAGCCTTTATGTGTTGTAGCCTAAATGTTGTATGGAAAAAGGGGCTCTGATTACACTGGAAGCTCCTTGGATTGTAACACCCTGTTCTTCTGTCTTCAGCGGAGCACTGTGTGCTGTGGTTTCATCTATTTTTATTTATAGAGGTATCTTTCAGTGGGAAGCTGTATCTTTAGTGTGTAAATCATATAGGTAGAATACCATGCACTGCTGGGCTTTTTTATACAAAGTTTGGTCTATTATACTCAGCTCTCACCTTTCTAGTTTTTGTGTCTTTGCAGCAGGGTGGAAGTTGAGGGTGTGCTGCATGCTGTGACAGTCAGGCAGGGAACACATGGGATGGGTTTAGCACCTACAGAGAGCTGGGAGGTGCTGTGACACTTGCATATTTGCCAGAATTCTGGGAAACATTGTCATTAGTTAAGCAATGATGATATTTAAGCATTCATCTTTGTTTCAGAGCCTTACTGAATAGGGACAGTTTAAATAGACTACTGTTTCAAGCAGTCAGCTGCTGCAGGAAGCTAAGACAGAATTTAAATGATTTTTCATCCATCAGACTTGCAAAGGCAAAAAATATGATTTTTTTTCAAGAGACCACCAGATGCACTCTGTAGAGAAGGAGCGGGTTAGAGATGGGCAATAGCACAGGATCTCTGGAGTCTTGATTTCAGCGTCTATGGGATGGGCCTCTGAATATAGCTACTATATTAAATTTGAGGAAGGTTCGTGGATAAAAATAATTTTCTGAGAGAATCTTTGAGCAAATAATTCTGGTGCTGGAAATGCACAGCCACTATTGCCATGTTAACATGATTATATTAAGTTAAGCTGGGGTCCCCAGCAGACTACTGCTACATACCTCTCCCTAAACCTGCTCCTTTCCTAGAAGCCAGGTCAGAAAGAGAATCTGTCACTGCAGGGACAAGAAGATTTACTGCAGCCCCGTTCCCAACGCAGCAAAGCAGTCTCCAGCAATCCAGTTAATGGCAGACCAAAACATATGTTCTGTGTTAAGCTTGGAGTTGTGAGTGGATGGTGGCCAGAGTATTTGATACATCATATAATAAGCCTTTTTCCTGCAGTTCATTTGTTCCTTTTATTACTCAATTTTGAGGCTGGCAGTGGTACAGGTTGTGCCTGGGGTTTTTTGTGTTCAACACCTTGGAGAGGAGTACTTGCCTCTCTCTTTTCTCAAAGGCGACAAGCAAGAGATGGCAACGGTTACTTCTTGCTTCTGACCTCCTTTTGGAAAGGCTCTGTTTTGAACATGCCATGTACCCAGTCGTTAATCTACAAATCGTTATTTCTTGGGTAGAATTTGTGTTTGGGCTGGTAAATTTCTTGTCTGCAGGAAACTTCTCTTTCTGAACTTATTTTGTTTCAAATCATAACACAGAAAGCCAACATTTGTATGTGGTCTGTTGAAGTGAAATGGTATCATATGCACGTGGAAAAAAGTTGAGTGTTGTGTCATCAATATGATAAAGGTGCAACAAGAAGTGATGTTGAAGTTGATTTCTAAGTAATTGAACCAATTTCTAAGTAATTGGAACTAATTGAAATGTTTTTTCTTAAACTTTATATGTTAATTTTCTTAACACACTGAGACGAAATGGACATTTTCCTGCAAAATACTTTATTCTGAACAAACTATTCCTATCAGCAAACCCACTTAATTTTTTTTAACCAAAATAGTTGTCGTTTGGGGAAATGCAAGTACTGCTTGGTTTAGCCGCGAGCTATAGCTCTCTGTTAATCACCTCCATGGTTTTGGATTGCACTCGTATGACTGGCCCACTGCTGAAGTATAATAACCTGCAGTTCTCTGGCTTGGCTACCGTCTGAAAATGACTGGCCAACAAGAACTCTGCAAAAGCTGCTGCGGGAATTCACCAGGAGCTATTTCTATTTCAGCAGTACATTTATCGCTGTCTGTTACATGGAGTAACCTGGTCCAGAAATTATGCTCCTACCCTCTCCCCAAAGAGGAATGAACCCCTTGAACTAAGTCCCTGGCTCTCACATTAGAACAAGTGAGAACCTCCTTAAGAGAGAAGAAAGGGGAGGAGAAAGTGTTGCTTTCTGGCTATAACAACCCCACCTCCGGTTATTTCATCTTCCTTTCAAGGCTGAAGCTAGAAGCTTTCCTGTGCTGCCTGGGTCCCTTAAAAGCAGCAGGGCAAGCCCCGAGGCTGGCAGAGACGGGAAGAAGACACTGGCGTGAGCCCTGCGGACAACACGGCAGAGAAGGCTGGTGCTCTCCGGAGGAGAAGTGTGGAAGTACCCTGCGAATCCTAAACCAGGTGTTCTCTGATGCAGATCTTCCAAAGCAACATGAAACCAAACGCAAAAAGAAATCACTGAGCGGGGGAAAGTACAACAGGAGAGGTAAATGTATTTTCATTGGGACAAGCAAAAATAACTGGGTTTATTTTGTTTGAAAATCATTATTGAAAGCAGATGTCTAAAACTAGGGGCTGAAAAATACATTTATGAACATCTGAATAAAGACTGGTCTGACTCTGACTTCAAAAGCAGCGCTAGATTAAAAAGTCAGATCAACAGATTAATTCAGGTGCCTCTGAAATTTCGAATTTTCTCTTTAGGCATTCACACCTGAAAGTTTTTTAAAATCTGGTTTTCTGTTTTGCTCTCTGCTGTTGCTAAAGGTTTTGAGAAGTAGTATGTATATTGCTTTGGGGGGAAAAAAAAAGATAAAAAGAGTGGCAGAACCAAAACCTAAACTGAGAATGTGGTAAACTGTATCCATCAAGACATTTCAAATGCTCGTGTACCCCTGTTCTTGCAATAATGCCATTTCTTCAGAAAGATCCATGACCTACTGAGCTGGAATGTTGACGAATGGTTGAGGTTACTGTAGCTGGTATTTGGGGTTCATTTTTATTTCCAGTTTAATTGAAAGAAGCTGAGATTGTCTATGCATGCTATGAATTGTTTCCATGCTCTGACCATCTAGTCTCTGAAGGGCTGCTGAATTTGAACTGGAAAAGAGGAAACACCTTGATAGGTGAAAACTGCAGCCTTTCTGTGTATCATGCTGCCAAAGTCAGAGTTGCTGAAAGATGGAAGACTTTGCCCCTTGTCTATAAGACACACCAAGACAGATCTTTTTGCAAATATGATACCACTGACTTTACCTTAACTGTAAGGTATAATATTTAGGCTTCTGATTTACATCTTTGCAATGCTAGAGGGCTTACTGATACTTTTATTCACCAGGTAAAATGAAAACTATCCTTTGGAGAATAGCTGCTGGGAGCTGTGACAAACCAAGAGACCAGAGGATCTGCACAGCTCCTACAGATTCTCATCCAAGGCATCGGTCAGCCTTTAGTGTATGCTGACGTGTGGGTTCATTAGCCAAGGATGGAAGTGCCTACGCCGTTCTTCAGTCTTTGCTGCAGAGGTAATGGAAGTTTTTGATAGGTCTCCCACTGACAAGGAGCTTGTGTCCCAAGCCAAGGCTCTCTGCAGAGACTACATAAATTCGAGGCTAATTCGAGCGGGTGTCAGCTGGAGCAAACCTGAGTACAATGTGCCAGTGCCTGGTGGTAAGCTGGCTGAAGTGTCCACCATACTGCTGCGACTAGGTAAGTCCATGTGGGTATGGGTCGCAGCTGAAACTGTATGGAGCAATTCAGACCAGGCTAAGGTTTTCTGGAACTGATGAGTGCCAAGAGGTTTTTCTTATGATGATATAGAGGTTTTTCTTCTCTGCTTTGAGCATTTAGATTTGGTTTTAATGATCCTCCCTAAACAGCTCCTTTACTTGCATTTCCTCAGTCCCTTGGAGCACTGCTCAGCACAGTGTTTCTGAGAGCTATTTTTTTCTGAGGACTTGCAACAACTTAAAAGCGTGATGCAGTCCAAGAAAGCCCAGTGCAAACTAATTTTATCTGTGTCAGACTCCAGCTGTGTAACAGTTTTCACAGTAGTTTCAGTAGACTTTCTCAGCTTGGCATTTTAACAGGTTTTGCAGTGTTTTCTTCAGATGCAGGTGACTTGGCTGCTGTGATGCAACCCAAGCTGGCATCTAGTAGAGTACTGCTACCTCTAGACCTGGGCTTCATCAGTTGCTCACCCAGCTGCAAGGATGTTTAATTTGGGGGTAGTTGCTTAGACCATGTGTGGTGGAGATCAATTTTCAATGACAGTATGTTGACAGTGTGTTTAATTTTCCTTTGCCTACCTTAATCATTCTGCAAGACATGAATTTTCTTGCTTTTTGTTGGAGCAGGGAGGTGTTGGATGATGTTGCCTGGCATATCTTTTGGGATCCCAATACTTTCATTCTTGGAAGTTGCTTCCAATATCACTCTGTGCCTGCAGGCTGGTATATTAGTTCACATCTGGCTTGGAAACTACCACTAGCATTTCCGTCTGATTTAATTATACCAAAGTTCAAGTAAGTTTGGTGAAGTAACTTTTAGCTGGGCCTAACAAACTCAGAACCAAGTTGGTCTCCCTACTTTCTCCACTTTGTTTCTACTTCTGTTTGATGCTATGCCAAACATCTTTTTAGGGCATAGCTGTGTTTCTTTTCACTGACTTTTTTTTTTTTTTTCCCAATCATTCTTTTTCACTCTTTCTCTCCTATGGTGACTTAACTTCTACTTGTGTTTCCAGTGGTTGTTTGGTTTTATTTGTTCTTTTGTCAATATCGCTGCCTCTTTGTCCTCCATTTCTTCTCTGCCTGGCTTGGGGGTTGAGATATGTTGGATTTCAATCACATCTTCAGTGGGTGGCCAGGATCATGTTAAAGGGTAAGCAGATGGCAGACTGGATCTGAAGACATCTCCTGGATGACTCTCCTGTTACTTATTTGTGTCCAGATGGAACGATTTGGCTGATAGTCCCAGGAACTTGGTGCCCTCTCTGAGCAAATCTGCTTGGAGAGTGCCGTGTGGTACCCATGCAACAGGAAGGGTGAGCAGTCCTCCCCATTAGGAAGGGGAGTTCTTTTTGTCCTGTTGTTCAGGAATGCCTCCTGCCACGTGCCCTGTCCCTTTTTTTTCCCCTTTGCTGCTGTAACAAATACAAGGCCAAATGGTATCCAGCCACCTGCCAGTAGTCCTTAGCTGCTTAGCAAGCACTGCAACAAGCCAGACCATTTTGGTTTTTTCCCTCTGTGATAGTGCTGAGAAGCCTCTGGAGGTGAGAAGTTGGAGTCTCTCCTAGCCCTCTTGCATGTAGAGTCTGATAGCTGGCTGGTAGGCCAGCAAAGGTGCTGGAAGCAGGCAATGCAGTTGAAGACTTGGAGAGTGAGAGCCTATCAGCTCCAGTGAGGTTTAACAGCCAGTTAGTGCAAGTAACACGTCAAAGGTGGCAAAACCTAATGGTATGGCCAAATGAGACACCCCAGACCAACCGCCATATGTGTCAGGATCTGGTTTGTCTGAACTTGTCTATTCTGTGGCCAAGACCCAAGCAAGTGCCCTTCCACCTCTGCACTGAGCTTCTGCATGTGGGAACTGTCGCTGCTGCCCTACTTGTTCCTCTGTGATTACTGGAGAAAGGAGGAGAAGGACGCATCTTGCTTTAAATGTTGCAAAGTGTGCAATCTGGCATCGAACATGGACACCAAAGACTGCCACCAGTGTAATGTGAGCTGGAGAGGTCCTGGGGCTGCCGGGCAGGGAGTCGCCCTGAGCCTCGGACTGTTTTCCTGTGCTTTTCTTCCCCTGCCTGCTTTTGTCTGCCCTGTGCATGGCTACAGGGCAGTGCCTGCTCTAGCGGCATGCATGCCTCCAACCGAAAACCTGATCTCATCTGGAGCCTCCAGGCTTGTTAAAAGCTTGTTAAAGCTGTAACGGTGGCAGGCTACCAAGCGCTGCTCCCAGCCTCCCGTGCCTCCCTCTTGGCTAACCAGGGGTAGGGCTATCCCCGTTTCCTCGAATTTACAGGGAAGCCTCTGTTCTCCCTTTGAGGAGAAAACAGCTGTTGAGTAATTCTGCCTCTTATCAGGGCTGACCATGTGTTGGCAGCGTTTCCCTCTTGCAGCCATAGTGTGTGGCACAATCCCATGCAAACAAAGGGCCCAGAGAGCTCCTCTGTGGAATTCTGTAGAGCTGGGGTTCACCCGCTCTGTGCTGAGTGCCAGTGACCAGTTCGATGAATTAAGTCCCAGTAGCTAATGGCTCTGTAACAAGCTCCTGACTGGGGTGTCACCTTCCTTTTCAGTCCCCACGTAAATGAAATTTTCAGGAGGATCAGCTGCTCTCTGACTAAGGAAGTCATCTGGGTCTTGTATGGGATGTAAAGCTGTTGTGACGCTGTCCTCTTCCCCTGGGCTCTCCAGAGTGCCCTTGTGCAGGAGAAGGATACAGAGCGTCCTTCTAAATCTAAACCAAATATGACTCTTCTGTGTACAAAGGGCCTTGGTCCCATGCGACGTTGGCCTTGTGTAATGCTCCTAACTCAGCTCTGCAACCCTCCACTGAGTATCTGTGAACTCCTCTAGAGAGATAAAGTGATTGGAAACTGGGCTTTATTAATTCTACTGCTCAAAGATGGTTTGTTTTGCTACAGGGGAAAAGCTTTACAGCTGTTGCCCAAGGTCCATAGCACAAATCTGTAAGAGGAAGTTCTCTGCCTGTCCTTGGTACTTCTATCTTGGTCTTCAAGCTAGACTGTCACCTCCAACCATTCCCGAGCTGGGGAGAAAACTGGCGGTTAAAGCACATCTCTGGGCAGGGGGGAACCTTGTTGCTGAGGAGTCAGCCAGGCAAACGAACCATCTCTTTAACCATTTGGAGGAGAGAAAGAGCTTCAGATCGTCACTGAGTAAGCTGAGCTGATAGTTTCTTTGCTCAGATAATGTTGTGCAGCTCTGGGTGGACCCTTGGCTTTCAGCAGTCTCCAGCATTCTTGAGTGGATCCATCTTGAGGCTTTTTTGTACAAGTCTGGTGCCTCCTTTTCACTGCTGAATTAAAAGGAGATGGCTTTGTTTATCCGAGGGCTGTCTCCTGTGTTAGAGGAAAGGCAGGCATCCAGCCTGGGAACATCATTTATACCCGGGATTCCTGCAGCCACCCACCGGTCCAGGGCCACTGCCGTGGTGAAGTTCCCGGCACAAGGGATATTAGGAAAACGGGGGTGAAGGTAAGCAGGGGGTTGCATCTAAATGACCTTAAATACTCCGCTTGCCTGATTAAAATATGGTGGAGCTGGGGTTAAGCTTCTTTGTCTGAAGGGATACCGGGGTGGCCTCAGCTGTAATTCCCGCATGGAGCAGGTCTTAATGTTCTGTGTGCTAAATCCTGTCTGGTTATTTCCAGGGGATGAGCTGGAATACATTCGCCCAACGTCTACCGGAATATCGCCCGCCAGTTGAACATCTCGCTGCACTCCGAGACAGTGGTGTCGGATGCCTTCCTGGCGGTAGCTGCGCAAATTTTCACTGCAGGTACTGTGTCCTGACAGATATGCAGACAGGGCTGGGCAGAAAGGAAGAGGATGGAGCCACCTCTCTCAGAGAAGGCGTGTTTCTGGGATGGCCTGCAAGGTGAGGCCTGGTTTCTGAAAGGGCATTTTGGCAGTGTGCCCTGCTTTACTGATTTAATGAGAGCTCCTCTGTGCTTTGTTGTTCTGGCAGGGAAACGCCCTGGTTCGTTATATCCTCCTGACAGGTTATCACTCATTCTAGAAGGCTTCTCCTGCCCTTCCTCATTAGGAGGTGGTGTTACCTCATTGCACAGGGAAGTCTCTCATTCCAAGCTCCTTTGCTCACCGTTGGCAGCTGGAGAAGGTTCATTACATGGGAGTCTCCCTTGTTTCCAGCTCACACTGCTGATGCTAGGAGCCAGAACCAACTCATCACAAGGGAGTTGCTCTCTTTCCGGCTTCCTTTCCCACAGGTACAGCCAGAACGGCAAAGGACCCCCGCTGCTTCTCCTTTCTCATCCTCAGAGAGTCTCGGCTCTCAAGGCTAGCTATTCTGGATGAGCAGGTGCTTTGAGCTTTCTCACTGCTTAGAGGTGAATGTTCTTCTACATCTCTTGACTGGTCCCAGAGATGACTGTCAAAAGCAAGGTATATTCTGTGCTGTGTTCCACCATTGAAACCTCAGCCTCCCCTGAAAGCAGTTCCTGCCTAAGACTTGGAATGGGAATGGGAATGTGTCTGGGAGAATCAAGGGAAGAGAAAAGTTTTAAATAGAGATTTATGTCAGGGAAGTCCTGACACACTTCCAGGCTTTTTGCAATGTCTTGTTGTCTTGTCAGTGGAGGGTACAGTAAATGTTAGAGTCTGGAAACTGGAAAAGAAAAAAAAAGGGGTGGGGTTTGAAAAAAACAATCACAGCTACTTGGTAGCAGCATTGTAGTGTGACAGATCCAGTGACATTGACTGGGAAGTGTCACAGGAGGCAAGGAGACAGTGATTCTCATTATTTTGGCAGTGGTTGCTACAGGATAGAAATCCAGGTTTCTGTTGTATTTCATACAGATTTCCTCCACTTGAAACCTTTTATTTTTGCAATGTTTCTTTATGCATATGAATTGCATGGGGTACCACTGGCCCCCTGGAGAAGCCCTGTGCTGACATCCTGGACTTCAGATCTGAAGTGTGTTGTGGTGGAGAGCAGAATCGCACAGAGGACAAAATAGATTGCTTGAGAGGGACCGCTCAAGCAGGGTTCCTGGCAAATTTTACTCCCTGGATCAGGGAAATTGATGCTGTGTCATAGGAAATGGATGAAATTGGATTCTGTAACTGCAGCCCTCGGCATCCTTTCAGAGCATGCCTGGAATGCAGATTGCCTTTGCACTGGGCTGGCTTAGGAGGCCCTATGGGCTGGGAAAGCAAGAGCTGGGCAAGTATGGCAGGAATGTCTGAGTGTGGCTGTGTTCAAAGTGCAGGTGCCCTACCTTGTCATTTAGTGCTGAGCTTTATTTGTGTCAGGGCTTACAGAAAAACGAAGGTCAAGTTTGCAGGCCCAAGTATTTGCATTGCAGTAAGTAGGTTATCTTCTTAGATGACTACAGCTGACTACGTCAGAACTGGCCCATCTCCAAAACTGAAGTGACGCAGGGAATTAAACCAGAATGTGTAAGGCTGCAGGTGGAGCAAACTCTGCGTGCTGCTGTGCTACACAAACATGATGCTGGGGAGAAAGCCCTGCTGGCTTCAGGGAGTCCTGCTCTTGCCAACATATATTGACAGATTCATTGAGAGCAGCATTTTTTTGGTGTTCTTCAACTTCTCAGCTCAGGAAAGTGTAGAAGGTTTAAATGTTTTTGTTTAAAGTAATGCTAGAAATTGTAATTCTTGGGTCTAAACTTGGGGTTTTCAGGGTAGTAAGAATGAGATCTGGACTCAGCCCTTTGAGGCTGCCATGCTAGAGACTTTGGGAATATGGTAGAAGCCCAGGCTCAAGCTCTGTTGCTAGTGCTGCCCCTCATCAGAGGACACTATGCTGCACAAATGGCTGGCAGTTGGCTGGCTGCACAGGGGTGGATTTAAACCTTCCTGGTGACTCTGTATGCTCCATTTTTTTCTTCTTTCTCATCTCTGCCTCAGAGCAACCAACAGGATAACCTGTGAGCGTGAAGCTGGGGTTATGTATTCAATTGCTTTTAATCAATTCAATATTGTAATTTCTCTTGCTAAAAGGCTGCTGAGTGTCAGAGGGGGAGGATTTTGCTGATTTTGTTTTTTTTAATATTCCTGGATCCCAACTGCAGACTCAAGCCTCGGCATTTAATACTAAATCCAGCAAATCAAAGTCAGCTGTGGCAGCCAGACATTCATTCCTAATTTTTTTCATAGTTCAGAGGAAAGAAGCTCTTGCTGAGCAAAGGAAACCAGAGACTCAAGGGCAGTCTGAGTTTTCATTGCCAATACCAATGGATAAAGCATTTCACCCTGTTTTCACGGTCCAGTTTATAAGAAAACAGCTGCAGTCTCACAATGCAATGCCTAGACAGTCCGGGGAGGCCCATTAGTCACTCACAATGCCTTTCCAGCCATGGGAGTGGGGGATTTGACCCTATCTTGCTGGAGAGGTTTTTCCCTTAATCTTCTACATGGCCTTCCACACTCTGGTCTGGTTTTGAGTCTTCATACTGTAGCTCTGCCTGTGCTCACTTCGTTGTTTCCACATGGTCTACAAGTCTGGACTAAGCACAAGCCCGAGATGGACCTGTCAAGGAGGCAAGACTGAAGAAATCTGACATCCTTGTTGGTCCCACTGCATGGGTACATTGTGCCGTATTCCACTTGAGAACATTGTCTGTTCCAGTTATCTCAAGTTTGGCTTTCCTCTGGTGTAGCAAGGACAGCTTGCATCCCAGTTACAGCAAGATTAACAGTTGAGAATATAGGCAGAAAGTGAGCAGATCATGAGCATGGTAAGCCTCAAGCTGCATTTTACTTCACTGTTTCCATACAACATGTTAGTTATTCAGGATGAGGACAGCCTATCCGTGTGGAACTGGCACCTCAGAGCTCTGACCTGCTTTGGATGTTGAAGGATCTGCAAACAGCATCACCTCTGTGATAATACCAGTGGTTCTGGTGTGTGGTCTAAAGTGGCTCTGCAGCCAGCAGGAGACTTTCCACTGACTTTAACAGGCTTTGGATTTGGGCCTGGCTGAGCTGGCATTTACATTAGCTGTTTAAATAAACGCAAGAAGGAAGGGGTCACTTGGTGGAAAAACAGAAGTAGAAAAGGGAGATGCATTTCCTTTCCTAAAGAAACTGTTTCTCCAGGTTGGTGAGAGCTGATAGGTGTGAGGGCTCTCTAAAAGCTTTCATCCTGGTATTGTTTTTGGTTTGGGTGCTTGTCAGTTTTTAATCAAGAGTGTTTGGGCTTAAGTGATCCCTGTACAACAGGGATGCATGGTTAATGGGTTCTCAGGAGAAAATACGTCACCCTGCAGGAGCAAATGCTGTTAGAAATGCATCTCACTGCTTCTCATCACTTCAGCCTTATGAATTGAACTTCCTGCCTTGTGCACATCCTTCTTGGCTTCTTTTTTTCCACCAAAGGAAAGTATATTTTGTCTGGGTTGTATTCTCCCACCTGTTGAAAAGTAGCACGTGATCCTGTTTCTCTTGGGTCTGATTTGCAAGTTGGGCTTTGATGCTCAGTGGAGGAGCAGGAAGTTCATTTGAGTAACCTTGGATAGGGTGGTGCTCTGAGACTCTACACAGTTGTGTCCTTATGGCTTCTTGAGCTCTCCTCTGGGGCAGACAAGCTGATACGCAGCGGGAACGCTTTCAAGGCTGGTCCTCTCCTGTGAATTCACTTTCCCCTGGGCTTTCCAGTGTTTACATACCTTTAGCTCTATGACTGGCCTTGAGTCCGCAGCATCTATTTCTTATTTTTTTAAAAAGCTTTCTAAGCAGCTTTTACTTTTTTCCATGTCCTTTTGTTCCATCTTTGTGAGCAGAAGTTTCAGAGCTTGTCTGTTGGATCACTCCTTTCTGGACCAGTTTTCCGTTCCCTCTTGTTCTTAGCTACTAAGCATGCTAGTCTGCACAGTGGGAAACTCTGAATAGATTGTCTCACTTGGTGATGAGTGTATGTCTTGCCCAGTGTGGATAGCAGCCAGACCTTTGGAGGAATTTGGAGCAAGACATTGTGTCTTCTCTGCTCATGTGTACTGGCTAGATGCAATCCAGCTTATGCCAAGGATGTATCAAGCTAGTGTCATCCTGGCCTGGACATTGCAGGGAGCAGAAGCAATCCTTCCCTGTAGATTGTGCTCCTCTACCCCTGCCAAAGGAGTCCTTGGGAGAGAAAAGTTAATGGAGCTGGTGTCATGGAAAAGTGCAGATGGAGGCTGCTGTGGCATATTCCACTGTTTTGCCCTGCCTGGGGCTGGGTGGCTGCTGCAGCCCACCTGGGGCAGAGAGACTGGCCACAAGCTGGCCCAGCTTTGGTCTAGAGCAGCTGTTAGAGGTGTCTGCTCTTCCCTTGCTTCAGTGTCCCCTACAACATCTTGTGTGAACAAAAGCATAAGCTGTATCCTACTGTCTCAGGTGAGGAGCCCAGCCATCTGTCTCCATCTTCTGCCTCTAGCATTGGCAAGAGGAGCTTCCATGCTGAGAAATCAGGAGGGGATTTCCTCTCTCGCTCCTGTGGCCCAGCTCTCCCAGTAACAGGAAAAGCAGACTGAAAGATTGGTTTGATCCTTACAGGCATGCTCCATAAAGAGGAGGATAATGGGAAGTGACTGCTGAGCCCTTCACATCCGTTCATTACCATAACAAGCATTGGCCAACAGCTTGCCTTCTTTCTGCTGTCCTTGTGAAAGGGACAGTCTGTCTGGGTGGTGAGGAAGCATTCACCTCGCTGCAGCAAGCACCACTATGTAGCAACCTTGGCAAGGAATCCAGAGCTGCAGGACTTTCTGTCTTCCCTGGGAGGAGACCCCTGGACTGACATGTCAGTAGAGTAAACTGCTTTCCTGTGTGTTAGGGTTGTGGAGCCTTTATCTTTCATAGGTTGTGCATATGCTTTTCTTCTATTGGGAAGAGAAACTTGGGTTTAATACAAAGTTAATCAAGACTGCAGCTATCTTTCTCTACCAGGGTGGCTTCAGTCACCTGTCAGTCTTAGTGACTGCCATGTAAATATCTCAAAGCTAATGGACTTGCTTCAGACGCTTAAGAGCGCTGTCAGTAAAAGCTTGGGAATGAACTCTTCCCTGGGATTTTGGGTAACTTTGATTTATGTAACTCAAGATGCAAAGAGCCACACTTCTGCAGGGATGGAGAGCTGTAAAGACTGACTTACACTAAAGCTGAGTATAAGCCAGCTGAGGCTCTGGTCCAGGAGATTGTCATCAGCAAGAGGTAACTCCTTAAAGCTTCTTTCATTGGGTGGACATGTATTGACGTGCAACAGGACAGCCTCTTTCTTGCCAGGAGAAACCCTCTGTCTAGTATTTTCTGATGTGGTTTCATAGCTCTTCCTGGCTTGTTCTGCTGGCTGTCATGGTGACATGCAAGGTGAGAAAGACCGATAGTGTGAATACCACATAAGCAGTGAACTTCCTGAGTGACAGCTCTGGGGAAGGGACAGTGCAGGGCCTACTGAGAAAATAAAATCAGAATAACAGCCAATTTAACTATTAATAGCTTCCTCTAATGTTGGAAATAGTGCTGGTGAAGGACAGAGTATCACAGGAGACTCTGAGCTACTGCTTTTACTGTTGTTACAGAGCAATAGAGATTTTGATCTTACATCATTCATGAGTGAAAAATAGCTTTGTTTTATAACACCGAATGGATTTTCCTCAGTCTAACAAGCCATTCCTATGGCTGATATTTGAACCATTTCTCTAGAGTTTAGTGCTTCTTTTATTTAAAAAAAAAAAAAAAAAAGCAATTCCTAAAAGTGTGAGTGTCTCTTTGGATGCACTAAGTGGAAGGATTGTGGAAATGCTCTGAAACCTGCATGTATGGTAAGGGAGTGTGGGGAGTTCTGTTGCCGTGTGAACAGGTGTGAGGAGTCTGAAGCTCCATCCCAAAGAGATGGGTCAAGGTGCCTGGGTATCTGGGAGTGTGATGAAGGAAAGAGGGAGACTCTTCATTTCACTTAAATTGTATTTAAGGGTTTGCTTTCGTAGCTGATAGATTGCTGAACACCTCCAGTTTTCTGATTGTGTGTTTAAGCCCTTTTAGTCCTTACATCTAGTGACTGAACTAATCCTTCCTTCCTCTCACCTGTTTTCTTGTTGCCACACAGCAAGAATGATTTTGTGTGGTTTTTAAACACTGAAACTTCACCTGGCTTCTGGCTACATTTGGGAGAGACCTTGGACAGATTTCATAGAGAAATAACACTGTAAAATACTTCACAGTATGCTTGTCAAATGCTGCTATTCCAGTAAGAGGGGGAATTCATCTTCCTAGCGGATCCAAAGGAAATACATGTGCCATTGTGCGGTGATGGTTCCACATGGGTGCAGAAGGGTTGCATTTCCAGGTCACTGATCCTGATAAAAGCCTGATGGGGGACTGCTGGCTGCAGTGTTTAAGCATGGAGAATTTATGCCCAGTGGTGTTGGTGAAGTACAGGGGAGACCCAGGGAGGTTGATGAGTACCCAGAACTGAGCTCAAGCACTTATCACTAGCACTGACAGGAAGATGACTGCTGCTGAGACAACTTCCATGGAGCACTCACTGCTGACAGGTCAGCCTAGCAGGAAGGCTGTTTTCTGGGAGATTAGATAACTGAGTGACACTGCCCCTGCACCGCCTTTGGTCGATAGGATATGTAATGTTAAGTATTGAAGGCAGAGTGGCAAAGCTCCTGAAACTACCTGGTTTCCACATGGAGACAGAGGCATACTCCTAACATTAAGGAGGATGCCAACCCTCTTGCCCCTGTAGCTTTGCCTCCCTTTTTCGCTCTTGTGTCATGATAGAATTAACTGAAGATGCTTATCTCCTGTGCTTTATATGTCACATTGGATCAGTCTCCTCTGATCTAGAAAAAACAGGAACTTTTTGTCTTAAGAGTGTTTAAGAGTTGTGCTGGTGACAAAAACCCCAGGTTGCTCAAATTCTTTGAATCCAATCGCCTCCTGTGTAGCACATGTATGGCTGAGAGTTAATGGAAATAGAAGATGTGCACCACCATGGTTTTCCTGTTTTGATGATGCCTTTGGGCTGCTTTCTCCAAAGCTATGCACCCATTGCTGAGGGGTGTCAAAAGCATGCACAGGGCAGATCACTTAATTATGCTTCTCCAGGTGGAGCGTTTTCTCTAATCCTGGTCCCATAGTATTTCTTTTCCCCATGGTGGAGAGCATGCAGGATTGCAGCTGCACCTGAACACACAGCTGCACACGTGCAGTAACAAAGGAGAGTTGTTTCCTTTGGTTTATTCAAGACTGAGCTATGCGTGCATGTGTAAATCTGAATGACCTTTCTTCTTTTCATAGGCATAACGTGGGGCAAGGTGGTGTCTCTCTATGCTGTGGCAGCTGGGCTGGCAGTGGACTGTGTGCGGCATGCACAGCCAGCCATGGTTCACACCATCGTAGACTGCCTGGGAGAGTTTGTCCGCAAGACCTTGGTGATATGGCTGAAAAGGAGAGGAGGCTGGGTAAGAGATGCTCTCTGATTAACCTTGCTTCTACATGCAGTCCAGAAAATACCCCCGTTAATGAAAGTGATAGTGCCTTCACTGCAGCTTCATGCAGAAAAATGTTGAATGAGATTCTCTTCCACAGCTCTGTGGCCACTGTCCTCATTATGCCTGTGCTAGACTCCCTACAGCTCTGCTACTGCCCTGTGGTCCCATCCTTGACAATATCAGCTATTCTGGTGCTCAGCTTCCTGCATGGCTGTGCCAGACTGATTCAATCCTGGCCCACCAGGGTCTCCTCTGCTCCTGACCTGAACATCTCTGGAGCTGCCAGCCCGTCATAGCAGGAGACTGTAAATAGGGGTCATTCTCTTGGGCAGCTGTTTTCTTGAAACTGAAAACAACGAGGCCTGCTGACTTATTTCCCCTTTCACCTGCTCCATGGTTCCCCAAGTCAAAACTTAGTATATTAATGTGACTTGCCTCCATAAGGAATTTTAGAGGGATATTAAAGCCTTGTAGTTTGTGCCATTCCCTGACCTGATGCTGATGAAACTCCAGGAATAACTTCTGACGTAGCTCGAGTTGTAGTGCACGTAGGCTTTGAAACGAGCTCAAAGTGGGAGAGCTCGTGGCTCTGTCGCTGGTCTGCTCTGAGACTATGCGTAAAGGCATGGTGCTGCTCTGCATTGGAGTGTGGCTCCACATCACGTGGCTTTAAGCATCTGATTTTTTTTGTTTTCTCTATACACAACAGGAAATACAATGTTCTTGTAGAGGGTGGTTCAGAGTAAGAGCTTTACTTTGGTGCTGTGGATAACCAGACCCCTTTCTTGTGACCTCCCCAGGAGACTGAGATGACTGGTTGGCTATGTTAGTGCTTGGCAGCTGGATGATATGTATATACTGGGGTCTCTGTGCCTGTCTTGCAGGGGTGTAGACACTCCTGGGAGCAATACAGCCAAAAGCAGTTTGGTGTAATGCCGGGCAGATGCTGCTTGAAGCTAAATGTTGCTGTATGACACCACTGAGCTCATGAGACATCTTGTTTGCAAGACATGCACTCTTTCCAGACTGAGCTACAGCAACAAATTCCCTCCTTTCCAAGAGGATATTTACTCCTGAGCTGTCAAGAAACAGTCAGGCTCCCCACCCGGCACAGACCTGGTGAAAGGGGATGCCTTCTTCCAAACTGAGCATTGTTCCTCTGTGCTGAGACTTCCCAAGAGTGCCTGTAGCCTAATAGCCCATCTCGTTTTTTCTTGTTTTAATTTTTCTATTACATTCTTAGTGTTTTGATAGTTCCAGATGGATATATTTGGAAAGTTTGTTGCATAGTAAACAAGCCACAAAACACATCCCCAGACCGGAAGTGGTTCTTTGCAGCTGAGGAGAAGCCCTGTCCACGGCTAGCTCCTTCTGCCAACCATCCTTCTTTGGATGGCCAGTGCATTTCTATTGAAGTCGCTGAACCTATGCTGCTTGCTCTTGGGATCTGGCCCTGAGAAAGGGAAGAAAATCTCACTGCTCCGGACTGAACAAAATGACTATAAGCTGCTGCATTGTGCTGATTGCAGCCTGTGTCCAGTACCCTTATAAGCAATTTTGGGCTGCAATGAGGAATTCTTTTCCTTCTAGATATGAGTGGTTCCTCCAGCTGGGGAAAGGCTGCTAATCCTCTTGCCATCCTGTGCTATGCTTCCCTGAATGTTCTTCCTCTTGATCTAGGCACTTCAGCATGAAATTTCCCAGCCTGGTTCACAATGGGCCAATGACAGGGCTCTGTAGTGAGGACCCTTTCACCTGCTTCCCGATCTAGCTGGTTGTTAATTTGTCTTGATATAGTCCTTGTTTCCCCTGTGCACATGGCCCCTGCCTCTTTCTCATTGGCTCAGGTTGCCAAGAGGGATGACTGTGCTCCGAGATTTTTCAGAAAAGCCACTCTGGAGACCTTGGAAAGGCCAAAAAGGCATTTGAAAGCCCCTACTTAGCTGTAACTTCCCATACTGCTTCCAGAGGGTGGAGAAAGACTCACCCTTCCAAAGCCAAACCCAAAACAAACCTCTTAGGAGAAGGAAGAAATGTCTAACCCTTGGAGGCATCATCTCTCCCTGGGGAGAGTTTGCAGCCTCAGTAGTGGCTTTGCTGTAGAATAGAAAGAATTTTTTTATTTATTTAGCAGCTTTTACATTTGCTACAGAGAAGAGCATGCAACTTGAATGTGATAGAATAATTAGTAGGTGAAGATCAACTGCCATTACAACAGTTTATCACTGCCTCACAACTCAGAGACCTTTTTTTAAATAGCTTTTAAATTTTCAATTCCAGTGTCTTATCAGGTATGCTCCGTTTGGATAACAATAGCTAAGGCAACGGTTAAACAGCTGAGCAATTTTGTTTATCTAAGCAAGCACCATACATATTTGTAAGTGCTTCTGACTGCAGCTCCTCTTCATTAGCTGCCATGAGTCATTGTCATCTGTAGGGCATAGCACAACTTTAAAGAATTTATACTTTGTCATCTGGAAGTTAACTCTCTGCAGCTACAATCAGTCCAATGTGCGTATTTGGGCCTTGTACTAGTTCACACGAGATACTGAAGCCTGTCAGAACTTAGGTTTCTTACTGACCAGCTACCCTAACATCTGCATACATCCTCAGACAGGTACCTGCATGTCACAACTTCTCTTGACCAAAGACACAGCTTGACACAACTGTGTTTGAAGTATGACACTGTGCTGGTCTCTAAAATTGGACAAGCTGAATCAGTTCAGACTTTTTTCAAATGCTAATAGGGTGAGTTTGCTAAGCCATCACTGAAAGCCTTCAGACAGACCATTTTACTTTCACCTACAATCGATAAAGTCCTATAACCACTATTCTACCCCTACATTGCAGCATCTTTTGTAATGTGCTATCTTGTCTACTTGTTATGTTTGCTTGTGCTTTTGTAGCTATAGGCAGCAGCAATTGCACACCTTTGTGTACAACCTCAGGAGGACCCCACGTGCTGATTCAGCTTTCTCCTAGAAGGCTGCTGAGGCTGCTGCCAGCAGACCCTTGGTCTGTAGATAGTGGAGTGAGTTAATGTGGCTATACTAACTGGACACAGGGATTTGCCTTTTCAGTCCCCTTTTTGTTTTCTTCTAATTATTACCAAGTTGAGGCTCACCTGACCTGTGTCTTGTATACAGATGGAAATACTGGACAAGATTATTGGAGTATTCAGCAGCTTTTGTGCCCTGTTTTACAGGAGGAACATCTCAGGGTTGAGAGTCTGACTTCCCTCTGCTTGGTCAATGAAAGGCTTGTGTCAGAAGGCAAACTTGGAAGACTGCTGAGCTAAGCTTATAAGAAAATGCTTTTGGGGCTGTTAAATATTTGCCCTCCTTGTTATCTTGTTCTTGTTCACATTTGCCACGCAAAAGCTGTTTCTGAAAATCACATCAAATTGATACGCTAACAGTACGCCCTCTGTTACAGAACTACAGTCTCTATCTCCTTGTGCTAGGCTGAAGTTCAACCACAAACTTAATTATATTGCTAGCAGAACTTTCATTTGTTTCCCTCACCATAAGATGCGACTTTCTATCTACCACTGTCCGCACTTTACCCTCCAGATATTTTCCACCTTCTCCCCAGCCAGCGGAGATCCGTCTCATGATTTTGCTTGATTGTTGTTATTTTTATTCATTGCAGGCCAGCTTCTATTCTTGTTAATACTTGAAACCAGCTGCCCAAGCAATCTCTAAATCTGGCCCACATGTCTGGGAGGCATCTCTGCAAGCATATGTGTTTTTCATAAACAAGCTTGCATTGCTTTAGATTTAAATTGGGGGTTGGCTTGCTTGAGTGAATTCCAAACAAAACATTAAGGCAAGAGAAAAAGTGCAAGCAACTTGAGTTGATTTTAACAGGGTAACCTCTGGGAAGCATCTTGCTTTACAGAAAAGGGTGAAAATTCTGATATTGCCAAGGCTTCCTAGCTCTTTTGAAAAGGGCGAGAATATTTCTTTTATTTAACTATTCAAAATGGAAAATACTTGACAATCTTCCTGTAGCCTTTCTTTCTGCAGGGGTGACTGAAAGGGGAATACTTCACCTTGTTGATGCAGAATGAAGAAAGTGTATTTTGCAGAGCTCTTGAGCCAGCTTTAATAATTTGCAGTGGGAAGTGTCAGAGCATGCATTTGTGACTGTTGACAGCATGACAGAATGGTGCTGCAGCAGTGGTGGTGCGATGCTGCAGGTTGTGCGTCTGGGAGAGTCTGCAGTGGTGGCTGATGTGGTTCTGGGCATCTCTCTGATGATCTCTGTTACCTCCCATTAGGCAGACATCACAAAATGTGTGGTGAATACTGACCCCAGCCTTCGCTCCCACTGGCTCGTGGCTGCTGTTTGCAGCTTTGGTCACTTCCTCAAGGCTGTGTTCTTCGTCCTGCTGCCTGAGAGATGAATCTGAGTCGCCAAATGCAGCCCACCCTACCCGTCTCCTGCCCACTCTGGAATAAGTGGTATTGTCAGTCTCTGAAGAGGAGGAAGAGAAGAACCAGGACGAACAAAATGCTCCTTCTCCTCTCCCTTCAGCTGGGAGCAGATGATCAATCACAGTCTTTCTTTTTTTTTTTTTTTTTCAGCCACAGGCACCCCTCTCACCGTTAATCCTTTCAAGAGTCTTGTTTCCCTGGGTGACTTAAGTGGTGGCCTTGGCATTGCCCGCCCCTGTGTGCAGTGTGGGCTGTCAGACACCTCTGTTCCTTCCAGCTGCACTGCATGCTTATGCTAGTGCCAGGCAGAGGGGAGGAGGAGGGGGATGTTATTAAATGGGATAGAAAATAGGAGGGGGGGAGTGTCCTCCTTCATTCCATGTGATTCCCCTTTCAGTTCTCAGACTCATCTTGTTGGTTTTTGTTACGTTTGTCCTTAAACTCCATCTCCTTCTTTATACCTAGTTCTGACTTGCTGGGCTCTGCCCCCAGCGCAGCACAGTGGAGGGGATAATGCAGCTATGGGTTTTTAACGCAATGAAAACCAAGGTACTGTTGTGAGATGCTTCTCCCTGACACATCTTGAAAATCAGACTGAGTGGCTGCGTGAGGGCATGACTAGAGGGCAGTTTGCAACTATTTCATTAACCCCTCTTACTGTGCTCACATGCTGTTTCGAACAGGAGACTGAGGAGCGATGCTGTCACGCAACAACTTGCATTGAATTTCATAACGAAGAAAAATGTTTTCTCTGCTGAGATTTTGCGAGAGCTAAGCATGTCAGGAGGAAAGGCTGCGGGGCACGGACAGAAGTTAGGGAAACAGTGAACTCTCTGGTGCTGTGAAGGGGGAAAGCTGTGTCAAAAGTAGCTGATTTATGTTTCTCCTTTCATGTCTTCAAAAGTATAACTGCAGTCTTCTTTGTGGCATACAATAAAAGAAATAGGTGGCGTTTCACTATTGCAAAGGGTGTTGTATTTGTTTCCAGAGTTAGAAATTCCAAAAAAGGCCAGAAGAGGGAAGAGACAATACTCAGGCCATGCTAAAAATACTTACGGCTTTTCCCTTGGTGGAACACAGGAACATGTTAACTACAACTTGCCCAGTTCATGCTCGGACTTTAACCCATGTCGTTACCATGTCAGAAGTGTGCTCTTTGCACTGACAGAAGCAGAGCCTCACTGCTGTCAGCAAGAGACAGTGAAGCCTCTTCTCTGCCAAAACCTCCCGGGAGCCACCCTGCTCGGTGCCTTGCTCCCAGGAGCGTGGCATTGAAGAAAAACTCTGTTCTGAATTAAGAACATGTAACATTAAAGGAGTTTTGCTGTGTTTCTTTTTCCTGATTCCTCTCCCACACCCTCTGTTTAGAGGGGCTTTGCTCTTTCATTCCAGAAGTCACAAAGGGGTTTGAGAATAAAGCAAAGCCTTTACTTCTTGGTTATATCTGTACGACAGCTTTCAGCAGTTAGTAGTGCTGTGCTCTGACCAACAGAACCACGGGCAGAAGCTATATACGTGGTTTTACCCTTGCATGGTCTTGCTCTTGACTGGTCTGACCTTCTCTTCTTCTGCCGATGCCTTGACGTACGGGTACCAGGCCCAGCTTTACCCATAATACTACACCCCCAGCGAAGGGTGCTTTACCAGCTCAGTCTGCTAGTACTTTTTCAGTAGTAAAGCAATTCTTTACTGTCCCAAATGCCACAGCAAAAACACTTACTGAGAAGGAGAAAGGCTCTCGTTCTGTATCAAAGCTGTGTGGGGCCTTTGACAGTGTCTAGGCAGACTTTGGCGATGCTATTAAAAGTTGAGGAGGTGTTATACTGATGAAGTTCCCAGCGAAGATGCAGCTGATGGAGCCCTGAAGTTGGTGTATTTTTGTGTATGTAAAGCTTGCGACATTTCCCCAAATGAAACCAAATTGGCAAAGGAATATTTAATTTTTTTCTTCCTGACGTAATTATATTGGCATTGGGGTTTTTCTGGCACCTCTACCACTTGGGATTTTCATCCTTAGATTCCTGATAGATCTGGCTATGTGAACTTAGACCAGGTATAGCATATCTGGTGAACTAAACTAATCATACTTTGGGCAGCACAGCAAGGATCCCCTCTGACGTGCAATAGATGTAGTAAAATCCCTATGGTTCATTGCAAGGGGATACAGCTTTATTTCCTTAGAGGAGTTTATGAAAAGTAGACTTGGGACTTCTGGAAATGCCCTGTTTGTGTGCAGACTTTGACTTGGACAGCTTTGCAGTTCATAAAGTCAAGTTTCCCTTATCATGGCTAGTGTTTTGAAGTGAATGTGAGTTAATGGAGTACTGTTGAACACTGGGACTGTCAAGACCTTTCTCAATTTAAATGCTGTACTGAAACGTAATACTTAAGGCTATGACTGCTTTTCAGTACTAAGTGATATATCAGATATATATATGAGATATCAGAAGGACTATTAAGGAGCATGAAGAGTTAAACACACCCATTCAGTGGGTTTAACAAAAAGATGATGATAAGCCAAATAAAGCAGCATTGCTGGAAAGGAATGTGTGTGGGTGGGAAGGGGGTTACAGAGGCAGGCAGACAAAGATTCAGCCTGGAAGCTGCTGATAATGAAGAGGTGGTGGAGGTCCCTGCAAATAGGTTTCAGACTTCGCTGGCTTCCGTCTTTCTTGTTGGATTTGCTAGTCACTGCAATGTATGTACTGGGGCTGAACAGTGTGCTGCTCGTCTTGTGCTTAGCGTTAAACCAGGATGATACTTTTACCCTTCTCATTCCTTCTGCAATAATCGTGTTGGCACCAGTCTTGCTTCTTCGTATTGAAAGCCTGGCTGTTGTTCTTCTTCCAGCATCAAAACCTGAAAAACCCCAAACTAGCCATCTCACATTTTTTCCCTCCAGTGTTTCCAGTTATCTACTTGAGAAAATTGCTTGCAGTGAAAGTTGCCTTCATTTTTTAAGCTGTTTTGATTACATTGAATGTTCTAAGTGAGACTTACCTATACACGAACCGTCTTGGGGAGTTGCTGCCTGTCCCCAGTCACCTTTCAGTCCACTCTCCCATTTCATCCCCTTTTCCTAAAGGGCAGCAGTCACAACAAGGGCAGGGGACAGATCTGTTTTTAGCACTGGGACACATGGCTGCTGTTCACCCCATTAGGCAGCAGACACTCAGCACACATAAAACCCAGCCAAGCTTTTGCTGCCTCCTGCCTTACCACCACACCAGAACAGGCTGGGGGCATAGGGGGAAGGTGAGGCTGTTGCAGTGGGGCTGGGTGTGGGTATGGGAGATGCCTAGGGAGCAGTGGGAGGGGGGGGAAGGGTTGGACATGGGGAAGTGGCATCTTAAATATTTTAGTGGATGTAGAGTATTTTGCGAATGAGAGTGGCCTGTGTGTTACTACACAGAGAATGTCAAGCTCAGAGAGTTGAGCCTGCAGGAACCTAAGCTTCAGCACTCCTTTGTTCACAGACCTCGCTCCAATAAGGATTATCTCTCACACACACCCCTGGCACCATTTCCATTCCCCGTTTCTTTGTAATAGACCTACATTCAGTCAACGGAAATATCTGCTTTATCAAAAAGATAGGGAGAAGTCCTATCAGCTTGGGTATTTCAATGACAGGCATTTAAGCAATGCTTATCATGTCCTAGACATGACCGTTGCTTCAACCACAGCCTTGCTTGTACCTCTGCCTTGTCAAATATTGGCAGTAGGTTCACATTCTTCAAAGCAACGAAAGAAACTGAAGTGGTCTCCGTCTCACAGCAGATGTCACGTGTTTCTGCACTGCTTTTTCTCCTGTAAATGGAAAGAAAACAATCTGTGAAGCCCTTAATTTGTCAGACTTGCATCTGTGTTATATACTGAAGTACAGAACAATAGCGTCAGGGAGTGACATTGGGATTTCCTGGAAAATTGCAATACCAAAATTCCTGATTTTCAAACTTGTTATTTAGTCCCTGAGAAAAAGCTCTGCCTTTTTTTTTTTTTTTAATTCTATTCTACTTTTAACGTGCGAAGTCTGTGAGTGATTGTTTTGTGCACAACTGAATGCAAATAAAGCAGGTTTCAAGTCCCTTGGGGTTTCTGAAAAGATCAGGCCTCTGAGGCATTCCAATAGCTTTGTCAAGAGCTTTCTTGATGAGGCTCTCATCAATGTGTGTTCCCTTGAATTTCTTTTCTGTTGCTGTTTTTTTAAAATCTAGTATTTATAGTTTTTATACGCATAAATTTGCCACAGATTTGTTATTCTCTTAGGGCAACATGAAAACAATGCACGCTACTAAATTAAAGACAAGAAAACAGTCATTTAATGTGCTGCTGGCAGAGTCTCTGAATTTCTTCTATGCAAGTGGTTTGGCAGATGGAGTTTAACTACTCCCTCAGAAAAGCCTGTAACCTCTTTAAACATTTTGACCCACTGGGATTACAAGCCCCTAGCACAGCTAAACAGAGTGATCTTTGGTTGAACTTTACACTGTTGCCCAGAACCTAGAAGTGCATTGCACGTTCAAGCAGTCTTTGGGAAATAGCGTGCTCCTGGGTCAATCACACACCGTGCAGTCTGTGTCTGGGCAAGGTCAGATGAAAAAAATCTTTCTCTCTCACAGAGGAAAAAAAAATAAGTGTTGG
The DNA here is from genome assembly GCA_009769605.1 of Bucorvus abyssinicus. Classification (NCBI taxonomy): domain Eukaryota; kingdom Metazoa; phylum Chordata; class Aves; order Bucerotiformes; family Bucorvidae; genus Bucorvus; species Bucorvus abyssinicus. Next base: position 17,521,050 of record CM020035.1, read on the forward strand.
GAAGGGAATTTCCAGCTTCCTTACAAACATATTTTAGAGCTTTAGCTCAGCAGATGCTTCATCTCTGTTCCCTGCCCACAGACCAGCAGACAGCACTTCACTGCAGGAAGACTTACGCCTCTACTGATGTCAAACTGTGAAGCCAATCATCTCAGAAGAAAAAGCACTGAAGAGATCAATCCCCTATTGTTTAAGATTTCCATTTCTGGCCCTACCTCATGACCTGCATTCATATTTTTGTCAAGCTCCATGTTTAAGCAAGATAAAGTGTGTTTTCTACCTCCAGAACTCCCCCATCACCTGCCAGAACATGACTTGAGCTGGCTTGATCTTGAGTCCCTTTCAGTCAACTGAAGGGCAACTGGTTTGGACTTTGGAGGACTATGAGCAGCACCGATGAACTTCATGTCACTAATCTGATGGGATCCGAAAGGACTGGCCACATGGCAGGACCAGGCTCTGTAATAGTGCTCTCTGTCCCACAGCATAAGGAATTCCCTTGCAGTATCTTACCTGATTTTCATTAGGCAGGAGCTGGAGTTTCCACAGCCAGTCCCTGCAACGGAGATCCATTCTCCCAATGCTCTGTCATACTGTCCAGGTAAAGCCACCCGAAAGCTGAACTTGAAGCCCTCTCAGCATCACGGTGTCGCCTTTTTCCCTCCTAACATGGAGGCATGAGTCGGGTGTGCAGCAGCTGCCATGGGGACAGTTTGTTCCCAGTGCCCTCCAGAACTGAGCCTGGATTTTCTGGTAATCTAAGAAGGGGATTTAAAAAAACTTAAACCAAACCTTTTATTTTGATCTCCTTGACACTTTAAAAGAAAAAATTAAATCACCAGTAAGCTGCTAGAACAGACTTTGCTCTCAGTTCCTCAGCCAGGAGGTAGCCAGGCTGCCCTTTTTAAGCCTGGCAAGCTTGTGCTGGCCTGTGCTGTCAGGCTTTCCCTCTCAACTCTTGAAGTGTAGGTTTGTTGCCAGAGCAGCTAGATAAAGATATCTGACCCCCGTGTCCAGGTTGTTTTCTTTCCAGAGAAGGCAAACCTTTCCAAAACATCTGGCCCCATTGTCTGGCGTAATTTCTTTTATTAGTGCTGGGAGCGTGCGTTTATACAGGGTAGAAAAGGAGAAAGAACAACAGGCATTTGAAAGGGAGCAAACAACCCCGAGAGTGTTGTGTTGTGTTCAAAGCCTCTCCTGCCTACGGAAAGGTTGCTGCCATTATGGTTTGGGTACTCACTGGTACATCATTGGTACTCACTGGGCTGATGCATGCTGTGAGGGTGTAATTCGTGGCTAATGGTAGATCACTTGAAGCTGAGGAAAGATGCTTTGAGTATCTGTGCCCTTGGTTTTTGTGGCTTAACTGGAGAAGGAGAGCAGCACGACTAAAAATACTTAAGGTGTTCAATATGGCATTCTGTCTCTGAGGGATAGCAATGGATTCACAAAGTTGAGCCAAGGCTGTATATTATTACAAGCAATAAATCTATTGGAGTCTGTAACTAGGTAGATCTAAATTATGAGACACCCTTCCCAAACCCTGCAGCATATCAGTGGGAAGACTGGAAAAATTGCACAGCAGCATTGCTTGAATTTAAGCAGTTTAATATTAAAAAAAAAAATATATATAGAATGCCCTGTGTTATGTTGACATTGCCTTCACAGCCTTGAGGTTTTCTGCAAGGATGATGACTGGGTGGAATGAGGAAGCTGCATGGGGTAGCTGAGTGGGATGTCTCTATGTTAAGCACAGTAATTTCTGCTACAGTGAGCTGCTGTGAAATAGTTACGTCTGGTGCTGTGAAGGCTATGTAAGAGGGGTTTTACCTCATGGTAATTTTGCTGCTACAAATTTTGGGCCAGCGTCCAAGCTGGACAGGACAGCCTGGCCTCCAAGGGGACTGGCTGAGGGCTGGCTGGAAGCTCAAGCAGATGCATTGTACTAGGTGATGTTTTCAAGGCAGCCTTCAAAACCAGCCGGGCTCTCTGCAAGCTGCCAAGCTGCCGTGAGGTAAAGGTGCTGTGGTAAGAGCATCTGGCAAGAGTAGGCTTGAGCCTGAGGTTGTACCTGCAGCCAGGAAGGGTTCAGTCTTGGGGCAAGAGGAAAGAGTGCTGCTGTTCATTGAGAGGGCTCAATGGGCTGCATCATCCCCATCCCTCCATGTGGGCAGACTGCAAGTCTGTCTGTGCTGCGCAAAGCATGTCTGGTTTCTAACAATTTTGAAAGTGGAGTAGAGCTGGGCTGAAGTTTATAGCATTCAGCCCTGAGCTTAGCCCATGCTGTAAGTCTGCCCTTAACCTGCCATCAGAGCTGGCAGAAAGGTTGCCCTGTTGGTTTTAGGCTTCAGCGCTAGTTTCAGAACTGGAGCTGGAGGACAAGGAGCATCCAACCATCCACAGATTGGGTAAGGGCACAGCGGCTCCCCAGGCAGCTGCTGCAGTGAGAAGGCAGCTTGGCACCCACCTCAGGGCTTTTTTTTTTTTGGCCCTTTGGATCACTGCTGTGTCTCATGCCCAAGGGCTGTTTATATTTGCTGCCTCCTGGGATAAAAACAGCTGAAACAAAGGCTTGGGGACACCAGGAGCCTGAACTGACAACATACTAAGATTAATTTGCAGTGACTTAAATCAGCCCATTTAGGAGTTCAAAAAATGTAAACCACTGAAGGAAAGAAGAAGGAAAAGCTGTAAGTAGAGCAGTGTGGTCCAAGAGTGTCCTGTGGATTCACAATGTACTTTCCAAAAACTTGTTTTTCGAAGGTAGCTTCTTACTAAGAAACATTTGTTGACTGCGTATGTTTATGCCTGCAGACAAAAAAATTTTAATCAGCCCCACTTTTGAAGGGAAGAAGAGCAGCTGAGAAAACATTTGCCCTTTTTCAAAGAGCTTTATTTACTTTGGGATCAGAGTGATTCAGCATGGAGGCACCAGCTGGGGCTGCAGGCAACACTGCACTTCCCTTGGAGTTGAGGATTATGTCAAAAGTGGAACTTGATCCTGCTATCTTTCACTTAAAAGATACAGCAAAGTGCCTCCAATTGAATTTAGCAACTTCTCCAAGGGCAGTGATGTCCTCAGGCTTTGCAGGAGTGAAATATTGGGCAGCTCATCTCGAGGAAACGTTTTGAGAAGTAGTCGTGGTCAGTTGGAAAATGGGAGGAGTCTTCCCATGCTTGAAATCTTTTCCCCAGCCTCCCCCAGCTGCAGCTGGCCTCCAGCTCCCGTCTCAGCGGGGCTGTGAGGCAGCACAGTGTGCGTTGCCAGCAGCTGCAGGACTGCCAGCGTGCCAGCCTGTGCCGCAGCAGCGGGGGGCGTGTGGAGGGGCTGTGGGTGCAGCAGGACCACAGGCAAATACTATTTTCTGCAGTGTTTCCTGGCTTCTTCAGTGACGGGTGATGAACAGGCTGCACAGGAAAAGGCACGATATAAAGACACAAATGTACTTGCGTTAAACTCTCATGATGAAATTATTTTGTGATGCCATGGTTTCTGCATGGCCCTCCCTGGCCCATTACCACTGGTAGTGCCGAGCTGCTCCCATCCCATGAACAAAAACCAAACAGTGTGGAAAAAAAGCGGCACCTGGGGAGCAAAGAGGATGGTTTAGTGTTCTACAACAGAGCTGGAAAAGACCCCTTAAAACGATTAAACAGGACAACACGGCTGGCCTCTGCCTTTGTGAGCTCTGTCGTTCCCAGGCTGACTGTTTCTAGGGGAGGCTGTTCCCCATGGGCTCGGGGCTCTCCGGTCGCCAGCCTTGGGCCGGGCAGCGGCTATGGGCAGGCTCCCACGCTTCAGGCAGGCAGCGAGCCCGAGCCGCTGCGGCGGCTGGCTGCTGCGTGAATGCCGGCGGGGGACAACGGCCTCTCAGCACGAGCCAGCTGTCTCTTTCCCTTCCACCTTATCTGACTTGAAGTTCAACTTACGGAACACAGCGCCGGCTTTACACACTTGGGGAAACGTTACAAATATCCCCTCCAGGCTCTCAGTGCCGGGCTGCGTGGGTCTGTCTGGCCTTGCCCGTCCCTTGGGCGGCCGGCAGTCCCAGACTGAGAGGTTGGACCAGGCACGTGGTGAAGCTGCTCAGAGGAGAAAGAGAAAAAGCTGTTAGTTGGGGGTGGCACTGGGAGACAACTGAATGACAACTAGGCCAACACTGGCCAAAAAAAAAAAAAATCCCAGAAATTGCGCCGCAACTAGGGACCGGCAGAGGAACTGTCCTTACGCTGCAGCGATGCTGTGTGACGAGGACTGGGGAGCCGTGGCTGCAGTGCACTGGTGGCAAGCTGCCACCCGTGCGGCTGAGGCGGGGCCAAACCACGGGACAAATTCTCTCTCCAATCGGCCCCTGCTCCCTTCCAGAAGGAAAAGGGTTAGGGCCGCGGCAGGCAGCCCGGAGCAGGGGCCGGGGCCGCCCCTGCCAGCTGCCGCCGGCTGGAGCAGCAGCAGGCGGCGGAGCCGGCAGTCATGGCAGTGACCGCAGCAGCGACCAGCAGGACGGCTCCGGAGGGGCGGTGGCAATCCGGGCGGCAGCAAGAGGTACCAGCTGGCAGACAGGAGCAAGCAGCAGCAGCAGCGATGGCCCCGCAGAGCAGCAGGTAGTGTAGCCCAGTCCTCCTTCGAGCAGCAACAACAGCCCTCATGGCAGACCAAAAGGCTGCCACCGTTTCCAGCACCGGCGGCAAAGAGCCAGGGCATGAGGTCTCTACACAGTTTCTTGAAGAGACGTCGTCCTGCCACGTAGCTCCACAGCTCATGAGGTGCAGTGACGTGCAGGAGGAGGAACACCTTAAGTGGTTTGTTTCCTATGCCAATCAAACAGACAAAAGCACAGAGTTGTGTGAGCTTTAAATGAGCCTTAACATGCAGGAGAGCATCACACGAGACATGGGTGCAGTGATCCTGTACAAAAACCATAACACGGAACAGCCTCTCAGATTAATCCTGGGTGTAAGTGTGTGTCAATTCACCATCACCACGCTCTACAGAAAACCATCTCCACTGGGTGCCTTGAGGAAGCTGCTTGCTGCACCACCTATTGCCATGCAGCGGGGGCACAGGGCTTATGAGAAGGTGGGGCATGACGTTAAGCCTCTGGGTGATGCTGAAAAAACAGCTCTTCTGTCTTCTGTCATTGCGTGCTGGGTTTGCCGAGTGCCTCAAACTCGAAGGCAAGCAAAGGGCTCTCTGATGAGGGATGGGTATAATCACCTGTGCTGTTAAACCAACCAAACTGGTATCGGCTTTTGAATGGGGTAAGATCAAGCAGCCTCTCCTGTGACAAGAGGGGTCATTAATCACATTTTACCTGACTGACAGCTCCTGAGGTGGACTTTGCCAGAGCATGAGAGGCTGAGAAGGCAGAGCAGAGTTTAACCTGCTCCCTTAAAATACACAGGTTTAAGGGGGCAACGTTACCTGTTTGCCCTTGCCCGAAAAGCTTAGTGTGACAAAGAGTGGCAGCCTCTCCCGGGGACACTGTGGGGAAGCCTCGGATGCCGCTTCCCACAGCCAGAGCCAGAGGTGCCAGAGAAGAGTACAGGGCCATGTCTCCCCAGAGCTCTCATGCATGCCACTGTCTTGCCATTGCACTGGGGAGCAGCATCAATGTGTGTTGGGGGAGTGCTTGGTCCTCAACAGAGGTGTGTGTGCACAGCACAGACAAAAGGGCTTTATAGCCCTTGGCTTTCTGGCCTGACTTCCCTGGAGCAGAAGCATCAAGAGAGCTCAGAAGACTGAGAAAAACAGCTCAAAAGAGTAAAAACATGTGAAAACATGCCTGTTCTCCAGGCACTCCTAGGAGAACATAGACAGGGTGTTTGGAAAAAACCCCAACACCCTCCTCTCTTCCTTTAGCAACAGTTCAACCTGCTGAAAATATGTAATTTGACTGAAAAAGCAGTCTGGGAACCTAAACATCACGTCATCTGTGCAGCTCCAGTCTCCAAGCCAGTTCTAAAGCCCACAGGCATGAAGGCAGGCAGTAGTCTGTCTTTGCCTCCCAGGCAGCAGCAGTGATGCTGAGTAGACACACCCACAGAAAGGTGGTCCATTTTCTTTTAAAATGTTTGTAATTAAGAGCTCTGGTTCCCTGGTGATGTGTGTCCTATAAAACATTAAAAATAAAGCCATTAAATAAAGGAGGCACCATCACCACTCTTGAAAAACAAAACAAACCAGCAAAAAAACCATGCACCAGAAGGAATCAGAGTTTGGGCTGCCTTTCCAGGCTCAGGACGCTGCTTCTGCAGATACAAATATTTATGGGCATGCATTTGTGAATGTAATTGAAGCCCTGGAGCAGAGTTACTACCTTGACATTAACCACACAAACTTAAACCCACAATTAAATCGGTGGTTTGTGCCCTTCAGCTGGCAGCCACCTCGCTTTCCCAGTCAACACAATGTTCCAGAAAGAAAAGCAAATGCAAGAATGGACTCATATCTGCTTTTGATAATGCCCCTCTAGCTTTTCTTCCTTCTTTTTGCCACTGCCACTTGGTCAGCACAACCTCATGCCCAGCTACTGTGGCCTCCAGCTGTGGCCTCCACCCAGCACAGGGATGCAGGCAGGGGCATTGCAGCAGCAGCCAGCTCTCCTGGCTCTGGCACAGCAACAGACCTCTGCTTCCACGAGCACCCAGGCTATTGCAAGCCTCCACGCTAGGCACCATTACAGTCAGGAAAAGGCAATAAAAACCATTCCAGTGAGTATCCAGATGTGGTATGCCCTCAGTAGGTGTGACTCCACACTGTTCTGAAGAAATGTGTCCAGAACTGCTTGTCTGCTAGCTGCTTACTCTTCCTTGATCTCCCTTCAATTTGCCTGGGAAATCCCCACAGTGGGGCAGCACAGCCAGCCTGTGGCAGAGAAGAGTGAGCTCTCGGTGCCTTCCACCCTTGCTGCCGGACATGGGGGCAGGCTACAGGCTACAAAAACATGCAGCTCTTGCTCCAAAGAAGCTTAATGTGACTCATGCGGTAATTAGACAAGCAAGGAGGAGGAATCCTGCGGGCGTGTTTTCTCCTGCTGCGTGAGGATTACGCACTACATAGGAGGGCTCCTCCTTCTGCCTTTCCAACAGAGCCGTCGGTGGCTGTGTTTCCAGAGAAGAGAAGCCAACAGCAGCAAGACCTGGGCAGCCTTCCCCTAGGAGGTGTGCACCTGGCGGTGCAGGCAGAGACCAGCTGCCTTGAAGGCCCTTGGTGAAGAAGCTCTGTAATGGGATTCGTTTAACACCAACAGTGCAACCCCAGAGAAACTTTCTCCAGAGCTGTTTTGTTCATAAGCAAGACAAAACCAGCAGAGTTTCTTTAATACACTTGATCTGTAAAGAACAAAACCCCCATAATTAAAAGACTTAACTTATTTTCTTGTCTTTGGCCCTGATCAGGTTAGAACCCAGATGATGCGAAGGGATTTTAGGACCCTCAATTCAAAGTTATCAGAGATCTGGGCCTCAAGGAGCTGCCGATTTCATCAGGCTGGATTTGCCATCCCTTCTTTGCCAGACCTTTCTTCAGATGAACAGACAATTCAAGGCAAACAAGTGTCTGCAATGCCCCCAAACTGGGTTTGCTGTGGCACCCTGAGCCGCTATTGCACAAGAAAAAGTAACAGTGACAATCAGCACAGCTCAGAGCCTGCAGCGAGATCAGAGCTGCCAGCCCTGGCCAGCCACCACGGGTGGAACTACGGCCAGCAGCAACATGGAAATGCCCCGGAAAGTCAACCAGCTGCCAAAGCTTTCAAAGGCGTAGGGACCTCTGTATGAGGGGAGGGAGCAGAAGGAAAACACAAGGTAATTCCACTGATCAGCTGTGGGAAACTGCAAAAAAAAGCTTGAGAATCTCTGAAATTCTGGAATTTTTCTTTAAGCTCTGCCAGAGTTCTTCAGTAATGGCTGTGTTTGCCTTTGAAGGCTAGATCCAAAGTCCAGTAAAAAGCTAAACAAAATTTAAAAATCCATACCAAACAATAAAAAATAAATACATGCCCATAAAAGTGTGACAACATTCCTATAGCTGTGAGATGAGACCAGGAGTCAGAGCTTGTTCTTGGACCTGTGCGGTTCCCATATGTCCTACGGGAAAGCAATCTGCGGGGAATTTTGCTGTTTTCATTTTTCCAGAGACAGGATTTAGTCAAAAAGTACAACAATACCCCTAAAAAGTTGTTTATCAAGTGGAAGGACTTGTTTGCAGAGCAGAAGAGGAAGGGCCTGGAGACCGCTGGAGCTCCAGTGGAAGTGAGCAGCACCTGACACAGGGAAGTCTGGGTTTCCTGCCCACAAGGCAGCTAAACCCCCTAGCACCCAGGCAGACTAGCATGAGCATCTCAGGGAGAGCTGCTGCTGGACACCCCCACCCTTCCTCTGTGTGCCATCCTGGTTTGAGTGAGAACAGAACTAATCCTGTTCAGTGATGTCCCTTTCCAGCTCAGTCTCTTCCAAGTAAGGGACACTTCCTGAAGTTAACGGTGTGTTTTTGCAGACAGTGTCTGCTTCCAGTAGTGACAGCGCTGGATGTTCACAGTTACTGCCAGGGACTGGGATGCAGAAAGGCTCTGATTATAACTTTCTCCTATAAAGACCGAGGTCACTGCCAAATCTGGGTCCCACGCTGGGTGCAGTAAGTTAGAGGCTGCACCAGCGGGGAGGATTGGACAGGACAGGTGACCCTAAACTGACCAACGAGGTGTTCCATCCCATAGATGTCATATTCAGTATAAAGCTAAGGGATCACAAAGGTCAAGCTCTCTTCTTCAATGGCGGGTTCTAAGGAGTACTCTGTCCATTCTGCCTTTAATCCCAATCTGTGCATTCCCAAATCCAGTTCCAGAGTCCAGCTGCCTGAATCCAGTTCCCATCCACTGCTGAGTCCAGTCTGGGACTTCCCCAGTGCCTGCCCACAGCATCAGTGGTGATGGTGACGTGATTTTCTTTAAAGCAGTTTTAGTTTTCTTTCCCAATCCATAAGTCTCTCTCCCTTATTCCTTTTCTCTTCCCCTTTGGGAAAGGAGAGGGGTTAACAGAGAGCATCTGTCATTCATCTAGTGGCCAGACCAGCCCTAATCCTTGACACATGCCCTCAGCTTTGAGTACTTCGAGAAGACCAGCACTGACAAATGCACTCGGCTGCTGAACAAGGGTATTAAGGTAAGACTTTCCTATTTTCTTGCCTAAGGACCTGCCACTGACTGCTGCTGGAGATGGTTTCTGGACTGGTCAGCAATTTGGCCTGGCTCACCATGACAACTCTTGCTTTAATGATCCCTTCTCATCTTGTAATCCATGAAATAGCTTCTGAAGACTGTTACAGAGAAGATAAGCAAGGATGCTATGCAATATTTCCAAGAGCTCCTGAAGGCAACAGGTAATTAGAGCGAAACTTAGATGTCATCTGGGTCTCAAAATGCTTTCACTTGCAGTATTTTAGATTAAATCCTTAGCCTTATCCAAGGCACCACTTCCAGACAGTGGGAGATTCTCCTAGTTTAGGAAACCAAAAAAAAGGACCACGCTGAAGAGTTACATTACTCTTCAATCATACCAAGGCTGCAGCAGAAGAAACCACCCATCACAGCAGTGTGGAGGCTCTTGGTAGTGCCACAGCCCAGGCATGGCCTCTAATAGGGAACCTGCTGGACAGATCACACCAAACACCCCTGGATGGAGATGCTGCAAATGGGGGTTAAAACCATCACAACTCCACCTTGCCAGGCCACAAGCTCTACCCTGCACCACAGAATCAAATACGACAAGTGCTGGCGTTGGTAACAAGAGTTTAAGTGGGATGTTAAATCTGAACCTGTTTAGAAGGAGCAGCTGGCCTAACATGACCCTAGTAATAGAAGGATTCCAGCCAAAGGAGCTCAGGAACAAAGGCATGTACCTCTCTATTTCTAACCACAGAGTCAACTGTGGCTAACTAACGGGAACAGCGGGAGGGTGCAGCACTGTATCTCTGTGTGTCCTTCCCAGGAAGGTGGAGTAGAGTACAGCAAAGGTGATGTGAATGTCACCAGCCATCGGCCATCTGCAGTCTTGAAGAATCGAGCCTCTGTTTGATTGCAATTCCTGCTACACACTGAGCATTTTTGTTTGTTTGTTTGTTTGCAAACCAGAATTTCTGGAAATATCAACCTATCGTTTCAGGTGAGGAGACCCCCCCTCATGTCTCCCACTAGTGATATTCTGATTTATTGTTACCAGAGAGCTACTGAGCCAGATGCTCTGAGCAAAGGCATGCAGTCAGTCCTGGAAACTTGAGCCTTTGGACATGAGGTTGTTAGTGCCGGGAAGGGGATGCTGGACCCACTGCCGAGACAGAGAGATGAACTCTTTAGAGCAGTCCAGTACTGTTTTATATCATGTTGAAAACAGCAACAGAGAACAATGATCACACTGCTTCTCCTGCGGCACTGCTTTTAGCACTGCACTCATAGGTCAGGAGGACCCCAGGCTGCTCCCTGGGCACTGAGCACTGATGCTGGCCACCTTACTTGTGTCAGGTTTGAGGTGGATGAAGCTCCACTTGTGGTGCATTGCTTTGCTGCTAGCTGGCTGGATGCATGGAATCAAGTTACAATAAAATGCTGTAGTGCTGCAGAAAACCCATAGTGCTTAGTCTGGTCTTGTCTCTCAGGAAATGCTATCTTGTTTAAACACATGATCATTCATAGTAGTTAGGTAATGAATGCAGGATTAAGACAAAAAACCCCATGTCTGGATACAGCAATGCTTTAGGCAACAGGAGAATAAAATTTCAAGATCGGAAGATAAAAACTTGCAAAAAATAAGTCCCCTTTTTTTCATACCTGTTCCTTGTAGCCAGGCTTAGTTATCATCTGTGTTCAGGCTCAAGGTAGTCCATAGCTCCCAAGTCTCTTGAGCAGCTGGCTGAGGAGCTCTCTTGGGCAGTCTGAACTTCCGCAGGCACTGGGGCTGCACTCTGTCCCAGATACTCCCTTTTCTCAATGCTGTATTTTCTTTTTTTTAGCAGCCAGGCTGTCCTTTTTCATCTGCCGCATGCTGGACGCAATAGCAGAACAGATTTTCTTTTTTTCCGCTCAAAAACAAAGGCTTTTGGCTCAAATACTTGACCATCCCCCAGCATCCTTTACAACCATCCTGGCTGGTTGGTCACCCATATCATGGCTTATAAGTGTTGCATATGAGTAAAATTAACATAGTGATACAGTACTGCCGAGTCTGCCCAGGTCTCTGCTAATGAGGGTGAGACTTAGGTGCACTGGTGGGGGCTGGATGCCTCCATACCCAATGGTCTGGGCTTACTCGACTACTGTAATTATTATGGATGCCTCCATACCAATGGTCTGGGCTACTCGACTACTGTATCATTATTATTTGCTTCTTCAAGAATATTTTTGGTTTTCATCTCATTTCTTTTAGCATTTCCATCTCTGCATCCTTCTGTGAGAAAGGAGACAGAGGCAATTTAGAATAAATCTGTGCCCAGGGTTCCCTCATGCAACAGCAATTTCTATACCTGCCTCTTCCATGCAACTGGGATATGCCTGCTGGAAAGGGCTGACACTAGTCCCCATGGCCACAGTGACCTGCTCCGGGACCAGGGGTGCCTCGTAGCGTCAGCTGCCACCCCAACAGTAATGGGATAAATGTGCAACAGATCCAAGAAAAGCTTGACCAGCAGGCTTTTCCAAGTGCTGCCACATGGCAAAGTGAGTGAAATTATCCATTACTGAAACATTCAGAGCTGAGAAGTGGAAATTACGTGCTTCTTATGTGAACTAAGGTGTAATAATCCTGCAAAATCCATGTCTCCTAAAGGCTGACAGCTCAAATCTTGCACAGAGTGCCTTTGCAAGCAATTTGTGCTCTTGGGAAAGTGGATGTAAGACTGGGGGAGCACAGCAAAGATATGCTCTTAAGGAGGAATTTGGGTGCCTGCATCTGCCACAGGCTCTGCAGGCTCCCCTGAGGGCAAAAACCAAGTTACTCCTGTTCAGCTTTGCCCGCACATGAAGGATGTCTCCTCCTAACCATGGCCACCTGGTTGTACCAAGGGAGGGGAAGGAGCTGTGCCAGTGGTGCTGGGCAGCAAGCCTGTGAGCTCTGCGGCAGGTAAAATCCTGTGTGGTGGTGGGACAGTCCCTAGTCCAACATGGGATGAACGTCCATAACGCTTCTACAGCATGCAGGGTATTAGAGGGTGGTGGTGCTGAGTGGTCAGCTGGCAGCATTTCCGTGACTTTGGGCGGGAAAGTTTATACCTCCACCCAGTTGCCTGTTTTCCTGACTCTTACAGGTGTTCGATGTTTTGGAGCTGTATCTCCCCAGCAAAAACCACCAGTCTTTAAAAGTAGCCTTTGTTCGAAAGTTGCAGGGGGAAATGGACAGATAGAGCATGGTGGCTGTAGCTTTTTTTCCTTTGGAAACCAGGCTAAAAATATCCCATTCCTGGCTGACAGCTCTGTCACAACAAGCAGTGCGCAGTGGGAATGCAGGGCATCTCCTCCACAGCCTGTCCTTTGGCTGACTGATGCAACAGATTTCAGATGAAGAATCCCTGATCATTCAAAGACTGTTACTCACTGTATTTGCTCAAGCAATAGCCAAGGCTGAGCTCTGATAGTTGGCTCCTGATTTTTGCACTAAGAAGGTCCAGGTGATGCCATTCTTGGTGGAGATGCCATTCTTGGTGGAGATGCCATTCTTGGTGGAGATGCCATTCTGGCAGCTTTGGGGCTGCTGTAAGATACGTGTGGTACCCACAGACTTCCACCTCTCAGCTCCCTTCTTACACCTCTGTTACTTGTCCCGTACTGCTTTTCACCATATAATGCCTCAGGCTTCAAATTATGATCACCCTGCTGATCCTGTCCATTTATGTCTCTTCCACAACAAAGGTATGAATTCATTTTTAAATGCTCAGATATATGGGCATGGTTTTAGGCCAGCTGCCTTCAGGTGTGCAGCCTAGGACATGTTTCAATAGTGCTGTAAACAATCAGCAGTTTTAAAGAAAAAGGAACTTATCAGGCCAGATCTTGTCAAATTCTCTCACCTGGTGGATGAGATCTGTTTACTTTATTGCTTTAAAAACAAAACAAAACAAAAAACAAGTGAAGCCAACAAATCTTGCTGGATTCATACCTGCTCTGATCCAGCAGCTGCTGCCCACACACCTCTGGACTTTAGAAGTTGAACATGGGCTGTCCCACATGAGAGATGCGCACTTCTCTCAGGTCCTGGAAGGGCTTCATTGTAGGGAAGGTCTGAGAGCCAGGTGTGCAGCATCCAGGCCAGGGGCTCCATCACAGGGTTCAGCTGGGGAGTGTCTGCAGCGGGGAGGAAAGACCAAAGGTAGAAAATTCAGGGATTTGTGCTCTGCAGCTTGCTGTGAGATTCTTACACCTGGTGGAGGTGAACAACAGGCACCTCAAATATGGGGTTTTTTGGGCTCTGACAGTTCCAGACTACAAAGGGAGATAGGGAACTAACAGAAGTCATGGAAAGTAGGTCTAGGTTCACATGTGCTCTTGGTCTCATACCAGACATGAGACAAGCTTCCAAAAGACCTGTAGCTGATTCCTGTCTCTGGTACTGATTTAAGAAGAAAACCTCATGTGTAGGGGGGAGGAGAAGTTCAAAACCTCAAGGAAAGGAACTAAACTCCAAATTACAGTAAGATATCTAATATTGTGGCTGGTATTTTCTCAAGCAGCAAGAATACACTGTTCCCATTAACATTGCAGACTTAGGACATTAGACATCATCTCAGGGGAAAAAGAAAGTCAAGCTGTATGCAGAGCATAAATCTGGTGACCCTCAGAGGTTCAAAAGTTTGGGTGTGATTTTTGTAATGTCTCCCAAAAGCTGGTGTGGATGCAGTATCAGATGTGAAGATATTACTGCTGGTCTTCCCTTCCACAACCAGTCTTCTGCCCTGGTGCCACCAAGGAGGGAGTGATGGGTGGAAGTGACAAGGCTGAGTTTGGCTGAATAATATTCTGAATAAACGAATAAAAGGTCTCTTTTGCAGGAGTTCTGTACACAGTGGTAGCTCCCCAAACAAGCTGCTACCTGGTACAAAGCACAGCATCACCAAAATGTTACTACACCTACAAGCGTGGAGGACCATTGCCTTCATCAGCCCAACAGCTTCAGGTTCAGTAGCTCACAGGGGCTTTCCCAGCACACACAATGGCACATGTGGATCTCCTTAACAGATCCTCCCTCCCTCCACCCTCCCTCAACTCCAACCCCACCCCCCCATGAACACACTCCAGGCTTCAAGCCATAAAGAAATGCAAAAGCTGCCGGTTGCAGAGCTAGCTTACAGACCTGTGGGTCTTTCACCCGAAAATGGAATGAAAAGGGCTGATCATCCAAAGAGGTGGGAATAACGCAGGAGTTACTAGTCCAAGCTCTGGATGGAGGCTGGGTAACACCCTGGGTGCTGGCAGATGAAACCCAAAGGGAGCAGCAAGCTGTTCACTTGTGTTGTTACATCTAGCAAAGCATCCAGGCAGCGTTTGGCAGAGGATCTCTTTTGAGAAGAAAAAGTTTGGTAAGCAACAATCTTGCACCTTGCTGTGATTTGGAAGACCAATGCAGGCAGAAATGGAAACGCCTGCAGCAAAAGCCAGGCTGGCTCCACAACATGTCATCAAAGCGGCAGCTAGGAGTTCGGGGTGGCTGTCAGGATGTCCTCTTCCTGCTCACCTGCTCCGTGACTCAGCTGGGTGAGCTCCTGCAGTAAAATCAGGAGGCCGCCACGCATCTGGCTGGGCTGAAGGGCAGGGCCACAGCTGCGGGGGGAGACTCTGACCTAAACAGTGGTGCTGGGAGTGAAAACATGCCGTACGAGTTTCACGGCATTCAGTTGTGTACCTCAGACCGGTCTGGGAGGGGGCCTGTGGTTGGAGTACCATTGTGGAGAAGTAGAAACGACCCATTTCCGACCTTTCTTTTCAGGGGCAGAAAGCTCAGCAAGGGAAAGGCAGCTGGCATGACAGTGAAGCACTAGTAATCATGTTTTGTTATTCTGAAGAGCTCTGAGTGAAGACACCAGGGCTCCAAGCAGGATCTCATGGGCATTTAGCATCTCTACAACAGCATGAAGTGCACACACTGCTTGTTGTTGCCTGTGCTTACCTTCAGCCTCTGTCGGGAACATCCCCGGCATCACCACCTTATTTTCTGGTGCTGTAGAAAGCATCCGTACAGTTATCACCAGTATTGAAAGAATGAAAAACTGCCATGGAAAGCCTTGGCACTCCAGTTTGGTTTTGGAGAATGACTGTTTTCTTTCCAAGTCTGCCTTGTAAGCAAACAATTTTGAGACTCAAGAGAGTACCACTAGCCTGCCCACGGGACTTCAGCTTTTTGCTTGCTCCCTCTCCACACATTGCTTTTCTTTCTCAGCCTCCAACAAGCAGTTTAGGAGATGAAGACCAGCTTCGGAAAGGTTAGCTGAGACTGCAGCCTGGGCTGCTGCTGCCCTCTCCTGGGTCTGAGATGTCCAAGAAGCGGAGGTGATTTTTTTAGATTCCTGCAAGCCTGGATGCAGGTCACCCTCGGCATGTCCTCTTGAAGCCTTACAGGGGGAAAGTATTGGGGCAGCTGGTGGGGACCGGCCTTAGAAGGGTGCCAGACCTAGGGATGCTGCCCAGGCTGGTACCAGGGTTGACTTGGCCACACCATTTGAAGACTTTTTTTTCACTGGATCCCTTCATGACTCCTAGAAAAGCTTATGGCAGGAAGATGGATCATCAGCTTGG
The DNA here is from genome assembly GCA_009769605.1 of Bucorvus abyssinicus. Classification (NCBI taxonomy): domain Eukaryota; kingdom Metazoa; phylum Chordata; class Aves; order Bucerotiformes; family Bucorvidae; genus Bucorvus; species Bucorvus abyssinicus. The sequence goes on from CM020035.1 coordinate 17,536,823, forward strand.
CTAGCCCTTGCAAAGGTAACAGCTATGATAGCCCACTATTGTGGGAGCTCATGGTTTCTGGCCTCAGTTGCTACCTGCTCTCTCCAGGATGGCTTTATTTATATTAAAACTAAAAGTTTTCAAAATAAGATGCTGCAGCTGATTACTTGTATACCAGACAAGTCCCCAGCTCCTTCTTCTGGTCCCTTGCCCTGACTTCAACGCCAGCTGAAACAAAATCTCCCACTTGCACCTGTTGCTATGGTTTGTCCATGCTGTGGGTCTTCCCCACTCAGGACCGCATCCAGGCTGGAGAGCTGTGCTCCCAGCCACGGGATCACACAGATCTCCCATGCAGGAGGGACCTCACCCCAGCTTGCTCCTGCTGCACTGAGGAGGGGGCACCCCGCCTGAGCCTCTGGGAAGCTTTGTTGATGGCGTCTCTGAAAAGGGGCTGAGGGATGACCGAGCCTCCCCTGTGGCATTGAGCGCGTCTAATGCAACAATTGGCTAATGGCTTCAAAAGCCACTTAGTGGCTTATTGCGGTATTATTGCCTTGTGAATGGCTGGAGACTCAGCACTGGAGGACTCAGACACACTGAGGTATTTGTGCAGCCCCTGTTTTCTCTTCAACGGAAGCACAGGAGAATGTGTTGCATGGTCTCCCTCTACCTACAGCCTGCCGAGGATTGGGGGACTTGGTGATCCAGACCCACATCTCCCATGAAAGTCAGCTCGCCTGTAGCCTAAAGCAGAATAAAGCCCCAGGACAAAGGCTGGAGCTGAAGTCCTGCCTGCCATGTAAGTGCTCCAGCCTCTGGGTATAAACACAAACACATTTTTGGATACCAAAGGTCTTTCCAGCTGTTGTACAACGTCATGCTACAGGGCCACAATACACGATGGTGGCCGGCAGCAGAAGGTAGATATCCACAAGGTGGTGCCAGACCAATGCAAAGGGAGCTCCGTGCCCTGCACACCCCTGGATGACAGCACAGTGCCTGGTGGGTGGATGGTCCTCACCTTTTCATTACTTGCAAGCACAGATTTTTGATTTTTCTTTGGCTTCACGCATGCAGCCAGTCATGTCACTCTGGGTATTTAAAAGACAAATTAACCCACTTATTGAAAAAAAAATCAAGAGTTTGAAGAAGTAGGGAAAAGAGGAGTTGCTGCAATGTCTCCCTGATCAGGGCAGCCAGCAGCTGCATGCACAAGCTGCAAAGCCCAGGCATGAGGCCACCATGAGGATCAAAGGGACGTTGGCTAGGTGGGAGCTGTATGTTGCTGCTTGTGCAGAGCTGCCACTGACCATGTGGAATCTCTGGTCTTGGTGGCTGCACAGGGCTTGCTGGTCCTGCCAGCTGCTGTAAGAACAAGATACACGGCCAGTAATTCTTCCCACAAATGCTATTCCGGTAGGGGATGGAAAACTCCATCATGGGCTATTAAACATGAAGTCTCCGAGCCACAAATCCTGTGCTATTCATAAGTGTTAGATTATTTATAACTCCTCTATAACAGCCGCTGCAGACCTTTGGCTATCTCTACTGCTTTTTGAATGTTTTCCAGTCCAGCTATATCCTTCTGAGACATGGAGAGCAGAAATGTACTCGGTGAATTATGGAGATGTAGCGGGCTGTAAGGATGTTCTCCCTTTCACAGGCTCCTCTTTTCAAACATTTTTAACATGTGCCTCTCATTTGAACAGCTTTTGGTCTAGCTGGTAAAACCAAGCTCTTATTCCAGGGAGGGAATAGCTTGCTGCACATTATAGGACTGTAAAGAGAAGCAAATAGGAAAAACATATCTATCCCCATTCGGTACCAGCTGCTATTATGTTATCTGCTCACACAGTACCACGTATTGTTGTTCATCCTGAATTACCAATGGTCTTATTACTTCATGACCTGAGTGGGAGGTGGAAGCAGTGATGTGGAGGGTTGGAGAGGCCAATGCCAGCACCAGGGTTTTGCCCAGCCTGGATGGCTGAATCCTCCCCAAAATGCTGCTTTGTCCTCCCCATCCTCTCTACTCACTCCTCTTCGTCCTCCAGAGCAGCTGGGGGAAAGGAGGAGAAAGGCAGGAGGTGGAAGGGCACCAAGGTGGCCGGTCCTGGGGATGGAGCAGTGGAGTCCCCAGCCATTCCAGGTCCTGGAGGGAAGTGGCAATGGCCACTTCTGCCATGGTGGTTCTCCTCGGTCTGGCTCCCCATCCACTGCACGCTGGAGTGTAGCCGAGGAGGGCTTATCCTCATGCTCTGGAGTGGAGGTTGATGGCGCAGAAGGTGTGCAGGGAGCAGTGAAGCTTTTCCACCCAATTCCCCTCCATCTTCCCAACTCCTGGCAAATGCTAGCCCAGACTCCTGGGTGCCTGGGAGCTCTTGTCCTCATTCCTGGGTGGGCTGCAGGCAGGACATTGAGCAGCTGTGGCTTGTCCCTTGTCCATTGGAGGTGGGCGTGGGGGGGAGGGTGGTACCATGCACCCAAGGCAGCTCCATCCCCTCTGCACAGAGCAAAAGCTTCATGTGTGCATCAGAGGGAGGCATGATGTGCAGTAGGATCAAATGACGAACAAATTCTTGATGCCCTGAGTACTTAAAAGCCAGTGTGTTAACAAACCCTCTGGGGTCTGAACTCTTTTGTCCCACACTGACAGGCTGGTATAGAAAACCACTGCTTTTCCTCTCCTCACATTGCAAGAGCAGTGGATGGGATGCCCTTGGGGGTCTCCCAGCCCTCCAGCAGGATTTGCAGGGCCAGTTGGGTTATGCCATGTAAAGCTTCTCAATGCACGCTTTGAAAGGCTTTGCCTTATCTGCTCGTCCTCACCATCCGCAACTGGTCCCATACACTCACCTTGCCGCTGTGTTGAGGTACTGCCACCCCAGGCCATCTGCCTGACGGCAGTGCTGCCGGTGGCCCCATTTTGCCCTTGGACCCTCCTGAGTACCAGATCTCAGTCCGTTGAAATCCCCATCAAGGTGGGATTACTGGGAACCGTCTGGAGCTCAGATTGGTATCAAGGTTTTTCACATGCTCTCTTGTTTAACTTGATTTTTTGCAGTCTTAGTCAGAGGACAAAGCTTTGAAGAAAATAAAATTGAGATAGGGTTGGGAGCCTGGCGCAAACTATGAGTGTATGCCCAGGCTGGAGGGTTTCATCATATGAGAGCCCTGTGTGGGCACAGAGTGCAGGCAATGCTGCTGCCTGTGCGTACCCAGCAGTCCTGCTGCAGCCTCCAGCACAGCAAGGAGGACTTGCCCTGCAGCATCTTCCCACCTAAATGTCTCCCTGCAGCTAGATGGCCACAGGTTGCCTGCACAGGAGAGCCTACCTGAGCATCAGTTACAGGCTTGCTTGCCAGAAGAGCAAGGACTTGTGCCATATAGCTCCCTGGGGCGTGCAAAGAGACATTTTCAGGGGCTGAGCATCTAAGTTCTGGAAGGTTTCACACTGGGTGAACTGGTCTCACTAGGTGTTTGGGACACTGCTTTGCCTTGCCTGGGCTAGGAGACAGCCACGCTTCTCTGCTCACCCTAACACTTCAAGCACAACAGAAGAGGAGCAGCTCAAGGACCTGTTAGCAGCCACACATAGACTGAGATGCGGTGCAGTGTATAATATCATGTAAGGACCTTCCATCTCCGCACTGCCACATCTAGGGATGGAGTTTGGCTGGGCTGTGAAAACAGCCTGCAAGAGACAAGCCATCGGGGTATCCAGCAGCATTGCCCCACCACCCTACATGGGGAAGGGGCTGGCAGCCAGCAGACACCCCAGCTCAACCTGCTTTGACAAACTAAAACATAGGCCAACATGACCGAGAAGTTCTAGGGTGTTTTTGATCTAGGGAAACACAGACCCTTAAACTGAGTCAGGTCCTTGTGGAGCAGCCCTTTCCCCTCCACCCACCTCCTTCAGCCTTCTACAGACCCTGCTACTCCATGGGGATATTTCTCAGCCTAGAAATGGGGCTAAGAAGTGCTGGGGGACCACTGCCAGGAGCTCCTGAAGGGGCTTTCCCATCTGGGTGCCAACACTGAGAGGTCCCCAGCTCTGCTTGAGGGTGGAGATCTTGGGCTTCCAGGGGAGAGCCAAGGGGACACAGGCAGCTGAGAAACCTTGGAAAGAGGCAATATTACATTGCACCTTGCTGGTGAGAAGCTGCCCCCATTTCAAATGGGGATCTTCTTGCTAGATGTGGCTTTGTGAAAGCTTTGCCAGCATCCAGAACCTGGACAAACCCAGGGTTGGGTAGAGGGAAGCCCTGCCCTGGTGACCTGGACCCCCATGTGGTCCCAGCTCCTACAAGGGACAGAGGGCCCTGCATGCCCTGAGCAACAGGCCATACATACCCTGGCCCACTTCTGCCCCCAGTAGCACATCCAGGGGCCCTCTCCCAGCCCATGCAAAGCAGGGACCCAGGCAGACAGGGAGGAACAAAAAGCAAGATCCTTTATTGTACACAGTACAGAATGTAATGCAGCTTTGCAGGAGATACATAGCCCTGCTGGAGTAAAGAGTATTTCAAATCAGTTCTCAGATTAACCCCTTCTGCACTGTAGTCCTGCCACACTGAGCAAATGGTTAAAACCCTGTCCCTAAGGTGGGGTTCCCACAACCAAATGCTCTCCATAGGTACAGGCCACTACAGCCACCATGGAGAGAACACTGAGTCTACTCAGAGTTAATCTTCATACTTCCCAAAAAAGAACAAATCAGTCAAAAAAAATCCCATCAAAGCTAACTAAGGAAGAGAAAAAAATTCCTATACAGCATTTACAACAAAAACATGTAGCCAGTGATGGGGGGGATAGGCAGGTATGGATATATGACTGGTGGAGGAGTGTTAGGAGGCACAGTGGGGAAGGGGTAGCTGGGGAGAAGCAGGGTACCCAGGAAGTGGGGTGGGGCGACCCTACTGTCCCTGCCCGCCACAGCCTTACAGCCCAGCACTGAGGCCATGCCAAGCAGAGGGGACTGCAGCTGAGCTGGCACCGGGGTTCAGCCCTAGCTCCCCCAGGAAAGGACTTGAGTAGTGTGAAATGGAGTGGACCAGATACTTCAGCAGCCACCCTGGGGAGCGTGGGCATCAAGGGCTCCACCTGCAAGCATGCCTTGGGAAAGCCAGAGGGGCATCCCTAGGGGCTCCAGGAAGAGCAGCTGGGCAGCAAAAAATAGCTTTGCCTTAAAATACAAAAAAATTACAAAAATCAGTTTAGAAACTTTTCCCCCCCACACTAAAACACTAAAAAAAAAAAAAAAAAAAGGGGAGGGAGGGACATAGTATCAGGGTCTCCTCCCCTGAAATGCAACCACGGTCCACAGCTGGGGCTGGAGCACAGAGAGACCCACGAGGGTGTAAGAAACCATTATATCAGATTATATCACAAGATCAGGATGGGAGGGGCAGTCTGGGAAGCAGGCAGAAGGCTACTGGGGGTTTGGGATAGGATACTGCACACATCAGCCCTAGGGTGCTGGCCCAGGCGGCTCCCCTGCATCCCTCTGTGCAAATCAAAGCCCTTTCCACCACACAAGGCAGCTACATGGATCGCACTCGATGCAAAGCAGATTGTCATGACAATTGGTTAGGCGGCCATGCTGGCTCAGCCCAGTCCCAGGGCACTGCTGGAGCCATCAGCCCTCACGGTGCTGGCAAGGATGAGGCCTGGGTCAGAGACTGCATCTTTATCTTCAGTCACCCCAAAACACCATGCTGATACTTGGCAGGAGGTGCCAGCCACAGGCAGTCCTATACACTAGCCCTTGGACAGTAAGGGTGGGAATTCAGCGGTGACACACATTGAGCATTTTAGATTCCTCCAATTGTGTGCACACGTGCAGGTTTTTTTTTTTCTCTCCTTATGAACAGCAAAAAAATATTCTTTACAAAACCGTATTTGCCTAAAGTGGATGAACTAGTGCTCAGGGCTCTGCCAGCTGGCCGAGTCAGTAAGCAAAGCCCTCCGCATAGGGAAGGCTGCCACATGGATCCATCTCTAGGAGGTATGCCGGGCTGTCCTCAAAGTGTGTCAGCGGCATCGTCTCCTCCTCAGGCACTGGGCAGTCGGGCTCTGTCTTCAGGAAAGGACGCTGGTTGTCAGGGTAGGCCATGGAAAAGAGGGCGTCAGGGTCACAGACGAACTTATAGACATACCGCTCACCAGCCACCTGCAAGGAAAAAGAGGGCATGAGAAGTGCCCTGCACTTTGCCCCCTGGGGAATAAGCAGCACAGCAGGACTGACACTGAACATAGGCCCCTTCCTGCTGTGTCCCAGGATGCTGGGGTGACAGTGGGAGACAGTCACACCCTCCACCCGCTCCCCCACGACAGCAGGTCACTTGCCTTCTGCATGATGCCCTTCTCATAGTAGTAGCGCAGGGAGCGGCTGAGCTTGTCGTAGTTCATGGCTGGCCGGTTCTTCTGGATGCCCCAGCGCCGTGCTACCTGGGGGAGAGAGGCAGCAGCTGTGAAGGCTCCAGCCAGGGCTTGGAGCTGGATCCTCAAAGGAAATCACATCCAAAATGTGGGGTAGGGGCTCATTTTTGGGTGCTGGAGCAGTCAGGGGTGAAATCATCACTATGGTCCTGGAGCAGTTCCCCACCTGCTGTGACAAACGCACCAGCTCTGAGTGCCCAGGGTCAGAATCAGAAGACATTCAATTACGGGAGTCTGCCAAAAAAGCTGCTTCACAAAAACCCACCACAATTTCCATGCTTGGCATAAGAGATATTATGGGTAATTACCCACAATGGAGCAGCTACAGCTGCTTTCAATTACATCCCAAACAGCTTCTTCTTCTGTGTCACCCTCCTGCAGAGCCACACAGCTTCAGCACGGTGCTGGCACGGAGCCACTGCCACAGACCCAGTGCCAAGGATCGGAGCAGTTTAGGAGATGGGGAGCATGGAGGTGGTGGACCTTGGTGAGGCACCCAAGGCATGACACAGAGGCAAGGCTGTCATGGCTGGTGATGGTCAGTGGCTCTGGGAGCAGACCACGTGCAGTGCCAAGAGGCAGCAGAGGAGATTAAAGGCAAATTTCTACGGCTGCTTAATGCAGACAGGCAGCTGGCTTTTCCCACGTGTCTCACTTCCTGTGAAGTGTGAACTGCTCTGAGCATGGGAAGGATCCAGTCCCACTCCACATCCCCAGGCTCACCCTGCAGCCACTCCTAGGCTGCAGCCCCAGCTCAGGCATGCCGGGTGCTGGGTCAGGACCCCCCCCAGCCCCGTACCTCCTCAGGCTCAATCAGCTTGAACTCCATGCCCCGGCCGGTCCAGGCAATGAAGTGGGCATTGGCGGGGTCATCCAGAAGGGTGACCAGGAACTGCCAGAGCTGCAGGGACCCACGCCGCTGGTAAGGAGGGCCCTCACGGTACAAGGTGGGCTCCTGCTTCACTTTACCTGCCCACACCAAGACACAGCTGGTTAAACACGCTGGCTCTGCCCCTCTCCCAGGCTGTGCCACCCAGCAGGGGACACACAACAACACTGGGCTCACCCCTGTGCAGAACCGGGCCGTAGGGTCAGAGAGGTGCAAAGTGCTGGGGACAGTGCTGCAGGCAGGCGAGGCAGATAGCAGGGACAGGGCGTGGTGGTGATGCTGAGCAGCCACATGGGACAATGCTCAGCAGCTCTTCAGAGCACCATGCCAGCAGAGCTTAGCCTTAAAAGCTGGCTGTGGTGGACCCCAGCCCCAAATCTCCCTCCAGGAGCCCACGTCACCTGCCAGCTCTCCTCTGGGGCTAGATTCTTACCCTCCAGCCTCTCTGGTACCACACATGTGTCATCAAAATACAGTCGTGTGTCCTTTTCATACGAAAATCCTAGGGGGAAAAGATTCTCAATGAGCACTGGACTCCAAAAAACCCTGGCTTAGCCTAATCCAGCACTGAGATCCCATCCCCCAGCACTGGGAGCAGCCCTGTCCCATTATTTTGGTAGCATCACACCAGCTCATCAGCTGATCACTACGCGACTCTGTTCCCCCCTCACCCACAGGGAACTGGGGGAACCAAAAATCTTCCAAGCAGCTGTATCAGGCGCATTATCCCAGATTATGCAGCAGACTGCTGCCGTGCCCTCGCAGGGGCTGGCAGCTGCATGGCACCAGCCCTATTTTTAGTAGCAGTGCCAGTGCTGCTTGCATGCAGGCTCTCACGGGTGTTTTTGGTGTGCTAGGCAGCTCTGCAGGCCATGAGGGGGAAGGTCTGCCTGCCCCGAGAGAGAAAGGAGGCCAGAGGCACACTCACCATCATGGCTACTGGGGAAGACACCCCCCTGCAGGTACGAGGACTGGCAGTTAGGCACTTCTGCGATGGAAATGAAGATGGCGTTAAGGATATAGATCCCGTGGGTCCCATCAAGCAGTAGGCAGAATTTTCCCCTAAGCACGTCCTGCAGCCACACCCAGGCATCTCCCCACAATCTCTGTGCACCCTGGGCTGCTGCACACACCCTAGCCCCCATGCCCACATTGGGGGCAAACCTTTGACTTTGAGGTGGGGGGGGAGGGCAGGAGTGAAGACTGGAATGAGCACTGGGAGCAAGGATTAAGTCAGCTCAGGTTTTCACCACGTTATTCGGACCCCGCAGGAAGGGAGGCATTGTCACACCTCCCCTGCCATCTGCTCGGCCGTGCCACCCTCCATCCCGAGGTTGGGGTATTTTTAGGTCCTAAGGCGATTAGATGATTTTTCCATGATGCTGGTGGCGTCCAGCAGCCAGCAATCACAGCTTGCCCCAGGCCAGAGCTGCAAGGGGACCCACGAGGTGTCACAGGGCACACCAGCCTGTGGTCATGGCACAGACCACACCATGCAGCACCTCTTCTATACTCCCTGCTTTGGAAAGAAAAGAGAGAGGGGCAAGGAAAAGGATAAAAAAATGGAAGAGATCATCTACTACTGCAGGCAGAGCAGCAGCCCAGCACCACAGGAGCCCTGGGGGTGACACAGCACTCACTGCCCAAGGCTCAACCCACTGTCACCTATGAGCCAGACATGGTAGAGATGACCCCCTACAGGCACTGACACACGGCTGCCACCCCCACTCCCCCCAACCCTGCCCCCTGCCATCTCACACCCACCTGAGTCAATGCAGTAGTCCCGGGGCTCCTGCTTGATGCCCACAGGGGGCTGGAAGCCATGGCCAGGGGGGCGAGGGAGGCCAGGGCCACCATGCTCATAGAGCGGGTCGTGGTACTCCTGCTTGAATCCCTGAGCAGGGCGGGGAGTGGTGGGGCCGAGGGGCTCCGACAGCTGCCGGTGGTAGACCGGGCGGCTGTCCCCTGGGACCCCAGGCTGCAGCGGGAAGGGGTGGCAGGGCTCAGACAGCTGCCTCTGAAACCTGGGGGAACAGCAATGCAGCATTATTGAGGGATGGTGGGGTCAGCCCTGTTGGCACACCACTGGCTCCCACTCCAGACTGGGACCCTGTGCTGGCTCAGTGCCCTCAGCCCAGGGTGCTCCTGGGGTACTTTGAGTACTGTTATGTCCCACATGCAGCAGGATGTGACGGCTCCTCAGGAGCATGGCCACTAAAAGGGCTCATCACCTGGGGACCAAGTAGGGTTCTGGGGAGCCGCGTACCACTCCAAGTGCTGGGGACCCGCTGCAGGACAGCACACGGGCCATCACTGTAAAGCACTACATGCCTCAGGTGATGGCAGCCCTGTGCTACAGTGGGGATATCTGGATAGGAGTGGGAAAAGGAAACAAAAGCCCACCCCACCACAGTAAAATTTCTATAAACCAGTAAAATCTACCCCCCAGGGGGGTGGGGCAGAGCCTCAGGGCCTGGGGGATGCTGCACTCGGGCAGGCGCTTACGCAAAGCCAAATCCACTCCACAGCTCCAGGCAGCTGCTAATCCACCTGCGCGGCTGGGATTAAACCTTGAACTCAGCAGCAGGGAGCACTATTTTCAGCTTTAGGTTGCTGCCACCGCCAGCTCAAGCCCCAGTATGGTCTCTGGGTGGATAAGGGACCATCTCGAGTGGGTGCTGCCACATCCCTTCATCCTCTGGCACCTTGAAAGGCGATCTCTGATCTCCACTCCCAGCTCTTCTCTGCCAGCCGTGCGCCATTTGGCTTTGTAACTGGAGCCCTACCAGCTGTCAGGCTGGGATTACTCCATTTCCGAGCCGTGTCCCTCTGCCCTTCCTGAGTGAAACCCAAGCCCCGCACTGGCACAGCACTTCCCGAGGGGTCACAGCCAGCCCACTGCATAGCTCCGAGGCTGCCTGGAGCTGAGCCAGGGGAGGGATGTTTGCCCACTGCGGGTGCATCCCAAGGGTTTCCACAGCACCAGTACATGGCCTTTGCCAAGCTGCCACATCCAGCCCCATGCCCAAAGGGGACACCCCACTACTGGTGACACAGCGGGTGTCACTGCAGCAAATGGCATCCAGGAGGCCACAAGCAAAGCTGGAGGTTGGCTGTGACCAATGCCATGCCACCTACCAATAGCATGAGCAAACTCAGCAAAGCCTCTGGGAACACAGGGGTGATGGGGGACAAAGCCACAGCTTGGAGAGGAAGCAGGGTCTCTCCCTCCACAACCCCAAAAATCACAGAGATGCTGTGCAATGCACAGCAGAGCTAAGGACCGACTCTCAGCCCAGGGTGCTCAGGGGCAGGACGGGAATGCTTACAGCTCCCAGCCCAGCAGGGCTCTGCTCAGACAGCAGAGAGCTGCAGCGGGTGGGAGAGAGGAGAGCAGGAGCCCTGACTCAGCACCATTGCCCACCACCACAGGGAAAGATGCAGGTGGCAGCCTCTGCCTTCCTCGCCCTTTCCAAGGGCGACGTGAAGGGTCTGCCCGGTGCTCCCAGGACTGGGAAGAGCAGGTCCCTGCAGAGAGCTGCCTCGTGGGCAAAAAGAGCCATGAGATCCCAGTGGGAAGCAGCAACTTTTGCAGCACTGGTTTCCACAGGCCCCCAGGCAGCAACATCTGGCCCACAGAGACAAGGGATCCCCCTTCCCTCTCCAAAGCTTGAGGCCACTGATCCATCTCAAGAGGACCAAACCCCCCATAAACACCCACAAGATGCCAGTGCTCGCTTGGGTGGTGGAAGCCTTACCTGTGCTCTGCAGGGTATTGGTTTTCAGACATCATCTTTGGCATGTGCATGGGAGGGTGAGGTGGCCGTGGCACGGCAAAGGTCTGCTGCCTCTGCTCCTGCAGCAGGTGTGGGGCTGGTGCCGCCCCATGGGTGGTTGCCTGCACAGCTGGGGCTGCTGGTGGCAGGGCTGATCCCTGGTGCACAGGAGACACCGGTGTGGTGGGCGGTGTTAATGGCTTGAACCCGGCGGGGGGCTTCCTGTCATAGGCACTGTGAAGGGGAGAGGGGCCAGAGGCTGAAGGCAACACTAAGGAGAACACCTCCACATGGCGGAGGCTGACAAGTGTGACTAGTCCTTGTACCACGACACAAGGGGTCTGCGGACAGCAGCTGCCCCTGCACTACCTACCAGCAGTTGTAGAGGCACTTGTCCCCGTAGCCAGCACAGAGAGCCTGCTCGTGGCTGCAGGACGACAGCTCTGAGGAAGGGCTATGCAGCTCCCGCTTGATCTTTGCTGGAGGTGGGGCATGTAGAACCACTGCAAAGAGACAGGAGGATACAGGCTCACCCGTGCAGGAGAAGGTGATGGGGAACATCGCCTCTGGGGAGCATACCTATGGGTACTCTTTGCTTGGGAATCAGGTGCTGAATTACTCCCCCAGGAACATCAAGCAACCAAACCATGACAGGATGGTGCCCCAACAGACCCTGAAGTGCTGGTGGACCAAGCTGGGGTGGCAGGGCTGAAGGGGAGGGTAGAGCTCCCAGGACTGGGACAATTCCACTGGCCTAGGACAGTGCTCACAGAGGGGAAGACGTTCCCCACTGGGATGAAAGAGGGGAATAGCACAGGGTGAGGGGGCAGAGCAAGGGCTGCGAAAGGGGAACAGGCGGCTTGACAACAGCCACGGATGAGACACATGCCCAGGCCAAAAGCCCCTCAGTGACGGGAGATAAGCCTGGGCACTGCAGGCATTGGCTGCCTCCCTGAGCCGTGAGGCAAGGAACAAGGGGGCTTGACACCCTGGAGCTCCAAGAGTTTGTAAGCAGGACACAGTGACCCGCTTGGCCTTGCAAGGGCATACCCAGGTCCCAATTAGCTGGCCAGAGAGTTGGCAAGCAGCTAAATAGGAGCCACCTTCCTCCAGCCAGGGTACTCCAAGGGGATCTAGTCCCAGGGTCCCATAAATGTATGAGTTCAAGTGGCAAACAACCCACTAAACCCAAATCCTTCCCAGCTCCCCCAAGCCCACTCGCTATACATAATTTTAAACCGAGTAATATATGCTTAACCTAATTGATTTCTAAAAGCAGGCACTCTAGAAAAGGGAAAGTGCCTCAGAGATCTTTACCTAAATAGTGCCTGCAGCAGAGAGCCAAGCCAAATCGGAAGTGGAGTATTAGCTTCATGCAAAGTCTAAACATGGCCCGACTACAGCAATAGCTCCAGGACAACTGTTCACAGCTTGCCAGGTAATTAGCTGCTCCCCTAATTTGTCAAAACCTTTAAAGAGCTACTGACTCTCCTCTCCACCCCCAAACAAGGGCCCAGCACAGCTGGTACCAAGGGCATAAACCACCCCCCCCAAGGAGGATTTGAAACATAAAGCCCAGTGCTGAGCCAGCACAGCCCCCCCCACACCTTCCACCCCTTCCCAAGCCCAAGATTTATCCCCCTCCACCTACCCCCCTCCTCAGAGAGGTTTTGCCACTCTCGGCATTTCCAGCCTTAATAGGGGGCTGGTGCAGCAGTGGCAAAGCCTGGGCACCCCATGAGCTGCAGGGAATTGAAGGGGAACTGGCTTTGGAAGGGCTCCAGCTGCCTATTGCATGCATGCTTCTCCCTAACAGGCTTGGCGTTGTTGGAACCGGTTGTTTTTCCGCCAGCCATACAATGGGGTCTGGTTATTCATTGAGGGGGAAAAAAAAAAAAAAAAAAAGCAGTCTCCGAGCAGGCACCACCCTCCATTCACAAACAATTTGGAGCACTCCATTCATGTGGCCAGGAGAAAAAAAAAAAAAATTTCCCCAGAGCTTAGCACTGCCATTCAAGAAAAGGGAAACGAGCCTTAAGATCCTAACAGAGACCAGCTGGCCAAGCCCGGACTTTGTGCAACGTTTGGATTCCTTACACAAACACTGTGGGGCCAGCCGGCACTGCTCAGCAAGACACGCTCTTGCTGCCAAACTCATGGCCAGCCTGGGCAGTGAGGCAGGAGCATCAGGTGGCACGAGCCAAGGGGTCACCAAGACCAGTGGTGTGTCTCTCAGGGGAAGGAGGTGGTTTTGGGTGCCCAGTGGCAAGTAGAGAGGCAGGGAAGGTGGCAGGAGGGTTCACAGGGAAAGGGATGTCCTGCCCAAGTACCCAACACCTCAAAGGCACGTTGGGTACACAAGCACTTTGAACTTTTCTGGTCCCACGCTCAGCATTATAATTACAAGCTAAAAAAAAAACATATATAAAAATAGGCAGTGGGAGTAGCTTAAGTACAGGCAGGGTTGGAGAACACACCTTGGCACACCCACACCAGGACAGAGCCACAGGAGCACCTGTGGGTGCCTGATGGCCCCTCTCTGGGCTGCTTTAGCCCCTGGGGATGGAAGGACCCCAGTGACACTGGGCAACGGGACATGACATGCATGCTGCTGCTGCTGTGCTTGGCCAGCAAGGTGGCACAACCAGGAGGGGAAGACATGGTGGGGGAGCTCAGGCATACCCCTCCAGTGCTGTGCCACCAGCCAAGCTAGAGATGCCCCAAAACATCAACCTTCAGCCAAGAGGTTTCCCGTGGGAAAGATGACACCCCAAAGCTGTTTGGGGCCTTGAATTGTCAGTGAATCCCTTGGTGGGGGACAGGGCAGGTTGTTCCCAGTCATAAGCATGATGGGACCTCCAGGCTGAGCCTGGAAGATGCTGGCTTTGCCGGTAGCACCCACTGCACGAGCCACAGGAAAGGCAACCAAATCACCATCTCCAGCCCAGCCACTGGCTGGGGACCCTGACATCCACTCAAGCCATTACCTGGGAGCTGAGCTCCCTGTCTGCCCCTCCATGCCCTAGCGTTATAGGACACACCCAAGGTCACACCAGGAGAGGAGCCAGAAATAGAAGCCAGGCTCCCACTTTCCTTTGTTTAAACAACTCTTCCTCCGAAACAAACCTGCTTGCATTTCAGTGCCTAAGACACCCCACTCTGCACCCTGCCCATGCCTTTAGCCTGTGCAGGGGGCTACAAGTCCCCTAGGAATAAACCCCTGCAAAAGGCAAAGCCTCTTGTGGTGCTTGATCTCCCCAGTGTGACCCCATCACATCCCAGTTATTTAAACAACTGATCAAGATAACATTGTACATATATCCTTCTCCCCAGGACTGCATGGCCAGTGAACCCACATCTATGCCTGGCCAGGGATGTGGCATGATGGCCAGTGCAGACTCTGCAGGAGGCACCCACAGCCTCCTCACCTTCCTAGAGGAATCTGCTGCCTCCCTGGGTAGCTTATAGGCACCAAATCCAGCCTCCTGCTGCTCAGTCCAGGTTGCCGAGAACAATGCACCCCCTTATTTGGGGGCACACTGCTTTCCTCATCCCCACAGCAGGACTCCCTCCCCAGCGCAGTGACCTGCTGCATTCCAGCATGTTATGGCTCTTTGCCACCAAAGCCCAACTTTAAGCCTGTGTCTGCCAGGGACCTCAGCTACAAAAAAATCAGGAAGAGCAAGTGGGTAGCAGCCAAGCTGTGGGCAGCTGCCATGCAATGAGGGTTTTAAGCAAGGTGTAAAATGGTGCTGCAGTTCAGAGCAACTCTGAGACTCAACATGGTACACATGGGGACATTCACCATGGCATCAGGGTCAAAATTGAGCCTAGTCTGTCCCTTGTTGCTGCTGTGCTGAGGAAACTTGGCCCTGGAAATGCCAGGGACATGGGGCAGGAGATGGAGCCAGATTGCTCAGCATTAAAGAGAGTGGCGGCTTCCTCAGGGAAAAGACACAAAGTAACACAACTATGGGAACAGAGTGCAACGCATGTCTGCAAACATCCATGTGGACTAGGGAAGGATTTACCTTTCCCCAGGAGCTAACAGGCATTGAACCCCATGTGATCCCCAGCCTGGGAAAGAATCACGTCATGGCTAGTGAAAGCAGGTTCAGAACCAGAGTAACATGAGAAAATGGGGGCAGAAAGCTGCAAGCTAAGGACTCTCCTCTTGAGGCTGTCCCCAATGTCAGTATAGAAGAGCTGGACTCTGTCCCCTCCCATCCCAGTCTGAGCCCTCCGACAGCTGGCAGAGCCTCCTGTGCAGCAGCAAGGGAAAACTTTGCTTTCTCTCCCTGGGAAACTTAAGGAAGGTTATTGTAACAGGTAGTCACACAGGGAGATCTCCTTTCAAGTGACAAAGTCATTTCAATGCCAGGTTTGCAGAGGCCAAGCAGGTCAGGAGAACATTTTAAGAATCTTGACCAAATGCCTTTTTTTTTTTTTTTCTTTCCTGCATCACCCAGAAAAGTTTGTCTTTTCTCTTTGAGCTCTTCAGGTTACAAGGAAACAAGAGACTGCCAAAAGGTACTGGAAACAGCTTCAGCTCTAAGAGCTACCCTCCCACGCACGCTGCAGTTTCTACTGCTCCAAGCAAGAGCTGCTGGGCTGCACTAGGATGTCAACAGCCAGTTGCGTTTCTGACTCTGGGCTTGCCTTTTATCTCAGGAGAGACAAGGAAAAAAAGCGCTTCTGAAACTTGGGCTGTCTGGAACAGTTTAATGGCAAGCTTCCCACTCAGAATTAATCAAAGAGCAATAATTAACATGCATTTACTGTAGGAGAAGATACCCTTGCTGCATGCTGTGACAAAGCTGGAATGAAAAAATCTGTTCGACTGCAGGCTAAATTTGATTTCCTTTAAGTTCTGTAGCTGTCTGGCTCAGCAGAAAAACCCAGCCACCAACACCAAGCTACTACTTCTGTTTGCCAGGTAACGACTCAAAACATCCTGATCCCCTCCTCCCCCTCCAACTAAGCCTTCAATGCCAGAACCAGCGCCCAAGAGTCACACAAGAACCACACGTCATTAGCGAGCCCCTGCCCTTGCCACTAACCCGTTCCAGCAACGAACCGCGGCTCAGAACCAACTCTTGTTCTTATGCAATTCAAGAGGGACTGCATTTTCACTGGCTTCCTTTTAAACATGCTTGCTTGCCAGTGATTAATGCTGCTTAAAGCAGCTCAAGTTTCACCACTCAGGTCAGCTCTTGCCAAAAGTGCTGGGCCAGGACTGTAAAAAGCTCCAGAAACTGCAGAGGTTGTGGCTAACCAAGAGCCCAGCACAGGCTCCCACATCCACTTGAAAAGGAAAAGAAGCGTTTATAAGCAAATCAACATTACTACCACCAGGCAGGGAGTCTCAGAGGAGCCCAGAGATCAGTTAGGGATATTTCCATGCATTTGGCTATAATTTGCCCCATTTACAAAAGATGAGACATTGCAAGTTTGATCACGATAAACCCAAACCACTCATGCTTTCTCCTAAAAGTCTGTGATTTCACTATTTCAGCCCCAGCAACGCCTGCTTTCCCAAGGAAGTGGCTCCAAACCCAGGACAAGGCTTTGTGCAGGCAGCTAAATATTTATACCCAGAGAACAAAAACCCAGAACGTTCACTTACAGTTGTCAGACTGAAAATCTGGGACAAATTGTTCATCATCAGGGACCTGAGCTAAAAAAACAAAACAAAAAAGTGGTTTTATAACACTTTTGGTTCTCAAAAAACATGTGCACAGAGAGATTTTACATGGCAAAAGGCGGAGGTGAAGACTTGCCTTCAGCTAGCCAGGCCTCTTGGAGCTGGCTGAGATCCTGGAAGAGCTCTGGAACAGAGTGAAAGACTTATGTGGTCCACAGAAGAATAAATAAAACTGCCATTACTTGCAGGACTATTTCTAAAATTACAAACGCAAGGACAGCAGTCTCACGGGGCTGCCCAGGCCAGCTTTGCCTACCTTCTGAGTCCTGAGCCAGGTCGGTCTCCAAAAATTTCCTTTTCCTATCAGACCCCGGCCGGCCTCGGCCCTCCTCTGTGAAGGACTTCTGCAAGGACCAGCGCAATAACAGCCTGTGAGGGTGGCAGCCCCCCAAGGAGGAGGTGGCCCCCAAGGGCAGAGCAATGCCTCCAACGTCGGGGGAGGCCCAACAGGGAACAGGTTGGCGACCACAGGGCAAACTTACCCCAGGGCCCATGAAGGGAACCTGCTGGTCGTAGAAGCCGTCCATTGCGCGGGGGAGGCAGGCAGTGCCTCCGGCCCGCTCAGCATCGACGCCGGCCCAGGAAAGGGGATCCCGCCCTGACTCCGGCAGGTGCGCGGCTAGGGGGTGGAGAGGGGGTCAGGTTCAGGCCCCGGCTCCTGCCACCTCTCGGGGCTGGCTCGGTGCGGGACCGCCGCGCCTCCCCGGGGAGCCGGCCCGCTCCTGCCGTAGCGGGTAGCGGGCGCCCAGCTCGTGATGTCACCTAATTTCTATAGAAACGACCGTGACATCACGCGCCGCGGGAATGGGAGGAGGGAGACCGACAGAGCCGCTCCACTTCGCTTCGCCTCCCTCCGCCCCTGCCGGTGCTCCGCGCTGCAGGGCCGCGCCGCGGCCGGGCCCATTCCCACGCCGACCCGCACGCCCCATTCATAAACTCCACCCCCCGCCTCCCCCGCGCGCGCTCGCGCGCGCCCCCCACCATTCATACCGCGCGGCCCGCGCCATTCATAAACACCGCCTCCGCCCCGGGCCGCGCTGCGCTTCGCCGCCAAGCCCCGCGTACCCAGCCGGGTCGTCGCGGAGCTCAGCCGCCGCGGAGCGAGCCTCGGCCGGGACTGGGACCGAGGAAGGGGCCGCTCCGCGCCCGAGCACACCGCTACCGCTCTGCAACGGCCCGCAGCCACCGAGCCAGAAGCCTCCGCCGTGCCCCGCCCCGTGCCGCGCCGCTTGTTTACCCTCCGCCCCGGCCAATGGGGCGCCTCCGCTGAGCCATCCTCGCCGTCTGATTGGCTGCAGTGCCGCTGTACGCCCGCCCGCGCGCCTCTCCGCCGAGCACCATTGAGGTCGTCTGGGTGGGAGGGAGCGGCGGCAGCCAATGGGCGCGGCATGATTTGTGTGGCTCTGCCGAGAACGTTTCTCATTCATAAAAAAATAGAAACGGGAAGAGGTTGGCGGGTGGGGTTGGGGCAGCGCATGCTTTAAAGGGGCCGCGGCCCGTCCCAGGAGAGGGGCCTGAGAGCGGAGGTTTGTTAACGGGCGGCCTTGTGGGGGTTGGTGGGCCAGCCCAGGGGGTCGGACCTGGGGCAGGGTACCTGCTCCCTGCATGCCTGCCCAAGAACCTACTGCACAGCAAGCGCTGCAGATGGGATACACCTCGAGGCTCATATGCCATGGGGTCCCCTCTGCTTTCTGCGGAGGCATGGGTCCCCCTGCCACCCAAGCCTGAGCGTCGGCTCTGGCAGTCTTTCCCCTGCCGGCACTCTGTCGCTGGGTTCGCCTTTGAGATGAGCTCTTTGGAGGAAAACGTAGGAAAAAGTTCCCACCTGCAGGGGCTTTGAGGCTGCCCCAGCCAGGGATTCCCCTGAGCAGGTTTGTGGACAAAGCCCTTGCAGAACTGCAAATAACTCAGAGGATTGGGAGTTGGTTAAGGACAGAGCCGTGCTGTTGGGGGCCTGCCAGGCCCCCCGATCTGGATTTGCTCTGCCAAGTGCCTCAGTTTCCCCTTCTGTAACTGAAGATGGTGAGACATGCCGTGGAGACCTGCCTCTGGCCACTTGTGGAGGACGCAGCAGGTTGCACAGGATAAATGAACTGCGTGGAGGCCTCATGTTGTTGCAGAGTGAGACTGGGAAATTACTGCTGAAGAAGGGAAAAACAAGGGATAGGGCTCAGTTGCATTCTGCTCTGCTCAGCTTGGGAAGGAGAGGAGCCTTCTGCTTGGAAGATACGCACGGTTTGGGAAGGCTGTTGGTAAGGGCTTGTCCTCACCATTTTGAAATCCTCAGCCTCAGGGCTTCGTGGTGTCCTGGGAGGGCTGCCCAGCATGTCTCTGGGCTGCTGGTGGGAATTTCTCTCTCAGTGTTGGGGTATTGATGAGCTTCCAGAGTCCTCTAGGGCCACGAAAATCCCCCAGCGATGACGCTGGTAATGGCAGGTAACTTGTCCTGGGTGAAATCAGGGCGGAGGGGAGGGCTGCCAGGATAAAGAGCCAACTGGGTGCCTGTGTGCAGGGGTGGGGGAAGCACGTAGAGGGCACGGGGTGTCCTTGGCACCCAGCGACCACTCCTAGGGGGCTCTGCAGGCGCTGGCACTCTCATGCAGGCAACCAGGATTAAATCACCTCTGGTAAAATTAGCAGATGACACACGGGTGGGCGGGTGGCAAAACCTGGGCTGGGGAGCAAGGCTGGCTGCTGGAGATGAGCCAAGTCATCGCAGAGCTAGGCACAACCGGTGACACAAGGTGGCCTCGGTCCTCACTGACCAGGGGCTGCTCACCACCCCTGGGCCTCTAGCTGCCATGCAGCATGGGGAGAGGCAATGGGGGCCGAGCACAGATGTGGGGCAGGCAGGTGGGAGGCTGCAGGGGTGCCTTGGGAAGAGCCAAAGCCCCTGGAAAGCCAGGGCTGGGAGCAAGGATGGCGACTGGTGCATGCTAAAATTAAAGCCCACTCTGGGGGGGAAAAAAAAAAATTGCAGGGTCCAAATTTAGCCAGTTGCAGCTCCTGCCGAGTGTTGCTCCATCACGGCTGCTGCTGACAACACCCCTTCAGCCCCAGCGCCCCAAATCAGGCACCTCTCATTTGAGTCCCTAAAGGTGGGGACCCCACCCCTGGCCAGGAATCAGGGAACGCCAGTGCACCCCAGGACCAGCCGACTGTTTAATCACCATCTTTATTTGAGGCAAGCCCACAGCAGTTCAGGTGTATACACAACACGTGCTATGCTACGGGCACCATTCCCACGCAGGCACCCGTGGCTATGCACGTGGTGGGAGGACAGGGCTGGGGCTGGGCTGGGGCTGCATGGGAATGGGGTTCCCCAGCTCTCAGAGGTCCCCCAGCATGGCACTGGCTCAGTGGGCACTTGAGCACTGGCACTGGTGCTTTGAGCTAGGAAAGGTGTTTGGGAGCTGCTGCTCTGTCCCATGTCCTTTGAGAGATGAATGGGCTGAGCTGGGAGACACCAAGGGGGATGGGGTGTTTCAGAGCCTTGCATGCCCTCCGGCTGCATGGTGTATTCTTCCCCAGAGCTGGGGACAGCTGGGCTGGTGTCCCAGCCTCTGCAGGTCCCTGCCTGGGCTAGAGACCTTTGCACTATTGGAGTAAGGAGGTTGTTAGGCCCATTGACCCGTGGCTTTGGCATGGCTGGAGCAGACCAAAGCTGTATTCCCCTGGGGGAGGTGGCAGGGACTGTTTCACTGATCTTCAGAAGGGGATGTCTCTCTAGCAGAGCCCATCACAGGGTGTTGGTGTGTCATCATTTTGCTGGCCCAGGCTGGTGGCCCTGGGCTCCCTGTGCCCTGCAAGATGGGTCTGAGTGCTCTCCCCTGGCTTTGAGCTCAGATGAGCACTCCTTGCCCCCAGCACGCTGCTGGTCCCATGGGTGCAGGCATGGTGCCCACTTGCTTCCCCTGGTTCTGCCACCACTGACAGCACACCACAGCAGAGAGACCTGAGCACTGCTTTTTGCCTGAAGCCCAGCAACCTGTGACCAGGTGTAAGGGGCAGGCCTGTGGTGAAAACTGTTGCTGATTCCATCCAGGCACTTTCTAATCGTAGCCCAGGATAAAACCCCAGGTTGAAGCCATGTGGGCAGGGAAATGGAGCCAAACCTGCTTCTATAAATGCTGCTGACCTCGTGTATTTTCATCCCATGGATCAAAACCATCACCCCACCTGCCAGCAAAGCTCTAGAGATAGTTGAGGGGGTTTTTTTTCCCCCTGCCCAAGCATGGGGGCTGGTACAGCTGCTGGTGGGGAGGTGCTGGGGAAATGGAGGCTGCTGGTCTGTGGCACCCAGGGTTTATTTGGCCTAGCTCCCATATGCTTTCATCTGGCTACTCATTAATGGCTGCCCTGGGTGATGAGGAGGAGGGTAGATTTATGCATCATGGGCGGAGGGTGCCTGTGCACACAGGTCAGAGCTCCAGTGAGTTGCGGCAACCTCTGTGCCCCACTTGCTCCATGGCACAGGGCCCCCTCCTCATGGCTTCTTGGCTACCGCCAGCAACCTTCTGCAAGCAGGTCTCTGGGCATCCCACTGTAGTGAGCACCCGTCCCCCTACTCACCCCTGCCCTGCCAGCACTGGTGCAGAGGGCAGGAGGAGAGGGAGCCATGACAGCCCACCAGAGCATCCTCCTGCACCTCACATGAGGGGGACTTGTGGGCTGGGGGCCCCTGGAGTGCTGTTGCCTCCTCCCATGTCAGCAGGGCCCTACAGCCACTGCCAGAAACAGCCCTGAGCTAAAGCTTGAAGGGGCACACAACAGCACTGTCCCTGCCTGGGGAGGGTGACAAGCAGCTCCCTTTCAGATCACTGTTCACTCTGAAACCTAATGATGACAGCACCCTCTGCACTGCTAGGAAGAAGCTATTAAATGAGGACCTGCAGCATGAGGAGGGACCTGTCGCTGGGGAGGACAGGGCAGACTTGTCCCAGCCAGGGCTCTCTGCTCTGTGGCAGAGGCATAGTGGGGACAAGTAGCAATTTTTCTGGTGGCAGCAACATCCACAGGGCACACACCACTCCTGGCTTGCTCACAGTGGCTCAGTAGCCTCCACCAGACCTGAGGGAGATGCCTGGGAGTGGGGGCTGATTTGAGATCCAAGAATCCCTGCACGCAGGGCCACCACAGGAGGCAGTGGGTGCCTGCAGAAGGCACCAGCAGCCCTTTCCATGGTCCTGCTAACTCTCTGCTCCTAGGAGCACAGTGAAGTGGGGCACACATCCAGACTGCTGCCTCCATGAATTCATCTGTTTTCTGGTCCCCATTGCATCCTGGGTAGAAGCCACATCCTGCAGTCTGTCCCCATGTGCCTCGTGGTGGGACACATGGGTTAGGCCACCAAAACCTGCCCATGCACCCTGGATGGGTTCCAGTAGCCAGCTGGGTGAGGAGAAAAGGAACGGTTGGGTGGTGAGCAGAGGGCACCCTGGCAGTTGGAGGAGACCTGGCTGTGCAGAAACTGAGGTGCAACAGCTCTGCCCCGCTCCCTGCAGCCATCTGGGAGCATTGAAGGCAGCACTGGATGCTGTTGCGAGAACATGGGCCTAGCGAAGCACAGGAGATTTGTAAAAAAGTGGAAGGGGACACTTCCAAGTGAGAAGAGCTTCTGGATGACTTGTCCCCAGGGTCTCCAGCCCCTGGCACAGGCTGGCAGGCTTTAGGAGAAAGGAAAGTCCATATGGCAGGAGGTGCCATAGGGAACAGCCAGCAGAAAAGGGAAATGGCGTTCACATCCAACCTGGGCTCATAAAAAGAAGTTGACCCCCAACATCCCCCCAAAGTTTGCTAAATAAATACACAAATATGAACACGAAGTCTAAAGCCAGGGCACGGGGGTTTCCCAGAATTGTCAGGTCCCCTCAAAATTCCTTTTTTGCTGTTTCCACATCAAAACATGGTCTCCTCCCATCCACCCCGCACTTGTCCCCCTGGTCCAGGCACTATCTGTCCCCAGCCTGTCCCATGCCTCGTGGCTCCCAGGGTCAGCAGTGAAGGCTGTCTTTTCATCTGCTTAAAATCCAACCCAGAAACACTAGCCAAAGGCATGGTAGAGACTGTCTCTAGGCTAAGACAGGAGGCAGTGCAGCAAAGCATCGAGTGTCCTTCAAGAGGATTAAAAATAAATAAGTGAAGCTTAGGGTTTTCTCAGGAGTGTGTTCATTTGCAGCTCTGCTGGGGTGGGCAGGGGAGTTATTTAAATAAAGGGGAAAAAATAAACACTCCAGTGCTGCTCTGGCAAATGCGCTCCCTGCACGTTGGTCTGCTTTTGCCCACTGCTTCCATCCTGACTGGAGAGAAAAGGCTTGCAGTCCTTGGAAAGAAGCCTCCAAGACCTTGCCAGGACAAATCATCCCTGCCGGGCTTTGGGGGTGCGTTTTCTCTCTCTGCTGTGGTACAGGGATTTGGGGACTCCACGCAGCAGGTGGATGTGTGGGACACCAGGTGCCTCCGGGCCATGGCTCCTTGCACATTGCTTAATCTCAAGTTCGGTTCCTTCTCTTCAAGAAAAGGAAGCTGCTCTTCTGCGGAGGGCCCAGCAGCATTGGCACTTGGCTTTTATGCGTAATTTTAACCTAAAAAGTGAAAAACCCAGCTCAGTAAGGGGCTCCTTGGCTCTGATCCCCCCAGGCAACCCCCAGCCTGGGAACCCTGGGGAGCCAGCCAAGCAAGCCAGGAGCAGCCCAGCACCCAGCACCAGGGCAAGGAGCCGCTGCTGCCCACTACCAGGTTGTTAAATGCTTTGCTGCATGGGACTAACAGCTCCAGAATCACATCTAGGCAGCTCTGGGATTGGCGGAGGCTTTCTTCTCTGGGCAAGCTGTCTGCGAGATGGTGGGGGACCCCACTGCAGCCCCCGTGGGAAGAGATGTTGCTGCACCCACACACACAGCAAGGGACAAGAGAGTTCATGTCCCCACAGCTCCCGTGATGGCTTGCCATGAGTTCAGGGCCAGTGTGGGTGCACACAGAAGTCACAGGCAGCCGGGCTCTGTGGCCACCCACCAGCAAGCACAGGAGTCTCCCTCCAGTTCCAGAGGTTTTGCCACACTGCACAAGGAGCTGAGGCTGCCCGCCATGCTGCCAGCCCCTGCCCGTCCCATCTCTCTGTGCTGTCAGTCCCCGCCTCCCTTGGGTAACTGCAGCAGAGCTGCCCCCTCCCTGGGGACTCACGGTGCAGGATGGCTGCATCCAGGGCTCCCCATCCACCTGCATGGGCAGCAGCTTGGCCGTCCTGCAAGGCACAAAGAGAGGGAACACAGGGTGACACAGGCACCAGCTTTTGCTGTTGGTCGAGCGCTCGGCTGGGATGGGGACAAATACCTAATGGTGACGGACGAACACTGGGCCAGTCTCTTCCCAGCGCTCTTCAGCCCTGTGTAGATCTGCCCCATCTCCATTGCGCCCTCCAGTCCCACCACCTCCAGGAGCTGGTCGCTCAGGTCTGCAAGAGAGAGGGATCCAAGTCAGTAGCCCCATCCCTGGGAATCCCCTGACTTCTGCCATCATCTGAAACATCAGGGCCAGCACCCCAGGGATGCTGGTTGCCCTGGAGGGCAGTGGAGCTGGTGGCATAGTGGGGATATGTCCCAATGTGCTTCATTGCCTGAGACCACTGAGCTGGGCGTTTGCAGCACTGGCCAATGCTGCTGTCCAAAATCCCTAGAGCAAAAATACTTCTTGTCTGAAACAGTGCAGGGTGGCAGCCTGGATCCTCAACAGCTCTTCAACTGCTTGTTTGCAGTGTTTATGAAATGGCAGCAGAACCTCTCCTGTGTGACCTGGGGCACTATGGCACACCTCTCCACCCCACCCCCCTCCCCCAGGAGCTGGGATGCATGGGGGAGTCCTCCCTGGGATGGATCTGCTCAAATCCCAGGGCACTGCCTTTTTTTCCAGCTCCTCCTGCTTTTCCAGGCCACCAGCAAAGGTGCCCAACATCAAGGCAACTTGTTCCATCTCTCACACCCTTCGGGGTCTTCTTTCATGCCTGATGGAAACATCTCCAGGGTAAGCACCCTGAGCACCTGCCCATGCCCTCCTGCACCCCTGCAAGTGGAGATGTGCCCAGGGGACCAGCCCTGATGCCTCTTGCCACGCTTTGGAACCAGTCTTTGCTCTGCCCTGCTCTTTGCTGCCCATGCCCATGTGCTGACCCAGTGAGGACCAGCCAGTGACAGCCTGGGCACGGTCAGTGACACCGCTGACCTGGCAACCTCGTGGCAAGGGAGCTATTTCCCACACCAACCCTGGGCTGCGGGAGGTGGTGGGTGGAAAATACAGGCACTTTGCCTATTTTGCTGGCTTCTTTCTAACCCACCACGCTGTGCTGGGGAACCCTGCAAGCACTCTGGGCTGCCTGCACCCAGCCCATGTCCCAGTGGCTGCAGCAGTGCTGGCCACACCCAGGCAGGCAGCGCCACGCTCCTTCACCAGCTTGGCCAGATCTTTCTTGGGGTCACAAGACAGTGAGCCAATATCAACCCCTCCAGTACTATTGCTCCAGTGCCACATGCACTGAACTGTGGCTGGAACCAGTGGCTGCCCAGCATCTCTGTACTAACCCTGCCCACCCTATACAACCCATAAACCCCAGTTGCTGCCAGGCCCCGTTGCTTACCCTGCACGCAGAACTTTAGCTCCTTGGCATCGGTCACTGTGGCGTGCAGCTTCTCTGGTGCTTTCTTGCCCAGCCGGTTGTAGCCACGCTGCTTCTTGGTCTCACCCCAGAGGTTGGAGCCACCGTACATGCTAGGGATGTTGAGGACGGCGATGCCCTCTAGGGATGCATTGCTCAGGTCTAGCAGGGTCCCGTCACACTGCCAGGCACACATGGGCAACATCATGCCATGGGGTCAGGGGGAGCTGGTGCCCAGTACTGTGAAGCCCAGCCTTCTCTCCCCACCTGCCTACCGAAGGAGTGGGGCTCCCTGAGCATGCTGTGCTGCCATACGGTCCCCAGAGCAAACCTGCCCCAGAGTGGCACAGGCAGCCCCAGGGCAGCTGAGGATGGAGATGCAAAGAAATACCCCTGGCTTTGCTTTCCTAGGGCTCAAAACTACCACCTCTCCTTCCTTGGGCTGCTTTCCCCTCTATATTGATATGAATTTTACCAGACATCTGAGATGACAGTTTTGAAAAGCAAATTCCTTTGAAACCACATAAAAACCTCGGCTGGGCTCAGTGTTGCAACCCAATGTAGGAGACAATTCCACCTCAGCCCTGGAGCGACCTCCATACAAGCACCTCCAGCATGTGAATCCCCACTTCCCCTTGTTCAAATTTACTCCAAAGAATCAGAAAGTTTGGCTGCCCAAAAAAAAAACCTCAAACCAGTTTGTCTTCAAGCTCGATTTGGGAATTCGAAATTAGGCTGGAAGGAAATAATAGGAAAGGTGTCAGAGGAAAAAGTATCAGATTTTGGAGAGAAAACTGCAAGGCAGCACACAGAACTGGTATCCTGGGCTTTGCTGTCGTACAGCAGGACTGCCTCAGCTGAAAACTGCTTGTGAAAGGTAAAATAACTGTTGCCTGCAACTTTCCCACAGGGCTGGAAGCAGCAGCCATGGAAATGCATTTCTTAACTTCAGGTTTTATCACTCTTATGCTACCCAGATGACACTGGATCCCCTTTCTAGATAGCTCTGGAGAAAGCAGTCACTTTCCCATTCAACTGTATTTTCTCTAAAGCATTTTGTATTTTCCTTTACACATCTGCTCTCTACCTGCCACGCTACGCTTCAGCAAATACCGGCACATTTTTCCTTGCATTATGGTGATGCGACAGCATTTCTGCCCTGTCTTGCTTTGCCAAGAGGAATATGAATGGGCTGATGAACCCCCGCTGCCGCCTTGGCTCCAGTTATTTTCCTCCAGCAAAGAGTAAAGGTCTTGAGCTTATTTTTAATACGCTGTTGGTAAGCACTGAGCATGCCAGCTGCACATGTGCGGAGCTGGGTGCACACGTGAGAAGATGTCTTTGTATGTTCAGATCTGCTCTGCTTCCCCTAATGCTCTGACACCTTATTTTTAGCCTCATGTTGAAAGCAAAAGGCAGGCATCTTCTCACTTGGGAGTGAGGAGCTGCTCCCCAATGCTTGTAAAGGATGTAAATCCCTTATTTCTCAACATGTTTTAATGATGTTATGATTTGTAGGTACAGAAAAGACCCTAACACTGAGCGGCAGATACCGACCGAGAGGGCTCCACTAAATAAGGTATCCCACGTCTGGCCAAGCATCGCCCCCAACTGCAGGCATCTTCCCTGCCTGCCTGAAAGGCAGTGGGTACTGACTAAGCCATGGTGGGATGGGACTGAGTTGATCCGTGGCTGCCTGGGCTGTGGGAGCCCGTTCAGGGTGGACAGGACCACAGCCGCCCTCCTGCTCGCGCACATGTGAGCAAGGAGCGATTTTTCCCTGCATAGCCCTCTCCTGTTAGCATGCCAGCAAGCTACAATGGGCTCTTTGAGCAGGGGCAGCTGACAGCGCACTGGCAGCGATGCTGGAAGTAGAAATTTGCAGCTGGGGAAAAAGCAAATTCATTTCCAGGAGCTGTAGGGGAACGAGTGCCAATTTCCAAAACAAAACTGCCATTTCTCTGCAAGGCTGACAGTTGCCTGGGAGCCGAAGGGAGGACAGGCTGCCGCTTTCAACTTCAAATACTGTGGGATTAACACTTTCCTGGCTGTGCAGTGCAGACGGTGCCAACATGCACCTCACAAGGAGCAGAGAGGCACCTTGCACCCATCTCTAGCAGCATGGAACCCCACAGACACGGACTTTATCCGCTCCGAAATGCTGGTGCACAGCCCGTGAAGGGGGTGAGATGGCTGTGTCCCTGCTCCACTTCCTTCCCACCAGCTGCAGAGGGCACAGGTATCCCCTTCAGGCTTTAGGAAGGCTGAGACTCCCCACCTAGAAACAGGCTTCAAAGTCCCTCAGCCCACGGCCACACCTGCCACATCAACAGCTCCCCGGGCTCTGCCCACACTCTGCTCTCTATCCACCACCAGCAACCCTGCGCCCACTGCCTGGTCTGAATCAAATGAGCCCTTTGCAGCAAGTGCTGGTTTCTTCCCCTCTCCCTTGAGCCTAAGTTATAAAAGGGTCATTTATGCAGAGATAAGGAGAGGAGGAAGTTTACAGCAAAGCACAGCCCAAACCCCCCAGCAGGAGTGGAGAAATGACAGCGCTCTTAGCAACCATGGTCCCTCCTTCCCACTCTAATTAAAGGCTGTTTCCATTTCATCCAACGAGGGCTGGGAGCAGACATGAAGTTCATGGCAAGAATATCCCAGGCACGCTCTCAAATACAGCTGGAAAGGGGGGGTAAAATACAGGGCTATTCTTCTGCCTGCAGCTGGCCAGCTTTACAGCAAGTGCCATGCTCTGGAAGAGCAGCTCCTGGCAGCCATTGCATCCTCCTGCTGCCGTAAGGGGTCAAAGCTGCCATGGCACCCTCTCCCCAAACAGCCAAAAAGCCCTGCGTGAGACACCCATGGGTGACATGTCCCAAAACCCCTTTGTGCTGCTGCTGGAGCCAGGGACCATCTCGGGAAACCCACCTCCACCTCGACATAGTCATGGAGCTTCTTGCAGGTGGCCGCAAAGGTCTCTGACGTCCCAAATTCAAAGTACCACAGCTTGTTCTTCATCCTGGGGCACAGAGACACCTCAGCATACTGCTTGGGAGTGACATCTTGCCCCAATCACCCCCAGGTCAGCCAATGGCAAGATGGACTGCCAGAGACTTTCTGGTGCTGTTGAGATGAGGACACAAGGCATCAGTGGGGACACGAGCCATCATGGGGAGGGACTGCTGGCATCACAGCTCCAGGGAGCTGTGCTGTGGGACAGGAAGTGGCTCAGGTGGACCTGGCTCTGACAGCCAGTGGAGGGGAAGGATACAAGTGCTGGGTGGTCCCTCAGCATGGGATGGGGTGCCCCAACCAGCCTTCAGCAGAGCTGAGCATGAGCTGTCATCTCTTGATGGGGCTCCTGGGGATGGGGTGCTCAATGCAGGGGATGTCCCGCACTTCAGCACTCTGCCTCGCACCCTCCCAGCACACTGCCAGGCAGCCCCTGACCACTGCTCATCCCCTGCATCAATTGTTGTGCCAGTCTTCAAGGAGGAACTGTAAGCCGAAGGGAGCTGAATTTCAGACCAGAGCCAGATGCTTTGGCCCATTCAAGGTTCTTCTAGCATGTATTTCTGAACATGGGGATGGGGATCACAAGCCACTGCTCCTGCTGCCATCATGCCATTTCCATGCACCCTGAGCACAGCGGGAACAAGCTGCAATCTGCTGACTGCCCTGCCCTCACTGCCTGGCCTGCCCTTGCCAGTCCTAGAATTCATAGCTAATTGTAAAGCATGAATAAACGTAATTGGGTACATGGCCAAGTTTGAGCAGCCTGCCACGCTGCACAGAGCCTGAAGAAGCACCCCAGATCTCTACCATGCCCAGGCCCTGCTCCCTGGCCATGCCTGGCATGTCCCCTGCCCATCCCCTAAGGTCAGTCAAACACTGCGCTGTCTTCTCAAGGCTGGCCCATGAGGAGAGGGGCCAGAGGAGTCTGGTGGGAGTGGAGCAGGCTCTGGCACGTCCCCTCAGTTCAGTGCATGGCAGCGGTGGGCTGTCTCCCCTCACCCAGCTTTGAGGGGGGACCACAGGTAGCCCTTACCTGCTATTGAATTTCTCAGGGTGCTTTTCTCGCATGATGTGGAAGCGGTGGGCAATGGAGGCATCCTGCAGGGAGAGGGAGCACAGAGAAGCTGTCAGCACAGCAGGAAAACAGAAACCCCCCTATGCAACCCACCAGCATGCGCCAGGATATGGGGGGTCAGCTCTTCACCCTTGCCATCAGGCCCCATGGCACAGGGGCACAGCGTGGGGGCCATGCCGAGGCGATGGAGGCACCCTAAGCTAGGCTGCTTGCAAAATGCTGAACAGGCTTGTTAAGCAAGACATAAACAGTGCATTTGGCCTCCTTCAGTCATCATAGGGGCTCCACATGGTGGTCACGCTGAGGCAGGAAGGAAGGGCTGCCAAAAGGGCAGTGAGGCTCTGGGGACGCTCCAGGACCCTGCACCAAAGCAGCTCTCCTGAAACTCATTGCAACCTCTCCTGTGGAGAGTGGGAGGTGTTTAAGCCTGACTCAGAAACTGTCACCAGATGCCACCTGCAATGACATTAACAGGAGCTGATGTGAAACTAGAAGCATCCAGCAGTGCTGCTGAGTGGGTGATCCACACCGTGGTGGTACTGCTCAGGCACCCATGGCCCAGGACAAAAATGCTGCAAGCCCCTGGAGAGAGAAGTGCTTTCCACTTTACCATTCCCCTGAAGCCTTGCTGCTCCCAGGATTGACTCCTGGCACTGGGGAAAGCCCCCGTGACACAGGGCTGTCACCTTTCCCAGGCTCCCTAACCTTCCTGTTAGGAAATCATGGGGGAACATGGGTCTGAGCACCAAAGCGGGGCTTTGCTGATGGGTGCCATCTTGGCAAAAGCTTCAGGAGGGGTGTCCAGCAGATTTCAACCCATCCCTGAGACCCCAAACTTCCCTGAACCTCATTTAAGCTCCTTGCACATTTTCTCTTGCAACATTCCTGCCTGTTTATGCATTTATGGGCTGCCATTACAAGTAACAATAAAACCAGAAAAACAATGCCAGGAGTTGGAGGGAGGTTGAGAACGTGAGCAAGAAGAGCAGAGAGGGAGAGATCTTGGCTTGGAATATTGTGCTCGGTTTGGCTAGGATAGGGTTAATTTCCACAGGCAGGATAGCCAGACAGAACCAGCCAATGGGATATTCAATATCATAGTGACATCATGCCCAGTACATATATATATATATACACACATATATAAGTACATAAGGCAAGGCTAGTGCGGAGGTGGGAGCAGGGGGAAGAGGGGGTGGGTGACAGTTTCAAACAGCAGTGCTGGGTAGTGTAGAGGTGACAAGCAGTGCCTTGTGTATTACTCGCTTTGTTTTTGTTATTATTATTGTTTCCTCTCTTGTGGTGATGTTCAAGTAAACTCTCCTTATCTTAACCCACTTGGTTTTACCTTTCGTTCTCCTCCCCTGCCCCAGGGGTTAGGAGTGAGAGAGCGGCTACATGGTGTACCCCACCCGGCTGGGTTCAAACCACAACAGACTCAAGCTCAAATGTAGTTTCACCAAACACTTAGAAAGGCTTATGGTCTCTGAGGAATGTCACCAGGAACCAGCCCCTGCTCTTGGGAATTAACTTGGGGCTGGCTCGGAAGAGGGCTGAAGATGAGTCTAGGAGGAGACAGTGAGGGAAGCACGAGGGCTGGCATCCCTCGAGTGCATCCGCAGGGCTGGATTACTCCAGCAATTTCAGGGCAGCTGAGGCATTTCCCATTGGCTGAATGGGAAATGACCCTGGGAATCCCCTGATCCAGGTGGGTTTCAGGCTGCAGCTGTACTGGGGACCCAGCTGACAGCTCCACTGTCCTCTGGAGCTCTTCCCTCTCAGGGGGCATAGCACGGCGCTGGTCTGAGCACCAGTTACTAGCCCTGCGCTGTACTGCTCTCTCCAGCTAAATCATATGTGTGCTGCGCTCTGAGCTGCCCTCAAGACCTATCCCTGCCCTGCAGTACTCACCACCCCAATGGAGAAGTAATTGTTGATGATGGTGGATGGGACAGGGTCTCCATTGGCCTCTCTGTCACTGGGAATGACATCTATCTGCCAGCGGTCCAGCATCACCTCTGTACTGTGCTCAATGTCTTTCAGGACCTTCATCAGGTTGCCTCCTTCATAGCCTGTAAGGGAAAGAAGGCGAGTGTCAGATGATGAAGAAGAACAAAGGGGAGTGCAGCCATGTCATGTGGGGCCGGATGAGGTTAGGTACCAAGCACTCGGAGGAGCCTGGGGCTGTTGCTACGGCACCAGTGAGATGCCCAGCTCGTCCTTGCAGCAGTGGCAGAGATTTCAATTAATGGCACAACTCTCCCAGATGAAAAAGGTTGTCGGGCAGGCCCCGGCTGACGGGGGTTTAGAAAGCAATGGCTGCCTTTTTTGGATGGGTTTAGAGGCACCACGAGGAGGCACCAGGGCTGAGATGCAATCCCAAGCCTTGTCCAAAGAGCTCAGGGGCTCTCCCTCCACTCCCTCCCATCCCTCCCCTAGAAAAACACCCACCAAGCCACACCAGATGGTCCTCACAGGGTGGCCACCCCCTGGGTTATGGTCGCCCAGCCTCACCTCCTCCCCAGCGCAGGCACCGGGCCAGGTCATTGCCTGTTCCCAGGGGCAGGACAGCCACTGGTGGGTGCTTCACCAAGTTTGCCTTGTCTGTAATTCAATGGGAAAGAGAGGTTTGGAGCTGAAATGGCTTGTTCCTGCTCCTCTCCATGTCCCTCCTCAGCTGGCAGCCTGGGGGCAATGCTGCTGGCAGGACCCCCACCCCGCTCTCACCAGGGGAATATTGGTAACCTGTGATTCTGCCCATCTGACGTGGGCAGAAAATGTTCTGCAGGAGCATGACTGCTCCTCGCTCACCTATGCAGTCCAAGATCCAGCCCACAGTGCCGTCACCTCCACAGGCCAGGACGCGGAAATCTGGAGTGTCCCGAAAGAAGCTCAGCCTGGAGAAAGCCAGGAGACAAGGGATGACATGAGGGAGCAGTGGCCAGCAGGACAGGGCAGAGGATTAGTTGCAGTATCTCCATACCCTGGTGCAGGCCCTCCACGGTCCAGGTTGTACACTTGACGAGGGTTGAGCAAGTAGTGAAATTTCCGAAGCACCCTAGGACAAGAGAAGACTGAGGCGAGTCCCACTCTGAGAGAGGTGCTGGGGCAGCCCAAGGGACAAGCAGCCCCCGACTCCACAAGGATGCTCTCCCCGGGCAGGACCCCACCTACCGCTCCCCTTGCCTTCCTCCACTCTTAGGATTCACAAGCACGAGGAGGGGGTGTGTCCCGGGCCGGGGGTTGATCTGGAGGACAGAAAGCATGGCTACGAATGCTCAGCTGCTGCGGGGCTCAGGGCACACCCATGGCAGAGCTTGCCAGCAGCCCAGCGTGGGAACCTACCTGCAGTCCTTGCCCATCCGCTGTGGTGGAGTTGAACTTGAAGCCCTGGTTGTTCCCGGGGCTGGTGCTGGCAGGGGAGTCGCTCTCTGATGTCCGGCAGTGGGACAGTCTATCCTTTGGGGAACAAAAGTGTGGATGTGCACACCACCCCGAGAGGGCAGCACCAGCAGCCAGGGAAGGCAGGTTGGATGCGGCAATGCCCTGCCGGGTCCCTGCCACCTGGCAGCAAGGAGGGAGCACTTACCAGGACAACAGGGCAGATGTAGGAGGGCAGCAAGATGTGGTCCCGCAGTGGGCCCCCGTCACACTCGGGCTTCACATGGGAGGCACATTTGTTGTGGAGCTGGAGGGGGTGGGAAGAAAGTATGTCAGGCAGAGGATACCAGACCATATGTGAGCCTCTCCTTGGCTGGGGTCGGCTATGCGGGATGCACCGCTGGGTGCACCCTGGGGTGCATCCCAGCTTACCCCCTCGCCTGTATACTCACGGTGACTTGGCACCAGACGCAGTGCAGGCCGGTGATGCCCTGATAGCACTTGATGCTTTTGTGGCATCTGTCACACTTGACAGGGGAATTGCCTTCAATCCAGGTGTGCTGCATCACCTGCGAGGTACAGGGAGTGGGAGGCACTGTGGGTGCAGCACCCACCAACCCACAGGCATCTCCTCTCTGCTAAGGGCTGCCACTGTGATTTTGGAGGGTGGCTTGTCATGCAGGAATGCTGACTGATCCAAACCAGCCCCTCACATGGCTGCTTTTCCTCCCTGCTGCTCCATGCAGCACATTAGGGACATCTGTCCCCTACCCGGAGCTGTGGCAAACCTCCAGGCCAGAGGTCCTGTGGGTTCCTGGAGGCTGGGTACAGCACCTGCCCTGCCAGGTTCTGGATGCCGGGAATGCCTATGAGCTGCTGCCCAGGACCCAAGGGGAAAATCCCAGGGGAAAAAGCCATGGGGGATCAGAGCAGGAGACCAAGGGGACAGCTGCTGCCAGTGGTGCTGCCTCCAGGAAGATTCCATGGGAGACCCACCAGCTGAAAAATGTGCTGGCCGCCTACTCACGCTTGTATTTCTCTTGGATTTCACATAGGTGCTGATGCAGGAGGCAATATCTTTGGACACACACCTCTCGTGGACAGTGTACTTGCAGACTGGCGGGAGAGAAGTTGGTGAGCATCACTCCCCAGCTTAGGTGCTGCCCCCTCCCTGCTCACCCTGCAGCAACCCACAGGGCTCAGCACTGAAAGGGAACAGTCCCCCCTGCATGGAGCACTGGGACGGGGCAGGAGCCACTGGCCACTGGTCTGGAGGTATGGCCACAGGGGAGCCAGAACTCACAGGAGCAGCAGAGACCCTGCTTGCGGACTCCCAGCAACATAGTGCGGCAGAAGTTGCAGTACGCGGGTGTCTTGAAGTGCTTCAGCCTCCAGGCGTGCTGCCCATCATCCTTCACGTTCTGCAGGGCAAGAGAGTGGAGGGCAAGGGGGGTCATTCCCCTGCTGGGGCTCCCTGCCCACTCAGTCCACCACATTTATCAGCTTTTTGCCCCCAGCACGTCTGTGGAGTTCAGTCCTAGCAGAATCATTGGCTCCCCCTGCTCCCCTTCTCCCTGATGCTCCCCTGAGCACACCTGCCACCACATCCCCCTATTCCCTGGGCATGTCTGGCTCCTGGCAGTCCTGGAACAGAGCTCCAGCTCCCCATGGCCCCTCAGCAGAGCCCAGCCAAGGGGATGCTCTGCTGGTGGCCCACAGGAAGGTGACTTCATATTTGGTGCCAGGCCGCCACCACCACCACAGGGTGACCAAAGCAAGCCTCTTACATCTACATCCAGGCACAAGTGCTTGCAGGAGCCACTTAAAATTTCCCATTTTCTTGAATATTCCTGCCAGAAAGCCTGCCCCTCCAGCTCTCTGTGGGAAGCAAGCACCAGAATGGGCACCAGGGAGCAAAAACCCAGATACTCCCTGCAAACTGTCACTCAATGGCCAGGGATGCACCTTGATCAAACAAAGCACAAAAGGATGAACAAACCACCCAGGGAAATAAGGGGGGGTCTCAAACCACCTCACCTCTGCTCTTTGACGTTCACCCAAGGAAAGAAGCTGGCATTTTGATTAAATATTCATTGAACTGGACTGCACTACGATCCCATAGAGTAAGACTAGCCTGCCTGAGCATAGCAGCTGGCAACGACCACAGCTCTAATCTGAGTTTGCGAAGATTTGGGGTGAAAAGGCCAGTCAGCAGAGGCAGGGCAGGGGTGCCTGCAGGGGCCAGGGAGCCAGTGATCAGTGTGAGGCTGTGCAGTGCTGACGGTGTGCAGCAGCACATTGCCAGGCATAGGGTGCCCTCCTGTGGTCCCTGCACACCCTCCATTGCCACCCTCCTGCTGCCACCAGCTCCAGGCTTTCTTCTGGGAGTGGGCAGGGCAGCTGGATGTGGCCGAAGCAGGTCCTTGTGTGGGCACTTACTGTCTCCATCCCCAGAAGGACCAGCAAGGGGATAGTGGTCATGCCACCCCGGATCCACTCCTCCAGCGTCACAGTCCCGTCATGGTCATAGTCGATCTCCTCCATCATTGCCTTCAAGATCTGGAGGAGGGAGGAAACCTGGTGACACGGCGATGCCTCCTTGGCTGCTAGCTCTGACCGAGAGGCCCCAGAGCCTTCTGAGCTGCCCCCCAGCCCCAGCACTCACGGGCTTCAGCTCGGTGGAGTCCCACTCCAGGTACTCAGCCACGTGCACCATCTGGTTAATGATACGATCCAGCTCCTGAACACAGAAAGATGACAGTGCTCAGCCCTTAGCAACAGCTTTGGTCATGAGCAGGGTGTCCAGCCTCACACCTCCCAACCAGGCACATATCAGGTCTACATCCTGATACACCCATGGCTGCCCTGGGCCCCCACCCACACAGGGGGCCAGAGACACCCCACTTCTCCGTGTGTGCTGGGTGCTGTTTTCTCCTCTAAAAATCTGCCAGAAAACTGGCAGCGGGTTTTCACTCAGAAAAACTGCTCTGACAAAACAGATTTTTATTTGCAGCAGGTTTCAAGGGGGATACCCAAAGGACAAAAAGAAAGCATCCCGGGGTGGGAGTGCGCACAAAATTTTTCCTTTTCTGAAACACTGTGACCTGATGTAGAGCTACAGCTACTGGTGGGTGGATTTTTTCCTGGCTGCTGCTGGATGCTGCAGAGCTGGTGTGCACGCCTCAGCCCCACAGACCAGCTCTGCAGCAAATGCTGTTGTCTTTCTCCTTCCTTCCCATATGGCTCCCAGCTGGCTTAGAGCTCCTCACTGTGGGAGCAGGCACCCTGATAGGGTCCTGTGTGTCTCTGGCCCCCCAGGCAGCTCTGGCTTTCTCTCCTGAGGGAAGGCTTACCGAGCTGTCCAGGAGGCCGTTTCCATCAGTATCGTAGAGGCGAAACATAACTGGAGGGAGAAGAGAAGCTGGCTGCTGGATAGAGCCCAGTCCCGGGGCAAGCCTGGGGCACCTAGCTTGGTGCTAGGGCTGCCAGGGCTGCAGGATGGGAGCAGCACCACATCAACTCAGCCCAGATGAGATGTGACCCAAGCCCATAACAGCTTGTGGGCTATGGGAGCAAAGCCATGGAACCCCCAGCTGCCCCTCTGCTGGACATGGATGCTGGCAGGCAGAAGCAGAGGGGTGATGATGAGTGGGTTCCCCAAATGGTTTTAACATTTCAGCATTAAAAAGTGAGCAGAAGCATCCAGGCCCACACCTCTCCTCGGGCAAAACACCCAGTGATGCCTCCAGCCACCCCAGTCCCCCCTCCATATGGTGTGACTGGCAACCTGGGGCCCCAGGGTCTCACTTACACTCCAGCTTGTCCTCTGCCCGTCCCCTCTCCAGCAGGGACAGGTAGCAGACAATGTCTTTCAGATGGACCACCTGGGCTACGGTGACAGGGGGCGGCAGGGGAGGAGCTTTCTGGGAGCTGTGGCTCTTCCTCAGGCTGAAGGGTAACCTCTTCTCCATGCTCTTTGTGCCTATGAGTAGGGAGTGGGGGATGAAGGCCATGCACAGGGAGACAAGGAGCCATGTCCAGCTAGGACATGGGGCTGGCAGGGCACAGAGGATGTGGGCCTGGGTGCCATCACAGAAGCAGGGCTGGGCACTGCCAGTTGGTCCCCAGGGCACAGACCCCCACACCTCTGGCACTGCATGCACGTGCAAGATGAGCGACAGGAGCCCACAGGGACTGCCCTGCAAGGGACAGGCACCCAGCCAGAGGAGCAAGAATTTCGGCTGGCAGCAGGGTGGCTCACTGTGGTGCTAGGACAGCCCACACTCACGGCTGCCCGTGCCAACAGCAGCCTTCAGCAGATGGCTGCTCCTGGCAGAGAGGCCCTTCCCAGCGCTCTTCTGCTCAGTGGCTGGCAGGAGCTGGGCTAGAGGCAGCCGTGACTCACCGCTCAGATCCCTCCTCACTAGGAGCTGCGGCCAGGTAATTAAGACATTGACCAGCAGGTGCTCTGCGGGATGCGATCAGTGGCTTAAGTTTGCAAAGCAAAGGTGTCAAGACGCCAGGAACCTGCTGAGTTTGGAAGGTCAATGCTGCCATGTCGGGGACCTCACCAGCTGCACTGACGGGGTGAGGTGCAGCTCTGCTGCTTGGGAACTGGGGAGGGCTTGTCACTGCCCATGTTCTCCGTGGAGCCCAAGCCAAGCTCACCTGGCGACTGAGGGCTGAGCAGCGACCCAGAAGAGACCTTCGAAGAGCCCCAGGAGTTGTGAGCAGAAGAGGTGCCAGTGGTGGACTTTTGGGAGGAAGACCTGGAGCAGCTGGGGGAGGCATTGGTGATCGATGCCGGGGTGAGGGACACTGGCTGCGACTCAGATGCATTGCTGTAGCAGCTCTTGGGCTCAGAAGTGTGTCGTCCCAGGGCACTTAAGAGCATTTTCCCATTGATCCCTGCAAAACAGACAAATGCCCATGGGCAGCATGACACCAGGGTGCGTGCACCCAGCAAGTCCCTTCCACCAGGAACCCTGCCTGGGTGCTGGTCGCTCAGATGGGGATCCTCTTTGCTAGCCACAAAGCAGACTGGCATCCTGGAGCTCTCCAAGGGGCACTGTGGGCAGCCTCACACCCTCCTGCCTGACCCAGTGGCTCCCAACAGCACTCCCATCCCTGGGTGCCAGCCACCAAGCTGCTTGGGACCAGGCAGGGAGGAGGTGGTTTTCCACCACCATGCCCCAATGTGGTAGCCAAGCACCCAGGGAGGGTACTCCCTTTTCTTTTGCAGTTTTTAGCCTTTCAGCAGATGTCTTTGTGTGCTGTGAATCCACCTGGGCAGGGACCAAGGGAGGCAGGAGCTGGGTGCCCAGCATACATCCCCCGCTCTGGGTACAGTCCTGCACTTGGTGGCTGCCTGCACCAGTACCTGTGACAGGGGCACGGGCCACCTTGGTCTGGATGGCAATGCTGGCATTGAGTGACTTGGGCTCTGAATACGCAGAGGAAAGGGAGGAATCACTGCAATGATGCCCCACCCTGGAGAAAGCCTCTCCTTCTCAGAGCAATGCAGGATCCCTGGGATCCCCATTCGTTGGATGGGACAGAGCTGGGCTGGGTGCTGGCCTGCTGCAGGTGCCACCCTGCAACCTTCGTCCCTGCGGGGTGGCGTGGGAGTGAGCCCAAGGTGCTGTCATGCCACAGCGTGCCTGGCTGGGTGGGAGAGGCAAGGCCCGCTCACCGAGGGTGTTGACCTGAGAGATGCTGGGGCTCCGGCGCTGGGTCTCAGGTGAGGCTTGGCATATCTTGCGCTTAAAAGAAGTGAAGAGATGTTGGCAAAGCTCCTCGGGCACATCTGCCTCCAGATAGGTCTTCATGAAGAGGCAAAAGCCCTCATAGTCGATGGGCTGTGGAGGAGACAGAGGAGGAAGATGGGAGTGCCCCAGGCACTCCATGGGGGTGCAGAGCTGCCAGCAGGGAGATGAGTCCTATGCCCTGAGGACTATGCCCTCATAGGACTCATCAGGCACAATAGCCGTAGAGCCCTCCCCAAAACCACCAGCTTCCCACATCCCAGCGGTGGGATATAACCTAAAGGGACCCAGAGGTAGCAAGGCCAGAAATCCCCAGTGCTGGCTGGCTGGGGGGGGCCAGTGCAGCAGAACCAGGCCAGGGGCATTCAGAGCACAGCTGGAAGTCACAGCAGCTGGGGCAGGAGCTAGGGGAGTGCCAGGGAAGGTCAGAGCCACTCTGGCACTTGCTGGCAGCAGGGCAGCAGCTGGCTCACCTGCCCAGAGGTCTGCAGACCCCCGCATGGTGGGCAGCTAGTTGGAAAAGCAGAAGGCTCTGGCAGAGCCGGGTGCTCAGTTCCTGGCAAATGATTGAGGAACTAAATACAGACCTTCTGGCATGGCCAAAGGAGGACAGGGATGTTAGAGGCAGAGGGGCGTACTGAGCTGTGCTCTGAAAGCCTCCTGCTCCCCCAGGGCAGGGCACAGAAGTGACCCTCCAGCCCACCCCAGCCCCTGGGGACTGTTGTCCTACTGAGGTTTCCTCGCCTCCTCCTTCCCCCCGGGGCATTCCCATTGCATCAGGATGTTGCCTTCCCAAAGGCTTTTGTGGCCCCAGTGGGAGTGAGGGTCCTGTGGTTCCCTTGAATAGCAGTAGGAGTTTTGCTGCCCCTCCTGTCACATTCAGCCCACTGATATTTCTCATTTTGCCTCTTTTCTAGTGATTATGGCCCCCGTGAAAGGCTCTCTTCTGCTGGCATACTAACAGGTCTCTCTGAAAGCACCACTTTGAAAAAATAACCCCAGACTTCCCCAGACGAGAGGGAGAATGCATAGGGCCTTCCCCTGTC
This sequence comes from Bucorvus abyssinicus, assembly GCA_009769605.1. Lineage (NCBI taxonomy): Eukaryota > Metazoa > Chordata > Aves > Bucerotiformes > Bucorvidae > Bucorvus > Bucorvus abyssinicus. The sequence continues at coordinate 17,576,547 of CM020035.1, forward strand.
CCCACACTGCCAACAGCAAAATCATTTGCTTTTGGGAGAAAAGAGAGTAAATCCCTCCCAGCGTCTGCCTGGCAAGGAGATGCCACAAAATGCTCTTAGCAAGGCAGCCTGCAGCCAGCATGGGATGGCGTGGCATCCTAGCATCATCAGTGGGATGGGGTGGGACAGATGGACAGCAAGTCCGGTGCCCAGGATGGCCAGGAGGAGATGCACTGTGGGGTGGGAGAGATGCTCCCCATCTGTCTCAGTCCCAGTCCCAGGAGCACAACCATGGGGAATGATGGGGGGCAGACAGACAGACCTGCCTTCTCCTAACTCCTTTTAGCTGCAGGAGCTAGGCTGGGGCAGCCAGTGGGGGACTGGGAGCTGTCAGCAGCATGGGGGGAGGCTGGAGGGGATACGGTCTTACCTGTTCGGGGTTGTACTTTGAGAGGACACCATCCCCGTGGAACTCCTCCAGGACATCCTTGAGCTTCTTGGTAGAGTCTGGGGAGACAAAGGCATCTCACTGAGCACGGCACCAGCAAGCCCCCTTTTCCATTAGACCACCAGCAAGATGGTGGAGATGAATTTATCTGCTGGATACATAATTTCCAGTTCCTTCCATGCCTGGAAAGGGGGTACCCATGCTCTGCTTTTCCCCCATACGTAAAGCTGGCCAGCAGAGATGAGCCCTCTTCCTCCTACCTGGGCAGACCCAGAGCAAAACTGCAGCACTGGGCAAGGAAAGCCCAGACCACTCCCTGGTCCTGGCTGCTCCAGGGGCGATGCTGAGCACAAAGCCTGGCCGTCCCTGCCCTGGTCCCTCTGCATGGGCTTTGGGTGGCTACCCCACGCTGAGAACTGGTGCCTGCTGGCACCCCCCTCAGCAACCCGCAGAGCCTGCTCTGGGCTGCCCATTGGCATGTCCAGGAGGGAGAAATAGAATGGTGTTGCTCGTGCAAACTTCCACACAAACAGTAGATGGCTCATGAGTTTCCCTGGCTGGGTGTCCTCAGGGCTGGAGTGTCTGGAGGGACATTGGTCCTTCCGAAATTGAGAAACAAGGAGGGGGAAAAAAAAAAAAAAAATATCAAGGATCCAGGGGAGGAAATGTTAAGCCCTAACCTTCAGACACATATCTCTGGGCATGTCCATTTAAAAGGCTCTCAGACATGCCAGCCCTGTTAATTACTGCGAAATTCTTTCTCCAAGCAGGGGTTTGTGCTGGCTCCTGCTCCCCCCAGTCCTCTACTGGGAATGTTGGGGATGGAGCTCACTGCTGGCCCACTAATGTCTGGGATGCCTGGGGCAGGTCTGGGGGTCAGAGAGCACAACCAGGGGCCAACACATGCTTGACGAGGGTCTTCCTGATCCCAGGGTTGGGGAGGACCTGTGGGAGGACCCCCAAGCTCTGCTCCCCATGCCCATGCTAGGCCACCCTCCCAGGGAGGAGGCAGCTGCCTATGCTGCAGCCTTGCTCGCCACACTTTTGAGTAACAAAATGAAGACACCATATGTGTTCTGAGCTCAGCGCTACAGGTGGTGTTTTATGGTCTGTGATTCAAGAAAATAGAGCCCATTGTCCAGAGTGTCAGGATGGGGTGCACACAACTCTGCCTGCAATCCTGCCTGCCCCTGCCTGGGATGCCTGGCAGGCAGGCAGGGGGCTGGGGCCAGCTTGCACTGGGCTGTTTGGACTGGAAGGCCATGTCTCTCCACACTGTCAGCCCTGACCCGGTTTCACCTAACCCCTATGATGCACAGCAGCCCTGAGCACAGCCCTAGGGAGCTGAGGGAGTCCCCTTTCAACCCCAGTCCTCTCCCTTGCAGCTGCCTGCTTGCTGCAGCTTGCTAACCCCAGGGCTGTCCTACCCCTGCAAACCAATGCCCCTGAGATTTTACACTGATTTCCGTTCATCGCATGGTCCAGCTGGGCTTTCCTGCCCATCTTGGACTGCTCTCAGCACCTCCCCGGGCTGCACCACTTCTCTATTGCCTGCTACAAGGAGCACACTTGTATGCCAGCACTCCAGCACGCAGAACCTCAAGGATCTGGTTTCAGACCCCTGGGCTTTGCCCAGGCTCCCTCCCCAGCTGCTTGCAGCCCCAGGACCCCACAGTACTGCCACCAACCTCCTCTCCTCGGCAAGAGCTGCAGGAGAGAGTTGCTCTGCAAAAGTGCTAAATAGAATTACTGCAGAGGGTTGGCAACCCAAGGTAAGCAGTGAAGCAGCTCCACATGTTTAGGAAAAGCCAGTCTTCTTTTTTTTGTGGGCATTTCACTTCACTAATGACACGTGGGAACCAGCTGCCTTCAGAGGGACTACGCCATGCTCATGTGTGCATCCCCCAAAGCAGTGGGGGCTTGTGCTCAGTTAAATCCTCCCAGGCAAGCAGGCATGGGGACTCCTATATCTTGCCCCACCAACCAGTACTGGGAGTTAGTGACTCTCCCAGCCTTCTCATCCAAAACCTAAGAAGTCATCTAGTTCTGCAAGAGGACACCAGTCCAGCACAGATCAACAGGTCTTTTAAAACTCCTCTCCCTGTCCCAGGGGCAATGTGCAGAGGGCAGAGGGTACTCACAGTCTGTGTACTTCTGGAGCTGGGTAAACTCGGTGGGGCTGAGCGAGATCCACCCGCTATCACTCATCTTCCAGTGGTGGGTCACAAGCCACTGTGCTCGCTGTGCCAGGCTTGATGCTGCAGGTCCCAGCTGGCCACTCTGTCACATCGGCACCATGAGGGGCACAGGGGGCTCTTGTTTGGCTGGCCCCTATGGGCAGCAAACCACGGAACTTCAGAACACCTGGTCAACACCTTCCTCCCTAGAGTGGAGATAGAAAGAGAGGAGGGCGTCAGCGGTGCTCTGCTGGCTCCTGCCTGCACAGGCTGTGCTGCCACAGCTACCCCGGGCAGGGAATCTCCCATGGCAGTGGTGGTCATTTGGGGCTGGCACAGGATGGGTGTCAGCTTGGAAATGGGGAGCTTTCCCAGCTGAGGAGGGCCCCCCACCGCAGCTGCGGGGAACCCCTACTCCAGGCATCCCATGGGAATGGAGAGGGGAGCATGCCAGCCACAGTGCCAGGCTGGCAGAAAGGAGGGTGAGCATAAGCAATAACACAGAGCACCTCATGGTGTGACCATTCCTGGGGCTCAGCGTGCCAACGCGAACCTCTCTGCCATGGAGCCAGAGCAGTGCCACCCACAATGGCCACAAATCTTGGCAGCCGGAGGATGTGGCTCAGCGGAGGCAAGGCAAGCACTGTAGGCAGGGAAAGGAGCTTGTCACCTTACCTACCCCCAGCATTTTCCAAGGAACCCAGCACAATAGGAGCAGAAGGAAGGACACAATTGATTAGAGAAGATGCAGAGCCTGCAGGCAGGGGATCTGAATGAGTGGAAACTCTGAGCTTGCGCCTCCATCTCCAAAGCTGGTGGTGACCTTTAGCTGCCTCTGCCACTGAGAATCATTTTAAGTGGCAATCTACATTCAAAATTGGGTGAGAGGGAACTTGCTTGGGCTGGAAAAACCTGCACCACAGAGGAAGTGTCAGAGGGCCTCCAACCAAGCAGCCTGCTCCAGCCCATCCATTTGCATGCTTCAATTATTAGCATCTTCAATTAATGAAATCACTCGTGGGGCAAAAGGGCAGCCAGCCTTCAAGGTAGTTGTTCTTCAAGGAGCAGATTACAGCAATTTGATCTCAATTTTAGGGATGTCTCCCCGCTAAACGTTGAGTCCCAATTTCCACCAGCCTGAGCTGATGGTCTGGAGAAAGCAGAGCAGAGGCGAACTAGGAAGGGCCACCTGACTTGGGGGTCAATGGTCAGGGAGCACTCCCACTCCCTGTGGCTGGCTGGGCTGCTCACAATGACTTTTAATTCACAGGAAAAGGCATTTGATTAAGGCAATCTAGACAGTCGCACACGGGATTCAGCAGGGGCAGGCACTTAACCCCTCATCCCCAGGATTTCCTCCCACAGCCAGCTGCTGGGACAGACCTTCTTCTTCACCCCAGACACACAGGGCAGCCCCAGCATCAGCAAGGATACGTGACCACCTTCACAGGGCTTGGGATGCGATCAGGGAAGCATTGCTGCTTGGTGCCCAGAAAAAAGAATTTTATTTTTACTAATGTTATTTTGGCTTTAACTGCAGCTGCCGCAAGTACTCCAGGGCAACACATGGCCCAAGGGCAAAGCCCCATGTGCAAATCCCTTCTTGGGGCCACGGGGGAGACAGTGACCCCTGGGCGAGAAGCACGGGGCTTAGCACCCACCCAGATGGCTGCTGAGGGGTTTTCCAGATGTGAGGAATGACTGCATATCTGGAGAGAAGCCCACCAAATCCCCAGCACACATTTGCTGGAGTTAACCAACACAGCTATGCTTAGTCCTGCTCATCCCTTTCCTCCGGAGAGCAGCCATGAGCCATAGCGTGAAGCACACCCTTCTTCTCCGCTGGGAGCTTCTCCAGCCCTGTTCCGCCCAGTGGGCAGAGGGGATGTGCCTTGTGGCAAATGTTGCTGGATAGATAGCTGTGCCCTGATGGGAAGATGCTCTCTGAGAGCTGGACAGATGCTACTGCCCAGGAAAGCTCCTGACCTTCTCCCCTCGGCTGTTCCTTCCTTCTGCTAGCAGAAGACAGCCCTGGGGGACACAGCCACTGAGGCTTTTGTCCTCAGCAATCCTGTCCCATGGCCTGGGGCTTTGTGGCTGCAGCCCAGTGTGGCTCTGAGGCTGCCAGGAATGCAGTGGGGGCTGAGCTGGCAGGGGCTTGGGGACCCCCTGAGATGCTTCTGCTGCTCCTGCCCGGGGCAGCTGGGGGATGGCTGCCCCAGGGCTGGGGGAGACTAATGCAATGTGCCCACACTGCTCTGCCACAGCACACAACCACCCTTGCCAGGGCCCTGGCAGCCCCATGGCAACTCGCTTGCAGTCATCTCAGCTCCTCCTGGCGGCTCTTTGTCCCCATGCCACTAACTAGAGACAGGCTGGACGCAACAGTTTTAGGGCTAGAAAACACCTACCCAACATCTTCCCACACTGCCATTGCTTTTCCGGGGATCTTCATGTCAGGGAAAGGACAAGCAAGAATATGGTGTTTGCAGCTTTCCAGGATGAAGGGTTTGTCACAAGGTATCTCTGAGGCTGGTCCAGAAGAACTCTGTAAGAAACCCTCCAGGAGTACACACAGGCTTTCTGTTTCCTGACAAATGAGCTGTTTGGTTTGACCAGAACCCATTTTTTTATCCTACATTTTTACAGGGAAAGGATGAGAGAGCAGAGCTAGTTCAGCCTGCAGAAGAAAAAGTGAAGGGGAGGACCTGGTTGGCTCCAGCTGCCCGAAGGAGTTTGGGTGCATCAAGCCCTTCTGCGACAGACAGCAGCAAAAGTATCCCTCACTTCTATTAATGGTGGGTTATGGGGCTGCACAAAGCAATAGAAGAAAAGCAAAGCAGAGCTAATTGGGCCATGCCAAGGGGCTTTCCCCAGCAATTGCTGGAATAACAAATGCCACTTCTGGCACATCAGCCTTGGATTTCAGGAAGGCCAAGAGAAAGCCTCCTTAGGAATCCAGTTGCTGCTCGTTTGGACACCCTCTGAATTGTCAGTGGCAAATTATGTTCTATTAAATCAAATTTGCGTCTCTAAATATAGTTCCCCTACTAGTGTTACAAATAGCCCTAGATTACCCTGCTTGAAAGTGCTTACCAGGACACAGCCCCTCTCCCCCTCCTCGATCCATGCCTGCCAGCTGCGCACGTGGGCTTTGCCGTTCTGCTGGCACCAGTGGTGCAGCATGACTCAGGGTGGCTGAAGTGGCCGGGAGAGGGTGGAGAGTGGGGAGTCGGGAGTGCTCCAAGGACCTTCTAAACTCTCCCATGGAATTAGCTGGTGCCAGAGCCCTCAGGAAGCCACTGCATGAAGCATCCTGCCAGCACTGAGGCCAGGCAAAGGATTCGAGGGCTGGGCAAGGGGTGATGAAGGAAGCACTGCAGGGAGCATTGTTGGGTGGGGGCAGAGGCACAGCTTGGTGGGAGCCAGGACCTGGCCATGTATGGCCTGAAATGCTCACGTCAACAAGGGAGATGCCAGGCTGAAGTTGTGATGGACCAGTCCCCACTGGCGAGCAGGGCCCAGGCAGGCGGCAGTAGGGCCAAGCCACGGGCAGCAGGCTCATTTCAGTATCCACAAGAAAGGGCTGCCCACAGGCACCCCCATTGTCCGGGGCTGGGGGGCTTCTGGGAGCAGCGATGGGAAGGCAGAGGAGCTGTTTTTCCAGCCAGCCACCTCTGCTCATAAACTTTCCCACTGGCCACCTGGCGCTGCCAAGGACAAAGGACTTGGCCCCTGGGCTGCTTCCCCAGCACATTTGCCATGGGGCTTGCCACAGGTTTGGGAGGGCTTGTTTCACCAGCACCCTGCCTGCCCTCTCCAGGACTGGAGCTAGTGATGGAGACCTAGTTCTGCCTAAGCTGGGGCAGAGCAATTGCAGGTGATGCGACAGCAGAACCTCCAGACTTTGACTGGCTCTGCAAGGGTGTGCAGATGGGGCTGCCAGAGATTTCTGCTTCAGATGCCCTTTGGGAAGGAAAAACATTGGCTCCTTGAGCTTCAGGACACAGTGCAAGGAGGGTAAGTTGCTGCTGTGCATATGCACACTCGCATGTACAGAGGCTGTAGCTCCTGGACAGCAGCAGGGCACAGGATGGCCTGAAGCCTGGCTCTTCCCTGCATCACTGGCTGGGCCCGTTGAAAGACACAGTCACTCACAACAAGCACCCATCATGCTTGTGCCCCTGCAAGAATGGCATTTTCCAGCCTACCCACCCCATCTTTTGGAAAGATCAGCCTATTTTTGTGTTGGCCTAGGGAGAGGCTCCTGAGGTGGTGGGTGGTGTGTAAATCCCTCCTGTCCCATTGCAGCAAACAAGCCCCAACCAAGTCACGCTCAAACTATTTTCTGCAATGACAAGAGAACACACTTTTCTGTGTTTTGCCAGCCCGAGAGGACACATGGGATCTGCTTTTTCCATTTCCCTGCCTGTTACTCTCTACACATTTCCCCAGGTCTTTGCCCACCCACCCAGGCAGAGCCAGGCACACTGTCCAGGTACCTTGCACCAGCTTTGCTTTGGGTGCCAAGCATCCTCGTGGAATCAGAGCAATGATACGTGCTGGCAGGTGTGCCCAGATCACCCAGGCAGACAGCTGCCTATAAGCCTGCACTTGCTGGCCCTGAGCATCTCTCATGGGAGGAGAGGTGCTCCTTCCCACCTGGAGTACCTGCTTTTCGGTGTGTTGTGCCAGCTGCTCACTCCCCTGCCTTCAGCAGCCGTCCAACAAACACAGATGCGATTGTTGGTGCACAACCCCAAACCTCACATGCTCACATCTGCCAGGAGCACCTTGCTGGGCCTCCACCCCTGCTCCTGGCTGCAGAGCATGCTTCTCTGGCAGCTTGTAAGCAAGCGAGCAGCATTTTGCCAAGAGATGCTCCTCTCTCTCCGACCATCACATTGGGAGGACCAGCAAAGCCAGTGAGAGGAGACGTCTGCCACCACCATGACCAGCTCTTGTGTAGCGGGAGTGCTCTCCCAGACAGCAACGGGGAAGAGGAGGGTGGTCGTGACCAGCTCTCTGGCCCCAGGGTTCGGCTGAGGATGTTGACTCCTGACCAGGAGCTGGGAGAGCCTGGCTCAGCCCAGCCACGTGGGGACAGCTGGAACCCAGCACAGCCCACCCTAGAGCTCACAACACCCACATCAGCCAGCCAGGCCCAGGACGGCTGCGCTTACTTCCTGGGGACAGCAACAACTTCCTGACATAATATTGTTGGCTTTTTAGAGAATAATTCTGCTGGCTGAGTTCAGAGCAGACTAAATCTGAGCTAGGATGCCTTTTGAGTGAGACCCATCCCCTCACCACCTCCACTGCAGGTCCCAGCCAGACCCGAGCTTGTCTCATGGAAAAGCTCCTTCCCATGCCAGACTGGAAGGCAGTAGCTGGCCCCACAGCCTAGGGGCTAGGATCCACCCCGGGCTCCCAGCTCCATCACCTCGGACATACAAACCCAGGGCTTCCCCTGCCGGCACGGGGAAGCCCTGGCTCTCTCCCATAGGAATCCTGCAGCAGCGAGTCCCAGGGGTTAACCACACCTTGTGTAGGATAATGCTACTTTCCATAGCTTTGGAATACGTCCTTCTGCCCTTTCATCTCCTGAAAGTACCCGACGAACAAGTTGCAGACAGCCTCCTTCCGCAGGCCAGGCACGCTGAACACCTCCTTGGTCCTCCTGCCCTCCAGAGCGAACAGCCTCAGCAATTTTTACTTAATGAGAGAGACACTAACAAGCTTTTCTGGCCGGGCAATGCAGGGGAAAAGAGGCTTGGGCTGCTTCCCTGCCCATCGAGAAGGTGCGTGGTTTTACAGCAAAGCTGAGAACCAACGCACGCTGAGACACAAGTGAGGCGCGGGTGGCTGGCTCGGGTCGCTTGCCCGGGTCGCAGCGGAGGCTCGGAGGCAGCCATCTTCCCCACGCTGGGGGCAGGGGATGCTGCCCTGTCCTTCCCGACCTTTATGGCTGCTTTTCGCAGGGTGGAACCCCGCACCTGGGCACCCCAGGGCCTCAGCTCCCACACCCCCGCACTGCCCAGCTCCTCGAACGCGTGTCCCCGCTCCCCAAACGGCTTCGAACAGTGCCCAAAAGCCTCGGGACAGGGTCGTGACCGGCCCGGGGGGTCGCGGGCGCGGAGGGCACGGTGCGGGACGCCAGGGGGTCGGGGAGCGCCGCCTGGTCGGTCCTGGCCGGGGCGAGAGGCTGTGTTGCGTGGGTCGGGTATTTCCCACGGCTGGAGAGGGGCGAGCCCTCGGCGGGTTCCCGGTGTCGTCGCCTTCCTCCCCTCCTCCGCCCCTGCCGCGGCCCCGCGGCCCCCCGCCGCTGTCCCCTTACTTGGAGGCGGCAGCGCGGTTCCATCGGCAGCGGCCGGCAGGGACGGCCAGGGCGCTCCGGCGGCGGCTCTGGGGCTGCCGGCTGCCCGCCTCGCCGGGCAGCCCGGCAGCTCCCCGCTCCCTCGACGAGGCGGAGCCGGGCGGGGGGATGCGAACGGGCCCAAACCGCGCCTCTCCGCCCCGCCCGCCTCCGCCGGCACCGGCGGGCGGCCGCCGAGGGCAGAGGAGAGGGAGAGGGAGGAGCCGGAGGGAAAAGCGGCGGCGCTGAGCGCACCCCCGCCCGTCCCCGGGCCCGGAGCAGAGCCGGTGACCTGCGGGGAGGACCGCGAGCCGCATTTCCAGGATAAAACTCTTTCCTTAGGAATTACCACCACCACCTCCATAGCAGCAGGACTTTCCCCATCTTCCCCCGGCCCCGCACCGTGCCCCGGAGCCCTGCCTCTACCCGTCCCGTCCCTGTCCCTGTCCCGCTCTCTTCCCTGGGGCTTCTCACCCCCCTGCACCTCGGTCTTTCCTGCTTTTGAGCGGTTTTACCCACGGCAAAGTTTGCTCTTTCCTAAGGAACGGAACAAACCACTGAAAGCAAACAAACAAACAAATGCCAAAACCGATTAAAAGCATTTTTATTTTCTTTCCATGACGTGTATGCCTGCCTGCTTGGGAGTAACACTATTTCAGGCATGTCTATTATTTGTGTTTCACTATATTTATATTAATTAGAGATGCCATCCATGTACATAGTTCTCCAACTTAAAAAAACAGACGGGGACTGACAGCTGAGACTGAACTTCCTCGAGCAAAACAAGAAGAAGCAGAATACGCAACTATAGCTGCACTCTGTGTGCCACTCCCATATGATGTTTTCTTCGCTACATCTGGGATCTCTCCAGTCCCAGCCCAACTTTCCCTCCCTCCCCCATGGCTGGGACCCCCGAAGGATGGGTCAGGGCTCCTGACTGTGATACTGAGGATGACGGAGTTCCCAGAGTCATGCCAATTTTAGGGGAGATGGCAGCACTCATGACATCTACGCCTGGGCAAGAGGAGCATCCTTTCAAAGCACTCGCCAGGCCCTAGTGATAGTTTGTGGCAAAGCGCAGAGGAGTTTCACCTTGCAGAGCAGTGGAAAGAGGACCTTGAGCTCCTCGCTCCCATTCATGTTGACTTCTTCCCTCTGGAGTTGTAACCTGTATCAACACCTAGCCAAAGCTGGTGACCTCTCCTCTCCCCTGAGAAGAGTGTCCCAGCCCTGTCCTCATCCTGTCCAGTGGTTCCAGGTCACTTCTCTGTCCTAGGGAAATCTCTCTGCAGGGAGGCAGTGGGTTGCCAAATACGTGGATGAGTGGAGGAGGAGGAGGAGAAGGAGGAGGAGAATGGGGAAGGGTCCTGGACGGACACCCACTATTGCCTTTGCCCAAGGTACCTGGGCACACTGGCTCCAGGCTAGGCAGGCAGACACACAACCAGAGCTGGTGAAATGCCTCCAGCAAAGGTGCAGCTGGTAGACACAGAGTCCTTTTCCCAGAAAGAAACCTTGCATCAGATGAAACCTTGCCCAGCTCAGGGCTGACCCCGGCCCTTGTGGGAGCAATGCGCTCCAGCTGTGCTATTACAGCAATGCGCTCTGGCTTGCCAGCCTTGCAGACCCCTGGGGCTTCCAGATGGCTGGGAGCACCCGTAGCTTTTGCCGGGTGTTGGAAATGGCCCTGCATGAGTGGTGCATGAATATTTTTTCAGCCAGGGAGTTCATCTCAGCCATGAGAAGCCAAGGGCCTGGCCGGGATGCTGTTCTCCCGAACTACGTGTTGGGTTTGCTAATGCTCTTGCCGGGGCTTTTGATGAAACACTTCCAGCACACCCAGATGAAAGAGTTTATTTGTCTCTTTCCCCACATCCAAGTATGTATTTCTTCCAGGGATTAATTAGTAAATTAAAATGGTAGAAAGACAAAATTATTACTATTAGGCACAAGCCCCGGTGATGATGATTCTCTCTAGCAGATCTGCATGCTGATCTGCATGCGCATTCCCACTTCCCTCAAAGGGCAATGGGCAGCAGATTGACCCCTAGATTGATTCTTTTAGTGGGAGAAACACTAGGGTTGGGGTTTGGGTGGATGAGAGCTACCTATGTGTGCCTTAAACATCGATCTCCAGGCCCAAAAGCCCTGGCCATGTGGCCTGCAGTGCTCTGCACCTGTGGGAAAAGGAGGGTCACTTTGCTGGGGCATCAACAACTGTGATCTGGGGGTGCTGGCAGCATCTGCCAAGCCTCTGTGCATTGCCTCTGCACATGCTGGAGAAGCAAAACCCTGGTCTGGAGAAGTAGGAAGAAAAATGTGCTGGCGTGGGGACGCTGCCTTGTTTTATAATCTCTCCCCCTGGGGATTTGTAACTTCTCCTTGGTCCCCGTCAGTTTAGCGATACTCTCCCTGCCATGATGATGGCACCCTGCCACGGTCACTCACCACTCACCAGCTGTCCGTGCCTCCTTGGTAAAGTGCTCCTGTCAAGCCCTGCACCTTTAGGCTGGGGCTGGCCAACCCTTGTTCTTCAGATTACTGCAAGAGATGTGCTGAAATCTGGATTGATTAGAGCTGCAGCTCTGTTTTCTAGCCCCGTCTAAAAAAGCCATCACATTTTGCCTGGCAAAAATTGTCCTTCTTAAACCTATATCACTATATTACTTCCTTGTTATGATGCTCAGTAATCTCTTCTTTTTTACTGGTTCCCGCTGGCAGGGCCCAAACCCCTGTCGGGATCAGCAGGCAAAAGGGCAGGCAAAGCTGTAAGCAGAAAGCACAGGTTCCTGCGGCTTTGGGGGCTGAAATCCCTTCCCTGCCTGCACTGCCCAGCACCCACAGGACTCAGACACCTGGCACCCAAGGAGATGGTTGCTTTACAAACCAAAGCAGACGGGCAGCCTCTGCTGCTCTGGAGCTGTGGACAGAGGCACAGAAGCAGGGCACGGTTTATTTTGGGGTCACCCAAAGGGAAGAGGATGCTTTTCTCAGTGTGAGAAGTAAAAAGAGGTTAAAGGTGTGGTTTCATTTTCTGGGCAGATTTGGGGGATTTTTATCAGCTCTTTTCTTGCTTTGACACTGGTTGATTTACTCTTGAAATGTTGACCTAAGGCAATGTTGAGATTTGCTGCTAACTCAGTTGTAGTGCCACCTCCCCTGCCCGTGGTCTGTTATATAGAGGAGAATTATAACTTGATTATTTTCCTGAACATGTGATTACAAATGGGAACTGCAGAGCCCGTTAGGGCTCTGAGTAATGAGCACCGCAGTCAAGATACAATTAAAATGAGCCCAGGCTCTTCTTGGCCCCAGCTCTTGTTCCAAAGGCAAATGGGCTGCTTGGAAAGGCTTTTGTCTGCCCTTTGCACCTGCAGTTATTTCTCAGTGACCAGAGGAAAGATGGTAAATTTCAAAAGGGAAAGAAAGAAAAGAAAGAAAAGAAAGAAAAGAAAGAAAGAAAGAAAGAAAGAAAGAAAGAAAGAAAAAGAAAGAAAGAAAGAAAGAAAGAAAGAAAGAAAGAAAGAAAGAAAGAAAGAAAGAAAAGAAAGAAAGACATCAAAAGAAACCCCTTGAGAAATTTCCAGGCTGAATTTTTTATTTACAGCTTTTGTTCTTCTCAGTAGCAATGCCCCGGGGAGGGGCAGGTAGAAGGATGAGCTCTCCACTTCTGCCCCTGGGTGGTCACCAGCATTATATTAAGTCATGGTGAGCTTAAAGAGTGGCAGATTGGGCTGGAAATTAGAAATGCAATGGGAATGGGATGTCCCCCAGAGGGACTCAGCTGCAGAGCCAAGGGATAGTGGTGCTGTTGAAGTGGCCCCTTCCCAGCTGCTGGTCATGGTGATGTGGGGTGCCCCAGGGCATTGTGCTGGGGCTCCTGCACCCGGCAAGCTGAGTCCACAGCAGAGCAGGACAGCCGGCCGCTTGGCTGCTTGACTACTTTCATTACTGTGTGTTTTCCCAAAGAGCTTGGCATCACCCCACAGGCTTTTCCCAGCCTCTTGCCTGGGTGTGTTGTGCATCATGGGGGAAACAGCATCTCTGCTGCTGCCTGCCAGCTGACTCTATCCCTGTCTCCTGCGGCTGGAGACCAAACTTCCTGACTCTCCCCTGGAGCAATGTTTTTAGGCAGGATGACATTGTGAAGGGTGAAATAGTTCTGATTTTGGAATCTATGGGGCTGGCATATCACATGGGGGAGTGCTGGCAGGCAGCAGGCAAGAGCTGCAGCAATGCAGTCAGAGGGAATACAAGCAGCAGTGCCAGCAGCAGCTCTCCAAGGCTGCGCAGCTCTTGTCCAAGTTCTGGTCCTGCGCGGAGCCAGCCTGCTGTCGGGGAAAGACAGTGTGAGTGAGTCAGGAATTTGGGCAAAGTGGTGTTCTCCCTGAGGCTGGAGGAGGACCCCACTCTGAGACAGAGACCAGCAGCACAGAGCCTGAGAGCCACCAGCTCCTGCTGAATCTAAACGCTGAGCACAGTTTGAGAAAACCCAGGTGGGAGGGAGATGGGCAACCAAGAGCGGTGCTGTGGGCTGAATCAGAGCACCCATGGGGGATTTGCTAAACAGCAGCCCTGCCCTGTTTCACCTTGAGTGACCTTGAGTCTGCAGAAGATGATGACCACAGTGACAACGCAACAAACCAGAAAGGAATGGCCTCATGGCATCAGAAGCTGTCAGCAGAGAGCTCCAGAGATGGCTGCACATCCAAAATTCAGGGTGCAACATTGCACCTTCCTTTTCATGTCCCAAACACATTGCTCCTCAAAATTACATCTTGGTGGTGTAAATGCAGAGCAAAGGTATGAGGGATGCTTCAGCGCAGCTGTGCAGGAGGTGCTCTGCCTGCATCTCTAATGTTGGTGTGAAACTCTGTTATTGAAACATGTAGAAAAGCACGCTGTAGACTGCCATATCTGTGCTGCCAGTGGTTATTTTAACTTGAGTAAATAGCATGGTGGAAAAAACCCATACATTCAACAAAATATATGGAAAAACCCTCTTGTACAGAAATGTCAATGTATCACCTGCAACCTCAAGCAAGAGATACTGCGGGTGGCAGTTCATTGCACACACCTGGGTGAAGGAAGCTGTGTGCCTCCAGCAGGAAAAAGGAGGTGGGAGGAGGAGGGCAGGTGAGGAGCATGACACAAATCTGGGGTGTGGTAGCCCATGCGGAGATAGAACACTGGCTCTGTGCCCTTGGGGCAGGTGTGGGAACAGCAGGCTCCTGCCTCCCCTTGGTTCTTAGCTCAGGTGGTTGCCTTGCTCAGAGTGCGTGGAGCAGAGCCGGGAAGGGAGTCAAAGAGCTGTCAGATGTTGCTAGCAGTGTGACATCTCTTAATAAGGCCCATCTGGTTGGAAGGCAGTGGATCCAGCAGGATTTCTGCAGAACTGATGGTGAATGCTTCTGTCAAGGTTTTACAATCAGCATTAATAAACACACCAGGGTAGCATTAGGCACCATCAGCTCAAATGTCCCAGGCTGAGACTGAAGAAAAACAGGATTACAGCAAAAATCCTCGCTGCACAGCAGAACTCCTCATGGGCAACTCATTCCACCTTTTGGGATATGCAGATCCCACACAGCCTGCAAACACCCACCTGGCTGTGGGTCACTTCTGGTGGAGTAGCTGGTTCCCATGGATGCCCCATCACACTGGAAGTGCATATGTGGATCCTGCATCCTTAACCAAAGGGCTGGCTGGCCTGCCCAGGCGTTCCACCAGCCTTTCATTCACGAAGAGCCACCAGACATTTATCCGAATCTCCATCTTTCTTGTCCTGCATCACTGCACAAGGGGTGTCTGCGTGGGGTGATTACCATGGCGTGGAAACCTCTGTCCTCTGGGAAGAGCGGTTGCAGGGAGACTGTGGGCTGAAACCTACCATGAAAAAATCGTGTCTCACCTAAAGGCAGCATGCCATGCAGGCAGCAGGCACTTTTAAAGCAGCATGGCACTGTATAAAAAGCGTCTGGGGGGGAACAGCTGGACCCGTAGGTGTGTAATAGCGGCAGAAAAAGCCCATGCAATTTAGGGAAATGCTGCATTCAGGGATGATGAAAGGGTAGAGCTGAACCAAGTGGCTATGGATGAATCACAGAGTTTTAGGGAACATGCTAGTGGGTGTTTAAACTACTCTGTAAAGCTTGGCTTTGTTCTGCAAACTTTTGGGCATTGCAGAAATCGGCTTTGCCATGTGTTCTCAGGCTTCTCCCACCAGAGACAGGGAAATGGTGTGGGGCAGAGAGGGAGACAGAAGGCCCTTCTGCCCGCAGTGGACCTCACGCACTGCTGCCCCTGAGGCAGGGGAAGGGGCCAACAGACAAATGCTTCAGGCTTGAGCAGTGGAGCATGCAGTCCCAGCACAGCATGCTGGTGTGAGCCAAGCTTTGCTGGGACAGCCCTGCCCTGGGGGCTGTGGAGCCACTGGGGAAGCACAACAAAGGCTGCTGCTGCATGAGATCAGAAAGAGCTGGTGGATCTTCATTCGCTGCCACCTTTCCTGCTCCCGACTGTGCCCACCAGATCTCCAGCCTCGGCACAACTCCGTGGTGCTTATGGCATGAGGAAGGAGAGGAGCAGCAAGGCTGGGGTGGTGTGAGACATCGGCACTCCCAAGGCACCCGTCTGTTCCTGCCCACATCCAGCTGGGGGCTGAAAGCTAGGCTGTCCCCAGCCTCTGGTTTCTACAGAGCCCAGAATGTGCCCTCAAGTGCTTTGGCATCTCTTAAGGGAGCAGAATTAATTTTGTCTTTTTAGAAACTCTATGAGGCTGAGCAGTCTGCAGCACCAGGCTGCAGGGGACAAAAGTCTCACCGTGGCAGGACTAACGGTGCCACCAGTAGGGACGGGGGTCCCAAAATCAAACCTCCTCAAAGGCACTGATCCCACACCTCCTTGTGGATGCCCTTCACGTTATTCCTGCAGCTGGTCCAGACTGTGTCCCTGCTGTGGCTCCTATTCCGCAGGGTTGTGGTGCTGGCTTGTAGGTCTCTCCGCAAAGCCTGCCCTATTGTCCCCAAGGGCTGGCTGGAGCACTCCTCACTGTGAGAAATAAGAAGAATCACTTTAATTATATACTTCCTTAAATCCCTTGAACTCCTGAATTAAAGTAAGCATGTGGGATTTAACTTGGAAAGTTTTGAAGTAGATATTTTTGTTATACATCATCATGCATGTCACAAGTCTAAAATGTTTAGAAGGGCTGTATAAATAGCCATCACCTTTTCTCAGCTGGAACTTGTGGTTTTACTTTCAGTTGCTTTCTGTGTTTCTATGAGAGATGCTGTCCCAAGGTTTCTTTCAGAGGGGAGGGGAGGGGAGGGGAGGGGAGGGGAGGGGAGGGGAGGGGAGGGGAGGGGAGGGGAGGGGAGGGGAGGGGAGGGGAGGGGAGGGGAGGGGAGGGGAGGGGAGGGGAGGGGAGGGGAGGGGAGGGGAGGCGAGGCGAGGCGAGGCCGAGGCGAGGCGAGGCGAGGCGAGGCGAGGCGAGGCGATGGCGAGGCGAGGCGAGGCGAGGCGAGGCGAGCGAGGCGAGGCGAGGCGAGGCGAGCGAGGCGAGGCGAGGCGAGGCGAGCTGAACCGGCCAAGGAAGCCTAGGGACATGGTTCGCAGTGCCCCCCATGCTCCTCGCTATCATCCCTCTCCCAGGCATCACCCCAGGCCAGTGGCTGTTAGAGATGCCCCAAGGTCTGCACCCCAAAAGCACCTGCCAGACACCAGGGGCCAGGGCAGGGGGAAGATCTGATGTTCCAGGGGTAGTTTTTTTTAAAGCTATGTCAAGAAGATGTTTCTATTAAAAGACCTTCTGGGTCTAAGATGTGAATTCACCACTGCAGCCAGCCAGCTTGTCTCAGTTTCATCTTAAAACCCTCCACTGCCAGGCTGCCGGGGCTAGTGCTGCAGCCACCGGGAGATGAGAAATATTTGCCATAAGCTGAGGGATTACTGTATAAAACCAGGATGCTTGGCTGCATGCCAAGGTACGGGATTTCCAAATAGAGTCTGAATCCTGGACAGAAAAGTTCCAACTAAATATAGCCATGACAGCCTTGGAGTTGACTTCTTTTATTTTGGGGGGGTTAAGTTCACTTCAAATAACCTTTTTTTCCCCCCCCTTTTTTTTTTTTTTTGGTGCCTTGCTGAGGGGGCAGGTAGAGACTTATTTACAAAGAGGTGCAAATCCAAGGAGGTGATGGAAGGAGGAACCTCATCCTTCCTCCTGCATGCCCTGGGATGCTCCCAAGGGATGGAGAAGGTATGGGAGCAGAGACCCCAGTCTGCCTCCAGCCACTGAGGAGGAAACAGAGGAGGCAGCTCTAGCCTCCTTTTCCTCATGCCCTGCCCAGGGAAGTGCTATCTGCCTAAAAACCACTGCAAGAAACAAAAAAACCTGGGGGAGCCCATGACAACACGAGGGACAAGTGGATGGCCTCAGAGAAAGGCTGGCATCTGCGGGGGTTTGCTCACATGCAGCTCAGAAAGAAGGAACTTTGCCAGGTGTTTTCAGCAGAGCCAGTTGTGCTGTGGGGCTGCTGGGAGCAACAGGAGGCTGAGAAAACTCAGTGAGGAGATGGTGTTTTCACTTGGAAAAGATTGCCTGGATTTTATGGGCTGCCAGCCCTGCTCACACCTTTCTGAGATGTGGGCTGGATTACTCAGCCATAGACCTACTGGCAAATATAGAAATAAAATCAAAGCTCAGCACTGGGCAGGGCAAGGGGCTGGGATTTCAGCAGCACTACATGCCAGCTGAGCCAGCCCTCAGTTTTGGGATGGAGCAGCTCTGGGGGCGATAAGTGAAATACTTTTGCAAAAGCCCATAGAAAAAGAAACAAAGCCTAAATATCTGGGTTGGGAAAGCAAGTGTTGGATGCATTCTTCATGCTAAGCACAGAGTGCTGGGAGAAAGCATTGGAGAAAGCAGCATGAACTCGTTCTTGGCAACACAAGCAGCATCACTTCTGCTCACGAGCCCATCACATGTGCTCGAAGCAGCAGGATGCTGAAACTTTTTTAAAGGGCTGGGAGAGAAAAATCCCAGAAAGCCATAAGTCATTGGCTATATAATATATAAATGTAAGATGTAATATAATATGTATAACATCATAAGATATTGTTAATAATAAAGAAAGCAAGACAAGCACCTACATGCACATTGGCTTGCACAGTATCCACAAGAGCTTTCCAACACCTTTGCATTGCAGGCAGTATTTTATTTAAGGGTTCACATCTCTGAGGACAGCTGATAGGGCTAAAAATTAAGCAGATGCCTGAGACAGGCCTTCAATGAGGGTGGGCCCAGAAAACGTAGGACATCTGAGACGGGCAAGTATTGAATAATCAGAAGTTGTCCAAAAGAAAAAAACCTAAGTTCATAAATACTTATAAAAAGCCAGGAAAGTGGCCTGATTCCGCTGCAGCAGAGGAGCTGCTGGGAGGGAGAAGTCTGGCTATGCAAGATCCATGTTTCTAAACAACGGTGCGGGTGAGGTTGGTGACATGGAGGAGGTACAACTAATAATAACAAATACCACCAGAGTTATACCTTACATAGATAAAACTGCCACTGGAACCAGCTTTCTGAGAGCTCAGAGAAAAGCTTTGTTTAATTTATGGGGCTCAGGCTATATTTAGCTGGCAGATCCTTGGGGTTTTATCTGGGATTGTTGCTCTGAGCCAGCAGCTGGAACATTTTAATTGTTTGCACTGGGTTTGGCAATTTTTTTCCAAAGACAGAAAAAGGAAAGCAGGTATCAGGGTCTGACCCTGTCAGCCTCCTGACACCCTCCTAGCACCTCCTTGGGCAAAGAGGACAAATGGGCCTCGGGATCGCTCTCTGCTCTCCTGGGAGACTTTCTGGGGCGGTGCTGGAGGGTTCACAGAGTGAGCTCCTGTCCTCCAGACCAGCTGGCTGGTGGAGGCTGCACTTGTTGGGACCCAATGTTCATCCCCAGCCTCTGCCAAAGGGTCACAATCAGCAGGCAAGAGCATGGATTGGGGACTTCACCCCCATCCAGAGGCAGACTGTGTCTCCCCAACCTTGAGCTGCTACAGCGATTTAAAAATAGCCTAGGCAGTCCAGCAAGGCGAGAGCATCCCCTTCTTCCAGGAAAGTGAGAAGCACTGCTCCAGGCCTGGAAACATGCCTGTGTTCAGTGGGGGGTTTATTTATTAGGAAAGCCCTTTGGTATCTGCCTGGAGTGTGGATGTGAGGAGCCATCTGCTCAGGGACAGGCGGTGTTTATGCCTCCACATCAGCCAGGGCAGAGACAGGCTCTGGGGATGCCTCATCCCCAGCTCCCATCATGCTGACGGAACCTCTGCCCCAGTGATGAATGCAGCCGTGTCTGTATATGAGAACATCTGCTCTGCTGGCCTGGGATCTCCCACAGCAGCTCGGAAACCGCCCCTGGCTGGTGGCTGACAAGAGCTGGCACAGTGGGGTGACAGCAGGGCCAAGCCACATGCTGGGGGACAGGGGCCAAGCCACATGCTGGGGCATTCCTGCTGTGTGGGGCAGCAGGCACACTGGCAGCCCCTCTTCGGAGACGAGTCCCAGTGCTGAGCACGGTGCAGCTGGAGTCGCCTAGGCAGGCGGATGGCTGGAGGAGTCCCTGGGCTGAGGCCCACAGCACAGCCACCACCCTCACAGGTAGCCCCAGTTTGGGGGGAAGCCACAGCACAGCAGGTGTTTTGGGGGTTCCAGCTCCACAGCCAACGCTCAGGGCTGCCCGGCAGGCACCTCTCCCTGGGCTCAAGTGAAAGTGCTGGCAAGTTCATGAGAGAGAAAGGAGGTAATTAAAAGCAAAATGAAGTGCCTCGGCCATGCTCATGCTCCCAGGAGGGGCTGGCTCAGGCTCAGCCATCTTTAGCCCAGCACCGAGGGTGTTCCAGGACCCCCATCTGCTTGTGCTTATCAGAGAGGATGTGGGGCTGGGACTAAAGAGAAAACTTTGAATAAGGACAAGAACAAAGGACTGTTTTCTATCCCCCTTTTTTCCTTTTTCTCCCTACACAGTAATCTTTTTCCTTTGGACCCCACTGATACAAACAAGTCCAGATTTTGCTCCAAAATGCTGGCAATTGCCTCTTTCCATCACCGGCTGGCATGGCAAGCTAAATTTATCCTCTCCAGCATCCCCCATCTCCTGGAGGTTGTCCTGTTGCAGCCAGGGAGTGCTAGAAAATAGCACATCACCCACTCATACAGCCTCCTTCAAGGGAAATATTTATATTATGCCAAAGAGAGGGTTTCCATGGCAGTGATGACTTTAGCACTGTCGCCTTGGAAACCACTTGAGGCCATCTTGAAGGGTTTGAAAATACCCTTCAGAGACAAATAAGGAGAGGGAGCTGAAAGGCCAATGGGATTAGAGCAGCATTCCGGTCTCCCCCAGCTTGCCTGTTGGCACCTTGCCTGCTCTCGCTGCCCGGATGCCAACCTGCAAGTACTCACTCTGGGTCCCTGCCCATGCCACCAGGATGCTCCATAGCCCAAGAGTTGTTTCACAAATGAACCCAGGACAAAAAAACAAGGCACTCTGCAAACAGAAATGGTTCAGTAGATGCTTCCTCCTGCTTCCCAAGCCAGTCAGCAGCAGCTCTGGTGTCAGGGCATTGCTCAGCAAGTGTGGAAGACCTGCCTCCAGTCCAGGAGGTGGCTTCAGGGAGACCTCCCTGGGCCTGCTAGTGTCAGAGCGATGCCAGTGCCTGCCCAGCCTTGAGCACAAGCCACCTTCCGAGGATCAAGCCCCCAGGTTCCCTGTCTTTTCATCAGCCCCCAAGTCCTCACTACATGCAAAGTACCCCATGTTTCTCTCGAGGAGCTGCCAAAATCCAAACAACCTGTAAGAGGCAGCTGCTGGCAGCAGAGTGCTTGCTTGTGGAGGCAAAATCAAGCATCTCCCATGGCTCAGCCCCCACACTCCATGGTTTGGCCAACCTAAGCTATCAGCCATTTACCCTCCCAGCCTGCAGGAACTCTCTCACCAGTGGCCAGCCCATCTGGCTGTCAAGGACACCAGGATCATGGCAGGGAGAGCAAAGCTTTCAAGGGCAGATGGACTATAAGCTCCATAGTGAAGCTGATGGTGGCATGGGTGGCCAGCCAAGCTGCCTTCTCAAGCTATGGAACCACTTTCTTCAGGTTCAGTTCTGCATTTTGCTGAAAAATGTTAGTCTTCTTAATTTAGTTTAGGGCAATCCAAAACACATTTTATTCCTTCTCCCCAGGCTGCCTCCACACTGAGGAGTTAGTTATTCTCCAAGCCAAAGCTCTGTCCTCGGCATCCATGCTCAGGTCTGCAGTGTGTCTCCAGCATTGCCTCCTACCTCCCACCCATGGGCTCCTTCATGCCACCCCATGCCTGCTCCATGGCCGAAATCAGTCCGCTGCGAGCAGCTTGGCCAGCTTTCCCACAGAGCAACAGACTCGCAGTGCTTAGTCCCTCCACAGTATCCCAAGGGTGTGCCTGGCAGCAGTGCCATTGTGGGGGTAGCTTGTGTCTGTCTACCCATCCTGCTGCCAGTGCCAGGCCACCTGATCCTGCCTGCACCTCAAGGGGAGCAAGGTGCATTTTTGGGGCACTGTAGGGATAGGCTGATGGTGTTAGGCATGATGCCCTCCATGGATTTGCAGCCACATATCTGCCTGAAAAAGCTCCATCTGTCCTGAATCAGCTTGGCCTAAGCCTGCCTTTATTACCCTGGGTTACACTGGAGCCCAATACCCAGCTTCAAGGGACAGTGGCTTCAGCCATCAGTGCAGAGCAGGGAAGCAGCATCTGGCAGGGATACTGCACCCTGTGGTACCCATGGGGGCCTGGGTACAGGACTGCAAGCCAGGATGGCTGCACTCATAGAACAGCGATTTTGCCCTGCTGATGCCAAGAAGCCCATGTGCATGTAGTGATAATCTTACCCTGTTCCCAAGGGATCTGGGGTGAAACCAGGTCCCAGAGCAGCCTCACACAGGCAGCATCACAACCCTCCTCGCAGTGACAGTTGGAAACCCATTTCTTTTGTGCTGTCTGCATCACTGGGCATGAATCAAGTGGTGCAGAGCTCTTTGGCTCCAGCACAGGAAAGCACTCAGCTGTATTCTCGACCTACAGCATGTGAAAAAACCCATTTATATCAATGCAGCTTCGCACATCTCAAACATTTATCATGTGGGCTTTGCCCAGGAGGGACCCTGTGTGTCACAAAAATGTGCACCTAGCCCATGATTATTGAGGAGTGGAGCTGTGACGCAAAGTGTAGAATTACAAGGGTAAATATTTACTCATGCACATGAGATGTCTCAGCTAAACCAGGGCACCTGAATGTGGTTTTATACACGGTTCTTACACCCTTCAAGAGTTCGGGTACAACACGATTGGACTAATCACTAACATCCACACTACCAATTGCTAACCACATTAAAACTTCGCAAAGTAACTTTATATTTTGCAGCATTCTTGCTGCTTGTCTATTGATCCGGATGTCCCTGGAGTCAGGTTTGCTCGAGTTACTGGTCTGTGACACCAGGCAATGCTGGGAGGGTTTACTGTGGTTGCCCCCCAGGTATCCTTTATCCTTCATGGACTGCTCTGCTTCCCAGAAGCAACGTCCTTCTTCGCAGGGCTGGGCTGTCCTTTAGTTTGTTCTACTTCAGCATGTGCAAGAGCAAAGTCTCCACCAAAATTCCACTACCTCAGTGCCTCGCAGTGTATGATGAGAACTAAAATACAACAAAGTTAAGGTACTTTCAGGATGTAACAGCGAGGGAGGGGGATCTGGGGACCCTCTGGGGGTGAATTCGCATAGGGGGCAGGGGAAAGCCCTCTGTTTCGGGCTGGCAGTATCCATAGCCGGAGGGTTTTGCGAGAGGGCGGGTGTCTCCGCAGCGTCCCGCCGCCCGCCCGCCCTCCCGCGGGGATCTGGCCCCCTCCTGCGGCCGGGCCCAGGGCTGCGCGGCGGGGCGGTGGGCGGCTCCCTCCCGCGGACGGCTCCGGCAGCCCTCGGGGGCCTCTCCGCACGCTTCGCGGGGAGGGATAATCGGGCAGGCCGCTTCGCCAGCCACCGCCTCTGGCCTCACAGTTCTTCCTCCTCCTCCCGCCCGCTCACCGCCGGCTCCGTGCGGTTCGTCCCCCGGGGCCCGCCAGGGACGGGGCGGGAGGGGCTGCCCCCGGCCCGCCCCCGCGCTCGGCCCTACATAGGCGGTGGCTCCCAGCCCGCCCCACCTGGCTCCGGCCTGCCCGCTCCGCTATGGCTTCGGCGCTCCGGCTCTGCGCCGCGCTGGCCCTGGCCCTGCTGCCCGCCGCCGCGCAGGATGTGGCGGGAGGTAAGCGCGGCTCCGGGTTCGGCGCCGTGACTCCCCCGGCACTCCCTCTCCGTCGGGCCCGAGGGCTCTAAGCCCTGTGGTCGGCTGAGCTCTGCAGTCCTGGCCCTGCTGGGTGCTTTCCCCACCCCGCAAGGGATGAGGCTGGAGGCCTGGCAGCAAGTGCTCCTCGCAGAGCACCCAAAAATCATGGCTTTGCAGTTACTTTGGACTCCACTTTCGTGGGAGGTCTGGTGTGTGAAGCAGCCTGGTGCAGGCTGTTGCCCTATGGGCTGTGCTTCAGGCATGCAACTGGACAAGGGGTGGCTACTAGATGGCCCTGTGGCCAGTCAGGATGCTAATGGACAGTGGAAGCCAGGAGGGTTTCCTTGCTGGGAGGTCAGCAGGGTGTGATCCTGTGCAGCATGGGGAATTGGTGCATCCCTTTGAGGTCTGGAAGATGGGTGCTGGAAGAGAGGCTTTACTTGCTGCTTTTCTAGCTGTCACTGTGATGTCATTGTGCATTTAGTGATGCTACTGGCTTGGCCAGGTCTCTGGTGGGAGGTGGGTACTTGTCCTGGTCAGGAGGGACTCACTGGGCAGCCAGCCCCCCACTGATGGCCCTTTAGAAGAGATCGTCCTTCAGGACAGGGGAGACTGGTTGGAAGCTCCTCAGGCTGAGAGCTTCAGACCAGGAAGAAGATAGGTGATGTCAGATCCAGGTGAAGGTAAGGAGCAGTGGATGGCCAACTACTTCTCCTTGGTGGGTGGAAGAGGTAGCATAGCCCTGTGGCTGCTGTGCCAGGTAGAGAAGAAACTAGCAAAGTGTGGGGGCAGCCGCCTTCAGGGATGTTCCAAGATGTCTGCCCACTCTTCCAAGCAAGGAGCTGTTCTCCATGTGATGACCAGCACTCTGATGGCTGCATGGTGGCTCAGGCTGGGAGGAGAGTGAGGACCAGTGCGTTTTTTGCTGTCTTCCTTCCACCCCAAGCCATTCACTTCTCTTGTCGCCAAGCGGCAAAAACATTATTCAGGAGGCTTCTATCACAGCAAGAGCTGTTCTCCCACCTTTATCCCCAAAGGACTGCAGTGTGTCCTGTGTAAGTGGGTTGGTCCCCTGAGATCCAATCCTGAAGGGCTGCAAGGTCCTGGAAATGACCTGTTCCCATACAGCTGTAAGAGGGTGCTTTTGACTTAACAGCTTAGAGGATGAACCCCAGCTGGGGGTGCCAGGAGAGGGGGCATCCTGTAGGAAAGCAGAGCATCAGTAGAAAGCCTGGTTGAAACCACAGGCTCTTGTTTCCCTGCTGACGGTCTTTCGCGGTGCGAGAGGGCTGTTTCGTGAGTCCTTGTAAGCAAACAGCCTCCGGGGCAGCACAGGCGCTGTGATGCTCTTCCGGCCTCAGCTGGAGAAGTGGGTAAGACACAGCTTCCTAGAGTGTTGAAAATCTGCAATCTCGACCTTTCCAGGCAGTGTGTAAACACTCTTATCTAAGCTATGTTAATAAATTGCCCAGTTGTTTGGAGGGCTGTGCAGACCATGTGACTGTGGACAGTGGGTCACAGCTGAGGGTTCCTGCCAGCTGGAGAGAGAAAATGCAGCCTTGCTGCTTTTGAGTGTGGAAAACGAGCACCACTGGGACAGATTTTTTTTCCTGATTAAAATGCTGCAAAACAGTGATTCTTCTTCCACCAGTTACTGAGTGGTCAGGCAAATTGGTTTGTGACTTTGGGTTATTAGTGTTTTTTTTTTTAAACCACAGTCAAACAGGCTGATGCTTATACTCTTTAGGCAAGGTTGAGGTTTAAATGGCTGATCCTGAAGGGCTGGCAAATCAACCTTCCCAAGGATCTGGGGGAGCATATCAGTGAAATGGCAGG
Source organism: Bucorvus abyssinicus (assembly GCA_009769605.1). Taxonomy (NCBI): domain Eukaryota; kingdom Metazoa; phylum Chordata; class Aves; order Bucerotiformes; family Bucorvidae; genus Bucorvus; species Bucorvus abyssinicus. Next base: position 17,601,692 of record CM020035.1, read on the forward strand.
CGAGTATTCTGTAGGAAGACTTTCCTGAAGAGCTAGCACTGCTGGGAGCTGCAGGCAAACCCAGGAAGGCAGCTGGACTGGGCCACCTTGTCATGTGTTCAGACATGATCCATTCCCCCTACCCAGCTGACCTGCATTCCCTGGGGGTGCTGTCATCCATGGTGGCACTGGTGCAGAGAGTCATCTGTGTCTATAGAACAAGGGTCTTCCTCTGTCAGATGGGGGTGGAAACAGGTTCTGAATGTGGAGGCAGATTTCAGTTGTGGTGCTGCTCCTGTCACTGGAGTGTTTCCTGCTGAAGAAGGGTTTGGATGAACTGGCTGGGGCAGAGCAGTTTTCATGTGCAGCAGGAGGGTATGGCCTCCTGCAGGGACCATAGCTGTGTCCTCTCCTTGTGCTCCTCTGCTGCTGCTTTTCCTAGTAATAACTTCCTTGTCTGGGTCTTGTCTGCTTGAGCTGCTCTGTCTTCCAGTGATATGGGACTGCCTGCCCAATGCTTGTACTCATCTTTGCAGGGTCCTCTGGACTAACCCCAGCTGTGTCCCCCAGCTGCCCACAGCCTGCTGGCCAGAGCAGATGGTCAGGCTTTCACAGGAATAAGACCCATGTACTGGAATTCATGGTGTACTCACAGCTTGGGGCTTTAGGTCAGCACAGGCAAGGCAGGTGACTTTCATTTGCATTTGGTCCTCCCACCATGACACTGTATTTTGAAGCTGGCAGCTCTTGCAGCAGCATTATGCTGCATCGCCACTGGCCCAAGGGAAGTGACTGCCCCCCAGAATGGGCAAAGCAGTGGACAGGAGCAGGCTCTGAGGAGCCTGAGAAGTTCTTCAAAATACTGAAATGTCTTTTTTCCCTCCTGTAGATTGTCATCGGTATACGAACAGGAGCTGTGAGGAGTGTCTGAAAAATGTCACTGTAAGTAGCAGCAGTAAAACTTCCAACCTCCTGCAATGTCTGAAAACATAGTGTGAGCTTCACAGGGCTGTTCTGCAAGGGGGGCTGCTTCTCTGCTCTTGTCCTGAGCATGCTGCAAATGCCACTCACCCATGATGGTGGGAGGGCAAACACCTCTCAATGCTCTAGGAAAGAGATTGCTAGAAACTGCTTGGGTTTTGTTGTATGCTTTTCAAGTTGAGTAATGGAATTGCTGAGCTTCTCCTCACGGATAGGAGACATTGTCAGTGGGACATGCATGATGAAAGAGCTGAGTGGGCTGGACTGGCTGGTCAAGCTGCCCCTCCACCAGTCAGTGGTGCCATGGCACTGGGTGGATGTGCGATAAGTACCTGTTTCCTGCCAGCTTCTGCTGCCTTATCTCTGATATCAGCAAACTTGAGTCAGATTTCACAGCTGATGCAGCCAGAATCAGTATGAACAAACAAAACTGAACACTGGCGTTGGGGGTTGGAGCCACCAGGAGAGGAGAGTGCAAAGCTGCTGCAGGTAGTCTGGCTGGGAAAGACTAATGAAGGCACACACAAACCTCTCCTGCTCATCAGCTCTGAGTGGCTTGTCTCAAAGACTTTCTTCTTGTCCCAAAAATGGTGTGCAGGACAAATGCAAAGGATTTGGTGATTACTACCATTACTACCCAGGAGAAGGGTTCTCAGCATCTTTACTTGCTCTAGAAATCTGCACTCCCTCCACCTGCCTCTCCTGGTGCAGACAAGGAACACACCTGTTACTCCTGTGCATTCAGCTGCTGGTGGGTGGTACCTGGTCCTTGGGAGCAGGTGATGGTCGCCCTGTTGCTGTGGCTAACTCACACTGCTGCCGTGCACCAGTAACACTGCTTCCTGTGTCCCAGTGCCTGTGGTGTGCCAGCAGTGGGAGATGCATAGAGTACCCTATCCGAAGAGTCCTCCCCCCCACTGACATCTGTGAGCTCCGCTCTGCACGCTGGGGAGTCTGCTGGGGTAAGTGCATCACGCTTGAGTGATCATTGCCTTTAGTGCTTGCTGCTAAATGGCACTGACTGCCAGTCAGGGTAGTGGTAATGGGAGGTTTCCCTTGCCTCCCTTTCTTACTCATGGTGTAGTGATGACAGTCTGAAGTCAATCAGGGTTCTCCAAACTTCTTGAAGTGTGGGTGAGAAAGCAGAGTGTGAGCAGTCTCTGCCTTTTGGCAAGAAGCACCTGTGGGGCTTTAGCTGCTGTAAATATGTTCCTCATGCTTTGATATGATGGAGGCTTCCAAATGTGGCTAGCACCTAGGAGCAAGAGTCAAAGGCACTCTGTGGGCTGCTGCCTGTGCAACCCTTCCCAGTGCTTGAAGTGTGCATGCTAGTGTCTGGCTCTTTGTCATCTCTTTCCTCTGAGCCCCATGCATTGTTCCTTGCATGGTTGCTGGCTCTCCACCTTCAGCAATGTGGCTGCTGCCCAGGCAGGCTCTTAAAGTTCACAGGGGCTCTTGGAACAAGAACTGAGATGACTTCTCTGGAAGCCTAGGTGGGCTTCTAGTGCTGAATGTGCTGTGGTCCTGCTCAGCTTTTACTTATCAGAGAAAATACTCTCTTCCAAAACTAGCTCTCCATAAGCTGTGCTGCAGCTGGCTGCCTGCAGACAGGTCACCTATGGGAGTTTTTCTGGCTGACAGCTGACTGTTAGCTGTCTTTTCTCCTTGATGCTCTGTCTCCTGGTAGTTTTCTGGAGAAATTAGTGTCTTGTTTAGTTAGCTTCCTTGGTGCATGCTATGCTCAGACAGGACTCAGCTTTTGTGGGCTGGGACAGCTAGAAAGTGAGCTGAGGCTTGACTTCTCTCACCTGGCCCCTTGATGGGGGGAACTTAAACTTGAATTGTGGGCACCTGTCATCTATTGTGCTTGAGGCTGGGCTCTCTACCCACAAGAGTTAAAACTGCTCCTCTACCTTGTGGACGAAGAATCTCCTCTTTGTGAGTACTACGTTAGGCTTTTCTGAAGCTTGTGTAAGATCTTGAAATACAAGTTTTTATGTGAGTAGCTTCAAAGAAAGTGTCATTATATAAGAATGCATTCATTTGTTTGTAAAACTTGATTTAGAGATTAGTCCTGTGAGAGATTAGCTCTTAAATGAGTCTGCAGTTTTGGTGTGTGTGTTACTTAAGCTTTTTCCATCAGGTGGAAGAGTGCCCGGTGCACGGCCATGGACCTCTCTCTGGGCAGGGGTGATCTGAACCCCAGGCTCACCCTGAAAGCCAAGGTTTCAGAAGCACCAATACAGACATGTGCTGGTGGAGGACCTCCCTTTTGAGCTGAAGAGTCTATTTGGGTTTGTTTCAACCCCACTGGGCTGACTTCTGATCCTTGGGTTTTGGGCTGTTCCCTACATGACTCCGTGTGTCTGCTTGCAGTGCAGTCAGCAAAAGCATCACATTGCTCTGGGGCAATACAGTGCTGTGGAAAGTCAGGTCTCAAATACAATTTTTCTCAAAGCCTTACTGGGAACATGGACTTGCAGACCTCCTTGCTGCTGGGTGACTGCTGGAGGGGCTGGGTGAGCCCACCTGTGGAGACAAATGGAAGTGTCTCAAAGCTGGTACTTGCTGACCTCTGGTTTCACTGGTGACCTGCTAAGCTATGGCATCTGTCTGCAGTTGGTATCTGGAAGCACATACCTTGCATGGTGGTTGCCACAGTAGCCTGGGTGGAGAGTCAGTATGATTTGAGAGTCAGATGGCACAATTGTTGGCAGTGATGAAGGTCTTCACTGAGAGCAGGAGCCTGGAGCCTTTGAAAGCACTTCAGTGGTGGAGTCAGCTCAGCCTGGAGCACCCCAATAAGCCTGCTACCACTGAATCCCTGCAGTGAGGGAACAAGCAGGCATCTTCTGAAATGCCCTGAAAGGCACCGCATGTGGTGCTTGGCCCTTCCACTGGGCTCACAGTCTGAGCTGCATGGAGAAGAGGGGATCAGAAGTGTTCTGAGCAGGCTCAGGTGCACTGTAACTTGGCTGCTGTGTGTGAAGTGGCTCCTAAGGAAAAATTTCCATAGATCCAGTCTGAATCATACTTGGAAGAAACCTCTCTTTGTTGCAAAGGATTTCATGTGATATCTAGATATTTCTGTTTTGGCTGGTGTCTCTACAGCTGTTACTGCAGGAGCTGAGTGCCTCCTGGGACAACTGCCACCTGGGAACCAGAGCTCAAGGCTGCTGCTTCACTACAATGTCCCAGGGGGTTTTGGTCTATGCATGGGTGAGCAGATCCCCCAAGCCCTGGGCAGATGTGGTGGTAGGGTGCAGGAAGCAACCCTCTGCCTTCATCTGCAGAACTGCTGGCCCCAAGCCAATATATCCCAGTGGTTCCTGTCTCACTTGGTCTATTGCCCAAGGACTCCAGACATTGCCAAGTGCCTCCAGCCTACTCTTATCTCATCTGAGATGACTTCTGAGGCTGGCTGCTGTAACTCTAGTGCTAAGCTGTGGCCTTTCTGTTGGAGGTTGCTCCTCAGCAGTGAAGCCTCTGGTTGTTTTTTGCCTTGGTGGGTGACTGTTCACCTGGATTAGTGATTAAGACAGCTTTGGTCTCCTTTCTACTGGAGGAGTTTGACCTGAGTGTTTGTTCTTGCCTTTCTTTATAGCCTGTAACTGAGTGATATAGTTAGCAGCTACATATACTCAGTGTGTAGATGCTGGTGTCAACACTTGTTATACCTATAGATAACAATGTCCATCTTGTTTTCCCAGGCTCTTATGTATGTCTCCAGTCAAGTGATGGAAGCTGCTGGTGACAGTAGCTGTATGCTTGTAAATATTGTAACTCCAGGCAGCCATATATTTGTGTGCTAAATGTGTTTTGTTATATCCTTTAGTGAATTTTGAAGCCCTGATCATTGCGATGTCTGTGGTGGGAGGAACAATCCTTATCACGTTGGGGGTCTGCTGCTGCTGCTGTTGTAAGAAAAAGAGCAAAAAGCAAGTATTGGAGGGGTTCCCTGTTTTCCTGGAGTAGCTCAGATGCAACCACGTACTGTTGTGTAGGTGTCAAGTGCTGCTAACAGGCTCTTCTGTCTGTCAGGCCAGACAAAGATGATGAAAGAGTGGCCAGAGAGCGGGAGAAGAGGCGGATGCGGCAGGAGGAGAGGTGAGGTTGCCCTGCAGCCCTTGCTCCCCTGTGAGTGAGCCACACTGCCTCTGGCTGCAGAATGATTTAGCTCCTGTCTCTATTGTCAAACATGACACCAGGAGGCATGTGGGGCTTGACACACGCAGTCATTGGCTGCTTCTACCCTACCTCAAACTTAAACTTCTCAAGCAATGTCTTTCTGGGGTGACTTAAGGATGCAGAATCACAACAGTGTTGTGTATCTGACTCCCTGAGGGCTGCTGACGTGTAGGCTCTAATGGTCCCCAGTGCCTCCAGGAAGTGGGGAGGTGGGTGACAGGCTGAACAAACTTGTCAGCCTGGAGCTACATAAGTGGGGAAGAAGCAAGATGCTGCTTGGTGTTGTATCACCAGTCACTTTCTCGTATTTTTTTCCTGTTTGCTTCTTGCAGGAGAGCAGAGATGAAATCACGGCATGATGAAATCCGAAGAAAATATGGTACACTGCTGAAAGCGAGCAATTCAAACTAAGCTTTAGATTGAGCAGCCTCAGTAACTGTTTCTTGCTATGGCTACAGTTGCAGAGGAGATCTGCCCAGCAGGGAAAACAGTCTTTGCTCCTCCTGTCTCAGTGAATTGCTCTCTTGCCCTCTGGGAGTGAGTATAGAGATGCTTGGGGTCATGGTGTGCAACCCCACACAACTGCTCTTCCTCTTGGGCAGGGAAGAGGGAGTGTTTAACACTCTGTGGGACCTGTGTGCTCCAAACCCACCATGTAGGGAGGAGCTGCTAGGGCTCAACAGGAGGAAAGAAGCAAAAGCTAGTAGACAAAGCAAAAGCTGGTAGACAAAGCACCAGCTGGAATGCTGCTGCCCTTCAGGCATGGCCTTCCAACAGCCCTGTGGTCAGTGAGTGGCTGGGGAGGCAGCAGCCTGGGACGGAGAGGCCAGGCGGGAGTCTGGGTGCCCACAGTTGCAGGAGCGGTGGGCACCAGCCCAGCCACAGAGTTGGTCCTCTATGCTAGCAGCAGTTTGCTTGGGAGCTGGTTCAGTCCCCTGGTGCTGGGAGTGCATAGCCTTCCTCCTGGGTGTGGACTGTCTTTCAGGTGAGTCCCACTGTTCAGGAGCAGGTGGAGACCTGCCTGAGGGGGACAACAGCCTGGAAGAAAGTGGGGAGCAGCCAGTCACTTGAAGCTGATGGAGGGCTCTCTCCTGCCTGCCTGTTGGGGCTGCTGGGGGCTCTCCCATGGTGGCCATGGATCAGGGAGCAGTCAGGCTCATGCACTCTGGGTATGGTGGTCTCTGGCTTTGCAGGGGGGGCTATAGGGAAAGCTGGAGACCCTTCCTCTGCCTGTAGCTGAGCTGGCTGCAGGTCCAGGTTAGGCAGGAGATCCAGGGGCCTCTGGCTGGGCTGGCTCCTATGGGGGTGGAAAAGCTGTGCCTGATGGAGCTCTTGTCGGGGCACGGGAAGCACCTGCCTGTGGAAGAGATGTTCTCCAGGACTGCCTTGCCCTACCAAGGCTCTGTCTTGCTTCAGCCTGACTGTGGAGTTTGTGATCTTGTTCTTTCTGGGTATTCTTCCTCAAAAGTGTTGGGCTGGGAAAGCAGACAACAGAGGGCACCAGGGCCTTGTCACTGGCCCAGAAGTCAGTCCCATACTTTGTTTTGCTGTCTCCCAGCCTGTGGATGTAGGAGCAGGGGATCAAGTTTAAGAACAGTTTTAATTTAATTTGGGTCTGGGCTCTCTGCTTCCAAGTCCAGTCCAACAGAAGCAGTGTGCAGAAGGGGTGCTGTAAAAGAACAGTCATGCTGCTTTACCAGGACTTTCTACAGACTGCCTGGGAGAGGAGTTTGCCATCAGGTTGAGCTTCATAATGGATTTGTCCTCTTGTGCAGAGGAGGAGAGTGAAATAGTGCTGACTGCATGTGTGGCTCAAGTAAGAGCAGGCCTTTTGGAAGGCCTGCAGGACAGGAGTCTGAAGGAGGCATGAGTGACAAGAAGTTCTTACCTAGGTGTCTTGCTGGCTATGACTGGCATGGTAGGCTGCTCTCTGAAAGAATCTCTCTTCTCTTTTAGGCCTGTTCAAGGAAGAGAACCCTTATGCAAAATTTGAGAATTAGTGTCTCTGGACTTGCCCACCCTGGTGAAAAGTGCCTTCCCACAGAGCCACAGGACTCTATGCTTCCCCTGCCATGAGGAGACCACTGTGGTGCCACTTCCACTTCAGCTGCCACAGAAGATGAGCCACATGCTTGGTGACACCATTGTACCCACTCAGGAAGCTTGGTTTGCTCCAGAGCTTTCCTCTTGCTCTGCTGGTGCAGGAAAACGCTATGGCAATGCTGGAAGAACAACACATTTCTTGTCACTCACCCCTGGGGTGGTAACAGAGTCCAAAGCAATGCAAATACCAGTACTTGTCCCTGGCTAAGGGCAAAAGCAACTTTATGCATCTTTCTTCCTCCCACCTCACCAAATACCCTTCAGACACACAAAGCCAGGCTCTTCTGTCCCTCTCCCCTTTCTTTTTCTCTTTTTGTTTTTTAGTATAGGCAAAAGCCAGCAAGGGTTTCATGACTTATTGGTCAGCAGGAGGCCTTGGCCGTTATTCTATGTGCCTGTGCTTGTCCCAGCACAGTAGCACAAGTTTCTGGTTATCTTGGGCCTCCAGGCGGAAGGTCCCATGTGCACATTCTCACTTGCAACTAATCTGGGGAAATGCCCCAACTCTCCTACCTCTCTGTGCCTTTTTAGAAAGGTGGTCTCCTGGGCTTGGTAGTCATGACTGATAGCAATACTATAGGATTCAGATGAATTTTCAATGTTGACTATAAAACTGATCTGATTACTATCCTAGTCTGAAAGAGTTTAATTGTTTCCACACCAGCTATGTGTTGGCAGTGGTGGCTGACGGAGTTGTCACTGTTACATGGTGCTCGCTTATTAGATCCTGATGAAGTAGCTGAGGGAGGCAGAAGCAAGGCTGCCTTGAACTCTTGCTGGGCTTGAAAGGAGTCGTCTTGTTCATGGAGATGTTCAGTTGTTGGGAAAAGCTGAGTGTTGGGAGTAATGCTGCTTTCCAAGAAAGGACCTGGGTCTTTTTGCAAGAGCTTGACCCCTGAGAGCTTCTGGCAGTGCTGGGCACAGGCTAAACTCTTGTGCTGTGCTACCTGATCAAGGGACCCAGAGGTAGGGAAAGGAGAATGGGAGCTGACTGCTCTTACGTGGTCCCATACTTGACCAAAATTGGCTTTGCGGTATGAAGGAGCCTTGCATGCAAGCATTACAACTACCTTGATAGTTTCTTCCTTGATAACTTTGTCTAAAAAAAGTTGACTATTGCCTTCTGCCAGGTGGGGTGACTTGCTCCAGGCTGCAGATGGTAGCATTTCCATGGGCTTGCATAAAATGCTCCATTTGCCTTGCCAGGTTTATGGCCTTTAGACACAAACTGCTCAAGCTGAACTTCCAAAGCTAAACCAGCTGTGAAACCTTGCTGCTGCTGCCTGAGCTGAGTGCTGTCTGCCAGAATCTGGCTGGCTTTTGCCAGGATGGTTAGAGATGCAAGAATTGCAGGTGACTGTTAATCTAGGCTGTCTCTGGCTGCTGTCAGGAGATATTCAACTTCTGGTGGTAGGAATAAAGTGAAGGACTCTGCCAGTGTTGAATAAGCACCTGTAACCTCGACTCCTGTTAGCGTGAACTAGGTTGCAGTGCTGGGACGAGGGCTGAAGGAGTAGGGTCAGGTTGCTAAGCTCTCATGGGTAATCTCCCATCTTCTGTCCTAATCTGTTGGATTGGCTGGCCAGGGGCTGCATCCTGCTGCTGCCACTCAAGAGCTGTGGAAGTTGATGATGACAGCACCTTATCTGGCTCTGTGTGGCTGGGAGATGATGCTGTAAAGAAATTCCCAATGCCTTGTGTTAGGAACTCTTTGTGCAAACTGCCCTGTGTGCATGGAAAGTGAAGTGTGGAGCCCTGTAAGTAGAAATGAAAATGTTGATAAAGATCCTGGTTGTGCCCTGTGCTTTACTGTGGATGCTGGCCTGAAAGGGGCTGTGGTCCCCCTGCCAACCAAAGATACAGGGGACCCTGGGGGAGCTTTATTTAAGAATAATTATTTAAGCAATATATGGGAGCAGCTGGTGCTAAACCATAAAGTTGTTAGAATTGTCTTTTCCTTTCCTGGGCTGCAGTAAGCTCTGGGTTCCATCCTGCCCTGGGGACTGGGACCCATATAATCCTTTTAGGCTATCTGAGCACTTCCACTGGCCCTGCTTCCAGCACTGAGAGGTAATGCCTCCAAAACCAGCAAGGATGGGAGACTCTTCAAGCAGGTTCCCCTCACTGTCACCCAACTCATTACAAGCTCTGTCCTCTGCTGAACCAGGGCAGCAGAGGGATCAGCTCCACCTGGGGAATCTGGTCTCTGCCTGGATGGGGCATGCCCTGGGGACAAGCAGAGGGCATGGTGTGCTGCCAGGGCAGCGCTGGTTATAACTAGGCAGAAGCACTGTGTCCTCTGCTCGCATCCAGGCCTCCAGCATCCCTACTTGGCAGCTGCCTTCCATAGCTTGTGACAGAGTTTCTGCTAATTTATCTAATTACTCCTGTGAAGGTTGTGTGCAGGTACCATGTTGCTGATGCGCTGCAAAGCTGGTGATCTGTTTGGCTTAGCTGGCCTCCAGTGGGAAGGTGGAGCTGGGCCCTTGGGTGGCTGAGATGCCTGCCCAGGCCTGGGAAGACGATATCTGCACTGTAACCAAGGGTTGAGTGTGGCATCTAAAAAGACTCTTCATGAGGAGTAATTTGCAAGGCTGCTGTGCTGAGAAGGCTCAGTGGTGGGGGAGCAGATGGTAAAGGAAACCACATGGCTGAGAGATGGGACGGTGTGCTTCACTGCCCATGGGGTGCAAGCTGAGGATGATGGGCACTTGGAAAGAAGGGGTTAATGGGGTGTAAGTGGGAGCCTGGCTTTGAGCCACAGGACAGTCACACATATAGGATGCTGCAACTGTGGGACAGCCCTGCACAAAAAGGCTGGACAAATACTGTGCTGGGCTGATTCCCAGGGCAGGGCATGGCATGGCACAGCCGCTCTGCTGTGTAATAGAAAAGGTGGAACAAACAGCCAATGCCCTGAGGGAGGTGAAAAATCCTTGGGTAAAAACTGAGCTATGAGTAAGGGCCTTCCATCTGCAGGTGGAGTATGACCATGTTGGGGTCATCTGCTGTCACTGTGGACACTTCCATCCCTACACGTGGCTGTGTTGGCAGGGGTCCTGCCAGCAGCACCAGCTGTCAGGCTCCAGAGGTCATTGTCACTGGATATTCTCTGGGTGTGAGGAGCATAGCCCCCCTATGCCCTTCTAGCATGGCTAGAGCCTATCTGGGCAGTGGGACAGCAACAGGTTTAGCCAGCTCTGCTACCTGCTGGAGGCTACAGAAGACCCATCGTGGCCATGGAGGGTCTGAGAAGTACATTTGGAATCTGGGTCCCTTGCACACCACCTCCTCTGGCTCCACTTCTGAGCAGGGTGGTTGGGCCCTTGGGGTCACTCTGATACAATAACACAGGGGATGCTGAGAGGGGCCATGCCTAGTTTCTTCCGCACTGGGTTGCTTGTCCCTGTGGGAATGCATCTGCAGAAGGGGGAGTCCCTTGGGACTCTTCCAAGCAGATCCCCGAAGGGGCCAGTGTCTGCTCTCCTGAAAGCCAGGTGAAGGAAAGAGGCTGTGATGGAGGTCTGGAGGAGACCCTCCTCTCCTGGATCTGGCCATCTCTGTGGGCTGTAATCCTGCGGGGAGGCTGGGGGAGACAGGCCTGGCACAGCTGCCTGCCCAAGGGCAGCTGCCAGCACTGCCTGCAGAAGTGGCCTCAGCCAGGCTGTGCCTCGTATTTAGGGAGGCTCTTCTTCAGAGAAAACTGGAGCCCTTCCCCACTCCTCTCCTGCAGCACTAACCTCCTGCCCTTCCAGCTGCCGGTCTACGGAGGGTTGTGCCGGGAGGCTTCCTGACAGGCCCGGATTGGAGACCACGGACGGGCTATGCTTTGGGGCGGGAAGGCTTCTGGTCCTCCCCCGCCTTCCCTGGCGTCCGACCGGTCCTCTTGCCCCGCATCAGGCGCAGCTGTTCGGGGGTGGCCGCCTCGGCTACTGCCCCGGGCGGGCGGCCTGTGATGAGGCGGGGGTCACTCGCCCTCCCGGCCCACGTGCCACCGTCAGGGCGGCGCTGGGGCGGACGGCGCACAATGGTGCTGTGCGCTTCTGCAGGGACCCAGCTGCCTCTGTCCCCGCCTCTTGGCCCCGCGGCCCCGACCCCGCTTCTTTGCTCCGCCCCTCCGCCCGCGGCGCTTCCGCTTCCCGGTGACGCACTTTGCAGAGCCGCTCAGGGAGGTGTGCGTGGTTGCCTTCCTCGCTACAGGCCGCCCCTCACGTGACGGGGGCAGGGCGGCCAATGGGCGCGCGGGGTGGCTGGCGCGGCGGCAGGGCGGGGCCGAGCCGAGCCGCGCGCTCTCGCGGGCGGCAGGCGGCGGCGGGAGCTGAGGCGGGAGTAGAGCGCGCGGGCCGCTCCTTCAGCGTGCGCGCACTGTCCCCTCCCTGCCCCCCGCCCCCCGTCCCGGCCTCGCCGCCATGTCGGAGGAGAAGCCCAAGGTGAGGCGCGGAGGGATCGGGGCAACTGCGGCGTGGCGAGGCCCGGGGAGACAGGCCTCTCCGCCGGGCCCTGGGGCAGGGCTGCCGGTGGGGCTCCGCCCCACCCGGCGGCGTGCGACGGCCAAGATGGCGGGGTGGGCCGGGTCGCAGCGGGAGGAGGCGGCTGCCCCGCGGAGCCCGGGGCCCCAGCTGCCTCGGGAGAGACTGCCGCGCCTCCGCAGGCCGCAGCGGGTGGTGTCTGGCCAATGCACGACCTCTGCTTCGCCGTGAGGGTGGTGGGGGCGGCGGGGCTGTCGCGTGCGGGACCGGGAACTCGCCTGGCCGGGCTCTGAACCCGCTTCTTCCTCCCCGTTTTCATCCAGGAAGGAGTGAAAACAGAGAACGATCACATTAACCTGAAAGTGGCGGGGCAGGACGGCTCTGTGGTGCAATTCAAAATCAAGCGGCACACCCCGCTCAGCAAGCTGATGAAGGCCTATTGCGAGCGGCAGGTAGGCACGGCTCCGCGGGGCCGCTCCCGCCGTTCTCGGCTGGCCGCTCTTCCTAGAGAAGAGTCCTTGGAAGGGTGGAATTCCTGTGTTGCTGCCTTCACGTGTCTCTCCCGTTCGCCTACTGCGCAGTTTGGGCTGCTGGATTCCACAGGTAGCCGCTGGCTGCTCTGTGTCGGAGGGCCATTCCTCGGTGCCACTCTGAGCTAAATGGGAGAGGGCTTTATCCCCACAGCCCAGTTCCTGAGCCTGTAGCCCTCAGCATCTGGGCTTCCATGCTGTGTTAGGTGGTGCAGAGCAGAAAGCGGGGATGTGAGTGGCATTTGAAAGCAAAGTCAGATTTTCTTTGCTGGTATTTCCGCTTGTCCATAGATGTCTTTAGAGAGGTGTGGGGGGGTTTTGTATTCATGTAGTTCTCAGTATGACTGGAAGTGTGAATTGCACAGGGATTTCGAAGGATTTTAGAGGGCAACGCAAAGACCTTGATCTCTAAGGCAGGGAATATGACTGCCTCATGTGCTTAAATACTGACAAAATGGGATTCAGTTGTGAGTTCAGCTTGGGTTTTAAGGGCAATGTTAACGTCTAACATTAGACCCCAGCATTTTTCTAATGGAACTTTGCAAGTAAAAATCTGCATTAAGACCTGCAAGTTCTTTTTTCCTTAAAGAATCTTCTTAATGGTTCCTTTTTTCATCAGAAGATAAAAAACTAGAACTGGGAGGAGATGCCTGGCATGCGTAAAAACTTAACCATGGGTAGTCACACCTGGTGACAGATAGCTAGTTACACACAAAAGTAGTTTTATCAGATTTTAAAATGTTTTCCTTTGAGAGAACATAATGTACCATTACTTCTGTGACTGCATGAGAAACAATTACATGTTGTCTGAGGTTTTATAGAATGGTGTATTGATTGCTCTGTTCTTAAATTACCTTTGTAAATTAACTTGATAGTTGTGCCTTGCGAAGCAGGGTAGGAAAAAGGTGCCAAACCAACACCTGTTGTTTCATGTAGAGTCCTTGCGGGACATACATCTCTCAAACAGCTCCACTTCATTTATATAGCAAGACAGATGCACTACATTTCTTGTCCGGTTAAATCTTTTGAGTCTTAATTTTGTTAATGTTGTTCTGACAGTAAATCTGTAAATGTTTTTATTCAGAAACAAGTGTGGTTTCTCATATTAATTACTTTAAACTTGCAGGGCTTGTCAATGAGGCAGATTAGATTCAGATTTGATGGACAACCAATTAGTGAAACAGACACACCTGCACAGGTATGAAGAACACTTCTATTGCAAATTGCTATACAAATATTTTGGTGTCCATGTGCAGATCTAAGGGGTTTGAAATCAAAATGATCCTGGAATAATTGCTCTAAGTTTAGCATGTTCTAAATAATCTGTCTAGGATGGAATTTTCTTTCTCTTTGAATATTTTCACTGTTTGGTGGGGGAGGAAAGTTTTTTGGGCTGGCCTGAGGCAAGGAACGGAGGAGGTGGGTGGGTGATGTGTTGTGGAAGACACTAAACTGCCGAGTTCGGTCTGACTGACAAGGATGCCTCTGAAAGCCGTTTTGGTATTGGCAGTGCACTAATTGGATTGCTGATGGAGTGCCTGCTCAGGAGCACCTGTTGGAAGGTGTTTCATGCATGAATCAATCAGAATTGCACCTTAAGTGCTCTGTTACTTGCACCGGTTCTGAGTAGAGAGAGAAGTGCTTCTGTAACCATGAGGTTGTGTATTTCAAGTCTTGTATTTTCCATATTACTCTAACAGCTGGAGATGGAAGATGAAGATACCATCGATGTGTTCCAGCAGCAGACGGGTGGAGTGTGTTAAGGCATGCTGTCCTTTTGAGAAGAGGAGTTTAAGGATCCTCATCACACCTCACACTCTCATCTGTTCTTGGATTTGCTAATAAATAGAAAACAAGTGAACATGCCAATCACATGGGATTCTTCTAAACTTTAGAGGACATTTACCAAAATTGTTTGTTGTCTTTGACGTACTGCGTGTGCAAGTCAAAACAGTATCTGCAGGGATTAATCTATATATTAAATTGCGCCAATTTGATTTAAGTTCAGATTAAGTAATACATGTTTTCTCTCTGTTGTGTGGGGTTTTTTTTTTTTTTCTTTCTTTCTTTAAACCTGTGGCCTAAATATTCATCCATGTGTTAGGACATGGAGTGTTCATTCCTAGCTTTTGTCAGTCTTGCCCCTCTGTTTAATTCTAATCATGTAAATAATTCAATGTATTTTCATGCCAATTGTGAGCGTAAAAGTTTCCTTTTAAGATGTGCTTAAGAGAAGGAAAAGAGATGCTGATTTTAAGTTTTTAGTGTGTGTTGCAAACACGGTAACTTCAGAAGCGTTAAACCTATGCCACGAAGCTGGTACATGCAGATAACAATGCTTGGTATAGAGTTGGAGTTTAAAATATTGCAGATTTACATGTGCTTTGTCATATTATGATGAAGTCGTCTGAAGTATACTTTTTAAATGCAGAAATAAGACTTGCCCTGAACTGTTGTCAGAACTGGAATCAGCAGAGCAGCTGGTCCAAAACTAACACTTGTGATAGAGCAGCAATTTTTTTTGTTGTGCAAGCTTATAAAATGAGAAATCCATCACTGCAACTTCAGCCATTTGCTGAGTGCTGGCCAGAATCTGTCACCTTTCTCCTGTGCCCTTTAGTACACCTCTTTATTTCTCAGTGGGTACTAGAAGTGTGCACCCTCAGGTTTTTTTTTAATACTTGTTTTTGGTAGATAAACTTGATAAATGGGGGAAAAAAGAGCTGCCTAATGTCACCAAGCTGTATGTGCAGAAGAGCTGTCAGCCTGGTGAGCCAGGAAAGAAATAACATGTGTGTGTGTATTTGTGTTCAGAAAAATAACTTGCTCTACTGCCTCCCAAAACTTAATGATTTTTAAATGCATTTGTGTGATGGGTTTGAGATCGACACAAAGCGTGGAGTCTTTTCCAGCTGAATTTTTACAAAGGCCACCCTCTTGTCCTTCGATAGGTTGTCTGCTGCTGCTGCTCCACGGGGTTATTACCTGCCTTTTACATTTTCCTGACCTCTTTGGCTGTGTTAGATCATCTCCTACTTGCTGGAAGTCTTGCTGGAAAGGCCCTTATTTTATTTTTCATTTTCCCCTAGATCTCATTGTTTATTCACTGATTTGTACATTTATTTGTTGTCCTTTACTACTGTATACAGTAAATACAATTTGGTACTGTCTCATGCCTTACGCTTAAGACGGCCGTGCTTCTGTTGCCTTGCTGTTTCCCTCTCCGGTTGGGAGCTGTATGTGGTGACAGTGCTTCAGATGCTCACTTTGGAGACTCCTGAAGTAGTAGAAGTACCCGGCGAGGTATGGGTCCCTGGGTTACGTGCTGCAGCCCCCCGCTAGCAGCAAAGCCCTCCCGGGGGGATTTTGCCCTACAGTGTAACGCTCTGCACTTTTCTCTCTTCCTTCCCCGCCGAGCAGCTGTGGTTCCTCCCCGCGTTCCTGCGGCCTGTATCCTAAAGGATGGCCGCCCAGACCGGGTGTTTCCTAGTGCCCGTGCACGCCTGACGAACCGAGGGCCCTGATCCAGTGGTTTGGCCCAGGGCGTGCTCGGCGCTGCGAACGGTGCGCGCTGTTCTGCGCACGCGCAGCCCCGCCCGGCGCTGGGCGCGCACCGTAGCGGAGTTGCGCCCGGCCGCCGCGCTCTAGCCGCCCGCCCGGAAGCGGCGGAGGGGCTGCGCCATGGCGGGGACGGCGCTCAAGCGGCTGATGGCCGAGTACAAGCGTGAGTCGGGGGAGCCGCGGGGCCAGATAGTCCCTGGTCTTCCCCCCCCGCTGCCCCTTCTGACGGTATCCTTTTTAGAGCCCGGGAGGGTCGGAGGCCGCCGGCCGGGCGGGGCGGTGCCGGCGGCGGGCGGGCAGCGGGCCTCGTTCCGTCCACCCGGCACACGTCCCTGCGCCCCGTCCCCCGCCTGCTACTCGATCCTCTCGGTCTGCAGAGCTCTCCCTGCGTCCCTACAGAAACACCTGGGCCGGGGGCTTAGGGGGCACTGGGGTGTTGAAGTACGGCTGTGGTGAAGGGAGCCGTGGGTTGCACCGCTTCTCCCTGCGAGCTTGTTCGCCCTTCGCCGTTGCTGTAGGTTTAGGTGGGAAACCGTCCTGCGCACCGGCCCTGCCTGTGAGCCCCGGCCATTTTAGCCTAGACACTGAGCGGCAGTTTGTGCGCGGTTGACGCATCTGGGATTCTGTGGCATGGGAAGCTTAGTCGTAGGGAAAGCCTGGGAATCCTGGGCAAGTGGCCAGTTTTTTTTTTTTCCCCCCCGTTTAAATTTTCGAGGTGGAACAAAATGTAGCCGTGGAAGCCTCTGTCACAGAGCTTTGTTACCTCAGAGGTAATCAGAGGTGTTTGTCATACCTTAACTTGTGTGACATGTGACTCGCAGGGGTGACAAGTGGTGATTTTTGCCAGCCCTACTTCAGGGAGCAGGGACCTGCTCCTGCAGGGTGAGGCCCTCTGGGACCTCTCATTTCTCCGGAGGTGTGTGATCTCCTCTCTGGTGAGCTTGTGAGGTGTCCGAAGGTGCCTTTTGTTGGCAAGAAATGTTTGTTTTGTTTTGTTTACCTAGTTGATTTTGGCCTCTGATGTTCTGGCTTCTGTTTAAAGCAAGGAAGTAGAATAGAGAGGAAAAAAAGAGTTGTTTTTTAGAGGAAGGATGGTGTTAGGCTGTAAGAACTGGCCGCCTTCTCCACTGAAGGTTATTTGTAGAGTTCCTGAGGTTGTCCAGGGGCGAGAAGTTGTTTCTCACTTTACCATCATTTAGTGAAAGACTCCAGCCTGTATAAAATAGAGCGTTTATAGGCACATGTTTCCTGCAGAGCACAGGTCTCTAAGCTGAACTGTCACACAGGTTTTTGCAAGGGCCAGGGCTGACCTGGGATCCCTTGCTACTCAGGCTGCTGTTAGTAGCTGCTCAGGGTAGTCAGTATGCTCTGCCATTGTGGTTGTGTGGGTAAAGGTTGTGCTGACAGTGTGTCCTAGAGATCTGCATTTTTCTGTTGTAATCCAGAAGCACTGACCTGAAAGGCAGCTGCAAAAAGTCTTGTCTCTGCTTTTATCTTTTATTTATTTTATCTTTTATTTATTATTTTGGATGTTGTTTACTTGGACTTTAGTAAGGCCTTTGACACTGTTTCTCACAGCATTCTCCTGCAGTAACTGGCTGCCTATGGCCTGGATGTGTGTACTCTCCGCTGGACAAAAAACTGGCTGGATGGCCGGGACCCGAGAGTGGTGGTGAATGGAGTTCAATCCAGTTGGCGGCCGGTCACCAGTGGTGTTCCCCAGGGTTCAGCATTAGGGCCTGTCCTCTTCAACATCTTTATCAATGATCTGGATGAGGGGATCGAGTGCACCCTCAGTCAGTCTGCAGGTGACACCAAGGTGGGTGGGTGTGTCGATCTGCCTCAAGGTCAGGAGGCTCCACAGAGGGATCTGGACAGGCTGGATCGATGGGACGAGGCCAATAGGGTGGAGTTCAATAAGGTCAAGTGCCGGGTCCTGCACTTGGGCCACAACAACCCCCTGCAACGCTACAGGCTTGGGAAAGAGTGGCTGGAAAGCTGCCCAGCAGAAGGGGACCTGGGGGTGGTGGTTGACAGCCGACTGACTATGAGCCAGCAGCGTGCCCAGGTGGCCAAGAAGGCCAATGGCATCCTGGCTTGTATCAGCAATGGTGTGGCCAGCAGGAGCAGGGCAGTGAAGATTGTCCCCCTGTAGTCGGCACTGATGAGGCCACACCTCGAATACTGTGTCCAGTTTTGGGCCCCTCAGTTCAAGAAGGACATTGAGGTGCTGGAGCGTGTCCAGAGGAAGGCAGTGAAGCTGGTGAAGGGTCTAGAGAACTTATCTTACAAGGAGCGGCTGAGGGAACTGGGGCTGTTTAGCCTGCAGAGAAGGAGGCTCAGGGGGAGACCTTATCACTCTCTACAACTACCTGAAAAGAGGTTGTAGTGAGGTGGGGGTCAGACTCTCCTCCCATATAACAAGTAACAGGACTAGAGGAAACACCTCAAGTTGCGCCAGGGGAGGTTTAGGTTGGATATTAGGAAAAATTTCTTTACAGAAAGGGTTGTGAGGCATTGGAACAGTCTGCCCAGGGAGGTGGTGTAGTTCCCCATCCCTGGAAGTGTTTAAAAGAAGTGTAGATGTGGTGCTGAGGGACATGACTTAGGGACCCTGTCAGTGCAGGGTGTACGGTTGGACTCAATGATCTTAAAGGTCTCTTCCAACCAGGTGATTCTGTGATTCTGTGATCTGTTCTCTTACATAAATCCCCTTAGTCCCCAAAAGCGTTTTTAATCCTTTGTTGTTGAGAAGTTCTGAGATTTTACTAGAATGAATTGTATGAACAAATTCTGTGGCAAAAAGTGATATTAAATACTGTCAAAAAGAATTTGACTTAATGCTACGGGCAGACATTATGCGAAACTCCACATAGTTTCCCAGGGTAACACTTACAGTGAACTGAGATAACATCTTGTTTGTGGTCTTCCATTATAAATACTTTCCCAACTGTAATAAAATAGTGTTATAAAAACCTAATGTAATCTGCAGTGAATAAGTGTACAGTACTTTTACCTGAGTTGCAGAAGTAGAGTAAGCCAGGCTTCATGGTTTCTGTGGCCGCCTGGATTACGCTGTGCTATATGTGCATTTCCAGGGTTGTTCCTGTCCGTTAGTGGGTGCTCTCATCAAACTTTGCTACAAAAGCCAGAATCAAGCCTGACTTACAACCTTTCCTTAGTGTTTCACAGAAGACTGGGCACTTAGCTGTAGCTCTTCAGAAGCTGTTTTGCCCTGTAGAAATTTTCAGCAAAAGTCATTTTGAAAAATACAAATAGTTCCTAGTTGTAGGTAGCTCTGCTGCTTCTTTTTGCAGAAGAGAAAGTCCTGCCTGGGGAAAGGGCTGTAAGTCTGAGGTTCACTTTCATGTACTTCCTGGTGATGTGTGTTCCCGATGCATGTTCCTGGTGTGGGCGTGAGCACTGCGTGGTCCTGGGTGAATGTGAGTGTGGAGATGACTTTAAACGACCCCTTCATCCTGGCTGCTCGCTGTGGATGAAATCTCGTCTATATCTGTGTATGTATTTGTGCACACAAGTTCTTTTAAATTTAGTTTTTCTCTTTCTTTTCTGTCTCTTCCCTTTAGTTACTTGTAGCATGACAGAGATGTTTGGTAGTCAGTGGCTTGCTGATGGGTGTATTTTGTTTACCAGACTTCTAATTCTTTCCTTACTTGCCTTTTTTTTTTTAAGTATTGGTCTTTGATTTTCTCTGAGTATGTGTGCACGTGTGTTTAAATCTTTAAATAAAAAGTTTTATTGTTACCTTATGTGAAAAATACTTGATGTTGTGAGGATTTTCTACCTGTTGGAGCCCAAACACATTATTCTATTTTGGGAGAGGCTCTTAAACTGCACTGTTTTCCTTTCCTTGTGGAAAAGGGAAGGTGGCTGTGGGCAGCCAGATAAGTTGAATTTATTTTTTGTCTTCATTTAGATATTTATTTGCATGTTTGGAGTGTGATGACTTTTTGCTGTCATATTCAAGTGTTTTTCTACTCCGATAGAACTAATTTAGATAAAGCTTTCAAAAAATCAAATATAAAAAAGGGCATAATTTCTGTTAGAGCATATGTTTGTTGTTAATTCTAGACTTAGGGAAGTATTAAAGCCTGAAATTTGTCTCTCAATAGCAGTTTATATTTGTGAGAGTTAAGAGATGGAAATGTTCTTTTTCTATGTTTGCAGTTCCCTGGCTGCATGAACTTGAAGATGTCTTATTGCTGGCTGAACTTTTTAAATCTAAAATGGGTTACTTTGAAAGAATTGAGTCAAATCTGTAGAGACGCAAGAATTGTAGTGCCTAGTTGTATGCACTGCATTTCTTTTGTGGTACAACTAGACAATATAGCAGTGGATTGTAATGTCAACAGGTATCATTGGGAGTGCTGTCAAGTTAAAAATATGAGATATACATTAATTCTGAGATTTCAGAATTCACAGGAAAAAAACCACCTTTGTTGTACGGAACAGAATCTGGCAGTGCTTCAGTGGGTGCTTCCTGTCCTTATTTCTTGGAGAGTTCATGTGGAGCTGGAAGAAAACTCTTGTTGCAGCAGTGTGGGTTGCGATGAGCTGCCCTCTCCAGAGGGAAGAGGGGGATGAATGTTTGCAGTAGGCCTCTGCAGCTGGCCCTGTTAAACCTGCTTTGAAAATGCTCTTTCCTAAACTTTCACTTAGGAGATCTCTCAGACATGCGCTGCGCTGTGTCCGCGTGAGCTCAAACTGCCTTATACCAATCAGATGCTATCGAAGCATACCGAAGTTATGCTTCCTATAGAAGCTAAAGATAAGAGAAAATAAAACAGAATTATGGCAGAGTAGAAGGAACAGGATTATGGTTTCAAGCATCTCGGTTCAGGTCCTGTCAATTACTGAAGTATGTGCCCTTAATATTTCCTGAGTCTTGTGTGTTTCATCACCTTGGAGATAATACTCAGTCGATACAATTTTTAGAAAACACCGTCAACTTCTCTTTTGAGAATGTGATCAGTCTTTTTTTTAACTGCTTTAACAAGAAAGTGTGTTTTCAGTTCTCCTCCTTTTGGCTAGAGCATAACTGGCCTGTAATGACTCCATAATGAGCAGTGAAATGAAAAGAGACATACTGATTGTGTGTGCACCCAAATCTGCCCCTAATCTGTTCCTAATAGAAGCATTGCATTTCTCTATTGTCGATTCCATTTTATTCAGTCTCAGCTTACAAGCAAAGCTTTAAAGTAAGTTTTAGCTATGGTGTTACAAGCATTGCATTTCGGTTTGGAAGCAAATTCCCTGACTGCATGCAGCAAAACCACCCTGCAAACTGAACCGGACACCTCCTGGAGGATGTGAAGATGGAAACTGCTCCAAATGCTTTCCAGTGCTGAAGGCAGACATTGCTCTGAATCAGGAGGGGGGCTGCACCTCCAACACGTGTGCAACAAGTGTGTCTGAGGAGAGAGCTCCCTGCAACTCCCCAGACCCTGAGGCACCCTGAAGTGGTTGTGGTGATATCCGGGTGATCTGGTGCCTATACATTACCACAACCTTCCCTCCCAGTAGCAGCTGCTAAGCGCAGCTTCTCCTTAGGACTCTGCCGCTCCTTAGTTTTCTGTGGAGGCTTTTCATGTCCTTTCAGAACAGATTCATTTTCTGGCTTCCTGTTTTATCTTTTTGTCCTTGCTGACTGTCTGTCCTTCTGCCTCTCAGAATCCCTTAATAGGATGTTGCTGCTTGTGTGTTTGCTCTGAAGGAACCCTGAAGGCTTGTCTGGTGATAGGATACTCTGTGGGTGCATTGAGAGGCTGCTTCATCCCATGGCTTCTGCTGAAGGCAGCTCTGGCAGTTAGCACCTTGTCAATTACCATCACGGACCCCAAAGAGGTTATCTGCCTGCTGGTAGTGGGGGAAAGTTGTGATGCTCTGCAGGATGGGGACTGTGCTCCAACACAGGTGTGGAGTCCCACAGCTCCAGGTGAGGGTGATGGTGCTGCAGTGCTAGCGTGGCAGGAGGGTCCCTCTGTGTCTGACAGCTCCGCTTCCACCTCAGTTGTCCCAATGGATGGTGAGGTTCCACTCCTCAGAGGTTTTTTCCTGGACTCACAGCCATCAGTCAGTCATGGGCAAGGAGCTGCAGTATCAAGGGCTCCTGCAAAGTCTTTCTGCTGATCATGCCCTTTGGAGAAGGGGGATCGAGGGAGATGGCTCTCAGTTTGTGCAAACCGCCTCTCTCAAGTAGCTGGTGTAGCTTCAGGATCCTCATTTCCCCTGTCAACTCCTTGTACTGGATGCTGTTCACACTCAGCACAGGCAGAGGGCTCAACTCCTTGCTACACTGGGCAATAGTGCACACAGGAGCAGAAATGGCATGTCAGTGTTTGAGGCCGTTGGGTGATAGTGGCTAGGGTGTGGGTGTGTGCACTGGCACACTGCTGTTGTGGGTGGACAGGTGAAAAGACAGCATGGTGTAGCACTTTTAGAGGGGAAGAGCTTTCCTTGGGAAAGCTTTAAACCATGCACGCAGAGGTGTGAGTCTTGCATGCCAGGAGGTCAAACTCAGGCTAGTCGGAAGTTACCCCCAGACTGGATACTGTGGAGAGCAGAGGGTAGGCTGTTTCATCTGATGACGTGCTCCTGTTGTGCCACGCAACTTGCTCAGGAGGACAGCCACAGAGGGATGGTGTGGCAAAGCAGAGTGGGGTGGGAGACTGTGTGGCCTAGCTGACTTGTCAAAGTTGTTCAGTGGTGAAAGGTTAAAACAAATGTTCTGATCACATGGTTTTTGCTGCTCACTTAAAAATAATTGGAAAAAATCCCCCCTGACATTCCATTAAAGTGACCCTGTTTTGGAGGTTCTGGTAGACTGAAGCAGCTGATGCTGTGTCAGCTACTGGCAATTCATGCTGTGTAGCTCCCAAAAGCTGTGCTTCTAGTTTTCCTTTGAACTGCTCTAGAGAAATCACAGAGTAGGATGTGACCATCACGTGGAAGAGGGGTTTTTCCTTCTTCAGTGCCCAGATATAGTAGCAGCCACTCAAAATTAAAGCTCACTGCCCAGTTACCACTTTGCCTGATCCTTAAGGATGGAAACCTCTTTCACCTGTCTCAGAGAGGAGAGCTGAGCAAGGTGGAGAATTGAACCTCCATCCTTGTAAAGGCCCTTTGCTCGATAGGGTTTGGCACTTTCTTTCTGTTGCAGAGGTTTTCCTTTGGGATGGAGAGCCTTTGCATGGCTGCCAACTGCAGGTGCTGCCACTGGGCAGTCACAAAGACTGCTGGGCTTTTCAAGGAAAATCGCAGGAAATATCAGAGGCATTTTCTTAGAGAGAGCCACAAGATGGAGCAAAATGATTCCAGGATCTCCTGGGTTTGAAGTTTCCCTCTTTTGCTAAAAACATCAAGAAGAAAAGCTGTTAGAGACCCACTATCAGGCTGGGAAAACCTGCTCTTTAACATCAGGAGAATGTGGGAACCATAATGCTGCATTTCAGTCTGCTACTGTGCTTTTGAACTTCAATCACAGAGGTCTGTGCCAAAGTTAATGGCAATCTGAGTAAACCGAAGACTTTTGCTATCTTTCCTGTCAGTGTATCTCAGCACATTTTAGAATCCAACAGTCACTTAGCTGTTTTAAGACAAAAATTTATGTGCTGTTTTGTACAGCACTGCCCACAGTTTTCATGTATAGCCTAACAGAAATTAGGTCAAGTGTCTAGTTTATTGGTTTGTGACTTTTTAAATTCCCTGGGTCCGCATTCCTGCTTGTTTTTGTGCATGGGAATGTGTGTGGTGTTTCCTGCAGCTGTGTTTTGCATGTTACAGGCCACTAGTAGTCTACAGGCCATCAGTTATGAAACTATTTTAGATAAGCAGCTCACAGCCCTTAAGTTGGCCTAATTACTGACACCTCCTCTGGTCTGACATCCTTGGAGCCACCGGTCCCGCTGGCTGCCCTGCATCTTACTCGGAGCTCTGGGGTTGGTGTTGAGCCCCCCAGGGGCTGCAGGTCCACTGGTTGCCTGTGCACGGCTGAACTTTGCCTCTCCAGCTGCTACCACCCCACAGGACTTTGGGAACTGTAAATTGATGGTCATTGCACTAGATAGTAGAAGAACTTGTTATTGTATTATCAGTGCACAGAGTGCTGGGCTTCAGCAGGCTTGAAATGAGGTACTGATGCTGAAGGTTGTTATATGAATTGGGAATTATACCAGTTTCTTACAGAAAGTGAGGGTTAATGGATCCAAACTTGCTGTGTGCAGCCATGGCTGATTTATTGCTGCTACTTTTTTTTTTCCCTTGCATTTTCCAGCCCACACAGGGGGAATCAGGTTGAGTTTAAGGAACAGAGCCACTTGTCAAATCTCTCTTCCTTCTGGTTCTCTAACTTTTGCATTGTTCTGAATTTTGTATTGAGATGCCGTCAAGTCTGAATTGATGCAGAGAGGTTATGCGAATACAACCTGTTTTCTCTTCAGGCTGTTGAATTTGTAGCTGCAGATACCGCTGTGCTCCAAAGGAGAATGTTTCCCATGCTCTATGGAAAGAGTTTTTTTTTCTTCCTTCTCAGTTTTAAATTGTCACCCCTGAGAAGACTAGTATTGAGAGCCTCAAAAAGGCACAAAATGCCAAATAATTTTGTCTAGAAAACTGTCTTGCATGAAGAATTTAAATCGTCAGCAGTGAGATGCTGGGCCTTCTGGATGTAGAGTCTTGCCCAGTAAAGCATGTTCAGAAGATTCCTCCCTTGGTGGCTTCTAGCTTTTCTCCAAGGTTATTTGCTGATGTGGCCATCCAAATGCTAGCCAAAAATGCTCAGGCTTGCAGAACATGTTAACCTGCCTTGTGTTTTTGTTTTTGCAGAGCTGACCTGAACCCACCAGAAGGGATTGTGGCAGGTGAGGAGCTGAGCAAGTTTTGTGTGCTGTGAAGTTGTGGCCTGGTGTCCAGGTAGTGCTAAGTGTTGTTTTGTTTTTTCTTAATAGGTCCCATGAATGAAGAGAACTTCTTTGATGGGAAGCTCTGATTATGTGAGTTAATATTGTTTGTATCTGAAATCAGTACTTGAACCCTGTGATTACTTCTAGGAGAACAAGAATGTAAAAAAATACCAGTTCTGCATAACATCAACCTTGGCCTGCCCTTTGTCTGGGAACTTCTTTCTGACCCAAACTGGGATTATATTTGGAATTTAAACAGTGTGACAGAGACAGTGTTGGGATTTAAGTGATTGTTTGTTGTATAGGTGTCATTATAATAAGCAACACTCAGCATGTGTAACTTGCAAATTTGACAGTTAGGCTCCCGTGGGTATGTGTTGTACATACAAACACTGTAGGAAACAATTAATTGGTTGTAGATCACACAAACCTATTGGGAACATTACTCAACTGCAAATACAGGACAGGTTTTTTTCATGCTTTAAGTGGAGCAAAGTACAGAGATTATCTGTGATAGGAGGAAAAAAAAAAGCAACGTGTGAAAAAAATAGAAGGGGATTAATCTGAGAGAGTATTCAAATTAAGAAAAAATAATTAAAATCTCTTGAAATTCTTTACATTTCATGACTAGGCTGGTGTTGTAAAGATACTGGGTGCAGTGGTTCCATGTCAAAAGCTCTTTTGTTGGTGAAGAGCTCTGATAGCTACTACTTGTGTTTTGGGGAGTGGCAAAGACTTCTTTCTAAGCCCGTGTCCTCCTCCCTTGCACTCCTGAACTGATGGGTACAGTTGTTCATAGCAAAACTTGCTATGAAAAGGCAAAAATCTTACCCAGTGTCTTACAAGTTATCTTCTCTCTTGCTTGTACTCTCTTACTCATGCTGTACCCTTTGGGAACTTTGAGTGCATGATTTTTACAAAATAAAGTTCTAAAACAGTAGGGAAGAGGAAAAGAGACCTTTGTCATTCAGGTCTGACAATTTACAGAATTAAAAGCTGAAGAGTCTCCAAACAGCTAAGCCTGTTTTGAAGCTGATATTCTGTTTGTAGGGTAGACGCAACGCTCTGTATTTAAAGATCCTTTAGTAAGAGTTGGTGATTTCCTTTCCTTCAGCCAGGGCCAGGGTGTCTCAGAGGATGCCAGGGGAAGCAGGCAGTGGCCGTGGCCCTGCTCACAGAGTGCCTGCTGTGCTCTTGGCAAGTTTTCACTTCACCCATCAGTGGTGACTTACAAGATTCTCAGCTAGCGTGGGTAGCAGAATTTTCCTAGCTTGGTTTGCTTGGAGTTTGTTGTCTAGGGGTGAAAACAAGATTTCTTGGGATCAGGCAGGCAACCAGTACAAAAGCATACCAAGCTGTGGCACATCCCGTTTTCCACAGAAGCTGGCTGCATGGGTGATCCTACTTTATGGCAAGCATGAGCCTCCGAGTTATTTTAGGCCTTGGTAAATGGAATTTGGATTACCACTGCTTGTTTGCTGATTGATATGAAGACTTGCCAAGTGCTTCTGCTTATGTGCTTATTTATCCTGTGATGAACAGGTTGTCCTTCCTGGTAGCTCAGTCCCCCTCAAATACACATTTAGCATGAAAATAGATAATTTGTTGCATGACACCAAAGATTTTGGCTGCAGCGTCTTATACGTCCTCTTTCTGCAAGTGAGATAGTTACCAATTTTCTGGAACATGCTCTTTGTAATGTACCAAAGTTAAGTTCAGACAGCCATGCATTGCTTGGAGTGTGGAAATCCTGGAGGATTTAATGCATTTCTTGGAATGTGAAAGGAAATTCCTTTCTTTTTGGTACTTTCTCATAGTAGGGACTTCGTGCTTGAGTAGAGCTTTTGCAGAGCACACACAGAAGTGCTTTTGGATTTGATTCATTATCTAGAAAACACTTTTTCTCATGTTTCCCATAACAAATTCTTAAAGAACAGAGGAGCCGTTCGCATACTTGAAAGCCCTTTAAAGTGCTGAGTGTTGAGCTTCAGGTCTTTGTCAGCACAAATGAGGTGGAGGTGCTTCAATTTTGGTTTCTGTTTTGTGTGTGTGTCATAATAAAATTGTATTTTAAGGTCTGCTAAATTCTGAAGCTGCAGTACAATAAAAACATGTTTACCCAAAGCATGTTTGGTTGCTTTCATCTCTTTACAAAACTCTGTTAGTGGAAGTATTTGCATACATTTGGAAAGCAAGCTAAGTGATTTGTTTATGTTTGTCTGTGATAATCTTCTCAAATGTTTTGCAATCTCAAGTGTGCTGTGTGAGATTATAGGAATGAAAGAAGTGCAGATGAGGAAATTAAAATGAAGTTGGCTTCAAATTTTTAGACAGATGAAGTGAAAAGGTAAGTAGTGTAATAATGAAGAAGAGATTAGAATACTTTTTTCCCCCTCACCTAATTTCTAGAAAGCTAGAGCACATGTAATGGCAAATAAATTAGAAAAAAAAAGAGATTTAAGAGAGAAAAGACACCATCCATTTATCATTTCAGAGGTGGGCTGGGTAATGTTACATCGATGTTAAGAGCTTGGCTCAGAGATAAAATAATGTCTTCTAAAATAATGGTGGTAATAATTTGTATTTCCAATGTTCTTGCCTGCAGCAGCAGTGCTGGATAAATGTTAAGCATATCAATGTTAAGGCTGTGTTGACAAGTCTAAATGACAGAACAGTTCTTACTCTCCCAAAGTGAGTGTAATAGATCCAGAACTGGAAATACAATGTGGTAATCTTCTGAATGGTAGAGGTTTGGAGACTGATGTAAAATGCACCCTTTTGATGAGGACATCAAATAGTAGCTGAATTAGAGTATTTATGAAAGCCCTATCTTTGCAACAGGGTGACTTATTCATGATAGCCTCAGCGTGTCAAGAGAGTTTGCCATAATGCCACTGAATTCCTTAGTGCTGTGTGAGGTCTGACAGGCTGCAGTGTGTTGTGCAAGTTCATGAATTTAATGTTTCAAGACCAAGTTTTGCTCTCTTTCATTGTCATGTGCAAGTGTGTGTAAAGTTTATCCCCAAAAGACACAACCCACGTAATTGTTAAGAGCTAAAGTGTGCTTGAAAACTAAACAGTATAAATTGAAGTCAACTTATCAAAAAACCTGTCTAGAAAGGTTATTAGATCTATAATTAGGCTTATGACTTGTTTAGCATGGAATTCCCCTTTACAAGACTGTGGGTTTTGGTCTTTTTTCCAGCATCTTTTTACAAATAAGAAACCATTTACAAATGTATATGAAGTTATGATTGTAGAATTAATTGTCCTTGTCAATGCGCTTTTCCATACTATTTTGGCAGATACGTGCTGTCCTTTTCTTTCCCTTGCCTAAGTAATAGCCAGCTCATGGAGTTCAGAGTTTCTTATTTTCATGCTCTGTCTTACATCAACAGAGTTGTTCCTAACATTCTCTTGCACCTGAGCAGTCTGGTTGTCTAGCAAGTCATTTAATGCCATATAATGGCTGGAGGAGAACTGATGTCTGTTTCTCAGTGCTATAGGGCAATCTGCAGAGTAGCATCAGTTGCAGGAAAAGAGGCAGAGACTGCCTGCTTTGCAGGCTGTAGAGGCTCTTAGATGAAGCAAGCTTAAGACAAAGTATTCTTAGAGTTATATGCCCCAAGCCTGTGCAGAAGACTGTCTTCTGTGTGCACACAGTGATGGCCAGTGCTTTGTCATCCCTGGGGTAGGGGAGTTCCTTAAGGTGACTGGCCTGTTTGCTCAGCGCACTTTGTTCAGCTGGATGGGTATCACCACTGCGTGGTCTTGGGGTTTCTTGGAGGAAGCTAATCAAGTGCCTGGGTAGTCGGGACTTTTAACTAGCATAGCAACTTGGATGAGATCATAGCATAACTCACAGAGGCTTGAATTTGTGGTGTACTTTACAGTCACACTACCTGCTCTGCAAAGACTTCAAAAGATGTTGTGCTCTTTACTTCCCTGCCTCTGCCGCTGTCCTTTTCGAACTGAAAGTGATGCTGTCAAGTTTAAACGTTGTGGCCCCCCAACTATTCTGTGGTTGCAAGTGCTGTCTTGGATTAACTTTAATAATTTCTTTGAAGCTGATTCTGGCAGCACTGAATGGCTAAAACAGAAGTGTTTTGCTCACATAATACAGGGCCTAAAATGGAGCATTGTTGGATTAACGTATTTGACAGAAGAGCCCTTAAGGCTGTGTGTTTGCTCTCAAAACAGAACGTAAGACACCCACCAGCTTTTCAGTGCATGCATGTACATACTCTTAGAAGTTCAACAATAAGCCTCTAAAATACAGCTGTAATTAAAATGCTCATGAAAAAATGCATCCAGTTTACTCTCAGATGAGAATTGAGTCCTGACTAAATTTCGGGGAAACCCAGAAAAGGAACAAAATGTTTGAGATGGTTTAGCTTTCGTTCTTGCAGTATGTTGATAGATTTCTCTAATCTTACCTGCCAGTGTCAGTATTCAGATTTAAATCATGTAGTTCTTGTGTTTATCTACCAACCAAGTCTTTCGAATCCCAGAGTTTAAGAAAGTGAGCCTCCTAGGACTTTAGGTTTTTTTGGTCTCAATTTTCTTTCTCTGTAGGTTACCAATTGCAGCCTTAACTGTTATGAGTCCTGGAACTTTTATGTTCTTTCTGGCATGGCGAATGTGGATTGGGAGGAGGAAGCATGAATATATTCCTAAATTTTATTTCCCAGGCAGTATAACCTTTGTTTGAAGAGCTTTATACTAAATACATGAGGTTTCCTTGGCTAAGATTTTCAGTGATGAAGCTTGTTTTGCGATCTTTCCAATCAAAGGAGATCATGTTTGTGTTATAACTTCCAGATGGTTCAAGTTTGAATAAATCATGTCTAATAACCTTTTTTGCTCACCTTCCAAAAATGTTTTATGTAGGGAGAGTAAAATAGTTGTATTTACATTCTCAACTTGATTGCACTTTGAACTAGATGATGAGCACAAGAACTGTGATGAAGCCATTTGTTCTCTGCATGCGCTTGAGGGAGTGCAAATTAAATACCTTAAGTCTGCAAAGAAACTTTGTTGTCCTGCACCTAGCAGTTATGGTCCCTGAGATACGTTTTTATTTTTACAAAACATTGCTGTGTTTTTTGCATCAGATAGTGATAAGTGTTTGTGTGTAGTTGTGCTTGATACTGACAGTTTGAATCTCTGTAGGTTTTACAAATTATTTTGGAGCTACAGCATTTGACATCTCTGTCTTGTGCAACATAACAGTATCTTCAAAGTCCCACACCTGCCTCTGCTTTCTCTTGACGTGCAGACACTCAAATCCTGGAACATGCCTTGGAGCCAGATACTCCAATTATACCCAGACACACCTTGCTAATTAAGCAGTGTTGTGACCTTCCTAGTAATTTAGTATGCAAGCTTTGATTTCCCCCTTCCCTCCCAAACCCCATACCTGGATTTAAGTTTATGAGGTGTGGGGGCAAGAGTGTTAACTCCTTGTTTTCTGGAGAAGATGATGTAACCTAAACCTCAAATGTCTCATTAGACAAGAATTTGGGTGAAAGAACTATTTAAAACTCTGGTTAATAGCTTTTTATCTGTTTCTAGGGGTCCTGAAGACACCTGTTTCGAGTATGGGGTTTTCCCTGCTATTCTGAGCTTTCCACTCGACTACCCATTAAGTCCTCCGAAGATGAGGTTCACGTGTGAGATGTTCCATCCCAACAGTGAGTCTGATGCAGCAGGACATATCGGGGAGTGGGTTGCCTGTGCACCTTAAAACCAAACTTTTGCAGCAGGAGAGTCAGCATCCTTACCAATGGTGATTCTCTCCCTTTACAACCATGAGTATGCAGTAGGAGCATTGAGCTGTCCAGCAGTTTTGCTCTGTCATAGGCTCACTATCTCTTTATTCCTCATCTACGTTTTGGTCATAAATAGGCCAGTAATGATTCCAACAGTTTCACTGCCTTTAAGATCATTCCAGGAATACTTGTAAATGTTCTATAAATAGTCTAAAGATAAATCTTCTGTACATGATGTGAGATATAGTGAATTAATGCAGACTCTTTCCAGGCTTGTTCTGTGGCTTGTATTTAAGTAGTTTAGTGTCATTTTAATGAGTGAAAATCTGTTCATATTCACCAAAGTGTGGATTCAGCCTTATTAGGCAGCATGGCTTTTTCCTCATTAAGTCACACGTTTGGTAACATTTCTGATGTGATCTTTATGAAATACAGAGTGCTCTGTTGAAGCAGATGACACATTTGCAAGCGTTTTAGTATTAAGTCTTTGCCGGCCTTTTCTGTGCAATTCTAATGGTGACAATATTCTTAAGACTTTTCAGTGGAAGTAATTGAAGTAAAAACAAGTACAGCTAACAAGTTTGAGCCTTGGACGGGTAAAAAACTTAAAGCTCCCTTTCGCAGCCTGAAGCGCTGTTTTCGAGAGTCAGCCTTGGCGTTCTTCACGCAGGGATTTTGTGAAGATTGTTTACCATCACACAGATTTGATGGGCTGGTTCTGTATTCTAGGCTGTTAGGTCTCTGTACGTGAGAGCAATAAAAGGAAAATGCTGCCCTTCTGCCTAGTGATTCCTTCCCAGCTTGACATTCCTGCACTTGCATAACACAAATCTTAATCTCATCTGGGAATCTATTTATTTTATCCTATTCCAATGAATTTTGCAATTTCTTGAAGTTCTTCTATTCTTCTTGAAGCACTACTGATGCAGATTCTTGCCCATTTAATTCACATCTTTCTTTTCTGTGGAAGACACACCTGCATGTCACAGTGTAGAACTGTGCGGACATGTCCAAGCCAGTATAGCATCACTTTTGAAGCTCTGTTATCTGCAGCCATGCAGCATTTGGCACCTGGAAGCAGTGTGGCTGCATTGGCACCTAGCTCAGCTGGACAAATTCACCCAAACTTCTTGGCAGGACTGGTGTCTGTGAGCAGGTCTTGTCCACACAATACTCTGCAGCTCCAGTTGTGTCCTTGGCTTGAGGTTTGCTGCCTGCATCTGCTTTGTGTGTAGCATAGCCAGGAGGGAGTGGGGTGCAGAGAAGCACAATCAATCTGATGCTCATGGGTTACAGAGTGGCTTTACATGTGGGCAGTTCCTCCATGGGGTTAACTGGAACATATTGGATGGTCAGCTCAGCTCTTTAAAGTCCTGTGACTCTGGGTCATGTTAATCTAAAGTTGAGATCACCTAAAGTAGACACTTGGGTCTTTCTTCTCAGGTGGGATTGTGATGGTCTCGTTATGCCTAGGAAGGCTGTAGAAATGGGTGGCTGTGCTGTGCTTTTTGTGTTCCTTAAGTGCTTACTCCTCCACTTGTGAGGAATTATTTGCAGTTTGTGTTACATACAAGGGGAATTAAGACACCACAGAACTATCTTCTATTAAAATTGTAGTCATGGATGCTCTGGTGAAGGTGACTTCAAAGAAGCAATTAGTGAACAGCAAGTCTTGCATTAGCACTTAGTGATAAAGTGGGAAGATGCGAATGTCTTCCTGGAATCAGCCTTTGCTATCTTGACTGTGCTGTTGTGGTCCAGCTGTTTTAAATGAGGCATTGCAGAAAAACATTAGAGTAACTTACAAGGGAAATACCTTCTAGCAGTGTGTTCCTAACTTGCAAGGAGAAGTGCTGATTCGGCATGTGCTGTTTTCATCTCTTCCAGCTATGGCTAGACCAGCTTCAGTCCCCAGCCTGGGGCAGCAGGAGGGGATGTAAATAAAAGTCTTCCAAAGCACTTACATGTTGCAGGCTTGTGCAGACATTAGCTGGGTGAGTGGAAGGAGCTAGAAATGAGCACAACTGCTTCCAGCAGTCATTCCCTCTTTTTGTGTTGTCTTGTTTTCCTGGCAATGGCACAGGTTTGGTCACCCAAGGAATAGAAGCACTGAAAGTATTTGGCCTAAAGCTGTCGTTCCTTGGGAAGCTGCAAGAATCTGGGCATGTTGCTAAAGCAGTGTTTTGAATGTCATTCTCTGTGTGGTCTCTTCAACCTTTCTTTGGCCTCATTATAAAGTCAATGGAGTCCAGTGTCTGTGAAGATGACCTGTACTGTTGTCAATGCTCTGCTTAGACTGAAGGTGGGTGGGAAAGACGTCTGTATCTTTAAGTGATAGGTTACCTTGTTTCCATGCGCTTTAATGCAGATGAGCTTTAAGCAAAATTTTAAATAGTGTGAACTCTTCTGCTTGCACCTCAGTAACATTCAAAATAAGATAAATTATATTGTTTATTACATACCCCTTTTCCCTCCTTGCTGCAGCAGAGCAAGTTTGATTAATTCTTTTTATGGTCGTGGTCTGGTGGAGGACTCCAACAACAGTGCTGTATGACTGTTACCCTTTGATTTAAGTAGGACTGGTTACCTACTTGGAGCTGTGTCTGTGCATAAATACTTGCCTTGTTCCACAAGGCTGTATCTTTTATTTTCTCCATGGAACCTGTCACTGGTTATTAAATTACACAAGTGCTCCCAGCAGACTTCTGTTGGGTAAGGATAGCCCATGTTTGTTAGATATGCTTCAAGGAAATTTTTGCTAGATTTTTGTCTTTCAGATTTTGCGTCCTCTTGTCTTTGGAAGAGGAAATATAAAACTGGGTTTAGCTTCAGTCGTACAAAGACCAAGTCCCAACATTCTGGAGAAGCCAAGTGATTCCACTGAATAACAATCAATCCCCTGTACCTCTTGTGCAGTTTACCCAGATGGAAGAGTTTGCATTTCTATTCTTCATGCTCCTGGGGATGAATCCCATGGGATATGAGAGCAGCGCTGAGCGGTGGAGTCCCGTGCAGAGTGTGGAAAAGAGCCTCTTGGTCAGTTGTTAGCATGCTGGCAGGTAAGGACTACTGTTTTATTAGCGGCAGCTCACATAGCAGTTACTGAGTTAGCTAGAGCTGCTTCTTGGCTGTTTGACTCTTGAGGTGAGCAGAGGACGTTTAAAGATGCTCAGCAGCAATCACAGTTCTTAAAGCCCTATTATTTATTTATTAATAAACCAGTTCTCTGAAATAGTTGAAAAGAAGACGGACTGAAGTAGTAAAACAGGTATTTTCAGCTTTGCAAACAACTACACTCCTTTCCTTCTAGGTCAGCAGCAACCGAGCAGGTGGAGATGGTCAGGGGGTCTGAAGGTTCAGCTGAAGGTTCAGCTATTTTCCTGCTCTGCACAAAACCTGTGTTCCATCTTCGTATTGCTGTGATATTTGTTCAGATCTTGCAGGGTCTTAAAGCTATTGATCACGGCTTGTGTTGGATTTGGCTTTGGCAGCTGAAGGTTGCCAGCCAGATCTAACCAGTGTGGTAAACTGGAGTCAATGGCCTCTGTTGATTCACAGGCCAGCATGCTCCATTCTGTTTGTTATTGGCAGCTTGGGAATGTACCCCATTCTGCCAGCTCTGGATCAGAGGAAGGCTTCTTGAGAAGAGAGGTGGGGTGAAAAACTTTTTGTGCAGCCTTTAAATGGTTTTTCTCTAAATCCAGCAGGGGCTGTGGATCATCTTGTTATGTACAGCTCCCTGAAAGATGGATCTTTTTCCACATAGCAGACAGAGCCACTGAACTGCCTGAAAAGAGCAGAGCCGTGTCCCTTAGAATCAGTTTTGAATGATAAAAGATTTTAGATGGTTAGAGGGTTTAGAAGCAGCAAAGTAACAAAGAGCAAGCAGTAGATTCTTACAATGGGATTGTTTAGCTACAGAATAGTAACCTATTGTTGGGAAGCTGTGCTCCCTGTGGCCTCCAGAAACTTGGTTTGTGGTGCATCTTACTAGACTGGGTTAGCGTGGGAGTCACCTGATCTCTCTTGTTCTCTGCCTGTGTGTACTGTTTTCCCATGGCTTTTGATGAATTAGTTTAAAACATCGATGATCAGCTTCTTTCAGATGCTGGCAAACTCTCGACTCTGGCTGTGGAGATAGCATAAGCCCAAGATTATCAACTGGGTGACCTGCCACATCGATTGGCTTTTAAGGGTCAACCGTCAGCATTGTGTCGAGAAGGACATGAGCTCAAGATATATGCCATGAACTGGGCTGGGGTGGATTTGGAGTAGTGTGTGGTGAAGCAGAATGGGTAGAGTACATTGTGTCTTAGTGACTTACATCATCCATGACAGTTGTCTGCTGTACAGTGACCACGAACCTGATAAATCCCACATTTCAGCTTACTTCTGCACAAAATTGTTAGAGTCACAGGGGCTAATGTACTTTGTAAAGTGCTCTAAAATCCCAGGATGAAAGATGTTGCAGAAATGAAAGCATTCTATGGGTTTTCTTGTTTGTTGTTTTTTTAATAGAACAAGCATCCCAAAGAGTGACAGAGCCTGTTTGGGTGGCCTGGTTGGGAGGAGTTTGTGTCTGTGAAGCCACAGAACCAGAAAAAACATTTTTCAGGGAGCAGTATGCAGTTTTTAAAAACCCTTGACAGCACTGGTGTTGCTGCATTACGTTGTTCGATGTGCATAGTGGGGCTCAACTGCTGAGAGCATAAACAAGAGAAAATCTTGCTCCTCTGCCACTTGTTTCATACCTAAACTCAACCTTGCTGCGATATTCTCTGTGATCAACTAAATCAGAACTGTTTGGGAATCCAGCAAGCTGTCATTAGATTTCTTTAGTGGTGTTTTCTGTAGTCCCAAGCAGGGAAGTGTGCCAAAGCCACAGGGAAGAGACATGTTGAAAGAGTGAGAGGGTCTTGCTCTGTTGCTTGCCTGCCCACCTATCTTTTAGTCTTTCTCATTCAGAGCCAAACGATGAAAGTGGAGCCAATGTAGATGCCTCCAAGATGTGCTGGGAAGACAGAGAACAATTTACAAAATTGCCAAGCAGATTGTGCAGAGTCACTTGGACTTTAAGCTCACAAAGAGACTGAAGTGTTTTGTATTTCTCTCCACCTGAAAACGAGCATTGCTCAGTGCTGGTACCAAAAAGGAAAATTTTGCAAACTATTGGCCTAGTTCTTCTTGTCATTTGTTATTTATTTACCATCTCTTTTCTTCTTCCGCTGCTCCAGAGAAGCCTCTAGTTCACCATCACTAATTGTGTGGAAAAGGGATTTGATACTAAGGAAAAATATGGAGACGATGCTGGTTCAAAGGCTGCTTGTTGCTACCTCACTTCGTGGTATGGAAAGCTTGAAGATTTTGGAATCTGCAGCCCGCCTTCACCAATCTGCTGATTGAGAACAGAAGCTGGGTTTGGATCAGCTGCTGGAAGAATTAGTTGTATGTTTTATAGGTATCATTGCATCTGGAGCACCAGTAGATAGGAAATAATATAACATTTTTATGATACTCTCTACGGTCAGCATTTGCAGTCAGAACTGTTTGAAGAGTGTAGTTAGCAAGAGAGGCTATGAACCAAGGTTGTAGTCAGGATATGTTAACAAGAAGTGATTTTGCAGCATGTAACTTTCAGAGAAGATCTAGAGGATTGTTGCCAGCGACTGCTTGGGGTCTAGAACGGACATGGTGTACACTGGGAGTTTGTACTGAGCCTTGAGTCAGTGTTTGCTTGGAAGAAATCCCAAGAACTGCTTTATTATTCCTTAAAGACACTCAATTGTAAACTTACATTCACTTAGAGGTACAAGATGTAAAGACTGGATTCTTAAACACTTTGGGCAGATTCACCATGGGCGAGGTAGGTCACTGGCAGCCTGAAAATCCAGTGAGAATGCGTCTGCTCTGCTGGGCGTGTAAAATCTCTCTGCAGTAATGTCAGCTCCTCTTCTCTGCTGACATTTGGGTGTTAGAGGATTAGGCACTGCTGGCCTTTGCCATTACAGCCCAGGTCACCCATTTTCATGTGAAAGAGCAAAGATGAACATGATGAATTTTGTAAAATTTACTGTAACATTTGTATGCTTACTGCACTTGTGTGTTTAAATATGAGTCAGAGAAGACACCGACTGTTTTTTTCTAGAGGATGGTCCAATGCATTTTTAGAACTGCAGAGTATTGTAGCCGACCATCGGTGTGGAGGCCACGGGAAGTACCAGCTGCAACAATCAGTTTGGTAAAACTGCTTAGGGGCTGCTGGTGACCTTCTGTGCTTTGCAGGCGAATCTCTTGCGTAGGTCCAAATCCGCTCCAATTTTCTACAAGCAATAACATGCCCATTGATAGTACATGGAATCAAATTTTGCTGGCAGCTTTAAATGGGCTAAATTTGAGAAGGGCTTTGTTTTTTTTCTGTGAAAAGCATGTGACATGGAAGGAGTCACACAGTGGAGAAAGCTTTATGGAGACGATTGTGTGCATGCGCATGTGTACAACTCATCAGTATTTATGTCTTGCTGTCCATGCTGCATATTCATGTGCTGCAGATCACAGTATGCCATTGTTCTGCACCTCTAAAGAGTTTGTATTGCTACAACTTGCTGTTGTAATTGCTGAAGTAATTCTTCGTGCTTTGGAGTAAGTGTGGGAGGGGGACCTGATGTAGTTTGATAGCAGAGATGATGAAATAGTGTTGTACCTAACTAGTACTTCAAGGCATACAGGAAAATGTAGCACTTCTATGCAAACTGGGAGCGTTTTCTGAATTGTAGTAGGCGGAGCGTTGCTCCTGGGAGTACTGCAGCTGCTTTTGGAAACAACGCTGGAGAGCTGTGAGCCACATGGCAAAAGATGGATGCAGCACACATGGCAAAAGTGGGCTTTTTTTAAAGTGTGGAGTATTTTATTCATGTGCAATCAGTCATTATCTTTATGGTGGGATTTAGTCTGTATACTGAAAATAAAGTGATTATATTTTCTCCTTTCATAGATGTGTGCAAATGTATTGCAGTGGGTGTTTTACATGAGTAATCAGCTGGTCAGGACAGTCCAATTCTGACTTGGTCCAAAGTAGTGGAAGGGTTTATTTTAATGCAATTAAAACACAGGGGATGCTTTAGAGGAGTAGAAGAGTTGACACAGTTGCTTGGGCTTTCCAGGCAAGTGTCCTGTCTCTAATGATGGCAGTGACTTGATAATTCAAAGAAAAATATAAAAACCTGACAGCTAGGAGATGTGATGCAGTTTGCTTCTTACATGGCTCGTAACAAGACCTTTGTATCTGACCTAGGAAGATACTGTTATGGCAACAGGTGAATGGTGAGTTTAATATATCATTCCAACATCTGCTGGTACTAGCTCTTGGATTTGAGAAGGACAGTTAGATATCCAGTTCCCACTGAGAATTTCCATAGTCCCCAAATCTTGGTTGCTTAGAAATAAAATAATTTCTTTTTCAGTGACTGGCGTGCAGCGGACTTGCTAATTCCTGTGTTTTAAGCCACCCAGTGAACCAGGTATTCTTGCAGGAGACAAAAATGTAAGCATAAGTCCACCTCAGAGGGCTAAAACTTCCCTTGTTGAGGTGAGAACTGTTCTGAACCACGGCTCTTTGCTTAGCAGAAACCAGCAGTGAGCGTTTGTGTTCGTTGAAAGGCTTAAACATGGCACCCCAGCTGGTGTGTTAGATTCCCTGTTTGTTTTACCCACATGAAAGAAATAACACTTCATGAACATTATTCCATAATAAACTGAATCCTTGTACACAGCACAAGGGTTCATTTCACACAGCTCCGTGCCTATGCAGAGGCTCCTGCTGTGCCTGGCTTGTCCCGAGAGGGTTTCACTCCACAGGCAGCTTATGGAGAACACCTGAGAGTTAAAGCTTGTAAAGCTGCCTTGTCACTCCTGTGATAGACTTCCCTGAAAGGCTTAATCATCTCCCTTTGTGAAAGAATATACATGTTGGCAGTGCATGTAATATTAGCCAGTAGCAATGTTTTTCTGAGCAGTTGCCTTTTTTCAGTCTGAGCCAGTTACTATAAAACATGTTTCTTGGGGAGTGTTGGAGCTCTACAGGTGTTATGCACGCAGGTAAAGTATTAAAGATTAAGAAAACCCCTTTCTCTGGATTATATTTGCTTTAGGCTTTTATATAAAAACAAAACAAAACACAAACCCCTTCAACAAAACTGTAAAAATGCAAGCAATGTCCTCTTTAAAGCCTTTGTATATACATACATCCACACATGCACGCTGCTTTTTCTTGGCAAATGGGGCTGTGTCAGAACACACACAGTGGGATGTGAGACATTCATTAATTGTGTTTTGTGTGCCTACATGCATGCAAGCGGTTCTTTGAAAGTGCAAGCTGCCGGGCGAAAGGCATTGGAGCCACATGAAACAGCCGCAGCTTTGGGGCAGAGCCAGCCCCAGGCTTCTTTCCAGCTTTTTTTTGGCTGGAGCTGTATCATGAATGGAAGGTGGTGTGCTGCCTTCAAGATGAAATGGTGAAGCTCTGTGCCTCTGGAAGATCCTTGCTTTTCCTCCATCCTCTTGGTGAGGATGCTGTGTGTGTTCCCTATGAGAATCAAAAGGAGAAACACCCCATCTGTCAGCACGGACTTGAAATGTCTCTCCGGTGCCAGCCATGCTGCTGATACTGGGATTGTCTAGTCTGGGGGATAGGTGCAGCTTTTAGGAGGTAACTCCAGAAAGGGGCTTGAAGGAGCAGCCTCCCTACCCAGTGGTGTAGGGCAAGGGCTGCGTGTGCTGAGTAGCGGTGAGCCAGGGCAGTGGCAGGGCATGGAGGTATGAGCG
Source organism: Bucorvus abyssinicus (assembly GCA_009769605.1). Taxonomy (NCBI): domain Eukaryota; kingdom Metazoa; phylum Chordata; class Aves; order Bucerotiformes; family Bucorvidae; genus Bucorvus; species Bucorvus abyssinicus. The sequence continues at coordinate 17,641,015 of CM020035.1, forward strand.
TGGGAGGTCACCACACTGCCTGGGCGTAAAAGCAGCACTGGTTTCCTGCCCCATGTTTGCTTCTCTTTCAGATTCCCTGACTTGATGGAAGAAAGTCACTCGGCCCTTCAGCAAGTTCAGGGGCTGGGAAGAGTGCAAGGTTGAGGAATGCTGAGGGCCTTGCTGCCAGCTGTTGGAATTGTTAGGGGTGGCATGGGGAAGGTGCAGGAATCTGGAGAATTCCTCTAGTGTCTGAGGGTCTTGTTGAGATGAGCTGCTTTCCCCATGTGCTGCCTAAACAGCAGGGTGGCTGAGCCCCTGCACCAGGCGCAGCGAGGGCTCCCAGTGTCCTTTCTCATGCAGCCAGGTCCCAAGTGATGTCACATTCACCAAAAGAACCATCGGGGTAAACAGGCAGCTACAGCTTTGCAAGGCTCCCTGGCGTTGCAGGAATGAAACCCAGTGCTGGGGTGGGAAGTGCTTGAGCCATGTCATGTTTGGTGGTCCTGTATAATGTGCTTGGTGCTCTTGCAATCCCCTGGGAGCACAGGTCAGCTGGAAGATAAGTGCCGTCCCCATGACTCCAGCCCTGGTGATCTTTCTGCTCATCCCAGCCCTGATCCTCACAGCCACCTGCCGGATCCTGGTCCTGCATCGGCCGCCAGCCCCTCTCCCAGGGCAGGTGGCGTAAGAGCCGAAGGAGAACCAGCCAGGTGGCTTTTGAAAGTAGCTCATGCCCCCCAAGATGTGACTTAGCAGCAGTTAATATTATGGAGTATGTTAATATATAATTAAAGGTAATGATGCGGACGGTGGGTTATTATAGGATAGCTGCTGGTGTTACCAGTGTGTGGGTGAGCTCTTGGGGAGTGGTTTGCAAGCGGGACTGTCTAGTCATGTTCCTGAAGGGCGTGGGCCAAGACGAGCCAAGTCCTGGGCTCAGTCCGAACGTGGGGCTCCAGCTGGCCCTGGCTCGCCAGGGCAGGGCTCTCAAGGGACACTTTGATGCAGGTGGCACGCAGGTAGGAGTCAGGCATGTGCAGCAGAGGGAGAGGCTATGGCTCTGCGCTGCCTTCACAGCTCTGACAGGAACCAGATCATCCTGGCCGGAGGTGCCGTGGGGGTTGGCCAGGAGGGTAAGTGCCCTGGGGCAGGGCTCGCAGGGCTGTGGAGTGAAGGCAAAAGCACCCACGGCAGCCACCCCTTGGAGGTGCAGAGTGATGCAGGAGGTGGGTTCAAAGCAGCAGAGATGCAGGATGCAACATGCTGGGGGGCGGGGGCACCCACACGCTTGGATGCTGGGCCCAACACAGGGAAGCTCTTCACCCACAGCCAGGTTGGGAGCTCTGCTCCAAAACAGTTTTTCTCATGCCAAAACAATTTGGCAAATTGAACCCAAATTGGGGCTGGCGTGACAATGTTCGGTGAATCAGGGTTTCTTTGCTGAGTCTGCCTGGGATGGGTTCACGCAGGCTCCCCTCCTGGTGTCTTTCATCAGGATCTCTGCCTTCTGCTGGCCCAGTCAATGCGCTGTTCCATCTGAGGTTGCTCAATGGCAGCCGTTAGGTGCCGGGAGATCTTGCCCTGTGGGGCAGGTGTGTTTGAAGGGCAAGGGAGATGCCCACATCTCTAAGTTGACAGTGAACTGCCAGGCTTTATGGCTTGCACAGCTTCCCCTTGCCATTCAGCCCTCAGGGAGATAGGAAATGGTGGAGCCTGGGGCAGTGACCGAGTCAGGATACATTGCTCTGATACAGTGTTGGCAGCCTCTGGGGTTGGAGATCCTTCTGGTTGGTGTCCATGGGCTTGCTGCAAGGATGGCTGCTCAGCCAGAGCTCAACTTTGCTCACCAGTTCTTGCGATAAAGTAGGGATGCCAGAAGGGCAGGCTGGAGGGCAGGTGTTTTTAAATCTGCTTTGCTGGGAGCAGCAATTAGAAGTTGAATTTTGTCCTTGGCCAGATGCTGCTTTGACACAAAATCTTCTGCCCTGGAGCACAGGTACAGCCTTGGTGGGAGTGCTTGTGTTTAAGGGCCTCATTAAGATCTTAAGGCTTTGTACGGAACTTGGTTTTATGAAAACATCAGTATTGTTGCTGAAGCCACTTGCCTGAACTGTCCCCATGCAGCTTCACTTTCAGCATTTGATGCTCTTCAGCATCTGTCCTTTTAACACCCAGTGAATAACGAGAGGGCATCTGATTTATTTTATCAATTAATTACAATTCCTCATCAAACAAGATCTGTCTTAGGCTAAATTCCTTCTCATGCATTAGATACCTTCTTCTTCTGTAGACACACTTCTGTAGACACCTTTCTACTCCCTCTGTGGGTCCCATGGAGACCAATCAGCCCAAGATGAAACCATATGCTGAGCACCACTGCAGCAGGGCCCCGCCTGTCTCCTCCTGGCCCTAATCCCTCCCTGCTCTAGCAAAGCGTGATTAAGAGCAGCCTAGCAGAAAGCCTGGATTTCAAAGACAGTGGTCACTGGGTGCTATGGTGCTGGGCCAGGAGGGTGTGGGCTGTAATTAGAGCCCTGTTCAGGGGGAAATCAAGGGGATGCTTGTCCTGCTCGTGCATGGTCCCACTGCATGACCTCCCGCTCCCCAGCATGAGGCCCCACCTCCAGCAAAGGCTGCTTTTCTCACCGTGTGGACTGCACAGGACTGGCAAAGAGGAGAGTGAACTAGGTTCCAGGCTGCTCCATTTTTATCCTTCCCTACTACTTCGATCCATGGGCTGGGATCACCCCTTCCCTAACATAAGCATCACACCTTGGTGGGTTACGGGAAGATGTATGCTCATGCCTGAGCATCTTGGAGATACCTGACAGTGCTGGGTGCAGGGGGAGAGCAGAGTGGGATGGGAGCTGTGGTGCACGGGGTAACAACGCCAGGTCCATCTCTCTGTGTGCTAGTGCAGACCAGGCTCTGATGGTTGGGTGGCAGGCGCCTGGGGATCGGGACCATGTCCCCACCAGCGTCTGCACAACTCTGAGCTCAGCAGGGTTGTGGGGCCACAGCTGGTGTGGCTGGGCCGCAGCACTGCACTGGAGGAACTGGCCCAAAAAACGTCTTGGGAAACAATAGCAATTGTTCTCTGTCTTTTCCCTCCCCTGACGTTGGAGGAGACGGAACCACACTTGGCTGCTGATGTGTGAGCAGAGTGAGCATGGCTGCCTGCCCTCCTGCCTCTTCCTGGGCACCTGGGGAGCCCATCTCAGGCACCGCCTGCCCGCCACCCTGCTGGATCCACCAGCTCCTCCAGAGCCTGAATCATTGCTGCTGTGATAAAAAGAGCTCTGCAATGTTGTACTGGTGAGCAATAAAATTGTCCTGTGATTCTCTTTGGGATGAGAGGTTTTCTTATGACTGCAGAGCAAAGCAGTGCTAAAGCTGCTGTTCTTTACGGCAAGGCACTCAGCCTGCTTGTGCTCTGGGCAGCGCAGCCCTGAGCGCAGGCAGCCCTGAGCGCAGGCAGCCCTGAGTGCAGGCAGCCCTGAGCGCAGGCAGCCCTGAGTGCAGGCAGCCCTGAGCGCAGGCAGCCCTGAGTGCAGGCAGCCCTGAGCGCAGGCAGCAGATCTGCTGCCTGTGCTGGGGGAGCTCTGGCTGGTGGAAGGGTTTGTGATGTCCACGCCTTTTCCTACTGCCCCAGGTGGTCAGAGGTGGGCTTCAGCTAGGAGAGAAGGTGCTAGCCAGGCCCCAGGAATTGTTTCTAGTCCAAGCATCGTTGTGCATCTCCTTTTTGGTCCTTGACAGGCCCAGGCGTGTGGGGGCAAGTCCCTGTGCTTCCCTGCTGAGGCTTTTTCTGCTGTTTACCACCATCCGCCTGCTGCAAGCTGGAGCATGCGATCGCTGCCCAGATCAAAAGCCTATGAGGCAAAGGCAAAGGGTTTCCCATAGAAATGCCAAGGGCTATTCCCCTCTGCGTGAGGAGTGGCTGTCCCTGTCCCAGGGCCAGCCCTGGGGCTCGGGTGATAGCCCAAGGCAGTCTGCTGAGAAAGGTGTGGCGTTGGGCATGGTATTTGCTTGGACAAGCTTACACAGAGACCTCAGGGTTGCATATTCACCCTGGTGAACTGCTCCTCCTGACGGAGGAAGGCCTAGACCTTTGCAAAACCCTTCCATTTCTCCCCTCTCCGCTTGCAAGCACATGCTCTGTAAACCCCTGGGGTCTTCAGGCAAGTGCCATTACTGAAGAAGCACCGAGCTGGGATCAGGCTGGGGTGGGCACAGGTGCCCAGGGCCTTTCCAGCAGTAAGCATGAAATAGAAACGTCGCCTCCTTCCTCTTGGCCTTAGGAAGTCTGCTCCCTTTGCAGAGAGCTCTTAGCCAAGCTCAGAGGCAAGCAGGACTTTCACAATGCAGATGAAGCGGAGTCCAGGCAGAGCTCCTGGGTCTCCTGCACTGCTGCTGAGTGGCGTGTTAGCCCTCCTGCTACTCTTTTGCTTCTGTGTAGAGGTAAGATCTACAGAAAAGACCCAGAGCACCATTTCCATAGTCTGCATGCTCATGCTCGAATGCATTTGATGCCCTCCATCTGTATGGAGCCAGCCTGCTGGAAAGTGGTGATTGCAGAGAATCCCAGTGGGGGTCCCATGGCTGGGGGCGGGTGGTGGTGTTGCGGTGGCTCATCCTCTTTCAAGACGTTCAGGCGCACTGGAAGGAGATGGCAGAAAGGAAAAAACATCGTCACCAAGGGACAGGCAGCAATAAAGGGCTGTTTGTCAACATGCAGGGGAGGTGCACGGGTGCTGCCTAGCCCCATCCCCAGCAGCTCTGGTGCAGAAGCACAGTCTCAAAGCCTGTCTTTTTGCTCATACTGGTGGAAGTTAAGTGACTGTTTTTTGGAGCCTTTTCAAAGCCTGCCAGCTTGGCTGCCGTATGTCCCCCAAATGCGGGGCAGGATGCTTGGCTCCCTCCTGGCTCCCTGGGAAGGGACCTGGACTGCAGGTCACCTGCCCTGGCTGCCGCCTGTGGCCAAAGCCCGGGGAGCCCTGCCAGGATGGCTGCTCCTCACTCCTTCATTCCCTGGGGCTGTGGGGCTGGCAGTGCTGGGGACACATGTGGGTGTGTGGGCACGTGGGCATGGAGGGCTCTGGGATGCGAGCGATGCTGGTGGTTTGCCGCTGCCCGGCAGGGATTGCTCCTGAAGGCAACTCCGTGCCTGGGAAGCTGGCAGCGGTACTTGCAGCATTGTGGCGGCTTTATGCTATTTTTGGTGGCTTTCGTAAAAACAGTGCCTTTTGCAATCCTCTTAGTCCTTCAACAAAGCTTTTCCTGGCAGAACCTCTCTACAAGTTCTGGGAATTAAGTTTTTGAAAGGCAGTGGGGTTAAAGACAGTTGCACTTCTTGCATGACGCTGACAGATTTCCTGGTGCAGAGGGTTCTTGCAGGAACTCCAGTTTATGTTGGTGCATTGGGCTCAAGGGGCTGAAATAACTCCAGGAAGCATGGGGAAGATTTTCAGCCTAGAAGAAAGGGCAGAGGTGATGAAGGAGGAACCTCAGAAACTGCTGGGGTTGGAGACTCCATCCCTCTCCATCTCACCATCCTGGGGAAGGTGTCATTCCTGGTGTCCAATGTGAACTAGGATCTGGGGACCTGCAATCTGGGGTGTTGTTCTGGGAACTATTTCCCTCCCTCCCCTCCATAACTGACCCCAAAGGGCTGATACCAACCCTGCTGCTCACGTAGGTGAGACTGGCTCTGTGTGCTCACCACTCAACCCCTCCATGGATGTGTTACCTGTGTGGAGCACAGCTGAGCTTATCTAGCTCCCCTGGTCCTGCTGGCAGGGGCAGGAGTATGGACACAGAGCTGCCTGCTGCCAGCCAGCATCCAGGCTGGGGATACCCATGAGATGGGCAGTGCCACATTTGTCTGTGCATTATGTATAGATCCCTCAAAGCGTTGCCATGGCCAATGCCTGTATGCGCACCGTGTTTCAAGGGAGAAAGCTCTTGCAACTGTCAGGATTAAAGACTGAAACGAACAGGGCATAACAGGCCCTGAAACATGACTTTGTGTCTGCAAATAATAAGGAATGAGTTACAGTCTTGGAAGAGAAGGAACATTACCCTGCGTGCAGGGTCCAGCCTGTCCCTGACATTAATTAGGTGCCCTCCTCGCACTGTCCTCTGCATGGAAGCTCTGCTTGAAATGTATTACCTGCAGATGGGTTTCTCAACCTTCTCTAACCCTGGGGTGGCCAAACCTTTTTGGTGGAAATCTAAGGATCATTTTGTTCGGAGTTGCCACATGGTTTTATTTATGACCCATGCGAATTAGGCAAATGTCTCACTGTTTGTCTCTTTTATTTCATCCTCTTGCGCTTGCTTGTGCACATAGGAGTGTGCACATCTGAGCTTAGGAATGATTTTTCAGACCACTTCCTACTGTCATTGGGACACAGAACAGGTCCCGGACCCAAAGCAACTGAGAGCAGCAATGTGCCCCGTCCTTATTTCACATCACAGCCTGGTTCCCCAGTTATGTCTTCTTGGGAAGGGAGAAAAGCACTGGGCACTGCCCAAGCTGTCCACCATCTTCTGCCATGCCAGGGTCCCCAGACAAAGGATGGAGAAAATCTTTGAGGACCATCGATATTCCTGTCCTTACCAGGAGACCTTGGCTAGCACATGGCTGAAAAGCAGCCTGAGCCCCCGGTGCAGGGCTGAGTACTGCCTGGCATGTCCTCTGTGCTCATCAGCAGGGGCTTCAGTTCCTCCACCTCCTACCTGGAAGTGACGAGGTCACCCTACTTCTGGAGGGGACACCTGCGGCTGTGTCCTTGGGTCTGGAGATTTCCCCACTGACCAGCTTTTTGGCAGCTGCATTCCCTTTGGAAAAAAACAATTGCCCCAGCATCCCCAGCAGGACTTTTCCTTCCTCCCCAGGAGGAGCCACATGGGCTGCCTGGACCTTCGCAGTGCTGGGGCTGGTCTTGACAGGAGGCTTCCCAAAATCCGTCCCCTTGTGCGAGGCCCCTCCTCAGGGCAGTGCTGCCAGCTCCCAAATCCACACTTAACTTGACCCACACGTGCAGTCCTGAGAAATGTGGCACCTCTGATTCTCATTTGTGCTGTCTCGCCCAGTGCCAACCTGCTGAGAGGCAGGGTCCTGCCATCAGCCACGCGTGCTCCACTCCACGCCAGCCTCCCTTCCAATGCACTGGCCTCTCTGCCAAATGAGCCCAGGATGCTGGGTCTGGATCCTGCCAGCAGGATCCCGGAGAGATGGGGTCCCGGAGAGATGGGGTCCCAGATAGCTGGCTGCTCCCAGCCCCAGTGCCAGCTGGCATCCCCAAGGCCACAGGGAGCAGCACAAGGGGCTGAGCCCGTCAGGCAAGACTGGATGGTTTGCACCTCCCACATCCCTCACAGTCATTACCAGTGGCTGCCATTCAGACCCCCAGGTTTGGGTGGTGACCGTGCTGGTGGATGCTGTCCCCAATGCATGGGTGAGGAGGGATGGGGAGCCAGCGGTGCCTTGCCTCTGCAGCTTTCTCTGAAGAGAGATTAAGCTCCATTTAAGCTATGTTTAAGTGTGATCTTGGCTGAGCCCTAATTTGGGACATGTCCAGTGAGAGCCTTTGTGGGGAGGTGTTGCAGAGCATCCCCAGACACGTGCACAGCCACTCTCCAGGTTTCAGGGGCTGTTTGACTCCAAGATAGAGGCACTGATGGTGTTTGGGTGTCTCTGGGCTCCAGCAGTAGCTCCTCTCAAGATTTGGGACCGAGATGCGGGACACTCCGTTCCACCAAGCGCCCGCACCCCATGGGCTGCACCCTCTTGGTCTTGGCATGGTGGGTTTCAGGCCAGTGAGGGGTGTGGACAGACCAGCAGCAAGGCATGTCCGTGGCTCCAGCCCCAGCTGTTCCTTGCTGACGAAACCCCAGGTTTGCAACACAGTTTTTTGGCATTTTGTCCTGGCCATCCGCTTTCTATTCTAGCACTTGCCTTGCAGGAAGGCTTTGGGGATGGGAGGGTGTGAGCTCATTTCAATTGTTTGGGGAATGGAAGTAACTAATTTTGTGGCTGAAGAAACCCAGTGGATATTGCTATGTGCAGGGAGTTCTTCCACTGCTGTCTCCCCCATTTCAACAGTGTAACCTCGAGGGTTTCTGAATCAATGCTTGATGCTCGGCACGCTGCTGCCATACGCACCCTGTGGAGTCTGGTGCCTTTTTTGGCCAGGGTGGAGTGGATCAAAGGGGACAGAATTTCTCCCTCCAGTATAGGCCGGGATTGTGCTGCTAAAAGCCCTGCTTTTAGGGGTAGGAAGGTTCCCACCTTGGTCTCTCCAGGCAGGGGTGAACCTCCTACCTACTCCCACGTGACCCTGGAAAAATTAATCACCAAAAATGAAAAGAAGCAAAGAAAAAAGAAAAAGAAATAATTAAAAAATCCCTCCCCAAAGCTGCCTTCCAGAGGGTTGGGCAAAAGATAAAAGCTCTCCAAGGAGCCGGGACTCCTCCTCTCCCACTAGGAAATTCTCCTTTAAATGTCTGCACGCAGGCTGCAGCCGGCACTGCCTTCACTGCCTCGCCAAAGGATCCCCTGCCAGCCCCTCTCTCGCCACCCCTGCCGTGCCCCTGGGGGCAATGCCTGTGCAGGGTGACAGCAGAGCTGGGGCTTAACACCCCAGAAGCAACGAAGAAGCAGCCTGGCATGGCGCATCCCTGAGGAGGTGGTCCCACTGGCAGACTATGCGAGAGCCCCTGGCGGGGGGGTGAGCCGATCGGCGCCTGCTCTGGTGTGGAGGAGTGAACAGCAGGGGGGTCCCAGTGGATGGACCCCCTCAGGCCAGCCCCCTGATGTCGGCTCTGCTGCTGCTCTGCGTCATCCTCCTCCACTGGGCCACTGGTGGGGGCTTCATCTGGGGGAGCAGGACATGGCAGCACTGCACAGGTAGGAGCAAAGATTGGTGGGTGGGCTGTGCAGGAGGGAGACATCAAGACAGGCATTGGCTGTGTCAGGAAACACTCCATGTGCTCCCATGAATGGGATGTTCCTCACACTGCCAGAGGAGACCCCAGAAAGTGTGCTCCATTTTGGGGGGCAGGTGGCTGCTCTGGGGTGCTCCGCATGGAACAGCCTCTTCTGGGCAGACCAGCCCTGGGGGTTTTGGTGTACCGAATCTTGGGATGACAGTGTGGTATGATGCCTCAGGTGCTATAGCTGCCAGCTCCCTGCCTGCACCCATGAGCAGTGAGTAGTGGCGTCATCCCTGCACCTGCAGCCCCCCCGTGAGGCACAGGACTGGGGAGCAACCAGCCCTTCTTGGTGCCGTGGGGAGAGCTATGTGCCCATCCCTGTGGCACATAGGTCTGCTGGCCCTGGGAACCAACAAAGGAAGGGCTGGAAGAAGAAGTAGAGGAGAGCCATGAAGTCCCCCTGGAAAGTCCCTCCCTCCCCAGACTCTCTGGGGCTCTCTGTGCTCTGCCAGATACAACCTATGCCCTCCCAGCAGCAAAACCTCACGGAAAGCTTTGACCCTGCTTCCCCCAGCTGAGGGGCTGGCAGCTCCGACAGCATTTCCTGCAGGGAAGCACTGAGAACAGCCCAAGTAAGAGAGAGTCTCTGTCCCCTGCCTCTGCCTTCCCACCCCTGTCCTCATGCCGCGTGGTCCCTGCATGGGCTATGCAACTTCAGCCCAGTTTTGGGGGCTGCTTGGCCCAAGCTTCGTGTGCTTGGGTCTTGTCTCTGTTTGATGGCACCTGTGTTTACATTTTATTACAGCCCAGACAGCAGTGAGAAGGAAAGCTGGGAGAGATCTGAGTGGTTCTGCCCACTGCCTCCTCCCTCAGGGTGCTCCCGTCTCTCTGGGGACATCACCACCGCCCCAAGCAGCCTTGGCTGGAGGGGTCCCAGGGATGCTGAGGCCCCAGCATCAGCACCTTTACCCTCCCCTGCATCCCACCTGCCAGCACCTGGCTCTGGCTCCCAGCACAGCCCTGATGCCATCCAGCTTCATGCAGCCACCACGCCGGCGTGCAGCTGCCAGGCACATGCACTGCCTGGCCTGGGCTGGAACACCCCGGCTGCTCTCCCAGCTGTTAACTGCTGGCTCTGCTCTGATCGTTAGCAGCAACCAGTGCAGGAGGCGGATTAGGACGGACCTCTTTGGGTTTAGGGATTTGGGTTTGGTTTTAGGATTTGGTCCCTTCCTGGCCCACAGCCTCTGGCACAGCCTACAGCCCTGGCTGAGCTGTCGCCTGGCTCATGCCAGCCACCCCCAGGGCAGTCGAGGGCTCCTAAACCCCTCTGCAGCTCCAAGGCTGAATTCAGCTTGTGCTTTTTGCTGAGGAAAACGGGAACTGGTCATTCCCCAAGTCATGCATTTCTGGAAGTTGTTTCAGTTAAACCTCACTGCTCGCCCCACTACCCACACCCACCCCCCACCCCCCAAGGTTTTGCTTTAGGAGCAGCTTAAACAAGCAGAGGGGTGGGCAGGAGAGACACAGAGGTGGCAGCATGGGAAGGACCTTGCTGGTCTCTCTGCTCCAGGCTGGATGGGGACACATGAACAGGATCCTCCTTGCTCTGCCCGTCTGGGTTTGGGCTGGCTCGAGGTGCCCAGGGGGAAGCACTTCCCCTCTCCACTTCCCCTCAGACACCCGCTGGTCCAGCCTTGCTCACAGCTCCCTTCCTCCTAGCTCTTCTGCTGAGCCCCAGCAGCCATGATTTATTAGTAGAAATAGGAGGTAAAAGCCCAGCCTTAATGGGGGTGAGACAGAGTCAGGGATCTTTTAGTCTAGCCAAGAGCTGCTTCATCCTCTGGGCATTACCACTGAGCCTCTCTGGTGTTTGCTACCGATGCCAGAGTCGTGCCATGGAAGCATTCAAAAACAAAAGCTAAGCGGGTGCCAAGGTGAGGAAGGCTGGAGAAGCACCCACTGCAGGGACAGCACTTCCCGCAGCTGCTGGCATGAGGCTTGCCAAGATGTTGGACCAGCGGCAACCCTGGCAGTGTTACGTGGGGACATCTTTGAGGTGCTGGTGTGCAGTGCTGTTCTTCACCTGGGGGATGCCCTGGGGCTGGGCACATTGTTTTTTCTTCTGAGGAGAGGATAATTATTTAATGAGCAGGTTTGGTGCCTGCCAGGGCAGTACGTGTGTGTGTGTGTGTGTGTGTGTCTGTATGTGTGTGCATGTGTGTGTGTGCACGCACGTGTACGTGCGCAATAAGGGCTGGGTTGGGAGAGCTGGGACTAGGACTGGAGTGCTCAACCACCCTGGAGGGCCGCCCCGTGGGTGAGCCTGCAGTGCCAGATCCCTTTCTGCTCTCCTGCCTCCATTTGCGGTTGCTGGTGCCGGTGGATCCTGAGGAAGCTGGTAGTTCTAGCTGGTCCTGGCCCCAGGGATTCAGATGCCACCTTATGGTGGCTGGAGGGCAAATCTTCCCTGTGTCCTTGAAGCAGTGGCTTGGTGCAGACCCCAGGCAGGGGATGGCAGGCTACCAAGGCATGCCAGGCCCCCCTGCTGCCATGGAGCACTCTGGCCAGCACTGGAGATGAGCTGGCTGCCTTGAGCAAGCCAGGCGGCAGAGCACCTCACTGCAAGGCGGGGACCCCATCCCGCAATGGGACAGCATCGGATGGCTGCTCTTGTCGTGATGTGCTCCACTGTCTCTTGACACAGACCTGCACCCGCTGGACATCCTCTCGGAGGTGGTCCCTGCTGGCCAGCTGGCCCACGGCATGAGAGTGTTTAAAGTGCAAGGAGTGCGTGGTTTCCAGCTCGCTGCCTCGCAGCCCCGTGCCCTGGTCTTCCCTGCCTCCCGGCTCTTCATCCACTGTGACCGCTTCCCTGAGGAGTTCTCCATCATTGTCACACTGAGGGTCCTCAGTGTCCCTGCCAAGGTAAGTGCTGCTGTCTGGGCATGGAGTGGGCACAGCCCAGCCCCGCAGCTTGCGGCATGTAGATTTGAGTCCATGCCCTTCTGCAGAGAAACGAGTATGTCTTCACGCTGATGGCAGAGGAGAGCCCCAGTGTGCTGGTGGGGCTGCGCTATGCCCCCAACAAACTCCACTTCCTCTTCTGGAGCCAGGAGCATGCCGGCAGCTGGCAGACCCGCATCACCTTCCCCAATGTCTCCCTCTCTGACAACCAGTGGCACACGCTCGTCCTGGCTGTCTCTGGCCAGTCCTTCTCCCTGACGGTGGACTGCAGCATCTCCAAGGATGTGTAGGTTAGGGGCAATGGTGAGGGGCTCGGGAAGGCTGGCAGGGCTGTGCTCCTCCACCAGCATCTCCTCCAGCCACCAGCAGATGACATGAAATTGTCCCTGCCTCTTCCTCTGCAGAGTGGCGGAGACACCATTTCCAGCCTCTCTGTCGGTAAAGAGAGCCAGCTTCTACCTGGGCAACAGGAGAAGAAGGAAAGGCATGTTCACGGTAGGTGTCCCATGGTGTGGGGCTGCCTGGGGGCACTCGTAGCTGGCCATGGGGCAAGCTGCAGTACCCTCAGCCCTCTGTGGTAGTAAGGCTTGGGCCACATTGCAGGCAGTGGAGGTAGCTGGGGGTCCCACTGCTGGGCTCGGTCCCCATCTGACTGTGGGCGTGCAAGACACGGTACTGGTGACTAGCACTTTGTGGGACAAATGTGTTTTTAAGAGGATGTTGTCAGCGGTGCAATGGCAGAAAGGCAGCTGATGGCACAATCTTGTGGATATAAAAGTTAGGGCGGTGCTTGATACTGACTAGTCGTGAGAAGTGGCGGCAGTGAAAGCCGTCTACAGCTGAGTACATTGCTGATGCTCCCCTTGTACCAGCTGTTAAATTGCCCAGGATGGAGATTTTGGCAGGCTGGGCATGCAGTGAGGACCTGATAAATGTGCATGAATCCCATGGAGGCTTCCACAGCCCGGAGGGAGGGCGACAAGCAAGAAACGTGAGGGAAATCCAGAGCATGAATCACCTGCAGTTTCCGTTCCTTGGTCTTGCTGGACTTGTTCTCCATTCTGCTGCTCCTGCTTTCCCAGGGCTTGCTGAGACAGCTTGTCTTGCTGCCCGGAGCCGATGCAACCCCTCAGATATGCACCACCATGAACTTTAGAGTAGCGACGCTATCTGTCCCCACTGTTCTCCAGGATTTCCCTGTGAAGCCTGCGAGCAACGAGGTGCCAAAATACCCCTACGGTCAGTACCACTATGCGGCGCAGGCTCAGTTGGCTGCCTTCTGTGTTGACGAAGGCTCTTAGTGACGGACTGGGCACGGAGCAGGAGCAGAGATGTTTCTCAATGTGTGTGTGGGGTGGGATCCCTGTCCAAAACTCCCCTGGACAGCCGCAGTGCCCTGCCCCCAGTCCCTTGGCAGTGCTGGGCTCATGCCAGTAGCCCCACGGGTGCCAGCCTCCAGGGTTATCTCAGCGAGTGGCTTCCCAGCTTGGTGCCAGGATGCCATTTCCCCTGCTCCCTGCTGCCCATCATCAGGACAGGACAGGGATATACAACCCTCCCTGTGGGCGTGGGGATGAGCCTCACTGCTCCTCCATTGTGTGTGCTAAGAGATGTCTTCCTTGATCCTCTCTGTGCCCAGAGACCGACACAAAAGTGACCCTGGGGTCCCGTCCACCCTGCACCAAGCAGGAGAAGGCGCAGTTCTGGTTCAATGCCTCCCAGCGAGGGCTGTACCTCTGCAATGGCAGCACCTGGATTTCCATGCTGGAAGGTACTGGTGTGCAATACATTCTCAGGGATGGAGGGAGGCTCTGGAAGCAGAGGAGCAGCAGATATTTGGCCTTGACAGCACTTTGGGGTGGGAACCAATTCAGGCAACAAGCAGAACGAGGGGTCTGGGGGATCCCCCTGCCTCTGCTGCTTGGATGGACTTCACTTTGCTCTTGGTGCCCACATCAACCCTTCCAGTGTAGCTCTGGATTCAAGCACCTCTGCGAGCCAGCTCCCTGATCACTTAACACAGTGCCTGTGTTGTCCATCCACCTTGTTCATGTTGTCTGTTCCTCCTGGGGCTTCTCCAGTCAGGAACAAACTCCTGGTCTGTCCGAGCGGGACTGCTCACCCCACCAAGAGCCTCGCCTGGAGTGCTGGGGTGCTCCCTGCCATGGGGTCTCAAAGGGACAGGTGTTTCTGGTGCAGAAACACTTGTGGGGTGGACAAGAAGGAGCAGAAAGACTCATCAGCTGCCAGAGATACCAGAGGGAGCAATGGAAGGGTGGCGGAGGCAGGTCCCTGTGTCTTCCCAGCTCTGATGGCCTTTGTGCAGAAAATCGTTCGGCAACATTGGAGAAACACTGGTGGGAAAGCAACCTGGATGGATGGATGGATGGATGGATGGATGGATGTTATTTAATAATGAAATGGATTTTGCTCACTGACACTCTCCTGCTCACTTGAGGCAGTCTGCCCAGGATCCCCAGTGAAGACATGGAGGATGGGGCATGCCAGCATCCAAACCATCCTTCCCCTCTCTCCTGGGGTTTTTCTTATGCTGGCACCCACATAGTGGGTTTGGATGAACCGTTTACTCCCCATAGGAGCTGGCAGTGTCTGGACTCCCCATCTTTCCCTGCCTCTGAAAGGCATCAGGATTGGCACCATGTCCTTGTTTATCAAGGAGACCTCATACTGGGATCTGAACTGCGCTCCTTGGTGCCACCAACACTGGCTCTTCTTGTACCCCTTCTCATGCCATTTGTCCCTTCCAGTACCCACCCATTTGCAATTGGGACTGCTCTGAACCTATCTGTTCTGATTTCTGGCATTAATTCTGTATAAGTTTTCTCTAACTTCTTCCAGAGCTCTTGCTGGCTCCTGCCAGAGAAAACATCTGGTGCAGGGCTGCTGCAGGTAGGTACGGGTTAACCCGGCTAGTCTCAGCAGCCCAGGTCCTTTCGCTATAGGTCTCTTTCTCTCTTCCTCATTCTCTCTAGGATAAGTATGTCGACCCGCTTCATAAGAAGCAATCAAAATCCATGGTGTGTCATTCTTCACTGCTCCCAGCAGAGACTGCCTGGCAGAACATTTTGCAGCCCTGCCCTCCACTGGAGAATAGGCAGGGGTGGATGGGGGTGGATGTGCTGCCCCATGAGTTGGAGGCAAGCCTTTTACCCCCTGCTCACGTTTCGGCCTTTTTGACCAGTGACATTAGGACCTTCATTTTCCCCCTATAAAGCTCCATACAGCGGCAAGTGCCAACAAGCCAGCTCTGCTACGCAATGTGGACCACCCCACCAGGCAAGGTCATCCCCTCTTTTTTTTGTGATCTTCTAGTCAGTCAAAGGCTGGATTATGTGGAGGAGTACCAGAACCTGGTGACCAACTCTGAGACAATGGGTGTTGAGGTCTTCACCATCCCAAAGGTGGGTCTGTTCGCAGCCACAGCCAACCGGTACACCCCCCCAGGATCAGCCATCTATAAGTGGACCGATGGGAAGTTTGTGCCCTACCAGAACATACCCACCTACCAAGCTCAGTCCTGGAAATATTTCACCATAGGAAAGAAGGTAAGTCAGCCTGGAAAATTATTTCAGTGCCTTCATATTTCAGTATATTAAACTGCAATTGCCTAACACTGGCTTCTCCTCTGAAGGCCTGAGTCTCAGGCATGGTTTAGAGGGTGAATCTCTCTTCTGTCTTTGATGGGGTCACACTGATACACATATTCAGCCTGTGAGGGTCTGTCCTAGATAGGGACTGCCAGCTGATCCGTGGGCTGACCTCTGTGTTTTACTATTTTTGCCAAGACACAGCTATATCCGCTCAGGCCATTTTCAGCAACTGATGCTGGCAGCACAGGTAATTGTGTGTCCAGAGTGCTCAGAACTCTTCTCTGGAGATCTCCAGGATGTCTGCAATGTCAGCCTCCAAAGCTAGTTGTTGGAGCTGGATCCTTCCTTGTGCTGGGGTTCATTTCTAGCAGACTCCTGCCTCAAATGTTCCACTGTCGATATGTCGTTTGTGCAGAGTGCAAAGCTATGGTCCACTCTGGTCTGGGTGTGCTCGTAGTGCAGCCTTCACTCTGGCACAAAGGCTGACCCCCCTGGGAAGCAGGTTTTGCTGCAGTTTCCATCTGGCACCATGAAGCAAGGCAGGAATCACCCCAGGCAGTGGCTGTGGCATTGTTCTTGAGAATGAGCAGCTCCTGACGTGGGAGCATAGAGAGCAAAGCCCTCCCTGAGCTCTGCCTGTGGCGGGCGTCCTGCCATGTGTAAGGTCTGATCTGATCTCAACCTGTGGCCTTAGAGAGCAATTAGAGCCTGTAGCTCCCTCCTGAGACTCAGAGTCCAATCTTCTGCATTTTTAATCCCTCTTGCTTTTAAATCATTCCAGGACTTTAGAGCCATCTCTCCTCCCCTGGGCAATCTGTCATGGGACTTCTGCAGAGGTTCTGCCTGGTTCCTCTACCTGAGGAGCTACTTAAGAGCCTCAGGCAAGCCAAACGCACATCTGCTGAGAGCCAGCTCTGTGCAGAGGTCCCAGGGGAGTTGGGATCATGCCCCCTCCAGCACAGCCTGTTCTGGATTTGTCACCAGATGCCATGCAGGGTGGCTGAAGGGCTCCCCCATTGGAAGCCACATGCTCCAGGGCATAGAGGGATGTGCAGAAGTCCTGCCTCTGGGCTTGGTGGCACCAACGCCCTGATGTTTGGACACAAATGGGCCATGTCCCCATTACCTGCCTGACAGTGGGGTCCTGCAGAAAACCTGGTCAAGTCCTGAAAATGCAGCTTGCTGCAAAGCTGGCTTTGGGCTGGGAACATGCCTGCCATCACCAGCACTGTGCCTGCTCTGCAAAGCTTCGGCTGTACCCTCATGGGCAGGAGATAGGAACATTCTCAGCTGTGTATATCTGCTGATTGGAACCACCGTGAGACTCCACAGTGTTAGTGTGGACCCAAAACACCCCCTTGCAATGACGTCTGCAGAGGCAGAGAAGACCACCAGGCTGGGGTGTTCTCAAGTCCCCATGGTTCCTGCACAGTGAAGCACCTGTGTTGATGCTCACCAAGGCTCATGTGCTCTGGGTTTGTTTTCAGGTCTTCACAGAGAAAAACTTACTCAGATTTGCTAGGCAGGATGGCCTCTCTCCTGCACAGCTTGGGGCAGGCTTTCTAGTTGGGGCTAGCCTTGGTGCTCCAGAAAGTCTAGGCATAGAGGCAGGTGCCCTGCATGCTTGGCATGTTTCTGCATGGAGGTGATGACTAGATATGTGTTGCACCAGCAGTGGTACAGATCTCTCCAGTTAGCCCAGGTTCCTCACCCGCATTTCATATAGGATACACCCCTGTGTCAGTACCTGCTGATGCTCTGCTGGGATGGGGTGAAGAGACCCAGAGGGTAGTGTCAGAGTCTCTGAGTGGCTCCTGTCAATGGAGAGCAAGAGACTGCAGGCTCCTGAGTTGTGGGCTTGGATCCAGGCCTTTCTCTTCCCTCTGAAGCTGTGTTTCTGGAGATGTTCTGAAAGGAATTCCTGGACTGGGGCTTGCAGGGAGAGCTGCCCTGCACTGGGAATGTGTCAGCCCAGCACTGGCCTCCACTGAGGGTGAAAGGTCTCTATCCTTGTGGGTGGCTGAGCCTTGGCTGGACAAAGCCCTAGGCTGATGCTGGCAGGGTCCTGCCCTGGGCAGGAGGCAGCAGGGTACCCCCACTGACTGTTTTCTGACCATGGGCTGTGTCCCTGTGCTTCTTTGTGGCCCAAACTGGGGTACAACCTCTGCTGCTCCCTACGAAATATGTTGGAGTGACGGAACCAGATGCCACACTGCACGCTCCCATGAGCTTGGATGTGCTCCCTGCCTTACACAAGCCCATCTCTGATGCTGCATGCTTGCAGGGGGATTTTTTTGGTCTGGAAAATATTTTATCTCAGGGAATCATTATCTTCTTTATTGTTGTTACCACATCTTCTATCTTTCTTCTGAACTACCTTTTCTTACAGGGAAGGTTTGATAGCTTGGACCTCCCTCCCTCCTCAGCTTCTTTTGCTAGCACATCCCTGAGCCTGGCAGGGCATGAGCAGCTGCATCAAGGCTCTCCCCCTGCTCAGCTCTGAGGCTGTGGCTGCAAGTACCTGCCCCAGCTTCGCAGACAGTGGGCACTGCTGCTGCTGCGCACAAAGACCCCCACAAGCTACCAGGTCCCTGTTCCTCCTTTGGGTGCATCATGCTGCTTGAGGGTTGCTTGGGAACACCTGCCAGCCAGGGCTGTCTTGTCCTACACCAGCAACCTCGGTCCCTGGCCCTGCATCCCATGGATGCCTGCCCCCACCCATCCCATCTTCACCCTGCCCATGCTTGTCCGCACCACTTTGAGAGGAGAAAACCAAGATGTCTTGGCTTGTTATTTTTCAGATCTTCCTAGCAGTGGCTAATTTTGAGCAGAATGACAGGGGTCAGGAGTTCTCTGTTATATACAAGTGGAGCCACAGGAAAGAGAAATTCATCACGTACCAGAGGATCACCACGCACAGCGCTAGGGACTGGGAGGCATTTGTCATTGAGGGAGAGGCATTCCTCGCAGTGGTCAACCACAGAGAAGGTACCCGGCCCTTATATTCCCTACTGGCCAGGCTCAACTGGGACAGGTGGCCCTGGGGTGGTGTCGGGGACCACAACACCCCTGCATGCACCCTGCTGGAGACAATCCTCCTGTTGCTATGGAAACACTGCAGCTCCCTGTACATCCTGGAGTACAGGGCAAAGCCTGAGAGCCAGCGCTCTCAGCTCTGAGCATGGTGTCCCTCAGGAAGCCCTTTGAGACCCTCTCATTTTAGGAGAGAAAAGCACTTGGGGAGGTGTCTGGCATGAGTTTCTGACCGTGGGGGACAAGGACAAGAGTGGGGATGCTGTCTTTGCTGAATCTCTCTGCTTCTTTTCAATTGTTTCCCCAGTGCTACCTAACATGGTGGGGTGGTGAGGGCAGCTGCATGGGTTTGCAGGGCCTAAGACTTTTGAGAAGCCAAATCCTTGACCTTGTGGGCACACAGGAAGCCAAGGGAGAGCCTGCTGATATCCCTCCCTCCCTGGGCACCCTGCAGACTTGGTCCAGCCTCATTTCTCTCCCAGGCCATGAGTTGTTCTGGATTGAGGCATGCACCTCTGAGCATGGGGGATGAGTGGGTTGATTCCACAGCCCTCGGTCTGCAGGATGCTGGGCCACTGGGCCCCTTCCCTGACATCAAGGCTGGCTTCTGGGCCATCAGCTCCTCTGGCACCAGGCTCAAAGCTGGTGGCAGGTTGCTTGGGCACCAGCTGCCTGTGAGCTGGGCTAGAAACTCCCCGTGTCACCTTGGACCCTACCATGGCCGGTTTGGACAAGACCTGCTCCCATTGCAGTGGCAGCAGAAAGGTCCCTTCAGTGGTAGTTAAGACCATCATGGCCAAGCCAAATCCTTAGGGGTTAGTGGAGGGTCAGTCCCTGAGGACCTGCCACTTATCCATGTGGACATTTTCTACACACCCTATTCTCCCTGCAGCCCTTCTTGCTAAAGTGTCTTCCATTGCAATGAGGATTGCCCATAAACCCATTAATGCATGGTCCTGCTGCTGCTCAGTCATCAGAAACACCAGTGCAGCCAAGCCGAGTAGAGCAGTGCTTAGTGAGTGTGGGATGGAAAGGAGCTGGTGGTGCTCCCTTCCTGTCCCAATGAAGCCACAGCTCTTTATTAGAAGAGCTTGTCTGGCTGGAGGGGTCATGCCAGGCTGAAGTTTTCCAGCTTTAAAGCCAGCTGGGCCCCACACAAATGTGAGGTCAAGATGCTTGAATAGAGCCCAGGAGCTGGATGGAGCATGTGCTTTGGTGCTGATGGGCTCAGCCCATGTGATCAGCATGGAGCAAGCTGCAGCATCCCCTCCCTCTTTCTAGAATTTGTGCCATCTACAATTTGTGTATTTGGAGGCCCATAGCCAGCTCTAGCACTCAGGAGCCGAGTGCAGGGACTTAGCGAAGGAGTGCTGAAAAACGGCAGTGTGGTGCCGTTCCAGCTGTGGTCCCCTCTCAGGTGTGCAAGCTTGCGCACGAAGGGTGATGGCGGCCCACTGTATCAATCAGTAGCTTAGGGACTTGGCTGGGACTGGCCCTACTACACACGTCCAACCCATGGGACAGCCAGCAGAGCTTGGCCACCCCAGGACGCTGGCATGGTGCTCTGGTGTGCCGCTCATATGGGGAGACAGCACCCTCCTGTCCCTCCTCTGCCAGAGGCTGCCGCAAAGCTGCCACCACATGCTCAGGAACAAGCTGCCAGCATGTTCGATGAGGATGGAGGCTCTTGGTAGGGATGGAGGCTCTAGAGTCTCTTTGGCTACTTCTTGGGGAGCAACTGGTCACTAGCAAACAGCCTTGCAACCTGCTGGCAAATATTTTCATAGCTGAACCTGTTTCTGGGTCTTGTCTCTTCTGCAAGACAGGTATTCCTTCTCCTCATAGTGCATGTCTGTCTGTCTCCCCCAGGGAATAACCACAACATAGACAGCGTGATATACAGGTGGAACCCCAGGACAGGGTTGTTTGAAACCAACCAGACCATCCCTACCTCTGGAGCCTATGACTGGGAATTTTTCACCATCGGTCCGTATTCCTTCCTAGCTGTGGCTAACACCTTCAATGGCACATCCACTAAGATCTACTCACACATCTACATCTGGCTCAGTGGCTCTTTCCAGCTCTTCCAGTCTATCCTGGTAAGGCTTGATCATTGATCAAATTCTACTCCTCCGTCCCTCCTCTGGCTTTAGACAAGTCAGGGGATAATTACTGAGGCAGGTGCTCTTCAGTCCTCTGGAAAGGTAGTGATAGTTTTCCACTGATTCTCCCATAGGGATAGCGGGAGTGAGGTTTATTTTTTATCTTGAAGGGTTTTAGGAGTGGGTAGCTTTTCCAGTGTGCCTCCAGCAGGTCTCCCTGCCACCTCTCAGCATCCTTGGCTTGCAAAGGCTTGTCCACATCCAGCTTCTCATGTGGCTTCCTTCCTTACAGACTTCTGGTGCTGCTGACTGGGAGGTCTTTCATATCGGGAACAGAGTCTTCCTGGCTGTTGCAAACAGCCACAGCTATGACAGCGGGATGCCAGCACCCTCTAACTTCTATGCCATCAACTCCTCCATCTATGAGCTGAACATCACTGCCCAGATGTTTGTCAAATTCCAGGACCTCCTCACCTACAGGTACCTGTGCAAAGAATCAGGATCCTCCTCAGTCCACATCCTTTCCCTGAGTAACCTGGAGATCTGCTGGAGGGTTCATGCATGTTTTACATGCTGCCAGGGACCAAGACTGGTGGGGAGGGCAATGGGTGACAGGTCTTTGGCAGCAAATCCCAGTGGAGCTAGGAGAAGGCCCTGGATTTGGGAACAAGGGTGGATTTCCCTTCAGGAAGAGCCTGGAAAGAGCAGGGTTTTCTGTGTTTCATCAGGGTGCCAGAGATTGGGGTGGGCTCAGCTCTTCAGAGCTTCCATGTCTGGCCATGGAGGGGCCACCTCACCTGTCCCTCTGCTTGCTTCATCCCCAGTGCCCTGGACTGGGAGTTCTTCTCGGTGGGAGATGACTCTTTTCTGGTGGTAGCAAACTCCTTCGATGGCTTCACCTTCTCTGTTAACAGTATTATCTACAGGTACTGCTGTGGGAGGAGGGCGGAGCTGGGTTGTTGGGTGGTTGTTCCCAGCGGGAATGACCCTGCTGGGAGCCCAGGTCAGGGGCAACCTCTGCAGATGATGGTGCATCTGCCCAGGGAGGACAGGTAGGACTGCTCCCTGTTTCTGAAGAGGTTTCCAGGCAGGAATGAGAAACTCCAGTGAGGGACATCCCATCCTGAATCACAGGGGGGAGGTGGGAGATGCCAGCCCCACGGCTAGGCTTTCCTGCCCCCTTTCAGGCGTCCAGTTTGTGCCCCAAGACCTAAATACCCTCCCCGTGCAGGTGGCAAGGCTATGAAGGCTTCGTAGCGGCTCACCACCTCCCCACTGTTGGCTGTAGAGACTGGGAGGCATTTCAGACTGCCGAGGGCTCCTACCTCCTCTACTCTAGTGCCAAGGAACCACTTTCCAAGGTGCTCAAGCTGAAAACCACCTGAGGTGGCTGAGACATGCTCAGCTCATCACCGGGATCGGGGCAAGTTGGGCATCGAGGTAAGGATGGACAACAGAGCCCAGGAATGTCTGCAGCATCAGCCCTGCAGCTGGATGGTTGTGTGCTCTGCAGGAGGTAGAGGAGGAGGAAGGGAGCTCCAGGGCTCCCCACAGCCTTGTCTAGTGGCTGGCAAAGGGGCTGTAACCCTGCTTTGGTGCTGTTTCTCCTTGGCAAGCTTTTCTGCCGCTCTCCAGAGCCATATCCTACCCAGGGTGCCTGGCGCCCAGGCACTTCCCTGGGCTCAGTGGGACTCCAGCACTTGTCAGTCTCCAGCCAGGAGGGACCCAGATCTGCCATTGTTTGTGGCCAGAGCTTGCACAAAGCCAGGGAAGAAAGGGACTGAGCAGAGCATGTGCTGCTAAGGTGGGTGCATGGCAGGAGGAGGAAAACAGCATGTGAGAAATTGATGGAAAAGGTGGCTTTGGGCTTGGCTGTGGCTGCCCAGTGCCTGAGACTGTGATGCTGCTACGGACCCATCTGGTTTGACATTGCATGACATGTTTTATGTCCATCTTCAGTGGCCTTGCCACTCCATCCCACTGCTCCAGGTGCCTGTCTATCCTCCTGCTCTGCCTTGGCTGGTTTTGGTCATCCTCGCTGAGTGATGTGTGTGTATTGTACAAATCCATAGATGTGTCCAATGCTGGTCCTTGCACCCCTTTGCATGAGGTTAGCGACTCCTGAGCAAACCTGCTGTGCATTGGGACCAATCCAGCTACCACGGGTGTGGAAAAGACCCAACAGTTCTTCAGGTGAAATTGTGTCTTCTTCTTTTGCTCATCTTTGCTGGGGGACTCTTTTGCTTAAACTCTAATAAATGGTGTGAACCCAGCCTTCATCCCATGCACAAGGTATGGGTACCCAAGCTGCTCTGCCAATGGCAGAGGCATCCCTCTACTCAGCAAGCCACCCCCACACAAGACAGGGCCATGTCTGCTTTGGGAGAGATTGAATTAGGACAAGCACAACCCCCTTGAGCACCACTACCCTTCCCAGACACCTGGCTCCCAGTGCAGCACAAAGCCTGAGGGCTTTTCCTATGTGTGGGGCTTTATTGAGAAATCAAAGCTTTAGGAGATGACTCTCAGGTTGTTGGTGGCAGGCAGAGGCTGCCAAGATGCCACATGGCGTCTGGGGCCTATGTCCTGCTCTCTGTAAGGCTGGTCCCTCATTGGAGCCAAGATGGGGTGACACTGCTGCACAGAGCAACCCATTCCTCTGCACCCCAGTCTCCAGGGACCTCCTGGCCCCATAGCCCCCACCCTCATCTGTGTCCTCCCAAAGGCTTGTTCTCTCCAAACCATGTGGACCATGAGAATGTGGTTGGGGTTACTTTCCCTGCAAGCCCAGCTCTGGCAGGGGAGAGGGGTCTGTGGGGGACATTCCTCCCCAGGAACCTGGGCTCCATAGGCAGGTGTGCATGAGGTGTCCCTGGCTCTCCTTCCCCATGTTGTTTGCTCATGCTCAGCCCAGCATCACTGGGGAGGGGCGGCGTCAGTGGCACCGGAAAATCCCATACAGAAGCTTTGAAGCCTAGCAGGTTGCCGCTGGCTCCCTGCAAAGAAGGTGAGAACAGGGTGCCCCAGTCCTGCTCTACAGGGCAGTGGTGGCGGTCTCTGCATGGCCCTGGGTGCTTGGCAGTGACTTTAGGTAATCCACGTGCTTACAGGTGTCCTCTCAATTATGCTGGATGTAGCAGATCACATAGAAAATGACCACGGCAAACCAGCCAAACATAGTGATGAAAACAGCTGCATCCATGGTCCTCTGACGCAAGCTGCAGAAGTTGATGTCAGTGTCCAGGAACTGGAGCACACACTACTTGTGCGGGGCTGTGAGGCAGGTGATGTCCTGGACAGAGTTGGGATCCAGCCACGCTTCCCACAACACCTCCTGTGAGGCACACTTGCAGTGCCAGGGCTTGTTGGCGAGCCAGAGCTTCGCTTTGAATGCCAACAAGGTCTCCTTGGGGATGCTGTGGATGCAGTTGCTGGAGAGGTCAAGAGTACACAGCATGGCAGCTACCCCTTTGAAAGCCACCCTGTTGCTCTTCTCAATGGCATTCTTGGAGAGATCAAGTTCCTCCAAGTGTGAGAGGTGCCTGAAGGCAATTCTGGGGATCCTGGTGTTGCTGTTAGCACCCAGTTTGAAGAACACTGTGTCTTTGGAGATGTCCTTGGGGATCTCCTCCAAGTGCTGGGAGCTGCAGAAGGTGGTCTTGGCCCCTGCCTGCACCTTGTACTGGCAGTTCGAGGGGGCAGGAGCTGCCCCAGGGGACGCACAGCAGGAAGTAAAAGAAAGCCTGGGCAACACTGGCTGCTGGTGTGGTTCTGAGGATCACCTTGCACCCTGCCAGCTCAGCATGGCTGCTAGCAATTTCCTGGTGGCTGCAGCAGCTCCTCGGCAGCAGAGTGCAAAGCTCTTCCATTGCTGGAGGAAAGCCGTGGGTAGAGGAGATATGACACGGCATTGTTTCCTGGAACCCTGCTTACATCTCATGTGCAAAGTGCCCTGGCAAAGCAGTGAGAGTCTAGGCTCAGGAACCTGGAAAACAAGGGTGGAACGATACTGGCTACAACCTTTTCCAGGACATCTTAATTTGTCTTAAGATTAATTATACCTGTACATAGAGCAGCAGCAATTAAAACCCCTCCCCACCCCCACCCCACCCATTTTGGCACAGGCCACCCAGGCAGTCCCCTTCTTGGCAACACCAGGCAATGCTGGGTCGGTACAGGGAGATGAGAGGGATCAGAGGGTGCCCTGTGGCAGTGCGGTGGGGCTGGGTAAGGATACAGCTCAACCAGGGCAGAGGGGGCACCCAGGCAGCACAGCCACGGATGCTGTGGGCGAGCAGCTGCGTGGAGCAATTTTGTGCTGTAATTGAGTGATGCTAATTAGATTTCAGCAATCCTTAGACTGTGGTTGCTGCTCATGGCTATGGGTCTAGAAGGTTTATAAGCCGCCATAAGGCAGGATTGCCTCTACCTCCCCAGCCATGCCCTGGGCCTGGCTCTCCCTGCACCTGCACAGGTTTTCAGCAAAGCATAGTGATAGGAGACCATGAGCGGACATAGAGCAGGCCAAGAGAAATGGGAGAAGGTACTGTGCCACTGCCTTGGTTTGCTTTCCAGCGGCTCTTCACGCTGACTCCAAATGTATCAAGTCATCTCTGCATCCAGCACTGAGGGGTGATTCTGTAAGCGAAGTGAGTTTTTGCAATGAGATTGGGGTAGGGATGCTCAAACTGGGCTCATCCTGGAAGTGAACTTCAAGCATGGCCTCCAGGAATGGCATCTGCTTAAATAGACATCACAGACCACCAGCCTTTAGTTATTTATTACACGGTTTATTGAGCTGGGTTGACTAAATTGCCAGTCTGACACACACCCACACATACACATCCCTTGCCAAGCCCCAGTGCATCACTGGTGAAACTGCAGTTGTGCTGCGGTGGCAACCAGTGTGGGAAGAACAGCCTTGGCTGGCCAGTGTCTGATTCATGAGGAAAGGGTGGGCGAACTGAAATCCCTCCCTGAGCAGTCTCAGGCATAATATGCCACTGTGGGTCTGTTCTGGGCTATTGAAAAATGTCACCATTGTGCCTTGTTCTCTCCCTGGCAGGCAACAGAAAAGGTGAGTGAAGGACCCCTTAAAAGCAAAGGTGTCTGAGTTGGACACACTGATGTCCTCTCCTGTCCTTACCTGCCCAAGGGACCACAGAGCATAGATCACCTCGGCCACAGCAAGCTGCCCCTTTCTGTCCATGTGCCAAGGGGATGGGGGCAGGGAGGTGCTGCCTGAGCTTGGACAGAGGGAAGCTACAAGATGGTGCACAGCGTACACACACAGGATCGCCTAACAGTATGGGACATGGTGGGTGGACCTGTGTGGAGCTATGAAACCATAGGTATGTAAGCCAAGAGCTGCTCACACCTTCAGAAGTGATGGATAACATCTCAGGACCATGTTGTTGGGTCTGAGGCAACCACAGATATGGGGACAGCTGCCGCAAGAGCAACTTGCAAGGCAGTCACGGCCTTTAGGTGCAAAAGACCCCAAGCCCTCTTCAGAGCAATCCTCCAGGAGCTGTGGCAGTGGGGCTGCCAGGGCTCAGAGCAGGAGCAGGGGAGCAGAGATGCCTGATGGATACTCTGGGTGGAGGCATAGCTGGGGCTGGCCAGTCCTCAGTGCCCACACCAAAGCAAAGAGCAGGTGAGAGATGAGAGAAGGAACAACTTGCAGGAATAGCCCTGTGGCACTGCTTGGCCCAAGACCTGGGCTAGTGCTGTGGCCGATGTGGAAGCACCAAGACACAATCAGGGGGTGAGCTTAGTGGCTCAGGTGACCAGGGTGCTGTGTAGGTACTGCCCAGGCAGACCCTTCCTTCGGCTGGTGGGGAGGGCACGGTTTTCCTCCCAGAGACCTGCAATGTGTATTTATGGAGGCAACCAAAGTACCTAGTCTCCAGTAGCTGCCCATGGTCTCACAGATGAGCTGGGGTAGAGCTGCAGGTCCCAACCAGAATCTGGGCTGGGGGCAGAAGGAGCCCTGACCTGTGCTGGAGGAGTCAGTAGTAGGCGCCAAGGAGGGTTGAGACCTTGTGCAGAAGCTCCTTGTGGTTGGCATGCAGGGGGATCCTCTTGTCCAGCACCTGCCAGCGGATACACAGCTCCAGATCGCAGCCCTGAAGAAACTGAAAGGGGACCAAGGGACATCATGTATGTGCTGTCGGAGAGGGTCCGTGACAGCCATGCTCAACAGCACCTCTCGTTCCCAGACTCCTGCCCTTTCGTTTTGGGGCCCCCGTTGCAGCGCCACCCCGTGCTCATTCCCATGTTCTTCCTCCACTGCATGCAGTTGGAGAAGCCCACTCCTGATGAGGGTGAGATCTGGGTATGGAGACCTGGCTCCATTGCCCCACGCCCACTGAGAGCCAGGTCAGGGAGACATGGATGCAAGAGACCAATACCGAATTCAGCCGCTTCATCTCCACATCATTCTGGTTGTCAAAGTGCACGCTGATGGCTACCGTCTCAACCCAGGCATTATCCGTGTTGCGAGGGTCATCAAGGTATCCCTTGTGTATCTATGCACGGGGAGGAATGCCACATTAGCAGAGCCTTCACCACCTCTCTGAGGGCACAGAGAGGCCCTGGGGGTAGTGAGGCATCACCTCAAGCTCCTCTGCCCCACTAGAGACCAGCACCCTGTTCCCACTGCAGATAGATGGAGTCATGGGGAGCGACTGCAGCAGGCACAAACACCAGTGTGTGTGTGTGGCCAAGGCCCAGGGTCCCTGGGCTGCCTCCCATATCCCTGCACAGTGTGACGTTGATACAGCATGTCCTCACCTCTCCCAGCCATTCCTCCCCAGTGGGACCAGTGGCCAAGGGATAATAGGCTTTGCCTCAGTACACTGGGGACACCCATGTGTCCCTGTGACACTGTGACATCCACATACCCCCATACTGGTGTGATGACCCCATGTGCCCCTACTTCCATGACATCTGTATGCCCCTGTACCAGGGTGATGGCCTGCATGCCCCGTACCACTGTCACACCCACATGCCCCTGTACTGGGACACCCATGTGCCCCCCACCTCAGTGCCTTGTTTCAGCAAGTTCTGGAATTGGGGCCAGAACTCCCGGCGCAGGATCCACTTGAGCTTCAGTGGCAGCATCTCGCCTGGTTCCAGTGACCCCTGTGCCAAAGCAGATGTCAGCTGTGGGGCTGCCATCAGCCCAGCCCAGCCTCCCTCACTGCCACCAGCCTGGCTGTCCGGCAGTTGCCACCACTGCAGAACATGCCACAAGCTCTGGTGTGAGAAGAAAGCAGCGGTGGTGCCTTTCTCTCTCCTCCCTTCCTCTCTCCTTCCCTCCCTCTCTCTTCTGCCAGAAGTCCTTACCTGAGCCCAAGCAGATGCCTGAGTTTGCCTGATGCAACCCCTGGACC
This sequence comes from Bucorvus abyssinicus, assembly GCA_009769605.1. Taxonomy (NCBI): domain Eukaryota; kingdom Metazoa; phylum Chordata; class Aves; order Bucerotiformes; family Bucorvidae; genus Bucorvus; species Bucorvus abyssinicus. The sequence goes on from CM020035.1 coordinate 17,669,044, forward strand.
TCTCTGTTGAAGGATACTATGCCAATGGCTTAACATGCTTTAATGAAGGACGTGTGAGAACTGAAGCCATGGAAGAGGAGGAGGGAAGGAGGGAGAGAGTGGATGGGGGTGTGTGACGGGACCACCACTCGCCCAGCACTCCTGGCAGCACAGCCCCACATGCGGGAAGGGTAGATGTACCTCCTTGGTCTAGGCCTTGACACCCCTCTGTGTTTCTCCCTTTTCTGCAGGGCATCCAGCCACCAGCTCCTCCCCATCTCCCCAGACCCTTCTGCTCCAGCTGGTTTCCAACAGCTCTTACCCCAGGCAGAGCCCAGACATCTGACAGCGGGTACTGAGCCACTAGGACTTCCAGCATCTTCTTCAGGCTCTTCCTTATGATGGACCCATCCAAATTCCTTCTCCAGCTGTGAGAGAGGCCCCTGTTAGGCTGCAGCCAGACTCAGTTCCCACCTGCCCAGACTGCTGTCATAGGTTCCCAAGTCGAAGGGGCACCAGTGGGTTTTGTAAGGTACCAGTCTCTCTGAGATGGCTTTATGCCTCCTTTTCCATTCCACTCCCCCAGCCCTGTCCTGAAGCAGAACACCTCTCTCCCCACATGCTCACCGGGTAACAATGGGGTGCAGGGCATGGTTGGGCCCAAAGCAGTGCAGCCTCCCCCGGCCTCGCAGCCCCGTCCTGCCCATGGGGTTCCTGCAGGTAGAGAGCAAGTGGGCTGGGCTGGTTCCAGGGTCCCTCTGCATATGCTGCCATGCTGATCAAAGTCCTACGCTGCTTCCCCAAGTTTCCCACCACTGCCCTGCCGCTCCTCTGGGATGATGGAATTCTTGGCGGGAACAGCCCTGAGGAAGTTGCGTGCCATTACCCCTGCACCACCATTAACTGCAGTGAAGTGGGAAGGGGATGGATGTGCCATGGGACCCCTGGATTCTCCATCTCCCCACTGCTTTGCATACCGCCTGGCACTCCAGCTCCCACATTGCCAGTCCGACCCCATGGCGGGGGCACTCACAGTGGCAGCCCATCCTGCACAGTGTAGAGGCCATGGAAGCTCTGCCGATCAATCAGCCCGTCCATGGTGTTGTAGTTGATCTTCAGGAGAGACTCCAAAGAGCTGGGGGGGCAGGAGGCAGCCCGGCAGGGAGGCAGACTGTGCCACCCAGGGGAAGGGGCAAAGGAGCAGGGAGCCGCAGGGCTGAACTCACGGGCTAAATGGGTCCTGCACAGCCATGTCCTTGTGGTCAGCAGAGTAGGTGGGAGGGTCGTAGAGTGGGAAGTCCACCTGCAGAGCACATGGCTGTGTCAGGCCACCCTCGTGTCCCTGCTTTGTTGGCAGGTAGGGACTGGGACCCCTGGGAACAATTTCTGTCCCAGTCACTTTCTCTGCCCATCTTGTGGCATCACTCCCCGAGGCATGTTGGGCTCTGGGCCCTGCTCAGGGGCTGAACTCATGGTCTTGGCTGGAGGGTTGGTGTCTGTCATTCATGCCTCCCATGGAAGCCAGTACCAGATCCTGTCCCTGACCCTGAGCCAGCCATGATTCAGGAAATGCAGAAGTGGGTGGTTGTATTCTCTGACTCCCAACTAATCAACCCCAGGCATCCCTAGCACTGCAGATCCCAGCAGCAGTGATACCCATTCATCTCTCTTTGTCCTTGGGAGGGCCTTAGAGCAGCTGCTCCAGAAAGCCATTTGTCCCAGGGCTGGGAAAAACAGGAGCTCACAAGTATTACATGGGTGTGATAATGGGTCTGTTCCTCTTCCCACCATCATCCAGATCTGTCCCACGCTCCCCCACCCAGACCTGCTGCCCAGGGTCACAGCTCCTACCTCCCAGGGCACCTTCTCATCTGGCACAGGGAAGCGGAGAGTGTGAGACCCTGAGTACAGGAGGTTTCGGGCAAGCACATGGTATGGGGGCTGGCTGTCCTTGGGTTTCCCCTCCAGGTCAACCTCCTTTGCCTCTAAGGCTTTGCTGGAGCCTGCAAGCAGACACAGATAGTTAGGTCCCACAAAGCAGGGTGCTGAGTCTAGTGCTGCGGGTTGTGGCTCTGCTGAGGGGGATGGCTGGGTCTCTCCATGGGGATGCTGATGTCCCCTGGGGGCCTGGCCCTCGGTATCCCTTCCAGCAGGATCCAGAGGAATTGCAATGGGATGCTGCAGTGAAAAGCCTCAGCCATGGGCTTCAGGGAGGGCTCTGGAGCGTAATGGCTGCAGGAGGGGCCGGATGGTCTTGCAGAGTCCCCAAACCACGCTGGACCAAAGGAACATCTGCCTCTGCCTTGCTGCTTAATAGAGGGGGGCGAGGGGCTCCTCAGCCCTGGTCCACAGCCTATGGGCACCAGCGTGGGGCCCTGGTCTTCCCCAGTGCTGCTAGGATGGAGACATGCTCCACTTACCCATGGGTGGCACATCCTCGCCTGAACCGAAGCCATGGCCCTGCAGTGCCTGCATTATCCACCTCAGGGCCTGGGTGCTCTGATGCACCTGCATGGGACAGGAGAAGGTCAGTCCTCCTGCCTCCCCAGGCTCCCTTGCTTGAGCATTGTAGCGTACAGCCCTGGCAGGAGGCACCGCTGCCATTGGCTCCTGGCTGCTCATTCCCCAGGGCAGCAGTGATTGCTGCTGTGCCCTGATGCTTGGCTTGGAAAATCACCTCCAGGGAAACATTTTTTTTTCAAAGCAGGTAGAAATGGAAGTTGAAGCAGCAGTCATGCCTTGGCCATCACAGAGAGGATGTGCCAGGGTTCAGTCCAGATTCCCAGGGCACCACACTGCTCGTGCAGGGTGTGGAACAGCTTCATGGGGAGGGCATGAAGAGACCCCTGTCTCCAGAAGGTCTGGAGGGTCCTCTCAGGCCTGGGTCAGATTTAACTGTTTGGGCTCATCCCACCACTTCCCACCTTCATCCATTCACTTTGGAGTCAAAAAGAATCATTCTCATAAACCTCTGCCTCTCAGGTGCTATTGTTTTGGGAAGGAAACAAACTGTTTGAAGGGGCGTTGATTCAAAGGGGCTTTTTCTTGCTCTCTGGTTCAGCTGACTCAGCCCCTGGAAAACCCCACCCTTCTTAGGTAGTTGCTCAGCTTTTGCCTCACCTGGTCTTCCAGAGAAATCAGTCTCTGCTCCATTAGCCCTGTCCTCTTCACCCGGTCCAAGTCCAGCAGCTCTGCCAGTATGTCAACCCTGGAGGGACAGCACAGAAAGGATCGTCCTAGCAGCGACCCCTGCATCGATCCCAACTCTTCTCTGTCCAGGACACTGGAGGACAGAAGAACAGTCTTGTCTCAGGAGTGCTAGTACCTCTGTGCAATGTCTTGGATCTTCTTCTCCATGTTCTGCTTCTCCTGGCACTGCTGGTGCTGCAGGTAGTTTTCCTTCAGGTACATCTCCCAAGAGAGGAGGGCAGCTTCTTCATTCTTCTCCAGCTTCTCTTCTGCCAGAGGAAGGGGACAGCAGTTCTGTCAAATCCCTGGCATCCCAAAACCCGGTATGGCGGTCCAGACACCAAGCCTCATGCCTCGGTGCACGGTGCCATGCCCCAGGGAGGGGACAAAAGGCAGGAAGGGAGACGCTGGTCCTCACTGAGCTGCTTGTGCTGTGTAATCGGCCTGCGGAGCAAGCCTTGCCGGATCAGGATCTGAATGTGGTTGAGGAGGATGAATGGTGGAGGCGCAGGTGGGCGGCTGTGGTATTCCTCAATCAGGTCGTGCCGCTGGAACTTCCAGATCTGGTCAGTGTGCTCCTGGACCTGCTGGAAGGTGTAGCTGGGACAGAGCCCAGGTGTCAGTCATGCCGTGGGGACAAGAGGGCACATCGTGTCTGTATGGTGCCCTGACTCCCACCCACATCTCCCTTATCAGCCCTGGCCTACACTTGCTACTTCGACCATATCTATAACCCCCTCAAAGCACCCCTGTGCTCTGGTCAGCATGTGCCCCAGGACCCTCCTTGCACTTTCTCAAGTGTGCCCTGGCCATGGCCAAGCCTGCAAGAAAACCCAGCTCGATTCACTGTCAGGACCACAGGGCCAGGTCAGACTCACTTGAACATGGCAATGAGAAGGTTGAGGAGAAGGATGTTGGTGAAAAGCAGGTACAGGCACAGTAAGATGACCGTCAGCCACTCTGGGAAGATGGGTTTCTTGCTGTCCTCATTTGTCTCTGGGCACTTGGGCTTGTAGGGGTCGGTCCCATTGGGGCTGCACTGGTCAATGTTGAAATTCACCCCTGCAAGAGAGGACAGCACAACTCTGCTGCAGCCAGACCTCATGGTGTCTCAGGGAGCACGTTGTGTTCTCTGAAGTGGCCAGCATCAAGGGACCTTAGCACTGGGCATCCCCATCACCTCAGGCGCTTTGCTCACTGCCACCAGTTTTGCAGCTGTGCACTGAGCTGGATCAACACATGCTCCTGTGCCTTTGCTAGTTGCTTTCTTGACCACTTGGGCAGATGCAGTCCCTGGGTTTGCGTCAGTGGCAATATTATCGATGTGCCAAAGCAGTGCTACATCCCCATGCCCTGTCATTGTTTCCCCTGGGCCTTATGTTGAGATTGGAGAGGAGCCCTGTGCAGGACTTCCATTGGTCAACACGCCAGGAGCTAGGAAGACTGCGGCATGATCTTGGTACCTCTCAGCCTTGTTGCAGCCACCCTGTTCCTGCTTCACGCTGTCACAGGCTGGTGTCCCTTACCGTCGATGTAGGAGGGAATCTGCCCAAAGATTGTCAGGTAGGAGTGGTAGACCACGCCACGGAAAAGCCACTCCACACGTTCCTCATTGTGGATCAGGATGGCCTGCTTGGCAACCCCAAAGGACACCACCCACACTGCTAGCAGGAAGAGGAAGAAGAAGACATCCTTCATCTGCAAAGACAGAGGAGAAGTAAAGTTGTCCTGGAGCAAACCCCACCCCAGGATAGGACAACATGGGTGGCACATGCATCCCATGCAGCCATCCAGATGCTCTAGCTTATCACCCTGGCAGGGCTAGGGGAGAGCTCTCACCATGCGCTTCACAATGATGATCTTGGGCCCCAGCGTTTTACTGACTGTGAAAATGTGCATCAGACGCAGGCAGAAAATGATAAAAGCCAGTGAGAGTATGATGCGCCCGGGATATAAAGTTGATGGGATCAGCCTGGACGCAGAAGAGAGGAAAGGAAACATTTCAGTGCCACCAGCATGGCTTTTTTTCTGGTCTCTCAGCATTACATTTCTGCAATATTAGTGAGCCTCCCCGGTGAGAGTTGTGGCATGAAAAACATCTCTCCTAAAAAGCGGAAAGCAGAGGTGTTTTGGTCAGAATTAATCACACAAACTCAAAAAACTTCACTGGTCTTTGGAAGAAGAAATTGCAATTAAAACACCTGCACAATTCTCACACTAGTTTTGTAGCCTACGGCTGCGGCTTGAGCCTGCACACTGGCAGGCAAGTGGCTCTGCAACTCACCTGCAAGTCAGCCCTGTGATAAAGACTAAGATGGCACAGATGTCCAACTTATTCCAGAAGTCCTTGAAGTACAGGGAAGCCATTTTCACAACCCCAGACCCATCTGGATCATACAACAGCTGTGGGAAGAGAAGAGAAAAGAGAAGAGAAGAGAAGAGAAGAGAAGAGAAGAGAAGAGAAGAGAAGAGAAGAGAAGAGAAGAGAAGAGAAGAGAAGAGAAGAGAAGAGAAGAGAAGAGAAGAGAAGAGAAGAGAAGAGAAGAGAAGAGAAGAGAAGAGAAGAGAAGAGAAGAGAAGAGAAGAGAGAGAAGAGAAGAGAAGAGAAGAGAAGAGAAGAGAAGAGAAGAGAAGAGAAGAGAAGAGAAGAGAAGAGAAGAGAAGAGAAGAGAAGAGAAGAGAAGAGAAGAGAAGAGAAGAGAAGAGAAGAGAAGAGAAGAGAAGAGAAGAGAAGAGAAGAGAAGAGAAGAGAAGAGAAGAGAAGAGAAGAGAAGAGAAGAGAAGAGAAGAGAAGAGAAGAGAAGAGAAGAGAAGAGGGGTTGGTATTTCAGTGAAAGCCTCTTAAGATACTCATGTGCCTATTGGAGGGGTGTGACCACACAGACCTGCTGGCCATCACAGGACCCTCTTGCTTACCCAAAGTTAACCTGAGCCTACAAGGTTTCCTACAGGGGCATGGAAGGAGCACGGGGAGAGATACCTGGGACACGGAGCTCTAGTCTGTTGAAGGAAAGGCACTGAGATGTTGAGACAAAAGCTGAAAAAAATCAAACGTCAAGCAAAGCCTGGAAATGCTTCTGGGAATAAATGCCCAAGGAAGGAGGTGGTCCCTCCATCTCCTGTTTTCAGCTCAAAACAGCATGTATTTCTGCAAGTACCCGGGGCCAGGCCAGACACAGCCAAGGAGACTCTCTGGCCTCAGAGACGAGGGGATCCAGCAGTCCCTTGTGCTGACACCTCTCCAAACTGATAGTGACATGAGAAGCAGCATGGAAACGTGAGATACACCGGACCTTCCAGGAGCACCCAGAGGGGTCTCTCCCTCCTCTCACCTCCTCCCAGCCTCTGGCTCTGCCTGCTCCATACCTGGCGGATCTCCTCGCACACCAGGGAGAAAAGCCAGAAGTAGATGAGGTATTCTCGCCAGGATGGCAATGGCTGAAAGTCAACCATCAGGACGTAGGCGAAGAGCAGGAGGAAAGTGAAATAAGAGAGGATGTTCATGAGGAATATGACGACAGGTGCTGTGAAGAAGGCTCGGAGGCGCATCAGGCAGCCCACATGCTGCAGCCTCTTCTCCCTGTAGGGCACAGGGGTGGAAGTGCACAGCTGCCCAGGGCGGGGCCACAGCAGCTTCTTCCAGCCAGCAACAGGGCAAGGCTGGAGGAAAACTCTGCCTTGGTGCACGTGTGCTCCAGCTGCACAGTACCTGAAGGTGACGAGGCTGGTGTAGAGAAGTGGGAAGAACAGCATGCATGCAATAACCCGCCACAGCCCGTTGTCCACACACATCTTGCCCCACCAGACTTTGGTTAGAAAGGCCTGTGAGGAGAGAGGAAGCGGAGCACGGGTTACAGGAGTCCCACCCCATCAGAGTGGGGCTGAAGGGCAGTTCCCTACTGCTGCCAACAAGGAGCCCTGGATCTGGGGCAGGGGACACTTGGGCATTTTCCTTCCAAGCACCACTGCTGAGAACCCACCTGGACGCCCCCATGGGACACAAAATTCATGCTTTTGGACTCCAACGCCAACTGCAGACAGGTTGTCTTCCCCCAGGCCTCAGAGACACGGGTGAGAAGCTTCTGGGCTCTCTCTTCATCTTTGCGGTAGCAGTCTGTGAACACACCTGGCCAGGCAGGTACCAGGAAGAACAAGGCTGAGCTCTGGGGCCAACTTGGTGCTCAGCAAGGTGTCCACAGTCACCCTTTGCAACAGGATCTCGACAATGCACCACACAGTGGCACCTTCTTTGCTCTCACCACCACCCAGGCACAGCCCTCGTGGCACCACAACCCTGACCATGATGAGGGGACCCCAGTTACGCACCACCCACCCCACCCATCACCCCCACCCATAACCTCCTGGGCAAAGCTATCCAGCCCTGCAGGGCGTGAGAGCAGTTCTGGGTTGCTAATTCTCTCCTGCTCACCAATCGCTTTGTGCTCGTACTGCTCAGCCAGGGCCAGCATGTCATCGGTGGTGTCAGTGTCTTCCTCTTCCTTGGCAAGCTCCTTCAGGATCTTGCTGCAGGCCAGCGCAGCTGCCATGCAGTCCTGGCTCTAGAGCATAAGATGCCAGAGACAGTGTGGGGCTCTGCACCCTGTCCTGCAAGTCCCAGCAGTCCTGCCAAGCCCTCCATGGAGCCTATAGGAGGGAAGGCGGGTGTTCCAAGCAGATAGCTGCTCAGGATGGACAGCTTGCCATGAGGAGGGCTGAGCAGTGCTCCTCTCTGGGTGCAGGGGCAGTAGGTAACCTACCGCTCTGGGGAACCTGAGGACATCCCCGCTTTCCTTGTGGGAAGCCTTGAGTAATGGGATGGCATGACTACATGGCTCCGCGTGGCATGCTCACCCTACTGCCAGCGTCACTGCCTCTAGTCCAGGGATGCTGTTACGGGTGGAAGCCTTGTCCATCCCAGCTGCTGTGCCACGGTGTCCTTCCCGTGGTGTGCTGAGCTCTCTCAGCCCTTGCAAGGAAGAGTATGCTTCTGCCCTAGCATATTGCCTCTGCCCATAGTGTGTGTTTTGGGTGGGAAGGGAGTGATCAGGCCTCATGATGTGGCTAGGGATGAACATTAAGTGTCCACAGGCTCGCTAGCTGGCTCCATGTGGCTGAGGATCAGGATTGGGCACTGCCATGGGCCAGCTTGCCTGCTGACCCAAATCCCAGCAGGTGAAATCTTTCCTCTTGGGGCTGGGAGGTTTGGCTCCATCTGAGCCTCTCAGCTGGGATGGAGAGCTCTGATACCTGAGCCCAGATGATTTCTGCCAGCTCCTTGCGGTTCTGGACCACAGCCCAGATAAGCAGGTCACGGACTGGGTCCATGGTGAAGGTGACTCGGCCAGCAGATCGCTTGTAGAGGGACCGGAGACTTGACTCCTGAACCTGCAAGGAGTATGATGGTCAGACCTGTTCCCCCGCTACGAGGCTGCAGAGAGCAGACAGCACCTCAGCACAAAGTCACCCCTGAACCCTGGGTGCCTGCCTCCACCACCCATGGAAGGGCCTTTGCTGCAGGTAGCAGGGTGGCCGAGACTGGACTCATCCTGGAAATGCCACTTTTTCTAGGGCCAGGATCATGTGGGGATGTGCCCAGCCTGTCTAGAGCACCCACCCCACTGGGTCCTGCCCACAAGGGTCATGCAATCACGTGATGCTGCAGGTGTAGGAAGGTGGGAGTTGCAACTTGTATAAGGGGTAGAAGACTTGGGCAGGGCTTTAAGGGACTTTAAGTGGGATTCTTGAGCAGGCAAGAGGACAGAGACCCAGCTGCAACCTCCAGGATGGTTTCTTGAGCCAGCATCCCCCTCCCTAATGCAACCCTGCCACCATGTAACCTGGAGATGCATACATTCAGCTTGATGTGTGGGACGGGGATGGAGAGCCGGGGCCGCTCCGTGTGCTTGGGCTTGGGGTAGAGAGGCTGTGTGGAGAAGCCCAGAAGCTCCCGCAACACCTGGGAGACGTGGTGCAGTTGGATTCTTGGCATTTTGGAGCCAGCTGTGTGCTCTCTCTCCTCCAGCGGGACCTTCTGCAGTTTGCTGTGGAACAGGCAGGATGGTGCCATGTTGTTGTAGAGGTAAACCAGGGTGTCCCAGGTGACAAACTCCTTGAGACGCACTCCCTGCTCCAGGAACAGCTTCACAAACTCTGGCTTATTGGAGATCAGAGCAGCTGCCATCACCATGTGGAGATCTGTGGACTGGCAGGCCAGAGGCAGAGGTGAGGGGCTCCATAGCCCCAGAGCAGGGCCCCACCATACTCCTCACTCAGATGGGGGGAAGATTTTATCACTGAGCACACAAAGAGTTTCTGGATGTGAGAGAGCATCTGGGAGGTTCTGGGACTTGTAGGACATCTCCCAGAGACACACTTCTGGGATAGTATGCCCTCTCCTCTAGGTTCTCCTCTCCTTCCTTGTCTGCTGTCTGGAAGGATGGGGTAGGGTAGAGGGTAGACTCTCTTTCCTCAGCTCACAAGGATGAACCATAAAAATGAACAAGACCTCACAGGCTTGTCCTCTGTGCACAACTTTTCAGCTGAAAGATCGTGGTGCTGCCAGATGGATCTTAGCCATGGAAAGACTGGCTGCTCCCTGTTCAACATTTGTAGGGTTTTCCTTTCCAAGGCAATGTTTACACGTGCTCAGAAGTTAAATCAAAGCCCATGGTTAAGAGCGTACATGTCTGTCCTGGCAGAGAAGCACCTGCTGACCCTCTGCTACAGCTTGGTTTCAGTCTCAGCTTTTTGTATCAGCCACAAGAGTCCAGGGCTGCAGCACCTTGTAACAGCCTTGGCCTGCATCAGCTATTCCGAGAACCTGCCTCATCCTCCCTTCCCAACAAAGGTCTAGACCTTGTTTGGCTGTGCATTGTCACACTATCAGATATTTCCTCTTTGGGATCCTGGTTCCCACCAGACCTTCCCAGTCCCATGAAATGTATGTGAGCTGGGGGATTCCAAACAGTTGAACAAAATAAATAGGAAAACTCCTTCCAAGTTCCACAGCCCCAGCAGAAAGGGCAGAGCTGTTTTCAACAGCTGGATCAGGCATGGGACAGCAAAGCTGGCTTGCTGCTCCCTGCCCCGCTCTATAGTATGAGCAGCGAAGTGCCAGGCTGGGTGAGATGAGTTTAGAGGCAAGTTGCCATTCGACAACACGGCATGAGCAGCAACCATAGGGCAGAGCTGGCAAGAGGTATTTTTGGCTCTGGGTTGGTGGATTGTCTTTACAAGACACTGGTTTTGAATAAAATACCAATCACCTTTGTAAACAATGATAGCCCAAATAGGACCTTTACAAGCAATGAACTGAAGGGTGTGCTCACCTCTGCTTTGGGTGTTTGAGAGCACTTTTGAAAAACAGGGCAGATTAAGAGCCCCCAGCATTGTGGTGGGAGTTTAGCGTCCAAGAGAAATGCCCTCAAAACCTCTCCCTAGGCACAGCCAAGGTGAAAAGTACCTTCAATACCCACAGTCCTCAAGTGGGACCTAATAAGTTGTAAGCCTGACCAGACAAGCAGCACAGGTACTACCTTACCTTCCACTCGTGGTCATCTGTGAAGATCTCACTCCGAGCAATGTCCACCCTGTTCCAGGCCACAGCTAACTTCAGCTGGTGGTCCCAGTTCTCATGACCAAAGTGGTCCTGGTTTCGGGATGCTGCATGCAAAGTGCATGTGTTAGAACAGAAGATCATTTACAGAGCGAGAAGACACCACCTGGAAGCCCCCTTCAAGGTCTGGCCCTTTGGGAGAAATACCTCTCCCTCATCAGCTTAGCATCACAAGATTTGGGGATCCTTTTGGTGACCCCATAAGTCAAGCAGCTGGCAGGAGGTGACTTGTGACTCGCATCCCATTCATCTCTCCCCATCCCCCAAGCAGCTTCCCATGCCTCACCTTTGAGCAGGGCCTGGAGGATGGCTACATCCACGTCCTGCTGGCCATATTTGCCCTCTCTGAATATGGTCAGGAGCTGCTGGCTCCGCACTATGTCTTGGATCTACAATGAGAGCCGTGGGCAAGAAATCATCATCAGCATCTTCTCCTTGCTGCTTCCCACAAACCACTGTCCTGTGTGGGGCAATTCCTTGCACTCCACGGGTTGCCTGCAGACCCCCTGTGCTGTGTCTTTCAGCCCAGCTGGGGCTGGTCCTAAATGGAACCTCTCTGCCCAAAGGGAGCAGGAGGAGCAGTGCTCAAGCCCTTGGGGTGTCCACCAGCACAATGCTGAGCATGACTGGGAGGAGATGGATGGTCAGCAGAAGAGGAACTTCACTCTGGGTACTTTGCTGCTTATGGGCAGGGATCCCCGGGGACCTCTTTGATCTTCACAAGCTCAGTGAAAGGAGCTCTCTGCCTGCAAGAGGCTTACCTTCTTGGTCCACTCCACCAGCTTTCCCTCTGTAAAGATTTCATAGGTGTCATGGAAGAACATGCTCAGCTTCTTCTGGATCAAGGCAATGGTTATCTGTGGCACAGGCAGGCTGGCCACCTGTGCGATGACATCGGCCACACGCCCAGATCCTTCCACAATCACGCAGGGGGTCCCATTGGTGATGGCATTGTAGACAGTCTGCAGCAGAGCAGGAGGGCTGGTCCTAATGCCACCCAGAGGCCAGCAGACCCTCTCTGAGCCTGAGACCCACATCACTGTTCTGCAGCACTCCCATCCGGCTGCATTTCAGTTAGTGTGGCACCATTGCTCAGACCAATACCACAGAGTAGCATATTGGGCAAGGAGCTTGTCCCCTCCCACCACCACCCCCTCTCAGCTCTGCTGGGAGCAGACAGGAGCAGTTCCTTACATCGAGTGTCCCAGGGCCTCCTTCCAGCACCACGCACACGATGGGGATCTTGATGGCAACACCTAAGGGAAAGCAGATAGCAGTGGTCACCTCCCTGGGGGAAGACCCCCACGCAGCTGAATGTGGACCCTTCTGAGCGGTGGGGTGTGAAAGGCAAGGTGGGAGCACTGCCCCTGACATGCCAGGCTCCAGGAGAGAGCGGAGCTGATCTCCTGGCATTCATGCTGCAGGAGCATGTGTGTGCATATGTTAAAATAGAAGATCATTTTTACAGCAAGAAGATACCACTTGGACACCCCCTTGGAGGCCTGGTCCTTTGGGAGAAATTGCTCTCCCCGATAAGCTCAGCATCACAAGGTTTGGGGACCCCATTGGTTACCTCATAAGCCAAGTAGCTAGCAGAGAAAGGCTCTCTGATTTGTGTCACTGAAAAACCATGTTCCACATTTATCATGACAATCTTCTCAGATCCTCCAGGGAAGCCACAGCCTTCCCTCTCACTGGAGGCCAGGGTGGGAAGCCCTTACCAATGGATGGTGCATCCCACCTTGTGCCCTCCCCTGCCTCAGACCTGTCTACATGTTGCTGTTACCTCCTTTCACCTTGGTCTGCTCTGAAATGAACTTCTCCAGTCTGGTCCTCAGGGGGATTTCCACCCCATACCTCCCGTGGGTCCCATCATCCACCAGGATGAAGTGGGAGTGGTTGCTGTCCAGACATGACAGGCTCCCTTGGTTTTCCTCATCCAGTACGTACTCAGCTGGAAAGCCACCCTGTAAGATGCAAGAGGAAAGACTCTGGGAAAAGCCTGGCAGGCTGCAGAGAAGAACCAGATACCCAAAGCAAACAGCATGTGGGATGGGAACATGTCAACATGCGGGGACAGTGTGGCCAAACATCTGTCCCTGCCCCCTCTGCAGTCCTCATGTCAGCCTTGCCCCATGCTCCTCTGTCTTTGCTCCACCTGCCCTCATACCCACAAGGGTCCTCCCAGGAGAAGAGCAGCGCCTATGCAAGACACTGAGTAGGGTAGAGGGGCTTCTCAGCAAACATCAGCTGAGGACCATCACTCCTGGTGTGGCTGGGTTTTACCAGGGCTCCTAGACGGAGGCATGTCTCGAAGCATCCATTCCCTCCACAGTCCTTGGCAGGACTTCCCTGGCAGTCCAGGCATAGGCAAAGTGAATGCAACTCCAACCTAGCCTGGCTCACCATGGGGCAGATGAGGCTCTCTCGGTTGTACACCGTCCCCCAGGTGGCTATGCCAATGGTGACAATCTCGCTCTCCTTGTGGCTGCAGCTCATGATGAAGTCTCGCACTGCCTCTCCCACCTGTTTCATCACACCAGCGTGGGACCCTCCTGTGATGATCCAGGCCCCTGAGGGTCAGAGAGGGGCTTGGGAAGTGAGAGGTTCTGCTTACAGCAATCTCCTAGCATCCCCCTATATGGCTGCAGGAACACCTGGTCCTCAGAGAGGCTCCATCCCCCAGAAGATGTCTTCCCTGCCCACTACATCAAGCCCTGGCAGCACAGGAGTCACATTCTTCAGCACAGTGTTGTGTCTTTCAGTCCAGCTCCCTGGAGCCTGTCTGCAGTGACTGAGCAAGAACAGTCCATCCCTGGTGGTGGTAGTCCAGACAGAGACCTAGAGGCCTCCTGGGCCAGCTCAGCATCTCCACAGCAGCCCAACTCACTGAGCCTGGAACGGCCAGGTGACAGGCCCCTCTCTCACTGCAATTGCAGGGAAAGCCTCTGCATTTCTTACCAGTGGTCTGGGCCACTTTGACTAGCCCTTGTCGGAAGATGTTCTTCAGCCTTGGCTTCATGATGAAGTTCTTGGCTCCCCCAGTGACTGAGATGAGCAGGTTGGGTGCATCGAGGCCCCAGTGCTGTGTCATGAGGTGGTAGATGACCCGTGGTGGGGTGTCTGAGGAGACGCGCACATACTGCGAAAAAGGGAGCATATACGCCTTTGGGGTAAAATCAACAGGGTCAGGGTAACAGAGCACATCCACCACAATTTCTCCTGCCCTGGCAAAGAACCAGGGGTTTTGCATGCCATTTCCAAGCAGAGTCCTGTTGCTGCTGCCCCAGGTCTTTGTACATGACCCTGTTCCCATTTGCTTCCCTGGAAGCATTCCCAGGACAAACCTAAGGACAAGGACAGGGAACAACCACTCAATGAAGCATGTGCCTCACAGCATGAAGATCAGTCTTGTGGTTTCAGAAAGGGACTAGGTATAGGGCTGGGGGAGAGCAGGGATCCTGTTCCACCCCCATTCCTCTGCTCGGACCAGTGTTGCCTTTGGGGCATTTCCACGCTTTCTTAACCTTCTGTCATTCAGGAGGGAAACACTCGTAATTCATCTGCTGTGACAAAACCTGAACACTGGCTCCCCATGCACCACAGACAGGAAAACCAGGTCACCTTCCCCATCTTCTGTCCCAGGCCTGTGAAGTGGATATCACCGAAGGCATCTGTTGGCATTTCCTGGATGTGCCTGCTGGGGTCCCATTCCTTCCCCAGGAAGATGGGAGGTTTGGCAGCATCTTCCAGGTGCTGTTCCCTGAGATAACCACACTCGCACACAATCCTCCTGAAATACATACCACCAGCTTTGGCAAAAACAGTCTAAACCCAAACAGCAAAGCCCAGGTGGCCCGCCTGCCTCAGCTCAGGCAGGAGGTGTTGGCATTCTCACGAAGAACACCATGGGCACCAGCATCTCCCACACAGCCCATCCTCCAGCTCCGAACTTGTACAGAAACAAAGGCATTGTTTGGGGGGAAATTTAGCAAAAAATTGGTATTTCTGCCTGTAGATGTTTAGGACAGAAATAGTAAGGTTGCTCTGGATGAAGTACAGATGAAAATGACTGCATGTGAAAGAATTGGAATGTCTCCTTAATGGGACATGGGATTTCAGCCGTGTGGTGACATGCAGCAGGGTGAAAAACCAATTGAAAAGGGACTTGTGAATCCCCTTGACACCAGCTCCCTTGACAGACAGGTGGGATTTTCTTTGTTCTTTGTCACCAAACACCCTTTCTTGCTTTCTCGGCAGGGGAGAGGAATGAGGGGCTGTCTGACTTACCCAGAATCTGATGTCTGGGAGCTTTCAACAAAGTAGGTGCACTCTTTCTTCCGAATGTTTTCAGGAATCCATGAGATGAGATTTTCCTGAGGGAGCAGGAAAAGCAGCGAGGGGTCAGGGTCTCTGCAAAGGGCCAGAAATTATGCCAGGGGCCAGACATGCTTGGATTGCTTGAAGCATGTCTAGGTGCTTCTTTTGATGTGAAGGAAGAAAGCTCCTTTAATATGTGCAAGGACAAAGCCAGGTGTACTCCAAGGAGAGGAGATACGAATGCTGGACATGGACCTCAGATGTTTGGGGGTTTTCTGTCTCTAAAACTAAAGTGAAGAGTAAAGTGCTCCCTAAGTAATGAGTCACCACATAACTCATTAACGCTATTCTGTTGTGTGCAGCCAACCACCCCTTCTTCCGGCATCTCCTGAACTTGCCTTTTCGTTGCTGCCAGTGGGGAAATGTGCCTTCCGCCTGCTCCTCGAGACACTGCTACTGCTCTGCTGGAGGTTGGGGACCACCTCAAAATCGCTCATCCTGGGATGTGTGGCCATGTTGTCTCCTCTCTCAGGGCACACCTTGTTCAGTTCAGAGGGGAGCATCTTGGTGCGTTGGCCACGCACAGCCATGGCTGCTGTGTCTTGTCCTGCTCGGCTTCTTCTCTCCTGTTCCTAGGCTGGGAGATCTTGAACATCGCCATCCTGAGTGCAGCAAAAAAGAAAGATACCCATGGACTTAAAGCACTGGGGCATCCTGTCCATCATTCGCTGGATGGAGACATGTCTGTGGGAAGCCTGCCGGACCCTCACCACGGTCCTGACACAGAAGCCACTGTGGGAGGCTGCCCCAGGCAGCCTGTCAGACTCCAGAAACTGTCACCACGGTGCGCTGCCCACCAGCAGCTGCTGGCCTGCCTGCTTCGCTGCCTGGCCATCCACCAGCCTGCAGCTCTCCTCAGTTCCTCTCTGCTGCAGGCAGCTGGGATATTTCTGGCAGGAGAGAGAGCAGAAACCAGGTCTCCTGTGCGAGCAGCCCAAGCATGGCCCTGCATGGAAAACATGTTATCAACACACTGGCGGCAGAGGCAGGGCAGTCCTCCATGGTGGGGGGGGTGGGGGTGGTGGTGTGTCCCATGCCTTCAGAAAAGGTCCCTGAGAGTCCAGAGCTCAAAGGAAGGTGCACACAGGCGTGCTGCATCGCAGGGGCTGCAAAACTGAGCTCTCCCAAATGCTCCCAGCCACCATTGCTGAGCTCCTGAATGGCTGAGACTGGAGAGCTGCTGGAACAAGGATGGACAAGTTCCTGGGTGTCTCTGGAGCCTCAAGGGGAACAGTGTCCTCTCAGGGCAGCTGTGATTAGGTAACGGAGGAAGCACAGCACTTGGGTAAGGCATTGGTGAAGCTGTGGGGTCAGCAGGTCTGTGTTTAGGGAGGATTTGGGCTGCCTTTCTGCAAGCTGAACGGCATCACGCCCAAGGGTGGCAACCCCTTTAGGGGGGACAACGGGGTGTCAGAGCAAAATCATGGCTACTGCTGTATTTCCTTCAAGCCTCCTTCCCCCAGGCTCAGCGCTGCGCATGCAGGGAGTGGTGAGGAAAAGCCTCCCTCCCAGGCTCCCTCCAGGAAGAACACAGCTCCACCGACCTCAGGAGTCAGATTTTGGCTGACAGGCTTTCCGCATCAGCACAACCCACGGCAGATCTAATTGCTTGAGAAAAAGCTGTGCAAATAAGGTCAAACACCCCCTTAATTCTGGTTCCTGGTTCCCCAGGGCAGGCAGGCTGGTGAGCATTTTGCATCATGGCCACAAACAGCTCATAAGCCCTCGCAGAAAGGGCTCTCACACCAGGTCCTCCGTGGGCACTCGGGGGATGAACAACCGTGCGGATAAAACACCCAGAATATCTGTCCTCAAGAGCACCGGGGCCAAGGGCAGTGCCTCTCCTGCAGCACATACTGCCTGTCCCCCAGCCACCGGCTTGGCAAGCACCATGGGAGGGGGGCTGCAACCCCGAGGGTCCTGACAGCCTGCCTGACTGCCATCAGCACAGGTCCCCTCACCCTAGGGGCAGGTCACCTCCTGTCTGCACAGGGTAGTTAGAGCACCCATCAGGACAGGGATGCAAAGCCCCCACCACAGGCACTGAACACTGCCCATGAGCCATGCCCACCCCCCTGCCCCTCCACCGGCACGACCATCAGCCTGTACCTTCCCCACAGCATCCTCCAGCCGCATCACCAGGTCCTCTGCTCCATGCCCGTCATAGGGATTCAGCCCTGTGTCCCTCTACTCCAGCGAGTCATTTTGCTACTGAAGAAAGCCGGTGAGCAGAGAATAGGGCAGAGCTGCCTGAAGAGAGGAGGAGATGGCAGGATGCTGGCAGCCTCCCAACAAATAAGGCTGCAGAAGCAGACTCTGCCGAGAAGCCGCAGTGCCCAGGCAAGCCTCGACTTTGCTCGAGCAGCTGAGTCACACTCCCTGCTGCCTGCAGCAAAGATTTCCACCCACAGCCTCCAAGCGCACAGCCTTCCGCTGCTGTCAGCCCCAACAGGGTGCAGCACGCACACCCGAGCCCCTCTTGGCAGATGGCACAAGCAGGGGCTGCTGGGGAGATGGCAGGGCCCTGGCACACGGGTGCTGCTGGAAAGAAGCAGCAGAGCAGCAGCTCTGAGGGAGGGTTAGGTGTGTTGCAGGCAAGTGCGATGAAAAATCCCTTCTCTAACTACTGATTTCAAACAGTCTTTATAGTATGAAAGCGTATTAACTTTATTTATATACATTAGTGACTGTGCTGCGAGGCACTGAGGTAGTGGAATTTTGGTGGAGACTTTGCTCTTGCACATGCTGAAGTAGAACAAACTAAAGGACATCCCAGCCCTGCGAAGAAGGACGTTGCTTCTGGGAAGCAGAGCAGTCCATGAAGGATAAAGGATACCTGGGGGGCAACCACAGTAAACCCTCCCAGCATTGCCTGGTGTCACAGACCAGTAACTCGAGCAAACCTGACTCCAGGGACATCCGGATCAATAGACAAGCAGCAAGAATGCTGCAAAATATAAAGTTACTTTGCGAAGTTTTAATGCGGTTAGCAATTGGTAGTGTGGATGTTAGTGATTAGTCCAATCGTGTTGTACCCGAACTCTTGAAGGGTGTAAGAACCGTGTATAAAACCACATTCAGGTGCCCTGGTTTAGCTGAGACATCTCATGTGCATGAGTAAATATTTACCCTTGTAATTACATGCTTTGCACCCCAGCGCCTCACCTCAGTCAGCATGGGCCAGGTGCGCTGCGTGAGGAACACCACTGTCACACCACAGGCACCAAATGCCTTTTGGCTGGTGCTTCCCACCTCCCTATTTCAGATGTTCTTCTCCCATTATGCTCCATGACCTAAATGAACTGGCTTCTCCACTGGATTTACAGCCACTTAACTTGCACTTGCCATAAAATTTGCTTAAAACCAGCATTCATCTTCCTCAGGAAGTGTGCTAAGCAGCAAATCCTGGCCAGGAAGGCAGCCAAGGCAGCGCATGCTGCAGCAGCCAGCGATGTGGCCGGCTGTGGCTCAGTGGCAGGTACACCCGGCAGGTCGGGTGACTGTGGCTTGGAGCGAGACGAGGGACCTGCAGCACCTGGCCTTGGCCATCCCCAGTGGCTCTCACTGGAGAATGGGGCAGTGCTGGGAAGAGAGACACTGATTCTTAAACACTGGCACATCCTTCAGGTCTGGGTCTGAAGCCCTGTGCCCCCCCTTCATGTTGTGAGATTGCTGGGGTAATGCATTAAACAAACAAGTAGGGTCCAAAGAAAATGCAGTGGTGTGCTCATCTCCTTTATCTCACTTTGCAGACAATACGTAAGTTAGCATGGGCCATCTATGCAATCAGTTCTTCTGGCTTCCTTGAACAGGAGCAAACAGCTGGGACATTTTGCTGGAAGAACAGATGTCACTAATACAGCAGTAAATAAGATCCTTGTGCAAGGCGTTACAGTTCAGTTATAATTAACTCTGCACTGCCAAAAGAACTGAATCCAGATCTGCACATTAATTACACATTAATGTGACCAATCATCTGCTCTTATCTGTCTAGCTCTCTGGAGACCATGGCTTTTATTTCACTTTTGCACATGCCAAAACCACTGTGGCCCAGGGGGACCCATGCGGAGCCAGTGTTCTGGGGTGGTTCCCACTGCTCCTCCTGAAAGCCCAGCTAAAACCCAGCAAGGCTGAAAGCAGGTTCTGGCAACAGTGGTAGGAACGAGGGAAGAGCGTGAAGGACTCGGGCTGCTCTCTAAGGGCTGTGTTTGCACACACGTCCCATGCCCCAGGTCAAATTCAGCCAGATTGATGTCTGTGAACCAGAATACTTTTTGCTGCCAAGGAGCAGCAAACCTTCTGCCAGCATTGCAGAGCCTCTGCTGGGACCAGCCCCTTGCTCCGGCTCTCTCCCAGGAGCGATCGCTGGCTCTGTGGATGCTCCCTCTCCTGGCAGGTCTCAGTCATCCTAGAAGCCACCATGGTGCTGCCCTGCTGTGGCCATTGCTGCTGCAGGTGCTGGAGGCTGTCCTGTGCCTCACTGCAGAGCAGAGAGGACACATCCCTCCTGGATGGGAAGGCATTCAAATGACCAAGAGAGGGAGGACGCGTGACCCGCTCACCTCTTGCCTGCTGGAGACAAGGCCAGCACTGGCTGGGAGGAAGGGACCATCTGTGGTGGCGTCACTCCTGCTGTGGGTCCTGGAAACAGCACATCAGCAGCTTGGCTTAAGGCCTCGTCCCTCTCCTTGGGCCAGTGGAGAACGGCCCCATTCTCTGCTGAGGCTGGTCATGGCGCCTGTTCCTGCACACAGCCAGGCCAGGTTTTGGGGACAGAGGAAGGGTTTTGAACTGGCTAGCATAGAGGGCAGGTACCAGCAGTGGAAGATCTTTGGCAGAGGGACTTGCTGCACCACTACCTGGACATCTGCTTACTGATATTCAGCCACGTTTGTGTTCCTTCACTGCCATCCATTCTATATGGCCAGGATTAGTGGGGCTCGGTTACATGTCAGAAATTCCATTGCAGAGGATGGAATAGAATCAAGAGGCAGCAGATCAAAGCCTTTTAAGACCCATCCCCTGTCCAGGACCCGTTACAGACTCAGTCTCTTAATTCCTTCTTGGCCATGGTGTGGGCTGATGCCCAGCACAGAGCAGCTCTCATGGGAGAGTGAGCTGATGCTACCCCGCAGTACAGCCAAGAAAGGGCAGAAAGGGCCACCTCAATGCCCAGCATGGCCTGGGACCTCTGAGGAGAGGATGCTGCTCAAAGGGAGCCTTTAGGAAGTACCAAAGCTCCACCTCCCACTTGTTAGTGTTTTCTGATCTAAATCTCCATGAGATTTTTGCGTTTCCATCCATCTCCAGGGCCCAGAAGGCACTGAGAGACTGTTGTTGCCCTGAGCAGCCTCACCCCATGCTTGGTTGCTCTTGCTGGGACAAACGTAGCCCCCAACACTCTTGACACCAACATCTGGGCCCGTTCACGGAGAAGCAAGGTTTGCCAAGGTGGCAGGCAAGTGTGGGCAGCAGCTCAGCCCTAAACACTGGGAGCTCCCCAGGCACCTGGTCCACAGGAGGGGATGGGGTGACGTGGCACAGAAGACCTGGCACCCCTTGGGGAACACTGCCACTGGACAGCTCTTGGGGATGCCCCAGAGTGGGGAAGGGCTCCAGGTTTCCCTAGAGAAGAGACTCCCTAAATACAAGGTACATCCTGGCTGGGGCTGCTTCTCCTGCAGGCAGCTGTCCTTCAGCAGGCAGCTGTGCCAGGGCTGTCTCCCTCAGCCTGGAGAGTCTCCCCGCAGGATTGCAGCCCTCCACAGCATAGCGGCATGCAGGTCCAGGAGAGGAGAGGAAGGCCCCCTCAAACCTCCATCTCAACCTCTTTACTCACCCTGGTTTTCAGGAGAGCAGACACTGGGCCCCTTCAAGGATCTACTTGGAAGAGTCCAGGGGTCTCTCCCTTTTCCTTTTTCCCTCTCCCTCTCCCTCTCCCTCTCCCTCTCCCTCTCCCTCTCCCTCTCCCTCTCCCTTTCTCTTCCAGAGGAGTGTTCTCTCAAGATGAGTAAACTGGCACAGAAGAAACCAGGCATGGCCCCTCTCAGCATCCCTGGTGTTTTCATTTTGGTGACCCTGGGGGTGCCTGGCCACCCTGCTCCGAAGTGGAACTCCTGCTGGGTACCTCTGAGGCCCCGGTGCTGCTGCTGCTGCTCCTGCCAATGTTGTGGGTTAGGGCTGGGCCAGCCGCTACACAAATGACAGATCCTCTCTATTAACCCCTTTCCCTTCCCAAAGGGGAAGAGAAAAGGAATAAGGGAGAGAGACTTACGGACTGGAAAATGTAGCAACAAGAGAATGAATCGGGTCTTACGAGCCTGATGCCGAATACGCAAACAGCCCCTTTGCTTAAGTCTGGCCACTGTGTAAAACAAGCAAGTCGGGTGCACAAATAATAACGGTTTATTCACATGCAATGCATACAGGTTCTTTTGGATTGCCTGTGACAAATGGATGAGCTGCGGTGTAGCTACAGCTCTATTTCCAAACAGATGCCCAGCACTGTAAGTTTCACTCTGAATATACAACAGCCTGTCAGCTGTAGGCCTGGCTGCTTGGCAAAACACGCGAGTCCGATGTGTGAACAGTCCAGTAGAAGCAATAACGGTTATGCACTAACTTCTGCGGAAAAAATAAAAGCACTCACATCCCAACCCCTGGCAGTAACTGTAAACATCCAGCACTGTCACGTCTGGAAGCAGACACTGTCTGCACAAATACGCCGTTAACCTCAGGAAGTGTCTCTTACTTGGAAGAGACTGAGCTGGAAAGGGACATCACTGAACAGGATTGGGTCTGTACAAGATGCCCACGTACCTAAAAGTCGAGCCACTGGGGAACATCAAAACAAGCAGCAAGTGGCTCAGGATGCTAAAGTGCTCCACACAGACGTAGACTGGGAACACAAAGGGGAACGGTCTGTAGCGCGGTGGGCCCAGGACATCAGCGAAGAGATGCAACAGCCAGATGGGCTTGTGACCAAGGGGTGCGTTTAACGATGGGCGCTATTGCGCAGGTTATTCACAACTGTGAAACGTGCCGCAATCAAGCAAGCGAAACAGTTAAAACCTTTGTGGTGTGGGGTATGATAGTCAAAATTTAAATACTGGGAGGCCTGGCAGGTTGATTATATTACGCTGCCTCAAACTCGCCAGGGTAAGAGCTACGTGCTTACAATGGTGGAAGCAACCACTGGCTGGCTGGAAACATACCCTGTGCCTCATGCCACTGCCCGGAACACTATCCTGGGCCTTGAGAAGCAGATCTTGCGGCGACATGGTTCTCCCAGAAGAATTGAGTCTGACAATGGGACACATTTCAAAACCAATCTTATAGACAATTGGGCCAAAGAACGTGGTATCGAGTGGGTGTATCATATCCCCTGCCACGCACCAGCCTCTGGAAAATCTGAACGATACAATGGCCTGTTAAAAACTCCTCTGAAATCAATGAGTGGTGGAACTTTTAAAAACTGGGACAAGCATACGTGATATAAAAAGGCCTAAACCACAGGCCTTGAATCAGAATCGACTTAGTGAGTGAACCCCCCAACCTGCATATCTGAAGTCTAATGCCTCACATGCCTAAAGCCAGGTGCCTTGCGTATGTGAGCCGATATCCCACATATCTAAAGCCAAATGTCTTGCATATCTAAAGCCAGGAAAACAGTCACTTCTCAGATCCTGACCAGATCTGGGGCACATGCAGGCAGTCACACAGTCCTGCTTGATAAAGAATATAAAAGCAGGACCCCTGTCACAGCGAAGCTGGAGACCTCACCTACGAGTGGACGCACTGCACAGGTAATCCCAGTTGCCCGGAGGGTTCTCCGAATCGTTCGCTGTGATCGGGGCTCCCCAGCTGATGTACAGCATTTGGATGATGGTAACCTATGAAAGGCAATTGGTGATGGATCTTTCTTAATCACTGCAGCTGACTTTCTGTAGTAATGATGAGGTGCATGACTTTGCTTGCTTTTTCCGCCCTGCTTACACTTTTTCCTGCTTTAAGCTAAAGTAAAATACATTTATTTTTGGTTTTAACTTGGTGTCTGTGTCCTTGCTGTTGAACCCCCGTCATTTGGCAAAACAACAAGCCACCTGGTTGGTTAATACCAGAGGATCCATCCATCAAGCCGGTCTTGCTCAATCGGACCCTTTGCATACAGTCAAAGGTGATAAAGTCCCTGTGGTGTATAGAAGGAATCTGTTGGGGAAAACCGTGTGGGCATTTCCTGCTTCAGGCAAGGGTAAACCCATTCATGGGATTGCTTTGGCTCGAGGACCTGGAAGTACTTGGTGGGTGATGATGAAAGATGGTGAAGTACAATGTGTACCTCAAGGAAATTTAACTCTGGCTGAGGATACTCAATTTAGAGCTGTATGATGTAAATTGTTACATAATACTAACAGAGTTCACTAAGTGTCTTTCAGGATAACACAGTGGTGATGACAGGAGCTAGCCTCATCGAGTGGCGTCCAGTAAGACCTTGAGGTGAACCCACAGCTGTGGGCACGAACCACAACAACTTTCCTGCCCTGAGAAGATTGCTATGATAGGAGATCCACAATCATGAACTAAATGAACATAATGAACTTTTCTGTAGAAAGAAACTATAAACTAGTGATGGTATGACGTAAATTGTATGGAATAAGGCATGGAATGTCCTGGTTTGAGTGAGAACAGAGCTAGTTCTGTTCAGTGATTTCAATTTCCAGCTCAGTCTCTTCAAAGTGACTGCACTTGTTGAAGTTAATGGTATATTTGTGCAGACAGTGTCTGCTTCTACAAGTGGCAGTGCTGGATGTTCACAGTTACTGCCAGGGACTGGGATGCAGAAAGGCTCTGATTATAACTTCCTGCTGTGCAGACCAAGGTCACTGCCAAATCTGGGTCCCGTGTTGGGGTGCAGTAAGTTAGAGGCCGTATCTGCAGGGAGGATTGGACAGGACAGGTGACCCTAAGCTGACCAACAAGGTGTTCCATCCCATCGACGTCATATTCGGTATAAAGCTGAGGGATCACGAGGGTCTCACTCTCTCTTGTTCTCTTCTTTAATGGCCGACGTCTGACGAGGACTCTGTTCGTTCTGCCTTCGATCCCAATCTGCGCATTCCCAAATCCAGTTCCAGAACCCAGCTCCTGCAGCCATTCCCATATGCTGCTGAGCCCAGTCTGAGCCTTTCCCAGTGTCTGCCCACAGCATCAGTGGTGACAGTGACGTGGTTGCCATCAGGGGGGTTGGGTTCAGTATTGGTATTGTATATATTTGTATATATTTCACTTTATGATTTTTTTTCTCTTTAAAGCAGTTTTAGTTTCCTTTTATAATCCGTAAGTCTCTCTCCCTTGCTCCTTTTCCCTTTCTCCTCTTTGGGAAGGGAGGGAATGCAGGAGGGAGTAATAGAGAGCCTCTGTTATTCATCTAGTAGCTGGCCCAGCCTTGACACATCTCTATGGGGTGCTTTTATAATTACTTTCCCCAGCCAAGCAGCAATATCTTGCCACAATGTGGCAGCCCAGATGGGTTTACCATTGTGTTGCCAGTTATTCCGCTTCCGCTGTTCTAACCAACCCCACAAGGCATTTGCTGCCATCCATGAGTCAGTATAAAGACAGAGCACTGGCCACAATACTCTCGTTCAGCAATACCTAAAGCCAGCTGGATGGCTTTTACCTCTGCAAACTGACTTGATTCACCCTCTCCCTCAGCTGCTTCTGCAACTCGTTGTGTGGGACTCCACACAACAGCTTTCCACTTAGGATGATTTCCGATGATTTTCTGCAAGACAGCAAGAGCGTATTGCTTATCACGATCTGGTAACTGATTATATGGTGGGGCTTCTTCAGCATGTGTCACTGCCTTTTCTGGTGGCATTCAAAAGTCTTTACCTTCTGGCCAATCCGTGATCACTTAGTAAGATTCCTGAACAATTAGTATTTCCTATTTGAGCTCTCTGTGTGATTAATGCAACCCATTTACTCCATGTAGCATCAGTGGCATGATGAGTGGAAGAGAACTTGCCCTTGAACGTTCAGCCTCGTACTGGCAATGGTGGTGCCGGGAGGAGCTGTGCTTCAGTACCAATCATTTCTGAAGCGGGTCTGACTCCTTCCTATGCTGCTAATATTTCTTTTTCCATTTGAGCATAGTTGGCCTCAGAGCCTTTATTTCCTTGACTCCAAAATCCTAGGGGCAAACTCAAGTCTCCCCTGGTGCTTTCTGCCAGAGGCTCCAGGTAGGACCATTCTCCCTGGCTGTGGTATAGGGCACATTTTTAACATCCTGTCCTGTTTGGACTGGCCCAAGGTTTATGCATGTACAATCTCTTGTTTGATTTGTTCAAAGTCTTGTTTCTGTTCTGGACCCCAGATAAAATTGTTTTTCTTCTGGGTCACTTCACAGAGGAGCTTTACAATCTGACTGTAACCAGGAATACGCATTCTCCAGAAACCCACAGCACCTAAGAAGACTTGTGTTTCCTTTTTGTTAGTTGGTGGGCACACAGCTGTTAATTTGTAAATCATGTCCATTGGGATCTGGCAACACCCATGTTGTCATTTAATTCCCAAAAACTGGATCTTTTGTGCAGGTCCCTTGACCTTGCTTCTTTTCATGGCAAAACCGGCATCTAAAAGAATTTCAATTATTTTCTTTCTTTTCCAAAAACCACTTCTGTTGTATTACCCCATAGAATGATGTCATCAATGAACTGCAGGTGTTCTGGAGCTCCACCTTTCTCTAGCAAAGTATGGATCAGTCCATGGCAGATGGTAGGACTGTGTTTCCACCCCTGGGGCAGTCAATTCCAGGTGAAAGCAAACCAGCCTGCACTCTGGTGCTATAGCAATAGAGAAAACAGCATTAGCAATAGCAGTTGTGGCATACCATGTAGCTGCCCTTGATTCCAGTTTGTACGAGAGTTCTAGCAGGGCTGGCACAGCAGCACTTGTAGCTGGTGTAACTTCACTCAGGCCACAATAGTCTACTGTTAATCTCCACTCCCCATTAGATTTTCGCACTGGCCATATGGGGCTGTTAAAGGGTGAACGAGCCTAGCTAAGCACTCTTTGGCCCTCTAGTTGACGGATCAACTTCTGAATGGGATCCACAGACTCTTGATTGGTCATCGTGCATATTGTCATCAATGCACTATTTTAGTATCAATTGGCACCTTTTGATCTTCAAGCCTCATCTGCCCCACAGTGGCAGACTCCTCTATAAGTTTAGGCAAGACAGTCAGCTGCCTAATGTCATCAGTCTCTACAGCTGCTACACCAAACACCTACCGATAACCTTTTGGGTCTTTATATTACTCCTTCCTGAGGAAGTCTATGCCAAGGATGCAGGGGGCATCTGGCCCAGTCACTAGAGGGTACTTTTCCCATTTATTCCTAGTTAGGCTCACTTCCGCCTCCAATACAGTCAGTTCTTGAAACCCTCCAGTAATACCAGAAATAGTAACACATTCTGTCTCTTTATGATTCGATGGCAATAGGGTGCACTGTGCACCAGTGTCTACCAGGGCTTTATACTGTTGTGGTTCTAACGTGCCAGGCCATCGAATCCACACAGTCCAATAAACTCTGTTGTCCCTCTCCTCCACCTGGCTGGAGGAAGCACTCCTCTAATTCCCAGGGTAGTACCCACTATTGACAACTGGGTTTCTGTAGTGTGCCAAGTTCACAGGGTTTACACAATTCTCAGGATTTGGGTGGACTACATGCATTACATTTTCATTCCCTCTACTCACATTTGGATCTGAGGCCCATCTGCTCGGACCAGAGAACTGCTCACAGTTGCCTGGAACAACTTTCCTCCTCCTGGAAAAACTCTCTCTTCTATTTGTTTTACCTCATAACTGATGTACTGGTGATTGTAGGGCAGAGGTAGGTTTTCCATCCCATCTATTCATATTCTTTCCATACTCATGCAGGAGAGACCACAGGGAACCTTTGTGACATCTACTGTTCCTGTTTAGCGGGTCTTATAGAAAAGAGTCTTCTCTTAATGGCTGCAATGCGGGTCCACTTGCAGGAAGAATAGAATTTGTTCTCTCTGTCTAGTTTTTCAAACAGTTTTGCATAGGATTTCTTGGTTTCCTCATCTATTTCCTCCAGAGCTGATACGCAGGCCTGTAGGGGACCAGAGAGACTGTCTTCATACTGTCGTACTCTGTGAGCCACTTCAGTCACAGTTGGTATCTGGCCATCTCTTCCCCAGATCACTGTTGACTATGTGCAGGAATACATTGATGGTGCACTCTGCACAAACTTCTGCAACACAGGGCGCTGGCATGGCATGGCGTCAGGGTCTACAATTACCCACCAGTTACTATAAATCACCTGTCAGACAGCTAATACTTTCAGGTACTTAATACCTTGTTCCAGAGTGGTCAATCTGATTGGGCAGCATTCAACATCATCCTTAAAGGGATACCTAGTTCTTACAGCTGACAAGAGTCACCTCCAGAAGCTGAGATGTTTGTTCTTACTCACAAGCACTTTGTCAATGTCTCTGTCTCTGGCCAGGGATCCCAAATGCCGGACTTCTCTACTGTTCCAGTCTATGGTATCAACCATACCATACCAGAATCCCAGCATCGGAGCAACCAGGTGGGAAGTGTTTTATTGTCACGACGGCTATAGTTCTTTCTCACATTTCAGTACTCCTTCACAGAAAATGGTTGATTGCCTCTTGATCTGAACTCTTCTCCAATGAGTTTGCTTTAGAAGGACTCACTTTAGAATGACCCGCTCCATTACCATCAGACACTGGGCGATTTGATTTTTTTAGGTGTTTTTTCCCAGTCACAGGGGTATCGGCCTACACATCTGTTTCTGAATCCTCCTCCAATGAGTTTGCTTTAGAAGGACCTCATCCATCGCTACATGAAATGGGCTACATGGGTGATAGATCTGTTTTGTTTGTTTCTTTCTTCTCACAGGAGAAACTTCTACCGGTGCCGATCGAGCGGGAGCTGCCACAGTGGCAGGCTGTGTAGCTGTAGTGTTTATTGCTGAGGTTGGAGTGGCTGCAGTCTTTGTGGGAGTTGGAGCAGCAGCAGTACTCTTTGCCAAAGCTGAAGCAGTGGCAGTGCTCTTGTTGGGAGTTGGAGTGCTCTTTGGAGTGGCCCCAGCAGCTGTCAGTGGAGCTGCGGTGTTCATTAGCAGAGTTGGAGCAGCAGTAGAGCTCGTTGCTGGAGCTGGAATAGCTGCAGTGTTTGTTGTGGGAATTAGAATAGCAGCAGCGCTCTGTGGCACCTAACCCGGAGGATGCGAGCTAGAGATCTGCAGCAGACGTGACAGACGCAGGCTAGAGACCTGCAGCAGACAGGAAAGCTGTGAGCTCGAGATCTGCAGCAGGTGTGAAAGCTCACTTTGACCATAGGGATAAGAAGAAAACAAGAGCATAATTTAAGGAACTGGAACAGATCAAACGGAGTTCAAAAGTACAGAGTGCATGGGATGTATGAAAGTTGTGTCCGTGGCCAGAACGCTGGCTTATCGTGTGGTTGGCTGATAGTGTGCCTGGTACATAGAAACCCTGGACGCAGGGTACCGTGAGAAGTACGTGAAGTACGTGAACCTCCTGTTTGTCTGCATATTCCAGGCTCTTTATCTGTAGCTATAAAAGGTGCTTGTAGAAAATAAAGTTTGCTTAGCTGCCTCAGGCTGAGTCGTCTTTCTTTTCAGTCTGTTGCAGCGCTCATTGCAGGAGTTGGAGCAGCGGCAGTGCTTGTTGCAGGGGCTCATGGCACGTGAATAGTTGCAGTACATGCTGGGCATGTCATAAAGCCTTGCGGGGTCTGAATAGCTGCGATGTGTGTTGCCGAGGCAGGAGGCAGCACTCACTCTACGAGTGACGTGGCTGCCTGGTGTGTACACTTGCACCGATCTTTAATCTGATGCCACACAGTAAAGACAAGGAAGAATAAATTAAATGATTATGATAATAACATAATATTTTGATTGTAATAACCATATTCACAATCCTCACAATCTAATGGATACCAGAATCTTGTGGAGTCAGATTAGCAAAATGAGGAGAAGTCTAAGTTCCCTAGGTAAACCCAAAAGTGTACTCAGTAACAGATCCGCTATGTGATGCCCATAGTACTTAGATGCAGTAGCTGCCCAACTTAACGTGGCATAAATCGATGAAAAACACCACAACAAAGCGGCGACTTTTGCCCAGTGCCCAGAATGGATAACTTTCAAATAAACACTAAGAACAAATAAATAACACAACAAATATGGCAGGTACAGCGACACCACGGCACTTAACTTTACAACAAATTCTAAAATGGTACGATATAATACTGTTCCCTGCAACAACATGATGTAAGCAGTCTGTTTTCATTTCCAACTCTTAAAGACTCTCAAAGAAAAAAGTCTGATACTGTCTCAGCTGAGCAAGCTGGAATTTGAACTATTTGGGCAATCTATCAGAGCACCGATCGTGCCCCACGCTGGGCGCCAACATATCTGTCAAGGGTTAGGTCTGGGCTGGTCACTAGCCGAATGGCAGATGCTCTCTATTAACCCCTCTCCATTCCCAAAGGGGAAGAGAGAAGGAATATGGATTGGAAAACTAAAAGTGCTTCAATGAAAAAAATCATAACAAAACGATATATATACAAATATATACTCAGCTGCAGATGGGAACTGGATGCAGGAGCTGGATTCTGGAACTAGATTTCAGGGATGCACGGCCTGAGATCAAAGGCAGAACGAACAGAGTCCTTGTCAGACGTCGGCCATTAAAGAACAAGAGAGAGTGAGACCCTCGTGATCCCTCAGCTTTATACCGAATATGACGTCGATGGGATGGAACACCTCGTTGGTCAGCTTAGGGTCACCTGTCCTGTCCAATCCTCCCTGCAGATACGGCCTCTAACTTACTGCACCCCAACACGGGACCCAGATTTGGCAGTGACCTTGGTCTGCACAGCAGGAAGTTATAATCAGAGCCTTTCTGCATCCCAGTCCCTGGCAGTAACTGTGAACATCCAGCGCTGCCACTTGTAGAAGCAGACACTGTCTGCACAAATACACCATTAACTTCAACAAGTGCAGTCACTTTGAAGAGACTGAGCTGGAAATTGAAATCACTGAACAGAACTAGCTCTGTTCTCACTCAAACCAGGACGGCCGCCATAGCCACAGCCCCGCGTAGGGATAGAAGTGGTTGTGGTGATGGCAGGCCACCCCAGTATAGCCGTCTTCCATCTGCATTCGGCAGTTGGCCACTGTCAGAGTGGGCAGGTAGAGCCACAGCAGTGGCAGCCCAACACTGGAGGGAGGCATGGCAGAACGCATTCCAACATTCTGGGTCCATGCCAGCAGGGTGTTCCAGGGGACTCAAGCAGATGGGGAAGGTGTCCCCTGCCGGGAGCTCCTGGCACTGCTGGCTCATGCCTGGATGCCTTCAGTGCTGCTGCTGGTGCTGAGACTTGGTGTCCTAGCAGCTGCTGGCAGGACTTGATGGGTGCTGCTAGCGAGACTCAAAAGGCTCATGTTCTGCTGGCAGGTCCAATTTCTCCCATGAGAAGTTTCTGTGCTATTATTTATTGGCCCCAGTTAGCATTTTCATCTTTCAGTACAGGATTTGTTGAACTGTTTGCTGCCTTCTCCACTTTTCCTGAGCACTACATGCTGAAACGACCTATCTGGATGATTTTGTGCTCCCTGTAAACACACTGAGGTTGCCACCATGAACCTCAGAGAAGCCACCAGCACAGACATTTCCAAAACCATCAAGGTTTTAAATCCCTATGGCTGAGGTGGGACTTTGGTCCCACAGGAAGGTACAGGTGCAAACCAGGCCCGTCATGCCCTCACATAGTTTCTGCACAATGGTTAGCATCAGAAAACTTGTGAGAAAGAAATATTACTCCAAGGCCCTCGCTTGAACCACACACCCACCAAAGAAAGCCTTTGGAGACAACGGAGAAATGCAGCCAGAATCCTCTCTCCTATCTCTGCTGCAGACCAGAAGCAGTGCTAGACCTGGGGACTGGATGACAGATTTCATGAAGGTGAAGCATCATGATAACCAGCTTAAAAAAAAAAAAAAGAACTGCCAAGATTGAGACCCACTGTTCGCAGTTTCTCTTCTATCATTTGGCTCACAGTTGTCATCCAGCCTCTTGCAATATTCTGCAGGTACTGAAGCTAGGTACAGTCTGGTCCTGATCTCCAGGACTGCCTCAAGTGCTTTCAAGTCAGCTGAATGGCACCATCAGGATCAGGTCCGAGACGGTTCTCTGTCCCACAGCAAGAGGGAGGCGCTCCCTCCAAATATTTAAGCTGAGTTTCATCAGGCAGGAGATGGAGTTCTCAGGGTCTGTCCCTGCAATGAAAATCTATTCCCGATCCTGCTACTTCCACAGCATTATTCAGGTTGCAGAAAAGAGTCCAAGGAGGTTGGATCTGCAACCCAACATCTACTAATGAAGAGGCCTCAAAAAGCCCCTCTGTAACCACTGACAAAGCAGAGGCACACACGGACCACTCTGCAATCATGCCCAAAGACACAGCCATAAAAATAAAAGCTTTTTATTTTTTTTTTTAATATACCATTACAGAAACTTCTGAGTAACATTCTCAACAAGACAGGCAGCTCCACGGCTCTGGGGCGAGCACAGGCAGCCAAGCCAGCTCCGGGATCTGCCATGCTGTGCTCCCAAGCTGCCATTGCTCTTGGTGCATGATGCTCCACTCCTCACCCTTGGCAGGGAGATCCAGCCCTTCCAGCATCAGGGCGTCACCTTTTTGTAGGTAATGTGGAGGTGTTGAGTCATGGGCTGCGTAGTGGTTGCCATTGAGACAGTTTGTTCGAGTTTCCCATCAGAATTGAGCCTGAATTTTCTGGTAATCTAAAAAAGGGGTAAGAAAAGAAATAACAAAATCAAGCAAACAGCATCCACAGGCTAAATTCATTACCTATGCTTTTTACCTTTCCTTTTCCACCCTTGTGTTCGCTGTCACACATCACAGATGGAAGGATATGATCACTACAGCCGTATAAGTAAAGGAGAAGTTTTCTCTCCTAAAGCCCTTTCCAAAATATAAGCTTCATCCCTAAGCCCATTATCCATGGAGTAATAAAGTGTCCTGGCACTACTGCTGATATCACCTCAACACAGACAGGCCAACATCCCTCCACCAGAAGAGTGGTTCTCAGCTGCTGACTCAGGGAGATGCTCTGCACTGGATGACATCCCCAAAGCAGCCTTCAGAATCACTCGGGCTCTCTGATGGTCCACAGCATGCCACAGTAAGGCATTGCTCATACTGCAAGGGGAGATCAGAACCTGCCAAGCCTTGGCCTGCACCTGCAGCAAGGCGTGGGTTCAGCCCCAGGGCAGAACGAAGAGTGCTGCTGTCCACCAAGAGGGCTCAAGAAGTGACATCACCCCTGGTCCTCCACCTAGGCAGGCTGTGAGTCTGTCTGTGCTACACTAAACCTCAGGAGAGGCAATTTGGGGTTGCCCTGTGGAGCTGAACCCACTTAGGACCCATGCAAGCAAATGCTTGAACCCAGGCTTCAGCAGCTTCCAAACTTGAGCAGAGAGCAGCTAAGCAACCAGTGCTCAACACAGGTTGTAGGCCTGCTCCTAGGCATTGCCAAAAAAAAAAAAAGCAGAGAAGTGGAACCATCCTTTTTGAACCTCAGCTCCTGTTCCAGAATAATGCTTTGGAGGGCATCACTCCAGCTACCCAGTCTGGCAGGAGAAGGTCCACCAAACCATGTTGATGACACGAGGGCACAGCAGCTCCCTGAATGAGCACAGCTGTAGGAGGCAGCTTGGCACGGACACCACACACCCAGAACTTCAGCCCTTAGTGTGAATTGAGCACAAATTTGCTCCACATCATTCAGGAGCTGCCTGGTGGCCACTTCCTGCTTTCCAGTGCAGAACACAATTCCAGGAGGAAACAGAAACAAAGCCCTGGGGACAGTAGGATAGCCTGCAAGCACGATTAATTTGCACTTAAACCAGCTCCATTTAGAAATTCCTAAAAAGCAGAGGCTTTTGCAAATGCCTTTTTTTCCAGTGAAGGTCACTCAAGGGCATGTCCATGAGCTATCGCCAGTCTGTGTGCTCTGAGACAGCATCCTCCCCATTAACACATCCGTTCCTCCAACCGCAGCATGCCCTTAAAGCCAATATCCGACACATCCTCCCTCCAGGATGTTGTCGCCAGCTGAGAGCAAAGCTACACAGGACTGCAGAGGACGTGTCACTGTTCTGATATTCATGAGGGCAACAGCAGGAACAGGGTCATACGCAAATGATGTTTTGATTAATATTTGCTGACGACATTTCTTTATAATGCATGACAGTGTTCCTCAAATACCCACGGCAGGAAAAGGCAATTAAAAGGAATAAAAAAAGACACTCGTCTTTAACAAGAAATTACCTCACGATGTGGGACCTTAGCTCAGGGTTCCTAAACAGCCCATCTTTTTCTGAATGGATCACTGCAGGTCCGCCAACAAAGTCTGAATGCCAAAAGGAGGAAATGAACTGGGCAAAACAGAAGAGGGTATTTTCTCTTAACAGTGAGCTTCAGTCAAAGATGGCTGATGGTACCGTGGGAGGGCAAGCTCCATGTACCTCTGAGACACACGGGGAGACTGCTACTTCCAACACAGGAGAGGAAACACGAAGCACTGGGAA
Source organism: Bucorvus abyssinicus (assembly GCA_009769605.1). Lineage (NCBI taxonomy): Eukaryota > Metazoa > Chordata > Aves > Bucerotiformes > Bucorvidae > Bucorvus > Bucorvus abyssinicus. The sequence goes on from CM020035.1 coordinate 17,702,899, forward strand.
AGGACCATGGGAAATTGTTGAATTCAAGGTAAGTGACATCCACAGAGGTTCACCTGTCTCAAAGGGGGAAGAGGATCCTTGCGCAGGAGTTGTCAGAGAAAGAGCTTTAAACTAAATTTGAAGGGGTAAAGGGATAAAATCAGGCTCGCTGGAACTAAGCCTAGTTAGTGGGACAGTGTGCTAGCAAGCCCCTTAGGTCTGCTGCACCAGTGGAGATAGAGGTCAGTGTGTATACTGGTAGTATAGTCGCAAGGAATACTGTGTGCTAGGAATCAAGGCAGCACCTGGAAATGGTCAGGCAGGAATTAGGCCTTCTCCCCCCAAAAAACAAGGGACAGGATCAGTAGCCCAGTTGAAGTGCATCTACACCAATGCATGCAGCATGGGCAATAAATAGGAGCAGTTGGAAGCCGTTGTGCAGCAGGAAAACTATAATATAGTTGCCATCACAGAAACATGGTGGGATGACACGCACAACTTGAGTGCTGTGTTGAATGGCTACAACCTCTTCAGGAGGGGTAGGCCAGAAAAGAGAGGAGGGGGAGTGGCCCTGTATGTTAGGGAGGGTTTTGATTGTCTAGAGCTCAACAATGGTGATGAAAGGGTAAAGTGTTTATGGATTAAAATCAGGGGGAAGGCCAACAAGGCAGACATCACAGAGAGAGTCTGCTATAGACCACCCAACCAGGATGAAGACGTAGATGAAATATTCTACAAGCACCTGAGAAAAGCCCCGCAATCACTGCTGCTTCTTCTTGTGGGCGACTTCAATTTACCAGATACCTGCTGGAAATACAACACAGCAGTGAAGAAACAGTCCATGCCATGTGTGGAAGAGAACTTCCTCACACAGCTGGTGAGGGAACCAACCAGAGAAGACTCTCTGCTGGACCTGTTGTTCACAAACAGAGAAAGACTTGTGGGTGATATGAAGGTTGGAGGCCATCTTAGCCACAGTGATCATGAGATAACAGAGTTTTTAATTCTTGAAGCAGTAGGAAGAGGGGTCAGTACAACTGACACCTTAGACTTCTAGAGGGCAGACTTTGACCTTTTTAGGAGACTAGTTGGTAGAGTCCCTTGGGAAGCAGTCCTGAAAGGCACAGGGGGTCCATGAAGGCTGGACAATCCTCAATAAGAAAATTCTCAAAGCTCAGGAGCAGGCCATCCCAGTGAGCCATAAGACGAGCCAGTGAGGAAGACCAGCCTGGCTGAACAGAGAGTTTGGGCTGGAGCTCAGGAAGAAAAGGAAAGTCTATGGCCTATGGAAGAAGGGGTAGGCCACTCAAGAAGACTACAAGGTTTTTGCGAGGCCGTGCAGGGAGAAGATTAGAAAGGCATGAACTTAGACTGGCCACCACCATAAGGGACAACAAAAAGTGTTTCTATAAATACATCAACAGCAAAAGGAGGACTAAGGAGAATATCTCCATCCTTTGCTGGCTGCAAGGGGAAAACAGTGACCAAGGATGAGCAAAAGGCTGAGGTATTAAATGCCTTCTTTGCCTCAGTCTTTAATGGTAAGATCAACTCACTGAGTGCTCACCCTCTTGAACCAGAAGGCAGGGATGGAGAGCGGAATCAATGGCCCATAATCCAAGAGGAAACAGTAAGTGAACTACTGCACCACTGAGAAGTGCACAAGTCTATAAGGCATGATGGGATCTATCCAAGAATTCTGAGAGAGCTGGTGGAAGGGCTCACCAAGCCACTTTCCTTTATTTACCAGCAGTCCTGGCTAACCGGGGAGGTACCAATCGACTGGAGATTAGCCAACATGACACCCATCTACAAAAGGGCCTGGAAGGAGGACCCAGGGAACTACAGGCCTGTCAGTCTGACCTCGGTGCCAGGGAAAGTCATGGAGCAGATCATCTTGAGTGCCATCACGCGACAGGTACAAGACTGCCAGGTGATCAGGCCCAGTCAGCATGACTGGGTCAGCATGTGGGTTTAGGAAAGGCAGGTCCTGTTTGACCAACCTGATCTCCTTCTATGACAAGGTGACCTGCGTAGTGCATGAGGGAAGAGCTGTGGATGTTGTCTACCTGGACTTTAATAAGGCATTTGACACCGTTTCTCACAGCATTCTCCTGCAGAAACTGGCTGCCTATGGCTGGATGCGTGTACTCTCCGCTGGACAAAAAACTGGCTGGATGGCCGGGACCCGAGAGTGGTGCTGAATGTTGTTCAATCCAGTTGGTGGCCGGTCACAAGTGGTGTTCCCCAGGGTTCAGCATTAGGGCCTGTCCTCTTCAACATCTTTATCAATGATCTGGATGAGGGGATCGAGTGCACCCTCAGTCAGTCTGCAGGTGACACCAAGGTGGGTGGGTGTGTCGATCTGCTTGAAGGTCAGGAGGCTCCACAGAGGGATCTGGACAGTCTGCATCAATGGGACGAGGCCAATACTATGAAGTTCAATAAGGTCAAGTGCCGGGTCCTGCACTTGGGCCACAACAACCCCCTGCAACGCTACAGGCTTGGGAAAGAGTGGCTGGAAAGCTGCCCGGCAGAAGGGGACCTGGGGGTGTTGGTTGACAGCCGACTGGCTATGAGCCAGCAGCGTGCCCAGGTGGCCAAGAAGGCCAATGGCATCCTGGCTTGTATCAGCAATGGTGTGGCCAGCAGGAGCAGGGAAGTAATGATTGTCCCCCTGTAGTCGGCACTGGTGAGGCCACACCTCGAATACTGTGTCCAGTTTTAGGCCCCTCAGTTCAAGAAGGACATTGAGGTGCTGGAGTGTATCCAGAGAAGGGCAATGAAGCTGGTGAAGGGTCTAGAGAACTTATCTTACGAGGAGCAGATGAGGGAACTGGGGTTGTTTAGCCTGGAGAAGAGAAGGCTCAGGGGAGACCTTATCACTCTCTACAACTACCTGAAAAGAGGTTGCAGTGAGGTGGGGGTTGGTCTCTTCTCCCATATGACAAGTGACAGGACTAGAGAAAACGGCCTTAAGTTGTGCCAGGGAAGCTTTAGGTTGGATGTTAGCAAGAATTTCTTTACAGAAAGGGTTGTGAGGCATTGGAACAGTCTGCCCAAGTTGGTGGTGGAGTCCCCATTCCTGGAAGTCTTTAAAAGACGTGTAGATGTGGTGCTGAGGGACATGATTTAGGGACCCTGTCAGTGCAGGGTGTACAGTTGGACTCAATGATCTTAAAGGTCTCTTCCAACCAGATGATCCTGTGTGATATGCAGCACTGCTCTGCCCTTGTCCACAAATGCAGTCATTTTATCACAGAAGTCAACCAAGTGAGCCAGGCGGTATTTACCCATGGTAAGATCATACTAACTGTGCCCAGTCATCTTCTCCTTCATATGTGCAGAAACCTCCAGGGGCTGAAGTGAGGCTGACCAGCTTGTAGCTTTCCAGGCTGACCTTCAGGCGTTTTCTGAAGATGGGTGACCCATGTGCCCCGGGTCTCCAGTCATCGGAAAACTCCAGTGATCTCCATCACCTTTCAAAGGTAACAGCACCCTTACAGGCACATCAGCCAGTTCCCTAGGTACCTACATACTGTGAGAACAGTTCTGAAGTCTAAAAATATTTGAAAACATGCTTGTTCTCCAAGCACTCAGAGGGCAACTTGTACACCCTCATACTGTAATTAATCCAGAAGACCAACCTTAGGAAGTAACACCGCTGCTGTACAAGAGAAGCTGCTTCTCTTAGAGAAGACTTTCCTATTTTCTTCCCTGAAGCTGCTAGTGGCCACTGCTGGGTTAGCTGGTCTGACTCAGCACATCAGTTCTTACCTTAATGATCCCTCTGGGTCTTGTTCAAAATATCTTTTGAAGGCTCTGAGAGAAAGGATAAGCCAGGATGCCATGCAGTATTTCCAAGAACTCCTGATGCCAATCTGTAATCAAATCATGCTAATTGACCTATCCTCTCAACTGGACACCTTCTGGGGCTAGCAATATTATGTGAACTGCTTACTGTGTGCACTCACCTGCTCTACATGGGGCTTCTTGGCAAAGGAGATCCTGGCTATGGAATGAGAAGCTATAGACAGCTCTTGTCCATTCACCTCCCCTTCTTCCACCTCCACCAGACCTAGTGTGAAACAAGGTCATATATATTATTAGACTCAAAGTTTACTTAACAATGACACAATTATTAGGCTACATATATAGACCACCACTCTCTCTGGAGAACTTAGCACATATTGACAGCCGCAAATCCACACAACCTCACACGTAATGCTGCTCAGAAAAATCTAGCCAAACAGACTTACACCATGTGAGACAAGTATTGCATCGCAACTGGCAGTTTTCCCTTCAGCACCCTGCTCTGGAGTTTTAGATTCAAATTTAAGCACCAACTGGCTTTTAACACTCTTTTGCTTACAATAATTTAGGTTAGTTCTCTCCCTGTAAAGTGTGTAACAAGTACCAAGGCACTACATCCAGACAGTGGGAGATTCTCCTAGTTTAGGAGCTGAGAAAGAAGACTGCGCTGAGATTACTCTCCAAGATTGTTAAGGGAATGGTATGAGAGAGGCTCCCCTGATACAGGTCTGTGGAAGCTTGGTAGTGCCACAGCCTGAGAAAGGTCTCTAATAGGGAACCTGCTGCATGGGTCACACCAAACACTTCTGGATGGAGAGGCTCCAGGTGGGGTTTAAAACTACCACAACTCCACCTTGCCAGGGCCACAAGCTCTACCCTGCACCATAGAATCAAATATGGCAAGTGTTGACGTTGGTAATGAGAGTTTAAATGGGATGTTAAATCTGAACCTGTTCAGAAGGAACAGCTGGCCTAATTTGACACGAGCAATAGAAGGAGGAGTCAAGACCCAGGAGCTCATGAAAAACGGCATGCACCTCTGCTTCTACCACAGGGTCAGCTCACAGGAGCAGTGGGAACAAAGCACCTTATCTGTATATGTTCACCCTCCTCCCCACAAAAAAAAGACTAGAATGGTATGAAGGAATCAAGCATATCACTGGCCACTTATCATCTGTCATCATGAAGGCTCAGATGGCAATTCTTGTTACAGAGGCAGGGGTTCTTCTGGTTTATAAAGCTAAATCTGCAAATACCAACATACTATTTGAGGAAAGGACACCCTTCAAGACTCCTGTATGAGCGGTACTTTGACATGCAGTCCTTTCCAGACACAGAAAGCCAGAAAGCCACACTGTCTGGGCAAAGCCACATAGCCAGTCCTAGAAACTCAGTGCTTTTGCCACAAGCTCATTTATCAATTTGTTTTCACTGTGGGCATTATTTCTGCTCATTGGCACTGAACCCACAGTGAAAATAAATTAAACTGTGAGAGGTGCAGTAATCTTCTGGAAAAGTGATGAAATGGCACAGCGTGGTAAGGGTCTCTTCTTTTTTTCCCAGCATGGATATCAGGTGTGTACCTGTGTTTTGGGCACTGATGAAGGCCACCTTATTAGTGTCAGGTTTGAGGCGGATGAATCCACATTCTCGGTGCATGGGCTTCCTGGTGTCTGGATGGAAAGCGTTGAACCTGAGGGGATATCAGAATACAAAAGCTGCTGGTGGTTGCACTGAAAACACAGTATTTGGCCTGGTTTTGTCTCAGAGGAAATAGTATTTTATTTAATCACATGATTGTCTGAAATATTATTTGAAGAGTAAAAGACTGACAATGCTTCACTGCTGGGAGATGTAAATGTGTAAAAATATGATTACTTTACAGGCACAGCTATTTCTTAGAGCTGGACTTAGTTATTTAAGTTCAAGCTTCAGATTTTCCACAGCACCTGGGTCCTTCCAAGAGGTCGCTCAGAAACTCCCTCAGGAAGTCAGACATTACACAGATGCTGAAGCCATACTCTGCCTCAAGTATTTCCTTTTCTCAAATACCTGGAATGACAATGTTATCTTTATTTAGCTTTTAAACCTGGCAATTCGGGGTTTTTTTGCATATTACTTTCTGCAGACAGTAACTGAGCAGACTTATTTCTTCCACCATCATCTTCAAAAAGAGAAGAAGTTCAGCTCTGTTTCTTACCAATTCTTCTTTAAGGTTCTGAGACCTTAAGAGTTGTATGTTTGGTCACCCATAATGTGGGTGATTATACATACCATGCATGGTCATACATTACATTAGTGCTACAGCATTCCTGAGTCTACACAGGTAACTGAATTAAACAGCAACTTAAACACAATAGCAAGGTATCTATATAATGCAGTGGACTACCCTATTGGTGTTTCTTTATTCTAGACTAATCTCTTTCTCTTCATACTGTTTTTCATAATTCTCCACTCTGCATCCTTCTGCAGGAAAGGAGACAGAGGCAAGCTTGGCATGGCCGCTGCTAAATCTATACCCAGAACTCCCTCAAGCAACAGCAGTTTCCACATGTGCCTCTGCTGGGCAGCTGGGATGTGCCTGCTGGAAACAGCCAACACCAGTCACCTTGGTCACTGTGACCTGTCCTGGAACTGGGGATATGCTGTGTTGTCAGCTGCCACCCCAACAGTAACAGGACAAGCGTGCAAGAAGGGCCTGATATAGGGGCTTGTCCAGGTGCTGGCACACGGCAAACTGGAACAGTTATTTATTAAAGCAGCACTGAGAGCTGGAAAGTCCAAAGCAAGGGTTTCCAATGTGAAGTAAAACATAATGAATCACACAGAGTCAACAACTCCAAGAACATAATACCCCTACACATGGTACAAGAAACCTGGGGGCTTCAAAGAACTGGAGACAAGGAAAGGGAAGCACAGCTATGTCATGCAGTTAGGGAGGAGTCTGGGTGCTTTGCAGCTGGTTCCAGCTTCCCAGTGTTCTCTGGGTACAAATACACAAATTGCTCCTCCCGTTTGGCTTTGTCTTTATATAAAGGATGCCCTTTTATAACCATGTGGTTATAGGAAGAACCAAGAATGACTTCTATGGGTGGTGTCAGGCTGTACCCCTCCTAAGGACTGTCCTAGCATTTCAGGCTCTGTGCTCTGCAGCTAGTGAAGCCACATAGCCTACACAGTTGTGCCTCACGGTGGGATTATCTAGAATCAAAGAAGGAACAAACTCAAATCAGGCTTCTTTCAGTGCTTGGGAGTATTCAAGAGACATACAGACTGTCTTGTGACAGTCAAGCAGCACTGCTCCAGAAGCCAGGGAGGCTCAAGGTCTCTGTCCCCCAAGCCTGCTGCCTATTTTCCTGATGCTTCCCAGAGCTCAACAGTTCTGAGCTATATATCTCTAGAGAGGGAGATGTAGACAAGGTATAACTGTTGGAGCTTTGTTTCTTTTGGAAACTGGACTAAAAATGTCACATGCTGAGCTGGCAGTTCTGTCACAATGCATGGTGCACACCAGGAACATGGGGCATCTTTCACACAGTGTTGGCATCTTGTAATTATTCTTTTCCTTGGTTTTCAAAGCAACAAACTTTCCAACTCACCCCTCCTAAATGAGTACTGGAGCAGCACTCAACAGCTAGCTACCATGTCACTTCTCTTCCTCCAGATTTCTTTTTCATTTCTCTTAGAACAATGACTTGCAGCCAAAGCAGTTAAGCTATCTGCCTCCTATCCCATACAGTTTGTTAAACACTTTTTCGCAGATTTTCACGTTGCTGATGACTGAGGTCCATAGTTTAAAGTGGACATAAGACAGCCATGCCATAGCTCCTTCTTTTATTATATCTGTAAGCAGGAGTTTCACAAAGCAGAATGGTAACAGTTGTAATGCTATTACCCAAGGATTCATTTCTAATTAGACAGCTACTGTCAGCAAGAAGAACGGTGGGGGTTTTCTGGCTATAAGGACAGTACATATCTTAGCTAACATATGCACCCTGTGAACATCATGTTAAAGTGGAAGGATCACTGGTCTTTCAAAGGCAGGTATGGAATTTGCACAAACAGTAGTGATGTCCATGCTGGGGCCACTCTTGGTACCTTAAGTTACTCTCATTATTCTAAATTACAGTCACATTCACAGTAGTCTTGAATTACTTCTCACTATGAAACCCTCAAGATTGGTGGGCCATAAGAACTCTACACTGCATTATGGCCACAGTCCTGATCCTGTACACGTATGCTTCTGCACAAGTTCACAGGTGTGAACTCATTTTTGAAAAGCTCTGAAGTGCACTGTACTCTTGAGCTAGCAAATTACCAGTGATTGCAGGTGTGCAGCTCTGGGTATGTTGCAATTGTGTACCAATTAATCACAAGTTTTAAAGGAAAATGGAAGTCAGACCTATCACTACATCATCTCATTTGGTAGGTGAAAACTTATTTACTTTGCCACTGGAAAAGAAACACAACCAAAAAAATATCACTGGAGCCATGCCTGCTCCAATCCAAAAACTGCTACTAACACAGATAAACCCCTAAACTCACGAGAAGTTGAGCATGGGCTGCCCCACATGAGAGATGTGCACTTCTTCCAGGTACTGGAAAGGCTTCATTGTAGGGAAGGTGCCATCTCCTGGAGGGTCTGAAAGCCAGGTACCCAACATCCAGGACAGGGGCTCCATCACAGGATTCAGCTGGGGAGTCTCTGGAGAAGAAGAAGAAAGAAGGAAAAAATAAAATTCAGGGATCTGTGCTCTGCAAATTGCTGTGAGATGCTTACAACTGGGTGGAGGTGAACACAAAACACCTCAGAAATGGTCCAATGCAGCAGCAATGCTTTTCTCTAGAGTGGCATCAGCTCCAAGGTACAAGGGGAGATGGGGAACAACGAACAGTCATGGAAAGTAGAGCTGTTTTCAAACCTGCTCTTGGTCTTACATAGAGCACTCTTCCAGGTGGTCCATTTCTGACTCCTCTCTGTAGTTTTTGATCTGCAGAGAAAGCCCCCTCCCATCTACATGCAAAGAAGGAGAAGACTGAAATCTCATCATAAAGTATAATTGCTAAATGATTATTAAATCTCTAATCTGGCCCAATTTTTCTCAAGCACTGAGTACGTACCATTTGTGTTTGTTTTAGAGACTAAGGAAACAAGTCCTCACTTCAGAGGAACATGAAAATCAGGCTGCATACATATTCAAGATCAAAGTTTGGCTGTAATTTTTTTGAAGCAGTTAACAATGACCTGAACTCGTACAAAAAGGCAGGGATCATTCAGAAGTTATTCTACTTAGACTCTGGATTAAGGATAAGTGAAACGTTTTCAAGAGCCTGGAGTGCCTGCAAGTTAAAGTGTAAATGTAAGAGAAAGCTACTTCTCTTTGTCATTGCATTTATCATGAAACCAAGGTCTGTTTCTCAAAGTTAAAACCTCTTTAACAAATCATTTTAGAAGAGCTTTGATAAACAACAGTTTTGCACTTTGTTGTGATTTAAAAGGATGTGACCTAGAAAAAAAATAAGCCAGAGAAATGGAGACAGACAATTTAAAGCCATGTGAACAGCAAAGCAGATCCATTCCTAAGGTGTAAGCAGGGAAAGCAGTAGAGCACTGTGATCTCAGGAAAGACCAATACCAATAGAAATGAGATGCCCACTACTCTAGGTTAGCTATGTTATGCAGACAAGAAGGCAAGTATGACTGAAGTATACTTGAAGCATGTTCTCCTCCCACTCACGTGATAAATGACTCAAACTGGCAGAGTAGGAGTTGAAGAGGGTTGTTTTCCACACCTAGTGATATCACCTAATACAAAAACAAGCTACCTGGCTGGCTGGTCTAAAAGGCACAGACTAAGTTGCAGGGAATTATGAGCCAAAAAGGTGATACTGTGGGTAAAAAATTTTCTTGATCTGTCTGAACTTCACTGTGCTCAGTCCCAAATGTCAGACTAAAAAGACTGAGCAAGGAAGAACAGAAAGTCTGCACTGGAATGCCAAAGGAGGGAGAGCAGAAACTTTCTCAGGTAGAAAAGACTACTTTTGTTATTTATTCTTCCACAGATAGCAGGTTTAGAAAGCCAGCTGGCACGTCAGCAAGATGCTACTAATTACTCTTCTTTATCCTGAAGTATTGTGCAAGTGAAGCAACATGAGAAACCATGAGAGCTCACTATGAAACGGATGATAAAAATCTACAGCATCAGAGTTGGCCTTTGCCAAGACTGTCCTGCCAGCCTGTGCATTCACCACCAGCTTACCACGGTGCTAAGAAGGGGTTCCTAGAATCCACACAGCAGTGTTAGTGTACCAGACAGTATTTCATTGTACTTACTTTCCATCTGTACTGCAAGCAATCAAAGCAACAGAACACTATTTTCTGGTGCAGCAAAGACCATACATAGTGATGATTGGTAACAAAAGTCCAGAATTATCGCTACAAGAAACCTCATCTTTCTACACTGCTTCTTAGGAATCAGTTTCCCTTTCTACTTTTATCTTGAGAGCACACAACTTTGTGAGTAAGAATAATATCGCTACCCCATGCAACTTGTATTTGCTTTTCGCTTGCTACTGCATATACTGCACTTCTTTCCAAACTTTTTGCAGGCTCAAGCCCCCACCACAGAAGGGAAGAGCAAAGGTTTGGAAAGGCTAGAAAAGACTGTACCCTGGGCTGCTGCTGCCCTCTCCTGGGTCAGGAGGTAGCAACAAAGCCTAGGAGTGGGACGCTTTCTGTCACCAGAGTGCTTGTAATAGGGCAATTCATTTTCTTCTGCTTACCAATCTTGCAGCATTTCAGGAAAAAGCATCAAAATGACAGATGAAAGAAATGGCTTTAGCCATTTCCACTCTCTAGATTTGGTTATAAACCAAGAGAAGCCAACCAATTGTTTTCAGCACCCACAGCTTGACCCCATTGCCTTGCTGTGCAGCATCCAGCCTGCCTGGAGGTGTTTGACCAGGCTAGTCTTACTTCCAAAGAGTAGGATTTCTAGCAAACTGAAAATCGGAGATGTAACTGTATATCCTGAAGTCTATGGCATCTGGACAAACAACATGGTCAAGTGACCATTATTATTTTTCCAAACTACCTGGATGGCAGCAAAGCCAACATGAGTTTTTTAGTTCTTATGTTGCTTGGAAGAGCTGAAAACACCAGAAGTGTTGGACTCAGTGAAGCATAGAAGAGTAAACACATCCTCATCACATCTTATGCAGTGCCCTTATTACCTTCGGCATTGGTCTCTAGCGGACTAAGTCTGTTTTTCTCCCTGGCAGCCTTCTGTGCCAGAGGACTGAGCTGAAAGAGTGGAAAAGCAAGAGTAGGGGAGCAGACAGGAGAGGGGCTGATTAAGTCCATCAGAGGGAAAAAGAAGTCATGATTTGAAAAGAAGTTTGCTTCTTATGTCATGGTTGGGATGGGTAAGACCATTGTAGCAACAAGAAGAAGAGTTTAAAGAGAAAAATATCTTTGCTGAGCTGCTTTGTTTCAAGCAGCAGTTTATAAATGTAGTCACTGTCAAAAGGAATTTCACTGACAAAGGAGCATATACTTCCCTTTTTGAAGATCTAAATTCTTGGCACATCACTTCTATAAATAACCTGCCACTATGACTTAAAAAGTGTGTGATGATATCAAGAATATGAACCACACCTGAGAATTTGCAGTGCAAGAGACACTGGCCACCCTTCTGCATATTTAAAGCTTCAGGCTCAGATGGGGTCCTCTTAATGCTGGTTCTCCTGCATCCACATGCAGTTTCTCTTATCTAATAACAGGGAAGCTCAAACTACAGCCTCTTTCTTAACCAGGACATTCCTGGAGTCACTTTCCCCTATGAGATGATACACCTTCTTGAAGCCATTAGGGACCCCACATCTTCAAAACCTCTGCTCCTCTATGAAATCCAACTGAAAGCAGCCACAACGCTCACAAGTAGCAACAGCTTGGAAGACAAAAAAAAACCACGGGCACATAAGCAAGCAGATCGCCTAGATCTGTTCAGGAAGCCACTCAGGACAAAACTGCCGTGCCCAGATCCTGGGCGCACAAGTCAGCTCCGTTCCACCATCTGAGCCCACTTTATCCCTCTGAACTCATGGGTGGACCATTTCCACATCTTTCTCATTCACAGAGGGTTTAGAAGTCATATCCCTCCCTGCACTGTAACAAGTCAGACTGTAACTGGCTGTCCATGGTTTGCAGTGAAGACAGCGTAGTCTCCCTGCCATGAGACAAACCAGACAAAGTGGCTGGACACCCTCGGGCCATATCTACACAGGCTTCAGCCAGTGTGGCTCAAAAGTGGGATCTCTGGCACAGAAAGCTATGATGGCACAAATTCTACACGCCATTATTAGTAGAACTGCAGCAGAAGCAGCCAGCTGCTTGCTAACAAGGCACCTAACCTATTTTGCCTAAGCTGGGGAATACTTAGTGTGAGAATCTTAAGCAATGCCACCCCCCAGCCCCTTCAAAAAAAATCCCAAACCAAAACAAGCAAACTAACCAACTCAAACAGCATCTTCTCAAAGTGCAGGGTCTACAATAATAGCTGCACAGCCTCCCGCAGTACTTACTTCAGCTGAATCACTTACTGGATTTAAATCATCATCAAGTTCTTGTAATTAAGGAGCAGCCTTGTTCAGCATACTTTTTCCATATTTAAGTACAGAAGGTGGCTTTGTACTCTGTTGCCCCTCAAGTGTTGCACCCCTTTATGCACTTTGCTGATGCTCCCCCCAGCAAACCATTCTTAGCACTGACATGCTCTAGCTCTATCTCTGCTCTCAAAGTTAGGAATGTGCTTATATTCACAGGTTTTCATCTTATGGCCTTAGAAATTCATTTCATGACCAAGCACCAATGTGTTATTGCCTCTGTTTCTAACCTCTGTGGTAAAATGCTCCAGTGCCTGTAGTCACTGTCAGAGTTCTTGTGCACTACAAAATACAGAGAAAACATTTTTTAAATTACACACTATTATGAGAAATCTGAACATCCTATCTGAGCTTACCTCAATATGTTTTACTTTCTCTTGAGTTTTCCTTAGTTAGCACTTTTATTGCTTCCTAGGTGCAAGCTGCTTTTTGTTGTGAGTCATTGACGACTCACTGCAGAATTAAATGCTTAATGCACAAACTGTACATGCTATTAGGAAAAAAACCCTAGAAAAAACAAGACCATTCCACTGGGGGGAAAAAAAAAAAGCAACAGGAGAGCAAAAAGTCTTGTTTCCCCCCTTCCAACCACCTTTCTCTCCAAAGGGCCAGTGTAAGAGCCATCTCCCTAATCAACCAAGTCCCAAACGTCCTGTGGGTCAGGTTGGTGCTTCTACACTGGCTGCTCCCATGCGGAGCACAAGGCAGCTTACCTCCCAACCACTGCCAAGTGGCAAATGCTTGGGCCATAGGTGCTCTGAAGTCTCACCTAGCCTCTTGAGATGCCTTCTGCCACAGATTCAGCCCCGTTCTTAACCTATGCACACATATTCCTACTCCTTATCTTGCTCTTCACTGACTTTATTGCTCCCTGTTCTTTGTAACACCCACTTACTCTATTGACTAGTCTTCTACCCTGACCATTCCCATACCAGACAAGAAAGAAAAAAAAAAAAAAAAAATCACAAGCAGCACCTGCCATCTCAGAATAAAAGCATTTTTTTCCCAATATCTAGCTACAAGTCAATATGCCAGGTTAGCAGTGCCCACCCTGGTAGAGGCAATTTTTATAACAGCACATCTCCGTGATCCATTATAAAGGTTTCATTTTCAAGGTAAACTAGACAGGGACCCATTGCTGTTCAAGTCCTGCTCAGGCACAGGAAAGTACAGCATCTCATACCCTTGCACAACCCTACTTCTCCTCTCACTGCCGCTAAGGAACATGATTTTGCTATTCATGTTCTGCAACACAACCAAAAACCTGTTGCCAGCTTGATAGGAAACACCATTTCCAGCCCCACAGACCAAGCATCAGGATTCCATCTTGGCACAAAACCATACATTTAACGTTCAAGTCCTTCTGCTTGTCCCCAGAGTTCACCAACTATGCTTCATATGCATGTAAAAAGCATTATAAATGACCCCACTTCTGCGCTGGCTTTGTACAAATATTTAAAGACAAATCTAAGCTGCTAGGGAATAAGATTTCCTACAGATTCCTAGCAAAATCCTAACCATTTTCCATATGGACTCACTTTGCAAACTTTCCTGCCTTTAATTTGACCTTCATAAAAACAGACATGCAGTGTGGAAGGGGCTCCACATATGTTCCAAGAATACCCCTCTGATATAGACACTTCAATCCCATTGAATCATACCTGTGTTTGCTCCATTGCCAGCCATAGTTTGCAGTTATTTTTCTATTGCTTGGTCTAGCTCTCTAATCACCTTCACTCACCAGAAAGTGTTCTGCACAGGGTTAGTAAGATGGCTACAAGGGAAGTGATCTCATTATTAGGTAAGACAGTTATCCCAGTGCCTGCTGGGAGATGTAGTTTTACAAAAAGTCCAAAGTCACGCATGTCAAGATGAGGTGACCTTGTGAAAAGAGCATCTCAGATCTCCTGTCTGTACTAGCACAGGCGGAGTATGATGCAGCAGAGCTATGGAACCTTCAAGCACAACAAGATGGTCAAACAGTACCTGTATATCAGAGGACAGTGCTGTTATGATAGTCTCCCCTTTCCCAGGACACTAGATCTGTATTTGCTCAGTGGCTCTCCCTAATTTCTCCCAGTGCATCCTGCTATACTCCAGAAGATGTATCTAAGCTCATTCTGCCTGGTGCATTGTGCCCAACCGCCCTCCTCTGCTGGAAGATCTCCACAGACCTCAGAAGTGGCCCACAAAACAGAAGGTAACATTTTCCTACCAAACAAGTGAGGATATGCAAAGTTTAGATGGAAAAGGTCACTGTGACAGCTGTGCAGGAAACAGCCCAGGGCTTTTAAAACCAGTTAGTTGAACCCCCTGTTAAAACAGGATAGGAAAGAGCACTTGAGCACATTGTGACAGTCTGAGTACACTGTAAGCCAAACTCACCAGACTGAGCCACTGATCCTCAGGTGTGGCTGGCAGGGATTGTGTGTGCAGCAGTTTTGCAGAAACCTGCTCTTTCCAGCCAGTTGAAGTTTGGATACAGCCAGCAGAAATTTACTTGTCTCATGAAAGAAAATACCATTTGAGAACTAGTTCCAAAATTAAGATCTGCTGAATGGGAGCAGACCTAAAGCTCATTTTTCTGCTTGCTATTTTGTGGAAGCAGCTGAATGTCAGGCAGCAGCAAAGAGAGGTGCTGCAGCGCATGGAGCTGGGATGCAGACACATAACAACCTGCACAGGCAGTCACTTTACTTACACTCCCCTTTTTCTAAAGGCACTGCCTTTAGAAGGAAAAAAAATACGCAGGCTTAGGTTCACAGCTAATAACATCACCTCAACCACACATCAGATGATTCAGGACAACTGAAATGTAGCTACTAGCAAAGACTATTATTATTATTAACCTAATGTTATCTGACTGGTTTTTATGAATACTAAAAAGCCTTTTGATTCACATTTGTATTACAGTAACACTTAAGTGTCTAGGCATAAACCGGACTCTGCCCAGCAGCAGTCAGCTGCACTTAATCAGGTATTTTGACTGCAATAACCTATTACCATGAGCACACAAAAAGCAATGCAAGGCAGAAGAGCACCAAGATTAAGCTTAAAAATAAAAAAGACAGCCAGTCAACCCTTTAAAAAAAGTCACCAGGCAAAGGGTTTCACAAGAACCATTGCACCAAGCTACAACTCCTGAAATGGTTCATTTTCACATATTGCTCTCCAGGTTTGTTGATAAGAGACAGCAGAACAGGTAATGAGTTGGTCAATTCATTCATAAAGACATTTTCCCTTAGCAAATAGAATATGTATTTCTTATGTTCTTACAGAAGACATTCTTAGTATATAATTCTTACGTTCTCAAGAATGTATTAAGAGTGTCAACCTCAGGAAAGAAAAGTAAAATCACAGTGCTTACTAGAATAAAGAAAAACATCCTTCAGGGCACTCTGTTTGCAATCAGTTTCGCCATATATATATATGTGACAATTATGGAATCCTAAAATTGTATTTAGTTATTTTCTTTGGTCTGACACCAAAACAATAAAAAAAATAGACCAGAAGGTACAAATAAGACTATGCTGATTTCTGTGGGGGAAAAAAAATTCCTTTCCCCTCCTCTACCCAAATCAAAGTATGAGTTTTCCCATGCTTAGGAAAATTAAAAACACATGGCAGAAGTAGCATTGGGTATAGACCTTCGAGAATTTTGTTGGCGTTTATTTTCTTGCACTTGGGTGAGAAAGTAGGCCATGCTACAGTAGCCTGGAGAACGTGTCTGCCTATGCCAGTATCACATTTCTGACCACGTCTAATACTACATAGCTTTAGAAGCCATGAGGTTTCTTCTAAAGAAGGGATGCGAGAATTACTATCGGGGATATCTAACCATCCATGGACGACAACTTCTTCAAGAAAGCCTGAAGTCATGCATCACAAGGCAACCCAAGATCTTCTCAGCAGCCACACAAACATCATAGGATGCTCCTAAACTCTTCTGCTAAACTGTATCTCAGAATTAGAGTCATTGTGCAAAAGTTCTATAAGCTGTATGTTAAAGCACTCTTGCTTGCAAGAGAAAGTCTGTCAATCTTTTTACATGACCTTGTACCTAGCTGAATCCGCCCATGCTTTCAGGTGTCTCAATTTTTTTTTTTTTTTAATTGATAGATAGGTCATTCTCCATCTGTTCCCACTTTATCATCCATTTCCTGACTACTTCTGCCTTCTGAGGGAGGAAATGATCAAACCAAACACCGGCATTCAGACACAAAGAGTGACCTCACTGTGTATCATGACATCATCCTATTTGATACCCGCCACCTGACTTAGATTTCATAAATCCCAAGTAATGAGTGCAGTATATGAAATCTTAAGATCAGAAGTACTTTTCACATCACTGGAGAAGACTACAACAGCTTTCCCAAATACCTGCTGCCCATGACAGCTCATTAACACACAAAAAAAATCCACAAGCACACTCCAAAGGAAAGCAAATCCTAACAGGTGCTACTGAGTCACAAACAAGTTAAAATAATCCAGGCATAAAATAAAAAAAATTTTAAAAAATAATTATACCTAACTTCCCATTCCACACCAGGGATTGCCTCAGAAACTTTTGGGATATAAGAAATAGCCAGTATGCCCCAAAACCTAATTCTTTCACCCCTGTCTGTTGGCCTAACACGAGCTACTACTTTTCCTTCCCAAAACATACTTTTCTCATATCTTTTACCCATCATACCTTTAAGACCTCTAACTTAAACAGCCTCTTACTGCTAAGAAAATAGTGAATTCTGCCTCAACACAAAGCCACTGGGAATACTGACCACAGTCCTGGGATAGCAGGCTGTTCAAGTAAGGAAAACTGATCCTCTTCAGCTCATCTAGCTTCTCCTTCAGCTTCCTGACTTGACTGTCAGAGCGACTGATCCTCTGCCTCAAAAGTTTCAACTCTCCGTTCTTCTTTTCTACCTGTTCACGCAAGCAGCACACCTGACTTTTGCTCTGCCTGGAGGAGAAACAGTATGAATGGAGTGAGTCGATGAGCTTGCAAGCTCCCGAGGCCGACATGATGACCTCGTTAATTGACATGGGGTTGGCATCTGTGTCCCCCTTCCGCCCCACCACAGCCTCAGCTGCAGGCTGAGGGGTAAGGTCTGCTGGGGATGCCGACAAACCCTGGGAAGGTTTCTGAGGGGTCACAGTGAGGGATGAAGTAGGGGAGCCTTCCGCTATGGCCTTATCGTGTCCCATAAGATGGCTGCTGCAGCTTGGTTCCATATCTCTCTTTGGCCTTTTCCTTTCTAGCTGCTCTTTTGGGAAAGACGGCCTCTCTCTGGCATGCTTAGAGGAAAAGCTGTAAGAATGAAGGGAGCCAATGAACTTGCAAGCACCAGAGGCAGGAGGTGTGAAGTCATCAACCGACACACCACTTCTGTCTGCTACCCAGCTCCCTGTCCAGGTGCCTTTAGGATAGTCTTCCACAGATCTCTCAGGCTTTTTCTGAGTTCCAGGCTTTGCAACCAAATTATCACCTAACGTCCTTCTCCGAGGGCCGTCCAGCTGGATGTGGAGGTTCTCTTCCTCCTTGGACATCGATCTGATTTCTGCTTGCAAAGTAGACTTCTCCATTTCTTTTGTCCCTTGCATCACCATGAAATCCTGGTCAGAAGATGAGGTCCTCTGAACTACCTCACAGCCTCCTTGCCTTGGGTCTTCTCCATCCTGCAGCGGTACCTGGTTTGCTATTTTTCTTCTGCTTCTGACATAATCCAGGTTGTCGTGTTTTTTCTCTGCAAGCTGGAATATAGTAGGGACAGCAGTGGGCTTCAGCAACCGGTGCTGGTCTTCCAGACGCTTAGAAAAACTGTCTTTGGTGAAATGTTCGCTGCAAAGAAATGAATACTTGGTGGGAGTCCAGTTGTCTCTCTGAACAGCTTTTAGCCACTGAATTAGACGCTTTGAGTCCTTCAGAGGGAATCTAAAAAACAAATAGACAAAATCCTTTAAAAACTCTGGAGTTGCATTTTGGAAATCAGAAAGGTTGGTACTCTTAGGTTTAGGAAATTCGTATGAACACTGTATTTTAAGAGGTTACACTCATCGAAGTTCATTTTACTTTTGGCCAAAACGCTTGATATTCCTTCCTTCCCTCCATTCACAGCTCCACAAGCACCACAGAACTAAAAAGTGTTGTTTCCTTTTTCATCAGCATCCAACCCACTATTCAGCTGCTCCTCTACCCTACAACTAACACAGCAGCCTGTCCGCAAGGAACACGGATGCAACCAACAGTGAAAGACGCCAGCTTGGCCAACACATTGTCCACCTGCTGCCTCCACAGCCCTGTTGATGTTTACAGTCGATACATTTAATAATGTAATGTACATGTAAAAATACCTGGACTGAAAAACGACCCCAAGTAGTTGAGAGGCGGTCGCCTGTGATAACGACTCTCCCTTGGGGACTCACCTATAGCAGCATCCCCAGCAAGGCCCCTGCGGGCAGAGGCAAAGGGACAGGCCGAGGCCGATGGGGGCAGGGGGCGAGACAGGCCGAGGAGTGAGCCTGGCGCCCAGGCCCTGCGGCGGCGAGGGGGAGCTCCCCGCTGCCAGGCCTATTTCTGGACGCGTTAAGGAGCCCAAAGCCGGTCCCCGGCGCTGAGGGAAACAAAGGGCGGCCGCTGACGCTCAGGGCCCGGAGGTGCCGGGCAGGGACGGGCAGGCACGGTGAGGGAAGCGCCGCGGGGACATGCAGCCGCCCCCAGCCCAATGGACAGGCCGGAGCAGAGCCGAGGGATGAGGGAGGCCCGGCCGCGGCACCTGCGGAGGACCGGGAGCCGCGGGGCTGAAGCGGGCCGGGCGGCCACCCTTACCTGTGGAAGGAGACGGCGCCCCGGTGCGCCTTCCCCTGCCGGTTGGAGCAGTTGGCGGCGGCGCAGCAGATCACCATCTCCGGCCGCCGCCGGCCGGGCCCGCCCCGGCCCCCGCCCGCCGGCCCGGGCCACCGCCAGCCGTACAGCAAGATGGCGGAGCCAGGTCACCTCGGCCGCCCCTCTGCTGTTGGGGAAGGGGTTTCTGTACGGCACTGCCGTCACCAAGATGGCGGCCGCCAAGCGGCAGCCGCCATTTTGATCGAGGCACGGCCGTACAGCACCGATGCTGTGGGGCGAATCGGGAAGGGGGGGGATCGCTCCCGGGGCCGCTCTCTTGCCTCCTCGGCTCTGCAGGGCGTCCGCCTCCCGATGAGTCCCTCAGTCCGTGGCGGCCGAGCCATCAAAAGCGTCTTCGGGAGGAGCGGGCCTGGGGGGTTGATCTCCTGAGGAAAGAGGGGCGGGGCTCGGCCGACTCCGTACAGCACGATTGTCGCGCCTCTGTGTCAGAACTTTCCCGGGCTTATGTGTCGTGGGCCGCTGCCACCGGCGTCATGCGGAACTAGCGGAGCCCTTACGCGCCGCCGCACCACCTCCTCCAGCCCCGGCTCCGCTGCCAGCCCGGCACCTCTCCCTAGTCCGCGCCGCCTCTCCGTACGGCAAAATGGCAGCCCCCAGTTCCTGGAAGAAGCCGCGCGGCGCAGCGAACTGTGACAAGTTCAGCTGGCAACCAACCACCGCGGAGGCCGACGACAAACGGCGCTTCCATTGGGTGGGCGCTGCGCACGCGTCAGCAGCTGCGCAGGGCAGCGCTGGGGTGTATGTGTCGGTGGGGACGGCAGCGGCCGCAGCCCTCGGCGGGGCCGCCGCCATGGACGCAGGTGGGTGGTGGAGGCGGCCTGTTCCCGCACAACGGCGAGGGGAGGGTGGCTGCTTTCCCCCCTCAGGAGCCCGCGGCCTGGCCTGGCCTCCGTTTGAGGCCTGTAGCTTCCTGGGGCGGCTCAGGCCCAGGCGGCCCCAGCCCCCCCACCCCCGGCGCTCTGAGGTGCGGCCGCTGCCCGGCTGGCGGTGGAAGAAGTTGCCCTCCCTGGCCTGGTGGCCGCCCCTGGGGCATGGTCATGGGAGTGGCTTCCTCAGCCCTGTGGGGCCCCTATGGGGCCCGACTGCCTCCCGTGGGATGCGGGGGAAAGCGGTGGGTTGGGGCGAGCCAGCGATGGCTCTGTAACCGCTGGTGTCTGCCGCTGCAGACCAGAGCCGAGAGGGAGACCTCTCAGCAGGGAGATGAATCCTTCCTGCCCTTGCCCTTGCCCTTGCCAGCCTGTCGTTCCTAAAAAGCATTGAGCTCTTCTGCATTGTTTGGTGGCATGGCCTAGATGGGGCTGCCTGGAAGCGGCAGAGCCAGAGGGTGAAGGCAGTGACAGGGCAGGTGTCCCTGTGCTCTCTTCCACTCTCAGGATGCTGCAGCACCTTCTGTGCATTGAGGGGTAAGGCAACTCGGCTGCTCATCATGACTCCTTATCACCTTTACTGAGATTTCCAGCAAAAATGTTTGCAACAGAAATTTTGTTTTCATATGGGGGAGAAAAAAAGAAGTGTGTTGGAGCTTGGGTTGGGGCTCCCTTCCTTCTACCCTTCGCATAGTTACAGCTTTCATCCACCCTCTGCAAAGATAAGTGTTGTTCCATAATAACAAATATTTTCCTATGCCGCCTGGGCTCTTCCTCTGCATTGGGGCAAGCTGTGTATGCAAAGGAAATCCATAGCTCTTGTCTCTCCAGACTGCTGTTGTGACTTGTTTTTGTCCTAGGAGAAGGCGCTGCTGTTGTCAGTGTAGTCCAGTTGATAGCATTCCGACTTTCTGCCTGGTGTGTCCTTGCATCCAGTCTCTTGCGCCTGGGAACAAAATGCATCCCAGCAAGAGAACTTACACAGCCTGAGCCGAGAGATGTGTTTGCTTTCCCTTTGTGTAAGGGTTACGAGGGAAGGAAAACCTTGCTGTGATAGACAGTAGGGCTGGATCTCCTTTATGCAAAAAGAAGGAGCAATGAGAGCTCAAGCCCCTTTGCATCCAGCCCTGCTCCTGAGGCAGTTGGGGACCTGACAGGGAGACTTTGAACTGTTTGCTGTGGATCTCCAAGAAAGCACCACTCTCCAGTTGACTGACTTTTCTCCCTGTCTGTCTGTTTACTCCTCATTGTTGCTTAGATAATCAGGATTTGTCTTGTTTGAAAGAGGTTAGGGGAAAGAAAAGATATAATCTTTCTTCTGCGAAGGTCAGAAATAAAGGTTCAGGTTGTTTGGTTATGTGTTTTTTAGATGTTTTTCAGCAATGAGCTTTAATAACACAATAAATTTGCCTTCTCTTCTTGACTCTTGAAATATTCTACATCCAGTAGTGTTCCTCCTCTCTGCTCTGTCTTGGGTGATGTACCTTTATCAGCTGTTCTTCTGCCCCATTTCTGATTCTTTTCTGGCAGTGTTGATTGAAGGCTGAAAGACTCGGGGAAAATGTCTCTAAGCTGTTGTGGGTGCTGCCTAAGGATCGTTACTGAGTCAGAGAGAGAGGCCTCTTGAGAGACTAGGGGAAGCCCAAGAAGCGATTTGGGAAGGGAGGTATTGCAAAGCCTGGTTTTCCTTCAGTGAGATGCTCCAAATCTCTGCTTTGGTATTTTGTATTAAAAATTGTTTAGCAAAACATCTAAGCTGTGCAGGCAGACTGTAACCAAGGTGATTGATGCTGTGGTGAACATCAGCTGTTTTGCTGTGCAAACTACAGGGAAAAGCACTTGCTATGTTTCTATTCCAGTCATCAAAGTTTTGACTTGTTATTTGTTTCCCAGAGTTGATAGAAAAACAAATAGTTTTCATTTTGGTAAGGCAGATAAATGCAGTGGCTATTAAGGACTTGATACTTGCCGTAAGCACTTATCTTGCCTTCAGCACAGCTGCAAACTGACATCACCAGTCAGGGCCTATTCCCTGGTGCCTGGCCTGGTTTATGTGGGAGCTTATTACAAATTGAGACAACACTTTTAGCTTGGCTTTTTCATTGTACAGTTAAAGAATATAAGAAGGGAGGCAAGATTTCACCCTCTAATTCTATGTATTGAGACAGTTTTTCTTGGTCTGTGTCGAGGTGATGCTGTATAGCTTTTCAATAACCTGGCACGTACTCTTTTAGTAAACCGATATTGAAAGTTGCTGATAATGCAGGTGTGTGCTGGGTGTGTCAAGGGTTGGTTCCTTGCACTTCAAACAAGGCAGACTTCTGTTATGTGGCCTGTTACCTTATAACTGAATACATCTAACCACGAGCACAAAAGTGGAAGACAACTCAAACATCTAGGCTTAAGGCTGGAATTTAATGTGGTTTTAGTTTGAATTTTAAACAACCTAAGTTGTTTAATGTAGATGTTTTCTGTAGTGGTGTGTACAAAGCTGTGCCTTTTCTGTTGGTGCTTTCTGAGGAGGGTGTGGGACGAGCAAGTATTCTGGAACACTACAGCAGACCCTATGGAAGATGTGCCCATGGGGCAGAGATCCAGCCAACCTCACATCATTCACAGCATGCCCAAGGCTTCTAGAAAGCGAGGCTGCCTTTCTGAGGGTGTGCTTTTCAGGGCTGAAACTCTCACCTTTTTAACTATAAATCCACTGTGAACAGAAAGTTGTTGAACTATCGTATTTGAAGTGCACTCGGATTTTCTGCAGGGGCTGCTGTTCTATTGTCCTGGATGTCCAGAGGTCAGTGTTTAAAATAGATTGAGGGCTTCTTGAAGGTGAAGCTTTGGAATGCTGCCTAAGAAACTTGCTGATCTCACCTAACTTTTGCAGCTCTGAAAGGAGATCTTCAAATAGGATTTCTGCTTGGTGAATTCCCAGGTTTATTTATTTTCAGACTCTTTGCCTCTAACTATAAGAAAGAGCGAAAGGCTCCTATGTGAGCTGTGACACTATTTGTAACCCTGCCTGAATTGTTTGGGTCCCACTGCCTCATATTTAGCTCATCTGGGCGATAGCACAATGGATGTAGTTTTGAAAAAGTGCCGGAGTGTATGAAGGTAGATGTTTGTAAAGGAAACACTTAAAGGCTTCAAGCCTTGTGGGGAGTTTACTGCTCCCATTATAAAATTGTTGATACTAATTGGGAGCAATCCCTTGAATTTAACGACCTGTGAAGGTGAAACCTTTTCAGATGGTGGCAAGTATTTTCTTTCAAAAAACCAACATGCACACTAATGTCCGACTGCATCTTTCGGATGCAGCTGGACCTACAGGACCTTTGCACAGAGCCCAGATGTTGGACATTCAGCTGAAGTACTGCAAGTGTGGGACTCTCCTCCTGAATACAGTTTGCATGTGCTGCATTCTCTGAATACGCAGCTGGTCCAGCAGGCAGCCTGGAATCCCTCCTGCCTGCTGACCCCTTCCTCTCCTAGCTTTGATTGACAGGGAAAGACTCCAGCAGCCCCCTTCCAGCAGAGTCTTACCATGCAGCTGCCAGTTGCAAGTCTCATGCTTGCTATGGACCTGATGTCCTGCAAAATGTGGAGCCACAGATGGTGTGACATTTGAGAAGGTGAGGAAATGTTGCTAGTAAGGAGAAAGAGAGATGGTGGGTAACTTGATAGTTTCTGTGTAGCATCCTTGTTTCAGTCATTTTATTTGAGACTCTTGTGATAGAAAGCTGGATTCATGGCAAGCTTCAGAACTGACAAAATAAACCACAAAATATTCCTCGGAGCTGTAAAACCTGTCTGAGAACTTCAGTTTTTATGTTAAGATTGTATCTGGTAATGCACTGAGTTTTCAAAAACCCTAATGTCTAGCCTCCCTTTGAGCTTTCAGAATAAACTTGTAATGTGTCATCCCAAAGGGAAACTTCTGAAGATTAAGGGAGAAA
Source organism: Bucorvus abyssinicus (assembly GCA_009769605.1). Taxonomy (NCBI): domain Eukaryota; kingdom Metazoa; phylum Chordata; class Aves; order Bucerotiformes; family Bucorvidae; genus Bucorvus; species Bucorvus abyssinicus. Next base: position 17,727,081 of record CM020035.1, read on the forward strand.
GTAGAAAGTGATGCACACTTGAAAACATATGTAGAAGTCATGTTGCTTCCTTCCTTGGAAAGAAATCTCCAATGTTGAGCAAGAAAGGGATCAAAGGAAGCCAAGCTATTAAATAAATACACACAGAAAGCATGGACCGTTGGGGATTCATAAAGTTTGGCGAGTATATGGTTAAGAAATTCTTAATTTCCCTGCTACAGTTTGTTAGAGGAAAAGACTGCATTAATTTGCTAGAACTTTTCCATGCGATTGGAATTGCTTTGCTTCGCTTGCTGTTGAGAAGTCACATCGCAGGACAGGAATGGGAACATGTCGCCCCTGCTATCCTAAATGTGCCTGAAACAGTTTATAGACTAATTCATATAAGGAACATGCTTTGAATCTTTTGGGCTAGGGTTAGGTCCAGAGTCTTAGTGAAAATTTTATTTAGGAGCCTATTTTCATCTCTTGCAGGGTTCCTGCTGAAACAGTAGTTGGTCTTAGTGATGGTGTCTTGCTGCTGCTGCTACTTAAGTATTTTCTTTGACATTTGGAATCGGAATTTCAGGTCAGAGAGCCCAGGGTCAGAAGGCTGGTGAGGTACCTACAGGAGGCCAACATATCTTGCATAGCTTGTTTGCCTGAGCACGACATGGAGTATCTTAGATGTCTGGAAGGATGGGGAGCAGAACGCTGAGGTGACTTTCTGGAGCTATCATTGATGCATATCAGCCACGTTATTTACTGAGGCACCAGATGATGCTTTGGAAAGCTAAGCAGGGAATGATTGGGAGGAACGTCTTCTACTGGTGAGAAGGTGCGGTCTGCTACGTAGGCAGCACAAGAGAAAAGCAGCAGGTGACTCCCCTGGAAGCAAAAAGCAAGGTGTGCACCACTGAATGTGGTGGCTTTCACAGTAAATGGGGCTGAGAGAAGCTTGTGGTCATTTAGTCCATTGCCCTGTTTTAAACGCATATCACGTTACTGCAGATTTTACTGTCTTTGGTGTGAGAGAGAGTTTCAATAGCCACATTAATGGTTACAGAACACTCTGGCTTAGTTCTGCTTTATATTGTATAGGTGGTTTGTTAAAGAATTGACACCTACAAAATTAGATGGTTCATTTCCAGGGTTCCCTGTCCACTTTAAAGTGCCTTATTTCCAAATACAGACCTAGTGGAGCACAGTTCATCCAAATTCCTTTTTTTTTCTTCTTCTTCCCCATTTCCTGTGCCTTTTGCACAAAAGCTTAAGCTGCCCTGATTCAAGGGCAGCCTGTGCTGCTGTGTTTATCTGTGGTGGTGGTGTAAGAGGATGGATATCCATGCTGTGAAAGGAGTCGCTAAAATATACATAAGGTTTGTCTATTGCCTGTGAATGAGTACATCTCTACACAGCCATGTGGTCCTCAGATTTTAGTGTGATATCTGTATAGAGGCAATGCTGCTCCTCAAGCTGCAGGCTATTTTCAGTATAGGTGACAACTTTGGCTGTATTCGTCTCTTCTTGAAGAGGGACTGGCTTGCACAGCAATGTTTAGTTGCCACCTTAATGCGATCTCTGCTTTTTGTGTTCCACCACCAAAAATTATATTCTCTGGAAGAAGGATTTTAATCATTCGCTCGTTTGAAAAGAGGACCTTGATATTGTTGCTGATGACATGGATGATGGTGCCTGTACTGGGAAACAGAGTACAGCTGCCAGCTGAAGTCTTAGACATTTTCTTGACTGTTTTCTGTACAGGGCAGAACCTGGAGCTGACCTAACCTGGAAAGTCTCTTTGCTTTTCTGCTTGTGGAGCAACCAGGAGTGAGCCAGGGCTGCTCCAGCTCTCTGTGCCTTCCACAGCTGGTGGTTGCAGTACTATTTCTTGCCGGCTACAGGCAGGTGCTGCGGCTGTGTAACTTACTGGGCCACGGCAGCTCTGATTCTGTAGTTTTGAGTGGTTTTTAAAACACAAGGAAAAGCTATGAAAGGTATGTAATTTCTTCTTTCTCTTTCTAGCTACTCTTACCTATGATACTCTCAGGTTCGAATATGAAGATTTCCCTGAGACCAAAGAACCCGTTTGGATCCTTGGCCGGAAATACAGTGTCTTTACAGGTATTTTGCATGCATGATACAACATGCTCTACCACTCTAGCAGACTTTCTTAGTGTTGCACTTTGCTTTCTGAGCAGCAAGGTGACTGTAGGCCTTATAAGCACACTGCAAAGTCTGTCTGTTTGCTGGCAAAGCATGCAGACCGTAACTGCCATGCTTCTGCTTGTCTGCCCATTCCTGTGGACTCTGGAATATTTTGGTGCAGGAAGTTAGCATATAGTAGTTACTGGGACTTGTGTCATGAGGCCAGAATGGTTGAGGCAAGGGGATAGCTCGGAGAAAAGGCAAGAAGGTGGTTTACTGCTTCATAATTTGCCTATGGCATAGTGTCTCTGGCTTGATTTCAACTATTTCGGGGGAAAGTTTCTTCTGCACAGCGGCACTGTCCTGTTCCTCAGCCAGATTCTGCCTCTCTGGGCATGCAGACTGTGTGAGAGGCAGAGTGCTGTTATTGTTAGGGAAGGTGGGTGGAAGATGGATTTAGCTGTGTTTGGTGCCTTTCAATGCTTTCAGAGAAAGAAGAGATCCTGCTGGATGTGACCTCTCGGCTTTGGTTCACCTACAGAAAGAACTTCCCTGCTATTGGTACGTACTGTGGGCAAGTCTAAGTACATCCTGAAAATTATGATAATCCTGTTATATCTACCTAATAAAACAGTCCCCACAAACATAACATTAATGCCCTTCTGTTTATAAGAATCTGAAATGCACTTCATTTAATTGATAGGATAGACTTTTTGTTTATCCAATAATGAGAATTCCTCATCCCCTTAGGTATGAGGAGTAACAGTGATTTTAAAAAGGACACAAGAACGAGTTTGGAAAGCCTAGAAGCATCCTTTTTTTGAGCAACATGGGAAGCTTTTTGTTCTTCGTGTTCATTAGGTTCTACATAAGTCTAATGTGAAATATTATTTAATGATGCTTTTGGGCTTGAAGTGGATTAAAGTGATGAAAGCTAGGGAGATGATACTGAAATTACTGCCTTTGTGCATCTGCTTTAGACTATGTGTGGGTTTTTTTGTTTCTTTGTATGTAGGGTTTTTAAATACCTGAAGAGGCTTTTAACAGTAATATGGGGAGCGTTTCCCAGTGAACGCAAAGCAGAACGTCTTTGTTCCTTAAGATATGCTTCGTGGTCTCTTCTGTAGTTTGGTTTTGTGTACTGGGTGGAAAGTGTATCAGAAGAGATCTGAGAGCAGGTAAATGGGATTCCAAGCCCAACCATGTCCCTACTGTCGACATCATCCCCAGCGGTCAATGAGGAAAATGGCTTGGATTTGGAAAAGAGACTTATTTCTTGGTAGCTGGTCCTTCTGGCTTGTTCTGTTCTTTCCCTGCTGGAAAACCCTTTGCCTGACAAGCTTTGAGACATCTTTAATGCGCTTTAATTCCTTTAAATTCGTGTTTGTGAGCCATAATTAAACATATGTTTGAAATTGAAGGGTTAGCATGTGTTTAACTATGGCTCACAAACAGAATTGGGGTTTCTCTGTGAGTTATTAAAGGGTAGGGGTGAAAAGAAATCCTAATTTCTGACTCGTTTCCCATTTACAGTATAGCTATGATTTGCAGGCCATACAGCAAACCTTTTGTTTTTTCAGTCTGTCTTCTCCCAGTCACCCCTTTTATTGTTGGCCACTTCCCTTTATGCTTGCCCACTTAAATAGTGTAAGCTCTTCAGAGGATAAGGGTACTAATGTCTTACACTAATTTTGTAAAGCATTATCAATTTTGGATGTTCTATATGTTATAAATTGTTGGCAAAATTATAGAAGATGGCTACTGACCATCCAGAAGCTGATAAAATAGTTCTCTTGGGTGATTTTTCTCCCTGTGTTTTGCATGCAGAGTAGCACAGGATCGAAAGAAGAAAGCAGCATTACAAAGAAACTACTTCTACCAGCTGTGCTAAGGTGCAGCTGACTCTGTGCTTGTAAGACAACTCACTTGCTGAGGTCACACTAAACATTTTACCTATGAAGCTTGTAATAATAGTCAGAGCTTCAGTGAAGGACAGTAGTTTCCTTCTGAAGTTCTGTCAAGGAAGTGCTTCCAGCCTTTGAGGCCTTTGTCCCAGACTTTTCAGCCTGAGCTAATATCCAGCTTATTTTCCAGTATTATGTAGGATGTGGGGTTTTTTTGTTGCTGGAGTGGTTTTTGGTTTTTTCTCCCCTGGTGGGGTGTTGGGGTTTTTTTGCCTAAGTACGTTGTTCACTTTGGAATCTCGTCCAGTCATAGCTGCTTGTGATGTGAGAATTCCTTGGGACTGATTTGTTTTCTATGATGAATTGCCTTCTCAAGATGAGGATGACCAGAAGTCACCTGTAACAAGCACCTCTGTATAGAAATGTGTCTCTGATTTGGGCTGGGTTTCTGCAGCGAGGCTCAAGAGCTGTTGTGTTCCTGAGAAATTCAGCTCTCTTTCTAGATGAGCTTTTTTTTGATCTCCCTTTGAAGGTTTTTTTCGTCTTTCAGTTAGTGTTAGAGGGGTTTGTTTTTAAGGGATGCCATTAAGTTACTTACTGACAACTACATTTTTTTTTTTTTTCTCAGCCTTGGGTTTGTGAGCTAAGGTAGTCCTTGTTCCCTGCCTGATTTCTTGGGTGAATCTGCTACCCATGCAGACTTACATTGCTTTTATTTCTTCTCCCTCTTGGCACTGTTTTACTATACATTACATATTTATTTTCTGTCCTTGTTTACAGGAGGAACCGGTCCCACGTCTGATACCGGCTGGGGCTGTATGTTGCGGTGTGGCCAGATGATCTTTGCCCAGGCTTTGGTCTGCAGGCATTTGGGAAGAGGTAAATCAGGGCACAGCCCATACTGACTTCCAGGGTCATGTGCTTCCACAAGAGCGGTGCTTGTAAGGACAGCAGTTAACAAGGGCACAGCCGGAAACTGCTGAGTGCTCTGTAAGTTTTTCTTCAGCCTTCTCAAGTTCAGGGCTGTTGAGAGAACAGTCTGCTGGAAACCCGTTAGGTTTTTCCCTGCTGTCTACAACTCTACATAGACAGATATAATTGTCCAAGCTTTAAAATAAAGCAGAGCTCTGTAATGTGGTAGTTAAATCCACTGAAGCCAATCATGTACTAGATTTTTCTTGAAGGTTTTTTTACATAGCTGAAGTTCAAAACAACTTAATAGGTTGATTCTTGTTTATAGTTCACTTTTGTCACAAAGCTCTCACTGAGTGTAGTCTCTTTTCTCTGAGTATTTCTGTTCTTGTGCTTGACACGTGCTTGGTCTAGAAGCAGCTATACCAGGACTTTTTTTTTTTTTGATGGTTATTGATGGCCTTAGAGTTTGGCAGGGATGATTTTTGTAGTGAGATCGCCCATTTTTTCCCAGGATATGTAGCTCATGCCTGTCAATGAGAAATTGTAATCCTATTTCCCATCTGTGGGATAGAGGTACAGTTTGTGCTTTCTGAGTTTTTATTTGTTTGCTTGGTCTTCTGTGGGTGATATTCCTTTATCCCAGTTGTGAGAATGCTTACTTTTCTTTTAAAATCAATCCTTTTGTGTTGGGAATGCCTCAGATATATAATAATAAGATAGGGATGTGAAAATGGGGTCAGTTGATTGGTGCATGAGGAAGAGAATTGTTCTTGCAGCCTCTAGTTACTAAAAAAAATACCATGTTTTGTTTCGTTTATCCCCTTTTCTGTCTTAGACTGGAGGTGGATAAAAGGGAAGAGGCAGATGGATAATTACTTCAATGTTCTTAATGCCTTCATTGACAAAAAAGACAGCTACTACTCCATTCACCAGATAGGTAAGAGCCTGGGTGCTAAACAGCATGGGAGATACTCAGTCTGGATTTCCCATGAGTGTAGAACACCACTCCATGTTTCTTTTACTAGTTTAGCAAAAAAAACCGAAACAACAAGCAGATCAGGTAGCACATGATACTATGCTGCTTGTTTTCTGTCATGATGTAAAACTACCACTCTTCATTATGCATTTTGATGGATTTTCCTTCCTGACTCCATTAATGCCATCAGGTTTACCTAATGCTTTAGGTCATATTCAGTTTTGGTTTCCCTATTCTAGGTAGCTAGGGTGAGAGGAGTGCATGTTGTTGCTGTTCTTCCTAGCACCTTGTAATACGAGAAGATTGCTGAGTGAAGAAATTCTCAGAAGGAGCAAATGGACTAAGGAAGGATCTCACTTTGATATAAACTTCCCTGGCAAATAAAAGAGAAGCAGCCCGTTCGAGTATTTCTATAGGGTGTTAAGGCACCTATAGCTTCAGTGAACAGAATTTCAGAGTACAGGGGTGGTCTCGTAACTAAACACGCTAAGTAAAATTTCTTCTGAGGTAACATTGCCTTTTGAACTTCTCTGTTATTGCATTTTAGGAAAAGTATTTTCTTTACAGTCCTTCAGGGTATGCTTCTCTCTCCTACCTACACAAAGATACCCTACGAAAGGGTAAATTCTACAGTGTCAAAAATTATTCCAAGTGACATTTCTTCCCTATTAAATACAAACTGATTAGGAAGGAATGCAGTGTAGGTGAAATTATTTGCTAAATTATTTCGGTTTTTTCTTGTGATGCAGCCCAGATGGGAGTTGGAGAGGGAAAATCCATAGGTCAGTGGTATGGACCAAACACAGTCGCACAAGTGCTCAAGTAAGTGCTTCATTTTTCCTTTAAATCTTTTGAACCACACAGTGGGGGCATTTGGTTTGTGGTACAGAATCATCTGTTTGGAAGAGACCTTTAAGATCATAGAGTCCAACCGTTCTCCCTGCACTGACAGGGTTCCTAAACCATGTCCCTCAGCGCCACATCTACATGTCTTTTAAACGCTTCCAGGGATGGGGACTCCACCACCAACCTGGGCAGACTGTTCCAATGCCTCACAACCCTTTTGGCGACAAAATTCTTCATAATATCCAACCTAAACCTCCCCTGGCGCAACTTGAGGCCGTTTTCTCTAGTCCTGTCATTTGTCACATGGGAGAAGAGACCAACCCCCACCTCACTACAACCTCCTTTCAGGTAGTTGTGGAGAGCAATAAGGTCTCCCCTGAGCCTTCTCTTCTCCAGGCTAAACAGCCCCAGTTCCCTCAGCCGCTCCTCGTAAGATAAGTTCTCTAGACCCTTCACCAGCTTCACTGCCCTTCTCTGGATACACTCCAGCACCTCAATGTCCTTCTTGAACTGAGGGGCCCAAAACTGGACACAGTATTCGAGGTGTGGCTTCACCAGTGCCGACCACAGGGGGACAATCATCACTTCCTGCTCCTGCTGGCCACACCATTGCTGATACAAGCCAGGATGCCATTGGCCTTCTTGGCCACCTGGGCACGCTGCTGGCTCATAGCCAGTCGGCTGTCAACCAACACCCCCAGGTCCCCTTCTGCTGGGCAGCTTTCCAGCCACTCTTTCCCAAGCCTGTAGCGTTGCAGGGGGTTGTTGTGGCCCAAGTGCAGGACCCGGCACTTGACCTTATTGAACTTCATAGTATTGGCCTCATCCCATTGATGCAGACTGTCCAGATCCCTCTGTGGAGCCTCCTGACCTTCAAGCAGATCGACACACCCACCCAACTTGGTGTCACCTGCAAACTGACTGAGGGTGCACTCGATCCCCTCATCCAGATCATTGATAAAGATGTTGAAGAGGACAGGCCCTAATGCTGAACCCTGGGGAACACCACTTGTGACCGGCCACCAACTGGATTGAACTCCATTCACCACCACTCTCGGGTCCCAGCCATCCAGCTAGTTTTTTGTCCAGCAGAGAGTACACACATCCAGGCCATAGGCAGCCAGTTTCTGCAGGAGAATGCTACTGACAGGCCTGTAGTTCCCTGGGTCCTCCTTCCAGGCCCTTTTGTAGATGGGTGTCACATTGGCTAACCTCCAGTTGATTGGTACCTCCCTGGTTAGCCAGGACTGCTGGTAAATAAAAGAAAGTGGCTTGGTGAGCACTTCCACCAGCTCCCTTAGAATTCTTGGATAGATCCCATCAAGCCTCATAGATTTGTGCACTTCTCAGTGGTGCAGTAGTTCACTTACTGTTTCCTCTTGGATTATGGAGCCTTGATTCCGCTCTCCATCCCTGCCTTCTGGCTCAAGAGGGTGAGCACTCAGTGAGTTGATCTTACTATTAAAGACTGAGGTAAAGGCGGCATTCAATACCTCAGCCTTTTGCTCATCCTTGGTCACTGTTTTCCCCCTGCAGCCAGCAAAGGATGGAGATATTCTCCTTAGCCCTCCTTTTGCTGTTGATGTATTTATAGAAACATTTTTTGTTGTCCCTTATGGTGGTGGCCAGTCTAAGTTCATGCTGGGCTTTAGCCTTTCTAATCTTCTCCCTGCACGGCCTCGCAAAAACCTTGTAGTCTTCTTGAGTGGCCTGCCCCTTCTTCCATAGGCCATAGACTTTCCTTTTCTTCCTGAGCTCCAGCCCAAACTCTCTGTTCAGCCGGGCTGGTCTTCCTCACTGGCTCGTCTTATGGCTCACTGGGATGGCCTGCTCCTCAGCTTTGAGGAGCTTACAGGTTTCTGCCCATTGACTGAAATGCAACTGTATGTTTTAATGCTTTTAACAGGCAGCTTGCTTGACCTTATCGACCGGCTTGGGCAGGAACTTGAAAGAAGCCCTTCTGTCGTTCAGATGCTGACAGTATGTGAGATAAAACAGATTTCAAGTCGAGGACAACCCCCAAAAATCTCTCTCCACATCCCACACGTAATGTGCTTGCCATTAGAACTGAGTGTCGAACTCTACAGCATACCAGAAGCAAGTGTCAGAGTAGATCATCGTTGCCATTGTTTAGATCTCTGCAAGCCTCTGAGTTTCCCCTGTTGACTGGACAACAGTATCATCATTATCAAAAAGCTGCCAGAGAACCATCAAGTCACTAATGCATCAACAGAGGAAAGCGTTAATATTTGCTGCCTGGGTTCCATGGTGACAAGGAGAGGATCAGAGCAGTGCTGGAGCACAGACTGTCTTTAATAACTGGGACATACTGTATTTTGAGAAACATTCTCCCTCCTGTCACCATTCTTCTCCCACTTTGATTAGATAAGCAGATAGGCAACCCTAGCCTGTTGTAGGGAGCTAAAAGCAGCTTGCCCAGGTCAGTCCATATGCTGAATTAGCCCAGGATTTGGTATAGGTGATCAGGAGATATGTACTGAAAGTAAAAGGTTGGGGTTTTTTCTGAGTTGGAGATTGTATCAGGGCTCCTGTACTTAGTAGTTGCGGAGAGATAAACTCCCAGTGTGGTCCCATTTGCAATCTTACTTATTCTTCCAGCTATAATAACTAGTGGCAATGAAGTCTACAACTCTGGTACATGTATAAAAGCATTCTTTACAACGTAACTGATGAAAGCCAATCTCTCCTAATCCAGTTTCTCCTCTCTGATACACCACCATCTTTGTCTTGTTATAATTTTTTTTTTTCCTGCAGAAAACTTGCAACTTTTGATACATGGAGTTCACTGGCAGTACATATAGCCATGGACAACACAGTAGTGATGGAAGAAATCCGTAAGTATCACATGAAGGCAGAATGTGGTATATTCTCCAGCAGCCAGAGGCAAGAAAAAAACTGGAGAACATACAGTAGTACAACACAAGAAGCATGAAATAAATGTCCTGTCTTAAAGCTGTAGCCAAGCATGCTAAAACCAGCTGGTTTAGGGCAAAGACGCCCCTTGTTTGACTTTTGCTTTATCTGATAAAGCCTGTGACTTGGCATTGTGGTGTTTGGATCTGGAGAGAAGGTCTGCTGACCAGACAATAGGTGGGAGCTGCTTGGAAGGTAGTGTCAAACTTGTTTATGGCCACAGGTAGCAAGTAGTAAATGGCTGTTTCCTCTCTCATGTAATGCGTTAGGAATGACTCCGCTATTAGGCAGAGCAAGAAGATTAGAACAGATCACTGAAGAGACAAATGAACAAACTTGGCAGGGGCAGGGAGAAGAAGGAAAGCCATCTCTGGAGTGGATCTCTTATCTTTTAAGTAGTGCTTACTGGTTTTGTTTTGTTTTTTTCTTTCTTGGTTTTTTGGTTGGGTTTTTTTTTTTTTTTTTGGAGCATCCTGACAATAGGGTGGCTCTGGAGGCTGAGCAGCTGTGCAAGGTGTTTATCCCTAGCATGCTTGCTTAGGCTGCAGTGCCACAGTGACCAAAACTGAATGCCTGCATTGCTGCTTGCTGCAGTCCTGCATGGTTCTGGCCTCACAAGCCTTTCCCTCACTTGCTTCAGACTAACTCACGAGGCAGTGTGCTTACACAGCACAAAACTATGCAATGTTTTCTGACAGGTCAGTGTTCCCAAACACCAGGTTGAACAGTCCAGTGAGCACTGGAGCTGGTGCCAGGTTACAGGTGCTATCGTGACAGGCATCATTTAGGCTGTCTTTAGCTGCCATGGAGCCAAAATCAATTAACAGGCAATTTGTCTCTAAAGTGCAGAAGAGTCACTTTAAAAAGTCATATCTCTTATCAGGTAGTCTCAAGTGAGAGGCGAAGAAACATACGATCTGGATGAGAAGTGCCTAAAGCCCAGCTTGAACTTAGTCTGACCACCATAAGGGACAACAAAAAATGTTTCTATGAGTCCATCAACAGCAAAAGGAGGGCTAAGGAGAATACCTGCATCCTTTACTGGGTGGAGGGGGAAAACAGTGACTGAGGATGAGGATAAGACTGAGGTACTGAATGCCTTCTTTGCCTGTCTTTAATGGTAAGATCAACTCACTGAGTGCTCACCCTCTTGAGCCAAAAGGCAGGGATGGAGAGCAGAATCACAGAATCATCTGGTTGGAAGAGACCTTTAAGGTCATCAAGTCCAACCGTTCTCCCTGCACTGACAGGGTTCCTAAACCATGTCCCTCAGCACCACATCTACACGCCTTTTAAACACTTCCAGGGAAGAGGACTCCACCACCTCCCTGGCCAATGCTTAATGACCCTTTGTGTAAAGAAATTTTTCCTGATATCCAACCTAAATTTCCCTTGATGCAACTTAAGGCCGTTTCCTCTTATCCTGTCATTTGTAACATGGGAGAAGAGACTGACCCCCACCTCTGCTACAACCTCCTTTCAGGTAGTTGTAGAGAGCACTAAGGTCTCCCCTGAACCTCCTCTTCTCCAGACTAAACAATCCCAGTTCCCTCAGCCGCTCCTCATAAGACAAGTTCTCTAAACCCTTCACTAGTTTCGTTGCCCTTCTCGGAACCCACTCCAGCACCTCAGTGTCCTTCTTGAAGTGAGGGGCCCCATAATCCAAGAGGAAACAGTAAGCGAACTACTGCACCACTGAGAAGTGCACAAGTCTATGAGGCCTGATGGGATTCATTCCATGGATTCCATCTATGGAATTCTGAGAGAGCTGGTGGAAGTGCTCACCAAGCCACTTTCCTTTATTTACCAGCAGTCCTGGCTAACCGGGGAGGTACCAATCGACTGGAGGTTAGCCAACGTGACACCTATCTACAAAAGGGCCTGGAAGGAGGACCCAGGGAACTACAGGCCTGTCAGTCTGACCTCGGTGCCAGGGAAAGTCATGGAGCAGATCATCCTGAGTGCCATCACGCGACAGGTACAAGACTGCCAGGTGATCAGGCCCAGTCAGCATGGGTTTAGGAAAGGCAGGTCCTGTTTGACCAACCTGATCTCCTATGACAAGGTGACCCGTTTAGTAGATGAGGGAAGAGCTGTGGATGTTTTTTACCTGGACTTTAATAAGGCATTTGACGCTGTTTCTCACAGCATTCTCCTGCAGAAACTGGCTGCCTATGGCCTGGATGTGTGTACTCTCTGCTGGACAAAAAACTAGCTGGATGGCTGGGACCCGAGAGTGGTGGTGAATGGAGTTCAATCCAGTTGGTGGCCGGTCACAAGTGGTGTTCCCCAGGGTTCAGCATTAGGGCCTGTCCTCTTCAACATCTTTATCAATGATCTGGATGAGGGGATCGAGTGCACCCTCAGTCAGTTTGCAGGTGACACCAAGTTGGGTGGGTGTGTCGATCTGCTTGAAGGTCAGGAGGCTCCACAGAGGGATCTGGACAGTCTGCATCAATGGGACGAGGCCAATACTATGAAGTTCAATAAGGTCAAGTGCCGGGTCCTGCACTTGGGCCACAACAACCCCCTGCAACGCTACAGGCTTGGGAAAGAGTGGCTGGAAAGCTGCCTGGCAGAAGGGGACCTGGGGGTGTTGGTTGACAGCCGACTGGCTATGAGCCAGCAGCGTGCCCAGGTGGCCAAGAAGGCCAATGGCATCCTGGCTTGTATCAGCAATGGTGTGGCCAGCAGGAGCAGGGAAGTGATGATTGTCCCCCTGTGGTCGGCACTGGTGAGGCCACACCTCGAATACTGTGTCCAGTTTTGGGCCCCTCAGTTCAAGAAGGACATTGAGGTGCTGGAGTGTGTCCAGAGAAGGGCAATGAAGCTGGTGAAGGGTCTAGAGAACTTATCTTACGAGGAGCGGCTGAGGGAACTGGGGCTGTTTAGCCTGGAGAAGAGAAGGCTCAGGGGAGACCTTATTGCTCTCCACAACTACCTGAAAGGAGGTTGTAGTGAGGTGGGGGTTGGTCTCTTCTCCCATGTGACAAATGACAGGACTAGAGAAAACGGCCTCAAGTTGCGCCAGGGGAGGTTTAGGTTGGATATTATGAAGAATTTTGTCGCCAAAAGGGTTGTGAGGCATTGGAACAGTCTGCCCAGGTTGGTGGTGGAGTCCCCATCCCTGGAAGCGTTTAAAAGACATGTAGATGTGGCGCTGAGGGACATGGTTTAGGAACCCTGTCAGTGCAGGGAGAACGGTTGGACTTGATGATCTTAAAGGTCTCTTCCAAACAGGTGATTCTGTGTGGTTCTGTCTAACCTTAGATACAGAGTCCTGTGAAGGTATGTGCTGATGCCTTTAGCTCAAACAATGGCCTGCCTGAGAACAGAAATTGGATTTGTCTTTCATCTTTAGCCTGAAAACATTGCTTCTAGAACTGAAGCATGATGTCTGCAAGACGTGGGTGTGCTGCAGGCTCTTGCCTGTGTGGCACAGACTGTTCAGCACTGACCGCGCTTCAAGTAACATATCCACACAGCTTGTAATGTACGGGGGGGTGTTTGTGTATTTTCTTCAAATGTGAACCATAATGTATGCATTCAGGGCCTGAAAGCCTCTATATGAGTGTGTCTGATGAGTTACGTATTTGTAGGTATGTGCTCTATATCTTGTGCCCCAAATGTGTGTTGATAGTGAAGTGTTCAGAAGCTAATGCTGTTTCATATGTCTGTTAAGTTTGGTCAATAACGCTGTTCAGCCTAGGGTTCATAGCAAATGTCTTTTGCTAGAGCAGTGAAGAAACATCCATCTTTATCCATTCTGAGTCTGTTGTATCAGAAAGGGGCTTTTGTGCATTGCAGGATCCTGTGAATCAGAAAGGTGGTGAGAAACCAAGATAGTAAAGCCAGGATCTGACAGCAGCAGCTGCAGCAGGAGAGATGTGTCAAATCTGGAATATGTTTGCAGTGAATGGTTTGGATCCAGCTGGGGAGCTTTAGGCAGGTTCTGCTGTGCTGTAGCACCATAGCACTGCAAAGCCTGCCAAAGAAGCAAGGTGAATTCAATCTGTGCTGAGCGCCCTACTGCTTAAACTTGGGTTAAATATGTTTTTATCACAGTGCAGGATTGCCAATTGCTTTGCCTGATGAGGAAATCTGCAGAGACAACTGATTAAGGAACAGCTCTGGCTTGGCAGCTGATTTCAGATCACCAGAACAAGCAGGCTACTGCAACAGAAAAACCCATAATCTTTACTGTTTTAACAGCATAAATCATTACAAATTATGACTTTCAATTTTCTCAGGACCTCCGGTAACTATAATATGTCTGTGCATGAGAGATACACACATACACCTTCTTCCTTCCTGAGGGACAGTATAGGGAGCAACTGCAAACTCTTCAGTGCAGATTGTCTCTCATACCGAGGCTTTAGATCAAAGTCCTATTTCTTCTAACCTTGGGTGTGACATTCTCCTTGTTCAGCTGGGTTCAAAGCTCTCAGTAGTGAGAAAACACCCTGCTGAAATGGCTGGTGATGAAGGTGTTTGTTTATGTTGCGTCCTACCTGCTAGAGTATCCTGGCATTCAGCTTAGGCCAGGAATAAATTAAACAAGCCTCTGGCATTTTGTCTTACTGGCTTGGCTTCATGATTAAAGTGCTGTGGGTTTCTTTGGGGTTTGGCTGTTTTTCTTCACACACCCAGCAAGTAATGAAATGAGCCAGTGAGACAGGTAGGCTTGGAGATGTTTCTGTACCAGAATTTACATCATTTCAGCCTGGCTCTGTGTTTGTCAAGCCTGTAGAGTGAGGATGTATAACGCTTATGTCATGCATATGCCCCAAAGAGTTTTACTGCCCCATATCTTACGGGCAAAGCTCATGCCATAATTGCAGTTTAATGATCATCCTGCTTTACGTCTCTAAAGTAGCTTCTGAATGATCCCAAATAAAATTTGTGAAGGCTTTAGGGAGCTTCACGAAAATTATGACTACTCTAGACAAACACCATGTTTGTATCTTGTTACAGAGCTAATGACAGGTTAATATTTCCAGTGTTAAGCCATAACACTTTCCTCATTCAGTTCAACTGTCTTCATATCCTCTATGAACTCCTCTGGAGTTGGAACACTCCAGATTTTTCTCTTTCTGCTTACATGCTTTCTGAATTCAGGACTTTTGCCTGGCCTCCTGATCAACTCGTTCAACCTTGTTGGCACAGGTTGTTGCTTAGCTGCTCACCTGCTGGAAGAATTTGTATTTTAACGGCCCACCAGATGGTGGCTGTAAGTACAGCATGCTTTGGCATAATCTTGATATAAACTTAGATTAAATGCTGAGCTCTACCAGAAGCCCTGCAGGGAGTACATGCATCACATCCCAGCACTGGACCTCTCTAAGCTTTACTTTTTGTTAAGAGCTGTAGACTTCTAGTAAATAGCAATTGTTGATTAGAGTTTGAATAGAAATGGAGGTTATTTCTGATGCTTTCTGCTCATGTTCCCTTTCTGTAGGGCGGTTGTGCCAGTCTAACTTCCCATGTGCTGGAGCTGCAGCATGCCCTTCTGTGGAGTCAGATGTGCTCTATAACGGGTACCCAGAGGAAGCAGGGGTTAGAGATAGGCTCTCACTGTGGAAACCACTGGTGCTGCTGATACCTCTCCGCCTGGGGCTCACAGAGATCAATGAAGCCTATATTGAAACACTAAAGGTAGGGTACCTGGAGCTGAATTCCCGGTGTTCCGATGCTTAAGGACCCTGTTGAGAATTAAGTCATTTCCAGAATTTGTTTTTGGGGGAAAAATATTTAGAAGAAACTGTCCTATTTGCAAAAGAAAAGGTTGTGTTTAGAGACAGTTCTTGTCAGAGGTCAGGATATGGGTTCTTGCAGGCTACAATCAGGAAAATGGGGCAGGGGGGGTTGGTGGGGCTTTTTTCCCCCTTTTTTTTTTTTTTTTTTTGAGGATCTTACTTCACAACTTAATCTCAGCCCCTTTTTGTGTTTAGATGGTACCAACCTGCTGTAGCATTTGTTCAGCAGAACTGTACTGTGCTTGGTGGCAACCTGAGCATTAATGAATGTGGTGTTGCATTCTCTCCCTGCAGCTCTGTTGCTGGAGCTTGTACTCCAGACTGAGGCTAGAAGCTGGCAGATGGTTGCAGGTTGGAATATCAGGAGGCTGTAGAATTTAGGGTGTGCAGAGTACATGCACAAGACAAGGTGCACATTGTCTTGCTGTCCTAATGCTAGCAAACTCTCAGATACACAGGTAAGAGAGCGCTGAATTCATGCAAGGCTACTTGACTTTAATGCAGTAAGTGGTGCCTGGATACTGCAGCTGGATAAGGAACTTAAACTGTTTCCTGAATGATCATTCCCTTCCAAGAGCACTGTTGCAACCTGATGACAGCCCCAGGGGATCTTGCCAGTGAATGCAGCAGAGCCAGGAGTTGCCTGGACTGAGTCCTGGAGAAGTGCTGCTTCTTCCGTTTGGTCCACTTTTGTGTTCCTGTCAGCAGTTAAAAATGTTTTTGAGCTGTTTCTGTGTTTTTTGAAGGGCCTGTGTTGCAGCCTTCAGCCTTCCTGATGGAGCTTCTCTCCAGAAATGGCTGCTAGAGTTGCTGACTTTCAGTGTCCCTGTCTTTCCCACTGCATTTTTGGATGTTTGCCTTTGTTGCCACCTGCTGTCTCACTGTCTGTCAGCTGTGTGTTTTCCGTATTGCTTTTCCAGCACTGCTTCATGATGCCCCAGTCCCTGGGAGTGATCGGAGGGAAACCAAACAGTGCTCACTACTTCATTGGCTATGTAGGTGAGTGCCCAGACTACTGCAAAGACTTTCCAAGCATCTCCCCCAGCTAAAAAATGCTTGTGGAGCAGTACAGCTCTCCTGGTTGGTCTGTGGTGCATGCTGCAAGGTGGTTCTTTCCTGCTGGAAGCATGGAAGCCTGCTGTGGACTGAACCACTTTCTGAGGACCAGAGGCATGTAGCTTTGAACAGTGGCTGTAATACGGGCTGTAAACTTCCACTGCATAACGCTAAATCCCGTCCGTAAAGAGGTATGCATAGAGACTTCTTCCTACGTTAAGAGCTGACCTCCCTTTAGGGGCTTGGCTGGATTTAACTGTCCTTTATTGGTCCCCTACATGAAACCCTACAAACGGTTGTCCTTTTACTCTTCTCCTTCCCTCTTATTTTCTCTCTCTGCCTGAGACCTCAGGGTAGTTGTGCTTTGGATTGCTGGGGCCTCCTTGACCTTACACAGGACCCTGGAAGGCATGTGCAGGAACAGTTTCCAAATAGTGCCTGTGCCTTGATCCCAGGATGTTGCTGTGGAGTGACTACCATGGTTCTGCTGGCAGCTGGCTCTTTGTCTGGATGAGAAGCATTTGGGAAAGTGGCTGAAACCAAGTTGCCGTTAGAACATGGGTTTCTCCGTGGGGTTACGAGAGCTGGCTCTGTCATCATTCTTCCTCTCTTTCTATCTCACCATTTGCTTCTCGGAAGACCAGCTTCTGGCATGGTTCTTCTTGTTGATGTCTCCTTGCCTGTCTGTCCAGGTGAGGAACTCATTTACCTGGATCCCCACACTACGCAGCCTGCAGTGGAGCCCAATGACAGCGGCTGTCTCCCTGATGAAAGCTTCCACTGCCAGCACCCTCCCTGCAGAATGAGCATTGCCGAGCTCGACCCCTCCATTGCAGTGGTGCGTTCCTGCTGCTTGTTTCCGATGACCTGAAGGAGAAGTGTTGTGATCCCTCTGTTTCACAGCTGTCCATTTTCCCAGGGAGCTGGCAAAGGCAATGGTGATGGGTTGGGTACTCTACAGGTATGCCGTACTCTGGGCAAGTGCTGCCTTGGGTTTCAGTAATGTTGATAAAGAAGCTCCTTGTGCAGGAAGCAGTTTGCTACAAGGAAGTCCCCCTTGCATGGCAGTGAAATGCCATTCTTCGTGGGACAGTATCCTTCTCTTAGGTATAGTTTGGACTTTGATTCCTGCCTTTTGATGGGCACATCTGAATCCATATTATGATTCATTGTGACTTGATTTCTGTTGAACCTGAAATGCCGGCCCTTTGTTTCCATGTGCGTTGTTTCTGCCCAGTTTTTCTTCTGCAGTAGAGCAGACCATTACATTAATGATTCCAGCACTTGGATCATCATGGCTTGGCTTCGCGGACGAAGATTTGGGAAGGGCTTTGCCCACGCTTATTGCAAGCGCGTTGATGGCTGAAAAGGCCACAGCGAAGTCCTCAGGTCGTAGGTTTGGTTAGAGTATCCTTCTCTTAGATGGATGGCCTTACAGGGCTAAACGAGCTCCATCTGCCCGGGTTTGGAGTTAGAGTTGTCCTTCTCCTAGGATGGTTGCCCGAAGGCTAGTGAGCCCATCCTGCCCGTGGACACACTTTGTCTGACCCTTCAGTTGAGACCTGTCAGGCTTGGGAGACCCTACCGGAGGCATATGCCACCACCAGCATAGCTCTCAACTTCGCAAGGGCACGCAAGCTCTTTCCCCACGGCAAGGGGGTGCCCATGAAAGAGCAGCACTTGGATAGTCTGATCACATCAAGCATATGGGGAATGTTCAGTTTAAGGGGGCAATGTAAGCCACAGTTTAAAAGCAAGGCAGTTGGTGTTGTAAGTGCTTGCAGTCCTGGTCCTGTGGCTTGGTGTTAAAAGATTGAAATGATCGATCTACAATATATAAAGAGAATTTTTTTTTTCAGGGCTTTTTCTGCCACACTGAGGAGGACTTTAATGATTGGTGCCAGCAAATCAAAAAGGTTTGTATTTGTATCACTGGGAAAGGATTATCGGGTATTGCCTTGTTTCCAAACCATGTTCTCTGCAGCATGATTCCATTTTAAAGCATACAAAAATAGTTTATTAAACTACCCAAAAGAGCAAAGCTCTGAAATTCTGTTGATGATGCAAGTCAAAGATTTGAGAAGTGTTTTTTCAGCTGCAGTGAAGTCCCAACAGATTGTTATTACTCCTTAAAGACCCAGAGCACAGTGAGTACAGAGTTTTTGGTTCTCATGGCTCTACTCTTGCTCCACAGTTGTCCCTGGTAAGAGGAGCGCTGCCAATGTTCGAACTGGTCGAACGCCAGCCATCACATTTCTCCAATCCCGACGTCCTGAAACTTACACCAGGTGAGGCCATACAGTGAGATAGAGCCAAGGGTATGCTGGTTCCTTTGGTTTTCTGGAAATTGTGTGGAATTGAATGGTGACTTCTAGTATGTTCCTCTTCTGCCTGGAGTTTGATCTGGAGCTCTTAGGTCAATTGATCTAGTTCTTTGGCTTTCAACTAGTGGTTCACAGATCCCACAGTGTCTCAGGATGATTTTTAGAATGAGTCCATGAATGGTGATGGTGACTGAGGGCAAGAAAGAATATCAAGTTTATAGGCTATTACAGGAATGTGAATCTATGATTTGTAAAGGGATGCTTGGAGGAATCAAAAGGATCCATTGGAAAGGCCGAAAACTGAGTTTCTGGGTGATTAAAATGGTCGAAGACAGCGCTGGTCGAATTTAGTTCCAGTGTGGGGCATTTGTTCCCTATGCATGTACCACTAGCAATGCAAAAAGGAACAGGTGTTAGGCAGTATCTTGGCTTTCAGGGTCTGCTTATTATGTTAATAATGAGCACAGACTTGCAGGAGATAAAGAGCCATTGACAGCTTCTGCCAAAAGAAGTGAGTATGCATGGACAAACCCACCCTGTCACCAGGCATTGGACTGTGTCCTGTCACTTGCATCCTGCACCCTGTGCTTCTTTGCTGTCTCGCTCTTTCTCCTTAGCATGAACTTTCAAAGACTTTGTTTTTTTCTGTAAGAATGCTTGATTCCCTTAAACTGTCAATTGATCCTTGTCTGTATTAAATTGTCCCTAATTGCTGCCCTTCTTACTCTTAAAAATGGTTTTGTAAGGGGCTATTTGTCCTTCTCCCTAGCTTGAAGAGCCACTCTCATCTGCTATGGCCATTCTGTGTCTCTTACAGTCCTACCCCTCATGAGAAGGAGTAATTGTACTTTCATGACTGTCCAGCCCCTGGTCCTTATTTCACCAGCCGGTTGGGTTCTCTGCTGCATTACTTAAGTGAAAGGAGCTGTTCCTCTGAGGAGCACCTGTGGAAGTTGTGCTGCCAGCACTCATGGGCACTGCAGTTTGATCAAAAACAGTGACACTAGGCATTTGTGCACTCTCCTGTGGGATGAAAGCTTGTCTCAAAGTATTCAAGGGAGGTCTGCAGCTTTGCACTTCTCTGTCCCCAGCCATCAGTTATTGCAGTTAAGCTTTTGGCTGGCTCTTCTGCCAAGTCCATTGAGTGCTTTCTTGAAACCTGAGTTAATATAGGTTTCTCCTTTACTTCCCCAGTGTGCCCATGTGTTCTCACCTGAATTTCCCCTATGGTAAAGTTACTTCCCCTTTAGTTATGTGCTCTTTCCTCACCACAGAGTTGGAAGGATGGACAGAAGGGATCAAGTACTTTACCTTTCCTCACAAAATGGACTGTCCTAATTGCTTTTGGGAGAGTGCATGTTGTGTAATTACTTTCTCCAGTAGCTGGATCAAAGACAACTATAGCAGAAAACAGGTCTCCTATACAGGGGGCAAAAAGTATTTTCCCATACCACTGAACTGGGATGGAAATCTTCATGGATGTTAGTCCCAACCTGGTCACTTTCTTCTATTTTGAGCCTCTTGAGGCAGAATGGTCTTCTGTTAATACAGAGGTGTGCACAGGAAGGGTGTACAAAACAGACACAGCACAGAGTTGCACTGTACCAGGGCTGTATTTGGGATCTGTGAAAAGTGGTGCATCATATAATTCTCTCCAGTGCATTTGCCATGCTACTGACATGTTCTCATCCGTCCTCTGAGCCTTCATTCAGGTATGTCACTGAGTCTCTTGAAACTTGTGGGCACTTGACATTCAAATTCTGCTGCCCTCCAGCTGCTGGACTCACTGATGCTGAGCAGTCAGTGTGTCCCATGGAGGTGGTGCTTTCTTTTTCTCTTGCAGACTCCTCTGATGCTGACAGATTGGAAAGGTTCTTTGACTCAGAAGATGAAGACTTTGAAATCCTATCCCTTTGAAAACAAATAGGAAACTGACTGCAAATTTGTGTTATGTGTGGGGAGAAAGGGGGGAGGGAAGCTCCTTCGAGAGCCCGGGGCTACCGGTTTTCATAGGCGCTTGCTGCCATCCCCGCCTCTTGTCCATCCTGGCATTCTGTGCAGCCTCTGAGTGGAGCGCGCATTGTCTGCATTGGGATGAAGAACCAAGTGGGTGTTAACAGCCTTACTGTCTGGAGTTGGAATTTCTCAGCAGAAAACGGACGGTCGAAGTGGATGCAGTAGTGCTTAGGAGTTCAAAACCTATCTGTTACATCAGCAAGTCAGCTGGCTTTCTGGGGAAGGCATAGAAATCATTAGAGCGCTAAACCCTTACATGGGGACTCCCCTCTGAAGCTTAAATAGAGCCACCCATCATTTAGCAGGTGAAATGTACAGTTAATTCCTTTAGCAGCTTCTCTTCTCACTGGCCAACTTGGTCTGCACCTCACAATGTAACTGAACAGCAGATGTGTCCCAACAGAACAGCTGTGAAGCCCTTGGAGTGCAGTGGCCGGGCTTCCTACAGTGCAACTCCTGTTCATGCTTTGCAGTACACAGTGCTTCCTCGCAGGTGTAGTACCCTTCTGCTCATCCCCGTGAAAAGGAAGTTGAGGGAACTTCAGGTGACTGGTAATTCAATAAGCAGAAGGCTGTCTGGGGAAGTGTGGAGCAGACCCATGCTGCTGGGGAGGAACATCTCAAACTCAGGTTAAATAAAGGAAGGAGAATAGAAGATGTGCACATTCTTGTTTGGTGAGTCAATAAAGCATTGTGCTTCTACAATGGATTAATCTCTACAGCAAGTATCTTCAGGAAAGCTGCTTCAATCAGAGAATTGGATTCCATAGTCCTGGGGGAAAAAAAAAATCCACAGCTGGGAGAGGCGAAACAGGATAACTGAGATCTGCCAGTCGTGTGCTTGCTTGTGCCTGTGCCCCAGTCTGCTGGTATGGAGTCCAGGGAATTAATGCTGTCAGTACCAAAAATGTGAGCTGTAAAATTCCTCTAGAGGTCCTCGGTGAATTGTCCAGCAGTTGCTCCAAGTCCTCCTGTTAGATGTTCCTTTTTCAAATCAGATGAGATGCCTGAAGATTGCATAGGCTTCCTAGCTACGTTGGCACCTTTCCTTTAGTTTTCTGCCAGCTCCCCCTCCCTGCAGAGTATGTACAAAGGTAATGTAGGAGCTAACCCGGAGAAACCCATCTCAATTAATCATCCCAAAGAGGGCAGTAAAGACAGAATGCCTTGAGAAGGTCCAAATATACTGGAAATTTTAGCTGCTTTAAGATGATAGCTCTGCCTGGGGCCCTTCTCTGTACAGAATTCAGAGAAAAGTAAACCAGAGAAGAGCTGTTCTAATGCAAACTGCAACAGAAGTTGCTGAAGTAGTTTCCTTAATGCATGCTGCAGACTGCAGACTTGTTTACAAGGCTTTGTTTTGTACATTTAGGGTTGGAACCTGTCAGTTGATGCCTTTGTGCCCAAGGGTGGTGATAGCTGCCTAGAAATGACCTGTTCCCCCTGTGACTGACCTACTGATGCTCTAACTGTCCCTATGCTATCCAAAAGCAGAGGTTTGAACTGGGAACCACAATGTTTCTGTCACTAAATTATTATTTGCTGCTTTCTGCCTGCTTCTCCTCTTCTCTCTTGTAGTTAGGGGAAGACACAGCAGCGGAAGTGGGGCTGTGCTCCATTCATCTGCTTTCAATTTGTATCTGAATAAACAGATCTAAAATCTTTGTCCTCATGTTCTTACATATGATTTGAAGGTGGTGGTGGTGGTGGGTGGTATCTAGTCACCCTGCAGAGCGGTTGGGAATGCTATCAAAATGATTGCTGTTTTTACCATTAGGGCAGTGAAGGCAGATGGGAGCAAACACTGAAATATGTGCAACAGTGACTTTACCTTCCTTTTGGCTGCTGACTGGCTGGCTGCTTCATGCTTCTGCTCCAGAGGGCAAGCACCTGCAGCATGCTGGCAGAAGAGGAAAAAACACTTCTGTAGCAATTCTGCTACTTGAATTTTAAGGATGTCTTTGCTTCTGAAAGAGCATAAGCCCTTCCAAGACAGGACATGCTTTTTTGCGAATCTCTGCCATGTGTGTTTTTGAGGTAGAGGGGAAAGAGCCAAGCAGAAGCTCAAAAGTTTTTGCATTGGTAGGTGGAAAGTGAAACTTACTTCCTCTAAGATGGTATGCCTGCTGTTGAGCCATTTAACTGGTAGCTTTTCAAAGCATCAGTTGCCAGCTAGCCTTTTGAACAGCAAATGTTACAGAAGCGTTATCAATATAATAAACATTTTTCCTGATTTGCCATGCAACTGCAGGACACAGTGCTTGAATCAGAAGGCTGTACCCTCTGTTGCTGGGGACAGGTCCTTTTTGTTTAGAGCCAGTCACTCAGGATGCATCACCCTCTTGATTTGTACACAAGAGTTACTGCTTATTTAATGTTCATGCTTTTATGGTTAAGGACAGCTCAGCCAGACAAGATTCTGAGTGTTAATTCAACCCCAATAACAGAGCTAAAGCTCAGCTTTTGTAGATCTTTCGCAGGTATTTCTGGCTTTTTAGTCAGGAGCCTAAAGCTAATATGAATGAAATGACTTCTCTATGTGTCATCTTCTTCCAGTGTTGCTGGAAGGGCCAGATTCAGCATTACGGATTCTCACTTCCTTCATGAGGAATGTTTCTGCTACCAAGTGCTCTGCAGCTGTTGGGTGAAGGCAGCAGCTTTTTCCATTTGGGCTGACTGTTGTTTTAAACATTTATCTTTCTCTCCCTGATAGTGGATCAGTTCAATCTGCCCCTATCACTGAGTTAGAGCAGGATTTAGTCTCTGTATTGGCCAGCTTGGAGATCAGTCCAGTCCACACTGTCAGAAGGCAAGTTAACCGTCCAGCAGATAGAGATGCTAACTCTCTTGGTCATCCCCATATCTCAGTGCACCTTGGAAATGATTTGAGTTTAACATTCCTGTTTATTATAGTCTGCTGGTCATTACCGATGACTTGGATGAACTCACAGCTGCTCTGGTTGACAGCCTGTGCTGGGCTGTTGCTGTAGGAGTCACAGGTTATTATTCCTCTCATCTTGGCTACAGCAGTAACTTGACCAGTCTATAATATTTCATGTGCCACTCACATTTCAAACTGGCCTTGCTATGCGCTAATCTATTTCAGACTCTTACCTGCTCATAGCAGTTTTGGTATTGTTCTCACTGAACAGCTGTGGAGCAGACTTGAATTCATCTCCATTTCACAGCTCTAGCAAACCACTCTCCCTTGATTTAGTGCCTGAATCACACCACCTTCACCTCCCATAAACCCCTCTAGAAGATAAATGATCATACTGAAAAAATAAATGTTTAATAATTTATTAGCAAGTCCTCTACAAACTGATTTCAGCACAGGATTTGCATTTACTGGAGGAGCAGAAGAATCAGAAACATGCCAGTTCCCCCAAACTGAGAAGGCTGCTGCCTGCCCATTGCTGCTGTCCAGGGACAGACCTGGGCTACAGGGCTTGGGGCTAGAACAAGAGCTTCTGCTTGAGGTAGGGAGGGTTTTTACAAAGAATATGTAACAAACTTATTATTGTAACAAGTTCATTTATAAAATACAGAAGGGACTATGCAGGATGGAGAGGAGGAGCAGATAAAATGACCAAGACATCAGCGCTGTGCTCGACCCAGAAGAATACATGGGATTGAAGCTGTAGTTGCTGAAACATGATGTAGGGGAGTCATACGAGCAAGGAACATCCAAGAGCTGAGTTTTCCCTTAGGTCTAAAGGAACCTGTATAAAGTTTTATTTCCAGAGTTCTCCCAAAGGTCTATTCTGAACCTCCTGCATGGTTTCCTCTGCAATGGACTTGATTTCTCTGTGCAAGTCTTCTATGCTCTTTGAAGCATCAATTGTCTGTTTCCAAGACAAAAAAAACAGAAACATGTTCCTGAATGACCACCACCAAATGAGAAAAACTCACCTTGCTGTTTTATCTGCTCCCCCCGTTACTCAAAGTTGTTACTATTCATGAGCAGTGAAATGAGCTAATTACACCTCTTCTGCACAATTTCTGGAGTGGAATTGGAAAAATCTATTTTATTTAGGAATAGACATTTAAGAAGTAGATGGGTGGCTGGATGAAGGGAAACAGAAGAAACTGCTGCTGCATGTTGTTTGCTGACAGTCTTTGGGGCATGTGACATAAAGGCAGGTAAACATTCTTCATTCTGTAGTCCCCCTAAAACATCCATGTATTGAGCCTTCGGTGGTTCTTCAAAATAAACTCCAACCATAATAGCAGGAACCTCTAAAAGTGCATCATGTGATGTTCATTTCAGATTTGCGGGTCGGGGTTTTTAAATGCTGCAAGTTGAGGTCAGTAAAGGTGGTAAAGCTATAGTGTGCTGATGTTCCTCAGGCTGATGTTTAAAGAGTAACGGCATCACTCCCATGTGGTTGAGGGAGTAACCAAGGTGAAGAAAGGATTTGGTGAAAAGATGTAGAGGTGCCGATTTCTTACAGTGACGTATGCAACACTGGCCCATGCAGCAGTTGCTGAGAAAGGCAGGCTGTGAGGCTATGCTACAGATGACATGATGAAATGGTAACCTTTTCATTACAGCACAGCCAGCACCCCACCTGTGTGTTCACACAACCCTCTCCAGCAGTTTGCTGATGTCAATTTATTTGTGTAAATGATGGTACTAAGCTGTGTTTCATGCCTTGGACTAAATGGTTCTTTGTCAATATTTGATGTCATTCTATCTGATACTGAGGGGTAAAGAGACAGGAATGCTAACGGCTTTAATGTGTACTGAAACTGGATTTCTGTGCTCATTTCAGAAACACCCCTTCATCATTATTCTAATATTTATCTGTTTGATAGTTGTACACTTCGGGATGTTTTAAATGGATGTGTTGCTTTAAGTGAAAACTCCTTTCAAGCACTAAGAAATAACAGAAGACAGGTAATAAAAGAAAAGTGGTCCACTGCTGGAATCTCTGAAAAAATCAGAGTTTACAGACTACACGAGTTGCATATTGTCCCATGTGACAGCATGCTTATTTTTGTTAAATTAATTTGGGGTTGTGCTATGGTCTCTCTTTTTCTGTCAGCTTATTTTTCCAGTCATTGTGATACAAAGGGAACATAATTTCCTAGCATAACATTTACTGGAATAAAAGTCCTAGTTTGGTGATTGTTGTACATTTAGGTCCTTCAGGTTCTAATAGCACACAAGGACTCTTTCATGTTAGACAATCATGTTTACCTGAAACAGGCTGTGAGGAATTACTTTTACCTTGCACAGTCTGCTCATTTGTGAAATCTGTGTACATCTCCAGCTCCTGGTGACTAGTAACTTATCCATAACATGCTTTCTCCCATGTCTGGATGAAAGCTACAGAATGAACAGAAGGTGCTGCCCGCATCTCATGTTCAAGCATTGACAGCATGATGGAGATGGTAAAAAGAACATCCCCACTAGAAAACCTCAGCCTAGATGATCCACCCAAAGCATTACTGGGGAATGCTTCCTCTTCTCGGATAAGGCTGCTGACTGTGTAATCCTCTGCAAACAGCTCCAAGGAATGAACAAGAAAGAAAAGCAATGCAGCAGTGTGGAACAAAAAAGATCATGTATTTGGAGACTTCTGGTAGCATTAAGACAGTGAATGCTGCTTGAAACTGGCCCTGTGAGGAGGGTGATCATCAGTATTGTGTCTACAAGCTGCAGGAGGGATTCCAGAGTCCTTGGCAGATGCTACAGGATGCCAAGGAAACAGGCAGGGAAGAGCATGGGTGTATTCCACTGCTTTTTACCAGGTTTGTCAGTTTGTCTGTAAGAAAGAGAATGATTTCCACAAAGCTCTTTTGGAAAACAAATCAAACAATCAAAAATCTTGAGCCCACCTCATCAGGGCCCTATAGGTTATCATGGAACAGGGAAGTGCCCTCTCTGCTGCAGACGAGAGTGCCTTTGGCAACACGTGCCCCTGACCAGAAGCAGGAAGGGGGAACACAGGGATGCAATGGGCACAATTTGAGAGCTCTAATGAGAGAACCCCACCCTGGTCCTTGACAGCCCTGTTGGGGTTATTTCCTCACCTTCCAGTTTAATGTTTTGTCCTTCATCAGATGATAGAAGGACTGTAGAACTTTCTCTTGGAAGGAGCTGTTCTCATAACGTTCACTTCCAAAGTTCCCTCGTTCCGCTGCTTCTTCTGGGCTTAACTGAAGAAACAGAATCAGATCTGGCTTTGGGAGTCCAACGTCAGGCTGTTTGCACCAGTCCAAACAGAAGTTCTGTTCCAAACAAAGAAACCAAGTTTGAGGTGAAAGAAAGGAATGCAAAGAAAGGAAAGAAGCATGTTAGCTGGAGAGTGGCATGGAAAAGGAACAGCCAGCAAAGTGAGGAGATGCCAACCAAAACACTAAGTGCAGGCTCCAAACTGAAAAGATGATATTCCAGTTTATCATGTTGGAATTCAGTCCTGGTAATTTTGGGGGGCCAGGTTTTGCTAGGTGCTGTGCACCTCTCATGCTCTTTAAGTCAGACAGAGCTAAAGATTTTACCACCTCTTTTGCAGAGCCCACCTGAGCTAAATACTAAGTCACATTTTGAGTTTCTATACAGCTGTTAGCAGTCCAAAACTTGTGACTGGTCCAAAAGAAAGCTGCTCCCAAATATAAACACCATGCAGCTTTAGTGTGGATCTTTCTGAGCCCATGGAGACTCCTTTTCAAATACCCACCCTACACAGCAATTTCAGCCCAGACACACGAGACAAAGCCTTACAATTTTCAGATCTTGTTGACACATTTGAAGACTTCCATCAGGGCACATGAATCCCCAATGTTGTGGAGAGACCACTGAGACTTTTCCACTTACTGTTCATCCACATGGGCACCAGCAATACTATCAGAGTGATCTTAAATGTAGCAAGACTGACTGCAGGGCTCTGGAGGTGAGGGTGCAGGGCATGGGGGCCCAGGATCTCCTCAATCCAACCAGGAAGCAGGGGAAGGCTTGGGTAGGAATGAATGTAGCATGACTCTCAGTTGCACAGCTGGTGTTGTAGGCAGGGCTTCAGCTTCTATGACTACAGGACACTCTTTGAAGATCGATGGCTACTGAGCAGGAACAGGATACATCTGATGAAGTGGGACAGAGTGTCTATGCAAACAGGCTTGGCTAAGCTTGTGAAGAGAGTTTTAAACCAGGTACATCAGGGGAAGGTTTGCAATCTGTAGAGAACTGAAGGTGGGAGGCTAGAGCTGCTTTCCCAAATACAGAGAAGGGCAGGGGCTGCTGTAGGTCTCACTCACCTCTTTGGCACTTGTGAAGGCCACTCCAGAAAAGGCGTATCTGTCAACCACAAGTGTGATCCCTTGATGTAGCTTCTCTTTCATCAATGGTCTGAAAACCATGTGGGAGAAAAAAAAAAAGTTACACTCCTTTATAGCAATACAAATGAAAGGAGTTCATCTAAGACAGCTCATGAAGCCAGTGCCTCTCTGTTAACATACATTCATCACTAACAAAGATCGTTAGCACTGTCAGGGTTATCCGTGATGCTGATCATGGATAAACAGCTATTTGTATTCTGTCCTCTAACAAACATTAAGCAAATATCCTTTAAAGACACCCAAGTTCTGGGTGCCCCAGTGCCAGGCACTGCTCTAGGAGCTCCATGGTTTACAGGCAAGATCACAGATGAACTATATTCAGACAGGAATATCTTGGTCCTCTTCTCTTTTGAAGTGATGCAGTAGATGTGTGATACACTCTACCTCGGTCAGAGAGAAGTGACCTTGATTCATGACAATGACATTTCTTATTACAGATCACTCATCTGCCTTATGCTTTCCCAGTTGGCTTGGCACTGCTACTACAGCAGAATCAGCAAAGCTTTTTTTTTTTTTTTTAATTAAAACATTTAAATTAAAACATAGTTTTCCAGGCAAAAACAACACCGACAAAAACAAAAAGCCGACACCAATTTCCCTAGCTCCACACACAAAGACTCAGGGGCCAAAGGCAAGGCCAGCCACTTATGGCCAAATGCAGCCTTTGGCTAGAGGGGAAGTCTGGACACAATTCCTTAACCATTCTGTCACTCACAAGGACCTCCTTGCAAAGCAAGATCTCTTCATTCAGGAAAGAAAGTAAATTCACAGTCCAGCCTGGTACAGTCTCAGCTCCCCAATTCTTGAATCCTGTACGGCACAGGGATTGGACATACCACAGCTAATGATTTCAAAAAGCCAAACTGTGGGATTTGATCTATAATTAAATCCAAAGCTGTAAGAGTGCTCCAGGCATTGCTTCCAGCCACATTTCCCTTGCTGAAGAGAATTGTACTCTCATACCTCCTGCCCACTGCAAGCTAAAACCCTGGGAGGATTCAACGCCATCAGTTTTTCTTTTACAACTTAACAAACATTATCTTTACACGTGTTCCCAGCGGTTAGCAGAGAAGAGCAGGTGAACAGTGTGGTCCTCCAGGTTCTTCTCCTTCACCAGATAGGAGCTGATCAGCTGCCCGATCTCCGTTGTTCTCTCTGTAGGAAAGAGGGAACAAATGCTGCCCCAAGCTGCTCTTGCCAAAGCGATGTCCATCTGTCCTGTGGGGCGTGTCAGTCTGGGGGTCTGTCTGTCTCTCATGTATGGGAGATCTATCTGTCACGGGTGGGGCAAGCGCAGTCCGTCCAGTGGTGGCGGTATGTCACGGGTGGGAGAAAGGCGGTCCATCCGGGGATGGGGGTCTACCCGCCTGTCACGAGTTGGGAAGAGGTCGGTCTGTCCGAGGCCAGGGGTCACTGTGTCACGGTGGGAAAGAGATCAGGGCCGGAGTGTACCACGAGAGCTCTCGGATGGCGCCCCCAAGCCCCTCCCAGGGGGAACCCGAGCGCCGCGGCCCGGCCTAGCAGGACTCCCTCCCTCCCGTTCCCTCCAGGGGTCGGCAGGCCCCGTACCCGGGAAGCGGAGGAGGTCGGCGCGGTGGCCGGCGGCTCGTAGGGCCTCCACCAGCCGGCGGCCCTGCGTGCTCTTCCCAGCGCGGTCCACTCCCTCCAGCACGATCAGCGCCCCACGCCGGCCCGCCATAGCGCGCGCGCACCACCCTTCCGCTGCAGCTCGGCCAATCGCGGCGAGCGCCTCGCGGCCGCTCTCGGCGGCAAAAGGGCACAGAGGAGCCGAGCTCCACCGGGGAGCGGCGAAGCGAAGAGGGAGGCACCGCCCCCGCCCGCCCTGCCCCTCATGAATATGCAGCAGGAAAGTCCCCGACGACCAATGGGCGCCGGGCGTACTATGAATATGGGATGAGGCCGGGGCCGCGGCCCTTGTCATGCGGGCCCAGCAGGCGGCGGGAAGCGGCAGCGGCGGCGGGGCGCGGGCCGCAAGATGGCGACCGCCATGTACCTGGAGCACTACCTGGACAGTGAGCGCGGGGCGCGGCTCGAGCGGGGGAGTGGGGAGCGGCAGAGAGGGGGGCGCGGCAGCGGCCGGGACGGCGGCGGTGGCGGCAGCACGGCAATTAGAACTGCGCCACGGGCTGGCTGGGGGGGCGGTGCCGCGCCGTGTCATCAGTCGCCGCCGCGTGGCGTCATCGTTAAGTGCCGGGGAGCGGCACTGCGAGGCCACGGCGGGCTGCGCGGATCCTGCCTGCCCCCCGATCTGTCACACAGGGCCCCCCCCATGCATGGCGGTGGTAGCGGCCGGCCGGCCGGCCAAGTTGCGGAGGTCTTGGAGCTCTGCGCTCCCGGCAGGCGGCTCCGGCCTTCACGGCGCGGGTTGCGGCGCCGGTCGGTTCCTGTCACGCCGTGCGCCGCCGGCTCGCTAATCAACAGCGGGAGTAACGCGGTGCTGGATAAGTGTCAGTCCCACGAAGGCCGGGTGCGTGTACTTAAGCTTTCCTGATGTAAATGGACAATTCACGGTACGTAAAACGAAGCGTTCCTTTGAGTGCGGGCCTCCTGGTGCCCAGGATTCGTTCCTGGAGCCACTCCAATCAAGAACAGGGACCACACGCTGCTTTCGGGTCTCTCCGCGGGTGTATGTTTAGCATAGCTGTGGGTAATCCGTATGCTGACCCAGTAAGACCGTGGAGCTTCTGCCTCTGCTGAGCTGGTTTGGTGTTATGTGCCAAAGGAGGGGTGGTTGCTATGAGGAGAACAGGTTGTAGTATTTCTTGGACTTTATGTTCCAGGTATTGAAAACCTGCCTTGTGAGCTGCAAAGGAACTTCCAGCTGATGCGGGAGTTGGATCAGAGAACAGAAGGTGTGTTCAGGTATTTCAGTCAGTGAAGTCTGATAGCCTTGACCTGCAGGACAGGAGGAGCCCTGTGGAGCCTTGGCTTTAGAGGACATGTCTCCCCTTTACTGCTTTTCCTTTTCTTGACTGAAGTGCTGTGCAGTGTTTGTCTCTTCTGTGAGGGCTACAGCTCACAGGACTGGATCTTTATTCAGCAGTTTCGTGTTAATTTGTAGCTGTGTGATCACTGTACCAGTGGCCCCTTGGATGGCCTTACTTGCATGTATTTCCACATCTATTTAGTCATAGATTGCTGTGTGTCTTGCAAGGCAAATTTTTTCCTTTTTTGAGGTTTGTGGTGTTATCTGGTTGCACATTAATGATTTTTCATTTTAACCATTAGAACGATAAATGGTTATGCAGCAAATATAATGTTCTGTGTATGGAAAGAGAGGTTGAAGTTTGTGAACCCATGGGTTCAGTTTCTGATCTTAACTGTGAGCCCTCCTCTGAATCAACTGTGAAACACTTGAGAAATCAGAATCACAGTACAAGCGTTGAAGAGTGAATACCTTTTAACTTAATTTTTAAAAAGTCCAAAAACTGTCAGGAGGGGTCTTCTAAATACTATAAAGAGGTAGAGAAAAAAAAAACCACTTGCTTTGGCAGACAGCTTTCTCAAGTGTGTATACTTTGCTTTTCAGATAAGAAAGCAGAAATTGACAGGCTTGCAGCAGAATACATTGAATCAGTGAAGAACATGTTACCTGAGGAGCGAGTGGAACACCTGAAGAAAATTCAGAGTGCCTACAGCAAATGTAAAGAGTACAGTGATGATAAAGTCCAGCTGGCCATGCAGACATACGAGATGGTGAGGATCACAACCAGTGAGACTTTTGCAAAAATGGTCGTACTTTGGAATGGGGCTGCTGGTGGACATGGAAGACACTTCCACAGCATCCATTTTCCATTACATATTTATGTGTTTGCTTAAGTATCTTACTGAAACAAATTATTAGTCCTCAAGCTTGTTTTTCTTACTGTTGCCATCCTCAAAAACCCTTCTCTTGGGTTACCATGTTTTATGTCAGGTCAGCTTCTCTTCTGGTGAAGAGTTTAATGAGTTTATCCCACTTGGAGACTGCTTGATCATTAGTATCCCTCTGCTGTGTAATAATGCCAGCAAATTTACCCTACTGCATCCGCAGCAGCAGCTACCCTGTCATCTGATCACATATTTAGGGCTGGTCTTAGTTGTAAACAATGTTTTCGAAGTCAGCTTCAATACTGTATTGTGGAGGAGGGGAAGGAAATCTGCTCAATTACCTTGGTTTCCAAGCGACAAAAGAAAGCAGACGTGTCAGCTCCACCATTCTGATTGTATATTGGACAGCAAACTTTCCTTGATGGAACTGGTGGGAGAATCTCATTTCTTAAGATACAGCTTTCAACTTTTTTCTCTTTCTGCCCCTACTCCTGTGTCCCTTGAATAATTCTTATCTATGTATTTTATCCCCTAGATACAACATGAGCAAGGGGAATCCTTTTGACTGTGCTTAGTGTGTTTCGTGCAGCTTCTAAGGATGCTTTGGGTTCTGCTACATCTGCAGCTGCAGTACATTTTATTGCCATCAAACACTGCAGAAAAGGAAATTATTTCATAGGACTTGAGAAGTGTCCTAGATAACTAATTTGAGAACTAGGTATTGCAGCAACACAGTTTGGGGAGGATAGCTTAAAATACCTTTGCTATATCTCTGTTCTGTAAGCCACATTCTTGCAATCAGGGTAGTATAAGGTACTTACTTAAGGTATAATGACTTAGTATTTGAGATAGTCAGCAGAAGCCTGTATTTATTACTGAATTTCTTTGAATAGCATGCCAGTGAAATACAAGGAAAAATAGACTTATATCCTCAACACATTTCTTGGATAATAGTTGCATAATGTATTTTGAAAATTGCAGAGAGAAAACCATTATTTTTCATACCTCTCATCTTTTGTGCTGCAAACCATTAGTCTGAGTTGCTTTGACTCTCCTTTATGCCACCTCCCTTTTCCTTCCGTTCTCGTTGTCTGCAGAGGGACTGGGTCCTCTTGCTTTTTGCCTAATTTCTTTTTCTCTCTGCCTTAATTCCCTCTGTGTGTACCATTTCCCTTTTTCCAGTTTGGTACCCCTTTTGTACCTTGCTCTGAAGTAGTATACTGTTCATGCTGATAACAGCCAAGTTATTAGACTTTCCTGGTTTTGTCTGGGGAATATTTTTTTTTTTTGTTAAGTTCAGTTTGTGGTTTCCTCTTCTGTACAGGTGGATAAGCATATCCGCCGGCTGGATGCAGACCTGGCGCGGTTTGAAGCAGATCTGAAAGATAAACTGGAAGGCAGTGACTTTGAAAACTCTGGATCTCAAAGCCTCAAAAGTGTGTAAATTTTATGTGGTTGACAGCCTTTTCCAGCACTGAGCATGTCTAACCAGAAAAGCTAAGATATAAAGTAGGCAGTTATTTCTAGAGGAAGAAAAGAAGTACACCAAAAAGTGTACAAAAGAAGTACACTTTTCTACTTGTTTTTAATGGTCTTCAAATATTTACAGTGTTCTGCTGGACAAGAAACTGATTAGGAAAAATCTAGTGCTGGAATCCAACTTACTGTCTCTGCTTGCCAGGTCATCCTGAGGTGGCCCACAGTTACTGGTTGTGAGGAGGGTACTGGCCAAGGGGGAACTAACTGTGACAAACTGAACTGATGTTCTTAGAGCTCTTGCATCTTAGTTTCAGGCTTGATGGGTTAATAAGTGAGTTCTAAGCTCTTTCTGAGGAGCAGTTTGCCTATTTTCCTCCTTTTACCGGAATTTGAATACTAATCAAGCTGAGAACAGCAGGAAATATTAGGAGTTAAAGGAAGGTACCAGTTTCTGTAACTTATACTGGAAATCTCATACAATTACAGTGAAATTTGAGCATGCTTAACAGCAGCACAGCTTTATGCCTTTGAACTGTGAAATAAGGAGTAAGATCAGAGATGTGGAGATAAAAGTTACATTAGTTATTGAGTAACCAATTAACTGGCTGTTTAAAAATGTACTGAGATTTGGGGGAAAAAATGACAGCATGACTAGTCAAATCTGATGCTATTTATATCTTGTGCAAGATATAGGCTCACATTGTACTGCAGTGATTTAATTGCCAAAACATGAAAGTCTGATGCTCAGTTGTACTACTTGCCAGTTTGGCATATTTGTGGCATTAAAATGTATTTCAGAATCAGCATTCGTATTCAGTTACATAGGAAGTAAGGATTTCAGAGCAAATGCAACAAGAGAAAAACATCTGGCAATGTTTCTGGTATTCAAATAGGTTGAAACGATGGGGGTTTTTTATTTATAGAGGGACGAAGTCAGAAAGACAAAAGAAACTCTCGCGGTCGAGGCAGACGAACATCAGAAGAAGATACACCAAAGAAAAAGAAACTCAAAGGAGGGTAAGGCATATCCTGTCACAGCTCTGGTGACTTTGGCTTGGCATTTCATGAATTTTCTGCAAGCTCATGTTACCCTATTTATGACTCATGTCTGAATGGTCAGCTGTGTTAGAGTGTTCTGGTCTTACTCCATTTCATTAGTATCCTGCTTAGGACAAGTCAGCTTTGTTAATTAACTCCTTGAATGGCATGTGGAAACTCAGCATGCTTGGAATGCCCGCTGACTAGAAGGACAAGATGAGCCTCTCTGTTGCTGTTGGCAAGCTGAGAGAAAATAGCTTCGATTTTGTCATGCGGCTATTTTTAACAGTTGCTTGTGGTCTTGTTTATAAAAAGAAACTCTTGCCCATCAGGACAAAAACTGATGTTGTATTGTTGTTCTAGGAATCTTGGAGAATTTGGGTTTTTTTTTTTTCCAAGATTCATGTCCTAGGTAGTCTTACTCAATCTAATTAGGTTCTATGAAGCAAGAAAGAAAGTGTGACCCATCTCTGCAATGTGATTTATATCAAAGGGGCTCTGTCAATTCTAATGTTTTCAGTTGTCTGAATGGCAGGGCAGAAAACTAACGATCCTTTGACCATTACTACTGACTTGTCAACTTAACACATTCCTGTCAGAGCAAGAGGGTTCACTTATACCTGACAACGAGAAAAGAATGTGTGTTAAAACAGACTGGGGAAAAGAAATCAAATTCTTCTGTCCATGAGCAGAAGTGATCTCTATGTTAATTTTGTTATTGTAGTCAAGGCATATACAAATCATTCTCTTAATCCTTTACAGTCAAGCTCATGTTTTGTGTTTGATCAAAACTATCTTATGATATTAATTATTGGATAATATGTGATAATGTAATCTAAAGTAGGGTCAGTGTTTTAGGGAAGATACTGTTAAAAACCAATTTACCCAAGTGGGATTTACATCTTGGAAACATGGTGTTGTCTGCAACTGAAAAATGTTTTGTCCTCAATCTGCCCTTGTCCACAGATCTGAGTTTGCCGATACCATCCTGTCAGTCCATCCCTCAGATGTCCTAGACATGCCAGTGGACCCCAACGAACCCACATACTGCTTGTGTCACCAGGTGTCCTATGGAGAAATGATTGGCTGTGACAACCCAGATGTAAGCACTTGAGATGATTTGTTTTCAGATGTTCATTACATCACAGCACTGTGAAATCCAAGGGGTGGTACTTGCTCAATTATATCATACAAAATGAAGGTGACGTTTGTGAAGTATTAAGCATCTCATCTGGTTTTTTTCTGTGCTATTTTGCAGTGCCCAATTGAATGGTTCCACTTTGCTTGTGTGGACCTCACCACCAAACCAAAAGGGAAATGGTAATTATGACAACATACAGCTTTTTGATTTTTACCGGGCTATAATTTCCACAATAAGAATCACAATAAGAATTAAAATCCTGTTGTGAGCCTTCCTGACAGAGGAGCTTTGCTCTTGTCATTAGAGGATTTGTATCCTCTGTGGTTTGGGATTGTTTGTGTGAAGGTAGAAGGTACAGGGGGAACCTTCTTCCTAAAGTCTGCTTACACATAAGTCTTAGATTCTGGTGGGAGCAAAACAAGGACCTGGACGTATGCAAAATTGCATGATAAACAAAGCAGGTTTTGATCTGACGCTTGTCTAAGTGTACATGTTACATGTCAGGTTTGCTGTATTGTCATTTAGTTGTGGCTGTGGTTAAAATGGAGAAGAGCCTTTTTTTCAATTCTAGAAGCAAAGTTTGAAGACTGCTCTAGGTTTTGCTTATGTGTGTCCTCATCTTTGGAAAGAATCATAGGCTTGTTCTATTCTTAGTTTCAGTTTAATGGTCTGCTTTCATCTAATTAACAAGATGCCTGAGTGAAAGTGAACTGCAAGCTTTGGAGGGAGAGGAAGGAATGAATTGGAGGGGTGTGGGATTTTTTTTTATCTTGCCTGTAGAGGAAGCCTGTGTGACAAACTTGGAGAAATGAATTGGAGTAACTTCTAGGTGAATGAAACAAGGTGAATCACAGCTGTGAGAGGCTGATGAGCTCTAGAAGCCTTCTAGTGCTGTCACTTCTGCCCTCCTGAGCTGGTAGAGTTCCTTTCCTATTTGACCAGCCTTCCTACATGTCATTAAAATTGTTGCAGTTACCTAAATCGGCTGCTTTTAAACCACCCTCCCCTACTCGATCGCAAATAATAAAAAGAGTTCTTGAGCTGTGTGTTGTCAACTTCGGGAACTAATTACTGCCTCTTTTTACTTGTAGGTTTTGTCCTCGTTGTGTTCAGGAAAGAAAGAAAAAGAAGTAAGGAGTAGAGGGGAATACATCTCTGAGGCAAGAAGAATTTAATATATACCTTCATTCATGTTGCAATATTATCTTTTTTTTTAACCTATACTTCTTTTTCTGGTATGATATTTAATTGTCCACTGGCAAGTTGTAATTCCTGTTCTTTCATAAGAAAGTTACTTTGGGGGGAGTCCCAAATATCTTTGCCACAGGAATTTTATTTACATTACACTTGGACAGCACTGAAATCAGTGTTACGATGAAGTGCTAGGGCAGCCAGTACCTGAAGTCTCTACTAGTTTGTAGGAGTCCATGAAACCACGTGCAGGAGATTGAAAGACCTGTATCTTCAGCATGCCGCATCGCCATCATCAAAATAGTTTAGGCCTGGAGAAGAAGGAGGTTTTTCTCTCATGTAGCCTGCATGAAAGAAGTAGGCTCCATTGTTTAGGTGTGAAGTCCATTTGTTGTGCAGTTTTTGTAGTACAGAAGGAACAGGAAAGCTTGTTCACTGTTTCCAGTGTCCATTTCCTCAAAGCCAAGTACTGTGCTTAATTTTGACAGGGCAGGAATGGGAGAGAGGTAAGATCAAACCTTCTCTTTTGGGGAATTTCTGCTATCTAGCTTTGCACTGCCTCTGTTGGTTTTGGTTGGTTTGTTTGTTTTTTTTTTTATTTGATCTTGCTCCCATTCACGTGAACCGTAACAGAAACAAACCTTTTGATTTTTCACATCCTTCTAGGAAAGGTTTGTCATCCTGGGAGAAAACCTTTAAGTAGCAAAGGAATTGTCTTGCAGTGTTTCATAGTGACAGTAATTTTGAGAGAGGACTTTACCTTTCCTGGCTGTTTTTATTTCTCTGAAGATCCTTTAAGTACATTACTGTGAAGATGAAGCCTACAGTGTTCTTAGAGATAGAATGTTGAATATACTCATAAAATAAGATGAAGGCCTGATTTTTGTTACTTGTGTTTGCCTGTGTCGCATCTGGTTAAATCAGGAAAAATCCTTTAGGGGAAGTGTCGGTAAGGAGGGAGGTTGAACATTCCTGTGTTGGGGTGGGAAAGCTGAAAGGCGGCCATGTGGTTGCTTGGTGGGGGGTTTTGAATAGCATTTGCTATGAAGCACTGCTATTGAAGAAGGCTATTCAGCAGGAATGTTTTAAAATTACTTGTCTTTTTTTTTTTTTTTTAGCGCATTTGCATGCTCTTGACTTCTTAAAGCTGCCTTTCAGATTCTGAATGTGAATCCTTGCAGTCATCACAGTGTTAGTTGCTGCAGCAGAAGGAAGAGAATGAAATCAGTAGGAAAACAAAAGTTTCTCTGTTTCTTTCTTTCCTCTGAGTTATAGTGGATGCAGAAGTTGAGGGAAGAGCAGAGAGAACTCTTGTCTTCATACATATATATATCTTCTATATTACGGGACTTGCCCACCTACAATAAAAGAAAGGTGGTTCAGCTGGGAGAGGGGGAAGAAAAAGAAGCTCCAAACCAAGCCCCCTGCAGCAGCATGCACCAGGGTTCATGAACTCTACTGGCTGTGATCCCTGATGGGCGTTGATGGCAGCTCTGAGTAGGGCTGTGTACTACTTACTTTGCATATCATTGTGCAGGAGCTCTTGGTATAGACTGCTGGAAATGCATTAAGAAACTTCCAGATAGCCTTTTGTTCTGATGTAAAAATAACCTGAGTAAACAATACAGAAGAAAAAAAACCACTTCTAATCAGATTTTGGCACCCATTTCCAAAATAAAGTTTTTTCCTGTTATATTGACCCTCTTACTTGTGTTTTGCAATGAAAGAAAGTAGAACACAGCTCTTGCCAATTTTCCTTCCCGGCTTTGCACTGTTGGGCTTTTTAGATGCTGCTGGTATGTCAAGACTGACATAGAAGAAACCTCTTGATACTAAGAGAGCTTTTCTGTGAACATTTTGTTTTGTTGCATCTGCTATGGAACGAAAAAAAACCCCTCTGTCTCCAGGGTCCTGTCATTTTAAGTGTGATGTTGCACGTGTCTTTGCTACGTTGCATCACTCCGCATGTTGTATATGAAGTTTCCATATTACGTTTACAAGATGATACCCATTTATCATTGTTGCCCTTGTAATAGAACCCAGAAAGAAGGCAGAGAAATTAAAAGCAGATTGATGGAGGTAAGGAGGAGGAAAAGCACAATCACATAAACCTGAACTTAGAAATGCAGTCAGCTCTTTTTCTTTTTGCCTCTTTTTTTGAGAGCAAATTTAATTGTGTTACTTTGTGAGCCAGCCTGTAATTCTGTAACCAGTGAGGGAGACCTGTACCTCGCTGACCTGCTGCACTGGATTAACGTAGAAGTGCTATTGCGTACTGAAGATCAGTGTTGATGCTGTTTCAGGTTTTATTTTCCCCTTCCATCCAATGGTATTGTATATGAGGGGTTTTTTTTCCTGAAGGCTTTATTAGTAGTGCTATCACCATAGATTAAGCATTTGATTTGAAGCAATCTCAAAATTCCATTGCATCTCGCTGGAGGTCTTGCTGGAAACATGCCATTACAGAAGTGTGCTGCTACAAATGAGTTCTGAGCTGAGGGTGGTCAGCTTTGCAAAGATGGTCAGGTAGGGCAGCAAAATGCATTTTGTTAGCAAGTGCTGTTTGGGGTGTGAGGAGCAGACATTTTTCACTTTAACCAGCAAAGCAAAAGGAAAAATTAAGCTCTAGAAGGTAGCATCAGCCCTCGAAAGAAAAGATACTTTGCAGGAATCATGAACAGTGTAAGGTACAACATACTCCTTTATGACAGAATGTCTCTAACATGTCAGAACATCTGACATCTGGCACCAGCAATAAACCGTCCCACTTGGAACATACCAGCACAGGGGCTCTAATGGGTTCAAAAGCTTCTCTTGGCCACGTACACCTGGCTTCAGAGATTTTTAAAACTCCATGTAAACAGAAATACCAGTAGCCTTCATTACTGCTTATGAAAGGATTTAAATCTTTCTCCTGAATTTTGAATGTACAGTGTTAAATAAATTTTTCTGGAGAAGGATGAACACGACTGTGATGTATGTAAAGGAATGTTCCACTAAAGATGTCAAAACACCCAAATACCCTGCAGGGTTCAGCTTTATTGCAGCTGGTCCACCCTGGAGGAGAAATTAGTTTAACCCCATTGTTTTTTAAAGGAATAAGATCTATGTTCCTTTTGTAAATGGAAGAGAATAGAAATCTTTTTATTAAAAAATAAAAAAAAGAAATGTAAAGTAAAAATGTATATCTGTATTTTTGGACCATGTTCTAGATAATGGATATATTGTTATAAATAAAGTATTTTTGGGAACAACGATGTTGCTGCAGGTGTGGCTGCACAGGAGCGCTTGTGGTGGCAGCGTGGGGATGGCGGTTCCGCGGGGTTGGCTGTGCCGCGGTGGTGGGCAGGGTGTGCTGTGGGGGGCTGCGGCCGTGCGTGCGCCCTGCGCGGGGCCGGGTCGTAGTGGAGGTGGCACGCGTGTGAGGCCGGGACCCGTCGGCTCCGGGACCGCGGCGCGTGTGGCGCTGCGGTTGCTGCTTCGGCCTCCTGCCGCCGGGCGACGCTGTCGCCCGCCCGACTGACTGGGCGCCTGCGCTGTGCCCGAGCTGGGCTACGCGGCTGCGGCACCCCGCGGGCTGGCTGCGTCAGGGCGCGCGGGCCCAGGCTCGGCTTCGCAGCCGCCTAATCTGCGCTGCTGCTCGCACGCGGCAGGAGAGGCCTGGAACTGCCAGGCCGGGAGCGTGGCGGGTGGGGCGGGTTTGCCACCCCCCAGCCCCCCTCCGCGGCCTGCGCGGGGCCCCGTGTCTCGGCTGGGGGTTGGTCACCGCCGGAAGGAGGGCTTGTGTCTGGGGCGCTACACGATGGGGATCCCCCCCCGCCCCCAGGGAACCGCCTGGCCGCAGGGCTGTCACGCGTAGCGGCCTGTTTCCAGCTCCTCACAAACGGGGAGAGCGCCTGAGGTGCTCCCTCCAGGAGACACCGCGGAGCCCGGGGGTGAGGAGGGGAGCTCGCACGGGAGCTGGGCCTCTGCCTTTCAGCGGGATGATGGGGATTTCTGCTGCGGGCTCCCACCGCTCCGTGGGGAGCCGCTGGGCTCGGCTAAGATGGCTGACGAGCTTCCACGGGAGGATCTTGGCACAGCAGAGCGTGACTTCTGCCCGGGGGATTCCTCAGCAGAGCGGACCGCCGGCTGTGCTGACGAGTGTGGTTTCCAGGCCGTGGGGCGTGAGGCCGCGGGGCAGGAGAGCGCTCCACGCGGCCTCCTCCAGCCTCCAGGAGGTCATGCTGACTAGTGAGCGTTACGGGGTACAGCGGCTGCCCTTCTCCCGCCTGTCCGACAGCGATGTGGCGTTCTTTGAGCAAACAATGCCAGGCAGAGTCATCACAAATCCGGAAGAACTGAAACCGTTCAATGTGGACTGGCTCAAATCAGTCCGAGGTATGTGAGCTTCTTTATTTTACTTTGGTAAACCTCCTCTCTGCATCTGTTAATGTACCAGAATGAAGTCTGCCAAAGAAAATCTCATTTTTATTTGTAGCAGACCGTGTCTTTACAGACCAAAAGAGTTTTCTTCGTAGAAGAGATTTCTTTGAGAATTCCCTAGTATCTGGTAATGTTTCAGGCTTTCATTAAAAAAAAACCCCTAAGCCTTGTTAATTTACTAAATTGATTCAGTGAACAGTTTTGACTGAACCTCAGAAAACAAGTGGTGTGAATTTTTTGTTGTTTTTGTCAAAAGATCTCATGAGAGTATAAGACCTTTGCCATTGCCCCCACTGGCAACCAAGTTTACATATACATCAAATTTTACAGTGTTTTAAGGGAAAGCCCGCTACTGAAAATCTTTGGGTTAAAAGTGGTTAAAATGGCTCTGCCTCACAGTGAAAGAAACATCGTTATTTCAGACATCAGGCTTTACCACCTTTTTT
Source organism: Bucorvus abyssinicus (assembly GCA_009769605.1). Lineage (NCBI taxonomy): Eukaryota > Metazoa > Chordata > Aves > Bucerotiformes > Bucorvidae > Bucorvus > Bucorvus abyssinicus. Next base: position 17,768,806 of record CM020035.1, read on the forward strand.
CTTTCTGACTTCTGTAGAGCCCGCAACTTGTCTTGAGAGTCCTTTGGTTTCGTTGCAGGCTGTAGCAAGCTGATGTTGAAGCCACGGACGACAGCAGAGGTGTCTCAAGTTCTCAGGTAACTTGCACCTTTGCTGCTGGGCTTTGTGGTGAGGAAACGCGGGTTTAGTTAGGGAGGATTCAGCACTTCGAGGTGTTCAGGCACTAATTGGTTAGCACTGGAATTGCCGAAGCTGTTTTGTTCGTGACTGCACGTCCTGTGGTTCAGCTCTGGTGACTTAAGCTCTTCCTTCTGCTCTCTATGTCCCGGCGGCCCTTGGGCTGCCCACTGTTTCCTGGCGTACCTCTTGTTCCAGCTGCTCACGGGACTGGAGACACTGCATGCTGTTGCTAGCCTTGGGGTATATGTGTACTGGTGGGTAGGCTGTGTCTGAAAAAACTACAGGTTCCTAGTAAGGAATGTTTCCACTTAGGGAGCTGAAATTTGTCCATGCAGAAAGGGACTTCCACCTGTGCCATGTATTTCCCAGGCCCAGTGCTCTCCCTCACCCTCAGCTTTTCTAGGGTGAAGGTGTCATGTCAGTATCAGGCAGAAACAAAGGCCAAACTTTCATTTGTTTGTTTGACAAAATAAAACTCCTCTTTCCTGCCCAGATGTCCTCGCAAAGGCGAAGTGGGCAGCAGCAGACTCCTTAAATCAGCATTGATGGCTTTGAGTAGAAGGATCTTAACAGTGCTTAGTGTGGAGGAGAGAAATGGAGGGGGGGAGAGATAAGCAAGTAGATTCAGTATGGATGACTTTTCTGCTGTACTGAAATTGTCAAAATAAGACACTGTGCCAGTGCTCAAGAGGATCAGTTACGTTGAAGGATTCAGGAAGGTCTGTCTCAAAAGATAAGGAGGTTAGGCCAGAATCGGGCAGTTTGAGGAGCTAGGGTTTTGTCCACTAAATCAGTAAGAACAATTTCCTGGTTCGCTAGTGTGAGCGTGGCTCCAGTTGGGCATCAGTATGCAGGATTGCTGTTTGGCTGAAGAGCTAAAAGCTGCATGAACCTGCTCCCAGCTCTCTTAAAACATGTAGAGAGCACAGCAAAGTCAGTGCTACTGGAGTAACCGCTGGTACAGTGCAGCTTAGTGCCGTCCGTTGTGCAAGAACTCGTGCGAGTTTGGAGAGGATGTGATGAGTGGTGCTTTGCAGCAATATGGCAGGCTGAGGCAGCTGAGGCATAGATGCACAGAAAAATTAATTAAGAAATTAATTTTCTTGAGGGAAGGAGGATGGCAGTAATGTCTTAAACTACTGCCAGAGGTCATCTATCAGAGCTCACTGAGGAAGCGAAGTTGCTAACAGAGACTGCTCCATAAATAGCTTACGTATAAACAGTGAGCAGTGATTTCCAGGCAGATGTTGTATGGCAGATCTATCAGTATGCACAGGGGTAACCCCAATTGTTCGCTCCTTTGCTCAGTGCTGGGTTGAGTTTAGTAAGGAGTTGTGCTTTCTCACTTTTGCAGCCAAACTGTCCCTTTGTATCAATTTAATCTTTAGGCTAAATGCTGCTTAATTTTAAGGAGTGTTGAGCACTCTCACAACAGTAGATGTTCATGTGGAGGTGAAACTCTCCTGATAGAGTGGATTATGGCCTTAAAATGTGTACGCCTTCAGAGACCTTTTTCCTTCCAGGTACTGCTATGAGAGGAACTTGGCAGTGAACCCACAGGGGGGTAACACAGGCCTTGTTGGGGGCAGCGTTCCTGTCTTTGATGAGATCATTCTCTCCACTGTTCTCATGAACCGGATCGTCAGCTTTGACAAGGTGTCTGGTAAATGTCATAGAGACGTGAGGCACAGAAATGAGCCCCCGGCCCTAAGCCAGCCATTTTCCTAGGAAGTGGTAACTGCAGGATCAGCAAGGTCCAGCCCAGCAGTATCATAAGGGGCATCAGAGGTTTGTTTCATCCAGGCTTCTGCTGCTGATCTAATCCTTAGGTTGTAACAGTCGCAGATAGAAAAACACATCTGGTGGCAGAAGAGGAAGAAAGATATCCTATTACCTGAACATCCTATTATCTGTTTGTAAATTCAGTGAGAACCCCAGCAGGTGGAGCAGAATGACAGTGTTGAAGATGGCACCTGATAACTACACTAGCAGAGGGAAGGGAGGGATGGGGAAAACTTACACATTGTTTGGATTTGGAGAGTTAGGAGTCAGTCTGGTTTGAATATTCCTTTCTTAGAGAGAGAGAGAGAGAGAGAGAGAGAGAGAGAGAGAGAGAGTGAGAGAGAGAACAACAGACAGAGGTATACTTAATGTCATTGTGCTTTACCAGTCCAAAGCTGTGGATGACCAGATGTTAAGGCAATGGCAAAGCTCCCCTAGGCTTGAGGAGCAGTAGGACCTTGCATGCTTTGTAGCATGCACAGACTTCTTGTGCGTTTAAACTGAATTCCAGAAAGTTTTGGAGGAAGAGGTGATTGCACCTGCTTGTACTTACTCTGCCTTTTGAGGAGGCATATTCTTCTTGGGCATCAGCTCCTAGCAGGACATTTGTGTTTCAGGAATCCTTGTGTGCCAAGCTGGCTGCATCTTAGAGAAGCTCAACGAGTACTTGGAGGAGCAGGGGTTTATAATGCCACTTGACTTGGGAGCAAAAGGTAGCTGTCACATTGGTGGTAATGTGGCTACAAATGCTGGAGGCTTACGGCTCTTGAGATACGGCTGTCTCCGAGGGACAGTGCTAGGACTGGAAGTGGTAAGGCAAATACCTGGCAGTTCCCTTCTGCGTTTAAACCTCTACTTCTTACTGTCTCCTGCTGTTCTAGTCCTTAGTTATCCATTACATGGACAAGGTCCTCTCCAGTCTTCCACTCTTAACTTTTCGTTGTAAGGCTCTTTTGAGGAGGGTCAACAAGTGTCTTCGTGTGTGTAGCATCTGTTATTGCTACCACAGTTTCCAGCTTCCACCACTGTCCTTGCTGGCAGAAGTGATATTAGGTGGTTTTCTCATCGGGAGAAGTGAAAAGAAGGTAGGGAGAGATTTGGTGAACCCAAGTTACCTGCATGAGTTTGGTTCCTCTGTGGAGCAGCGGGTCTCTGGAACGCTCTGCTAAATCCATCCTGCAGCACTCTCTTCTAGTGGCTGCTCACTCGACTTTTAGTAGAGCCATCTGCTTTGGATTTGTTTGGCTGCTGGCTTTTTCCTAGAGTCTTTGCTGTTCCTCAGCCTGCTTCTGCCCTACAGGCCTCTGCCTGCGGGTAAAGGCTGGGATTAGTGGTTCTAAAAGATTTCAGGGTTTGGGAGCAGAGAGTAACAGGAAATAAACTAGTGTCAAAGCAGCCTTTAATAACATGTCATAGAGACATTCTGTCTTGATTTAAGGCTCAAGTGGTGGAGGCCTTATTTCATTCTAGTTAACTGTATTCACTGTTTCAAACAGTGTTCCTTGTTTCTGTTGAATAATGGGAGCTAGGGCTACGAAGAATTGCTCATCTTCACCACCACTGGTAAGAAAAGCAGAGCAAACTCAGTCTGTTACTACTTGTTCTGCTGGAACGTGTGCAGACAGCAACGTAAAAAAAAGAGTAAGTTTGGAGGAAGACTCAGGTAGGATATAGAGGGGTGGAAGAGCTAGGAATGGAGGAATAGTGATGAGACTGTGGGAATGGGCTGCAGCTGGTGTCCACTGCTCAAGGCTAGTGGCAGCTTTTCATCAGCTTGGTAGTAGACAAGCTTACGACAGCAGATTTCTACATAGGTGCTTTGACTAGGTCTTGGTATTCCCACAGGTGCTGGCTGATGGATCAGCTCTGGACTGCTTGGCGTCTCTGCGTAAGGATAACACTGGCTATGATTTGAAGCAGCTTTTCATTGGATCTGAGGGGACCTTGGGAGTTATCACTGCTGTCTCCATACTCTGTCCTCAGAAACCTAAGGCTGTGAATTTGGCTTTCCTAGGTAGGAGCTGATATTAATAATTTCACACCTGAATTCAGAGGCTGAGAAGGGAATAGAAATGGAGCGAACCAAGCACTGGTCAGCCTGCTGAGGTAGACCACCAGCATCACCTTATTTCTGAGAAATAGTATGGTGCTGTATGTTAAAACACCCATGCAGATATTTTATATCTGTGGTGTAAATGTGTAAAATACCTGCAAGGGCAAGTTGCCCAGCAAGGGAAGGGGAGCCAGGAGCTTAGCAGGAGGAAGAAGCAGGCAGGACAGTGCCCTCACTGACGAGAGCCTAGTCTGACAGTACCCAAATGAGGTGAGCAGGGCAAGTCTAGTGACAGTAGGTAGAGGCAGATGCAATCCAGCAGTCACCTGGTGAGTCCATAGTGACCAAGGTAAGGCTGGGAAGTCAAGGCCTGGATCAGCAGGGTACCTGGCCAGGCACAGCTGCTTAAAAGCTGCTTCTGAGTGAGCCTTCACTGAAATGTTTTTTTTCTGAAAAACCTTGAGGACCAGCCGGGGCTTCTCAGACAGCTTGCTCTTGTTAGATGTGGCCTTGAGAGCAAAGAGATAAACTCATAGGAGATGAGTAGACTCCAAGCACTGACAGACCTGTGGAGAATATGCAATGGACCCCAGAATTTGCTGGGACTCTCACAGTAGCCTTTAAGTTTCTCTTGGGTTGCCTTCTTGACTGCGCTGAGAACTGAAGGTGGGGCAGACATTTTGGTATGAACTGTCTTAGAGTGTTCAAGAGGTCCTTGCTACAGCAAAGACTAATTGCTATATCCTTCTGCTGCTGTGCTCTGAAACCTTTCCCAGCTCAAACCCTCGCAGGAACTGCTGATCTAAACCCATGCAGGGAGGCAGTTTACATTTTCTGGAAATGGGAAAGATGACTGGAAGCCTGGTAGACTTTTTTAAACCTTTTACAAGGTTTTTGGGGGCTGTTGTTTTTACCCGATTCCTCTCTGTGTTCTGTCTGAAGGGTGTCAGAGTTTTGCTAAGGTTCTGGAAACATTTACAACCTGCAGAGCCATGCTGGGAGAGATCCTGTCTGCCTGTGAGTTCATGGATGAGAAGTGCCTGGAACTGGTTGAGAGACATCTCAAGCTGTCCAGCCCAGTGACAGGTACCAGTGTCATTCATGCTGTAGAAAGAGGCATTGTACTATACTGCTTGGGGAATTTTAGCCTAGTTTTAGATATAGATACATGGATATATATGTGCGTGTCAGTGATTGTGTGGACATCCCTTATGATTTTTGTACCCAGTATTCAATTCCAAACACATTTGGTGGAAGTCTTCAAAGATTCCACTTTTTACTTCTACTTGTTCCCACAAAACTGCTAGTTTTCTGGAAAGCGGTGGCTAGATAAAGGATAGGGCATGTAAGTGAAGTGCCTTACAGATAAAAGATGGCACCAGAGAATCTGGGCAGTAGAGTGACCCTGTGAAATGTGCCAAGCTTGAGAAAAACTCCAGAACCTCCGCTAAATTCCTGTGCTTTTACCCCAGATCATCTGTTTATTCTGTTCTCCCTCACTTTCAGGCAGCCCTTTTTATGTTCTAATTGAAACTTCAGGCTCCAACTCAGCCCACGATGAAGAAAAATTGAACAACTTCCTGGAACAGGCCATGACTTCTGGTGTGGTCTCTGATGGAACTGTGGCAATGGATGATAAGAAAATAAAGGCAAGTCATCATTTCCTCTTGTGCAAATCTCTTTGATGTGATTCTCTACTTGGATTTGTATTTTTAATAGGGAAATGTTGACACTGATGTTTGGTATAAATGTCTCTGAGTGATCTGGTAGCTTATTTGGCATATTGAGTAAGAATGCCAAGAGGGAAGGCTTACCACTGGTGACTTGTCCCAGGCCTGAGTGTATGGGATTTCCGTGGATGTTTCCCCCGTTTAATAAAAAGATTGGAATAATGGATTACAGCTTTCAGACTGCCTGAAAACTATCAAAATTGGAAGCTGAGTTGTCAGTGAGTGAGGCCAGGAGTGAGCAAAGTCCTGTAGGCCAGCATGACAGTGGGTAAGAGCCAGAGACTGTGGTCCCAGGGAACAAGACAGACGCATAGTGTCTCAGTGAGAAGGATGGTACCTGCCCAGTGAACACAAGTCTTCTACACTGACCCGTGTTTCTTCCAGTCCCTGTTCCCAAACAGACCCCTGCAGTTCAATAGAGGAGGTACGTCCCCACTTCTTGGGAAACCCAAAAGAACTTTGGAGAGGATGCCCATGCTTACGTTCTTTTTGGGGTGCTGCCAAGCTTGAAGAGTCGGTGTATCACTTTACTGTACGATGCTGCCAAGAAAGCATTATTACGAGCTTCCAAGAGGCAGAGGATATAGAGGGAAATCAGAAGTTGATGTTCCATGCAAAGAATCAAGGCTCTTTTTCCCTCCACAAAGCAGGAAACCCAAGAGGTACTTGGTTTATTTGGATTTGTTTGATTTGTCAGATGCTGTGGAGCCTGCGGGAGAGGATTACAGAGGCCCTCACTCACGATGGCTATGTCTACAAATATGACATCTCTCTTCCTGTGGGAAGGCTGTATGATCTTGTGACTGACATGAGGGCTCGGCTGGGCCGGAGCGCCAAAAATGTGGTGGGCTATGGCCACTTGGGTAAGCGTGGATGCTGGGAAAGGATGTGATTGCTCTTTTGGGATCCAGGTTTTGCTGTGCAACTTCCTAGTAATTTTAAAGCGTTTTTTTAGATTAGTGAGAGGCATAGACTAAATAGCTAAGAACTGTCAGAAGGGGAGGATGCATAAGGATCTTTCTGTTTGAATTTCATTGCTTTCAGACTGTATTCTTTATATTAATGGCAAGTCGATAGCCAGGCAGCTATTGAACTGGTCATTGGTATCTTCTTGCTCTGTACTTTCTGTAGGTTGTTTACTTGGATCATCAATTTGATTAATGTACCTGGACACATTTGGTAGACAAACACTTTATTGTCCAAAGTGATTAGCCATATTGACAATCAATTTTGTCTAAGCCATTAACCCTCTAAAAGAAAGTGATAAAGGTAGCACAGAAGAGCTGGTGCATTTGTCAGAATGCTTTGAAACTAATTTGATTTTACAAGCAGGTCAATTGGTAGCTTAGCAGAGCTGTCTGTTTAAAAAAAAAACAACAACTACCAAAACAGAACACTCCTTAGCATGTTTGATTTGAGATTATTTGAAGGACATGGAAAGAGAAGTCTGCTTAACAAAGGCTGCCTCTGATAGTTTTTGGTATTGAGGATTAAGCTGTGTACTGTGAAGGTTTGCTGGGATGCAGGAAGAGGTTCCGGAGTGAGAATGAGTAAGTTGTGTTTATCTTTGTGTGTTTTGTCTTCTGAATACCCAGCAACTGTGTGCTTAATCCAATTCCATCACAAGCGAGTGGCAAAAGGAGAAAATGCACTGCTTGCTTTGTTGACACAGTGCCAAAGTGCATTTAGAACATTGCACAAATATAATAGGGAGAGAAAAAATTATGAAGAGCCGTGTTAAAATCAAATGATCATTATGAAATAACATTGGGGAAGTCTTTGGCATGCCATCTTGGTAGTGGGACAGTAATTAATGCAGCACAGTTGTTTGAATTTCAAAATCACAATAGTGGGAATTTGAAAGTAGCTTAATTCAGAACACTTCCTCAAATACTGAAAGCATGAAAAAACAAAGATCTTATTTTGTGCTTGGAAAGGCTGATGTTTGTAGGACAATGAGCTTGTCCTTTTTCGCAGTTGGGAAAGGAACAAAGGCACCATTGTTTGAGTACGTTGAGGAGGCAGTAATGAGTCTCCATTGCAGAGCCACTGAGTTTTTCTTACAGACCCATCTCTGCAATGTTTTCTTCCAGGAGACGGAAACCTGCACTTGAACATCACAGCGGAGTCCTATAGCCATTCCCTGCTGGATGCCATTGAGCCATTTGTGTATGAGTGGACTGCAAGATACAATGGCAGTATCAGTGCAGAGCACGGACTGGGTTTCAAGAAAAAACAGTTCATTCAGTACAGCAAACCCAATGAGGCAGTCTTTCTAATGCAGCGTTTCAAAGCCATGTTAGACCCCAAAGGGATCCTCAATCCATACAAGACACTGCCTTCCAGATCCTGAGAGCAACATGCACTGAGAAGTGAGCAGATGCCATACACGAGGATGGCATCTCTAGCTTGGTAACTGCAATTTAGCCAGAAACAAACTGATTGGGTCAAACAATCACGTGGAATGCTCCTTGTTTTATTTCTTTAGTATGATAAACAATTAAAGGAGTGCGGTTCCTCTTTTCAGGGGTGCTTGCTCCTTCTGCAAGGACACCACATTACTGGGTTTGACTGTGTGTGTTTCCTATTTAATCTGAACAATGAAACCAAGCCTGCAGATATTGCATGTGGATATTCCAGCTCTCTTGTTAGTTTGCTCCAATTTATTAGTGAAGTGACACCAGCCAGAGGAGGCGTTTTCTCACTTGGGATGCGCAAGTGAAGCATCAGAGGCACAGAAGAAGAACCTGTGGATGCTATACCACAATCTCCACGTGAAAAATGTTGCTCTTCCTCACTTATTTTGATCTAATATGCTTGACCAAAAGCCCACAAGAGCATCAGGTTATGGCCGCTTCACTGATGCCACCTGCAGGCTGTCCCCAGTAGGCATCAGTGTTGTCCCATGTACAGTATGCAGCTACAGGTTTGCAGTCCTGGAAGGACTGGCCAGAGAAGAGAAGGTGCCCAGAGACCTAACTTCTGGATAGTATCAGTTGGGAGGGGAGATGCCACCAGCCAGGCTGAGGGAAGGGATCCCAGGACATCTGTCTGGTAGGGTCTCTAGGCATGCCATTATTTCCTGTTTCCTTGTCTTCCAGTCAATCTGTCCTTGACAACAAGTCCTGATTTACACTCACAGATGGCAAGAGCCATTATCCTAATGATTTTCAGAGAGGTAAAATCTGCATCCCTCCGAACCAGTGACCTAGCTATCTCCTGGGTGGAGATAATGACATTGATGTTAAAATTGCCCAGAGATTTTTCTGCATTGTGCATGCGTTGCATTAAGGCAAAGATATTTCTGTGCATACCAGTAATAATTTATTTTCCCAAGGTGCCTTCTTACCCTGGTGGAGGTGGTTCTGAGACTCCCTGGCCACTGAGCAGACTGATACCCTCATCTAGCGCCCTGCTCAAGTTGGTGAGGCCACAGGACGGTTCAGGCAGCTGTTACCCAAGATCTGTCAATAGTCAGGAAGATAAGAGTAGGAAAATAAAATCAGCCTTTCTGGCATTTAGGAGAATCCCTCATTGCAAAAGGTGTATGAAAAAAAGGGCTTACTCAAGCAGGAGGGTGAGAGAAAGAAGACTGTGGTACAGGAGAGTTGTCAGAAGTCAGTGTGAGACCTAATGGAAGAGGAAGGTGATCTTATTTTTGAAGTAGGCTGATTTTACTCATGTTCATTCTCTTATCACTTTTGCATGCCCTCTCACAAGCATGTGTCACCTGTGCTGCATGTCCATATGGTCTGGCCAGGGATCCTAATGGGAGGATAAGGGATGTTTGGACATGTCTTTTGTATCTCTTAGGAGACACTGGTTATCACAGAGCAATCCTTTTGACTCAGGGTCTGCTTTGATTCTCTGCAAATCCCAGGCACTGTCTCTGTTTCCTCAGTTTGAATATTTTTTTAGTACAGATTTAATAAGGCTTTTGATAGTGTCCCTCACAGCATCCTTCTGGACAAGTCATTCAACTGTGACATGAGCAGGTTCATGATGTCCTGGGTGAAGAATTGGCTGAAGGGCAGAACTCAAAGGATTGTAGTGAATGGGGCTACATCTGGCTGTCAGCTCATCACCAGCGGTGTTGCTCAGGGCTCAACCCTAGGGCCAGTGCTGTTCAATATTTCTATCAGTGATCGGGATTCAGGAGTTGAATGCATCATTAGCAAGTTTGCTCATGATACCAAACTGAGAGGTGCTGTTGACCCTCTTGAGGGACAAAAGGCCTTGCAGAGGGATCTATATAGGTTGCAGCATTGGACAATCATCAACGGCATGAAATTTAACAAGTCCGAGTGCTGGATTCTGCGCCTGTGATGAAGTAGTGCTGGGCACAAGTTTAAATTGGAAGAGAAGTGGCTGGAGAGCAGCCCTGCAGAAAGGCATCTGGGGGTGCTGCTTGGCACAGCTCAATAAGAGCTGTGCCCTGGCAGCCAAGAGGGCAAACTGCACCCGGGGGAGCATCAAACATAGCATAACCAGCTGGTCCAAAGAGAGGATTATCCCACCGTATTCAGCATTGGTGTGGCTTCACCTCCAGTACTGTCTGCAGTTCTGGGCCCCACTATTTGAGAAGGCTGTGAAGGTCCTTGAATGCATCCAGAGGAGGGCAACAAAGCTGGTGACAGGGCTGGAAGGAATGTCCTGTGAGGAGCAGCTAAGGACTTTGGGCTTGTCTCACTTGGAGAGAAGGAGGCTGAGGGGCAACTTCATTGCTCTCTACAGCTTCCTGAGGAGGGGACGTGGAGAGGGAGGTGCTGATCTCTTCTCTCTGGTGTCCAGTGGCAGGATGCATGGGAATGGTTCAAAGCTGCACCAGGGGAATTTTAGACTGGACATTAGGAAGCATTTCTTTATTGAGAGGGTAATCAAACACTGGAACAGGCTCCCTAGAGAGCTGGTCAATGCCCCAATCCTGTCAGTGTTCAAGAGGCACTTGGACAGTGCCCTTAATAATATGCTTTAACTTTTGGTCAGCCCTGAAATGGACAGTTCATCAGCTGGACTAGGTGATTGTTGTTGGTCCCTTCCAACTGAACTATTCTGTTCTAAAATGGAGGGGTTTGTTGGTTTGGGGTTTTATTGCTACAGTCTTTCTCTGTTTTGAGATGACAGAAGAGATTATAATTTACAGTTCAGTGTACAAAACCACATTGTCACCCTTCTGTTAACAGAGAGCAGGCCAAGCCATCTGCTAATGAGTCATCTTCTGGTTCACTCAGTGTTTGCTAGTCACATCCGTATTTACCAGTACCTGTCACTCTTTTAATCCAGGCTCTCTTGTATCCAAATGAAGCAGGTGATTGGGAAAAGCCCAGGGATTTGCCAAAGGTAAATTGTGTTACTAACCTGACCACCTTCTACAACTAAGTAACATTTTCTGTTCATATGGGGAGAGCAGTGGATGTTGTTTGCCTGGATGTCAGCAAAGCATTCAACGCTGTTTCTCACAGCTTGCTCCTGGACAAGATGGCAAGGCGCAGACCAGAGGGGTGGTCTGCAAGATGGGTAGGAAACTGGCTCAGGCTGTGCTCAGAGGGTGGTGATCAATTGGTTTTCACTCAGGTCTAATGGTTTAGGAGGCCTCACCAGACTCCATGAGACTAAGAATGGTGATCTTACCCAACAGCTGTATTCTGCATTAGCTGCTTTTCGGTGATGTCTGCTCTTCCACAGGGCACTGAAATATATGTTCCATCCAGAGCCTTTTCCTTGGAAGGAAATGATCCTGTGGAGGTTGTTTATTTGGGTTTTTTTCTGCTTTTAACCATAACACTGTCTCTGCAAGGCTGCAAGCTGTTGAATTGCTTTAAGGATGATTGCTTACACTCAGCACTGTGTTGCTGCACCCTTCACAATACAGTTCTAAGGTCACAACTCTCTCAACTTGCCTGCACAGATACTTCTAACAGAAATAGCTCCATATGTTATGTGACCTGCAGTGCCAGTATCTCGGCCTGCCCTCTCTTGCCTTCAACTCCTCTTTCTCTTTGCTATCAGTGCGCTCCCCAGTCTCCCTTTGTTCCTCAGAACCACTCGGAGAGGAGCTGATCATCTTCTGGGTTTCAGCAGAGTGAACAATGGCATCATTAGCAAAGAGAAGACAGAATGTGAAACATGGTCAGCCTGTGCTTGTCGGGTGATGCAAAAATATGAAAAGTCCATGATGTTGTTAGAGAAGAAGTTTACAGGATTTGCTTTCTGTCAAGCTGAGCTGATGCAGCTCATTCTTTCCAAATCAGGCTCTTAACGTTCTCTGTCTTTTTCCTACACCATTCTTTCTCGTTTTTTCCTCCAAACCACTGAGCATAATTGTTTAAAATACAGGCTTTGCATGTGAATGGTTCTTTTTGGGAAGCAGAACTTTCCATACTGCTTTTTCTCAGCTACATATGGAGAGAGTGCTAGGGAGGGAGTCAGGGCTGACAGACAACCTAGTGCTGTGGCCAGAGAAGTTGTGGCACAGCTACATTTAGTCATCCTCTTTACTCATGAAGATCCTTGAGCTCAATGTAAGTTTACCATTTCAGCTAAATAATGAGCAGTTACTCTGGTGGAATGGAAGGGGAGAGTTATCATAGGGGTATTTTATAGTATCTTTCCTGGACCTTAAACACCAGTGTTATTCTTCTCTTCCATGTTCTCAGTGATGCTTTCAAATACTTGTTCACTGTTGTGTATAGGAGGGAGAGACAAAGTAGGTCCCTGTATGTTTGGGGGGGTATTTTTATAAAGAATTGTGGTAGGCATTTCTTGTCAAAAATTCTGTTTTTTCTGGGACAGACTTAAATATTAGAACAACGTGGATGCTCAACCCTTTGAAGCAGTCATCTTCTGGCATAGTGAGGAAGCACTTGACTCTCTGTACTGGTTTTGACTGGGATAGAGTTAATTTTCTTCATAGTAGCTGATACTGTGCTGTGTCTTAGATCTGTGGCCAGTGTTGATAGCACAAGGATGTTGCAGCTGTTGCTGAGCAGTGCCTGCATAGTGTCAGGGTCTTTTCTGCTTCTCACCCTGCCCCACCAGTGAGTAGACTGGGGTTATGCAAGAAGCTGGGAGGGGACACAGCTGGTACAACTGTGTATTCCACACCGTATGATGCTGTGCTCAGCAGTAAAAGCTGGGGGAAGGAAGAAGGGCGGTATTCAGAGTTACGGCATCTGTATTCCCACATCACTGTTAGGCATGATGGAGTCCTGCTTTCCTGGGGATGGCTGAACGCTTGCCTGCAATGGGAAGTAGTGAATGAACGTCTTTCGCTTTGCTTGCACGCACAGCTTTTGCTTTACCTGTTAAACTGCCTTTATCTCAGCCTGCGAGTTTTTGCACTTTCACCCTTTCGATTCTCCTCCCCATCCTGCTCTGAGGCCATGAGCAAGCAGCTGCTTGGGACTGACCCTAATACTCTCCCCTAAGCAAGCAGGCGCGTGAAGCGAATGCAGTATGGAGCTATTAATTCAGCATCCTACCCCAGCTAAGTAACTGTACATCACCTGCCTTACCTTCATTGTTTCCAGTCTCAGGGCAGCCCAGCCCTACACAAAGACAAGTATTTCTGCATGGCATCGTACTTTTCTGCATAACCAAACCTGATGGTTCATGTACAACATCCCAGGAGAGAGCAATGAATCAATTGTAAAAAAGATCTTTTGTGATTTGTGGGCTTTACGAGCTTCTGAGCAAGAAATCACACAGCTGAAGTGTATAATGTAACAGGAGAAAGAAGTCTATTACGTGACCCCCCCGACAGCAGCAGTTGACAATGTGCCAAGTGTAACCCTAGAAATTCTTTGTAAAACAGCACAGTGGCTCACATTCTACCAAGAAACTCAAGGAAAGCAACCTTATAGCTTGCTAATCTCTGAATCTTGATAAGTACTGGAATTGGGGCTGAGAAAGCTCTGATTTAAAAAGAAATGCTGTATATCTGGGCACTCTGAAGACTTAGCAACGTAAGTGAAGGATACCAGAATGCTGAGGACTTGGTTCTTGTTGTTGAGCCACCGGCATACAAGGTTTAGAAAGGTGGTACAATACGTGGGGAGGGAAAGGAGACCACATTAGAAGGTGCATGGGAAGTGGCATGGCCATAAAAGACCAAAAGCAACAGCTTAATCCCCTGTTCCAGGGCTGGGGGATGTGGGTAAACATTTTGTTGCCCAAATGAGGAGAGCATCGCCAGTATGGGGAGTGGGGAGATTACCCCACCTCCAGACCTGCAGGACAAATCCTACTCTCCTGGGGCAATATGCACCATCAAACCCAGTTTGCAAAGTCCTGGCCGTGGTGGAATGTCAAATTCCTGTGTAATGCAAGTTGTAATGGGAATAACACTGGAAAGTCACTTTGTGGACAAACCATAAAATAACACCCATTTAGGGGCAGGACTTCCCTCCCAAGGCGTAGATGCAGCAAAGTCTCTAAGCTCTCAACCGCCAGCTGCAGTAATTGCATTCTTACTGGGAAAGAGTTTGACCTCTTGAATGTATCAAGGGGAATTTTCAGTAGGTGAACACTTCCTGTTTGGCTATCATCCCTGATTTCCTGTTGTCAAATGAGTCTGGGAGAGAATTGCAGTCCAAAGCCACTGAGCAAGAAGTAGAGGAAAGGCATGGCAGGCACTGGCCATGGCACCAAGTGGCACAGCAGAGGGCAGGGAAGGGGCAGTGGGCAGGGAAGGGGCACTGAACCAGTGATGTGACGGTGTGCAGGGTGACGAAGGGGCTGATGATGCTCTCTTCCAGCCCCCCCCCCACCCTGCCCGGACCCTGCTGTGAGCCCCCCATGCTTCCCTCCTGGAGCCAGGAGAGGAGGACCCAACTAAGGGATGCCTGCTAAACCCCTGCTTCCCTGCAGAACTACAGGAAGCCCTGTTTTCTGAGGCAGCTGTTTGTACCTGTGTTAATGTCATGCCATACCCGTGCTTTTCATGGCTTATTTATTAACTTCCACCCACCCCTGGGAACACCTAGCCACTCCCTTTGTCCTCACCTATCCCATCCATTTATAGCAGTGATGGGATGCTAGAAATAGAGACGCGGGGACGAAAGGAGCATTGGAGTCGATTTGCAAAGGAGATATTTTCTAGCTTGCAGCAGTGAGGCAGCATGAAAAGCCCTGGGTGCACTTCAAGGTAAGGGGAGAAGGAGGCGAACACTGGGTGCAAAATTAAAACACGGTTTGTAGAAAGGTCTGGTTCAGTTAATCCCTGTAAGTTGTTATAACCTATAGAGTTAGTTACAGTTTGCTCCAGGGCAGAGATTAATTCTGCCGTGAAAGTTTCTTTTCTGTATTCAGGTCTTTTAATTTGACAGTACCTTGTTAGGTTGGCACAGAGGTCTATTATTTTCAGCTTAAGTCAAAGGAACATGAAGGTTGTCCCAAGCCTTAAAGCATCTGTAGCAGCACCCCCAAGTACAACCTGAGAGGTCGTTTTCCGTGTTTTCTTCCTGGCGGGGAGATGGCATGGCGTGGGTTGGAAAGGCGAGCTGAACCTCCAGCGCCAGCCCCGCTAACAGCTCTACAAGATTTTTGGCTTCTTAGAAGAATTTTGTGCCTTAGTAATCAGCTCTCAAGAGCTTCCTCAGAGGGTTCCCAGGCTGGTTTACATGTCTTGCATGCTGAGGTAACTTCTGTGCGACG
The DNA here is from genome assembly GCA_009769605.1 of Bucorvus abyssinicus. Taxonomy (NCBI): domain Eukaryota; kingdom Metazoa; phylum Chordata; class Aves; order Bucerotiformes; family Bucorvidae; genus Bucorvus; species Bucorvus abyssinicus. The sequence goes on from CM020035.1 coordinate 17,784,184, forward strand.
TTTGAATTACGGCTTTCTCTCTTGAACTTTGCTTTACAAAAGGCTGTATTAGCGGGGCAAAAATGTAGATGGTGGCTCTGATTGTACGCTGCAATTTTTGGCTTTGTCAGGCTTCACGCACCCCAGGTGAAATTCTTCCTCACTGTTGTGTGTGGAAGGAGGAAACCACCGCAGCCATGATCCCGTGCGTCATGCCCTCTGCACTCCTGTTGGTACACCGGGTGGTTACAAAAGCCCTCTGCTTATGGCTGTAGCTGTTCGTGTAAAAGATCACCTCTGTCTTCTGTAATGCCAGGTACTCCCCCAGTTCACCTTCGGTCTGTGTGTGTGAGACAGTCAGCAGTAAAATTGCTCTCAGACAAGGGGGACTTGTCTTTCTTGAAGGGATTGAAGGTTGGGGTGTGTTTTTCCCAGTGTTGAATATGGTGTCGGTTGGCCCAACATAGACAGTGGCTTGGTCAGAGACTTAAAGTCTTGTGTCAAAGGTGGGGGGGTGTGACACTAAGGGAACAGTCTATAAGAGTGGTGCTGGCTCTCACAGAGGTGTGCCAGGGCGATGGGTGAAGAACGGATGGTGAAACTCCACGTGCAGGTTTGCAGGACGTGCTGAAGCCAGTGACAGCCCCTGTGAGTGCAGCTGCGTGTGTCTGAGCTACAGGGAGCAATGGGGACAGCACCCTCTGCAGTGACTAGGCACAGGACGTGGCTGCACAAGCATACTGACCTGTGCCCTGCATACCTGCAACCCCCTCTCTCATCTCCCCCTGGTCTCCATTTTCCTGCACTCTTTCCTGGCGATCACCTCAATCCTCACCCTTGGCCCTTCTGCTGAACACCTCCATCATTTGCCTTTGCTGGGCTGAGGTGCAGCGGGGCGAAGGTGGCTGCAGTCCCCTCCTGTCCCCACTGCCCGCTCACTCCCTGAGCTGGAAGGCTTTCCATCTATCCATCCCCCGGCAGGGGAACAAGCAGCATGTGACAAGGTAGCGTTGTTTTGCACCCCCGGGACAAGAAGCCCATCATTTCTGCATAAGGAATGGCACCGCCGTGGCCCATGTGCCAAAGAAATCAGTCTCTCTTGTGAAGACTGGCCATTCCAGACAGCTGCCCTGGTTTTGGCAAGCCCAATGTAGGCCGGGCAGTCACCGCTTACAGGAACAGCATGGACATCACTCATCCGCAGGTTGCTATTGCCTTCAGGATGGTGCCACAAGGAATGGGGTAAGCTCTGCACAGCCCCTTGAAGCTCAGTGGTGGTACGTTTGTGCCCATAACTTGCCCACAGGGCATGTTGACACTGCACTACCAGTCCTTTGTGCTGCACCAATAACACTTGAAGGTTTTAGTGCCTAGATAATCCGGACCATTGTCTTCTCCTGTGCCTCCAGGTGTGCAAAAGCCAGCTGTTTTTTGCAGCTTTTGAAACACATCCAGACAGAACAGGTCTGATGGGAGCATCCAGTTGCACTGGAGATGCGCTCGGTGCGCTCTACATGTTTGAAGATTTGGAGTCAGAACGACACTATGCAATGTCTTATTAAAGGAAATTGCTATTAAAATATTGTGGGATGGCTTGAGGTGATAAGACATGGAGGTCTACAGAGCTTGTCTTGTTGCAGTAGAGGGGACTGGTAGTCCTTCTGGAGCATTGTGATCCTGATCTATCTTCAGGATTGGTTTAGGTGTATGCTGGTTTGTTTGCCCCATAAAACTTCAATCTGAGTTCCGTTTTGGGGACACCACCCAAAAAAATGTGTGGACCATCATCACACACATTAAACTCTACAAAAAAAGGTGCAGAAGAAGGACATTGCTGAACTGGCTGAGGAAAGACCTCTAGGCAGGCAGGGTGATGTGTTTTGGAAAACCATCACACCAACTTCAGTTTAAATGAAAGGCCAAGAAAACAGGCAGGGGCTGCATGGGACGGATGTGAGCCTGCTCACTGCCTGTGGGGCCCTCTGGTTTTCTTGTCCTGTCTCGTCTCTATTTACATTTACAGAGCACTCAAAGGAAAGCAGATTGTCACCCCTGTCCCCCTAACAGGCCTGGGACCAAAAAATTAAGAAATACTGATGAAAGCCTGCTTGTAGTGATGTCTTCACACAGACACTGTGCTGCGGATTTGTATCAGAGGTTGGTACCACCTGCGGCTGAAGGTCTTCTCCAGCCTTGGGAAGGGCTCTTCTGCCTGAGGATTTCCCACTTCGGCTGGGCTGCCACTGGACAAGGAAAGCACTCTTGTGCAAAGCAAAGCAGAAGTGGTTTCAGGCAGCTTTGCATGGCAAGCAAAGTCACTTCTCTGCAGTGCCATCATGGTGTTGCAACATCACTGCCTGTCTCCACGCTTCCACTCTGTTTGCATTTGGTACGTGGCTCCCCAGTCACAGCTAAGGCAGCTGGCTGCAGTGGCTGTTCTCCTGTGTAGCTCTTCATGTTTGGTTGGACTTCGGTCCCATCCGCTCTCCAGTTTTTCGTGACCAGATCCAGGCTGTCATGGTCTGGCATGTCATACTATGGTCAGTCAGTGGGAGGCTGTAGACAGTGCCAGATAAAGCTGGTGTTTGCACTCTCGTAAGCCAGATTGGAAGGAGCAATTCAGCGTCTTTCAAATGGTACAAGTTGGAGGCTATGAAAGCCACCATCCTGTGCAGCAGGTCCTCGTGTGGGGACCTCTTGGCCCTAAGGACAGTCGGAAGGACCACGAGGTCCAGCCTTCAGGAAGCCATGTTCTCCCATCAACCCTCAGGCTAGGCAGGCTTGGAGCCTTCCTTGCTCACTTGGGAGAGTGGAAACCATGAGTTTGACCATCGCATGCTGTAAATGGGACTATATCTTCTCAAAACAACCTGAAGCCCAAGCCAGATCTGCTGCATTTTGGAAAGGGCAACTGCAAATATGGAATTCACACTGAGTTAAAAAAGCTTTTGGGATCAGAGAAGTCTGATCACGCCCGGTGATAAAAGATTCCTTTTTGGTGGGCATCAAATGTCCCGGCTGGAATGCAGTGGGGTTGATACCTGATGGCTGCCTAATTAGTGCTGGAAAAGATTCACCGCTCATCCTTATCCAGGTCAATGAGGTGCTTGGTGCAAAGGGCTGCCTCTGAGCTCCAGCGGTTTAAAGTCTGGCCAAGGTGAGAAGATCTGAGGAAAGGGAGACCTGGGTGAGGCTGAGCATAAGAGGTGGGCTGGGAGGAGAAGCTGACTCAGCAGGGAAGCAGTCCTCTTTTTTGAAAGCAGGGCGTAATTAGTCCCTTACAGGTGCTGTTGGGTTATTGATTGGGTTTCTGTATTGAAAAATCTGTTATTTTGGGAAAAAAAAAACAGTTTAGTATTTCTTTGAGATCCACATCTTCTGGAGTGATGTGATTACAGATTTCTTACTAAGGAAATCCTTACACCACTACAAAGGGCTCATATTCTAGTGAATAAACTAGAAGTTTGAACAGTGAATAAGCTCTAAAGCCCCAGAAAACCCAAAGAAAAGCAAAATAAAAGGCACCAGAGCAGAGCAAGTGTCTGTTGGAAGAGTTTAGGCTCTGCCTGAAGTAGGCTGTGTCTTGCCAAAGGCCAAAATTAGGAAAATGATCGTGGAAGTGTAGTTTCTCACCGCCCTGCCTCTAATGCCAGAGCTGCTGACACAACTGCAGGAGCCAAAGGGGGCTGGCACCACAGAGGCGTAAAATTGTGCTCCTGGTGACAGAAATTCCCCAAAGCAGTATGCAAAGTTTGATGGTTTGTGTTCGGGGAAGGACTCGCAGATAAGAACCCACTGCAACTCTTCTTTCTTTCCAGGCATATCAAATGTCTCATCATTTTCGGCCTCTGCCTGGGACTCATCTTCCTGTCAGGATTCTTCCGTATGAAGAATAAAAATCATGTGTAAGTGAATAATTGTGTAAGTGAAGCAGAAGCAAAGTTGCATGACTCTGTCTGCCCAGGGCAGCAAGAATCTGACCTGTGACACTTGATTTAAGTCTCGTGAGGTTTAGGCTAATATTTGGAAGGGCAGCAGCTGAAAGTTAGGTCCTAGATCCACGTTTGAGCAGGCAAGGGATCCAATGAGCCAAAGTGCAGCTCTTCGGGGGCAAAATCAGCGGTATGGAAAAAGGGTATTGAGCTGAACCCTTTAGGTAAGCGAGGATCTGAAGAAGCAGGAAACTGTCTCACATCTACACCTGAGGGATGGGGTTTGTTTGGGTTGGTGCCTTGCACCTGCAGGTGTGATATCAGAAGGTGAACCTGGTCAAGTTTGGCTTTGCCAGGTCTCAGAGATGGGCTACGGCACTGGAGAGGCTGTTTTCCCCATCTGTTGCCTTCCTGCAGAATCTCAAGGAGCCACAAGGAGCTGCTGCTACCTTCCATGCCTTGCCATGCCAAGACGAATGTCATGTTCCTCAAGACTCACAAGACAGCCAGCAGCACCGTCCTGAACATCATGTTCAGGTTTGCAGAGAGGTGCAATCTCACTGCTGCCCTCCCAGCTGACCAACTCGTCCACCTGGGCTACCCAAACACATTCCTGGCAAGCTTTGTGGAGGAATTTCAAGCCATAGGACAAAACTACAACATCATGTGCAACCACCTGCGGTTTAACCGCTCAGAGGTAAGAAAGAGCGATGACACCTGTGGAGAAACCTGGCTGAATAAGGAGTGCCTCCAGACTAACAGCCTTTCTTCTTCCTCCCCGCAAACAGGTGCAAAAGGTGATGGCGACAGACACCTTCTACTTCTCCATCCTGAGGAACCCCATTCGTTTGCTGGAGTCTTCCTACGTCTACTACAAGGATGTTGTCCCTGCCTTCAGGATCTCTAAGGATGTGAATGAGTACCTGGCATCGCCCATGAAGTATTACCATCCAGCAGATTACAAGCAGAACATCTATGCCAGGAATATAATGTGGTTTGACTTTGGCTATGATAACAATGCAGGGGACAATGAAAAGTACATCCAGGCAGTCTTGAATGAGATTGAACAGAACTTCCACCTGATCTTGATAGCAGACTACTTTGATGAGTCCATGATCCTCTTAAAGCATGCGTTGTGCTGGGATCTGGATGATGTGGTTTACTTTAAGCTTAACTCCAGAAGTCAGGACACTGTCCAGACCTTGACTCCAAAAAGTGAGGAGCAGATAAAAGTATGGTGCTCGCTGGACTGGAAACTCTACCTGCACTTCAACCAGACCTTCTGGAGGAGAATTGAGGAAACCATTGGCCTTGAGGAGCTGGAGAAGGAGGTGAATTACCTGCGAACAAGACAGAAGGAGATCATGGAGACCTGTCTCTTGGACCAGGAGGCAGTAGGGAAGGATCACATAAAGAACAAAGCTCTTCTGCCTTTTCAGTCAGGGGCTGCAAATATCCTTGGGTACAACCTCAGACAAGACTTAGACGACAGCACTCTGAGAACGTGCCAGAAAATGGTTATGCCAGAGCTCCAGTACACGTCCTATCTTTACGCTATTCAACACCCGCACAAGAAGAGGAAGCACTTAGGCTTGCCCTGGCAGTGGACCCCTTTCCAGGAGGAGATGTGGCACCCAACTCCTAACTAGGGTATGCGAGACCCCCTGTGGTTTCCCCCGCTTTGCTTAACTCCATGTCTGGCACAAGACTGGCCCAGAGGACTGCTGTGCATGAGAGAGAAGTGGTGGGGGGGCCTTTGTTCAGGACTACTGTGCTGGTGGTGTGTCCCTTTTTGGGGACCTTGAGCCAAAGGCTGTCTTGGTTGAATCCTCCTCCCCGCTCCCAGGCAGGCAGACAGGGAGCTGCTGCTGAGTGCTGGGCAGGGTTTCAGCTGGCCTAGATGTTCCTGCCTCTTAATCATTAAACACGGGCTTAATAATTTTGTTTGCATTTGACTTTCTTTAATAGCTCTCCTTAACGTCCAGGCTGGTCACAGTTCACTAGAGTAAGTCCTGATCTGCAGCATTTAGGGGAGAAAAGCGGGACGGGGGAGAAACAAGGAGGAAAGCACAATGAGGGGATGCGGCGGTGAAAGGAGTGGGAGAAACGTTGGGTCTCCCATGAGCAGCACACATGCTCAGCGTCGTTTAACCCCCGTGTGATAGCAGGGTGCTTTTCGGATGGGGGCCCAAAGCTGGGTGCGCTGGCTGGCAGCCTTTCCCCACCAGCACTGGAGACATCCCTCTCACGTCATGAGGTGCGGGGGGCCTCTGCACCACTTGGGACAGCTTGGCACACCCCTGAGAGGGCCCGTTCTGTGGTTTCACCCCTCTGTCTTGGGCGAGGGTCGCAGTCCTTGGGCATGGATTGTCTCTTGGGCTCGGCATCCCTGAAGCTCTTCGTCAGCAGAGGCTTTGTTGGGCTCCCACCCTTGCCAAACCCTCCAACACCGATTAGGAGAGGGGTGGAAGGAGGCATGGCCACTGCTCGTTTGGGGCATAACCTCAGTATTGAAGGAGGTAATTATAAACCTGGGACGTCTTTGCTAGTTAGCCAGCACCCCACTGCCTCGCCAGTGCTGGGAAGGTCCATCAGAAGGATGGGAGAGCCAATCCCAACAGCTTTGATGAAACCACCACTAGTGATTGACCATTGCCAGTTTCTGATGCCCCCACCATTGCTGATGGTGCAATATTTCAAAGCTTAGCCAACGTCTTCTCCCGCTTACATCAGTCAGGGTGGCAGCAGGGAACTGGGTGATGTATCTGGTGTCACTTGGCCTGCAGTTCGTCTCGGGGGTGAAGCTAGCAGCAGCTCATCCTGAGAAGCAGGAGAGATGCTGTCAGAGGAGAGTGGGGTGAGAAGCAGAGCTGGGATTTTCCTTGGCTACTTTTAAACCTGGCAGGTAGCCAGGGAAGGCAGCTGAGGCGAGGGTTAACCTCCTGCAATGCAACCTGTGCTCATCTGCAACCCACGTGATGTACAACACGAGCAATACAAAATTAACAGCACCTTCACAGTGTTCTGCTCCAGCAGCCCTGGCTAAAATTAACCAGGCTTAGGAGGCATTTGTAATTAGCCAGGGCGTGTTCAGCCTGGGCAAACCCCGGGGGCCTTTCGCAGCCAATTCTGCATCCTCAGCCTGCGCTTTCACCTTGGAGCTTCTGATCCATGACTTGCTCTATGAGTTTTCATCAAGCCCCTTTAGCTAAGCTGATAGAATATACGCAGTAAAAATAATTTCTTAACAGCTGACCTGTGGATGGGTGGGGGTCCTGGGAAGGCTGGGAACCCCAGACCGCAGTCCACAGCTCATGGCTGGGGTCAACCATGGTGAACGTGGGTTGCAGAAACCAGGCAGAGAGGTCTGGCCTCTCCCAACCTGTGTGAGGAGGGAAATTGAGGCAGAAGATGCAAATGCCCTGTCACAGCTCCCTTTGCATCCTCTCCCAGGCGGTCTGAGCAAGGTGGCTTAGCAGCCATGGGGCCTCCAGCTCTGCCCAGGCTGGTAACAGTGCCTTTGTGCTACCCAGTGCTGCTTGAGTGGCTGCCACTGCTGACTCAGGGCTTTTTCCTGGCCACCGCCGCTGCGGGAGCCCCGTGACCCATTGGTGGGGGGATCCTACAAGGGGAGGGTGGCAGCAAAGCGGTGAGGCAACGGGCTCAGCAGAAAGCTGGCAGCTCCGGGAGAAGGCATTCCCCAGCGGTGGAGGCAAGGGACGGCTGAGACACCCCCAGCTGAACAGGACCTGGTAAGTGACTTCACTTTCTCTCTGGGGTGCTTGATCAGCAAATGCTCCTAATTAAGACACAAGTGAAAGTGGCCCTTGGCCGCTCCAGCAGCTCCCCAGCATGGGATGCCCACCTCCTCCTGTGGTGATAACCTGGGACAGGTAGCAATGTGTAACCTGGGGACAGCTGACCACGGCAGGTCTCCTGCTGTCCCCGAAGGACACTGCTTGCACCCTTGCAGCCACGGGGACAGTCTGGCTGAGGCACCTGCAGTTCATGTCATGCACCCCAGGTTTCACCCACAGGGGAGGGGAAACAAGGAGCTGGCTGGGTCTGCTGCACTGAAGGCATCAGAAATGCAGGACAAAACACTCCCTGACCCCCTTGCGAGGAGCCTGGGCTGGTCCCAGAGTCTTGGCCGTGCAGAGACAGGCTCTGCCTGCCCAACACCCTCTTGACAATGGAAGCAGGGAACCACAGGTCTCACCCTGCCCTTTGCTGACTGTCCTCGATTTACCAGAAACCCCTTTTGAAGAGCATTTTGAAGATCAATTTAATTTTATTTGATTTTATTTTGGGGTAACCCAGATCAGCCTCTTCACTGTTACCCAAAATCCTGTCCCACCTTTGAGAGGCTGTGACTTGCCAGCGTGGCAGCATACGTTCAGCACCTCTCAACCCCGATGCTGCCCGTAGTGACCTGCCCTCCAGCTCCTGGTCCCGGAGGGTTCCTCAAACCCCTTCAAAGACAATCCTGCTCCCAGCCCACACCCCCGGCTGTGCCCAGCAGCTGCTTGTCCCCACACACTGTAGGTGGGGTTGCATCTTTCTGCCATAGACACCATGGGCTCCCGGCACTTCCCCGCCCGGACTGTGCTCTTTGAGAAGGAATCCAATGGCGTCACATACCGTGTGCCCGCCCTGCTCTACCTGCCCTGCGTGGCCAAGCTGCTGGCTTTTGCGGAGGAGCGGCTGAGCGCCGACGATGCCCATGCCAACTTGCTGGTCCTGCGCCGTGGCACCATCTACGGGAGCTATGTAGAGGTGGGACGGGAGATGCACCTGGGCTTGGGGGGACAGGCTGGGCTGGGGACAGCCAGGTGGTTATCCTCCACCACAGGGCATGGCACAGCCAAGCTCTTGGAGGCACCTGCATGGGCAGGGGAGAGTGGGTCGAGTGAAGTGAGGTGGTCCTCACCTCTTGCCATCGTTTCCTCCTCCGGGCAGTGGGAAGACATGCGCGTGCTGGAGACAGCAACACTCCAGCACCACCGATCGATGAACCCCTGCCCGCTCTATGATGAGTTCACAGGCACCCTTTTCCTTTTCTTCATTACGGTGCTGGGCAGGACACCCGAAGCCTACCAGATTGTCACCGGCCAAAATGTCACTCGCCTCTGCTGTGTCACCAGTGCTGACCAGGGCCTGAGCTGGAGCACAGCCGTGGACCTGACGCAGCAGGTCATTGGCACAGCCATCAAAGGTAGCTCACCGGAGAGGGGCAAGGAGGGGGGACGACATCCAGCAAGAGAGTGACCATGGGTTTTGGCCTCCTAGAGCCATCCCTGGTGTGGCTGGAGGTGGCCTCAGGGTAGGAAGCCCACAAGCAATGAAGAGATGGGGTGGAAGAGGACCTCAAGCAGAGTGGAGGGGGGATGGAGATATCACTTGCACAGGAGAGAAGGAGAGGCCCCATAGCTATGGGTAGGACCATACATGAGGACAACCAGGCAGCACTGGGCACCTTGCTTGGCTAGGCTGGGGAGAAGCCTTGGAGCCCTTCCACGTCGGATGTGGCAGGGCACCATGGAGGCCATTCTTCACCCACCCTCTCATCTCTGCTCCCTAGACTGGGCAACATTCGCGCTGGGCCCTGGGCATGGGATCCAGCTGCGTTCAGGCCGGCTGCTGGTGCCCGCCTACAGCTACCACATTGACTGCAAGGAGTGCTTCGGCCAGCTCTGCAAGACGACCCCTCACTCCTTTGCCTTCTACAGTGACGACCACGGCCAGGGCTGGCGTTTCGGGGAGTTCATTCCCAACCTGCAGACGGGCGAATGCCAGCTGGTCTCAGTGGATGAGGAGGACGGCTCCAACATCCTCTACTGCAATGCCCGCAGCCCCTTGGGATTCAGGGTCCAGGCACTCAGCACGGATGATGGGGCTGTCTTCCACAGGGGGCAGCTGATCCAGCGGCTGGTCGAGCCCCCTCATGGCTGTCATGGCAGCATCATCGGCTTCCCCGCACCTTTTGTGTATGTCCCCACTGCTCCCCAAAACCCTGTGATGCCTCTCCAGGGCTCAGCTCGCCAGCTGCTCCCTGAAATGCTCCTGGGGTTTCGGTCCCTGGCCATCTCACAGGCAGCAAGTGATGAACTGCCTCCTGTGGCCACTAGCAGCCACCATGAGCCAGCCAAGCCCAAGGAGGGCTGTCCTACCCCAGGGCATCATGGTCATGCCCATGGCATCACCTCTGTCCAAAGGAAACCTGCAGTGACCCCCAGCCCCGCTGCCTTCTTCCAAGCACCAACATGGATCCTCTACTCCCACCCCACCAGCTCCATGTCACGGGTCAACATGGGGGTTCACCTGAGCACCTTCCCCAGGGACGTGGAGAGCTGGACCGAGCCATGGGTCATATATGAGGGCCCAAGTGCCTACTCGGACCTTGCTTACATGGAGCTGCCTTACAAAGAGGCCTCCATCTCTGGTGGCCCAGCCATCGCTTTTGGCTGCCTCTACGAGAATGGGATACGGTCGCCCTATGAACAGATCTCCTTCAGCATGTTCACACTGCACGATGTGCTCCAGAACATCCCCCTGACAGCCACGGCTCCCAGGCGGGATGGTGGCCCCCCCCGCTGCGGCAAGTGGAGCTGCCTCATCGCCTAGTGCCCCTCCGCCTAGTGCCCCTCCCAGGCCGGCTGCCCCTTGTCCCCCCTGCACTGGACTCCAGGGCACCAACCTAGAGCCCAGCACACTGGGGTGCTCACAGCCCGGGGTCCTGCCACCAGCCAGCACAGCCACATCACACAGAAGGTGCGCATTGCCCTCCCAAAACGGAGTTTTTTATCACTTTAATTGCTGGTTTTTTAATTGTACAGTTGGTTGGGCATGGAGGCTTGTGCCACCAGCCCAACCCCAGGCTCCTTTCTGAGCCCGTGACCCACCCCATGAAATACATACGGGGGGGCTGCAGCAATGCAGAGTAGAAGGCAGCCAGGGGCACCCTGTGCCACCCATGTATGCCAGGTGTCCAGTCAGGGGGACACGATGCTCCAGCTGTACTACACCTGGTACTACCACCATGCTCCAAGGATTCTCCTCCCATGGTCATAAATATTTATGTTCCTTTTTAATTGCTCCTTTTTAAAGATCGAGCCAATTCCTCTTTTTCTCAATGGTCTCTCCAAAATTTTTGTGCTGGGGAAGAGTTCATTTTCTTCACAGTAGCTGGTACGGTTTAGGTTTGTGCTGGAAATATTGTTGATTGATTGATTGTTGATTGTTGTTTTAGTTATTGCTGAGCAAATTGCACAAAAAATTTGGAGGCAGACAAAGCCAGGCCAGCTGACCAGAGGGATATTCCATACCATCTGATGTCATGCCCAGCACTTAACTAGGGGGAAGGTTGACAAGGGAGCTGCTGCTCGGGGACTGGCTGGGCAGCGGTTGGTTGGTGGTGAGCAATTGTTCTCATTTGCATCGTTCGTCTTTCTTGGGTTTTATTTCTCTCTGTGTTATTTTCCTTTTTATCAAAATTTTTAAAAAATACATTATTTTATTTCAATTACTAAACTGTTCTTATCTCAACCCAAGAGTTTTCTCACTTTTACGCTTCCACTTCTATTTCCCCCATCCTGCTGCGCTGGAGGCCGAGCAAGCAGTTGTGTGGTCCTTAGTTGCAGCTGGGGTTAAACCACGACCATCGCCCGGTTAGTTACTGTTTAATCTGGCCGATTGCTTTCGGTTTTTTAAGCCGCTGTGGACATTGCTACTGTCCTCTGAACCTTATCAGTTTTGGGGGAAACATCCTCCCAGCACAGGCAGGTTCAGGTCCATACCCACACTGGGTCCCTGTAAAGGTTTAGGGGATGAGGGCGTGGGGATGGGGATGCGCTAAAGCCGGTGACACGCCCTGTGAGTGCAGTGGTGGGTGGTGTGATGTGTCCTGGGCCAGCGGGGATGAGCGGCTGCTCCTAACATTTGCTGCATCCATGTGTGGGTGTACGGGTGAACTCTGCGGGGCTACCTCTCAATTCCAGCACTGCCTCCCCTAACACTCCATCCAAGTCTCCCAGCCCCAGCTGGAGCCCGGATCAGCTCCTCCAGTCTCTTCACCTCTCCTGCCTTGCCCAGGAGACAAACGCCAAAGCAAGCTGCCATAAATATAGATTGATTAACGAAAATAAGTTAATGTTCCAGCTCTTATCTCTACAAACACCACCACGTCACCATTTTGCACTCAGGTGGCTGGAGGCTGATGAGTAGCAGCCAGGGAAGCCTTAGGGCTTGTGCTGGGGTACCAGGAGCCAGGTCCTCACCTCCATCGCTCACCGGGCTGGTTTTCAACTCCAAATGGCTGCCAGCCACAAGGGCATCTACTCCTGGAAGGAGGAGGAGGTATCGCCCAGGCAGAGGGCTCTGCACAGAGGCAGCCCTTTGCACGCTGACCCCACACACGTTGCTTTGGCATTTCACGTGGGCTGGGGACTCCATCTGTCTTGCATGGGGCCCTTGCACTAGGCTGGTATCACAGTACCTTCTGTATGGAACTTGCTGGCATTTGTCACCAGCCAAGGGTCACCCGGGGATGATACCTCCTCCAAATGCCAGCCTTCTGGCACCATCGCAGGTCCCTACTTCCCCTCGCAAAAGCCACAGAGGCATCCAAGGCAGCCATTGAGGATCTGGAGGGAGGCCAGCACCATCTCAGCAGCACTGATGAGCAGCAGAAAGGAGAAGAGGACAACGTTCCAGGCCACGACACCTTCCGGCTCCAGGCAGATGCTCCAGGTGCGACGATTGAGTAGGTAGTTCTCAGCCCTGCGCAAAGGGGAGAGGAGGAGATGCAAGATGTTGCCCTGTGGCAGGTCAGGAATCACATCACTTTCCACTGTGAAGGTGTGCCCCAGACACCCTGTCCTTCATCCCGAGGGTGAGGGAGGTCAGCAGGGTGATGGGGATGGGAAGCACCATGTTAAAAGCCATGGAAGGACCTCTTGAGCTACTGGGGTCTTGCATCACCCCCAGCAAGCCCAGCCACCCCATACACCATAAATAACATTGATTTAATTAGCAATAAGCTGCTGAGGCAGCATTGGCAACTCAACCCCGCTGCCTCACCTGATGTCAGGCTCCTGGTCACCAGCATCCAGGAAGGGGTAACCCCAGAGGATTTCATGCCCGTGGCCATGCTTGGAGGCATTGTAGGAGCAGAGGGGTCCATTGGTCAAACCCACCCCAGAGAGAACAAAGCAGGCGGCAGCACCCAGGAGTGCCAGCTTGGAGAGAACGGCGGAGATGAAAGCCTGCGGCAGCACAGAGCGAGAGTGAGGGGGACACATTGAAATTCGGGCAGGATCCAAAATGCAGCCGTGCATTATCAGTGGAGTTCAGTAAGGGGTCAAAACTCCCCTTCCCTTCTCCCCAAGGGGCTCCAGACGCAGGAGCTGAGGATGGAGCCATCGCTCAGTGTGAGCTGGGCAGAAGCAGGCAGGGAGGGGGGACAGGGAGGGAGTTGCCACGCAGATCATGTTGGGGCAGAGCCCATGCCTGCATGCACGGGATGCCTGTCCTCTGGGGAAGCAGCACCATGCAACATCCCACCTCAGAGCCACGGGAGAGGTGGCACACTGCCATGACCCAGCACGGGCAAGGAGGCACCCTGCCACAACCCACCACAGGTCAGGGGGACCCACCGCAGGGCCATGGGAGGGGTGGCACCCTACCACAGCCCACCCTGGGGCCACCCACAACATCCCACCACATGCTGCTTAGGACCCCTTTGGCATGTGGGCCCCAGCACTGCCTTACATTGCTACGGGTGCCGCAGTCAGAGCAGCCAGTGCATCGCCACCCCACTGCCGTGATGTGGGTTGCTGCCAGCAGCACCTGCAGGAAGGAAAAAATGGCTGGAGGACAAAGGGGAGCCACCTGCTCCACCCCTTCATCCTTGCTACACAGACGCAGAAGGAAGGATGCATTGCGAACTGTGGTACTCACAATGATGCCGCCTCCCCAGACGCCTGGCATGGCCTTGGCGTGCTTGCTGATGTGCCCCTCCACCAGGTACTTCGATGCTCCGCTGGGGAGGAGCAGGAGGATGTTGGCTGCCACAGAGAGTGTGCCCAGCGCTAGCAGGCAGGGACCTACAATCCGGCTGCATTTCCCCACGCACATGGCCACCCTGCACAGGGATGAGGAGAAAGAGGAGGAGAGGAAGGAGCTGTCTTCAGCCCCATGATGCCGCGTGTTTCCCCACCCCAAGCCCATATCACAGCCACGGGTGGATGAACTTTTGCTGGTTTGTGCTTTTGGGTTCCAGCCTACCCCTCCAGCACTGCCCTTACTCAAGAGCAATTTCCCATGGAAATCCTACTTTCCCAGCACCATCTAATTAATAAAATATTGAAGATAAATTCAATGTTAATACTGATCTTCCGCCGCTGAACAGTTTTCTTGAGGCTGAGCTATTTTATCGTAGAAGCCGCCCAACCTCAGACCTGCTAATATTTCTTTGCCAAATGGGCAAGGAAGTTTAAGGCAACGGCACGTCCTGCACCAAGCCTTGAAACCTGTGTGACCCACAGGGCCAGCTCCTCCAAAACATTCCTGCAGGAAGGAGACCAACCACCGTGGCTCGGTTTGACTTTGAGTGCTTACCGCAAGCAAGAGGGAGTCAGGAAAAGGGTGAAATCCTTGGACAAGGACTTATCCAAGGATTGGCCACTGGCATATCAGTCTCCAATGAAATCCAACAACAACTACATCTCCATTGCGCACTAGACCTACCGAAGGTCTGAATATGCTGAAACCAATTCAAGTTAATTAAGAAAATGTCATCACCGATCCTCAGGCAAGCCTTCCAGCTCCACCAGCATGTTATTAAGTTCACCTAGAAAATGTCTGCCCATCTCCAGGTGATACCTTGTGAAAAATCAGCTCTCCCTCTTCTGTACCTGCAAGATGGGGAATGTCCATCGGTTGCTCTAGGACTGTTGAAAACAATTTGCTGCCACAACTTCCCAGGTTTCTTCTACCCTGTGTTCATTTGTGCTTCAGGTTGGTTTTATGCATTTTCCTCTTTCTCGGCACCTTGCAACACATTTTCCACAAGCTCCCTGAATCGAGCTGATTCTGGCACTGGCTAGTTTATATCAGGCTCACTCGGGCTTTTCAGAAGCAGAAGCGAACAGGCGCTTGTGGTTGTTTCCGTGGGAAGAGCTGCCTCAGCACCCCTCGTGCATGGCATCAGCAATGGGGAGGAACGGCTCAGGCTGCACGTCCAGCCCCTGCACGGCCTGAGAGGCCGGGAGACACCAACTGAACAGGACTTCACGTTGCTGCAACCTGCTAGAGACCAGCCATGCCAGCCCCAGCAGACTGCTGGGGGCCAGGGAGGGCTGAACGTGGAGGAACAGGGCTCTAAAACCCTGCTGCATGGAGAGGACACAAGCCAAGAAGCCCAAGGTGGACCACCAGCTGCACCCACCCTGGAACTTCACCTCCCCTCTGCTTTCTATCCTCACTGCCTTGGTTAAAAGGAATTCAGGGCCTCTTGCCCTCACTGTAGTCCCACTTGCAGTCCAAGGATTGTGCATGGTTGTCCCTCCAGAGCCACAAGCACCCAGCGCCGAGTCCCACCTTCCCACTTTGGAAGACTTTCCAGAATACCTCTTGCTCCTCTGGAGCTCACAGCTTGGGCTGCTCTCACCAGCCAGAGGCTCTTGCAGTCTTCTGCAGATCTCCCCTTAACCTCCCCAAGGACTCCCCTTCCCCTCTACCGCTGCTCTCTCCCTGGGGAAGGCAGGAGGTCTCCTTTCCCCAGGAAGCTCTCCATGGCTCGCTGTCCCCTCAATGCTCCCCTTGCTTGCAAGAAGCAAGTTTGCATTAGCTGCTTTCTTCTACCTCAGCCAAAATAGATAGACAAACCTCTCTGTAAGGGGAAGTAAATCAAAAGTGCAGCTGAGCCAGCTTCTGTTAGGACACTTGAAAGAAAGACTCCCTTCCTGCTAGCATGTCTCCACCGCCAAAAGCAAGGGGGTTGAAGTAGAGCCCAGGGAACCAACCCTCCCACCTTCCCAGCTTACCTGGGAGTGATGCCACATGAAGCCAGCAGCATCCGCTCCTCGGATGAGCCCCGTCCTGGAGGCATTGCCCAAGGGTGACTATTTATGATGTCCCAACGCATGCTCCACATCTTCTTCCTCCACCCTGAGTTCCACCCACTGCATCAGTCATGACACTTCCCTCTCCCACACGACCATCAGCTCAAAAGGAAGAATGACTGTCATGTTTGAATGATCCAGCCTCCGCTGGAGTTGCATCTGATCCATCTGTTCGATTGTGCCTTTCACTGGCAGAAGCCACAAGCCCATGCCCAACTTCAGATTTTAAGGCTTCTACCATGTCTTCCCTCACTGCCTTGACCACTGCCCGATAGCAAACACTGCTTCTCCTGGAACAACTGTGTAGGGAGAACATCTTCCTCTCCACTCTGCAGCCCACTCCAAACACTATCATTCTGTTACGATGAGTCTGTTACCAAAATTTGGGAATAAGCTCCTTAACAGCAATGTAGCATTAAGAAGCAGCATTTCTTTATTTTCAGCGCCAGATACATGGGAGATAGTTCTGCCTATTGCGCATGCCGTATGCTGCCTCAACCAAAGCTTGTAGCACTCAGTTACATACATAGTCATTATTTTTCCTGGAATAATCATATTCATTCTATTTCTTGGAACTGATTAATATTTTTGCATAGTCATTATGCACGCAGCCTGAGCTCAGAGGGGCTTCTCTGGTGGTATTTTGGAGATCTCTAGCGGTGTTGAAGAGTTATCTCTTGATGTCCTGTCCATGAACAACTCCTCGCATATATATGCCATATGACCATATGGTCATAGGCAGCTTCAGAGCAATTTACCACAGTTTGTTGGGATTTGTGCTGGTTTCAACTGGCCTTTAGGATGTTCAGCTCCTTCTTATCTCTACTGTTTCATCTCCCTCTTAAGCCTTGTCTCCTTCCCAGGCCGTTCAGCTCCTCCTTATATCTATTGTACAGGCTGGTATTTACAAGATAAGTCCACATCCTCCACCAAGGGCTTCTTCCATCATATTTCACTTTATTTCCCTCGTTGTGCAAGAGCTTTGTGCGTGGATGCTGAACAGTTCAGGTTTGTCTTTTCTCATTTTTACCCACAGGAGGAAGCACACTAATATTTTAATAAAAGCATCTAAATAAATATTCTCTTGTCTCAGCTGGTTCCTATCACATGCCCTTTGCCTCCTTGTGATGGCCCAGCTTTTCCTCCAGGTGTTGAGCATACACCCATGACATATATATCTCACGCCTTGGTAATAACATCAAGGGAGAAAGGTTGCTTCTGGATATCTCAATTATTGCAAGTCATCAGACACCAGCACTTCAAAGTCCTATCTGGGATGCCTATGGCTGGCCATTAGTGCGTGATGTGGAAGCTCCTCTTCTCTCCCGACAGAGAAGGTCTGATGGTAGCAGCTTCAGGATAGGAACAGGACTGGGAGAACAGGAGAAAGGGAAGCAGTAGTATAAAAGATGGCAGAAATGGGGCAGTTCTAGCAGAGGAGTTGCAGGCAGCACAAGCAAAGAGGAGAATTGCTCACAGGCTGGGCAGGCAAAAGGAAGAATCTTTTCAAAGAGTTTGGAGAAGGTTCATATTCCTCACGTGTTCATCATGAGGACCTGAGACACATCAGCTGCTTGGGACATTGGCTTCCCTGTCTGCCATAGCCACAGGAGATAAAGCATTAAGTGCAGCCATCTCATAGCCCTGATACAGTCTTGCTCCGATGTAGTAAATAAAAAAAAGAGCATCTAGAGTGTTACCTTTTGGTTTATAATCCAACTTGCTCTGCCTGGAATAATGCACATGACTGGCATTTGCCAACAGGTTTCAAAGTGGCTTTTCCCGCTTTGGGAAAAGTATGGGTCTGTTGAGAACATAAAACCTGCTCTAAGTACAGCATGCCACTGCTTGTTGGAAAAAATAGAAATTGGAGTTAGAGCCCTCGTGTGCCACATGGAAAAAGATGAACAGCTGAGGCTGACTTACACCAGCTAATTCCATTTTTCTAGGAAAAATAAGCTGAGGGGAGCAGACTATCTGAATAATGATAGTTCCTCTGAAAGGAAAATCAGAGTTTGCACCAGCACGTAAATCCCCATTTTATTCTTAAAGATGATGAACTGGTCTCTAAAAAGCAGAGAGCAGCAAAGGCAGAACATGTAAGACAGCAGACTGCTGAGATTACTACAATTTTCCTTTCTTTTTTTTTTTTGACTTACAGAGGGAGGAAGTGTTTGGAATAAAATGTGTTGCAACCTCATCTTGTGCCCTTTTCTACGTCATAGCAATCCGAGCTTCCTATGTTACTACGCACATGATCTGGTCAATCACCTCCCACAGAAAACCCCATGCCATTCAGCGTGAAGTGTCAGGGTGAATCTTTTCCCCAGGATCACTGATCTTCCCCTTACACCCACTCCAGTCTAAGTCTGTAATAGTAGTAACAATAATAAAAGGCTAATTGGAGCCCAGCTTCCCAAGCACTGTGAGCAGCTGAGTGCCTCCCTTTCTCGCCCAAGAACTTCATTATGAAAGCAGTAGCATGGCAATTATGGGCAAGTAACTTACTGTCAAGTCACCCAGCCATGGCACTGTCAAACATGGTCCCGCACAAAGCAGTTCTGGCTCTGCAAGGTCCTCCTGCTAACTCCTCCTCTGACACTGGATTGCAGCAGAAGAGATGCCAGCTGCTTTCATCCTCATTGTTTCGTGCAGCTTTATCCTGTCACACTTTGAGGGCTCTTGTCTCACCAGTCCTTGGTTTGCAGGTCACATTTGGCAACAGCTCTTTCTGAACCTTAAGGTCTGTGAGTTTTTTTATAACCACTATGTCCACTCTCTTAACCACATTCCCCTACTCTTTGCTTCCCTAAACTCCTCTGGGGCTGTAGGAATTGCACAGCAGTTTGGGTTTCAAGAGAGGTTTGGCCTCAAGCTGAATCAAAGAGGCTGAGCTGACTTCAAACTGGTGAGACAGAACCATTCTGTGCCAAACCAACCTCTCCAGAGGTCCTCTCCAGAGGATGCTCAGCACGATTCAGTGGTCTCTTCTGCTACTCTTAGTAGTGTCTGCAAATCTATTTCTGCCACTAGATAAGACGTCTCCAAACTCAGGTGTGGGCATGTTTGCTGCAAATGGTGGTTCCCTTAGACAAGCCCTGCCCAGAGTTTGTGGCTAGAACTCAGACTGAAAAAATTCCAACATGATGCTGCTAGACAAGATGGCATTTGCTTTATTTTCCTGACGAATTTCACCTGATTTAATACTTCTGATGAGATAAACCAACCCAGTTAAAAGTTGTAAGGAGTCTGCAGAGACGAAAAATAACTGTATTAAAAACAAGAGGTGTCTTGAGTCTATCCTGTAGTTCTTTGACCTACAGACTGTGATGGAAAAGTATTTCCAACCCAGCTGGAATGGGAGGTATTTTCCTAAGCCGTGTGAAGAGATCAGGCTGTTTTCCAGCACTGAGAGGTGCACAAGCAAGTCTTCAGAAACTGGAATTGTCCACTTAACATAGCGAGAAGAGGTGCACATACCAAAAACTAAAGTGAAAGTCACTTCCAAGATACCCCTGGAAAGGCAGCTAGAGCACGAGTCTTCTCCTGGGCTCCTCTGGAGGTCACTGCCTGCCAGAAGGGTGTTAACTGTGACACTTGGACAACCTCCCTTGAGAAAGCACTGGATTTCTCAAGCCAAGTACATACATCCTCCTCCCGCAAGGCATGCTGGAAATGAGTCACAATGAACACTGGTTTAAGGTTCTAGCATGACTGTTGGCTCAGTCAGTCACCCTATTCCATAACTTTTTGGAGAGTTCAGACAGGACAAGGCTGGGGCAGTGGCTGAAGTTACTGTTTCACTGGAGACTCACCTACAGTCAGGAACATGAGGGTGACCCCAGATCCGTTTTGTTTCCCCACCATACCTGCTAATTACTTGTCCACAAGGGACTCTGCTCTGCTCATCAGCATTTCATAAGAGGCCGTTACAGTAACATCCCAAGAAGCCCAAAAGACAACTGCAGAAATTAGAGGCTCCATCTTGACAACACCTGTACCAGGTGGACACTGACAATTCAGAATAGAAAGTCTCATTTTCTTTGCTCTTCCATTGGGAAGGATGGAAAATCCTAGCCCTGCCTCTTCTTACTCATTTTCATGAGGGTATTTTTCCTATCAAGGTACCAAAAGTTTGTCTCACTTAAAGATTCTGTAACCTCTAGAATGGGCTGAAGTTTTCTTGGGCTAAGCAAGTAGCTTGCTGCAATCAGTAATTCCCTGTCAGGGGAATCTGGATGCTTTCTGCTGAAGTCAGTTACTTGTTTGTATTTATTATCAAACACTATATTGCAAACGAGCTCCCAATGCAAGCAAGCCCTGTGCTTGCTGGCTGGGCAGACCTGAGCTAGTATCTAACATAACACACATCTGGACTTCCTTAGCGGAGCTGCAGCTTCCGCTACTTATTTTGCAAAAAGAGTCAATGCCAATGAACGCTGCTACATGCAGGATAGAAAATCATAAACTTCGGAGGTTCAACAAAAGCTACAGCACCTGGACTTACTCTCGCCATTTTGAAATTCACAGGCCAAGAAGGAAAGTAAAAAGAAGAGCACCCAACCTGACAATTTTACTAAAAAGGAACTCGGCTTTATTTTCTTTTCTTCCACTCTAATAACCTTAAGGAAAAACTCAGAAGCTCTCCATAGAATGCATGGACAGACTTTCATTAGAACAACAAAAAAGGCCCAAATCCAAAACCCAAGAGATGAGGAAAGCTACTGAAAACAGTTTGTTTTATTTCCAGGATCAAATATTACAATAGGACATTTACATATATTTATAAAAAAATGCAGCAGTTGTGTATATAGATCAGAGGTTTCCTTGAGTTTGGTCCCTCCCAGCACAATGAGTTGAAATCTTCCGAATTAATCCTCTCCCTTCTCCCACATGAAGTCACCATCACTGAATAAAAAAGTGACTACCATAAAAACCAACAGGCAAAGTCACCATTTTGAAACTTTAAGTTCACCAATTAGAGGAAACAGCCTCATTTTAAAAATTATCTATCCTATAGTCTGGTGTCTCAGATGAGACACCATGTCTCTGAGTTTTACCCAGACGTTCTTCATATAAATCTGTTCTATAAAATAGCACCTCGTCCCCCTGCTCCATGTACTTTTACAATCTATCCTTCTACATCGTAAAGTCTCAGCACCATTTAACCAGCAGTTACAAAAATCACTTTTCTCAGACATAGTAATTACAGACAGTGACCAAATCCTGAACTTCTGCAATCACTCATAACATACCCATGTAAAACAACAGAAGATAAAACCGAGGCAAGTTGAGCCACTCATGTTACGTGCCATATTCTCTGATTAAAAACGTGTGTATGTGTATATATATGGCTCTATTTATTGGGAGTGAACAGACACTGAGCATCTCACAGACAAGAGAAGACTGGAATAAAAGTCATCCTGTACAACATCACAGAAAGCGTATCCATTAACCTCACCGGTTCAGGAGCAGATAGCATAGTATAACCAAACTGCGGTAAGATCTTGGGCTTGGACAGAGAAAACCTCGGCAAGACCGTCTTTGCAGAATGTCAACCAACAGACCTCAACAGCCAGTTGTCAAACGTGTTCAGATCAATTCCAAACATGAGTGTGTGTATTTCCTCAATGTGGAAGGCCAACACAGGGCTCAAAACATGAGGTTTGTTTTGCCTTTAAAACAGTAGCTGTTCAATTTATAGCAAATAATTCTTGTTAAAATAAATAGGAGAGGGTGGGGGAGATGAGAGGCTGCATTCAAATCTACTACAACGGCTAGACAAGGCACTCCCAGTCTTTATGGGACTGAGACTTTGCAGTTCACCCATCTAAAAGCATGTATCTGCTACCCTTTCACCTCTCGGAATACAGGACTACTTAATTTTTTACTAACTTGACTAAAAAGGGATTAAACAAGAAGAAAGTAGTGATAATTACTAAAAACTAACAATGGATAAAAATTAAGTGCTAAGTTCCTGAAATGACATGCGTCTTCCCATTCACACTGACGTTCTCACACAGGTCTCTCTCATCTGTTTCTTCACATGGTTTGGGGGGGGAAAAAAAAAAAAAAAAAAAATCACAAACACCACATTTTATGCATCTCCACAGTGTCTGATACCTGACAAAACACAGCCCAAGTGATGCCTTGCCCCCCGAAATTAACTGCTTTTAGTTTAGCCCTTGTTGCTCTTCAATCCCTTGCGAACAAGCTCGGTGTTCCAGCCAGAACAGACTCAAAAAGCCAGAATTTGGCATCCAAGCTCCTCCCAGAGGCGAGGAGCACATTCAGATCTGACTGTCATTAGCTGCCTGCACAAGCAGGCAAGTGCCTAAGTGAGCAAACTGCAAACTGCCAGGCCCACTGCTACAGGGCAGCTCTGTTCAAAGACCTTCTGCACAGAGACAAGACTTACAGATTTTGAGGATGCTGGCTTTTCTTTCTTGTTCTTTGAAGAAACTTTTCCACTTAGCCATCAAGAACTCAAGTATACTTATTAAAACAAGTTTTCCATTGTCTGAAGGTGTATCAAACAGCAGAGCACACAGCTACGCTGTTACAATTTTGAAAAATTGTATTTGAGAAATCAGGACCTTCAGCAGTGAGATTCATTTATTAAAACACATACTAAAAACGGCTGCCAGTTCCGAGGGTATAAACTATGGCATCAGTAAAAGTGGAAGCTGATATAAGGTGGTGCTGATGAGTACATAAATACAGTAGTCTTTAAAAATGCATCTATGAAAGTAGTGGGCCACGTGAAACACAAGCTTTTTGCAGCAGCAAATCCTAGATGTGCTTTACAGACGAGAGGTGTTATTCTGCTGTAAGAGCAAGGCAGCAGGTCTAGTGAGCTCTGCAAAGTATGCCGATGCAAAACTGCTGCTTAGATCTACTTGGGAACAATGGTACCTTTGGGTGCCTTTTTACAGACAACTACATTTTACAAGGCTATTGTGCACATACACACACTTTTTTTTAATATTGATGTTGTCAACTTATCTGATTTATCAGAAGAGGCAACATACTTCAGTCCATGAACATCAAGTTCATGCATAATGCAAGTAAACCCAGAAATATTTGGCACAGTCTTTATCTGCCCTTTTTACATCAGTAGGAAATGCCAGGAGGTTGAGGCTGGTCAATCAGCTTGACTTAGAGCATGTATCATCAGAACACCTGAAATCCTTCTCTGCGCCTCTGAAGGATCACAAGCAGGAAGCCAACAGAAAATGTGTCAACAGCACCTGGCAGGGAAAACCAGAGCTCATTTTGCCTTCTGTTTCTGAATACTGATTGTGACTATGACTATTAGCTGCAATTTGACATTAAATGTCAAAACAAAGAATTGTTAGATGAAGAGCACATGCAAAAAGAAACTTCTCCACAAGCAGCAAGAAGCTACAGCTTGAAACACATTAGCTCTGCTCCGTTCTCTACCTAGAAAGACTTCCACTGTCTATATGCACTTCTGTTCCCCCAAACTCACAGCAGTCCTTGCAACACAACACCTCATGGCCAAGTCACACCCATAGGAAGCCACAAACCACCACCTTTGAAGGATGCTTTCTTCCTTCATCCATATTTCAACAATATTGCAATCAGATTTAAGGCATTTTTTCCAACTTGCCAAAAGCAATTCAAACTTTAGATTTAACATCTAGAAGCAATTGTAACAAAGGCTCTTTAAAATTAGAGCCCAACTAGCTTACATCTTCAGTGCTACCAGCTGCTGCAGGCAAAACTTGGTTAACGTTTTCAGCCACATTCCTCAGGCCAGCAAAACTTGTTCCTCCAAACTCCAAACGTTTTCAACATGAATGAAGATCTGAAGAGGCTGTATCCTGGTTTCTGCTGTTTCTTAACAGCTTTCAGCCACCACAGCACAGCTGATGCGTATGCTGCAGCACTGTTTTTATTTGGGTTGGGAAGAATAGAGAAAGAAGGGAGAAAAGACCCACATACATGGATGCATAGTCCTTAAAATTTTTTTTCTCTGCCTCCTGCTCACAAACCAACGCAAAAGAAAACTGAAAGAAAAACCACATCATGTCAGAGAAACCAAACAAAAAGAACAGGCTCATAATTTCTTGGAACAGAACAAACCACTTGAAACTGTGAGACAGAAGAATTCTTCAATTTCACACTCTTATTTCCCTTTTAGGTTACAAAAAGATTAATAATTCTCTAAATAAAGCCTCAAGAAAGAAGCATAAGCACTCCTGGTCCCACTACACCAGCAAGCAGAAGTATTTACCATGCTCAAGAGGCGTATTTCTTGATGATTTAAAAATGAACTTAGAGCAGCCAAGTGCAGCATTTGCTTCTTTACAAGAGAGGTGACTGAACTACTCTCGATATAATAAAAGCAACACAAAGTTAACTAACCTAGACTCCCAGTTTTGTTTTTGACAGCAAGATCACAAGTGTACAGTTTGTCCTTTCCTTACAGCTAAGCAGAGGAGAAAGAAAGGAGTTGTAAGCTGCCCACTGCCCTGCGGCTCACATGCTTAGCTCAGAAAGAAGGGGTAGGAAAGGAAGGTTCACAGTATGGGACCACACAGTGCACCCTCTCTCTAGCAGCAGAACCGATGGAAGAAGTTCATGCTCTTGCCTGCAATGCACTTTCCACTCTTTCCCCACTGCTGATACAGCTGTTAATTATTTTATATCAGACTGCTTCCACATATCACAGCCTAGCCCCATGTACAACCAGGGAGGGGCAGGGGGGAGAAGAGAAACTACCAATAAAACATATCTATGACTGAAAAGGCAGAGTCCATTTTGTAAGTTTAACTTAACTGCTCGAGAAGTTGATATGGAACAATGTCCCAGAGCAGATACAAACCCAAGCCTGTCCAAAATGAGCTGGCCCTCAACCAGCAAACACACCCAACCAGCAGCAACTCAAAAGAGGAATAAGAACAACCACAAAGGCTCCCTGCCTTGCACTGGCAGGAGCAGGCAGAAGAGCAGGAAGGTCAACATGCTCCCACCCCAGCCCGCCTGAGGGACACAAAAAGACTGTTTATACACTTGTTGGGTACTGTGTCCTGTTGGCAGCCTGCCCTACATTTCCTGTGGCTAACCACAGAAGAGGTAATGAGTTTCAAGGCAACAAACATCAAGAGTGAGTTATTTCAGATAGACAGCTGAAGCTACTTAGGGAAGCATTAGACCTGCACAGGAAGGGTATCCTTCTGTCATGCTCACTCGTATGTCTAAGTCTGAATTATGAATTTGGGTATTCTAGAAACACAAAGGATACTTCAGTCTAGAGGTGCCACTGCTGCTTCACAAGCCAAACGCTAACATCCCCTCCTCCTCTGCTGGCCTTGAAATTCACTTTCCAATGCTGGAAAAAGCAGTCTCCATGATGGGGGTCTCTTCACAAGCAAAAAAAAAAATTACATCTGATGTCGACATCGACTGTTGATAAAGAAACTGTGATCAGATTTTGCTTTCCTGATACCGCATCTTACGCCAGAATGCAAAATAGTTTTTTGGGAAATAAATTTATACAATTGTATGATTACAAATCTCCATTATGAGAAGACGACAGCTAATATTATCATGGGGAATGCAAGATATTTTCTGTGATTTCCTACATTTAAAAACTGCAAAGTATGCAGGCTAGTATGAAATTAAAGGCAAAATATCTTGAAAAGCTTTAGTTTTTGACCACTAAAGTCTTTAACGGGTATAATCATCTGACAGTTGCAGAAAAAGTTAGCGGTTATGGTAGGTCTCACATGCCTTTTTCCTCACTGATGAAGAGCAGCTAAACTGAATTCTTAGTTGTAAACACACAAATTTTACAACGACCTTGAGGATGGTTGTGCTAGCTAACTTTTATCCTGCTGTAATGCCTGCTGTAATGTCACTTGATCAACAGCTCAATGTCTAGAGAAGACATTGGAAAAACAGGACATTCTGCATGGTCCAGTGTACACACAGGATATGCCCACATGACTTCTGGTACCAGCTTCCAGAGCTGAAAAAAAAGCCTATATAAAGGAGTAGCTTTCCATACAGCTTTCCAAATTTAGAGGTGACAGTAGACGAACATGAAAATAGAATAAAAAGCAGCCCAGAGCATTCAAGTCACCAGGCTGTGAAGTCTTTCATAAAGCATTAATTCATTCCACAATTTGACAAGGCTGTGTGTTTTCAATTAATGAAAGAAAACCTGCATAGGACACGCTGTCCCGCTCAGTTGTAGCCAGTGCTCTAAAACCCCTGCAAATCTAGTCACTCCTGGGGAAAGCAAAACAAAAACTATGCAAAGAAACAAGCCAACTAACTGTCAAGTTTTTAGGACAGGTGTTTTCCAGAGAGTCTGAGATCTTTACAGTATCCTGCCACCTTGAATCATCATTTGCAAAATCCTGAGAGCAAGTAAAAAAATAGACACTTAGGGGATATTGGGAAGAGAACAAGTGGAAACCCCCATCTACTTCTACCAACAAGTCAGTCCTGCTCCAACAGTGGACACACAGCTTTCCTTCTGGGTCAAGCAGTCAGTCCCATATAGGGTATAGCTGGGGGTTTTTATGTTTGCGTGTTGGAGCTTTTTCACTATGTCCATTGACAGCAGTTAAAGCAGAGGAAAACATGCATGCAATCTAGAAGCCTTTAAATTAGATGAGGGCCAAGTATCTCACCACTCAACCCAACTCCTTCCCAAGTTTTTGCAGAGAACTACGTAAGTGAACCTTTGGAGAAGGCTGTAAGGTTAATGGAGACCTTTCATGTAGAGAATCAAAACAAAGACTGTACTGAAGATTACACCCTCTCCATACAGAGAGAGGACTTGGTGCCTTATCACGCAGTATTTTCAAAAATAAATTAAAACAGATTTAAGAATAGCAGCTAGAAGGGTATGTGTATTATGGCCACTCCAAGCCCCAGAATACTGGATGCACGGATCATGATTTTACTTTATTCCAGGAAAACAAAGGAAACATGTTCTTCCCAATGCTCTCCACAGGGCCCAAACTGAGGAAGAAAATAAAACTCTGAACACTCTCATTGGTCACTAGAGCAGCAGGGAAGAAGAGACAGAAGGGCCAGTCAGCTGCCTGCCTGATTTCAGCACTGCAATCTTACTACCCTCAACTGCATATTTAATGAGTTGGTGTCCCAGGCAAAGAGGAGAGGGGAAGAAGGCTGGGAGAACTCAGGCCACGGTGCTAATTCCTTTCCTGTACAAAGACAGTCTCTTGAGGACAAAGGCCTGCCTCCTGTAACGTGATCTCATAGTCCAGGTGGGAGAGTTTCCTTCGAGGGAAGTTGGTGAGAAGTTCAAAGCGTTCATTGGGATACCCTTTTGACTGGACATGTTTCACAAGAGCCTGGAGAGAAAGAAAGGCAAAGAGGTGTCA
This sequence comes from Bucorvus abyssinicus, assembly GCA_009769605.1. Lineage (NCBI taxonomy): Eukaryota > Metazoa > Chordata > Aves > Bucerotiformes > Bucorvidae > Bucorvus > Bucorvus abyssinicus. The sequence continues at coordinate 17,811,604 of CM020035.1, forward strand.
TATAATTCAAAACAACACAAAAAAAAAAAGTAAAAACTTATCCCCGTCTCCTTTAAAAAAAAAAGAAGTTTGTAATCACAAAGGAAATTTTGAAATTTTGCATACAGTATAGACCCTCTTTTACTTTAATATCTAATTTGGCCCACATATGATATGAATGATCATAAAAGCTAATTTTCAAGTGATCCTTTACCTAACTGACTCTTTAAACAGAACGAATACATGCATAATAGTACATTAATTCAAGCAAGCTGAATTCCACATCACACATTTAAGTCACAGTAAAGTAAGATTAGAAAAAAAAAAAAATCCTCAAAATGCCCCAAAACAGAAGCCCCCTCATTTGCTTATCAGATATTATCCTTACATTAAACCTAAAAGCCACCAAAGAAACATTTTTGCAAGGTAGCATTTACCAAAAAAAATGAAGTATTTTTACTCAATTTTTTTCCTGCTTTCAAGAAGCATGAGGTTTTTGGGTTGGTTTGGGTTTTTAAGCTCTTTTCAATTCATTGACTACCTACAAGAGCAATTGGGGCAGGATATAGAGGGCTTTGGGGCAAAGGGGTATCAGCCTCACAAACCACCAAGTGAACGCATCAGGAAGAGCTAATGTCCATGCTACAATGAAAGATTTCCCAAGTTCATCAGGAAACACAGCAGATGACAGCATAAAGTACAAACAGACGGGGATAGAGAAACGGAGATTGGCAGAACAGCAGGGGATACAGCAACAGAGCAAGAGTCAGGCAGAATGAAAAGCTGTAGCTTTTTAAAGAGCGGGAAAAAGACAATTAGTATGTAATAAAACAGAAAGTATGAAAAAATAAGGGCGTCCCAAAAATACTGTTCGCATAGTTTTGGTGGGCAACTTAAGTCAGTAAATTAAGTGAAAAGAGGTAAGCCAGCAGTATGAAGCTTCTACTAGTACTATTTAGTCCACTAGCTTCCCCTTGCTATTTAGCTGCCACTTTGGGACCACAGTGACCCAGCACACAGAAAAAAAAAAGGTTACAAACAAGCCCTTGGCAGTTACTGATGCAGCTCACAGGCAAGGAGGTCAAGAGATCACATGGGTGGCTGCTCATTTTGGGGTCTGTGATCCGGTAGGAAAGCTGTCAGTCATGCTGACACGACACAGGATACAGCCTGCCACAACAGCCCGCAGCACACTTCCTAGTGTTTCAGAGGCATCAATGCAGATGGAGCATGAGGTCTAAGAGCTGCGGGAAGAGGTTGTGCCGCTGCATCAGGAAAGATGAACAAGAAAGCAGGAGGATGCAGGCAGCAACACTCCAAGGGCAAGAACTGAGGCCTTGCGTTGCAGACAGAAAACAGGATGACCAGAGGCAAAAAACAACACAGGGAGGGCAGCAACTTGCAAGATAATGCACCCTGGAGACCTGTGGCAGCAAACCAGCAGCTCTTCTCTCATTTGGGTGAAAAAAACCAAAAACCAAAAAACCCACAAGTGAAAAAACTATATGAAGTCTTGGCAGTAAGTGGGGAGGACAAACAAGTTCCACTGGAAGTCACAACTGGACCCACGGGTCCTGGTCAGCAGGTGAAAACCAGCATGCTGGTGGAGGGGATTCCTTCTGTGGGGGACTGAGGCACCCAACTGCTGACCTAACTGTGCCTTAGAAGGCTGCTGCTTGCCTAGAGCCAAGATCCACAATGTTATGGAGAGACTGTCAAAACTCATCAAGAAAGCTCAATACAGGTCTGCAGTGCATCTTTGCAGCAGTGACAGGAAACCTGAGCTGCATCAGCAAAGAGTATTGCCAGGAGATGAAGGGATGTAATTATGACACTCTGCTGGACCACACTTGGAATACTGTGTGCAGTTTTGGTGTCTCTGCATTCCAGAGGGACAAGGAAAAACCAGAAAGGATCCAGTGGAGGGTCATCAAAATGACTGTAGGACATGCCTCAGTACCTGCAAAAAGGTTGAAGGACTTGGATTTGTTCAGCCTAGAAAGGAAAAGATTGGTGGGAATATCATCACAGTGTTCCAATGTAAAGAAGATAAAGGCATTTCTTTCACAAAGGTACAGAGTGACAAGAGGCAACACACAGAAGTTGCTCCAGGGGCAATTTTGTCTGGATACAAAAAAAGGAATTCTTGACCATGAGCGAAATTAAATTTTGAGTAAGTTGCCCAGAGAAGAGGTGGAATGTCCCTTGTTGGAAGGATTCTAGACTCAGCTTGAGAGGACCCTGGATAACCTCATCTACAGCCCTGCTTTAAACAGAGGGTTAGACCAGATGATCCCTGGTGATCCTCTTTGACCCAGACTTTTCCAAGATTTAATGACTACTGAACAGCAAGGGAAGTACCTGCACGGATATTTCTTCCAATGCTATCAAAATCCGCACACAAACCTTTGGTATGATGAGACTGTTGCCGCAGCCTCTCTTTTACCTGGACTGTTCTCCACAGGCTTTGCAGATTACAATGCCTGCATCTGATGAGGAATGCAAGTAAGAGGGTTTGACTTCCTTTTCAGGCAAGATGATAAAAATTCCTTTACAAACCACTGTATTTAAAAATTCAGTTAAATTTACTGCCCACGCCTCCTTCCTGTCCTGTTTAAAGCCCAGCCTTTCCGGCACACCTTACAACACTTCATGAACAAAAGTTATTCAGGCAACCAGCTGCTGAACAGAGTGAAGTCAGCTTATTTAATTGCACGCAATGAGCAACTGTTTCTGTAAAAAGGCAGTGTTGTCTTTTTTTTTTTTGCCTGGAAGAAAAAAAGGATTACAGTAACACTGGAAGCATAAACACATCCTTGAGATAACAGAGTGTAAAGAAGCCACTCTTGATTGCTAACAATGCAATGATTAAAAAAAATTTTTAAAAACAGTGTTGGTGGGAGAGTGACACTGTATTATCAGTTAAAACTTCTAAAGTGCAACTGTCTCCTTAAACAATTCCTTTTTATAGTTCTGGGCAGCTTTAAAATGGAAGCAATAAAGGCTGAAAAAAAATCAGCATGGAAATGATGCTCACAAAAAAAAATCTGAGACTCAATCTTGATCTGACTGAAATGGCTTTAAAAGATCACATGACATGAGCACAAAAGCTGCCTGTTCAGCTCTGCAATAAAGAGATATATTTACCCACAAACCTTGACTCACCTAAATTTCTCTGCTGACTGTAGAGCAGGCAGCAGCAAAGGAAATCACATGCTGTGTTTAACTTCCTTTAACTACTGCAGTCCATAAAAGGAGTCAAACCAGAAGTCAGAATTATCAGGAATATCAGTATTAAACCTATGTATCACCTAAATAAATTAGTTAGCTATTCAGAAGTGCTACATGTTTAATAATACACACAACCTTATTTAACAGATTGCTTTCAAAAAGCAGTTAAGATATAAGAGTATTTGGAAAAAGATCTGAAAGTAAAGCTGGTTCCTACAGGAAGAGCGATGTTCTGCCAGTGTTCCTCAGTCAACCCCAGGACTCCACATGTAGCACTGCAGGCAGTCTACATCCTTCCCAGTTATGCTTGGTTTTGAGAGAGCTGACAGCACAACAAAAGCAACTTTTTTTTCCCTTTTATTTTCAAGGAAAAGAGTTAAGGATAGGAGTATGAGCTGAAGAAACTACATTGCTATAGTGCTGCAGAGGAGGTTATAGTCTCATTTTCTGTAAGAGATATGACACTTTTCTCCTAAATCTGCACAAGATCCTTCAGAAGAGGTATGCTTTTGCCTTCCCTAAGAATTCAGAGCTTTTAGGTTCATTACATTAAAATGAGCTTAACTGGCCACTGTGTCATGAAAACTCACAGCTAACAGCAATACAGTGACCTCTTTACACACTGCTTCAGATAAGCACCTACAAAATATCGATAGAAATGCTATCCACATTAACATCTCCAAGGTAAACAAGCCCAAAGTATAGGTGAGACATGCACCTGAAGTACAGTAATTAAATAATATTGTAATAAATGTGTTTTGGGAGAACTTTCTCCAAAGTCATCCACATCCAAAGGAAGTGTGGAAGTACAATGAAAGAGATGAAGAACAAGAATGAAGGGGTTTGTCTTTGATTTTACAGTTGTCTGACCATAGACAACGAGTGCATTTTTCCATTTAGAAAAAACAAACACGACTGAGCTGAGATTATCTCATTGCAATTTAATGGTTAACGCAAAAGCCATTCAGAGACATTTTAGAAAGGAAACTAACCATTTTGGGACTAAGACACTGGAATATACACACAACCCAAGCAGCAATGGAAATAGACAAAGCCAGAGGAGACTGTTGATCTAAAGACAGGAATGACACAGAAGAAACACAACAAATTGACAGTGCAAACAGTCTCTGCATATAGCACTTCTACTAGATCATACTTAAATAGTGCCACCACAGGAAAAGAAATTCTCCAGTTTCAGCTCTCCTGTACTCAAACAAGGATTCCAATTAACTCCACTCACCAGAAGTTTAGCTTGTTCAGGCAGTGAAATTTGTTCCCTCTTTCCATCTGGATACCTTAGCATCAGCTGTGCCTTTGGTCCTAACATAAAGGAAGTTACTACAAGTTAACAACAAGGCAGCTGAATTGAGCTCTTCTGTAGCTCTTAGGTGACATGCTTTACTGCACAGCATAACAGGGTGACAGACTGAAGACAAATACAATGTTCCAGTCTATGAAGATATACTCCACCACGTGTTTAAATATACATAAACGCAGGACTCTTTCAAGAGTTAATAGCAGTGACTGAAGCCAGTCAGCATTCCCAGGGAAAAGTACCTTGGCCTTTGAGACCACTTCACTCTGCTGCATTCCAGTTCACGCACCACAGGGAGTAACAGAGACTCTGGGCACTCATTTCTATTAGACAAAGTTGCATTACTGAAACTCAGTCTAGACTGTCAAGGCAGCCAAGCACGAGGGGGGCTGACGCTATTCTACTTCTCTCTACCATACTGGTAGAGGCCCTGTCATATGCACCTGCATTACACCAATTCATACCTTATTAGTGGACAAGGTCTCAAACTAAGAAACTTAAGCTCAGTGACTGCCATTTGTGGCATCACTATTCCAAATGGTGCTGCTGGCAAGGTGAATTGCTCAGACGCCTGGTGTCAAGAAGGCAGTAAGACAGAAGAAAAGATTTAGCTTTTCAAAGTAAGTAATGAAACCATGCTTGTCAGCTTATAAAGATTTTCAGAAAAAAATCCAGAACACAGGTCACTATAAAAAAACCAAAAAAGTAGCAACTTACCATTCACATCTAGGCCCTGAAACATACTTTCAGGCTTGTCAGTCGACTCCTCCAGTATCCCTGCATCAATGCAGGGCAGTACTCTGTGATTTGATGTTGTCCCAGGCTCAGTCCTTGCAGGGGGCTCAGGCTGAGGCCTTCGGCTCTCCTCTTTTTTATATCCCAAGTCCTTGTGCGGTGATTTCCTCAACTTGGCAGGATTCTCTGATTCCTCCTCCTCCTCAGATCCACAAACCGAAATAAACTCTTCGCTTCCAGAAAAAAGCTCTGACTCTGACTCCTCATCTGATCGACTCTCCTGCTTGGCCTGTGAGGAATCAAAATGTGTCTCCTGTAACGAGGCTCTGATAGCAGCTTCCAACTGGCTGTCCTCACTGGCATCAATGAGACTCTCCTGTTGAATGCAGACATAACAAAAATACATAATTATTTTTTTTTAATATGTACTGAAAATGGAGAGGACATCAGTCTTACAAAGAAAAGCTACTAAAACTGTCAGGAACAAACAGCATGAAAAGTTAGTCATATAGCCACAACTACTTAATGACTTGGAGTTTCAGATGGAGTTATCTACCTTCCTTCCACACACGCACAATTCTGTGACTGCTAAATCCAAAACAAATGCCAAAAGCACTAACTGCACAACAAAAACAGTTATAATGGAAGAAGACATTCATTCCCTGGCACACCACATCTTTGCATGCTCTTGCACTAACTCATTAAGTCTATTTACACTACTGAATGGGAAATCAGTACAGCTGGATAAAGACAGGCTAGCATGTTCTTTCAGGTTTCTCCAGTCCTTCTAAAAGGCCTCACACTTACTGAACGAGAGCATTTTTGTGGAGGGCTGGTAGAATGGCCATCCAGCTGTCCATGCTCACTCAGGAACCCAGTCACTTGGTCCAAGAAAGAAGTAACGTCCAGCTGGTGCCACTCCACTAGTTTCTGGCCTAGGGAACAAAAGGTGTCATGAAACAATTTCTGGAAAAGATTGCTACTTAGCGGTCAAACACACCAATTTGCTGCTGTGCGTGCACTCTGCAAGAGTCCACATTTGGACTGCAGCTTCCTACAGGCTACTACCTGATAATTATGAAGCTTCCTCCTTCCACTCACTTGAAAAGGTTTCAATCATGGATAGACATAAATACAGACCCTGTTTATTTCTATTTTTTTCTTTTTATCTATGGGAATGCATGCACGGAATGGTGAGTTAGGCTTCAGAATGAAAAAAACACAAAGGTTATGAAAAAGCATTTCTACACTCTTGCCTGCTTTCATTCTACACATTGGCAAACGGCATTTGTTTCCATAAGTTAAGTGCTAAGAAGAGTATCCTAACTTCAGTTTCAACATTAAAAAAAAAAAATTTTCTTTGGGTGGTTTAAGTCAAGTAGCAAGAAATCTCAGCTCTGATTACAGATGCTATCACTTCAGTCCTGAGAAGCAGGAGACCAAACCATTAACAAAGTTACACTATATGATGATGATAAAAGAAGAAAGGGTGTTGAGATACAAAAGAAAAAGTAACAATTTCAGAAGAGCTGGAAGGGGAGGTAGAAGCTTGATTGATCAGGCAAAAAAAACCCAAACCCAAACAACAAACTCAAAGCCAAAACGGTAATTCAACATTAAGATACAAATTAATAAGTCACCACCGAGCCTCACAAAGCTACTGTGCAAACAGCAGGAAGTAGATTCACATAATGCCTACAAATATTGTCGTTTATTCATCACATTATTTCAAATAGCTTTTAAAAGGACTTTAAAAATTAATTCCTGAGTTTTACCACCAGGTGGTACTATTTTAACTACCTAAGCAAAGTACTCACTAAGCTCTACCAAGTACCATAACCAAATACACAAAACCTCAGCAAGCCTTGGGAGTTTTACTCCCTTAGTTCCTCCAAAACATAGTGCTTCACTTCTTCAGGGTCAACATGGTCCCTCAGAGGGCAAAACGTTGTAACTGAGATTCTTCAGCTGAAAGTAACACATCCTGTCAAAGATGGTATTCTAGCCTACAACTGCCAGACCTTCTCACAGGATATATAAACTGCAAGTAACCAGCTGTCATGTATCTTACCTGTCCTGGGATCCAGGATGGAGACATAAGGGAAGTCTGCTAATTTATAAAACTGTATGTACCTCTGTCCTTCCTCACTGTCATGGTATACCTACAAAGTACCACGGTGGAAGCAAATTACCGGGTGGAGAGGGAATGCAAACAAACCGTACCTTGCAAATGTATAAAGTTTTTCTCTATTTTACAGTTTATACTACAAATATTACATATAGTTCTCAGTAACTCTGATAAGCTGAAAATATGCATCTAAAGTTCCACATATTAGAAGCTATGTGGTAACATCTTGAATGCACAAGTGAAAGACAATTTATGCATTCAAATCCATAACCATGCACTACATCTAGATCCATGAACTACAGCATCTCTTCTGCAAGTTCACTGAAAGAACTGCAACAGTGCCATTTTATTTGAAGTCCATTTTTTTTGCTGCCACATCTACCAGGACACCAAGTTACCCGCAGAGCCCCATTAAATTTCTCACCTGCCAAAAAATGAAATGTTCCCGGATTATGTTCTTCACAGCCTCATTGCTCCAGACATCACGGTTGAGACACTGACAGGCAAAATCTTGCACGTTCTGAATGTTTATCATGAGCCATTTGTTCTGCATCTGACCACACTCTTTGGCCTGTAAGCAGAGACAAAAGCTTCATTAGATAAAACTGAAGAGCCAGACACAACCAATGCCAGCAATGATCAGTGATGGCTTCTAACACTGTCAGATTTTTCACCAAAACCCCTTCACAGTGAGAAAGATGGACAGTGCTAGTGACAAGGCATCCACAAAACAGATGGCAGGGCTGAAAGACCTGCTTTAAATGAGACTGGTTGAATTACAGAATCACATCGATGAACAGAGCTGCTGGATTTCAACAAGCCAAGCACAGAGTGGGAAAAGCAACCTGCAGGAGGGGCACACGGGGACACCAAATAAAGTATTTGCTTGGGCAAGAGTGTAGTCAATCACACTGATCTGACAACAGAGGAAAGACCTGCTCATTCTAAAGATAAACCTGTGGATCACCTTCTATTTAAGTAGGTTGCGTAAATTGAGAGAGGAATTGCATTAATTCAACAGCACCCCCTCTCTTTTCTTTTTTCTCTCCAAGTTTTTAGTTACTCTATTACTGTGCAACTGCCAAATTAGGCACCCTTTTTTAATGCTCTTTATCCAGACTGCAAGTGGGGAGGAAGACAGGAAGGCGCAGGAAGAAATCTTACTGGTTTGAGTCACAAAGCTGGTACTGTCTGATTGCTTGGTTTCAACTTAATGGTAGGAGTTTGATCAAGAATGTAATTCTGATCGCTGAACTGTCATACCTGTTGAAAAAAAGAGGGCTATATCAACAGCAGGAATGCTCTTACCGCCTGGAAAGACTGGAACTAACATATGAACTCCCTTTCCTTTTAAAAAATGAAAAAAAAAAGTATTTATTTATAAGTGTGTTCATCATCCTGCTGGTAATGCACTTAACAGCAAATTCAAGTAATTAAGATGTTATGCAAGATTTTGCCGGTTTGGGCAATATTCTGTTCCCCAAGCCAAAGTTTTGACTTTTAAACCAAATTTTAGCCAGTGCACTTCTGAATAGTCAGCCTATCCAATGTGTGATAGACACATGTGAACCCCACATAGTTATCTTCATGAAGTGCAGAATCTCAGTCTATAAAATTAATATGTATGGCCAGGTGACCTGCAGAGCCAATTTTTATTATACTCAAGGGGAAAAAAAAAAAATGTAGAAGCATCGAATAGTCCTCCTGCTGTTGCAAGGGACCTCACACTAACTACTTACCACTAATATTACAGTGTCAGGATTTGGTCACCAGGAGAGTAAACTGGGACAAGTGACACATAAGTAACTGGTAAGAGTCTTAAATATAGCCATTGTGCTTTTATTGAAAAGACTTGTTTTGAGCTAACTGTGGATTGTAAGAACTAATTCTGGGAAATCAGTTTAAGATGAGGCCTAGAGATACTGCCCAAGTTTAAAGGGAACAAAAATTTGAGCCAATTGGATGGCCTTAGTCCTGTGTTCTAATGTAATTCATATTGGATTAAAATAACAACCTCAAAAATATGTAACTAGAAAGCTGGAAAGTGCATCTCACTCTTCTACACTTAGTTTGTACATTTGTCAATATTAGTGAAAACCTGTCTCTTTCTCTCCTCCTTCCAACTACGGTCCTCAAAAGGATGCAAGCAGGAAATTCCACACAGAACATTTGCAAAGATGAGTTTTCACCTGTAGAGTAGGTATAGCTTTTGAAACTACTTTTAACTTCCTTCTAAAAACAGGCTTCACATTTAACATTTAAAATGACCCAGTTAAATTGCTGCCATCTCACACACACACACACAACTCTGCTCTAACACAGCTACTGGAATTTTTCTGAGGGGGTGGAGGTGGGTGGAAAGAGAAGAACATGGGAGGAAGAAACACTGTGGGTTTGGACATTATATTGGCAGTCATTTTGGTAAGTGACAAAAGAACAAGCAAAGGCTCAAGCCTGGCTTGCATACCGTGAAAGCTCTGCCTGATGGCTTTAGATGCACTGTTTCCAACATCAACTACTCCCGTCTCTCCTCCTCCCCCGAGGCATAAAGGCCAGTGCCAGGCACTTAAAGAGCCTGGGTAAGTACAGAACAAACACTCTTTGCAAGCATTTTTGTTCAAGCTTTTAGCAATCAGCAGAGTAAAAATTTTCAAAGACAGAGGTAGTGGATCTCAGATACAATGGGCCAGATGCAAAACCAAACTGAAACCAAACCCAATCTGTCCTAAATTTACCTTCACTCCTTCTATCCATTCACATTTTTCATCACTATAACAACTTACAGCAACAAACTACCAATCTGTTTAGACAGTATGTGAAAGAAGTCTTGTTTTATATTCAGTACTGGATCTCACTCTAGCTCTTACACTACTAAAAACAACATGTTTCCCTCTCATTTGACTTTTCTGAACCATGTATGGTTTTTATAAAATGTTGTTGTGGTTCTTCCTTGCTCAGCTTTGTTGAAATGCACTGCTCCTTTAGGTCAGCAGAGAGAAACAAGGAAATGGAACCAGCATCTTGTGACCTCTGGACACCTACTAATCAAGCATGATTCAGTTTGGAAGATAACAGGTGACAAAGTCAGCGCATGAGATTATCTAACAAGAAATATCCTATCTGTGCTACGCTTAACACTTCTTGCCAGGGCGTACATCCTTTCACTCACCAGCCATTCCTGTGCCAAAGGTGCACCTGCAGGCTATGTTTACGCAAAACGGCCAGTCTAGAAGCATCTTATGCAAAAATAATTGCACCATTAGAGTACAATGACTCGATTAGCTTCCAAACTATTGCTGCTTGACAAGGAGAAAGAAAAAATTCTCTATCAGCTCTAAAGCAGGGAGCAGCAAGAAAAGGTTTAACTTGTAAAATGAGGAAACTGCATATAGACAGACTTGAAACTCTGCAACATTACATGCAGTCACTTCTCAGAAGTACAGAAATTCTAATGTCTGTTAAGCACAGAATTGCACACACTGGAACTAATTCCTCCCTAAAAAAAAAAAAAGGAAACTTAGCCAATTTGGTGTGTGCCCCCAGAAATTAAATCGTATCTCCACATCATATGCACAAAGAGCTGAAGACCTGCAATTCCGGAAAGCAGTCTTTGAGATTAGAACAAAACCATGCTGTTCTTTACAAAGCACGTTTGGTGTGCCATTTATTTCTTTATTATACTCCAGTGAGTTATTCCTAGCATATTCTACGTTAAGGAGATAAGTCTTAAGTTTAATATACATAAAAGTTCAGTATTACAGTCAGGAAACAACAGTTACAAATCAATTGTGCAATCTGAACTGACAACAGCCTAACTGTATAACCACACAATACTACTCAAATACAGACTTTTTAGTGACACTGTGTGTTTAAGCTCTGAAAGTTTCTAGTAGGGAAAAAAAAAAGGCAGTTCAGGTCAACATCTTGCTGGCCCATTAGTTGTCATCTGCCTCTGGTTTATACAGCCCCATTCCACCAGTCACTAGGTAACTAACATCTAGTGGCTCATGTTCAAAAAGCCTTCAAGATTAAAAGAAAGTCTTTTACAGATTTTCTGTATCAAATAGTGTTTGCCACATTTCTATGGTGTAATCGCACACTTAACTTTACAAGTATAGTAATCCTGAGTTGTTCTGTATGCGAAGCACACTGCTTTTTCACAGATAGCAAGTTAAAAATAAATACCATTCAACACTTGAAAATTTCTCTTCAATTAAAGTTAATTCTCTTAAAAGTTAGTATTACTGAGTTAAAATGAAATGGGAACTTTCTGCATCTTACTGGTAACAGAAGTTCTTTGCAATTGAAGAAAAATGAAGTTTTTGGAGAAAAAAGAAGTTTTTGAAGTTCTTGGAGAAAACCAAAGATAACTAAATCTACTTACTATCGAAATCAGCCTTAAAAAGGATCAACAAAAGATAAGCAAAAATACATGAAAACCTTAGTAAGACCAGATGCCACCACTCTTGCTAAGTTTGAATAAAGTCATAAATCCTAAATGATTCTATGATAAATGTACTCCATATGACACTGACAAAATGTTCTTGCACATCCCTCCAGAGGTTAGAATACACCACACACCAATAACAACAGGAAAACCCCATTTAAGATTAACACTAAACTACAAGAGCATCAAATGACAGTATTTAGTCTTTGGTACTTTGGAATGTGATAAACATCTCTGATTTATTATAGAGTTTATATATGTTTATCTAAGCATACAGAGAAGGCAGAAGGTAAGAACAGCTTGCTACAGATAAATTTTGAGACACTCTGGTCACTGTATTCACAGGAGGAACAACATTGTCGCAGGCTGAAGCAGTACAGCAGTCCACAGTCATAAAAATGGAAGAGGTAATGCTCAACAAATTTAGAAGGAAGCTAAAGATTTTTATTGAAATAAAGTTGAGGAGCATCAGTTTGAAATGAAGAGTATCCCACAGGACAAAGTACTGCACGAGAACACAAAAAGGTGAATACCAATACCAGAAAGCGCACGTCTTCAAATCTGAGTTACTGCCAAGAACTGGACAAAGTGTGTATATACAAACCCCTGCACCCCCCACCTTTTTGGTTTTTGTTTTTAATTTACAAGACTGAATAAGGATGCAAAGACTCTAGGATGATCAAACCTATCAAATACTTATTTCATCCTCTGAAACTACTTTTGACTGTGGCAGATGCCACAATCAACACTGCTGAAGTCTTGGTATGTTTTCCAGTAAGACAGGAGGAAAGACTAGCACACACCTTAAACTCCACAGCAGAGGTCACAGGGCACTCACTGACTCTGCGTAGGTTCCAGTCAGTAGCAGCACTGGCTATTTCATGTGAATTGCCTTTACCTGCGCATTCGCCGGGTTCACCAACAGCTCTGAATCACAGGCCCAGGTATCAGTTGGAGGAGCTGGCACAACCTTGTGTTGGATGTGAACCCTGAAACACCTATCACGAGTCAGGGATACCTCGGGACCAACTGCTTCAGTCTGCTCATCTGCTTCACTGTACCAAATTCCTTGCTGAGGCAGACACAGTTATTCTGTAGATTTAGTACTTTATAGATTTAGACTAGATATAAGGAAGAAATTTCTTACAGTGAGGGTGGTGAAACACTGGCACAAGTTGCCAAGAGAGGTGGTGGATGCCCCATCCCTGGAAACGTTCAAGGTCAGGTTGGATGGGGCTCTGAGCAACCTGATCAAGTTAAAGATGTCCCTGCTCACTGCTGGGGGGTCGGACTAGATGGCCTTTAATGGGCCCTTTCAAGCCAAAACACTCTGTGATTCTCTGTCAGCATCCTTTCAAACCTGGAGTTTTGTTAGACAATTAGGAGAGCACTGTCAGAATACAGGAATTGGTGGCAAGCCAACTGATCCCTAGTGATTTGGGAAGCATAAAAGGAGAGATGAGGCCAACAGGATGAGAGCTGGAAACTCAATAAAGGCATACAGTGTTTCCCAAAAATTTTCCAGCAGTGCTCTGCAGTAGAGGCAAATGTGAAAAGAATGTAAATAAATGTTTTTGTTCAGCTTATGCAGTCAGGTCTCCAGCATTGTTTGCAGCATCTGTATAGCATGATTTGATCATTAGATTGCATTCTCACAAAATCATTATATTAAATAATAATAACAATAAATGTCATCTACTTAAAAACGACCAGGTGGAAGTTCAGTAGTATCGGCAACTTCTGAAGAATATCTAGAAATTATGGACTCAAAAAATAAATATATATACTAATTTGCATATTCTCTAATCATTAGTTAAGTCACAATCCATACCATAACAACTTATAACTAAATCCACAGAAACCTAGAGACAGGAAAAGTGACACCTGAAATTATTTAAAGCTAACAGTTCCCTTCTCAGACAATCTCTTGGATAATTTTTTCCATCACTAGCAGATGTAAGAGACAACCACTGTGATTTTATACAAGAGCAAGACCTCTATGGAAGATAAAGTTTTGCCTTCATGACAAAGCCATGCTCAAATACTTTTACCAGCTCAGGTATCAGAAACCACTTAGCTATGTTAACATAATTCTGCCTGAGCTTCTTAGCAGGGCTGTGCTGCAAATTGTATTGCCCCTTGCAAAGTCCTGCTCACCTATCAAAAGCACTCTTACTTCAGCTTTTTCTGTAATTTGCTCTACAGAGATACTTCAAGGGATGCAATTTTTCCATTTTGACCAGTCTCCCTTGTGTGCTAAAGTCTTTCACCAAGTGTGATTTGCCACACTAACCTTTAAACATAAACAACGTGGTCTACCATCATTAGTTAAGTCCTTCAACAAGTTATCAATATTTCCATAGGCAGTCCATCAAATATTCATCACTATATGGTCTTTTGTAACTTTCTGATCATCCAACAATGGATCCACACATGCCACAGCTTAACACAAGGCTTCCGCACTGTACACAGTCATCACATACGAAACTGCACCAAAATATCAGAACTCACCGTTTCAAAACTGCCTTTGTGCATCAGATCAATGGGAGGCCTGAAGAGGTCTGCTAGAGTAGTGAGTTTCTTATCTACTGCCCCTCCATTTCGTAGCTCCTGTTCCTGTCGAACTGCACAGTCCCAAGAGGAAAGGAAGCTGAATTAGACGAAATACTCACAAGATGGATTTATTATTGGCTATACGCTCACACACAAAACGTCATCACTACAGTCACAACGTTGGATCACAACAAAATTAATGGCAGCTTGCCCTAGCTTTCTCAAGCAATGGGCATTTATTTCACTTTTTAAAACCATCTTAAGTGTATCAGCCAGTATTTGAAAACAAACGAGCAAAAGCAAGCCATGACTTGATCCCAGTGATGCTTTTAAGAGGGGAAACTGAGTTAGATTGTAGCATCGTAACTTTTACTTGGAATATTTCTATTCCAGTGTTTCTATTTCTTGACTGTAAGGCAATCCCACAAGAGAGGAGGAAAAAAAAAACAAACCAGACTTTGTTTATATAGAGAAATATCTTTGGATGTTTATATTAAGTATCTACTCTTCCCACAATAGGCTCAAGATATCACTACTTTTTTCAGGTGAAAAGGTTTTCAGCCTTGTTTATTCCCAAGTACCACACTTTGAGCATGTTTCTTTTAGTGGTATTGGTTCAGTTCCACTCAAAATAATACAGAACGTATTTCCCATATAGACACGACTATATTCAATCAAGGAAAATTACAGCAATTGCTCACCTAAAAATAGGACATATTTTATGCAACCAAGTCAGCTGAAATGGGCAGTTAACTATCCCATGACCAAAAACTTTCCAGTAGTTAAAGGAGCTGTCAATGGGCCATAGTATACAAACCATTTTTGAGCAGGCACTGGATCCCCACAGGTAAAAAGGGTCTCTGTGGAGCAGGCCTAGAAGCCACGACATAATCTGGACTTTCATGGCCAGGACTGCTTTTTAAGAGATAGCCAGTGACATTCATCTATAAGGTTTTACCTAAAAGCATGATAAAGTTTCATCATAAGCCCTCACAATGATTTTACATATTGTGCATCTCTAAATGTCTTAGAGTGGAGATGATGAGAAAAAAATTAAGGTATGATGATTCTGTAAATGGTGTATTTTAATTTACACAGCTGCCAGTGACTTTAGTATTTGATGAGTTCATTATGACTGGAAAACCCTGACCAAACCAGTCAGGGGAAAGAAATTAATTATGAATACTTATTTGCAGTTTGGCAATCAACAGCACCTAACTATGTAGGAACCTGGTCCATGGTTAGACCTCTTGAACACTCCAGCAGCATCAGCAGTAACAGCTGCACAACAGCTCTAATTTAGCTGTGAAATATCTGATGTTCTGCTGTCAAAAAATCATAATCTATGAAACTTAATGGCTTCAGTAGCAGTCAATGCTTTGTCTTTTGTAGATTCTCCATATGAAGAGAAAGACAGTGCTAAACTGCAATTAAATTCATGAGCACCTTGTGTGTGGCCAAGAAAGAAGCCTCAGGGCTACTCAAATCTAATTCTCGTGCCAGAATGACCACTGGTTAGCGAAGAAAAATTCAGTGGATGAACTTCAATTCTACTTGGGTGTTATATTCTTCCCCCTTTTCACTTCTCTCTAGAGCAGAAAAGTATTTTTTTGAAAATATTTGCCATACCAAAGCAGACACCAATATTGCCTGTGGGTTTTACTTAGTTAACACAGGCAAGAATCTCTGGACCAGCATCCTCACTTCCTGCTTCATAAGTTCATTACTCAGTACTCTCCAGCCACCCCAGAACAATGAACCAACAACCTTAATTGTACCACAAACAATAAGAGACATGCAAGAGACATGTCAGCACACAGTACTGACACTACAACAATGAAAAGCCTAATAATGTTATTTAAAAACCTTTTTGCTATACGGTAGGCAATTCAAAAACCATTAAATGACTGAAAGCTGTCCTAGCCTACAACAGAAACTATATTTCAATCTTAATTGCATTAAAAAGAAAATAGAACCTTTAGCTTACTGATCCATAGACACTTACTAGTTTCTGTTTGAAAATCCCGAAAACCATCAAATATTGAGCGCGCAGGTCTGCGTCTTTTAGGAGCTTAAAAAAAAATTAAATAATTATTTCAAAGGTATACTATCAAAATGGTTACATATTAGTACTTTCCATCATATAATGTGGGAAAACAGAATAGGAACCCAAAGCATGAATGATGTGGGAGTAAGGTCAATAGTAAGGGCTGGAGAATGGAAATAGGCAGTTTGTAAGGCTCATTTCCTAACACAAGCTCCCTCCAGCAAACCTTGCCTCAGAAACAAAACATGTATCAACAATGCACAAAAGTTTAGTCTTAGCCCTTTCTGATGGGCTCCCCAAGGCCCATCAGTATGAACTGGCAGTGCTGTCACAGAATCAACATGTCATAATTCCAGTCAAGATTTTTACCAAAGGCCTTCAAGTAGATGAAAAACTTTAAAAGATTAAACCCCATGTGAGAATATTTTTTTCTTTATTAGAAAACACATTTGGTTTTTTTCCACAATACATTTCTAGTCTTTTCTAATCTCTTAACCAGATCCTGTCCCAGCTTCTTGGCTGGACTGGCAACAGCCACACTCCTCCATTTGATCCAGTATCACTATCTGCAAGGAAACCTTCAGAACAGATTATTTGCAGCTGGACAGAGACAGCATCCCAAGCAAATAACTAGAATGGGACCTAGAAGCACCACTGAAGTCCTAGGCTATAGCATAACTGTTGTACTTGGAATGCAAAATAGAGCTGCCTGCAAGACTTATTCCAACTATTCATCTGCATTACTATTAACTGAAAGCAGAACAATTTTAAGATAAAACTTTCAAAGCCTGATTGTTACAAGACATAATAAATAATAACCAAATTAAAGTAAGATAAATACAACATACACCCACCGGAAACCTGTAGTAAGAAAAATCCATTTACTGTGAGGAAGCATGACCTATATGCACAGGTCACAAAGCAAGTACCCTCAAAACCTGATTTTAGAGACCTTTCTGCTTTTGTACCCATAGCGTGTGCAGCACCTCTCATCTTGCACCTTGTGCCACATCAAGGGCATAAAGAATGGTACACAGTTCTTGTTCCTTGCATTCTTCTTGTACAAAGTATGAAGGAAAGAATCAGGGTACCCCAAACAGACTATCATGGAAAAAGAAAGTAAGCCTGAATGTGGAACTTGCTTGTGAATAACGCCTAACTCCAGTAACATCTCTTTCACCTCCAAATGCTTAATCTCAAGCACAATCCTTTAAAGCCAACTTCAGAGCAACTTAAACTGCAGCTAAGAATAGCAACTGGAGGACCACTTCAGCAAAAGCAGCATTTATTTCACTTGCCAGGCTTAGCCTGGCAGTGCTGGTGAAGATGTTCACAGCAGTTCATGTTGATATTTTTTCTGACATCCTTTGTACTGCAAGATGGGATCCGTGTATCTGGCAGACCACAAATAGACAGAGACATCTCTTCAACTGGAAGAAAACCTAAGCTCATACAACCACCTCAGTATGACACTGCTAAAACCAGAAACCAGCACGTCCCTGCTTTGAGGTTAGAGCTGAGAAGACCAATGAAGTATCTCTCCAGTTTCAGCTAGCTTGTCAGGCTGCGTCATGTTATAAGCAGAAGCAACATTAATGAGCATACTAGTACTGGTGGACCAGACAGTGGCAGGATGCTATCACTGATCCACAGATCACCTTAGTTGGGTGGTCAGTGACAGTGTGTCTAAGATCAGTGTGTGACAGGTGGGTAGAACAGGACCAAGCATCAGGGTCAGCAGATCTTAATCCTGCACTTCTCAGATTCCTAAACTCACAGGAGTCTACACACCTTTGCCAAAAACTCCGCTGGGACACAGGAACAAGTGCACTGTCTTCAGAGAGCCCTCAGCAGGGCACCCTCCTCTGGAACCACCTCTCAGCTTGTGCATCCTTGCTAAACACCTCTCTGATGTTGAAAAAAAGCATCAAGAGAAAACCACTTTCAGGGTACACCTGAAGCTTGGACTTCATCTCCTTTCTAGAACTAAACAATAGAAAAGAGCATTTCCTATGGGTATTGGACCACTTTAAAGATGAGCCCTTGCATGCCCTTCCTTGGTCAAAAGGGTAACACTCGCAAACCACTTGACAAGGAAAAAGCCATACAGCCAGCCAGAAATAGTGTCATCAACATGAGAATGACAGAGCCTCACAAGGCTAGAGCAAGTAAGCATAAAAATAGGGAGTCTTAGATCTCCATACAGACACAGACACTATACAGAAGGAAAGCATAATGCATCAGGTAATTCAGTCCTGCTACAGAAGTACCACCCCTGTGCTGCTGTAAAAGAACCACTCAGCAGATATCTGAGATTGAGGTTTTGAGATTCAGAACATTAGTGTCTTATACGAATACTAAACAGTGTTTTAGATAAGCATCCAAGAGAAAACTGCATTTCCATCACCTGCTTCCTCAGAGCAAAAAAGAAAAGTTTCAAAAGCAGAAGTGATAAACAACTTCAGAAAACAAACAGGTAAAGGAGCTGCATGGAGCAGTTTAAAGAGCAAATTAAATTCCTAAACAAGAAAAGGAGAAATTGATGAGTAATCATACAGTTCAGCCCTTCTTTCCGATCTATCATCCTCCCTGAGAAGCATGCATTTGTCCTCTTCAAGGCTCAATCTTTTATCCCACCATCTTGAACACTTTCACAGCAGTATCATGTGGCTCTGAACTCCCAGAATGCAGATGTGTACTTATCATAGATAATTGGCTGTTGCCTCACAAAGTCTCATGAAACAGGAGTTAGCAAATTAGTAGCACTGCGAATGTAGCATCTCTAATATGTGAGGTTTTCAATAACACTGGTGTTATTTCCAAGTATGCAATCATGTTACAAAGCTGCAGAGTTGCAGCAGGGGAAAAAAAAAAAACAAGAATAAAAATACATACAATGCTTTCTTCATATTCAGCAAGCTATGTTTTTCTTTTGTCACTTAGCTCATCTCAAGGTAAAAAAAAAAAACAAAATACTAAAATAAGAACACAAGCCTACCTCCAAACAAGGGCTCAGGCTCTACTAAAATTTCCTGTTTTTGAGGAATTGGAGCTCGTACTTCATCCCTATCAAAGGGGAAGGAAAAAAAAAAAAAGGTCAGTGAGATGATAATATTTCAAGTACTATATAAACCACCTCCCGTTGTGCTCCAAAGGCTTCTGCATCTTGAACCAGCTAAGGATGGTGCTGTACAGAATCAAGAGATCTGCAGTCAAAAGGAACGTCAAGAGACCATCTATTCCCACTCATGGCACTGATGCAGGACTTGGTATACTCTGCATAAAGATCTGGCATGGATGACCTTTGTAAGCCTTGACAGAAGACTACCCAAATCCCTGGGTGACTTCATCCCAGGCTTTGTCAATCTAATATCTAAACATTTTTTCTTCTTTAACTTTCTAGAACTTGGAAAGGTTTTTTAAAACTTAGCAAAGGCTGGTAATTAATCCGCTTGCCACCCTCCTCCCCTAATCTACATAGAGAGGAAAAAAATATTATCCTCCTTATTACCAGTCTTCTTCTATTGGAAGAATTTTTGCTTCCACTTGAAACTCACAGCCCTCTCTTTTCAGAGGCAGGAAAACAAGATGGTCAAAACGGCCATTTCCCTCCATTTCTGAAGCAATTCTTTGCTTAGATAGCCACATTCTCTCGCATATCAACAGCTTAGTAACGTTTACAGAGACTGCTAGATAATCTGAAATTACAATTAGGAGAAAAAGGAAATCACAAAGGCTCTGAAACAGCATCACTCAGTGTGGTCACCTGGCCCATGGATCTACACAAAGGAGGACATGGGCTCACCCCTGGAAATCCATTGCTATAGCCTACCTATTAAGTATTCCTGAAGTGCCCTCTTCCCTTGGACTCTTTGAAGTTATAAAGTGTGTAATTTGTGGCTCTTGGTCATCCAGGTTTCAAAAAGTAACTCACGAGTCAGCAAGATGCTCTAACCTTGCCATTAACCTCCACATCTTTAATTGCTGTTGTGAAGGTAGTTATTCTCCATTTTGCATTTCCATATTTATTGTTCTCTCTTCCTAGAAGTAACACTAAGCTGACCAGCACCTGGAGGGTGTCAAGTACTAAAAAAAAAAAAAAGGTATTCCAATAAAACCTTGCCTCTTAAGTCACTGATGCATCAGAAGTTGTCTACAAATAAAAACTCTAACACGCATAGATACACAGTTTCAACTTTGTTACCTATCGAAGGTTCAAGCAGGAGGGCACTTGAAATTAACTATAAAGGTTAGTACTAAAAGAATTGTTTAAATGTATTCGTGTGCTTCAAGCATGAGTGGCAAGAATTTTCTTTAAATGTTAGTTGTCTTCTTCCTGAAGTTGAAGATTTTCATAAAGACGAAAGCATGGTTAGATTTAATTTAGAGCATTTAATGAATGTGACTTATACCAACTAGCTTTCACTCAAAATATTCCATTTATTCCAAGCAGACACATTAATAAGGCAGCACTGAAACGCTCTCTGCCATGCTGAAATGGAAAAACTCTTCCCTTCACTGGCATCTGATGCATAAGACACTGATGCAGATTTTGTAGTTGCTTATTCCTCTGCATACTGGTCTACACGATACAGCCTTTCCAGTGCCAAATCTGGTTACACTTAGAACAACACAACAAAACCTTACAAATGGGACTAAGGTCACTACATTTGTAAGAACCAAAACAATAGAACTCTCTAACTGCCAAATTTACATACAGCAAGATTGCTGGAGCAATTTAAAAGTGAGAATCTCTTCCTACTGGATCCCCATTTTAATGTCTTGAGCTCTGTTTGCAAAAATGGAATGTATAAGCTACAGAAAAATTCTGAAGTACATGCAAGAGAGACTAACTTATGTTGGGCTACATATCAACTTATGCAATAAGAACTTACCCAAAACAATGCTGGAGCAATCAATTTAACACGATCATCAAAGCAGCAAGTATTAAGTGAATTGACAGCAGGTTGGAAGTGACAATTGCCTTGTTCGTTCTGCCTTACACTACTGAATTCTCAAGACAGGCTACTCATTTATACAGACGTGTTCACCAGGTACATACTCAGTGTGTGGTCGAACAGCAGACACCCCTGCAGAACTGGTGCTAGGCTCCTCTGCTATGCCTCCACCATCCAGAAACATGGTAACAGCCATCTCCAGATTATTGTTGCATGCTTCAAGCATATGCTTTCCCACGCTTTCACTGGCACCTGTAATGCCAAAGAAAAATTAAAGCATTGTTTGGAAAGCATTTTGTTTGGAAGTGCTAGGAACAGCTGACCAGCAAGCTTTCTCTCTCAGAGCATTAATCATTACAAAGAACAGTTCATCAGTTGCCATTTATCTCTGAAGTACAACTAAGAAATGGGACAAACATACGTATCTCACAAAGGAAGCGAATGCTTGCATATTGGGCAGCCAGACTTCTTCCCTCCATCAAAACGTAGTGAAAGCCAACTGAGGGGTTTTAGCATGTCTTTTGTTTGTTTTGGGGTTTTTTCCCTAGACCTTTTCCTGGTACAATTTTCCAAACATTAGTAGGCATACACCAAAAAAAAAAAGAAAACCTGACTTAACATTTTAACAGGGAGAATACTAAATCAGCTGCTAAAGTTTTTTACCCATTTATAACAGGTATTTAGAGATGGAAGAAAAGATACCTTGTTTTACTGATTATGCTGACAGGTAAAAACAAACCAGCAGACACTCAGTTCACAACAGAATGAGAAAAAAAAAAAGGCAGAAAGTAGTACTTGTTTACAGAGTTATTTGTATAACAAATAACATTTATTAAAATATCTCCTAAGTGCAACTAAATCCAGTCTTATTCTTGCCGCTCAGGATGAAACAATAGTTCTTAACATGTCTTGTAACTCTTTCCTCAGAGGGTCAGCTTTTACCTCCCAACTTCTCAAAAACCATACCATGAATGGAAGCTCTCCTGCATCCAACCCTTTAAATGTCTACTTATTACAGCATCTGTCTCTATAGGTGGTGGGCTGCCAAAGAGTTTATTTTCATATGCAAAGACTGGTAGAAAGGAATAGTGGCAAAATGCAACCAAACTAGTTTGGGAGTAGCTTTTGGATCTGTAGTAATTCTTACTAGGTTCATTGAAAGCCACCAAAATGAAGAAAACATTTTCCCCAGCATCAGAGTCACAGATAACATCAGTTATCAGACAAAACACATTCGGACATTTCTCAGATTTTCTGGGAAAGACTCAAGAAGCTCTAGTTTGAACAGAGAATACACTTTGAAACTGTCAAGATAAATCAGTTCTAAACGACCTGCCCCATTATATTAAATCACGGAGAAAGCGAAAATGACTGAGGGAACTGCTTTTCCAAAGAAAACAACCTGCCTTGTCAAGCGTACTCAGATGGCAGCCAGCTGTATTTTAAAACCTTAATCGAGATGGAGAAAGTGCAAAATAAAAACTAGTGACATCTCAAAAAATGATGCAAGAGCATCACGTTCACATTCTTCAAACAAACTGCCCTCTAGCATTTTCAGCTCATTTCAATGACAACTGTAGCAATGAATCAATACCTGTATAGTGTGGAATATACACACTGCCCTAAAACATCACTCTACAGTCATGTGAAGTCATTAATTTCAAAGAACTAGAAGAAAAATTATACTCAACCCTCTGCTACTTAAAGAGATACCAACACAGAAAGTCCTTGTATTGATTCTTCAACACTCCTAAGGAAACTGCCATCATATGACTGTTTTCAGTGCTTGTGGTGGCAAACACAAAATACTAAATACTTGTTAGGTCTCAAAGCAATTTTCAAAGAGACTCCATCATTTCATTTGGAACAATCTTTTTACACAGGAGTTATATTCTCTTAGCACAACTTTTCTGGATGAGAGCATCAAAGAAATACAATTCTGCCACCCGGGTAAGAGAAATACATCAAGGACTATTTCTCTTCATTCCTCACTATTACCTATGGTAGAATCAAACTGCCGTATTATATTCATTCTTCTTTTTCCACTCAAACAGAAGTGATTTGGTACACTTACAACTCGAAGTTGAAAGCTGCTAACACAAACCACTGAGGGTGTGCGCTTCTGAGCACCTGTCAAATCATGCCAGTATCATCAAGATAAGCTCCAGGACAAAATCTTTTTAGGTATAACCTGAAATTCCATTAAAAAGGAAAAATGAAACTTCAAAACTCTGATTTCACAGTGAAAATGTATTAGCTCTAGGTTCATTTGGAGGATTTATTCTAAAAGGCTTCTTTAAGGACAGCTGAGTGATCACTAATTTCCCAGTGTACCCTACTGGCATGTTCACAACATACTAATCACGCTAAACATCCCCGCTCAGGATTTGAGTGTATCCGAGCCTAAATACAGGGACACAACCTGAAACTGGTCTGGTTAGAGTAACTGAATCAAAAAGCAGTTTCACTTACATCAACTGAAAAGCCAAAAACATTTTATTAAACACTCCCTTCAGTGTTTGATACATAAAGCCATAAGCAAGCAGGAACTACAGTGAAGCAGATTAAACACAAAGTGGGTCAAGTACTCAAAGCACACAAGCTAAAGCTTGGAATTATGACCTGCCACAAAGTTCAATTTAAAAGCGACTTGCTGTTTTCGTTAGCAACTAAATTCTCAGTAAGTCCACCGTACTTTAAAATATTTTTGTTTTAAAAGCGGACTCGGGGTTTAGTTCCAGCCTCCCTCCAGGCCGACAGCTTTATCTGCTTAAGCGGGACTCGGTTCCCGGGACGGAGCAGACCGCCAGGAGGAAGGGAGGACACGCACCCGCACAACCGAGAAGCTCGGCCGACCGGGACAACCGAGAGGCGCCTCCAGGCCGCCGCTAAGAGCGAGAGGGACCCACGACGAGGCATCGCGTGTGCCCGGCCAGGGCCTCCGACAACACCAGCCGCTGCGGGCCGGGCCCTGGAGCGCGCCCGCTGACAGGCCCTGGCGTCGGCTGCGCCTCTCGCCTCGAGGGTGTCCGGGGCGGCAGCAGTAGAGCCTCCCGGGAGACGGGAAGAGCGTGCCCAGAGCCGCCCGTCGGCGCCGCTCCGCCTCGTCCCCCGCAGCGCTTGACGCCGCGGCCCGCTCCTCCCGCCTGGCCTCCCGCCCCCGGCCCGCCGGGGCGGCCGCCCCCTGACGCGGCGGCGGGGGCAGGGAGGGAGCCTTCCATTAAGCACGCAGCGGTGGCGGCCTCGGCCGAGCTCGGCGGGCCCCGGCTTCCGTGTGCCTCACCCGTGATGGCGGTGAACTGCTGAATTAACCCCTTCAGCGCCGAAGAGGCCGCAGAGCCCCCGTGCGCCGCCATCTTGCCGCCGCCGCACAACAACACGCACGCCGCCAGCCCGCGCGTTCTGCGCAGGCGTGGCATCCGCCCTCATCCTTCCTCTGCCCGCCGCCGGGGAGGTGCCTCTCCGCACGGCCGCGGACGGGGCGGGGCGGGAGTTGCCGTGGCAACGAGGCCAGCCCCGCCTTGTGGCCTCAGCGTTCCGGAGTGGCGGGAGTTGCCGCGGCAACAGAGTTCGCCCCGCTGCCCTCAGCAGCCTCCGCGCCTTTTCCAGCGCTATCGCGTCTGAACAGC
Source organism: Bucorvus abyssinicus (assembly GCA_009769605.1). Taxonomy (NCBI): domain Eukaryota; kingdom Metazoa; phylum Chordata; class Aves; order Bucerotiformes; family Bucorvidae; genus Bucorvus; species Bucorvus abyssinicus. The sequence goes on from CM020035.1 coordinate 17,836,626, forward strand.
GTTTCACCCGCATTTCAGACCCGCCGCTTTCATCAATCGGAGGACGAGAGGCGCGGAGGCCTTAGCTCGCAGCACAAGGCCAGAGCGTCCACACAGATTGACCTTGTCACAGATGCCCACGCTGAAGCAAGGGGTCTGGCAGGCCTTCGCCCTCGTTGCAGAAGCATGTACAGGGGCCACAGATGCTTCAAGGGAGGCGGTAGTACCTGAGGAGACCGAGAAATGGTGTGGCTGCTCCTGTCAATGGAGCTCGTTACAGGGCAGCCCTTGCCGTCAGTCCTTCACAGTTGGAGGAGAGAAGCCTCAACAAGCACGCCAGGTGTTCTCAATCCCTACGCTACCTGCAGAAATCGCACTCTCAGGAAAGGAACATTTTCTACTTTCAGTTGTTTCACAGCGTAGCATGACGTGGCTGGCTTGCAGCCAGCACTGTCGGCAGGCTGGAGTGCTGCTGAGCATCTTGGTATTAACAAGCGTCAAACAAAGCGAGTACCTCAGAAAGCTTCTAAGTACCTTAGAAGTCTAAGAATTTAGAAACTTGCTGCCACGAAAACGGATCTGTTACCTCTCTTGCTTCTCTCCCTGCCTTCCATCCCCTCACCAGCTCTGGCCCTTAGGGAAGCGACCAACCTTGTCGAAGTACTTAGGTTTTTTAGTACTTGGTTTTTTTTGCCCTGGCAGTTGGATGAGCTAAACTTGCTCACAAAAGGAACAAATAAACCACTAGTTAGCTGAAGGCAGGTGGTGAGCTCACCCTTCTGAGCAGCACTGAACTATGACACCAGCTCAGACAGCATAAGTACACACTCTTGCCTCCCAAGAGGCAATTAAAACAGTCAAAGGTCATTTTACCTGCTTCAAAGTTCCCAAACTATAGCAATGGAAATAGGGTTTTGGTGCAAACAAAATCCACTTAGCAGTGGCCAAATTCCACCCTCTAACAAGAAAATCCTAGAAGGACAGGTCAGAGAGGTGCCTGGTGAAGATTACTATGCTATGCATGCAGTGAGGAATGTGATCATCTTTGGGACTTGAGGGCTTACAGTATCCCACCTGGGATGAAGCTGCAGGAATACGTTACAGGATTTGTGTATTCTGCAGTTAAGTTTGGGGTTTAGCTAATGATCAACTTTTTAGTCTTGCTTTTTTTTCCTTTCTGCTTTAAAAAAAAAAAAATTATTCTTATGTAAGAGTTCATTACACTGAGGACAAAATCCAGTAAGTTGGAAGAACACAAATAACCCCCAAATATACACCCTCCAACATATACATAGCCCAAAATAAACTTCTGTACTATTTAGACCTTTGAAAAGGCTAATTTCTGTAATTGTATTTATTTTCAATTAAAGCACAGCAGCAGGATTTGCTATTGATGGCAAGGAAGTAAGTCCGTGGTGAGACTAAAAAGATGCAAAAAGCCACCCAACTCTTATCAAACTTCTACCTGACATTAGTTTAGTGCATTTCATAAATCATATATAGAAAAGACACATAATCAAGACATTAAAAGGGAAGAGAAAGAATCCATGGAACAGTTTGTGGAGCAAAAGGGAATGAAACTGGTGTTAAATGTAGTGATCCCACATACTAGGACATGGCTTCATGCGCAGCTGAGCTACTTGCACCAGGCGCATTGCTGCCGGAAAGACATAATCCCTTGCCCTCTGCCCCCTTGATGCTTCCCCTACCCCCTTAACAGCTGGAATTAGATCATGGAGAGTCCCCAGGTGCCAAAGCTGGCACAAGTGAAGGAACCCTGTCCTTGGCAGCGAGCTGTTATGGCAGCCCACTTCACATTGTTAGGGTGTACTCAGCTGGACTGCATGATCCTGCTGAGTTAGTGAGCTCTCATACTGTATTTTTTTAAACAAAATGCCTCCTATCTCATGACTGATGTTGCTTAGTGTCAGGGACAGAGCTAGCCCCAAACCAACGAGAGTAGTAAGTTAATTTTAACTCTAATGAAGACCAAAGCTGTTAGGGGACATGTATTTAATTTCTAGCTTCATTCCATTCAGTTCTTTAGAGTTTATCTGGGTATTTACCTGTATGACCACGTTTCCCTTTCTGTGTCACCAAGTATCTCTCAAATATCTGGAACTGGCCATAAAAGCAACTCCGAAGCCAGCAATGCTGTACTGGAGTATGATGGTTGATCTGAGGTAAATACAGCAAAACCAGGGTCAGAATTTGTAATAGAGGCAAGATTATTCTTACGCATGAATGGCCAACAGTTCAAAACACTCGAGAAACACTCCTTCAGTGTTAGATATTAAAATAAAGGTAGTGATTGAGAAGAACAGGGCAGTGATTCAAACCCCATAGAGGGCTACAACAGGACTGTTGGGAGCAAGAAACTGTTTTAGACTGCAGGGTGGCTTGCATTTAGTGTCTGGTGGGGTTTTGGTAGCAGGGGAAGGGCTGCTGGCACGGCCCCTCTACGAAGCTTCTGAAAAGCTCCCCAGGCTCCAAGTCAGCCCTGCCTCTGGCCAAGGCTGAATCAATCAGCCCCTCCGCGATAAATACATCTAAGAGGGGAACCCTGTTTGGCAAGGCCTTTTTGTTTTGGGAGCTCTCTTTCATTTTGGAGGGGAGTAAGACAGATAGAGACAATGGACGCGGTCTCCCAGGTGACTAAGAAAGGACGCGGGGGGGGACTCTCCGGAGCAGCCATTTCCCTTCAGCTAGTGGTGAGATGGCAGGCTGAGCCCTTGCAGTCCTCAGAGATCACTGGTAGAGAAAAGGTCCATTTGAAGCCCCTGCGGAAGCCCACAGTGGAGCAGGGGACAGATCCTGCAAAATGCCTTGTCACTAAGGGTGACTCGCACTGGGGCAGTATGTCGCTGGGAGACCCACAGCCTGGGGGAGACCCCCACGCTAGTTCGGGAAGTTCATGGAGGACTGTCTCCCATGGGTGGGAGAAGTGTTTGCCTTGAGGAGGAAGGAGCAGCAAAAGCAATGTGGACTGGACTGGGACTGACCGTGACTCCCATCCTCTGTGCCACATTGCAGAGAGGAGGTAGCAAAGCTGGGCCCAGGATAGAAGGGAGGGGTGGGGGAAGCTGTGTTAAGATGCTGTTGTTTTTCTCACTGTCCTGCTCTGATTCACTTGGTGAATTGGTAGTGGTTTTGCTGTTTAAATTAAATTGATCTGTTTCCCCAAGTTGAGTCTGTCTGTTGCCCATGACCATAATTGGTGAGTGAGCCCTCCCTATCCTGCCTCAACCCTTAAGCCTTTTATTTTATTTTCTCTTTCCTGGAGTGCAGAGCAGGTGTGTGGTGCTTGGTTGCCAGCTGGGTCTAAACCATGACACAGACAGTTGCTTCAAGCATAAACTTTAGGGTTTTGGCAGCAGTTGGCTGTGGGGATGACCTGTGTGGAGAATGGCCAGGAACTGCCCTGAATCACTCCAAACCATTTCCAACCCGTTCTGAAATCCTAAGCAACCCAATACGCCAAAACAACAATAAATCAGAGGAGCACACAGTGCCTCTTCTCAAACAGGCAGCAGTTGTCAGGAGACATGTTCTGGGAAGGAGGAGCTCCATGCCGGAGCAGGGACCATCTTCTGAGCAAGTTAAAAATAGACATCAGACTTCAGAAATTGATTGTAAAATGAGGCTGAATAGACTTCAAAAACAAACTCTCTCTCCTTATCTGTTTTGAAAATACAGTTTACTTCTTACATGCTCATCACAACTGGAAAGGCTGAGTGTTACTCAGTATCTCTACCTTAAAGAATACTTTAATTAATGGATTATATTTAACTGCATGGGTAAGACAGAGAACAACCCAAACAAAGGTAAGGATCAAACATAAAGAAATCTATATCAAAGGAAGGCTTCCAGCAATGGCTGAGGCAGCAAGGTGACCAAAACTGGTCACCTGGTGTAACTTTCTCAAAAAGCATCTCGGAAAAGATAATTTATTTATAAGAAACCCGCAATTACTAGAGACATGGCAGCAAAGAAAAAAACCAATTAACATTTTTGGCTTAGTGTGCTGTGCACGCTGTCAATAAAATTTCAGGTTTTGTTTTGTAAAACTTAAATCATCATCAGATACTGTTTTGAAATATTTGGTTACAAATTTCCCAGAATTGAGTTAAAGACTATCAATGAGGTTCAAAAAAAGGACTCATTTAAAACATTTGGTAACTTTGGAGATTAGCACACACCCTTCAGCAATGTAGATTGGTGCGTTGCTCTCTTTCAAACATGCACAAGGGGAAAAGTTATCTCATTACAAGCAAAGAAAGGCCAACAGATGGTTTCATAATAGCAACAGATAAAACAAACTAGCACAAATACTTTGTCTGCTGAGTAGCAGCTGGTCAACGCTTCATCAGCCTCAACTTCCTACAGGTCTCAGCTTTCCCACGTGCCTTAACTGTAATTCTTTTGAATGATGTTTTAAATCCAACTGAAGACAGTATTTGGTAGTCCCTCTCAAACTGGGGGGGAACAGTTACAGCCAGGCAAAGTAGTTATGTGAATCTTAGTTATGTCATTCCTGACAACTCCAGTTTTCAGTTGCTGTTTCCCCTTTTGGTTTAACTTTCTCTATTATAACTGCCTTCTGGACTTTTTTTTAATATTATGCATTTTTAATTTAAATTAAATAGCACTAAATACAGGTAATATTATCATACAAGAATGAAGTTGCAGAATACTAGCAATAAGAAAACAAGAAGTATCTTTTTCCCAACAACAGTGAGAGTCAGATCTGCAGAAGTGACCTCTATGAACAGAGGTAAATACAAGCCCACAACCACTTACACTACCGGCATCTACGAAAGATCCTTGGCTTTGGCAGAGGAAGAAGGACCAGTTTTTTCCCCTCTTTGTTAGTATATGAGAGGGAAAGAGTGTGTCTGCAAGACTAGCTGGTTATATTCTTGATTACTGTCATGCAAACAATGCAATTCAACAAATAGCCTCGATTTTAGTAACATGCTTCAATTTAACAGAACGATGTTGTACTGAGTGAAGCTTCAACCTTGAAGTTGGCAGACAACTGGAAATACTAATTTTTTTACTTGTTTCTTCTATGGAATGTGCATCCTTTATGTAAAAATGAGAATTTGGAGCCTTTAAGACATGACCACCAGTTATTTTGGTTTTAAACACCAACAGTATTCACATTCAAAATTATCTGAACTTTACAAGTGCTAGAAAATAAGCTGTAATCAAGATCAATTAATTATTTTTGAAGTCTGGGGGTGTACGTTATTAAAACTTCTCAGAATACACAAACACTTTGTAGCCCAAAATGATCCCCCTCAAAACCAACAACTTTAAAACTGTTTACAAGAAGCTTTGCCTTACACAGGAGAAAGCATTACCACAGTTTTAATTCTCATTCCACCACGTGTCTGTGGTTCTGTTCCTCTACTCTGCAACAGAGCTTTTAAACATCTGAAGGATTGTCTTTTGCTTATTCTTAGGTAGTGAACAAATATCATTTGCATCACTGGTATTAACCACACAATTCAAAACTTTTCCTCCCTTGACGCTGGGCAATTTCATTCGGACTCTGGTAGGGGACTGCCAGTTTTCATTGCAAGAACCTTTCCTAGTCTTGCGGCGATTTGTTTCAGCCTGGTTTTTCTGTACCTTTGAGTCTTTTGGCATCTTAGAACTTCCCCTTCTATCAGCAGAGTCTTTCACAGACTGAGATGGTTTGGTGCGAAGAAGGTACTCATCTGGAGAGCCCTTTTGTCGGTTAAGTGTCCTTTCCTCCTTGTTGATCTGTTTTTGCAGCTGCAGAGCCAGAAGCCTGTCCTGCTCCTCTTGCATACGCCTTTCATAGAACTCCTGCTCAAAGGCTTTCTGCATCTGCAAGTTAAAATCATTTATCTGCTTCCCTTGGTCCTCTAAACTTTCTGGAAAAGTTCTTCTCCTCTTATCAAGCACACACAAGTCAACCACTGCTTCAGTTGGTGACTCCAGTGACTTTCTTTTTGGAGTCTCCTTAGTGATCTGCAGGCTCTCTGGTTTCTCTCCATCTGAGTGTCCAGTCACCTTCGTGAGATCACATATTACACATTTGCTGTCAGACATCACAAAATTTGTTGCTGGCTGAATACAGGTACAAGTTTCAGCAGAGTTTTCAAGGTTTATGCTTTCTGCAAGTGTTAAACTGCCACTGTCTGACTCAATTCCATCATCCTTTCCTTTGGATGTATGAAGAACTGTTCTGGACCCTTCCCCATTTGTGATTCCATGCAGTGCACCTGGAACTTCGTCTCCTAGACAATTTGGTCCTGCTGTTTCTTCCTTTTTGACAGAGGCAATTTCCCCTGAAGTTGAGGCACTGAAATAGTTCATGCACGATTGCAAAAACGAATCCTTAGCACCGAAATCTTTAATCACACTGGCCAGCTGTGGAGATAGTGTTGGCATTTCCTCTTGCTCATCTTGCCATGCAGAACTGCTGCCTTCATTGCTATTTGTCTCCTGCAGAAAAGCAAGAGACCACTAATAATGTAAATTTATCAAAAGCCACTGAATATGAATAAAATGCAAATCTCACTTCACATAGATGCACTGCTCCTAACAACTCTGGGATATTAACTTGGATTCTTCTAATTGTTTAGAAATAATGAAAATATTTTAAACAACCTACAGAAGCCTAGCTAAAGGACTGAAAACATAGCTGCAGCGTTCTCCTCTTATCAATAATTCAAATCAACTGTTCCAGCCTGCTCATCATCTTTTGAAGCCTAACAGGAAGATAAGACAGACAGACGGAATGATGAAAACCAGACTACAATCTACTCCAGTGAGCTCCAGAACCATCATTTTAGTTCTATACGCATGTGTTGCAACCCAGAGCTTGCTGAAGATATTCAGGTAGAGGTAGTCATTAAGGCTCTACAAGGTCACTACTGAAGTAAGCTACAGATCTCCATCTGTGGACTGTCAAGCATAGTTTCTTCCCTTTCCACTCTGAGGAATCATGAATATTGAAGGTAGTTCAAAAAGGACAAGATAAGCTGCCCAGTCCTGATGTGCATAGGGAATATAGGATGGGCAATCCTACGGGCAAGGAGAAAACAACCCATAATTACTAACACTGACATTTATAACAAAATGATTCTAATTACCATAGAGCCAGAGTCACTTCTGCCTCTTTCTATTGTTCTAGAGAATGATGCTGATCCCAACATGTGATGAAGCTTTGGAGACAGATACCTTAAAGGGGAAAAAAAAAGTATACCTTTTAAACCTTTTTTTTCTTGAATTGTCAGTCCTTTGTATTAATCAAGATCTTCAGGTTCATTCTGACAAACAAAAATAACAAGAGCAGGGCAAGTGTTTCCCTCCTCCTCCATATTATCCTACAAGGAGATGTTTTAACATTCAACAATATATATCTGCAGATTATCCAGGGAAGTTGGACAACAGGATTCCAAGGAAACAAATGGAGCAGTGGGACACTAAATCAAGAAAAACATCAATAATTAAAGAAGAAAAACTTGAATTACTTACTTCTGAATGTCTCCAGAGTTGCTTGATTTGCTCTTCATCTTGCACAAATTAGTTGGGGATGTTTCAGAGGAGTGACTGCCTGCCGCGGAAGGACTGCTGAGCACATGTCCTTTGGAATCATCATTCTTCGACGACAAATAAAAATAACATTATATAAAACAAAACACAAACTGGAGAAAATCCAGAGGACTATTTGTTTCTGCTGCAGAATTATTTATTTATGTCCAAAGAATTTTAGAACTGTAAGTAATGGACAGTTATGGACTAAGGAATGTTACAGGTTTTGTACTTTTTCCTGTATCTGGCATTAAGAGACAAGAGGTTTTGCTCAACTAAGTACACAGGTTTCATCATTAGGACTACTACCAGGTAGCAAAAAGACAAGCAACCAAACCCCCAAAACAAATAAAAAACCCCAAACCGTAAGGTAAACTTTAATCGTATGTTCCTTTTTTTTTCAGTACAGGTTACAGACATCGATTTCTTCCAAAGAAGAATTTTTAAAATCATGGGAAAAGGGAACCATTCAGAAGAAAACCAATGTTTTAAAATGTTTCACAATGGAAACATACAGCACACTTTTTCAAGTGCATATTATACAGGTTGAAATGTTTGGGGTATTTCACCCTTCCGCTGGTTCTTCAAAAATTAATGGCTGATCAAGGATCTAAAGTACTGGGGGCTGACAACAGCTTCCAACTACACTTAAAATAAATTTAGATTATTCAAAATTTTAATTTTTGCTCTGAAAAGCCTAAGCTGCTTGCACTATATCAAAGTTTTCCACTCCCCCCCTTGATCCTAACTCACCAGACTGTTACTCAGCTGCCAGGCCAGCTCCTCATCTTGCTTCAGCTGTTTCTCCATCTCCCTCCGTCTCTCTTCTGCTAATCTGTGCTGCTCCTCCTCCTCCTCTGCTAGAAGCCGTTGAATATATTCCTCACTTGCCTTGTTCTCCTCCTGTTCATGTGCTCGCCTTTCTGCCTCCACCTGAAAAAAGATTTTTTTTTTTAAATGCATCTGGTTACTACTGTAGGAACACATTTATGCCAGAACCTTTCAGCTGACACCCCTTGAATGGGAACAATCTGCTATTCACAAAGGCACTCTGCACAATTCAAAGCCATTTTTGATTACACACATCTCCAAAGGTTTAAAAATTAAACTGATACAGTGTGTAGAGTCTTCAGTTTGATAACAGTGACATACCCTTTGGTTTCTGTAAGACTATACCATTAACCTTGCTCACCTGCAGGGTTAAATTCCATTACTTGCCTTTTCAACATGCTAGTAGGAAAAAGTAGTATCTCCAAGCACACAGGCCTTCAGAAAAACTCAGATTAAGATTCTTTTTGAGGCTGGATGCCAGATAGACCACAGTGTTTGTTCAACCTGCTTATATCATTGAAATCCCACTATTAGCGTAAGATGCCTAAAAGACTGCACATCTCCCTTCTAGAAGAGTCCTTCTGCTCTCTTGAAATACACACAACCCAAAGTAGCAGACCAAGAATGGTAAATCTGCCTTCCTTACGGCAGACATCCACTCTTGATAAATCAGTCATCAGGACATTCACTAGGACAGCAAAGTTCTTCAAGAATGAATAAAGCTTTCTTAACTGGGTAATGGAATTTGGAAATCTGGTTCAGAGAAGAGCATCAAGCTGTAGTACTACACAAGCTATGTTAAGTGAGTTTGTTTCAAATCATATATTCATGTCTTACGATTGGCACCAGATACCATTACTCATTTCACTTCTTTCGGACACCATCTCCATTAACTGTCAATACTATTGCTGCCAAACAACCTTATCCTCCAACTGCCATACAAAAGAATCCCACAGTTCTCTGCTTCACGTACTCTCTTTGCTCTTGTAACAGCCAGCAACAGGGCTGTCAGGGAAAGGAGCATTCAAATACTATTTCAACTATAATTCTTACTGCTACTGTGTCTGAGTTGGAGGAAGAAGGATCCTTAAACAGTGAAAAACTAAGAGTCCTTAAAAATCTTTTCTGATTTTTCAAATGAACACAGATAACACAGAGAGTAAGCAAATAAGAAAGAAAATGCTGTATGTTCATTACTGAAGCTCATCCAATTGTGGTCTGTTACTTGAGGTAAATCAAGAAGACCAAAGCTCAAACAGTTGCAAGTTTTGCATTTGTTAGTCTGAAATACTTTACGTGCATTTGAAGTCCTATAAAAGCTATTTTAGTACACATGGACAGGTGTGTAGATCGTGAAGGGTGACTCTAACCCTGAAAGAATTCTTCTGCAGAGTTTTGGGAAATATGAGTTATTGACTAAGAGAGACCTGCCCGGGTGTTCTGCTGTGTCGGTACCTCTGTGTTTCCTAGCCAGCGAAGCACACTGATTTACAGGGAGAAGACAACAGCACATATTGCTGGACCAGCTGAGAGGATGAGGTAAGGGGTATAGATCAACTAGCACAAGAAAACTTGAGAAATGTCACCTCAGGTCAAGCACAAGGAAGTCTCTTCACTTCCATAAAGGATACAAATTTAATTCATGCTTTGGGAACGACCAGTGCATTTGTGCAGCTGCAATGTATTTTAAAGTTTCTTTTTAATTAAACATATTACAGCTGTTTGTGGGAACAATTAAAATAATCAGATACAAAGCATTTATGCTTCTAACTATGGTTTTAGACTTACCTTACTAATCTCTGCTTCATATTCCTGCCTCAGTTCCCCAGGCTTGCTCAGCCGGTGTTGTGGATGGGGGACACAGACTAACGGAGAGGAAGGAAAGAAAAAAACCAGTGAGGAACAAAGCAAGATCACAGCAGTCAACAACAAAAGATCACCTCCGTACCCTGTCCCAGGAATGATTTGACTTAAATAAAGTGCTGTGGAAAACAAGCTTTGTGTTACAAAGGAAGAAAATTTAAAAATACTGTTACAGAGAGGCAACAACAGTCAGTTTTTTCCAAGCACTGTATATACAGCAAACAAGCACGCTGACCATAACTTACATCTTTTGCTTTTTGTGATTAGAAAGACTTCATAATACTGCAAGAACAATGTGTCATGGAGCCAACCTACAAGTAGCTTCCCCCAAAGCAGCTTACAGCATAATAAAACCCCAAATCCTTCTCCAGAGTTAATCAGATTTCACTTCCTTTTCTCTGACACTACAATTTTAGGCTCATTCAGAGATTTCTGTGTAGACTGAAGCCCTGGAATTTCTAACCAAACTAATTAACAGCATCTAAGATTAAAAAAAAAAAATTAACCACTTCATTTACTTGATAGTGATAAACAAACACATACACAAATACTCCACAGTAATGAATTACTGTCTTTGCAAAGCCAGGCAGCTGTACACTAATGCTTCATGCAAAACACACAAACAAATATCCGCTGAAATGATCAGACAATGTAACTTACCCTCTCTACTACAAATGGAAAAGGCACACATGGCCATTTCTTTGCCTTGCAAGCTCCTTCCACAGGAGAGATCTGACACTGCATTTTCTAGCAGAAACCCAGCACATCTACACAGTTTCTTATTTCACAATGTCCAAAGTCCACCAACAGTAATTACTTTGGTAAAGCAGAGACATCCCAGGACAAGTGACATTTTACTTACTTTCCTCTTCCAAATCCTGTCCGTTGATCCTACGCTCACACTCCTTCGGGTAATTCTTCTGAATCTTTTCCCAGAGTTCCCAGTTGATAAGAGTATTTCTGCGGGCATTATATCGTGCCCAAGAAGAGACTCGACGCCGACAAAAAGGGCAACAAAGACTGGCCTTTTCAACTGTCAGCTGGAAGCAAGAATTACAGAGGGTATGGTTGCATGGCAGTGTCACGGGCTCCACAAAGATTTCCATGCAAATTTGGCAGAGGCAGTCAGACAAGGAAAGCAAAGCTGCTGAGTTCTTCGACATAGTGACTTGAAGTAGAACAAGGACTAGTACAACATCAGTATCTGAAAGCAAAAAGAAACAAGTATTTTACTTCCTGTAATTAGTGTAAGAGAAAATAGAAAATGCTCAGTTTTACGCAGCTACTTTTATGAAAACAGTAGTGGATTTAAAAAGTCAGCTTAAGTGGTTACTTTTGCTCACAATCCGATTCTCCACTTTCAGAGGAAGACACAGGTTTTTCCAGAAGTCACAGAGAAACTAGCAGGTTTCCCTACTGCACTTTCCTGCGAGTCGTAAGAGGTACTTTGGTGACAGCAAGGAGGTGGTAAGGAGAGGGGGAGAAAGAAGATAGGCGTTCTTCCAGTACTTTCTATTAGTGATAAGCTATGCTCATGTTTGGTGGATACATAATCACAGCTACCTTAACCTTCTATGCAGTCAATTTTCCAGTATACGTGTGTCCTTCAAAAGCTGCTTCTGGTACAGACTTTGTTCCAGCGTGTTCTGAAGGTGAAATACAACATTCCTATGCATCAGAGAGGAGGTTCTTCCTCATTCATGCATTTGCCTAAGGTGGGACTAAAAAATCAAAATACTTTTAATTAATATAAGCAAAGAACTAACCAATGCATTCATGACTTCTGCATCTTCCTCTATGACTTAAACTGGTGGGGATCATCCAAGACTTTCTATCGCAATGCTCCTCACAGGATTTTTTCCCCTTGGCCCAGAAATGCTGTGAAACATAAGACCCATACAGCAAAAAGGATAAAGATACTGTTTTTAAGTTACAGGCACTTAAGATCTTAAGTTTTTACAAGCTTCTTAAAACCAGTCACCTTCACAGAGACAGGAGCTGCAAACAGCAGAAAGACTGCAATTTCAGTCACACAGGAACTCGACATCGAGACAAACATACTTTAAGTTCGATTTTATTGTTTCTGTTCTCCCTTTATTGATAAAACAAATCCTTTTCTAAAAAGAACGCTAGGTAACACGGAAACACCCGGTTAAACCGACCTAAGAAGTCCATGTATACCTGCTCTGGGCCAATTTCAATTTGTACACAGACAGAAAACACAGCGTTTAGCAAGCCCCTGCGATGTGGATGGCCCGCGAAGGGGAGGGGAGGGCAGCGGGGCAACCCCGCACACTGTGGCCAGGGCCCAGCACATAGGGACGCCGCTCCACCGCTACGGACGAGCCAGCGGGAAGGTGCCGGGCCCGCGCCCGGTGGCCGCCCCCCTCCCAGTCCCCCGCGACACCTCCAGCCCCGAGCGGTCAAAGCGAGGAGTCAACACCCACCGAGCTGCAGCTCCGCGGCGGGGTCGCGACCGCCCTCAAGCCCAGCGGCGCGCAGGGCCGCAGCCTCCCGCGATGGCCGCCGCCGCCGTTCCGCTGCCCGCGCGCCGCGCGCCCCGCCCCATCCTGTCCCTCGCTGGCGGGCCTCTGGCTCCTCCTCCGAGCCGACCCTGCCGGGACACAGAGAGCGCGCGCGGTCGCGCTGGGCGGCGCGGGAAGGCAGGCCCGCCCCGCGCTAACGGCCCTCTTCCGCCCCGGCCCTCACCCACCCCCGCGGCGGGTAGCGAAGGGGTTCATCTCCGCGGGGTGCCGCAGTGTTATTGTCGAAACAAGTATTTCAGGCATCGATAGTCACCGACGGGTCTGGTGAGAGGCAGCCTGAGCAGAGACTGACTGCCCAGGTGTGTGGAAGGCAAGAGCTGCTCGGGAAACTCGGCCAGACCGTGGAAAGACTGAATACGTGCATTAGCAAAGCCCAGCTTGGGTGCTAAAAATGTGGCTCTTCTGGCCTTACTTAATCGGAGGAAGTAACAGTGTTGATGGCTTGGGAGGTTTTTTTCCTTCGCTGTGGGGCAGAGTTAAACAGGCTGGAAGTCCCCGCTATCCTGGAAGCAGCGTGGCTTTTCGTAGCCTGTGTGGGTGCTTCTGATTTTTAAAGAAAAAAACTACTGCAGAAACCGTACTTCTCCCTCACGCTGCCCCTTTGTGCAGTAAATAGCAGTCTTGACTGGGAGAGGTCAGTATGCCTGTATGGGTTGTACAGCCCCACGTTGGAGTGCACCCATGGTCACAAGAGTGTCACCTGCATGTGCAGGGTGACGACCAACCCAGCCCTCCCTGTGCTTACCTCTCCGCTGGTGCCCATGTCCATGAGGCAACCTGGCTCGTCTCTTGCTCCAGCTTCTTGGCCTGCAGCTCAAAATTCTGCACTAGTTTCTGCAAGCTTGAGTCCAGGTCTGTGAACTGAACCTCCAAGGTTTGCAGCTTGGTTTCTACTCTGAGGGATGGAAAACAAGGGCATTTCATAGGCAAGTGGGCATCCAGTGGTGCTTTCTGCCGTGACGGTGGGTGACACTGCCGTTGCACTGTGAACACCTCCAGACCCCATTCTGAGGCTCCCTCCCAAGAACACACACAACTATAAATTAGGTTTTTGACACAGCCCAGGTTTTTTTGGCCCTTCCCTCGTCCGTATGTCTTACATAACTTGTAAATACAGGTGCGAGATTTGTATTTAGACGTCTGCAAGTCTGAACCATTTGCATCAACATCAGTGGTGCAGCAGTTTTCTCCAATACATTTTGAGGTGATGTATGCTTTTACTTGTAGCATCATGATCTTTTGAACTGTTTTCATTTGACATCGAACAGAACTCATTCCTCCCCAGCTTAAAAAGAATTCAAATAATAAACAAGCCACCCAGAGTGTTCCTCTTCTCCTGTCAGCTCATACTGCTCTGGTTTTCCCTTTTATAGGACTGTCCTTCGATAGAACACCTGTGTAATAAGAAGACCTCAGTGAAGCAGCAATAAGAAAACTGCTTCAGAGGTAGCATTTATTAGATGCTTTTTTCATTACTTAGTATTTGTTGCATTTTTCCTTATTGAAATAAAAAAAGAAGAAAAAAAAGTGTACTTTCTTCAATTATAATCCTAAAGATGGGTTTTTGAGATTGAGCTACTCCACTTTTGCTTAAGAAAACTGTGTTTAAGGATGAAGTATGAGGGAATGCAAGTACTTATGCTTTGTACCCATTTGCTGCTCTTTACTCGAGAAGCAGGGTACACTGGGCTTCTGTCCTCCTGGGTGTGGGTTCTTGAAGCCAGTTTTCTTTGCCTGAGTTAGCTGATTGATGTCGAGGCATGTTCTTTAGAATCCTGAGGATCAAAAACCTGTCAAATTTCTTCCTAAATACCACTTTGGTACTACATCCTTGACAAGCGATTTACTAGGAGAGCATCAGCTGCTACTCAGAGACTTTGGTGATTTTTCTTTGCATTTTGCTGGCAGAACTTCTGGCTATATCAGTTAAACAAAAACTATGCCATCACTATATTGTATTATGGCCAAGTCCCTACATTTTTTCCTTTAGCCCATCTTTCTTCATCTCCAGTTTGCTCCCCTGCTTCTGTTACTATTATTGCACTGCTCTAATGTTTAGGGAATTGGATTCTGAATTGTGATCTACCTGTGCTAAACACTGGATTAAGGTCTTTGTTTATTGTGGCTCTATTTTGTTTATCTTTGGCAGAACTTTTTTGTAAGGACAAAATACACAGTAGCTTTCAGATGATGACATTAAAAAAACCCCAAACATCCACAAAAAAAACCCCCAACAATCTCCAAAGGGAGGTTAACTGTAGATTGTGTAAACAGCAGATTAAATAATTTACTGTTAGTTTTTCCTTCTTTCATGTGCACTCCTCAGCATTCTAAAGCCTGTCACTTTAAGACAAGGACTGAGAACCCCATTACTTCACTAACAGTAGCTCTCTCCTCTACCTGCCTTCCTCTTCTGCTTCAGGTTCTGCAGCTGACCTGAATGAGAAAATAAAAGTCTCCCTGTCCTTAGTTCATTGTCTGTCTGGCAGCTTGTGCAGATCCTTGTCTAACGATTTTCTGTTGTTTCCTGAGGCTAGGAGACTTCCTTTACAATCTTGTGAAAGCTGCTTACACCCTGATCTTACTTTGGGAGCAGCAAGATTTATTTCTCCGAGCCTCCTGTCTCCTGCTGGGTCACAGCAGAGATTCTGAAACTGGGCACAGCTCTTCCTGCGTGTTGGACTTCAACTAGTAATAACCTGTCCTGTTGCACTTCATTCCTGGTCTAACTTTTGGAGGGGGGTGCGTCACCCATTTAAATGTATTTATGCGTGCATGCTTGATAAGAGAATTTTAGAACGAAAAGAGAACTTTAATTGGAAAATTCAACTTGTATGATGTAGAAATGCAAATAGTTCAGGAGAATTGGAAGAGCTGGTACATCATCATGGGATCGAGTCTGTCAGCAAGAGAGAGCAAGTGTATAAGGTGAGGTGGGTCACAATTTGCTCTAAGTTTCAGGTCCACTTCACATCTGTTGCTGTGCAAGCAGAGAACAACAATCTAATAGGATAATGCAATGTCATCGCATAGAAACTCCAATAGTAAGAGTTTTAGGAATAACACAGTGCAGGCACTCTTTGAGAGAGAGGAGGAAATTGCCAGAGAAATAGTATATTCTTCGAGCTCTGTCCTGGGGGAGATACTTGCCTGTGAAGTGCTCCCTGACTTGCAGCTTTTTATTAAGGTAAATAGCTTCCTAATTGCCCATTCTTGCAAGCTTTCTCCTCTATAAATAATAGTATAGTTATCAAAGATCTCATCATTGATGCAACTGTCAGTGCTGTAGTTGTTTTTTCAGCAGTCTTTAGTCCAATGCTTCAGTATTTAACCAGTTTTGTCTTTCCAGCACTTTTATGATATGAGGTATATTGCCTGTCTGTAGTTACTCTTGTGTATTTTTAAGCATCTGTAGAAAACATTTCAGCATTTGCTAATATTGGTTCTAAAAATATCTGTTTGGTTACACCATGGTACGACTGATCTCCATAACAAATCTTCTCCATCTTTTTGTAAATTCTGATAGAATCAGTGCTGCTGTCTCTTGAGCAAAATTCTGAATGAAATGAAATTTCTGAATGAAAGGAAGAATGGATTAAACCTCCCGCTTTCATTTCAAGCACAATCTCTAAACACTTTTTCCTTTAATGCAACTGGAGTTACCATTGAGCTCTAATGTCTATCTAGCGTATACACAAACCACATCCCCATTCTTTACCAAAAAGCTTTTAAAGTTTTTCTTTTCTTATTAGCATACAGAACATACTTGGAAGATTTGCAGTAGAAGCTCTAGCACTTCCGCTCTTCTGAAAGCGTGGCTGTATGTGTAACTTTATTTTCACTGTTACGGCATTTACAGAAAATGACACTTTTCATTACTTTAGAGCTGTCACTTTTGTTTTATTTTCTAGGCCAGTGCAGACCCCCCCACTTACCCATAGCTCTTCCTGTACACTCCCTTCACGGTACCAGTTAGACACACACTTGTTCAATCGGTTTCCCAGAGACTTAATTTTCACTTGTAGTTTCAGGAGTGGTTCCTACGTTTCTGTTTCTCTCTCTGTCAGGACTCTAGTTGTGTGAACTGGAGTCATAAAAGCCATTGAACAATGTTAGTACCTTGACCAGAGGAGCAGTTTCTTACCAAGTCTGTCAGCTAGTGTTAGTCTGCAATCATGAATTTTACAAGCAGAAGTACTGCATTCCATCAGCTGTGATACTCTCAATAGACAGCAATCATTTTTACTACAGGTGAACCTGAGTTACATGACACCTAAGCTGACTTAAAAATTTCTTGCTTGATACCATTTGCACAGTACCTTTAAAGGTAGTATATGTAAACCCAGATGTGAAAATCTACTGAGAGGGAATAGTCTCACCCATCTCTAAATGTGGAAAGTTTCAGACCCTTTTTCAACTGTTTCTCCTGAAGACCCACGCTCATGGCTTATATTTGACTCTGCAATTGCTTGCCCAGCTGGTTAGAGACACCATCTGTCAGCAACTGTGCTGTCGCACTGCAGCTGAGCACGAGGACTGGTGCCAGCAGGGGCATCTTAGGCCAGATCATTTTACATGAAGCCAATGAACCTGTCAGTCAAGTGTTCCTCTTCTGCGTACAGGATTCGAAAATGGAGGGTGAATCATCATCACCTATGTCCCAATTCCTCTGCAACAGTGATTCTCTTTCTTTAAACTTATAAGAAAGGTCTGTGCTCAGGGATTTTTTTTGCTAAACGTAACCACTTACTTCCTATCTTTGAACTGTCCTGATTCTGAGGCATTTTCCCAAATTCAGAAGTTCATCCCAAACCTCCACGTAGTGAGTGGAGTGTGAACCTAAATTTCCCATGACTCATAATCTTCCGGCAGGACTTCATGCAGCTACAGGTCTTTGCTGATGAAGCAGTTGTGAAAATCCTGCAGCAGCCAGGACTAGCAGTTTGCAGGCTGGCCAGAACAGCGTTCACCAAAGGGTGCAGCCTGTGGCTCTGTCCCCCCTTCCTTGCCCAACTACTCCCTTACCATATACAGACAATGTACGTTTACATCCTATTACCTGTAAAAATTTCCAAGGAAGCAGAGATTCATTCCCCATGCTAACAGATAGTCGTCTCCCCTGCCCCAGTCCTCTATGCCCCTCCTTCCCTGTCCCTTAGCGCAGTGCCAGCACAACCCTTTAATGACCTGTTCAGCGCCTCGTTCAGGGAGTGCAGAGAGATGCTGGCTTTAGACATCTTCCTGGAGAACACGAAGAGAAAAAAATAAAAGCTGGACTGGGCTTGATCCTCTATCCTGAAGCAGGCAGCAACAGCAGGGACAGGGGAGCTGACTCCTGCTGGAGTTTGTTTGTACCAAGGCTTTTTATAGATTGTATATCCAAATATAGGTCATAGGTGCACAGACACATGCTGATGAACATATCACATACTGAACTACGCAACCAATCCACTTCCTCTCACCCACTGATCCTGTCTTGTCTTCCTACATAAATTAATTCAGAGGTGACCCGAAATGGGGTACCTACACTATTCTTTTTTTTCCCTGTGTTTTGGCTTCATTTTGCTGTAGTGCCCACCAGTTCCTGTCTTGGGCCAAAGCCTCCTGCTCTTAAAGGCTGTACAAGCACAGCTGGTCAAACAAGACAGCAGAAACCCCACATCAGTGAAGCAGATCTTCAGCCAATACCAGGCATGCAGTTTTGTGAAAGGTTAGGGATAGCCTGAGGAAAAAAAAAGCTTTTTTTAATTATTTACCCATTTCATGGGAAATCCAGCATGAATTGTACACGTCAAGAGCTGCAGCTTTCCTACTTAGTTACATTCTCCCCACCTTCAACTTGCAAATTAAGAGATGTTTCTAACAAGCAAAGTTCTGCTCATTGTGTTTCTAAAGCTTTCGGAAGACAGCGCAAGTATTTGGGTAAAGAGGAGCTGTGCCTCTAGCCCTTCGTACTCCTCCTGTGATGGGGTATGCAATATAGTGCTTGACACAATTCTGTGTAAGTTTGTTAATATCGGAGTGAGCAGTGAGAGAGAAAGCATTTATTAAGACAAGTGTAATAGTTATTTTTCCCTGGGATAAACAACTAAATGCATAAGACAGCTGACCCATTAAACAGATGTTAACACTTTCCCCTGCTCCTTTGTTTACTGGAGTGTGAAAAAAATCCAATTGTCAATGACAGTTAAACTAATCTGATGACTCCTTAGTTCATGCTTCTCTAGTCTTACACACAGCTACTGACAAACTCATGAAAAATATATTTCCACTATGGCCAATTTAAGCTAAGTGTGATGCAGCTTAATGGGAAGAGTAACATAAAACATGCAATAGATCAAAAGGCAAGGTCCTGAGCCAATGACATCTGTTACAGCTCAGCATCCTCATTTAGCATTGTGGGTATCCCCATTAGTGTAAATTTCTTCCTCCAACTTTAATTATATCACCTTAGTCAAGAACTAATATCACCTCTAAATATATTGAAACCCGTTTCACTTAAATTCAAGAAGCAAACTGCCAACCCTGCAAGAAACAGCTGCAGTCAATACCAACAGCCACTGAAAAACATAATGTGAGGCCAGTTTCATCATGAGTACTTGAGTGAGGACACAGCAAATCCCTTTCCCTTGCAAAGGACACAGCAGGTTTCACTGTTCAGTTCACTGTCAGTAGATGTAACTGGACTAATTTCAATTCATTAATTCAACTGACATTAAGTTGAAATTAATTCAACTAATGTTCTCTGAGAAGTGATTTTCTCCCACAAATTTCTTTAAACATCTCACTGTCTAAGGTTCTGGCAATGGATACACAGATACAGAACTACTCTGATCAGCAACTAATACTCTCCTGGAGCCTTTGATCTCTGCGCACGAGATCCAGTTCACCTTCTCTCCATGCTCAATGGTTAGCTTTGGTAAAACTCCAGCACATTCATTTGAAGCCAATTTATTGAGCTTTCCATCTTTTCTGTTGGAAGCAGGTGCCTTCCTTCTCTGCAGAGATTTTGCTGGACTTTTCTGCTGCTTTCCAACATCACTGCTGACATCCCAGAGCAAGACTTTTCCATCATTTCCTCCAGTCAATAAGCAGTATGATTCTGGCATAAAGAGGACCTGTGATACTCCCAAGCTGTGACCCTGAAACTCCAGCTCACATTCAAACTTGACACCGGTGACTCTGAATATTCTGACTTTACCGTCTTGAGCTCCACAGCCAAAGACATTGCCACACGATGCAACAGACAGGGAATGTGCGAGTGGTGGGTTAAAGAACTGGCCAGCTGACTGTGGACTGTCTTCCTTCATTTCACACTCCTGGAGGTTTGTGGTCCACAAGGGGCGAGCTTTCTGCAGGTTCCACAGCATAACCTTGGAAAAAAAAAACCAACCCAGAATCAATAATTTGTCCATTTTACATAAAATCAGATCTTTCACCAACAGTGAAAGAAAAGAAATCAACCACACTGCTTGTTCTGCTATGCATGAGTACAAGAGATGCAAGATGAGTTTGTGAGGAGGGGCTGAACTTCACCTGATAAATACTGTGAATCTTTACGGCATGTTTTCCAAGCCCTCATACTGCCCGACTCAGCAGAGTCAATGACTCAGACCTTTAGACCACAAAATGGATGAAAGAGCTCTTCCAAATGCTTTAGCATTCATCTCAGCAGTAGTAATCATGATACACTGCACATCAATTATTTAAAGTGAGGGATAAGGTAACGCTAGCAGATAATAGAGATTATCATTCTGAATTTTAGTTCTGTCTCTGCTATATATTTGTATTAAAATAATCACTTCCATATACATGTTTGAAAAATGGAACAGCAAAAGGCCAACAGTAGTTCAGGCCCTTATTTTTAAGCAGACATATATGTGGTTTTTTATATGCAATGAGTAGATCCTGTTTGTGCTATTAGCATATTGAGGTGGGGCGTGCTTTTAGACTTGCTTCTAAAATGCCACCCCACCTCTAAGCCCCTCATGAAGCAATAACTGTGCCTTCAAACGCATCCTGCGTCTCTCATATAGCAATTCAAGGACTATAGATTTATACTGCACCAACTAAAAATAATTCTCTCAGTACTTTTGTAACATCTGAATTAATGATGGGCATTTTCAAGGCCAACACATATGAAAGCACAAGTCAATCTAATGCAGCACAGGGGTGCTATTTGCTTTTTTAATCAAACTTTTAATTTAATAACAATATTCCTCCACTAATAATGTCCAGTATAAAGTACAGAAGTCTTTATGTTTCTGTGCTGAACATTTACTCCTCTCAGCATGCCACTTTGGTACATCTGAACAGAAGGTTCTCAAAGTACTTTATTTAAAATCCTACATCCATCTTTTAGGCAACCTAAGAAAAAAAAAATTAGAACATTTCTGAAAATTTGGCAAAGTCTAAACCTGGCAGACTTCCATCAATCAGCCCCTATTTGGATATATATACTTATTGAATTTATATGATCCATGGATTAAATATGGAAAAATATGGAAATATGGAAAAATACTGCTTATACTAAATATCAGCATGTATTTGTTCTAATGGGTGTTAGATGCATCTTGTTTTTAAGAACATAGGGTAAAACTGCTCAACATTGTGAAAGGAAACTTCACCCTAATACCACTAGAACCATGGAAACTTTTGTAGAAGTGATTAGTTTTAGTCTTGGGATAATCCAGAAACGTGGTTAGATCTCAACCACTGGAAAGAAATTACTAAAAAGTCTGTCCTGGGTGGCCAACTTTGGCAACGTAACTAAAGACTCCATTAACTCCTAGCATGGTTTTTCTCAGAACATGTCCACAAGTGGCATGCAAAGCACAAAGTTTCCTCTTGAGGATATAGAAGCATAAAAGCCAAAGACTATTTAATGCTTCCAAGAGGTTAATCAGAACAGAGGATAAATAATAAAAATTAGTTGTCCTTACAGTGATACATATCACTTGGAAAGATAT
Organism: Bucorvus abyssinicus; assembly: GCA_009769605.1. Classification (NCBI taxonomy): domain Eukaryota; kingdom Metazoa; phylum Chordata; class Aves; order Bucerotiformes; family Bucorvidae; genus Bucorvus; species Bucorvus abyssinicus. The sequence continues at coordinate 17,858,386 of CM020035.1, forward strand.
TTATCTACCTGTAGTAATGTATTCTTCCTACCATCCTGTCTGCTCCATGCACGTTGCCTTATCCTAACTATCTTCTGCATTCTGTCTGCAGCCATAACTGATTGCTAGGGACAGCTTCTGGTTTTGCTCAGTCCAACAGGGAGCTAACGTGGCACGAGTGCACTTTGAACTATATTCTGATTTCCCTGCTCACTTTTAGATTGTAAATATTAAGGAAGATAAAAACAGCAAGAGGAACTGCTGAGTAGAAAACAGCACAAACAACCTCAACACTTAGTTTCTCTGCCAAAACTACTTTAGAATAGTTAAGGAGCTTTCCAGGGACTGCAGGCTGTACACCTTCACTCTTGGTGAAAGTCTGCTGGTGCCTCACTACACAGGTGGGTAGTTACTGATTCACTTCTCTAATAACCATCTGCTTGTATGCAAATCACCTGCATGTCCAGTCCACAGGAAACAAGGCTTTGAGGCCTCTGAGGTCGAAAGACAACAGAAGAGCAGATGTTTGAGTGTCTCAAGGACCGGCTAACTTTCTTGTTTTCCAAGTCCATAACCTTTATTGCCCCTGAGTCATCTGCTGCAGCCAAGAAATTGTCGGTCTCATTCACTGAGAGGCAGTTGATCTCCTCCTCATTCACTTGGAAGCATTCAATGGGCTCCTTGAGAGATCGGACATCCAGCAAACTGATAGTTTCTCCGTGGGACGTGTACAGCCTAGTGGGACGGCAGGGAGAGAACACTACGGAGGTCACGTCGTCTGCCTTCGGGAGCTGGAGCTGTCCTGCCAGAGTGCCTCCCCCATCCCAGAACGTGAGCTCGCCTCTCTCCGCGCCTGAAGCCACCAGCCCTTCTGTGTTTACGTTCAAGCACAGTATAGAGGACGAATGTCCACCAATCCATTTGACTGCCATGCTTCAGGGACACCACTGAAACAAACACAAAACACCCCAAATTGAGCTGGTGTTGGTCTCATTACAGCAGAAAACTTATCAAAGCAGTAAGATCATCCTGTTGACTGCAATGCAAACTGCTTGAAACTCCAGTGTCCAATTAGAACAGGCATCTCTATAGATCAGCACCCAAATAAAGCTTTGGCTCAAATAGCAGCAACATCAGCTACAACAGTGTGGAATGGCAGCAGCGCTGGCACATGTACCTGTGCAGTACGTGGAGCGGATCTGCTGCTGTGATGTGACTGCCTAGGTGAGAGCTGCTTCCTCAGCACATAAGGACATAGCATGCCCAACAAAACAGAGGCACAGTTCCTAATGGGATGTACTGGAAAGGATCAAGAGGAAAATGGCAAATGAGTAAAATCCATCTGCAGAGAAGCCACATTGTTCTGGTCTGGGTGACAGCATCCGTCTTTCATCCAGCTGCTGAGATGCTGGTAGTCAGCGCCTAGTGTCAATTTGTAAAGCAGTCTTGCAATACCTGGAGCAAGAAACTTGTGCTGGTGACAGTGGGATAAACTGATTAATGCTGAAAGCAATTGCCTTAATTATGGTTTAAAAGCATACATATGTGTGAATAAATCTTAAACTGTTCTGCATGTGTGCCTTGTGTTCCCAAAGTGAAGGTACTTTTCTTGTGACTGTTAAGCAAAAACAGATAAACAATGGCATCTTTTAAAAGAAGCATTACCAGTTTAAGGCAGGTAGTTATAAGGTTTGCAACAAATTGGGCCTCAAAGCACAACCATCAAGCTTACTATGCTCCAGGCCCTTTACTTGGTGTGACTGCCCACAGCAGCCCGAATGACAGAACTGTTTGGGGGACCCAATGAGCAGAAAAGTAAGCGAGGAGAAAAAAGGTGCAACACAAAAGCCTAGCAGGTTTTGCAAAGACTAGCGCGCTGCGGGGAAGAAGAGAGACAATACCGGTGTGTGTGTGTGCAAATGGCAACGTGGGATTGGTGGGACAGAGCCATGGCTGTCCCAGCAGGAGCTTCGGTGACCCTGGCACTGCCTTAACGACTGTGGCTTTTTTTCCATTACTGGGCAATAGAGGGTTTCTTTTTTTTTTTTTTTACCGTGTTATGTTTTGCGTGTGATTTTTGTTGGGCCTGCTCTAAAGGGCAGCTAGACTTAATTAATTCATTCAATCCACAGGACAATTTCAGTCTTCTCGATTAAATACAATTACAGAAAACGCTGGATACCTTACCCGCAATTCAGGTCGCAAACTCGCGGTCAGCCGCTCGCCCGCACCTCGGGAACTGAGGTAACTTTTTCCCGGCCGCCCCCTCCCGCCTCGCAGCCCCTCGCACCCGCAAGGCCCGGCTCCCGGCTTGCAGGAAGACACCCACCCCAGCGCCGGGGAAGCCAGCTCCTCGGGAGAGCTACGGCAGCTTTGATGGCTACGGGGGGGGGGGGGGGGGGGGGTGGTGTGCGGGCCACGCACATCACCTGCGACCGGCGGGCCCGCACCGGGGGCAGCGAGGGGCAAGCGGTGATGAAGCCGAGCCCGCCCCGCCGGGGTCCCCAGCGCCGCGCACGCCGCCTCACCTCCGCCGACCGCTCTCCCCGCGCATGTGCGGCGGGCGGGGCGAGCTGCCCGCGGCTGTGATGGCGGCGGCGGGCGCGCGCGCCCCCTCGCCGTGAGGGCCGCGGGCGGGCGGGGAGAGCGCTCGGCCCGGGGCCCGCCGCCACCGCTGTCGCCGGCAAGGGGAGGGACAGCGCGGCCCCCGCGTCCCGGCCCGCCGCCCGCGGCGCGCTCGGGGAGGGGGAGGGAGGCAGGCGATGGCGGCGGGCCCCGGCGGCGGCAGCGGGGGTGCGGCGGCGGCAGGAGGGCCGGGCTGGCGGTTGCCGGGGCGGGTGCTGGAGCTGGTCTTCTCGTACCTGGAACTGCGGGAGCTGAGGAGCTGCGCACTGGTCTGTAAGCTGTGGCACCGCGTCCTGCACGGCGACGAGAACAGCGAGGTGTGGCGCAGCTTGGCGGCCCGCTGCCTGGCGGAGGAGGCCCTGCGCACTGACATCCTCTGCAACGTGCCCACCTATAAGGGCAAGGTGAGCTCGGGGACCTCCGGCCCCTCAGGAACCACCCCCGGCACCGCGGGGACAGCCGTCCCCAGCCTCCCGGCAACCTCTCCAGGCGCTCGGGGGCACCCCCCTAGCTGCTCGGCCCGCCCGCCACTGGAAACCAAGGGGGGCCCTGAAAAATAGGGCAGGATTTTATCTCCCCCCTCCCTCCCTCTTTTTCTCCCGCAGGTCCGTGCCTTCCACCACGCCTTCAGCACCAACGACTGCTCTCGGAACGTCTACATCAAGAAGAATGGCTTCACGCTGCACCGCAACCCCATCGCCCAGAGCACGGACGGGGCGCGGACCAAGATCGGCTTCAGTGAGGGCCGCCACGCCTGGGAGGTGTGGTGGGAGGGCCCGCTGGGCACCGTGGCCGTCATCGGCATCGCCACAAAGCGGGCGGCCATGCAGTGCCAGGGTTATGTGGCTCTGCTGGGGAGCGATGACCAGAGTTGGGGCTGGAACCTGGTGGACAATAACTTGCTGCATAATGGAGAGGTGAACGGCAGTTTTCCCCAGTGCAATAACGCGCCCAAATACCAGGTGAGCCGGGCTTGGTGTGGGCTGGAAGCTCCACCTGATGGTTCCTGATGGTGGCTTGCTGTCAAGAACCTACTTCCTCTGCCTGCTGAATTGGTCCTAGATGCCCACTTAAGGGTCTCTGCCTTCCCTGCAGAAGACAGATGATTCTGCCTTGTGGGGCCTTTCCCTCATAATTTAATGCTTCCTCGGGCTACCCCTGAGTGTGGTATTCAATGCACCCGACCCTCAGTTGTTTCAGAGCTTTTACTCAAATATTGAGTGTAAAGCATGTGCATTTGTGTCTGTTTAGGCACCATGTTGTTGTTTGAAATAAAAGCTGAAAAGACTTGTAGTCTTCTGAAGTAATGACTTGCCCCACAGCAAGGTGAATATCTGTGGTATTTTACCCCTTTGTTGCATGGCAGCTTAGTGCTTAGGTAAGAGTCTTTCTGCAAAAACCTGCAGCAGTGCTGCTGAGTGCTGCTTGTTTGCTTGCTGGCAGCATTCCTGTAGGTGACATCCTTTGGCCGAGGTGCTGGGATATGATGTCAGATAATTTCAGTTTATTAAAGACCAAATGCCATTCCACCTTTTTGTTCCCATGGAAGTGCTTAACTTTTTTCTTCTGGCTGTTCAGTCAGCTACATTTTGACTGCTGTATTTCCTTGCATTACAACTTAAACTGTGTGCATTATAACTTCCATCTTGTAATGCTGTGGCTTTGTAGGAGTATTGGCTTATGTTTCAGGTGTGGACGAGGATCTGTGTAGTAACTTATATCTGATATTCCTAAATTTCATGTAAAAATTCACTGCCAAGCACTTGAATTCTGTCTGAAGGATACACCTGCCCGTTTGGGGAATAATACCTAAAATTAGTGTCATTGAAGATATTCCAATCTCCTTCCATTTGCATGTTCACTAGCATGTAAATTGGGTGGGCATTTTTCAGAGTCCACCCTTTACAGTCACTTTCTGCTGTCCTTGTCTAGGCCTTTCTTAGTCAACCAGTTGAAAGGTTTTGAAGCTGAGAATCCCCCACTAGTATGGGCACTCAAGGGTGAAGGCAATTGCTGCTTACTCTCTAAAAGTCGGTGAGAGCTCAAACTAGTGATCCTTTGGAGTATTTTATGTTTATTAAGACATGCGCAACATGCCTTCTGCTCTTAGAAGACATACTTAAAGGAAAGATACGTGTTGGTTAGAAGAAAAATGTATTGGCTGAAAGAAATCCCCAGCAATGGGGCTGGCTGGTGAAGAATCAGAAGTTTGTGCAGTGTCCTGTGGTGCTTGCTGATGGTGTCTGGGACTTCTATTTATGTCTAAAATAACATGTACTAGATAAATGCAGAGAGCACTGTGCATGCCTAGATCCCAGTCTCTTGCTGTGTTCAGTGTTGGTTTCACTTCTGGGTATATGTATATATATATGGTTTTTCACATTTGTTTTGCCTAAGCTTTGCACTGGAATTTCCTTTGGCCTTGGTGAAGGAATACCTCTGTCAGGAGCAGCACCTACATAGCACTGTATTCTGATATATTTTGTATGTGACACTTAGCTTTCTAAAACAAGTTCATAATCTTTAAAATTGCTCTTCACAGATCAATTACTGCTCAGTGATAGCAACAGCTAAATACAGAGTTCAGGTAACTTGGAGGCCTTTACAAAGTTTCCAGAACTTGCACTATTCTGAAGCTCTTGGCATGCAGTATGCTCACTCTTGTTGCTCTCACAAAGTTCATATGAGAAGGGTTATGTTTATTATCATGTGGGTGGTTAGATACAGTCTGCCCACTAGAAACGGACAGCAGAAGTGCTCGGGATCCTAATGTATTTGCATGAAATTGAGAAATTCCTATCGAAAAAGTAGTGCAATCCTAAGAAACAGGAAAGCCTTGCTTTAGGATTACCTGCTGGGCTGTGCTTTACTTTTGTATCTCCATTTGAATATGCTGACTCTTTCTATGTATTTTTTTTTTTTATCTCCCCCCCTCTATATTTCCAGATAGGTGAAAGGATTCGAGTTATCCTGGACATGGAAGACAAAACATTAGCGTTTGAGAGGGGTTATGAATTCTTGGGAGTTGCCTTCAGAGGACTGCCAAAAGTTTGCCTGTATCCAGCAGTGTCTGCTGTCTATGGTAACACAGAAGTGACTTTGGTCTACCTGGGAAAACCTCTGGATGGATGATGTAGATTGTTTTGTTGGGACATTGAGATGTGGATGATTGGGAGGAGAAATCAGCATGTTGGTTAGAGAGAAATGTGTATTAAAGGAAAAACAAAAAAGCGTGAGTGTGTGTCCAAGATCCATCAAGGGAATCACACAAAGTTTTGAAACGGAGGACTAGCCATACTTCAGGAATTGTGTTACATTTCCTCATTCTACCAGGCCAGAAAAATCCTCAGGGTTGCAGTTGGTTGAGTGGGAAGCTGACACATTCATGGTGCAACAGATTTTGTTGCTAAGATGGCAGTGTGTGACCTCAAATATTTAAGAAAGGATTTGATAAAAAACTGCTCGAGGAAATTAACTTGAGATGTGTAAGTAGCGTGTTTTGTGAAAGACTCCCATTTTAAAACTGCTTGTTCCTTCCCTTTCCTCCTTTGGGCCAACATAGGTACCGGAGGAGAGTGAGTCTGGTTGGGTTTTATTTACAATTTTTAACATACTGAGAAGGATGGTCTGTCTGGGCTGCCCTTCTCTAGTATAATGATACAAAATGCGTGCAGCTATTTTTAAGTGTATTTTAAGGTTGTATATATAGAACACATTGAAAAGAACAGTTAAAAGAAAGGGTTTGCTTTATTCTAACTGGGACATAATTTCTTAAAGGGAACTCCACACCCCCCCCTCCCCCGGCATCAAAAAATATACCTCAGACAGGTATATAACATTCATGTAAGTGTGCTACTTCTGTTGTATTGTAAAGTATTTTGGGATGCTCTTGTGGAGTATGGTGCTACATTAGGTCATTTTCTCTAAGTTTCCATAGCTTTGGCAACAGTTTTGTTCTCTGTAGGAAACACAAAACATTTTCCCCACAAATTTCTTTTCGCCAAAATTTGCAGTCCCCTTTAGGAAAGGAAGCTGCAACACAGCGGTGAGCTTGTCTTCCTTTTGACATCAGAAATAGTAACTTAAAAGCATTCTTACACTTTCTAATCACTGCTGCAAAATATTTCAAAATAATGAGGAAGGACCATTTGGTTTCTGAATCCAGACCTTGTTTTCAGCTTAAGTGGCTTTTGAAGGCTTTATGACTGGGCTGAACCTTTCTGTAATAAACAAAATGCCTCAGTAGCCAAGGATTCACTTGCCTGTTATCAGTCTGAGTAGAACTCTCACCAACCCTTTGATGGGCATTCTGGATCAGGTTCAATGTTTGGGTTTTTCACTTGCACCGGTTTTCTAAAAAACCTGTACAGACCCCTCTGGTGTGTCGGTATGCTGGTGTACGCAGGCTGGGGTGGCTATGAAGCTGAGGGGTGCACTAAGGAGAGACTTTCCTGGTGAAACCAACTTTCCTCTGAGGTTGAAAGGTCTGTAGGGAGCTCCGGAAGGGTTTCTTTCAATAGGTCATTAAAATCTGCACACCCTGCAGCTATCTCTTGACTCTTGTTTCTTGTTGTTTGGTGTTTCCCAGAGCTGTCTGAACTATTTCAGAGTTGAGCATGCTTTTGAGAGAGGGAGTGGGAGGGAGGAGGAGGAGGAGGGGAGAAGGAAATGTTTATACAACCTCTTTATGCTTTATTTGTGCTAGAGAATGTGAATTGCTTAGTATTGGACACTGGCAGTTCTCTGAGCACAAAGGGAAAGGAATTCCTCTTATGTTGCTCATTTCCCTTCCCCATTACTCAAGTTATGCAAGGAGAGCGGTGCAAGCAGGTTAGTGAGGTTCCTAGTCTGCTGCTGCTGAGCTATCCTTGGAGTGCTTTTTACCTAGTAGATAATGAAGTTCTGCACTGGAACAGAGTATGTACATCATTACCATTTAAATTTATTTTAAAGTATTTATTTGTTTTGTGTGGTGTTTATTGCTTAAAGGCATTGTGGAGGTCTGTTCCTCTTGGCTGCATTAAAGAAACAAAATCCACAGTGAGAAATGAAGACGTTTTAGGTCGTGCTGAGAACAACAGAATAATGATGTGGGACAGGCATACGAGTATGTTTTGGAAAATCTGTTACAAGCATTGATTGTACTAGATTGTAAAGTATGTATCTGCATAGCAGAACTGTGGGGCATGAAGTAGGGAGAAAAAGGAGACAAAACCGATTCCAATTTCAGAAAATAAATTGTCTCTGAGATGAATGTATTCTCAGTGCAGTCCTGAAAGACGTGACCTCTGCGCTTGTTCATGAATCCAATTAGATGCAAGTAAACCCTGAGAACTTCTGAGGAGTTTTATGCACAAATAAAGATTGATTTTCATTCTTCAGGCTGCATCTTACCCTATAAATAGTTTCCCTCTAAATTAGAAAAGCTGAAATTTGAACATTCCTTAAGGGTGGGTTTGAGGGGGACTCACTTATGTAAGATTATAACTTATTCCTGGAGACCAATACTGGCTGTACAAAATATTAAAATAAACTCTGCTATAATTCAGAAGGATACATTGGTGTGGATTGTTGTAATGACATCTGTGGTGTGGTGATAGGAAAAATGGAGTTAGCAGTTCAGTGCACCAACAAGATGGAGGTGTTGGGACTGCGTGATTTGCTGTGCGACTGCTTGAAAAGCGAATCTGATGGATGGTTAACAAGGACTTGAAAGCTCAGTGGTCTCATAGCTGTGCTTGGGAAACTGTATCCTGTGAAACAGGATGCTGCTCGTGACAGTGTGGGAAAAGGCTTTCCTGATCTCTGGAGGTCTCTTGATTCCAATTGAGGTGGTGTGCTCACTGCTGCCCTGCTCTGCTGCTGTACCGAGGTGCCTCCTTCCCAGGTCACCTTCTGGGCTTCTCTCTGTTTCTTTCTGTATGGAAGTTCAATATTTTGCTGTGCTTTTAGGAAGAAGTAGGTGTTTTTAGGAAGAAGTAGGAAACTCTGTTGTGATTGTGAACTCTGAGGCACTTCGCAAATTCTGTGCTTCAGTATTTGCTTTTAAGCAGTGAATTTGAAGCTCACAGAGATGTTAGCAACTTCAGGAGCCAAGAGGTTTGATGCGTGCTTGCCAAAAATGTAGAATTACTTGTTCTAGCTTGAGGTACTTCAGAGTCAGCTAAACAGCTGTTTGAAGTGTTTTCCCTACCCTGACTAGTGATTTAACTGCTTTTGTCGGGAGGAACATCACAGCTCCCATAACAGAAATCAGGCAGATTCACAGGTCTTGGCTTCATAATCCTGCAGGACATCCAGAATTTTTTGGTATGTGAGAATTTTGTCTGTCATTTGAATAAAACTCAGAATTTCTTGTTGGGAGATTAACAGTTGGTCATCTGATTTAGTCATGTTATGATGTCCTTGCGTGACTTCTTTTTCCATAAGAGGACAAAGGTGTTTCTGGGATGAACTAATAAATCAAGATGGCATAGGAAGCTCACCCTGGTAGGGATATTTTCTTGAAAATGTTTTTTTCCCCCACTTAAAATGCAGTGGTGAGTGTGCATTTTTGGGAGCCTTCTACTAGGAAATGCGATTTGCTTTGGTTACTTTTGGCCGTGTTTCAGGTGACAAAACTACTCAGGAGCAGATGGCCTTGATCCTGTGGGTTGTACTTCTGCTGCCTCGGCTGTGGCTGGATTCTTCTCTGCCTGCCTCTGAATCTAATAGCAAGCTGGAACATACTAGGTTTTTTTCTTTGCTTACCCATGATCTACATTTTAAAATTTCCTTAACACACGGGTGTGTTTTCCAGATGGCTGTCTCTGTTTTTTTTTCCTCTTCCATTTTCACTTCACATGATCCATTTTTATGGATCATGACAGCACTGCTGAATTAAAATAACACTCAGCCTGATAATAGTTTGATCATACAAAACTTATTTTCTCTAAGTATTTGAGAAGTAACCATCCCTCAGTGATTCTTGAACCTGCGCGTTTCCATATTGCAGTTCCAGCTAAATCTTTACGCATTTTAAATAGCTCAGGACACTGGCAGGAATGCAGCTCTAAGTGCGATGTGTGCTGCCATTCTCTGAAACAGGGCTGGTTCTTGTGCAATATAGATAATTCATTGAAATCTGTAGGCGGAAAACAGTGTTATTGAAATCTGCTCTAGGATCCTTTCTACATTTACAAAATAGATTTGTAAATGGTTATGAGTGTGACATGTTTGATTTCTGTTAAGTGACAGTAGTCCACCTCTCACTAAGGTATAATTTGGTTGAAAGGAAAACTAATTACGTGGTAAATGAATACTGAAAGCTTTTCCTGCAGTGATGCTGAACCTGCTAATTTATACTTTAAGCAGCTTTTTTCATACTGTTGTATGACGCTGTACATGTTGTGTGACTTCTGCGTGAATTCTCACACCTCCCCACAAGAGGGCAAAGTTAACAGCTCTGTGGGAGCCTAGACTTTGAATTTCCTAAGTGTTGTCCAAAGTTAACTGTTTAATGTGGAACCTTCTCCGTTAGCCTTCGCTTCCTGTCTTCTTAAAAAACCAAAACAAACCAAAAAACTTCAACAAAACAGATGAGCGTTGAGAAGTGGATTACGGACATAGAATTTTAAAAATATACAAGATTTGCTAAGCAAATCTTTGCATTTCAGAGAATTATTTTCAGTGACAGCAAACTGAACTGAGATTCGAAGATCGCCTTAAATGATAGAAAAGGGTTTGAGAGGCTCAAACAAAATGTCGCTGTTGCCATTCAAGGTCTACTTTTTTCCAGACTTTTCATCCTCTAAGGCATTTATGACCAGGAAGTAGTGGTATCATCAAAAGGTTATTTAAAAAAAAAAATCCCTTGCAGTTGAAAAAAAAAAAACCCAAACCAACAAAATCATTGAAAAGGGATTTTGAAATAAAACTCATTGTGATTTACAAGTGTTGTTTATTCTTATGCAATTTTACCAGCTCAAGAACCAAGGGTGTCTTTTTTCTTCCGTGCCTGCACTTGCAGATTTGTTGTGAGCTAGCTGGAGTTGTTTCATGTTTGCTTGATTTATTTTGTCTTTTTAATCCATGTTGTTTTACCTATGTTAAAAGCTATATATTTACCTGCAGCCAACATCTGAATGGGGAAAAGTATGAAGGTATAACCTTGCCAGTTCTTGTCTTGTGCACAGTGTCTTATCTTGTGAGCTCCCAGTTTCTGCAGCTTAAACCTTCAGTGGTTTTAGCCAGGAACAGCAAGACTGTTGCCGTGCATGTAAATGGGTGACCATCGTGGGGGACTCCACCTTTATATATCTACAATGTTTTATTGCTCAGGACAGGCACTACAACCCCAAATGTTTTCTGTATGTTTTGCAAAGTGATTTATTTATTTATTTATTTTATTGTCCTTTCTTGAAGGTTTGATTTCAGGCTATGAACGTGCTCTCGTTTGCACAGTGCAGTCTGTGCATCTTTAGAGGTATGTTCCAAAGCCAGGTATGTGAAAACAGCTGTGTCCTGGTTTGAGTTAGAACTAATCCTGTCCAGTGATTTCACTTTTCAGCTCAGTCTCTTCTAAGTAAGAGACACTTCCTGAAGTTAACAGTGTGTTTTTGCAGACAGTGTCTGCTTCCAGAAGTGACAGCGCTTGATGTTTACAGTTACTACCAGGGACTGGCATGCAGAAAGGCTCTGATTATAACTTGCAGTTCTGCCTTTGATCCTAATCTCTGTGTTCCTGAATCCAGTTCCAGAATCCAGCTCCTGAATCTGGTTCTCATCTGCCGCTGAGTCCAGTCTGGGACTTTGCCAGTGCCTGCCCGCAGCATCAATGGTGACAGTGGGTGATTGCCATCAGGGGGCTGGGTTTGGTGGTGGTACTGTATATAATTGTATATATCTCATTTTATTATTATTATTTGCATTAAAGCAGTCTTAGTTTTCCAATCTGTAAGTCTCTCTCCCTTATTCCTTTTCTCTTCCCCTTTGGGAAGGGAAAGGTGTTAATAGAGAGGATCTGTCATTCCTCTGATGGCTGGCCCGGCCCTAACCCTTGACAAGCTGTTTTACAACAGTGTGTAGGCTGCAGCTACAAAATGCCATTCTCTTGCAGGCATTCAAACTTGGTTATATACCTGCAACAAGGCGCGCTGGCATCCTTTGTTCCTGATGCCTTTGTGTAAAGCAGTCCATCTGCTTTGGTTTGCAGCAGGTGAGGTGAAGATTGAGGAAAAGACAAAACCTGATCAATGACAGGAAGCACAGACCTATTTTCAACCCAAGTGGGTGAGTGTGTGCTGTGTCTATGACCTTCCCTAGACTCTCTGTAGGTCAGTAATGTGTTAAATCCGAGAGCGAGTGGGATATGGGCTGTTCTTCATCCACAGTAGCTGTTTACAGGAACGAATGGATGGTTGCAGCTTCAGCTGCAAAAAGGACCTCACTTGCAAGTGAGCCAACCAAGGTTATGAAGTTCTTTAGTTTCCTTAGCATCCTGTGAGAAGTATAGCCGATTGCTTTTAAATAGGAATTTAAGAGAGTATGTTCTGCCAGTTTCAATCTGTGACTTAACAATTATAAAGTGCTGGACAAACCTGCCAGTAAGAAAATGGCTGTTGACCAAAATGCTTCTTGTATGATACTCTGAATGCTGCAGTGGTTAAAGCCTTTTGGTCTCCGTCTGTCACTTCCAAATCACCTTTTGATTTTTCTTGTTGACTTTTTTTTTGTGTGTGTGCCCAGGTGACAGAGAATGCTTTTCTCACACTGAGTCCTATCTGACATTAGGCACCTGAGCCTTTCTGCAAGGTCTTGTGCAAGAGCAGAGCTCAAGGGTAAGATCTCATGATGTAAACAGCCAAGAGATTTTTGTCTCAGCTTTAGCATATGATTTTTGTCTTATTCCTGGAAAAATAATTGACACCAGCAGAACTGGAGCTGAGTTGGAACAAACATTAGTGGGACTCAGGAGAGCGTGCAATGTGGAAATAAGTGGGTTTTATGTCTCAACCTGTGGCCCAGTAACCTCACTCTGTGCGTCTCTGGGATGTGGCTTGTCTTTACTGCAGACTCTTAGCTGCTATTCTCAGAAGAAAAATGGAGTACAGGAGGGGAAAATCTACTTTATTAATGGATGCATCTGTTAGAACTTTCCCCGCTCTTGCATTCCTGTGTTAATTCAGGTCTCAAATTGAAAGGTGAAAGCCTGCTTTGAGTCTCTCCCAAACAGAGCTTGTAGGGATGAGGTTTCAGATACAACAACCTTTGTGTTAGTTTTCTTAAAAAACAGAAACTTATATCCTGGCAGATTTTTTTGGTTTTCTTAAGTGAGAGCAATGAATATGCCCTATGTGCAAGAGGGCACTCCAGTCCTGAAGCCCTAGAGACTGGTTTTTCTGTCACTTGTTCCAAAAGTATCACGCTAGAAAAGAGGAATGCTGACCCCTGAGGCTGAAGACCAGGGAAAGGAAGACTTTGGAGTGTGAACACTCCAGCTTGCTTCCAGCTGTGATTGCAGTCCACCTTGAGAAGAGTTGCCTGTGAGATAACGCCTGGTAGCAGGGATGTTGGCTCTCCTGGCCAGAGGCGAAAGGTGGGTGGGATACGGTTAGCTCTGTGAGGAGCTGAGATAGTTTCACTTCTCTTCGCATTAATGACAGAATTACTCACTTCTCTTAAACAGAATGGCAGCAGGAAGGGAGTATGTGTGACTACAGATGGTAGTAGTTTTTCTTGCCACAATTAGCATTCCTGAATGATGTCATGGTAGTGACTTGTCCATACCTTCTCCTTCTGGTGACTTAGAGCCTCCAGTCCTGACAGTTTATGCTAAAAACTTTGGTGAATGTGATGCAGTAGATGGGTCAGGGGTTTTATTGCTTTTAATGGTTTATTTTAATATACATTACAAAAATAAGGTAAATTTATCCATATGTGGCAACCCTGTGGGAAAAACTTGGGCAACACTTTCAGGTCTAGGTGCAACCAAAGACCCAACTGTAGCTGTAAGCAATCTGGTTGTGGGGCTTTCCAGCTTGAGGAGGTCTGGGAGGAAAGGTCAGTTGTCTTCTCTGGCTCTGGGCATTTGCTTCTCCTGCAGATACATTGCAAGCCGTTCTCCCAAGCATCTGGACTTCCAGTAGTGTCTGTCTCAGGTCATGACGCATAAGGGAGTGGATGTGCTTGGCTTTCAGTTGCTACAGAAACAAAAGGCTCGGCTACTTCAGCATCTGATATGTCCTGCTGCGTGCTCTGCTCCGAAGGCCTTGTGATGTGGATGTTCTACTGCTCTCCAAGAAGGAGTTTGCTTTGGCGTGGTGATGGATCCCTTGTGCAGACCTCAAACCCCGGCCTGGGAAAGGTGGGTGGGTGAAAGCTAGAGAGGTGGCAGGAGCCTGGCCGCAGGGTGGGATCGGCTGTGCATGTGGGCAAGCAGAGGGGGAAATGAGATCACTTCTGTGGCTCTCCCTTCTGTGGCCCACTTCCTCCTCATTTGCATCTCATGCGCTGTCAGTGGTGGGAGAAGGAAGAGAGGCCACTGCAAGGATGGAGCTGCCTGTGCTGGACCTGCCTGCAGGAGGGGACCAGAGTGCGGCCTCGCCCCCTGGCACAGGGGTCCAGGAAGCAGCTGTGGCCAAGCCACTGACCAGTTCCCCTCTTCCCTTCCTGCATGGTGCTGCACTCTGAGAAACATGGTTTTGCTTTCTACTGAGACCTATTTCTGCCTTTCTTCTGAGTGTCATAGAGGTTACCTGCACCTTTTGGAACCTAAAGGATCAGAGGGTGGATTCTCTCTGAAAATTACTGCTGTGAAGCTCCTGGTTGGTGACTAGGTCCTCAGTGAAATGTACTGCAAGCCCAAAGGTGTCATTTTCCCAGTTGTTCATGCTGGAAGCTCACCTGGGTCCCCGTGGGCTTGTTGTATGTTGTCAGTCTGGTGGGGTTATTTCCTTCCTCCTCCTCCCTGAGCTCATGCAGCCCCGATGTTTGCAGGTGTAAGCAACTAGTACATCACTGCAAACACGAGCAAATAAGACCTGCACTCTGCTTAGAACAACCCAGAATTAACCCCTCTTTCCATCAGAAAATGTGGTGAGAGTTAAGAGACTCTCAATGGCTGAAAATGGGGGAGCAAAGGTGAGCTTGGTTGTGAGAAAATAGGTAATTGTAGAGCAAGAGCCCGCCAGGAGTATGGGCTGCTGCTGGAATGGGGTGGTAGAGTTGGCCTACAGGAGGATGCTTTTGCTATGGGGGGTTCCCAGGCACATGAGCCACTGTGAAACCAGAGCCTGAAGCTTTAGTTTAGGTACTAATGTCAGTGCTAGCACATGTGTTTCCTTGGAAGAAGACTGAGCGTGGCTAGGTAAACAGCCACGCAGGTTGTTTGGCTTCAGCTGAGGAGAGAAGACTTTGAAGCTGTTTATAAATTGCTTGTTTTTGTCTCTTCATTTCCCTTGCAAGAAATACTCTGGAGGGAAGCTGTGCTGCTTGCAGAGCTCCAGTTCAGCTGCAGCACTGGGGCTGTAGAGATTCCCAGGCTCATTTACAGTGATGTATCCATGGTATACTTGGACAGGACATGTCCTTCGCTATTCCCTGGGTATAAACTGGGTGAATTACTGTCAAGAAATTCAGTCATCTGAACTTCCAGAGCTCTAGTTTAAAGTTAAGTTGTCCAGCTGGCCATTTTAGCTTTTCCCTTTTGGCCATGTAATGAATGATATGTTTTCTTTTCTATGTTCATAGTTCCTCTTAAATTAGAGGCAACTACTCCTACTGGCAGCTTCTGGGATACAGCAGACCTTCAGCTTCCCTTGTTTCATCCAGAGCAGCTAGTTAAATTAAACAACTTCTTCGCTTGTGTCTTCTTGATATGTTTGCACTGCCTGTGCACACTTCAGCCAAGCAGCAAATGAAAATTTGATGTGGGTTTTAAAGATAAAATTTGGATTTTCTTTAACTTGCAGAGTCATTGCTGACCACAGTGCCTGGGAGTGAACAGCTGGAGCGAGATGCTGGTCTTCACCCTGTGGCTGCTTTCTGATAAGGTCCAAGGAGTGAGATGCTGCTGTGACAGTCAATCGCTTGAACCTACCTAACATTTTCCGTAATGCTGTTTGTAGTTTTCCATGAGCCTGGAGATCGTGGTGTTTCTGCATGTATTTGTCTAAGCCTTCTCAGGCTTGTTTCCTGGAGCACCTGCTGCTTCTCCCTGTCTCTTTTTCCCTTTGCAGAGGTGCTCTCTGCATCCTCTCCTTGTTGGGCAAAATGCTGGAGACTTAGCAGAGGCAGAGGCTCTATGGGGATGCTGTGCACCATCATCCCTTGCTGAACAACTTGTTTAATTCTCTCCAGTTCTCCATTGCAGTGGGAGTAGAGGAAGCCCATGGAGAAACATTTCTGTTTTGTTTTGCTCCATCTCAACTGAGGCTGTGGTCCTGCTGGTGTATGAACCGTGACTGACCTTTCTCTTGGTGCTTCCACTCCAGAAAAAAAAAAAATCACATTTCCTGCAGGAAAACTAGAGGCACACCAGGATGCAACGATGGGGCTGCTGTTTTCTGTTGGTTCCTCCTTTCCCATGGGGTCCTGTGCTGGGTGCAGCAGTCCAGGGGCAGCCGGGAGGCTGCCCTCTTGCTCTTGGTTTGTGGTTGACAATTTGAGGGTTTTTAAGGGAAAAATATGGTTTGGAGGAATGGAGGAAGCTCACTGGGCATAAAACAGTGTGGGTATTCCTGGTCCTTTTCTACAGCTTTAGGAATTACAGCTCCATGTGTGGACACGGTTCTAAACAGCTGAATCTCCTTCAGTCTAATCTACCTGTGCCATTGCGCTGGATTGGAGCTTCATGAATTGCTGATCAGACCAGCAACTCCTGGCAGCTCAACCCCTGTGCCTTTACTGTGCTGATATTAAAAAATAAAAAACCCTCAAAGCACACATCCATTCCTTACTGGGAGCACTGGGTGGGGGCATGGTGTTGCTTGAGAGGAAGAGGAGGGGAGCAAGCAGCAGCTTCAGGATGTTTTCAAAACCATCTGGCTGCAGGATGTGGGGAAAGTGTGAAATGCAAAGCAGCTGTCAGCTGTCCCAGTGTGGAGCTGGTGGCCACTTTGCAGGGAACAGCCCTGATGTGTGGCTGCTTTCTGGGGAGGGCAGGGTGGGTGAAATGCAGCTGGGAGGTGCAGGGACTCTCCTGTCCCACAGAGGCCTGTTAACGAGCACCTTTTCTGCTGGGGAAAGGGGGTTATTGCTTTGGCTTCGGTCAGCCAAAGCAATGGGCTGGGGATGAAGCAGGGGGCGAAGCACATTGTTTTTGCTCCCAGATCCTCCTGGCCTGCAGGGAGGAAGCTGGTTTGACCCTGAGAGCATCACCTTTTTTTGGTGGCACCACATGAAGGAAAATCTCCTCAGAAGGTCTCCCAGGAGCCTCCAGATCACTTGAGAGTACAGTATGGCCGCAGGCGACAATGCTTGAGTTTTATCCTTTCAGGACTTGCCAGCCCTGGAGTGAATCTCTGCCAGCTCCTGTGTCTCCAAGCATCAGATGAGGGGGTTTTGGTGCAGGTTGGGCTTGTGGCAGGGTTTTGGGGATGAGAAGTGGTTTTGTCATCATCAGCCCTTCGTGTGACCTTGAGCAACACCATGGGAATTTTTCCCTGCTGCAGAGCTTCTGCCATCTGCTCTGGTTCTCTTAGATGAGGATTGCTTCTCTCTTTTCCTTCTTGATTTTTATACTTCAAACTTCCTTGAAAATGGAGGAAATGAAACCACAGGGCTTTTTTGTGAGTGACATGGGAGAGCTCAGTTTCCTTCCAGAGAAGAAATGAAATTTAGGGTGAAGGCAGAAAAAATATCTCCTCAGTCACTTGTGCTGGCTGTAGGAGTTTAGGGGCCACTTGATCTGGCAGGTAGAGGTGACCCAGGCTGAGATGTCCCTTGGTGGGATGATTGGTGTGCCTCAATAACATGGTTCGTCTCCTGACTGCTGCAGAAGGTCCCATTTGGTGCCAGTGCCTGGGATGTGGAGCATGGATGTTGCAGGGCGGTACTTGCTAATCCCACTGGACAGGATCCTGTTGTAGGTCTGAATCCTTTCTCTATAGCTTTAAACCCTTTCCCAGGTAGGTACGTCCAGGCAAACTGTTTTTCCCCTCCGCAGCTGGATTCGCTGGGGATTTGAGGGTGCATGAGAACCCTGGGAGAGGGGAGATGTGGGCAGGGAAGGGAGCAAGGGTAGATGAGGGTGAGGAGAAAGGGGGCCTCCTTGTTCATATTGCCTTGGGAATGTGGATTTTTGTTTCTCCCTGCCTTGGCAGTTGAGGGAAAAGCCATTTATGCTGAGTTTCACATAGGGGTTGGTCCCTGTAGCTGGATGGGTCTGGCTTGCACCCTGGGTGCTGGGTTTGCTGAAATCCTGATCAGATCCAGGACACCCAAAAGTCTGTGGGTGGTGGGATCTGAGCATCCTGAATCTCATCTAGACAATTCAAGGGGCTGCGCGCTGGAGTCCCAAAGCAGAGAACTTGACGTCTTGGGACATGTACAACCTCATCTTGGGATGCAACAGGAAATAACAGCACCACCTTCTTCCCCCACAGGAAGCGCATCCCTTGGCTCCTGTTGAAGCCCCTGTGCTGGGCCCTGGAGGCAAGTGGGGGACTAGATGGACGCAATGGGAATAGAATCATAGAATCGTTTAAGTTGGAAGAGACCTAAAGATCACTGGGACCAACTGTTAAGTTAAGGTACTGTTCAGGGGAGCGCCTGCCAGCCGGTGGCTTTTCTCCAGCCCCAGCAGGGTCAGTCGGCAGCATGGCTCTGCAGGCAAGAACCCCCCCTGGGTCACTAACTCTGCTGCCTGAAACCCTTGCAGCGATTTTGCTGCTGGAGCTGTGCAGAGGAGTCACCGTGCAAGGGTTGTTTCCAGTGCTGGCTTGTCCCCAGGAGCAGCAGGAGAGCCAGGAGTTGCATTACCCTTAGTGGGGGCCAGTTCCCCTGACGTCCTCCTCCCTGCCTGCCTGGCCCCCATGGTTCCTCATTGCTGGGGAGCTGTTTGTGAGTGCATGACCTGGGTTGTAAGTGCTGAGATCAGTAAGCAAAGTGCCTGGCTGCACTCTCTGCGTCCATGTGACTGTAGTTTCCGTTAGCTCCTTCCGCAAAGGCTATATTAGTGCTAAGCAAGAAAGCGGGTGGGAGAGAAACCCAGTGGGTCACACCTACCCTTGGCTTCAAGAGCTCCCAAGCACAGCTGGAAGGGCCACTGGCTGCAGGATGAGTTGCGACAAAGCCTGCATGCCACGCCACACGGTGAGTAACTGCCCCCTGATACCTTTTCCAGGGAAAACCCTGCTGGGGGGTTTTGGGGAGCCCTCCTTGCCGAGTTGAATATCTGTGGTGGCCGTGTGTTGCTAATGCCCACGCTCACAAGAGCTGTGGCTGTGTGGGCCGGTGCGGGCATGCACCCTGGGGAGCACCCCGGGCGCTCCCAGTCCTTTTGCATGTGGGCTCCTCTGCAGGGCTGCGGGCAGGGGTTTCCTGCCAGTGCTGCTGCCTGCTCTCCTGGCCTGGCAGGTGCCAGGCCCACAGCTCCAGGGAGGAGTGTGGGCAGGGAGGCGCTTCAGATGTTGGGGATGGCCCATGCTGGGTGGTGAAGAAAGACTAAGCTGGGCGAATGAAAGCATGAGCTTCTGTGGAGGGGTTCAGGGGTCAAAGGTGAGCCGGAGGAAAAGCCTTTGTTTTTTGGGTACAGCGAGGACACAGCAGGGTCCCTTTTGTGCTATTGTGCAAGGCACTGCTGGAAACCGAGGGCTTGGGAAGGGTGCAATCTTCCTCTCTGTACCCACCATATTAATAAACGCTGCTTTGGTAGCCAGCTTAATGCTTTTGGCTGTCCCAAGGAAGGAGACAACCCAGGACATGTCCCCTGCTTCCTCTGTGCTGCAAGGCACTGGCTACCTGAGCTGCCAAAAATAACACCCTGTTTCTTTTTCAAGTACTGGCAGTTATGAAAAAGCTGCTTGCCAAACCCTGACTGAGACCTCGCTGCTCATTTGCCTGAGGTTCAGCTTTTCCCGAGATGCAAATGCTGTCAGCCCCGGTTCCACCAAGTTAGTAATGGGGCAGCTTGCACTGGAGTGCCTCTGTTTCCCTAGAAGAACTTCTGGCAGAGATGGGTGCTGGAGGGGACTTGGTGGCGGCTAGGTCAGTGTCCCCTGGGGGAGCGTTTGGTGCCAGAGAGGGGGGACATGAGCCCTGGCAGGGGGAAAGCCTCTGCTTGAGGGTTGCAGTTCAGTGGCGTTTGCAAGCAGCTGTGCAGCAACGACGGTGCCTTTCCCACATGCACTGCCCCATGCAGGGACCAGGCTGCCACCTCCCCATCCCTTCTCTTCTCCTGCCCTCCAGGCTTTCCTTGGTGAACCCCCATGAGGACTTCTGTGGGGGTGGGTGGGCTCGGTGCCAGGGCTCTTTGCCATTTCTCCATGGCCAGCTAGTGGTGACCCAGGTCTCATGGGGTATGGTGGCCACCACGATGGCATTTTGGGAGCCCATCACTCCTGGGTGCTCCTGGGGATGATGATGGGAGCTGCACACCGGCAGGCAGCAGCCATGGGCAGGAGGCCAGTCATGAACAAGGATCACCACTGCCATGGTGGGCTCCCTGGGAGAACCTGGGTCTTTTGAGATGAGCATTCTGGAGCTTTTGGCCTTCTCACCTCTGTTTCCATCTCCACAGGAGTGCCACTGCTGAGATGGAGGCCCCGCTCCCTGGTCTCTCCCTGCTTCTGGTCTTTCTGGCAGCGGGATGGGGAAGCGGGGCGATCGCAGCCTGGGCAACGTATCCTGGTGGCTGCAAACTTGTAAGTCCTCTCTTGCAAATCCTCACCCTTCTGACTGCTTGGTCCTGCCCTGCAAAGCCCAGGTGCCTCAGCATCTCCAGACCTTTCCCCTCCCAGCCACTGGCTTAGGTGAAGAGGTAGACTGGGTGCCGAGGCTCTAACCATAGAGCCATATCCCCACTCTGCTCCCAAAACTTCTCTGTTCTCATCTCCCACCTCTCAGAGCAGCATTACGTATCCACTTCTTGCTTTAGGTGCAGAGTACCACAGACTGCTCTGGGAGATGGCTGAGCTCTGTCCCAGGAAATCTTCGAGGTGATACCGAGGAGCTGTTGCTTGATGACAACACTATCCAGGTTCTGGGCAACGTCTCTCTGCTCTCATACCACCAGCTGCGGAGTCTCAGCTTGCCCAAGAACCGGCTGGAGCTCATCGAGCCCGGTGCCTTCCTCAGCAGCCAAGGCCTCCACATGCTCTACTTGGCAGACAACCTCCTCTTCACCAACTACTCGCTGACAGCAGCTGCTCTTTCTGCTCTGCCAGCCTTGAGGATGCTGGATCTATCTGGAAACCGCCTCAATGAGGACATGGTATCAGTTTTGGTCTGGAACCTGTCCTCCTTGGAGTCCTTGTCCATGGCCAGGAACATCATCATGAGGCTGGACTCATCTGTCTTCACGAACCTGACACAGCTCTTGGAGCTGAACCTGGAGAAGAACTACATCTTTGAGATTGATCAAGCTTTTGAAGGGCTGCGGAGGCTGCAAAGGCTCAACATAGCTTACAACTACCTCCCCTGCGTAGTGGAGTTCGGCTTGACCCAGCTCAAGGTGCTCAATGTCAGCAACAATGTCATCGAGTGGTTTCTGGCTCTGGAAAGTGATGACCTCTTTGAGCTGGAGGTGCTGGACCTGTCCCACAACCACCTCCTTTTCTTCCCTGTGCTGCCCCGGCAGAGCAAGCTGCACTCCTTGCTGCTGAAAGACAATGAGATGAGCTTCTACCAGCGTCTCCCCAATGGCACATCCCTGGCAGATGTCACGGTGCAGTTCCTGCTTATTGATGGCAACTCCACCAACGTCACAACAGTCAGCCTCTGGGATGAGATCTGCCACAGCAACCTCTCCTCCCTGCGCCTCCTGGACATGAGCCAGAATCAGGTCTGGTACCTGCCAGAGGGCTTCCTGGCCCAGATGCCCTCCCTGACCCACCTGAAGCTCAACCAGAACTGCCTGGAGACGTTTAACCTGTCAGAGGGGGACCCCTTAGCCATGCTGATGGAGCTGGACCTCAGCCAGAACCTGCTGGAGGAGCTGGAGGCGGAGGTGGGCTCCGGGGATATCCTGCCCAACCTGCAGGTCTTCAACCTCAGCACCAATAGGCTGCGAGCGCTTCCTCCTGGAGTTTTCACCTACACCAGGAAGATCACTACTGTGGACCTCAGCCGCAACCGAGTTGACCTCTGTCCCCAGCCAGCTGTTACAGGCAAGGCAGAGAGTCTCCCCTGCGTGGACATCAGGGGTGTTGTGACTTTGACTCATCTCTCCTTGGCTGGCTGTGGTCTGCGGGGACTGGGCGGCCACCCCTTCCAGGGGACGTCGCTGATGCATTTGGACCTCTCCGATAACCATCAGGCACTGTCTGGGGACCTGGGGTGGCTGCAGGACCTCACTCAGACGCTGCAGGTGTTGTCTCTGAGGAACACCAATCTCTCCTCTGTCACGGTGGACTTCTCTGCCCTTAACAGCCTCATGTGCTTGGACCTTTCAGGGAACTCCTTGACAGTCTTCCCAACCTCACTGGGTGTCTTGAAATTGCACAGCCTGGACCTGCGGGACAACTGCCTCCCAGCTCTCCCACTGGATGTTGTGTGGACGCCACTGGGGAAGAGCCTGCGGGAGGTCTACCTCAGCCGAAATCCTTACAACTGCTGCACACTGGGCTGGTGGGACTCTCTGCAGCAGCTTGAGAGGTTGCATGTCCCTGACAGGCAAGAGGTGACCTGCAGCTATGCCTCTCGCACGCTGAGCCCCAGGGCACTGCCCGAGCCCGTCCTGCAGAGCTGCCGCTGGCAGATGGCCAACCTAGCGCTCCTCTACCTGGTGCTGGCTCTGCCCACCTGCTTGACGCTCCTGGTGGCCTTCGCTCTCATCTTCCTCATGCACAAGCAAAAGCTGCTGAAAATGGTGAAAAACCAGTGTGGGGTGTCCAGCCCTTACTGATGGCTGAAGAGGAGGAGGAGGAAGGGCTCAGGAATGGTGAATGCGAGTGAATTGTCAAGATTACAGGCAACAATCCCTCTGAGGGGGGTGAAATGGAGACTTAATGGTTGGAGGACCGGGGGTGATGGGAGAGTTGCTGATCCTGCCACAGATGCCGTAAGGATACCCAAAGGGTGTGGGGCTGTGCTGGGCATCCTCAAGGGACATACATGGCTTCAGCAGAAACCTTCAGCTGATGTTGGCGAGAGTCGAGTGGACACGACACCAAACACCTCTTGGCCAAAGGGGCATGGACAGTTTCCCCCAGCGCTGTTTTTTCCCCCTTCAGGCAGTTCCTTTTATTTATTCACCCCTTGTGGTGGTACAGTCCCCCTGTCACTCAAAGCCCACTTGAGACCTGAAGCGATTTCTCGCTCCCCCTGCCCATAGCCAACTCTCCACTGCAAAACATCCCCCAGGTCTGCAGCCAGCCTCCAACGAGTTGCCTTGGGCTGGAGCAAGCATCACGCAAGGCCCTGCAGAGAAGGGTCTCCGTGACCACAGCTTCCCGTGTTGCTCTTGCTGGTATTGGCAAACCTGCAGGCAGCCCTGGGCATGCTCCTCTGTTTGTGTGCTGATAAGACAGGCGTTGACAGCAGGGCTGAAAGACACGTTCTTGAGGTGGTGTTGCTTGTTGATTGATTGTTGCTTGTTGTTGATTAAGTCACAAACCTGGTTAGAAAAGCCCACTAGAAAGAGGCCAAGCTGCAATGATGTAAAATATTCATTGAAAGACAGAAGAAAAAATTATATGACTGGTAATATTTTATCATAGATTTATCTTTCTCCAGCAACTGCTGGATTAAACAGATGCAAAGGAGAGAAAATAAGAGAAGGCCTTCCTCCTTGTTGTGAAAGCCCCACTCTGGCAGCGTGGGGGAGGTTCCTCATGGTTCCTCAGCTCAAAGGAGATCTCTCATACCAGCAGCATGCTACCTGAGGAAGTGCTACTTCGTTCTGCGGAGGGCTGCTGTGGGTGGAAATGAGAAGTGATTGTGGTTTGTGCTAACTCAAAAGCCTTGCTGAGAACTGGAGTGGCTTTATTCCCATGGCACTGTTGGGATTTTTCCGGTGAAACACGTGTCTGAATTTAATGGGAATGTGGGGTGTGGGGGAGTGAATGGCAGCGCTGGTGTGGGCACACCAAGGGCTTGTCCTTGCGTGGGCTTGGATGAGTTCAGCAGGGTGACACGAGGTGTGCTGGGGGCATGAGCCCCCGCAGCCAGCCCATGTCACTCTACCTCATGCTGGAGTTGTCCTGGGAGGTGGTGGAGGGAGGTGCCCGAGACTGGCATGGGCCAGGAGTGATGCAGGGGGGCAGTGCAGGCAGGTGCAGGCAGCAGGAGCCAAGGCTGGCAGCAGGGCAGCATCCTCCCAGACACAGGGGTGAGGGTCACTGGTGAGCTTTGCATGCCTGATTGCCGTGCCAGGCTGGAAAAAACAGTATGAGACCATGCTGGACCAGCTAGCAGCAGCACTGGCACTGAGCACTGGCAAGGCTCTGGAAACCCAGCTGTCAAATCTGTCTCAGAAAACAGCTGCTTTCTGGCCCTATTTTATACCAAAATAGCCAAAACCAAATCAGGCCCCAACTGGGGAATCCCTTGACCTATTTCAGCCAGCCATTCTTTTGCCCGTGAACTGCACACCCGAGGGACAACAGTGACCTATAAATACATCCCTGCAATGTCCTCCACTGTTTCTGCACTGGCACTGCGTACTGCAGACGCATTGCAGTATCTCCCTGCTGGCAAGGTGAGCAGGGTGCCCCTGTAAGCACCCTTCTCCCTGGGGCCATTTTTTCCCCTCTGTGGGTGCCAGGTCCAGCCTTGGCAGCTGGATATGTGCGGTTCCTCCACTGCTGCGGCTGCTGCTGCTTCTCCTTTTGGCAGGGGGATGTGGGGTGCAGCTGTGGGCATCCACGTAGGTAGGAACCTGAGCATCTGACACTACCCAGGGCATGGATAAAAAGTGGGTATTCTTGCTCGTATTGAGCCAGTGTGGGGGATACTCACCACTCCTCCATCATGGGAGGTGTTAGCAGCTTTGGCCGGGTACAGGGGCACAGTGCCTGGAAAGCTGAGGCTCCCCTGGAGCTGAGACGTGCAAGGGATGTCAGGGCAACAAGACAAGCTTCCACTTTTAGAGTGGTTGATGTCCTTACAAAGCTGCTGTTCATCATCTTTGCGAGGTTATGGCAATCAGGGAAGGTCCTCAGTGACTGCAGAAAGGCAAATGTTGCACCCATCTTCAGTAATGGCCAAAACTGTGTCTTGGGAAGCCACAGAAGGACGGTCACCTTCATGTTGGGAGAACCATGAAGTATGCTTTCTCAGAGCATATTTCTAGAAGAAGAGAGTGGCTGGGAGCAGTCAGCGTGGACTGACCAAGGGTGAGTCATGCCTGACCAACCTGCTTGCTTCTCAGGAAGAAATGGTTGGATTTGTAGGCAAGGGGAGAGCAGTGGGTACCATTTACCTCAACTTCAGCAAGGCTTTCAATACCATGTCCCACAGTGTTCTTGCATCCAAGTGAGGATGTCATGGTCTGGATGGGTGGGCAACCAGGTAACTAAAAATCAGCTGGATAATCAAGCACAGAGGGTAGCAGTTAGTAGGACATGCTCTACCAGGAGGCTGGTGAGAAAACACCAGGGGTCTGATCTGGGATCTGTCCCCTTTGATGTCTTTGTCCGTAATCTGGAGGAGGCCTTTGTGTCAAGTTCACAGATGAGGCAAAATTGGGAGGACCAGTTGATAGTAGGTAGGACTGCTGTCCTGAAGGACTGGAGTGGGCTGGAGGAATGGGCCAGCAGGACCCAGAGGGGTGATTATCCCGCTCAATTTGGCACTCGTTCAACCTCATGTAGACCTTGTCTGGTGAGGATGGCCATGCCTGGGGAGAGGGCTGCAGGATACATCCTCCAAGCCTCTCCAGGATGAAGCTGGGGCACGCTGGGTGTGGAGGAGGGGTCCCTGTGGGTCCCCTCCCACCCAAGTGGGAGATGCTTATACGCTATCATGTTGCAATTTTTTGCTAGAAACAGAGCAAGGCCTGTGCTGGAGATCTACACACCCCTTCTGTTTCTGGGAGAGCTGTCACAGTTTACATTTTTTAAATTTTTGGCAGGTGAGGCATCAGCTTCCGTTTCTCTTCTGAAGACTCCCTTGGACAAACGTAAGCTCACTCACCTTCTCCAGTGATGACAAAGTACAGTGGTTTAATTGACACTTGTTTCAGATTTTTCACAGAACTGACTCTTGTTTCAGTGTGTAGGAGGAGAGCTCTTCCAAACCCCAGCTTCTGTGCTGTGATATGATGTCTTACTGGTAAAATTGACATGTTTTAATTAGTTTGTGGTTGTGTGAAGGAAGACAGGAAGTAAACTAGTCTTGGAGACAATTTAGAACTCTTCTTAGTTACTTTGTGCGTCAAGTTTGTTGAGGCCACTCAACTTGGGATGAAGGCCCATCCCACTCACAACCCTCACAGTCTCCCAGGTTCAGAAGGTCAAAGCCTGGGAAGCTTTTGGAGTTACGTAATTTCTAAAAAATCCTCAATTTAGTCCTCTAGTTCTTACAAGAGAATGGGATTTGGCTAGAACAAACCAGCTAAGGTCAAGAGCGGGATTAAAAACTTCAGTGGGATAAATAAAATATTGATTTGCAGACATAAATTTCTTGGTGACCATCAACAGGTTACATGGAGGACCTTTTGCTGTAGCTTTACTTGTCACATCAGGTTCTCCCCTTGCACGATTTCAAGTGAGCTGGGACCTGTAGTATGATGAGGTGGCAGGGGTAAAAGTTTTGTTTTACTCTAAAACCAGCCCAGTCTTTGCGATCTTCTACCACACTACTTTTCAAATAGTTCAAGCACATTTTCCTAGAACTGAACACTTATGAGGAAGCATCATCTAGTAGCACAAGGAAGCAAAACACCTCACTTCAGCAGTTTGAAATCACTGTGTTTTCAAAAGTACTTTCAAGACTAATTTGTTTTCTAGATATTCCACTTCTTAAATATAAGTATTTTAAATATAAATATAAGTTGAAGCTGGAGATGTAAGCATCGCTCAGGAAACGTGAGAGTAATATTCTCAATGCAATGCTGAATGATCCAAAAAGACTAATACATATTTAACATTCCAGCAAGTAGGAATAAATACCATACTTATACAATAAAGCTTTAACATCATTTCTAAGACATAAATATTTAACACCTAATTTTCAGATGAGGCTGAATAGAAATCACAGCAAGGCAAGCTGGTGAGGTTTTCAGCCAAATCAGAGTGAAATGTAAACAAACGAAAGATTAAATAATTTAAAATTATTTTAGGTAGTCATGCATTGGAAAAGACTAAAAACACCCAGTAAGTTCAGCTGAAACACCCAATTCCATTTCATCAAGTCTGGGTTCTTTAAACAAAGTTACTTAAACCTGGAATTGCTGTAGTACCTTAGGCCTCAGGTTCTCTGGAGTCAATGTAATGAGCATCAACTGCATGAGCTGAGAGATGGAACACAAATGCTGACATCGTCCTCTCTGTTAGAACTGGGAGATTTGTCTCTGAACTGCCCCTCCAAGACATCTTTGTCCGGAATCAGATTTCTTCACCTGAATCCACATCCCAGCTACAGGACTCCAGCTGCTCATCCTGTGGAAACTCAACCTCAATGTCGTAGATGAAATCTGGGTCGTCCTTCTTTTTCCTGTTCTTTTCAAAGAGCTCATCCATTATGCTCTTCCTTTTGGCTAGTTCCTTATCATCTAGTTTGTTCATATCCTCTTCTGGGTCAATGGTATTTTCCTGACGAAACTTTTCCAAGCTCTCAGCCAGACTTTCCCCTCCCATATGACCTTTCAGCAAACTGTACAGCTTCTGTAGCTGATGCAGTGAGACTCCTTCTAGGTAAGCCTTGTGCCAAGGGTTATTCTTGAGCTGCTCAGCCGCCATGCTGCAGTCTAAAGAGAAAGCCACCAAGAAGACTTACAGCTGCATGCAAATCTTTTCCCATAAACAGATCTTCTTCTCCCAAATAATCATAAGCGAGAACTCCAGACTTAGCAAAGCCACTACTCAGGTTAAGATGTAGCCTTGGGCTCCTCAGGGGAGACAGTGTTACCCCAAAACAACCCCTCTTTGCACTCTCTGCATGCTGGTAAGAAGCTACCCAGTGGTTACTAAAAATGCTGTTACCAACTAGCTGTGTCTGGAGAGGATTTGAGGAACACTACAAGTAAATGCACTCACCCGAGAACTTTGAGAAATTTCTAACAGGCATGATGCGCTGTCGAGTCTTGTCCTTGCTGTCTTCTTTGTAGATCAGGATAATGGATGGAGGCTGAAAGCAGATGCCGCACTTCTTTGCAATGTAAGTCATTACAGTTCTTGCTGCGGGCTGAAGCGTGGTCAGCTTTGTCAGAGATGTCCTCAGCAACATCAAAGCTCACTGAAAAACAGGAAAAGAAAAAAGGGAAAGAAAGTGTGACTGTCTCTTGGTACCACTCTTTTTATCAGGATTAGTGTGACACAAGTTCACCGAAAACACGCAGCCAGGGTGCAAGTCTCCCCGATTTCAGCAGAAGCGGAACACATCCCCACGTGCTCTGTGGGCCAGCTGCAGAGTTTACACCTTTGTCTCTACTCAGACAGAATTATCTATCACACACAAGGTAATATTTTGGCCTACCAGCTACGTAAAGTGCTACAAAGTCAAATGATACCTCAAAGATTTTTAAAATATTAACTCCTTTTTAAAAGTGAAAATAGTAAATCAATGTATTACAGTTTCTTCATAAACAACATTTACTGCACGTTATACCTATTGCTCTGGAAAGGGAGGAACTGCCTACCTACCAAACTCTTTTCTGCTCTAACCACCAGGCTTTTAACTTTGTATTGCCTGATAGTTCATATGAAAGTTCCAGGTGTGATTTCAGGGAGAATCCTATTTTGCAGTAATAATGATACATATTTGCTGTAAGCTCATTTGAGCATATTTGAAAAAAATCTTCAGACAAATCAGATAAAATGAAAATTTGAAACGTCTTGGAAATCCACTGAAAGAGTTTTCACAAAATTAAATCTGAACGTTGCAAGATGTGCAACAAAGACAGAATTCTATTATACATACTTGTCACTTACATGTATTTGCCTTGAAAAGATGATACAAATTGATTGATATGGTTCAAATATCCTTTATTTGTCTCTATTTCTGTCACAAGCCTGGGTATATCATACTCCTTATTTCATATGGTAAGGGAGAACCTTGCATCCGTAATGCTGACATATGCAACACTGGGGTTCCCCTTTTTTGGAAAAGATTTTAAGAGGAGCAGTACCTAGTCAGATCTTGTAAAGCTTTCTGACAGTTTCAGAGTGATCTCAGTATGGCAGCTTATCTGTAACCTAGCACAGATGGGACAAGGGGAGAGAAGAGATTCAGAAATGAAGACCAAAAGTAATTGAACTTCTTATTAGGTGGCAATGAAAATATGAATTCAGTTTGAAGAGAGGAAATGACCTTAAACCGTTTACTCCTTCTCAAACTAAAACAAGCCATCAATGAAACTGAAAAGCTGAGAATTTACAATTGACAAATGGAAATGCATTTTACACAGCATATTACCACTGGCAGATCTTAAGCTGTAAAACATTCATGAAGGTCAAGAATGTCTTAACAATTGAAAATACTGAGCTGTTGCGTGTGTGCATGGCGGAGCCAGAAGCTTTTGTCCTACTTAAAAGGTGGAGAAAGGGAAGGAGTGGGGAGGAAGCGCTGACTGACCCGCTAAAAGTATGGCTGTATTTATAGAGAGAGCAAGAACATACTGTACAAAGTAGAGTTTAATTTTATAGCAAGGACTACTCAACTCTCAAGTATCAGTGCATTGGTCAGCTACTACATGAATGAGGTTAGTAGTTAATCTGTAATTTTCCTTTTTACTCTCCTCTGAAGCATTTTGTTTTGCAACAGGAGAGGGGGAACGTCCGTCTGACTGGCAGCATCAACTTCCCTTTTTCTGCCTTACTGCATTTATCTGCAGCCAAAATGCTCTTGAGAACTCAGCACCAGCCCTACCCTTGGCTCCATCCCCTTTTTGAGTCAGATGGAATATTAGAGGAGATTTAAAGATCCAAATCTGCTGCAGATCCTCTTTCCCAGCTTGGCGTACAACACTGAATGCATGTGTTATTTTTCTTTTGGTTTTAAACAAGTGAAAATATGCCAAATGTGAAGGTTATCGCCTTCTCTGACTACTCTAGAATGCAGTAAGACAAAGGAAGAAATTGCACCCCCCAAAATAATGTATGTATCCAAATCAAGAAAAAATGCATTAATCTTCAAAAGCTACTTCAAAGTGAAGTTGGAAGGTCTTCCTTCTTTATTAAAAACCACATAGGAAAAAGTTCAGATTCATGGTAATGTTCTCAATACTGAAAATTAACTACAGCTGCTCAACCTTTTGCTTTTAAATAGCTTTGTGAGTTGGGGAGAAAAGCAGAAGTCTCTTAAAAGCCACTTTCACTATCTCAAAATGAAAAATGCTTTTTCAAACTGAACTGAAATGGCTTTTTGAAGGGTCACAGACTATTCATGAGAGCAGGCCTCCATCTTTGGGTGGCATTAGGTGAGAAATACAAGCATGAGAAGAAGCCATTCAGATCCACATAAAAGATGGAAAAGATGTTTTGAATCTTCAGGTAATGCAGGCAGAGACCTGCCTACCAGGTGTGAAAGGCTGGTTTCCGTAGCTCTGAAATACAGCTAGGTGGGGTTTTTTGCCCTGCCAACTTCTGTGCTACAGCAGAACTGCTTTTGCCGTTAAAAAGCCGGTTTTCTATCGCTTGTTTCCACCAGACGATTAAACCCTTCAGGTTAATGCGCAGTTGAGGCCTAAACGTTGAGAAAGAAGTGGGGGAGGATCGGGTTCGTCCTTCGCCTCTCGCCCCTATCCCCTCACCTCAGGCGGCAGCAGGACCGGGCAGGAAACGGCTTCCTCGGTGGCGGCCTCCTCCAGGCGCCGGGGACGAGAGGCGACAACCCGGGCCTTGCCCGCTTCCCCAGGGCCTCCACCAGCGTGTTTGCCATGGTTACGGCCGCGCCCTCGGGCCCTCCTGCCGCAGGTCCTCTTCGGGCTGCCCGCGCTAGCGCCTGCGGGACGCGGCAGGCGCTGGCCGGCCCCTGCCGCTGCGGCCCTGCGCACCGACTGGAGACAGCGACGCGGCTGAGGGGCTGGGCCAGAGTTTAGCGGTAGGCCCCGCCGGCCCCGCGGAGCGAGGCGCGGATAGGCACAGGGGGGTCAGGCGGGCGCCGCGGTCATCAAGACCCGAAGAGAGTCCGCCATGGCGGGCGGCCCGTGGCGGTGGCGGAGTGGGGCCCTGCTCCGCGCCGAGCTAGCCGTGCTCCTCTGCGCCTTCCGTAAGTGCGGGCATGGCTCCACCGCGGGAGAGCAGCTCTCTGTTGGTCCGGCGGGGGGAAGCCGGGCCCGCGGACGGCTCCCTGCGCTCCCCGCTAGCCACTGCTGCGGGAGCCGGGGCTGGGTGAAGCCGGCCGGGCCGCCACTGGCCTGTGCAGAGGTGGTGGGGGCCCTTACCTTCGCATAGAGCTCGGCCGAGACGAGGTTTCGGGCGGTACCGAGTGATTAAAGCCGGTCGGGCTGTGTATCAAACATCGGTTAACTGAAAGTGGGAAGGTGCCTCAGCGCAGTCCCTGCCTCTGCAGCGGACTGTACTGCGGCCAGCCCTGCTGCCGCCGCCGCTTGTCCCAGCGCGGGCACCTGGGCTCCCCTTGTACTAACATCAAACGGTTTGGGCCAGGCAGTTCGGGCTTTCATCTTGAAAATATTTATTTAAATGTGTAGCTGTGTGCACCTACTTGTTTGTAGGGATGGGTTCTGGATTTGGGAAGCATGGCCAGTCAGTGACCTAAGAAACCTCTTCTGCTGTTGACTGCAGCGAAATGCTCTTTCCCTTCTGCTGTGAGACGTTTTGCAGATGACATGTTCATAGATTATAAAGTAGTCTGCCCGTGTGATAATTACATGTGCTATTCTGTAAATACCATTACTTGTTCATTCTGTGTTATCTTAGATGCACAGGCTGCTTGTCATGATGCCACTGTCATGCAGGAGCTTCTGAAAGAGGGGTTTCACAAGTAAGTTGTTACACTGGTGCTGCATCAGAATATCGTGCTGAGTAATTTTATGGGTGAAGAAGCTTCTAATTCATGCACAACTGTTTCAGCTCACTAAGCTGTGATCCATAGGCATGGCTAGGCCCTAAGAATGTATTAGCGTGATCAAGTAATTAACAAGTACAAGCTGTAGTGGTGGAAGAACATGAGGCCCCTTTCTAAGATCTGTGTGGAAGCCATTGGTAGTTCTGAGAAGTTAACAAAGAAGTGAAACTTCATTTTGGTCATAGATCTGGAGTTTGAGTGAACTACATCATCCTTACCAGAGAAGGACAACATGGCTCGACAGGGAACCATTTCCTGAATTTGTCGTACATAGTACATGAGAGCTGCATCACATCTCTGCGTACTTCAGAGAGTGTCTCTCTGGGGGTGTTGTGCCATCTTTTGAAATGCATGTATAAACATTTTGCTTCTGTTCCTTGTTCAAAGGGACCTACTGGTGAAGGTAGAACTTAGTGTAGTAGGGGAGGATGCAGAAGGATGCACAGTGGCAGCTAGAACTCGTCTTCCACGAGGAATCTATGTGGATCCCTACGAGATGGCATCGCTGCAGCAGCACAATTTAACAAAGGTAACAACCCCAAAGCTAAGACATCTTGCTAAGACATCAGATGAGGACGAGTATGATCAGGAAGTTGTGATCTCTGGTCATTCATTATCTGGCTTGTTGAACCAAGGTGATGAAATCCTTTTCCTGGAAGGAGATGTCACATAGTATCATCTTTGTGACATCTTGTATCTCTCAGCTTGATCAGCATTGCCTGGTGCAGGGTATTTTATTTTGCATGCTGCTGATGTTTCTACACATTGGCATGTGTATCAGGGAGCCACTGCAACTCTGCTTGGTTCCAGGTGAGTAACTATGGTAAAAGCTATTCAGGCTGAGAAGATGGAAGGTTAACCCCACAAAAGAGTGGAGGTGGGCTCTAAGTAGTATGCTGTGCACTCACACTGAGTAACTTCACAGCTTTGTTTTCATCACAGCTTTCCCTGTTGCTTTCCAGTCTTTGCTTCACATTTTGGATAGAGAGATGTGCTAAGACTGTGGCTTTAAGGTAATCTTAGGTTTTTAATTCAGTTAAAACATGTGGATGCAAAGACTGAGCAGCTTCTCCTGTTAGGATGCGTGCAAGAGCTGGTATGGCCTTGCTTATACACATCATTAAGCTAATGCCTCTTAGGTTTGGCTATAGGTATGGTTGCACTGTGAACTTTTCACAGGTAAGAATCACTCATTGGAGAGGGACTTGAAAAGTTATTTTTGAGCTTAAGGACAGAATTTCCAACTTGATCGTCCTGACCACCAAATCAGGTCCAGTGTTAGAAAACAGAATGAGGAAAATGCTGATACTGCAGTAGGTTACCACAGCAAACAGTGGCCTCTTAAATCCCAGAATCGTGCACAAAATGTTCATACTTTTATTCTTCCCTGCATCCCTCCCTTGTGTTGATTCTGATCGCAGCCACATCTGTAGCTTTCTCCACTTGCAGGCAGTGTTAATTCCGGATGTTATTGACATGGAGGCTCCTGAGTACTTAGCCACAGATCTTCTTGTTCTCCTGTACGTGGAACCTGACCCTCAGTGCTCTCACTGTTTTAGAGGTGCCTTGCCTGTGCATGGGCGGTACCACCGGCCGGCAGAGGACAGAGAGGAAGCATTGGTTGTTCTGAAGAGCCCAGAAGTACTGGTCTGCTGCTGTGACCGTGAGATTCTCATTACATGTTCTTTTGGGGAGAGAGGAATAACTATCAGCAATCCAGAGCCTGGCATCTGGTTCTGTACTCATCTTCAGAGACTGACCTCTCAGTATTCATGTGAACACGAGGGGAAGATAGTAGTCCTGATAAAGACCACATTGTCTTCCTCTGAATGCTGCTGCTGCCTGACCAAAGACAGCTTAATTGTCAACAGACTTTGTGTTGTGCTGCTGCTGTTGTACCCTTGTACTGTAGCTGGCTGTTTGGGCTCTTTTGCCTGTTTGTCACAGTCCCGGCAGGCCCTGGTTTGTTCAAGGTCAGCTGCTCAGAGCGCATTTTCACAGTGTTTCTCTTAACAGCTGAAGCTATGCAGGGTGTATTTGATATTCACTATCATGTCTTTAGAGTATTCAAAGTATTCTGATGGTTTCTAACACTTTCTTTCTGCATTCCCTATATATAGAGGAGCAATGTAGAAAACTGTGTGCCTGAAGGTTAGAGTGGTTGGAGTCTCAGACTCCTGCGACAACAAGAACCTGATATCCACTGACAATGAATATTTTAAATTATATGAACAATGAAATCCCCCGTTTTTGCTATAAGTTGTATTTCCCTTCACAAAATCATTCTTGCTAGCTGTCAAGTCAAATGACCTAATGATTCTCAGCTTCTTTATCTTCACTTGTGCATTATCTGAGCAATGATTTTCTGGGATAAACTTAGGGGCAGGGAGGACTGCCTGGTCAGTTGAAAAAGGAGTGTGACATCTTCCCATTTTTCTGCTACATTTAACTACTTATGAGCAGGAAAACATTATTAATATGAAAGCATTTGAAGTATTGGAGGGAAATTCTTGCATGTGCCAGCAGAAGGCCAACAAGGAGAAACAGAAGAATGACCTCTTTGTTTTGTGGGCTAAAACTGACTTTTGCGGGCTAAAGTTGAGGGGTTTACAGGCCAATGATGAAATCTTTGTCCTGTTAAGGACAGAAGGGCCTAGATAACACACAGATGAGATTCTTTCTCAGGTGCTTCCTGTATCAGGAAGGGAAGAGTTGCAAAGTTCATGAAAAGGACTGCCCAGTGCTACTTTGACCGTGCAGGTTAGCTGGCTCATTTCTGTTAGTGCTGTTTCACCTATTGGCTTTCAGGAAATAGATTCTGTCAAGCTGTTGTGGAGGAAAGGTATCTCATTTGGAAAAGTCTTGCAGGCCATATTGCTTCATGTCATCTGGACCCTGCTGATGCGTTCATGTCTTCCATAGATCGCCTGTCAGCAGAGTGCTGGAAGCCTGCTGAAGTGGAAGCTGCCTGTTCAGGCAAAAACAATGGTCCCTGTCAGTGGTACAGCGTAACGCACAAACCCGTGAGTTCTTATTTCTGGTGGGAATTCTTGGTTCTCGATTAACAATTGCTGCCTCTCTTCTGTGATTAGCAACTTCCATAGCACAGGCACTGATCAGTAAAAGAGTAGTTGTATGATTCCTCTTTAGGGAGGCTCCCTTCTTCCTTTCTGGCTGGCTTTTAATGGGTAATCTCCCACCTTCCAACATGCTTGTAGTCACTGTGTGCTCTTCTAGTCCTTCATGGTGGCTGCTTTTCTCACCTTTTTTTAATAGTTTACTTGGAATTCTAGGAGATAATTGGCAGTAGTCAAATTAAGAAAGGTCCTTGCAAAATAGGTGCTTCAGAGAAGTAGCAATGTGGAAAACTACTTTATGATCTAATTAAAGGAGGGAGTAAAACCCCAAAGATTGAAGGAATAACATCTTAAAGAAAGGCCACTTCTGTTTGGTTGTTATCTGATTGGCTAAGTAACTAGAAAAAGGTGGAGTTTCCTTACTCTGTGTTCAAAACCAAGGAAAGTTGGACCTTTAGTGTGGTCAACAACTGCCTTTGATACTTGAAAGGGTTGCAGTAGTGTAGACATTCAGAAATAAGACTAATTTGTCTCTGAACAAATCTGTTGGTTTTGTAACACACATACCGTGCTATATTTAAGATACCTGCAGACATCTGGGATATCTGCAGCTCTTGTCCAAAATATTTTGGAGCTTTCTGCATTGCAGAGAAACCAAATAATTGTTTACCTTGGAGAAAACTGGCTTCTCAGTGATGATCTGTGAAATGCTCATTCCAAAAGCTTCTCTCTTTAATGCTGTATTACGTTCATACCCTCAATGGCACGCCTATCGTAAGAACAAAGATTCAGAGGATATAAATGGCTACCATTTAAAATGGTAGCAGATAAATGTATTGAGGTTTGTACTGCAGGAGTGCCTGGCACTCTGCTGTAAACTGAAAGTGATGTCCCATCTCAGTTCTGATTTTGAATCCCAGAAGAAGCCTTAGCAAAGGGATAATTAAATAGTGGTCTGGTTACTAATCCTCTAAGTTGCCATCAAAAAGAAATAGCTTGTTAAATGTCTGTAATCCATTTATTTTTCTTTGTAGGCATATGAGGAATTGATTCTGCAGGTTCCAGTGGGGCTGAGGCAACATAGTTCCTTAGTATGTGTCGTGACTCTTCTTGCCACGGTGCTCTGTTCAAGTCTGATTCTTACAGCTGTATGCAAATATGGCCACTTCTCCCCAGTGACCTGCTCAGGATAAAGAAATACAGAATGACTGAAGGCCATCCAGCAAACCTAACTGAATATTACATCAACTTCCTAAATGAATCTTATTCTACTGTTTGTTATTTATATCTTAGTAATGTGCGAGTATCCCATAATGCGTTACAGTTCCCTTGGCCTAATTCCCGCAAACACTTGTCACACACCAGAAGACTGTGTCAGTGTGTTGTCAATAGACAAAGCAGATGGAGGGTAGGAATAGTGCTGCAAAAAGCTGGAAAGACTGCCACAGTCTCGGTTCCAATTTGCTCACCCTGGCCAGAGCCTGCTTTGATTACAGTGTCGCCTTTTGCAGAGGTGTTTGCATTTCTGGAATTTAAACCAATGGACTTGGGGATTGGTTATTAAGGATATGAAAGACATTAGCTAGTCATTAAAGTTTCTGAATTTTAAGCTTGTTGTCCAGATGGATTACATATGAATTTGTGAAGACACATTCTGTGCTTATGAGGGACAGGAGAAGGCTTAAATAATATCTCCCATTCTAATAACTGGGATTAGCTGCTCTGTCAAATTAGCCAGAGTTGAAATAGTTCAGAAAATTTGAAATAAATTTCGCCCTATTTCAGAAGCAGAAAGAGTAACCCTTGGAAGGTGGAAGCTGGTGAAAACGTACTAACAAGAAGCAGCTACTTAGAAGACTTGCATTCAGCTATCAGAACAGTTGATAAATACAAGGAAATGGAGAGGAAATTACTTAGTGGAAAACCTGAGTTGCTCTGGGTTGACAGAAGAGCTCGTTGCTGTTTCTAATTGTCAGTAGGTGGCATTGTAAACTTACGGTAACTCCTGGGGACTGTTGGCAGAGCAAATAGATTTTATTCCCTATGAGCTGAATTAGTAAAAGCAGGTGATTCAGGGAGTGTGTGTATGGGGGGGGTGGTCAATGAAAATTCTAGTTTCAAATTCTGTCCTCTCTTTGAGTGCTCTATGTGCAGCTGAGACTTCTCATCAGCAGAATTGTCCTTTCATCACTGTCCAGCTGTAGCTTCAGGATCCCTTGGGCATCTTTCTGCTTCTGCTGGAATTCAATAGAGAGCTCGTCTTGTGACTTCGCCCACGACAGGTTGGCAAGTGCTCTGACACTGGGCTTTTGTTTTCCCTTGACTGTGCTGAATGATGATGGCTCTGCCAGTACTTCATCCACTACCTCAGAGGAGTCATGCACTGCATTTGCTTGGGGGAAGGGAGAAATAAAAGAGAACAATTGCAGAGAGATTTGGTGGCCTGTTTAGCCACATCAGTGCAGCAGGGCTACGGACCAGCGTTGTAACATTTGTCTCCGAGTGGGATTCTTAATTCCCAGAGTTGAGTTTGTTCTTGTGCTCTCTCTTTACGCAGGTAAGTAAATCTGTGTTGCAGTCTGACCCTTGGAATCCAACATGCCAGATTGCCACTTAGCTCTGGCAGGTCTTTATCACCTGAAATCTCACTTTTTAATATAACACCAGTTGAAAATCACAGGTTGAATCCCTTAGCTAAAGCAAGCTGCCTGATATAGCATAGTGAAAGGAAATGGTAATTTCCTTTAGACGAGTGAGAAAAAATTACTGCAAGTAGCAAAAATATATAAAAGGATGATTTGGAAATCTGTACAAGTGAGGATATGAGAATGGAAGCCTATATTAGTGGTAAGATGCCATAGGAGAAACTGAGGCAGGAGAGTCTTGAATTGCAGGGGGCTTATCACTGCCAGTACTAAACAAATAGTTGACTTCAGAACAGTTTAAATGTGCGCCAATCATTTTGGTTTGCAGGTGGCTCACTAAGTGTCTAAAATTCATCAAGATGCCACCAATAAGCGTTTGAGCTGAACTTGAGTAATACTGATTCTGATTAATGTAAAATATGAAAGAAATTGCAGAACCTCTCAACTGATGTTTTTTGTTATGGCAAATAGCAAGTATTTGCTGGTTTTCCATCCATAGCATTTGTGTATATAAATACAGTAGAAAAGTTTTTTTTCTTTAAAAACTGTAAATAAGTCTAATAACTATTGTAGTGTTAAGTACGAAGGAATTTGCCAGTTAAACTTTCTCTCCCATACCAGAAACTACTGTCATTAAGCAAGCACTGCATTTAGCAGGCATGCCCTGATGGTGTGCAGACACAGGAGATGCAGGTGCCAGCCCTGCAGGAATCACTGGCAGATACAGAGCATGAGCTATAAGGCAGTCATTTCCCTGTGGAAAAATTCCAGCAGCTTCAGAGACAGAAATTAAGTGGCTATGAGTTCTTAGCAAATGAACACAGATACAAGGGTGGGACACAAACTCATCATTGATGTGTGTAAGGATGGAAATAGAGCAATGGAAGAAAAGGGGAAGGGATAGGGGTATTAAAGGTCATCTTAGGAGTTAAGAGGTTCTGAATCACAAATGGGTATAACAAATCGAAAAAACCCTCCTAGTTTGTTTAAAAAGATGTGACTGGGGAGCGAGAAGAATGGAAGGGGGGTAAGGATTCTGAAAACGGTTTGGAGCAGGAGCTGACTGGGTTTAGGGGTACAAGGCTGAGGCAGCAAGAGAAGATCACCTTATAGGGAAGGAAAGTAGAGCTAAGGGAAGTGTGAAGTTCAGAAATCTGTGGTTTCTTGAGAGGCACATGCAGAGATGAATTAGCAAAAGCTTGGTCTGGGAGGATCAAATATGTAGCCAAGTCAGAATGGGAAAGTAACAAAGCAGTGTGCAAAGAGAAGTGAAGATGGTAGCCTTGCCCACAGTAGGAAGCGGAAGTGAGCAGCATAGCAGGGTCACTTTGGAGTACTGTTCCTGGAAGAATGTGGCTGAAAGAAGGCAGGTCTGCAAGCGCAAATTTTCTGTTATCACTGGCTCTGCTCTCTGTGATCACTTCTATGGAGAGTAAGAGAGAAGACAGCAAGTGTCGGCTGAAAGCAACTGCAGCTGTAACGTCTGATTTGCACTCTTTGTGCCTGGACCTCCATGGGGGAAGTCTTGGCGGAAGTCTGATACATTCCCCCAAGACCTTTACGAAGAGCAGCTGCCTGATGCATGTCCTTCTCCCTCTGAAAGAAAAATCTGATGTTGCTTCAAGGGTGGACTGACTGGAGCTCAGATCCAGGCTGCAGGGCAAGAGGATGCTTGGGGAAGTAATTTGGAAGATTAAATGTAGGACAGGAATTTTGGGGGAGAAGTCTTGAGGGCATGTATGCTGCTTTCTCAGCAGTGTTCCTACTGTATCTCTTGGAATCTGGGCATCTGAGTGGTGGCCTTGGTTGCTGATAGTAACAAGTGGCAACATGGAAAGCTGCTCTGTGTCCTGCTGCTGTAGCTAATGCATGCTGCTTTCACTGGTAATGTTGAACCTTGAGATGCATGGACCTCTGGACTTGAGAAATTGGTGGGAGAAAGGTTCATTTGTTGTCAGCTGTATTGATATAAAAATGAGCCCCTTCCAGTAGCTTCAGGGCAAGAGGAAGAGAGCGTAGCCCAGAAGAGGAGCATGAAGCATTACCACACTGGTGCTCTTGGGACACCCTTCCCAACCTCCTGGTCGCAGAGCAGGCTGGCTGCCACCAGCCCTGTTACCTCAGTGAGCCAGAGTGGACCTCGAGGAGGCACAGCATAATGCCGCTGTACTGTGCCAAACTGGATTTCCTCACAAAATGGAAGTATTGAAAAATAAATTTAACCACCAGGAAATGGAAGCAAGGGGAGAAGAACTAGTTTAGAAGTGCTCTGCCTCTGTTCTTCTAGGGTTGTGGGCCTTTGCCCCTGGAGCTGTAGCCCGCTGCTCTAGAAAAAAAATGTTTTATATAGATAAAAAGCTTAGACACGTGACCTGAAAACAGCACCACTGTGCTTGGAGCGTAAGGATGAGGTGGGGGAGGAAGCTCCGAGCAGCGGTGCCCCCAGGCCACTCCTGTCCCGCCCCGGCTCGGCCCTCAGGGGCGAGGCTGCGACGGTGCTTCCCCGGCGCGGGCATCGCCCCGAGGCCGCCCGCTCCCACAGGCGGCAGCCCAGGCCCCCTGCGATGCGCCGGCGCCCGCCCCCCTCACCGACGTGAGCAGCGGACTGCGCCTCCCACAATCCCCTGCGCGCCGCCGCTGTCGTCACTTCCTCCGCGGGCGCGCTGCCCGGCGGGAGTTGTAGTCGCGTGGGCGGCGCCCCGCTCCCGCCCGCCTTCGCGGGCTGTGGCCACGCGCGGCGGTTCCGCTTCCCCCTCCGGCTCCTGCCGCCGCCGCTTCGGTGGGTCCCGCCGCCTCCGCCATTGCAGAAGCGCCGTGTGGCGGCCGCGCCCCGCTCAGCCCATCCGTCCCCCGAGGCGGCAGGCGCCGCCCCAGCCCGGTGAGTCCGGTCCCACCTGCCGGCCGCGCCTTCTGTCCTTTGTGGAGTCCGCCGGGCCGGGCCTGCGGCGGGCGGCGAGCTTGGAGCGACGGCTCCCCTCACGGCGCTTCCGGCAGCGCGGGCCCGCTGTCCCCGCTGCGTCAGGCACCGAAGGCTGCCGGCTCGGCCAGGCCGAGGGCGTCTCGCCTAGTCTAGCTTCAGGAGGGCGGCAGTGCGGGACCGGAGCTTGGCACCAGCTTCCTGCGGGCCTCAGTGGGTCCCGCTTCGGTCCCCCGCCCCCGGAGCTCCCCCTCCGGAGGGGGCATCGCCGCTCAGGGGATCTCTTAATCTTTGGGAAATTGGTTAAAACCTCATTAATCTCGCGTGGAAAACATTGTTATGGATTTTTTACAAATCCTTACGGAAAAAATCTGTGTAAATACCGAAACGGAGCGCAGAGCCCTCCCCGTCCCGTG
Organism: Bucorvus abyssinicus; assembly: GCA_009769605.1. Classification (NCBI taxonomy): domain Eukaryota; kingdom Metazoa; phylum Chordata; class Aves; order Bucerotiformes; family Bucorvidae; genus Bucorvus; species Bucorvus abyssinicus. Next base: position 17,899,373 of record CM020035.1, read on the forward strand.
CAGCGAGTGCAGGGGGATGCAGGTATTGCGGCAGGTTGTTAAATCCAGCGGATGGTGCAGCCGCTGAGGTATCTGGATTGCCATTAGCACGTCCATACTAGTTAAAAACTTTCTCTCTGTGCACCTCACCTGCTTGTTTCTTCTCCCCTCTGTGTTTTCTGCTTTGTTCTTGGTACTGCTTTTTGTATTTATTCTGTCAAAGCCATACAGGACTGTTTTAGTTGTTTAATGGTAAGCTTTTTGGGGAGTTGGTTTTAGCCTGGTAGGGGCGAGCAACTGCCTAAAGGTTTGTTTGGGAGCAGAGAGTTCATCAGCTGCCTTTCAGGGAGCAGTGTTGCACTTTGCCTGTAGCCAAAATAAACCGGTTCACATGCTGCCTTAATGGTGAGAGAAGACAGTTTAGATATTGCAGCCTTTTAATTATCATTATTTTGCGGGTCTCGCAATGATAGCAATGGTAGGTGCAATTCAAACGTGGCGTATTGTAGTTTTTTTAATCTTGCTTCTATCTTTCTCTGTTTTTGCCTTTTTATGTGTGTGTGTTTTTTGTACTTGGAAAAGTGGATCCGCTGTTGTGAAAGTCTAGGATCTACTTTGCACTATGTGGTGTCCTCACAGTGTAAGCCCTGGAGTGGTACCTCCCTAAAGAAAACAGGGACTAGCTGCTTTGTGATTCTTTTTTTTTCCATCTAGGTAATTTTAACTTGCAGTGATATTGTGGAGGCAGGTTAAGAAACATCCGTGTGTAACCAAGTGAGCTGTTTTATATTACCAGAGAACTGACAAATCAGTCATTTCATTAGTACAGACTAATAGACTGAAATAGAAACAACGTGGAAACATAAAAATGTAAGGCCTTTGTGCTATGAGTTTTTGAGTAGAATCTTTAAAATAATAGGAGCACCTTAAAAAAAAATTTACTGAGTAATGTTTTAGAGGAAGGAAAAGCCTTACTCTAGAGTTCAATGGCTGGATATTTCAGTTTGTGAGGCCAGAACAAAAATGCTTGAGAAAGACAACACAGAAGAACTTAGTTACTCTAAGTTGTATGTGCAATTTGACGTGGCTTTGTGCAGACATAGTTGTTAAAACAAAAGTGTTGGGCTATTAAATACAGAATAATGCCTCTGTTTGTGTATTTTTAACATGGTGCAACGTGTTTCAGTGCATCCAAGGCGCGTGCTCTCTGAGCTGCTGTGCGGCAGCTTGTCCAGAGGCTGATTTACTGGAATGAAATTTGTACTGAGTTACAACTTGGACATTTGGCCAACTGGGGGAGTTCCTTTCCAGAGGCACCTGCTCTCTGGGATGGATGCTGGAGTGGATGGGTGAATGCTTTGACCATGTATGGCAGGTCTAATCTTGTGCTTATTTTAAATGTATCCTTTTAGAAACTCATCCATGCTTGCCTTGTTTTAAGTCAGCCTTTTGGTTATATTTTAAAAGAGAAAATTATTCACCTGTTTTTGGTTTCTAAATAACTTTAGACTGAGTGTTAAGGGTATTGATGCTGCAGATTTTGTTCTTGTGATAGTATGAAAAGCCGTGGGGATCTGAATTTATGTCTATGTATTTTACTAGTAAGATACTTCTGCTTCAGAGTTCTTGCATGAGCCTTGGTTTTTGTTTGTGGGTTTTTTTTTTTTTTTTTCCTTCTGCCTTTTATCAGTTTTCTGCATTAGGAGGTTTCTGAGGCACGGGAGCTTCCTTGCAAGTTTGGTGCCAGTATAGTCTTGTTTCTTACAACAACTGCATTTATTGACATGTGCGGCAGCCACAACAAAGAAAAAGCTGTTTGTTCTGAAAACAACTTCTAGTTACAGAGACCCTGTTCTAGATGGCTGAGCTCAGTGATAATACCAGCAGAGATGCAAGTCCTGGGGTCAGAAACAGGGATGCAGGCAGAAAGCTTTGAAAGTGAGTTGGCCTCATCGAAGCATCCAGGAGGAGAATGTAGTGGAGGCATAGGGATGGAGAGAGCAAGGGGAAGGAGAGGTCTTCGGCAGCCAGGCACTGTGTGTTAGCATGTGTCCTGATGAACTGTGTTTCTGCTGGCAGTTGGGAAAAGGAAACTGAGTTCCCAAAAGAAGGTTGATTGTGGAGCTTTCTCTTCTTTTTGTAGGCAGGCAGTTGCTGCAATCAGTTCTGCTCTGTTCTTGTCAAAGCAGAGGCACTCTCTTGGACTTGGACAGAGATTCAGAAAGGCTACAGAAAGCTCAAGTTTTAGTTTTCCAAGGAGGCACCTCCTTCTTAAATCTAAAGCAAATTTGACTGTCTGTCCCAAAACTTTGAGAGAGCTTTGTAATTGCATAATGTTGTCTTGGAGAGGTTTCTGAACCTGCAGTGCTAGTAACAGTAACCGAACACACCTTTTCAGTTAAGTTTAGCATTGCAGAAGCTGAGGTTACCACTTGCCCTGTAAAGTGTAGTGCTGCTAAAGATAACTAATCACTCCAAGAGCTTGGGTGGCAGGCTGAGCTACCAGTTCTCATAATGCAGCGCTTGCCTGATGCTGTATTGATTTTGCACCTGAGCAAGATCGGTTTGACCGGGGAAGCACCATGGAAGAGACTGCATCTCCTGCAAGCTTTCAGTACTTGCAAGACTTTACATTAGACAAAATTCAGTGTTTTTTCCAGCCCTCTGGCATAGTGAGGCCATAGGGGAAAGGGTGCATATGTGTGTGCAGGTGTGTGTGAGCAAGAGGGGAAGCTCCAGACTCTTGATGTGGTGTGAGGGCAGCTGTGCTTCTGCAGAGGGACAGTAGGCAGTAGATGGGGAAGAGGAAAGAACTCCAGGGTACTTGCCTTGTGGCAAAGGGCAAGAAACCCTTGGGCAAGCCACCGGTTTTGAAGGCAGGATGATGTGCCTAATGTCTTTTAGCAAGGAAACACTGCAGCATTTCCTGAAGGCCTAAGGATTCTTATTGTGCATTGCATTTGGAATTGGGGTGTCTTGAGGTTGCTAAGTTGTAAGATTTTTAGAAAGCTCTTATTTGCATTTAAATGAAGGCGGTAAGAGGTAGGAGATGTTTTCAGGGGAGAATGTGAGCTCTCCTAGTGACCTGCCTAACTGGGGTCCAGATTGCAAGGTGTAGATTGAGCTCACCATTTATATTCAAGCCTTACTTCATCACTCGAGTCTTATGAGGTCTCAGAGCGTGATTTCACATGAAGTTGTGCCCCACTTTAATTGGAAAATAAACACTTTAGTGCTTGTATTTTGACTGATGTAATGGACAGTGTCTGTCACTGAGAGCTGGAAACACTGGTTTGATCCCAATTCTGTATCTGAGGGTTTAAGTCAATCATTCTTTCTATTTTTGAAGCTGGGATGGGGATTAATTGGGCTTTGAAGATGTCTTGCGTGGCAGGCAGATAGTGATGTAAATGTTAGGAACATGCCTTAAAATTAACAGGAGTTTCATTTTTGTTGTTTAGATAAATTTTGAGTGGTTGGATACACTATCTGTGAATTCACAAAAGGAATTCCTTATGCTTTTGAAAAAGTGAGGTTACAGTATATTGAAATGCCTCACATATTGGTGAAGCTTCTTTTTTTCTTCAGGCAAGACCAGTGGATTTTGAAATTCTCAGATTGCTGTATCTAACCTTTGTTCATAAATTTCAAAATGTTTTTAAAAATCTTTGCTTCAGCTGCTAGTGATGTACTGGTGCTTAGAATTCTTTTAATGGACACACCTAACTAGGGAAAGGCAGTATTTTTAACACTACTATACTTTGTATAATAGATAGGTTGTCATTTCCTGAAGATCTAAGCCCAGCACTGGTGTTGGTGTAGCTCTGGCAATGATAAGTTTGCCCAGAGTTGTATGCTTAAACAGCATGAATTTGTTACTGAAATACTGGATGGTGGCCCTGGAAGATATGTGGTTACCAGTTGCCAAAAACTGTACTATATTTGAATGTTTGGTCAGGGTTTGTTCTCTCTGCCAATTAGCAAAAATTGCTTCCTGTCTTTAAAGGAGTTATTTTGATAAGACATGTTTAATTCTTTCTAATTTTATAGTTTCATTTCAAAGCAAAGCAGCTGTAGGAAGGAACCAGCATGTTAAGGCAATGGTGAGTGTGATTTAAAAGTGGTGTACTGTGTTAAGAAAGGGATCCAGCATAATGTGAACCAGAATGAGAGGAGCTGGCAGGTGTATCAAGGAATGGAAATACACTAAAAAATCTTTCCAATTCAACTTCTGCCTTTTTTTTTTTCCTGAAATTTTCTGCTTCCTCTTTAGGTGCTGGATGTTTGATTCAGTGTGTACCTGCAAGAGTTTGTAACTGTCAGCATACGAAGGCTTTCCCATTATTTTTTTAATGAGTGAAGTTAGAGTTTTATCCAACAGTGTGGGATTTATTTTAGAAACAAGTGTAATACTTTCTACTCTTAAGTTGTGTTTGTTCTTCCTTTACAATCATTCTAAAACTGTTTAATCTAATAGAAGTATCTGTTGGACAAGAGAGAGAAAAGGCTGTTTCTGGAAGTTGCTTTTTAAAATCGCCTTTGAATGTTTAACCCCTTTCCTCTCACTCATAAAGTGAGAGCCTGGAGAAATGAAAATGAAAACATTTTTCGTATAAGCCTATCTACTGCAAAGGCCACCTTTTAACGAGGTCTTCAGGCAGAAGCTCGCTGGGCAGTTTCTTGTGGAGATAGCTCACTGGAAAGGGCTGAATTGAAAGTACACTTAGTTTTTGTATTATCTGTTTTAGGGAGTTAAAAAAAAAGTTTAATGTTAATGTTTTAAAGTGAGCAAATTTTAAAATTCCAAAACATTCCTGAAAAGGTAAAAGGAGAGGGCAACATAAGAGTCTTTCAACTTTTCCTTCTGCTTTAAATTGTTTGACCAATCAGGAATTCATAAAACAAGGAATTAAATGTTTTTGATCTTTTTTGTCAGGATTCAGCATATCAGAAACAAGGAAAACCAATTCTAGGTGCTGCTGAAAAGGACTTCTATGGAATTCAGGAGGTCACGGAAAGGATCTCCCTCTCTTGCTATGGGCAGATCACATCAATCCGACATTCTGGAGGCTGCCTAAAATGCCAACAGCAAACACTCCCTGAAGGTGTTGGAGGAGGGGGGACCAAAGGCTGAGAGTAGTCATCCATGCAGAGCCCCAGCTACATGTCTGTAAGCTCTTTTTGGCCAATTCATATGGAAACGTTGCTCTGAATGTGCACGCTAAGGCAGTTTTCTCACCAATGAGTTGGTGCGCTGGGAGCGTGCAGAGAGATGCTTCCTAGTTCAACAGCGGTTGCTTGGTGGTGTAAAAAGATGTGGTTTATTTTTGCAGCTCTTGTAGTCTGGGAATACAGACTGTAGCAATGGGGTTAGTGATCAGCTGAGGCAGCCTCAAAATGTTTGGATCGTAGTTCATTCTTCTGAACCTGACTGACTTCCTGCGTGATCTCGGAAGGCTGTTACTACATTTGTTTGCTTTGGGCCAACAGATTGATTGCCGTTCATGAAATCCTTGATGTTTTATACTAGTATTAAATACGGCGAGTGCTTGAGATTTTTACTAGGACATGAAGTCTGCCTGCTGTGCTAATTTAGACCAGAAATACGTGACTGTAAGAGTGCTGCTTTATTTTACACCTAGGTAAATATGAGAACCAGCTGTTTGGGTTGGAGGGGGAAAGAAAAGGATCTTGCTCTCCCCTGGCCCCAAAACAGTTGTTTCTACCCACTCTGATGAGTTAGATCTGTGTCAGGGAACTAAATTGATGGAAGAGGAATCACTGATGTTAAACTTGGCTTGAAAATTTTGGTGGGTGATCAGACACTAACGGCCCAGTTTATAATCACTGAAGAGTTGGGTGTCTGGCTCTCTGCTCTTACCTGTTTCTGAGCTTTTGGAAATGTTACTTCAGATCAAACACAAAAAACCCCAATGGGTGTTTGTTTGTAGATCTTGCCACAAAATACTAGCATCATTTTCTATGGCATAGGAAATAGGTTTCTAATGTTGTAAATGATTTATTACTTTGAAAGAGGCCTTTTTTCAGAGTGTGAAATGCTAGCTGTCACTATTACAGAAATGAATGATGAGAAATGTTTGATTCACAGAGTTGGGACATTATCACCAAGTGTGAAATACTTAGTAAAATCTTTTCTGCTTGTCTCCTTGCTTTTTCGGCTCAAAGGTGCAAGTGAAATCCAGGATTTTCAAAGGTATTTAGCAACAAGAACAGGTAATTTTACTCTGGTGCTAACATGCTATGTATCTTTGATGCTAATGTCCAAGCTTACAAAGTAATTCCTTGTGGTAAAGAGAGCCTTGACTGCTGCAGTCAGAAGATTCATGCAGATACCTCCTGATTTTTGTTTCTGGTGTGTTGCAAAGTATATGGCAGAGCGGTGGGATGAGGACTGTTTTGCAGTAACCAAAGTATGTGTCGGCAGTGTTGGTGATTCATTGCTTTTGTGAATGCTACTTTCCAGCTCTTCTGGACTTATTTGCAGGGATTTTATATATGTGGGATAGTACTGTTTTGGGGTTTTCTTGGTTTTGTTTTTGCGAGGGTTGGTGTTGAAATTTTTAGACGTAAGATTATTTTTTCCAGGTAGCTGTTGAAAATGAAAAATAAAAATTCAGAATAGTTCAGTATGTCTAGTTTGGTTACTTTCTTCAGAAGCAAAGCTGTGCATTTTAGAGTGTGGTTATGATGTCTTTTATTTATTGTCTTTTTTAGTAATAATTATTCCACTGTAAAATATTCTACTTCTGAAAGGCATAATTCTCATTCTCCTTGGCTTGCTGTGTGTATTCTGGAAAGCATTACAGTTCTTTGCAGCACAAGCAAATATACTTGTGCTTGGTAAAATTGGATTGAATATTACTTGTGGAAGAATTTAAGACACCTGGTAAACCGAAATGGTAGCACATCCACAGCAATATTACTAGAGTTTGGAGCATCTACTGTAATGAAGCTTTAGTGTCTTTAAAAAAAATAAAATAGAAGGGTTGGAGAATAAACTAAAAGAATAAAGAATAAGTGAAAATACTAAGCTGAAATGATTTTTAGTTTGGTTTAATTAATGGTAGTGATAATTTTGTTACTCCAGCAAAACAAAATTTGTATTAACACTAACAGGATTTAAACAAATTTTTTTTCCACTCCCTCACTGCTGCTTAAAGATACTTGTGAGACACATGGTTAGTACTGACTTTTATCTCATAACACTTGTAAGTATGACTCATTGGGGATCCTCCTGCCCTGGTACTGAAAATCTTTGGAAGCTATTCTTTGGCAGGATTTTTCTGCCAGGTCTTATTTGGTAAATAGCTGGTGATGGAGGTACTTTACTTTCCAAAGGCCACAGACCAAAGTGAGATGCCACCTTTCTAAATTTAAAACTGCATCTTAACTGGAGAAATCTCTTTGTTTCAAGGATCTTGGTCAAGACTGAAAATAGATGTAACTCTTGTTCCCTGTCAGTCATTAACGAGAGCAAGCGTGCTTCCTACTTTGCTGAAACAGCTTTCTCTTCCTAACCCCGTGCTCATACAATGGTGGATGATGGACCATTTTCCATGGTGATAGACTGGTGGCAAGTGACTACTCAAACTGATATTTTGTGGGCTCTCTCTTTGTTGCCAAGTTCAATAGAGATCTTTATCTCTGTTTTACTGTATTGAAATGGCTTACTGAAATTTGCTTCCTATTTTCTCAACAGAATTGGAAGGACCTGAGAAGATTTTCCCTTAGATGAGAAGCTCTTGGAAAGTTGATCACTTCTAAAGGTATTATATTACGGTTAACTTTTTCCATAGTTACAATAAATTTTATGAGAGAAGAATCTCTTTTTAATGAAAAAAAAGAGTGTTTGAATTTTCATAATCACAGAATTTTTAAATCTTCGATGCTCATTTGATGCAACAGAAATGTTTTATTATCAGACTCACTGGTAGCAGCTAATAGTATTGTAAAATAAAAAGAGGAAGACTTGGAAGGCCTAAAACTGTTGTGGTGGGCCAGGCTGTTGATGTGTCTTACCCAAGGTACTGACTTCAATATCTTCTTAATGGGTATCGGCTTCAGTGTAAGGACTCTCTTAAATGGCTTTTGGAGCTGTGATGTGGCCCAGGACTTGCTTCAGCTGCTGTCTGCAGTATCCTGGTTTTGCAGTACCCCCAGATGAAAGAGCAGATTATCACAGAGCGATGCCTCCCTGTGATTTAGGGCTCAGCTAGCACTGAAGATTAAGGTAATGCTATAATGCAAGTCTTCAGTTCTTGTGTCAATGGCACAGCATGAGCGATGTCTGTCTTCTGTGTTTTCATAGATTATTATCATGTATACCTTGCAATGGAACTAGAGCCCCTCAGTTAAGCCAGGTATCTCTTATTTCTGTTAGAGTAAATAGCTTTGGTTTTTTTATTGGTGTGGTATGCATGTATGTGAGGACCTTGTGGATGGAAGCCTCCATTTCATGGATGAGTTTCTGTATTTTGCAGATAGTAGGTAATAGTCTGTGAGGTCTGTTTTGTGTGAGTTCAGTCTCATTCTCACAGACATCTTCAGCTGCTTTATAATTACACAACTGTTATTGAAGGCAAGATAGTAAGGTATAACTAGGTTTGAGAACTGCATTCTGTTTGTACGTAAATGCCTGACCCTCACAAAAATGCATTTTCTGGAGCTTTACTCTTGCTCTGTAATATTTCACTGAAATCTTATCATTCTGCCCATAAGAATTTCACTGGTTCTTTATTGAACAAGTACATAGTTATATGAGGAGCTGGAAGAGCTAAGTTTAAGTTTAAACCTCTCCAAATGCTGCAGTACTGCAGCATCTTTGCCTAGACAGCCCAGGCCTTACAGCTTAGCTTTGACAGCTGAAATACGAACAGTATAAAACACCCTAAGGAAACACTTTGAATAATAAGTTCAATAGGATCACATTTACAGTTGCTTAACATTTTGTATAAACTGTGATACAAGCTGATAGATGGATGCCCAAAGAGAACCTGTCACCAGTGATAGAGCCCTTTCACACGACGTTTGCTCTTCTGTACAGGCTAGTTTGTACAATAAAAGAAGTAGGTTTTTAAAGTCTTTGCAGCTCTCTAAGTTCAATATTATGTTTTGTCAACTGTTTAAATATTATTTTAACTTGACAGCTTCCTTTGGAACCTCTTCTGCTTCACAGGGTGCTGGTCATCCTGTGTTGTAATTTTCACAGTCCTTTTGTCTATTCAGTTGGTAACTCTGTTCTTCATTTTGTATTTATTTTTTAAAAAATTATTTTTCTTCTTGAGCTGTAATATAAATTTTTGTGGTCCTGGTGCTGCAACATCCTGTATAAACAGTTGTAGATGGCTGGAGATAATTTGTGCCTAGTTCTTCATCAGTAAAGCAGGGATAAAATAGTAACTTAGGTGAAATGTGCTAACATAAAATGGTAGCATGTATTACATTGCTCTGAAAATTTGACGAATTTGTTTGACCACTCACAATTGGTGTTTAAACCATTGTACACTTATTTACACACATAGATGTTTAGGATACTTTTATCATCCATTTGATTTGTGAACTGTAAGAAATATATGTAGTAGGAGTAATACACAGAAGAGTTTGGGGGGTTTTATCTTTTTTTTTTTTCCTGCTTACTGGCTGCTATAGCTGTCTTGTAGGCTTAGCAAAAATTACTTTCCATATCAGCATATGAGGAATAAAGATGTGTTGGTTTTGAATTATGATAAAATTTTAAGCTCTTTTGGCCGACTTTTAAAATATATTTTGATTTGTAGCTTGCATGCCAGTTCTAGTTAGTTTGGATTCATATTTTCAGCATTTTAGATAACAACTTGTTTATGAGTGAGAAGTAGTTTTACTAGAAATGACTTGAAAAAAAATAGAAAATTGGTTTAAAAATTCATTCTGGCAACCAGTTTTTTGAATTCTAGTTGTTATTTTCAACTTCCAAATGAGTGCTTTGTCTCTCTGAAAGATATTCAAGAAAATTTTCAGGGAGTTGCTGCATTAAACTGTATGTTAATACATTGCTGGCATCTGTGCAAGCAATTTGAAAGTAGAAAACCTATAACAGCATGCAAGGCAAACCAGTGCAGTGTCACAAAAGAGTACTGGAGTGTGAACTTGGATGAATGATTTTGAGAGCCATTTTGCCTTCCTCACTTTTCCCTATGTTGTTCTAGGTATTAGAGTTTGCTGTTTTTCTGTTCATAAATGCGGGTCTTCATGGCCAAAATTTTATGTGCGTAGAGATCTTAGAAATTCATGTTGATTTGAGTTGTGACAGCTGCAGTTTGTGCTTTTTGTATTGTTTATTGCTGTTTGAAATAATGGGGAAGGGATTGCCTGTGATGATGTGCAATGACTGTAGAATTCGGTTATATGCACCATCGAGATATCTTTACCTCTCCTGAATATGCTGGGAAAAAATAGGCTAATCACTTGTCTCTTTGTATAAAATTTTTAAAATTTTTAACTTCAGCGGTGTATATAAAGTTCTTTCTGAATGTGACGATCTTGAAACAGTCGTACAAACTAGCTGTGGGCAGAATTAGTGTTAGTGAGGTTTTGTCGCTGAGCGCTAGGGAATATTTTACTAAGATCTGATGCCATCCTACAGTCCTGAGCTGCTGTTAGTAGAGGAACATTCTGGTGATCCTTCCTGAGCATGTCACTTTCCCATGGATTGTTGTTGTTGCTTAGGAAAGGAGTTATGTCCACCCAAACTATTTCTGGTTGATGGCTTGGTTGTTTTGTTTTGGTTTTTTTTGAAAGACCAGTTGACATGCTCAAGTGCTTTTTGTATGGATGGAATCTGCATTTGATTTTTTGTAGACTTTGCTGTTTCTGTCTGAATTTATGTTCAGTGTGGGTATGAAGTAAGCGTCTTTAGCTTGTGTCTGGTCACAAGGGTTTTGGCAAACTGGTGAACCATTCTAAGTGGTTGTCATCATCTGGGTGTCAGTCCTTTGTACTGGTGTCCACTGGTGCACAACATGGCTGGGAAAACTGACTTGAAAGAGATAGAATTTCCCATTGTGGCATTTTGTGCCAGGCTGGCACTGTTTGACAGCGCTGCAAGAAGAGTCGAGGGTTTGGCCCCAAGGGCTGTTGAGCTGAGCTGAAGTTACCACTATCTGCTAGCAGTAACTGCAGTTGAAGCAAGCTTTGGCCGGCCACTAGAGAGAAACAAAGAGCTCTATTCTGAGTGCATATGAAAAAGTCAGCTTTTCTGGAGGGAGCTATTTCTCTTTTCCTTCCCCTTTGTCTTTTCCCTTATTATTCCTTTTTTCCGTAGCTGACATTTGACAACTCTACCAGTGTAATGAGGGAGTGACGAATCCCTTAATCTTGGATTCTTTATTTTTTTGCCATCTGTAGTACATGCTGCATGTTTCCTCTTTTCAGTTAGCCCTGGACCTCTAATCTGGATGGGTCAGCCACGGCCTTGTCTTACTGTTGCCCAATAATATTTCCAGAGGTTAAAAAAGCCTTTGCTTTCTACTAGAGTTACTGGTGATCTCTCCGCCCAACACTAGTAGCCTAACATTTTTAGACATCTATCATTGCTCTGAGTGGTGGTTGTCTAGGTTAAACAGCTGTGAATGCTGCTGGAAATAATAGAAGCTCACCAAGTTGTAGAGGTACCTCAGGCAGGGTAGCCTTTATTCAAATAACTTTTGCTCCAGAATGTGTGATCCCTCCCTGCCTGTAAATGCCAGGTTTAATTAAGAGAGAACCTCAATGATGAGATGCAGACTTTTTTTTTTTTTCTTCTTATAAACTTTCCCTACTTGCCCTTTTCCCCATTCTCCTTTGATCTTTAGAAAACCTCAGCTCATGAAAAGAAAGGCTGAAAAGTGTCTTCTAGTTAGTGAAGTATGAGTAATCACAAACACCTTGAATCATGGATTTGCACACGATGTGCATGCTGCAGGCTGTCTTGTCTGTCTAGTTGATTCAGGTTTTTAAGTAGGTAGAGCAGGGGTAAGTAATTTCCTTGTTGAGGGCTGAATAGGCCTTTTCAAACACCTTTGGGTACATGTTATCATTATGCAGCATTGCACAATGGTTCGTTGAAGGAAAGCTGTGGCTGTGGGCTGTATAAAATGAAGCGTGGCCTGAATTCAGCTGGTAGGCGGTAACTACCCAGCCCTGGGGCAAAGGGTGGAAATGGATCCCTCTGGATTTAATGCCTTCTCCATTGTGCTCTGTGGACCTCCAAGAGCAGCCTGGTGGAGGGAGGTGAGAATGGGCATCCTGGGCTGTGAGCTCAGTTGTGTGGCTCATTTCTGTTTGCTGCTGTCATCAGCTGGCAATAATGACATTGCAGCCTTGCTGACTGAGTTTTCCTGCCAAACCCAGGGGAAATAAAGGCAGTTGGGAAGTCATATCTGAAGCCTGTCTGGTACTGTTGCCTGTTGTGTTTGAGCTATTTCAAAGGCGATAAAGCAGAGAAGAGATGTCTAGTTCACTGGTGGTAAAATATGTCACCATGGTTCAATAGTGCCCAATTCATTTTATGAAGCAGAAATGGTGATTCAAGTGGGAGTGGATTGCTATGCATGGTTCAAAGGGAGAAAGTAGGGGTATATCACAAGACTTGCAGGTGGCTGCACTACACAGTGAAGTCAAGTATCATTAATTTGCTTAAATTTTCTATGCACTAATGGGCTTTTACCAGGATTCTTACATGTCTTACCTCTAGTCTGTGCCTCTTCTGATTTTTCCCTGTTGATATCTTTTTCAGTCACAAAACACAGATGATAATTAAGAAATTATCCCCCCATCCAATTCAAAAAGTCAAACATTGAGGATTTGGGAGAAAATTTTGTCCTTACCAAATGTTCTTCTATTGCTGTTTCTGTTGGTTTTTTTGTTGTTGTTGTTTTTGATTTTTTCTATATATACAATCTTTGTGAACCTGGTCTGCCAGTTTGGAAGGCTGCCAGAACCTTAGAGATGTAATCTACTTCACTTATCTTTATCAATGATTTTATGAAAGTTGCACTTCATTGTGCCTGCTCCGAGGGGTGAGGATGACTTAGCTGTAAGCACTGTGTGTGAAGAAGTATAGCTGAAATACGCTTGTTTATGTCAGCTGTCTAGGGGATGAGAAGGTGACTTCTGCCACTAGTCTCTACTTAGAAGACTGGGATCTGTTTGTATTTCGAAGATGACATTTTTTGCAGACTCGTCACTCATTTTCAGTACAAGACTTTGCACATCCGCTATGTGCCTTAAGGAGTTGGATTGCTTTAGGTTGTAATGTACTTTGGCAATGAGTTTGAAGAGTATTTTTCTTTAGGAAGCCTTAGTTTAGTAACCCTTTCAAATACTGCATGAATAGGATATTTGTCTTCTGTAACTTGGTTCATGGTAAGTACATCTCATTACAGTTTTGGAGATGCTATTCCTTCTTCTGAACAAAGGATAGTTTCCTTTCTGCTTTTTTACTTCGTTCGACCGTGCTTTTTTTTCCCCAACTCTCTTCACTTGGCAATTAAATGGCAGTTATTTTTCTTTGTGCAGTGTTTTCCTTTCTGTTTGTGTACTTGGCAAAAATCATAAGGAGATTGACGGCTTGGAAAAGACAAGTTGGAAAGAATTTAGCTGAGTATGTTATATATGTGTCATCCAGTCTGATTTTTGCAAAAGACTGAGGTTCTGCTATACTGTTGTTAGAATGGGAATGTTATGTGTTGCCTTTGTCACATGTAGCAGTAAAGGGAAGACAGCAAGAAAGGACCGGTTTATAAACTTCATGGTTGTAGCCTTGCTGGTTGAAGGAGCCAAACTGGTGCTTGTGGCTGTTGGGGAAAAAAAAAAAAAAGACGGTGGCAATTTATTGGCTCCAATAGTGGGTCAGCCTTGGTGAGCAGTCAGTTTTGTTAATATGCGTCCCTTTGTAAATCTTAATGAAAAATGTATGTTTGATGAGCTCACATAGTGTTTGTATCGTTTTTTAGCTGTTTCCTCAACTGTGTTGTTTGAAGGTAATACCATGCTTGTAAATGAGGGAGACCTGTGCTTGTTTGGAGTATCTTAGGTTAGTCTAGTTTCCTCTCCCTTCCCCAAAAAGGAAAGTTAAATAAAGTTATATAAAAAACAACAGATATGTGGTTTGGCATTAACTGAACACTTCTCTGAGACCCCCTAAAGCTGGAAAGAGATGTTTCTGCAAGTCCCATGGAGATTGGTGCCTGTCTTTTTTAGAGATGGGAAGTCTTTGAGAGCGGTGTGTTGCATTAGAGCATCTGCATATGTTTTTAATAACTGTAGGTGGAACAGATTGGCTGTCTGGCTCTTATTGCTCATTATCAAGGTTACTTTTGTTCTTGCTTTTGCACAAGTCTTCTTTTGTCAGGCAGAAGATTTGCGACTGTATTTGCCAAGTCTGAAAAAAGTAGTTAAAGTTGAAAGGAAAACATCCAAAAGGGTTTGTTTTGCTTTTCGTGGAGAAGGCAGTCAGAGATTTGCTGGTTCTGTGAATTTTTCTGCTTTTTCAAGTTGATGAGCTGCTGAACTAACATGCAGTTAGAGATGGGGCAGGAAGTGAGCTGTGGCTAGGTAGCACCATCTGAATAAAAACTTGTCAGAAAGCTGCTTGCAGCTAATCCCTGGGAGGAAGTGAGCTATAACCAGTACTGAGCTAATCACAGGAAATCTATTGCTCAACAGGAGCCTTTAAAAAACGGGGGGGGGGGGGGGGGGGGGCGGAGAAAGAGAGAAAGAAAAATACCCATGCAAATATTTCATTCTTCTTTTGAACCCCAAAATTTGTTTAGTCCAAGAAAATGGAGTATCTGATGAAGTGAGCAGCCCTCCTATCTCCACTTTAAAACTGCGCAACGTGTGTATCTGTTTGCCCTCTTTTCCAGTACAATTAAGCATCAAGTCTTATTTCCTCCAGGAAGGTATCTTTTCAGGTATTAAAAAGTGTTATTGTGGGGGGCTTAAAATAACTTAGCTACCAAAACCACTGGAGGCTTGGCATCAGAGTACTGGGAATGAGTCTCCAAACATTTTCAACAAGGATGTTTATAATATAAAAATCTTAAATCTGTCTTGTTACACAGGTCTTTCCTTGGAGCATCACACGCTAGCTCTTCTACTGTATTGTTTTTAATTACTTTGCGCTTCTTTTCATTTGATGTCTTCCGCCTTGGAGATTTGTTTGTAAGGCATCTATTTTGCTATTTTCCTCTGCTCTGGACCTGGCTGTCCCGGATGCCGCTCATTGTGTGTGACAAATGTTGCCAGTAAGCACCCTATAAGGCTCTACAGGAAGACAGCAAATGACAGCCCTCGTTGTGCAGATTGCTCTAAGGATAACTTTCTTTTCTCAACCCTCGAGCCCTCTGCTAGAGCAGGAACAGGGAAGTGTGCTTACCGTTAGGGCTTTTATAATTTTGGATCTATTATCTTTTCTTCTTCAGTTCCTTCTGATGGACAGCAAACATTTTTTCTGTGTTGCTTTCAAGCGCTGTGCCTGCTGTCTGTGACCATGGCCCAAATGCTCTGCAGCTCTCCTTGCAGCAGTTCAGGTGGTGTCCCAGTAAGGTCCTGCAGCTGTAGTGGCACACGAAGGACTGGAATTTCAAAAGCAGAGTGGTTACATTTCTTAATGCGTTCTTAGCCTGAAATCCATCACTTCTGCTTTTTGGTCATCCCTGCAAAATAGTCTTAAATTTGATATTTGTGTTGCTCCTTCTGTGTTACATTGCGGGTAGTAGACGAGTAATTTTTACCTGCAGTAAACAGAACCGAGTTCAGTTTGCAGCTCTCTGAGCCTCCTGTCAGGTTATGTACATACAGAGGATTTGATTTATTTCACTGATTTAACTCTACTTGGAGATCTGTTGCTTAAGTGGCAGGTAAAGCCAGGGTATCATGTACCAGGAGTAGGAGTTTCTGAACATGTTATCAAACAGCGCTGAACTTGATGTATTTTGGTTACTTTTTTTTTTTTTTACACCCAAGCAGTAGCCCGATTACTTTTGCATGAAATCCCAGGCAGTGAAATACAGGTGTAGCCCAGAGTCCTCAAATACATTACTTTGAACATCTTAAGAAGACAAATTCAGCTCATCATGAGGTGAGAACTTTCTACACCAGCTGTTTCATTTGATGCATGGTACCATGGTACTACACTGTCAGACTGATGTGTATGCATGCATAATGCGTATTTAAAACTTGATCTGCTCAAGTACAAGTGCTCCAGGAAAAATGTGACTGTGCACTATAGCAGATAGGAAAATTATTGTCTTCAATTTAATTTTATTTCCTTTTAGTCAATCTGCAAACAAGCTTGAGAGGAAAAATGTTTGTCCATTTTTAGAAGTCAGAGGAGCCGCTTGGTGGAGGGGGACCTCCATGGTAGAGCCTGCTGCCCAACAAGCACACTGTTTCAGCAGGGATGGGAGTGCATGTCAGCGTTGGGAGGCCGAGAGAGCCAGGACCAGCATAAGAGTTGTACTTAGGAAGTTCTGGAAGCAGCCCAGCTTTATGCTTACGCAAGGGCGAACTGAAGAGGGGTTGGGAAACCCCAACAAAAAAACCAAGTCAAAGCTAGAGCATTCAGACTAAGGTGCTGCAGCAGTGTATGTTCATCAGCCTTCTGCAAATGCTGTCCAATTCTCACCCTACTTTCTAGTTCCTAGTCACTGTCAGGGTTATGTTTCTGTGTGTTTTCCCACCAGTGGCAGCAACAGGAGCTGCTCTTGCTCTTCTGTGACCTGGATATGCCATAGGTTATTGGGCCGAGTGAGCAGCAAGAACTGACTCCTGGAACATCATTGTCAAAATGAAACTCTGAACAGATGTGCAAATGGGTCACTGCAGATCTCTTCAGGGGCTGGCAGGAAGAGGATGGGTTAAGCTACACAAGGAGCTTCACTGTGCTTGTTGTGCCTCAGCCTCACCAGGCAAAGCTGGAAAGCATTGTGCTTCTGAGGAACATAGCTTCAGGTCTCCCACTGTTGGTGGGTGATTTCGGATGACACAGACCCTGGCTAGCTGTTTGCTGCTGCCTCTGTAGCAGAGGAGAGAGTGCGTTTGCTCATCAACTGCTGCAGTTTGTTATGGTGGTGTCTAAGGCTGCCAAGGAAGAAGAGAGTATTTCCATTTTTGCTGCCTCAGTGCAGGGCAAGAAACCTTTATCAAAAGGAGGGGACAGTTATTGGGAGCAGTGTCACACACTGGAGATGAGGACTGAGAATTGGAGCGTTGTGGTCACCAGCACTGGTACCTATGAATATGTTTTGTGGATTAAGCAGCAGAACTGTTGCGAGAAAAGCTTTTGGCTCTTTGTGTCTTTTTTTGGGTGAGTATAGTGGGTTGCAGCACTGTCCTGTGGTGGGAATGAATCTGTCTGAAGTCAGTAGTTAAGCTGCTGTTTGCAACTTCACAGCTTGTCTCTGTGGTTCCTTCCATTGCTTTCTAGTTCTTGTAATTAAATGTAGTGCAACTAGTGATTGTGGGGGAGTTGCTGATGTGCTTGAATATGTTATTATTACTGGTATTATCTTCACTGGCAAAGATGAAAGTGAATCTCTTTCACCTGATTACATCCTCTTCCATATATTACCTTTGCTTCTCCTGTCATTTGATCAAGATTTAGCATACTTTTATGAGGTTACTCAAATTTAGGGTAATCGTTTTAGTAATTGTCTTTCAACCAAGCTAAAACATCCCCCCCCCCATTGATTGTGTAGTCAGAGAATTACAAACGTGACATCCCCTTTGCTCAGATTCCTGTGAGGTACTGGAAAACATGAAAATTCCCCTGGTCTGTGCAATTCCCTGCACAAGCTATGATTCAGCAAGGCAATCACGTGGGTGATGGTGCAAGAGTGATTATGCCTGGCTGCTGTGAAATGAACAGGCTCCTTTTCCTCTTTTTGGGGAGTGAGACAGCAGTAAAGGAGATTCAGGGTGTATTTGCACTCTTTTTTTCTTCCTTTTCTTTAATCCCTCCTCCAGTCATTGCCCATAATTCTAAACCTCTGCAGCAATTTCAGAAGTACTTTCTGGTGCTGTGGAAATTTTCCCTGCATAATGAACACAGAGATGATAAAGGAGAGGGGAACTGCTCTTTTCTTCTGCACTCAGCTGTCAGAAAGAGACTAGCTGTTTGGATTTGAACCTGAACAAGAGGATTGATTTTTAACTTCAGTGATGACTGAAGTATCAGACTTCTGTTTCCTGAAGCAATCTGTTGTCAGTGGAGCTGTCGTAATTTATTTAAACTATGAATTCAAAGCTGCTGTGCATTAAAGTGGTCCTTTGTGCAAAATGGTTTTGGATCTAGCACTTTATTTTACAATAGTCTTTGAAACAGCTGCTCAGAAATTATACTACATTAAATAAATCGCATCTCTGGAGTTTTCTCTAAAAGCTGAGGTTTTACTAAACCACAGATTTAACGAGCTTGAAGGATTTCATTTAATTGTAAATGATGGAGCCAGTCCCTCAGGTGGGAAGCTGATGCCCAAGCTCTTTCTGCAACTCCAGACTGCTCTGCAGACTTGTCTTTCTGCGTCCCCACAGCCTGTTTCCTCCTGTAGAGCTCCTGGGCTCTACTTTGAGCCAGGTCAAGGATCTTTATCAACACTTTGAACACTGAACAGCTGATCAGATGCTGTTATGCCAGTTTCCTGAAGTGCCTGATATTCTTGTGGCATAAATGAGTTTTAGATTTCCATATACTTGCTTTTAACTAGTTGCTTAACAGTTTCTTCTCTTGAGCATGCAAGGTCCAAGGGGCTAAGGCATAATTCAGTGCAGAGTAACAAGCTATAATAGTGAGTATGCGAGGAGCTGACTTGCACTGCTTGTGTCACTGAAAATCAAGAATTTTTAGTATAGTGAGAATTTTATTTGAAAAATATCTTATCAAAAGTGCAGTAAATGTTTTTTAAAATTTGCAGCCTGAATACCACATAATTGTTAATTTGGTGACTGGGCTTTCCAAGGGAGCATGTGGGGAATTAGTATGGGCTTGGAGGGCCAAGTCTGTTCTTGTCCAGTTTCAGATGCAGGTTAGTTGTTTATCCTTACATCCTGTTCTTGCTAATATCAGGCAGCTCAAAACACTGCACAGAAATAATAGGGTTTATTTCAGAAAAATACAAAAAGCTACTCATGATGTTGCTTCCTTCATAGAGTATATAATTTTGGTGTTAAAGTTATGTGATATGCTTATTTACCTACTATTATTTATGTAGCCATCTGATTGTATTTCTTTGTTCAAAAGGAGGATTGCTTTCTTTTAAATACCTTCCCATTTGAATAGCTAAGGACCCAATATCCTATTCTTTTTCTGAGATTTGAAGAGCATAAGGTACATAGTGTGTGGGCCCCCTGCCATTACTCCAAGCCCAACTTCTATAGGACTCTTGAATACCATATATCTGATCTGGTGGTTCAGATCGGAAATTTGTACATCTCAAATCGGTGGCACACACTTTGTACACACAATATGTATTGTTAGGGAAATGTTTGGAATTAAAATCCTCATGGGTAGGCTGCTCAGACCTGCTGTTTGATTGCAAGGTTCTTAAATTTTTCCACATATTATAGTGTAGATACTGGAAAATACAGAAGATCCTGTAGATAACTTACAACATCTGAAAGTGCAATCAGTAAGTGAATTTGGAAGACTTGCAGGGTGGGAATCACATCCCTGCAGACATGTTCAAGTGTTGCAGATCTGTTGATCTCTCTGTCATCAGGCAAGGGGCTCAAAGGCATATTTGTCTAGGTGGGTGTTGCACAGCTTTGACTACTGTTCCCCATCAGTCTTTATGCAGGTGAGGCAAGCAGCACATACCCAGTTTTTACCTGCACTGCCAGAACTTTGCTTTGTGCTGCTTGAGCCTCTGAAGGTATTTGTATAGAAATTACATGTTTTCATGGGCATTTATGGTGATAATTAATTTTAATCTCTCATGAGCTTCACAAAATAAACCAGTGTGCTCTTGTGCTGCTTGAATTCAGGCTGCTAGCCTGATTTGTTTTCCTTTTCGGGATTTCTCAGTATTCATGCACCCAGTGAAATGATAGGGAATGGCAGTCTGCATGTTCTAGCTCTGCTGCTAAGACCGTGTGTGTTGTGCCAAGACATTGTATAGCACAATACTTTGGAAATAAGGTGTGATAATTAAGAATGGATTGCACTGTCTTACCCTGACTCTTTTTGAATGACACTGATAATGATTGCTCCAGTGGTATGGCTGGAACTGAGTCATGCTTTGGGACTATGATAGGCAACTGGTAGACACCAGTAGGCCATTAATTTCCCAAAATGTCGTGAGAGCTGGAGGTGAACACAGAGGAGATGTGTTGGCTCCTGTTCCGAAGAGGTAGCTGATCGTTTGAGTGTGTGGAGGAATGAGGGTCATATTTGTGATTCAGCTTGTCATCATTCTGTAGATCTTTATTTGTCCTATTTACTCTGTAGCAGAAAGGCTGTCTGTTTCTTAGTAATATGAGAAAAATCTCCAGGATATTATGGGGAGGAAAGGCCAGTGAAAATTCTCTTGAATATGGAATGTGTCATGTAGATGCTTTATTGTGCTGTGGTTTTAGTTTTAGCACCTATTTGTTTGTGACCCTGCTCGTGTTTTTGTTAAGGACTCAGAGGATTGTGGTGGTAGTATACATTCTTTGTACAAATGGAGAAAGTGTGGCACAAATTAGTGAAACAATGGAAGTCCTCATTCAGAAGTGGAATGCATCCCGTGGAGCTTAGTCCTGTGCTCTTTAAAGTGGGCTGCATAATTTGAGTAGAGGTATTCTTAATATGACTTAGGAACATAAGCTCTTTTCTTGCCAAGTTCTTGTCTGATAAATGACAAGAAGGAAACCATCTAAGGCTTTTAGAGGTGTTTGAGTCTAGAGCATGAAGCTCTTTGAGCTAGAGCTACCCCTAAAAGATGTTGTACTTACACCCTTACGTGTACTATCCTTTTCACATACGCAACCTTTGTGTGAACAGGTAGTGAACCAGATCTGGGAACTGATCCACATTATAACTGTTAAAATATATTCTTTTTGACTGGGTTAGTTTTTTCACTAGCAAATGTTGTCACTTCATCCCACAAATGCTGCTGCTGGTACAAATGAGTGGGTGGCCCAGAGTGGGAGTGAGGAAAAGATCTGTTTTCTTTGGTGGAGACATCAGTGTCTGCCACTGCGGTGCTTACCAAGTTCCTCAGAGTTGAATTCACACCTGCTTTCTCCATGAGCCTACAGAAGAAATGCTACATTTGTGTATTCTATGCTCTCTTTCTACGTTAAAACAAATATTTCTATTTCAGTGCTTTCACTAGCTATTGAGAACCATGTTTGACAACGGAGAACTGGAAGACAAGCCACCAGCTCCTCCTGTCCGGATGAGAAGTGCTGTCTTCTATTCAGGAGGCAAAGACCAGCTGTCTGCCAACCACAGCTTGAAACCCCTGCCCTCTGTACCAGAAGAGAGGAAACATAGGAATAAAATCATCTCCATATTCTCTAGCACTGAAAGAGGTAAGATACCTCTATTTTCCAAGGTTACTACTTGTGTTCCTTTACTCTTCTTCTAAGTTTTGGTAGCGCTTTAGATGTTTGAGTCCAGCCTGTCCAAATGTAGGGGATTGGAGGAAACAAGTTGAATATGTATTGAATGAGCCAAGATGTTCTTTCTGTTTGCACTGTGATGTTTGAAGATGAAATGCTAAGTAAGAAAACTTGAAAAGCTCACTGAGCAAAAGCACCACCTATTGCTTTTTGTGTTTGCTGCCCAGTTTAAAGTACTGCATTTCCAAACAACCCTAATAAATGCTTGTGATTCCTGGGTATTATATTACTTACAATTTTGCTACACTAAATGCAGATTTCTAGTTTAAACTGAGCATCCAGCTGTTTTGGTAGTTACTTCATGCTGATGACCATTTATGTGGTACCTTGAGGAGACAAAAGGTAGCAAGGAAATAGTGGGGAGAGTGCAGTGTGCATGAAGGAGAATTGAGAAAAATTAACTCCTTCTGTCTGTGTAACTGCACTGTTAGTGTTAACTACTGGTGGGAGAAAAATCTGGATTGCTGTAAACAAGGATTATTTCTGAGAAAAAATTGATCTAATGAAACTAGACTGTATTTACACTTTGTTTCTGCCCTTTCTTCTGTGCGATGAATGTATGTACAGCACTGGAGCCCTGATCCTGGTTCTCCAGGATGTCTGTATCCTTGTACAACAAAATAGCACATAGATAGAAATATCTTCTAATATCTGGTGCGGTAAAACTGTGCAGAGACTTAGAAGCCTGACCTGAAACTTCTATGCATTTTATTAATCTCTACTAGTTAGCATTTTTGTGGTTACTATTAAGATGCATAAGGGGGAGACCCTGCTTCTCTTAATGTCTTCTAGTTCTGCTTTTGGCTTCCTATGCCTCATTGCTGATGAGCCGGGCAGGGCTGGTTCGGTCATGCCGACACAGGTTTGACTGTTTCAAGAGACTTTGCTCCTCTGGTTATTTATTCATTTGACTAAGTATTTTCCCCAGGGTTGGTTCTTACTCTTGCTCAGCTGTATGAGCAGTCCCTCTGCAGCGATACCTTGTCCTGGAGACAGACACTAGAGGCAGGCTTCTCTGTGCTTGGAAGATCTGGCAGAGTTTGTGCTCTCAACAGTGGGTGTGTTTTTCCTTTTTGGAGGATGGAAGGGTTTGGGAAGTGTAGCTTTTGGAAGCAGAATAGTTATTTCACAAGGTCACTTGTTGTGAAATAACTGTCTGTGGCTGGATTACAGCGATAGAAGGGGTGATCATTTTTACTGACATGGGTAAGCCTTAAAGAGTCTATATAAGTCTATAAGGAGATAGTGAGAAGCTACTACAGGTTGGTGGAAGCACCCCAAAAGAGAGACTCCAGGCCTCTGAGACTGGTGAGGGTGGTAAATCTGGGTGCCGTCAGCTGGATGTAGTGCCACATGTCTGGAGCAGGTTCTACCTTGGTTCTTCAGTACTGCAGAAACTATTGTTTTACCATTTTATCATTGGTCAGGGGAGGAAATGCTTAGAAGTCATCGAGGTGAGTGCCACAAGAAAATCTTGGGGAAGGGTCAAATCTGTCCATCTTCAGACTAGGAGAATAGTTTAGGAGCTGGGATGGCACTTGTCATTAAGCTGTTGCATTGATTGTTTATCAGAGCATTTGTAGCCCTTTTTTACAGATGGGGATATAATGAAGTAGAACATAAACCCCATGTGAAGGAAGGTTTTCCTTGCTCTGAATTAATGCCATGTAAGACTTGCTTGTGTTGTGAAACAACTTATGAATGCAAGTGGGTGCAACGCAGCTGGAGAGCTTTGTGACATTTTCCAGCACCTTTACTTCTCCTTGGATGTTTCCTCTTTCCGTCTTGATGGTGGGTTTGTTCATTGCTGAAAAGGCTGGGGAGGGAGTTGAAGGCTTGTCTAAAGTTGCATTGGCTCCTCTGAAATTGCTTTGGAGTACCATTACGTAAACTTAATCAGACCACTCTGTAAATACTGATGTGTACCAAATTTATGGAAATTAATCTGCATACTTTTTTAGCACGTGTCTTTATACCTTATAATATTTCGCAATACAAACTAAAAAAGGAAGAGATAATTTCTGCTGAGAAAAGTACATTTTAGAGAAAATGGGGTAAGTTTATGTTTTCTAGATGTTAAAAACTATTGAAAGTAATGTCCTTCTGAAAAAAAGCAGGTTTTTCTGCATGGCAATATAATGTGGTTAGGAGAAATGGTAATTGAATTACCTAACTTAAAGAAACTATCTGAAAGTTGTATTTTTTTTTAATTTGGAAAAAAACTTGTCAATTGAATGACCCACAGCAAGGATAATGTAATCATCCAAAGAAATGTTTTTGGCCCTCAAGACTGCAAAACTGTCCAATGTAAGAAGAATAGAGGTGGGCACATTGACTTTCTGGCACTAAAACAATAGTCAGATGTTAGTTGTTTTGTTCATTAGCATGGCTGAGGTGCACCCTTACCAGAAATGCCCATTTAAATACTTTTTTAAAAAAATTCTGCTGCTGGGAAGCTTTACAGAAATATTAACTTCCTGCTTCCTGGATTTTAAAAATATATTGGAACTATATGCAAAATAATTTCAACCTGGGGTAGAAATTTTTTTCGTGGGAGAAATTTCTTCGGCCAGGGCAAAAGTTAACAAATTACTACAAAATTGGTAAATTCTACTTCAGAAAATGAAGGGATGCCTTACCAGGAGATGTACAAGGCTACTGCAAACAGACCTATTACTGGATAATGTTGCTTGGCTTTGTTCTACAGATCTCTCTCTGTATGATCTTGCAAGGTCTATCCTGGCCAGCTTCATCATACCTATTGCCACAGCTTTTCCTTGCCCCCCGGTCCTCTCTTGGGAGGTTTCTCTAGCTTAGGAGATAGCGCTGGGGAGGTGGTGTGCTTTGGGGGACTCCCTGCACACTGTGAGGTTTAGCAAATGCTGAGTTTCTGCCCCAAGTCTGAGCTAGTTCTGTGCTAAACTAATTCATAAGAGTTTGAAGGGATTATTTAATAACCTATTCATGGATAGCTTTTTTCCCCCTAGTTCTATTGTTTAGGATAAATGAAGTGATAGTCATCTTTTTACTAGAGTACTTAATTCCCATGAATTTCCTTGGCTAGGCTTCTGAAGCCAGATGAACCCGTGTGTGTCTTTTGGAAAGCCTTAAAATAGTCCCCTAAAACACGAAATGTTTGTCTTCGAGCAGAACTTACTAAGGGAGGTGCTGTGGGGCTTTGCCTGAGACCTGGGATCATACATGTGACATGCTCAAGGCTGCTGGCTCAGGGCAGATTTCAGTGTGAGTAACGGCTGAGTAACTTAGTCATCTAGAGTCATCTACCTACTCTGACAAGGCTGTTGAGAAACATCGGTGTTTCTGGCTTTACGTATGGAGGTTGGCTAGTGAGAAGTGAGGATGGGTTTGTGTTGCAGGAAGATGTGTGAAGTACCTTGGGCGATGCCTTGCTCAGTGCCTGCGGCTTCATTTGGGGAAGAGTCCAGTTATACTTGAGGCACTTTCCTAATCAAACTGAGCAATTCTCCACCAAATCCTTCTGAAGGAATTGTGTTTCCCCCCTTCTGGGATCAGGGGTCTATATGCTGCTGTCTCTGCCAGGCCAAGGGACTGCATCATAGTTTCACTTGCTGTTTGAAACAAGCATTGCCCTTTATCAAAGGGATTCCCATTTAAATACAGAGTTGTGTTGCAAATATAATCAGAGGGTGAAAAGGAGCGTGGCCTTACAGTGGCCCTGTTTGCAGAGTATGTCTTGCCCAACACATCACACATGGGACTTGCCTCTTGACTGAAGCTCACTGCCTGTGTTTGTTTGAAGTGCTGCTCTGATCTGCTGTTCCTGTGAGCAGAGGAGTGATTTTTAGTCTCCTTGCCTAGCCTGCTGAGGAGATCTGTGTATTTTTGGAAGGAGCGGGTTTATTTGCGCAGCACATGCTGCAGGGTTTGAGCACCAGCTCCGGTTTCCTACACGTCAAGTGCTCCTGAACAGGAACCTTCCTGAGGACTATAACTTTTTTCTTCTTTTCTTCCCTTGCTTTCACATAAACAACTGCAAGAGATTGGGAAGAAACAGTACTTTGCTTAAAGGTTTTCAGATAAGCAAGTTTCTCCTGTCCTGTGACTGAACGGTGTTAATGAGAACATTTGACAATCCATTTGCTTCTTGGCTCTGTCCTGTGCAGCCATATTAAAGATATCCTGTTTATAATAGCCATGTCTTTCCACTGCATTGTTCAGCTGGAGGCAGCCCACATGGCTTTTCGTTTGCAAGTATTGTCTTCGGCTCCTGTCCTTCCTGTCCCACCAGCGTGAGGGGATTTCAAATGGGTTCTCTGGCTCTGAGCAGCACAGTCTATGCTTGCCCCATGTTCAGTAACTTTTTACCACATGGTAATGAAGAGGGTGCTGTTTTAGCTGCTCTTTTTCTGTACTGGGGGTACGTGACTTTTAGGGTGAATTTAAAGAGAAAGCAAAAACTTTTTTTTTTGACATAGAAACATAAAATGGTCATCAAGTTAGATTGCAAAATGGTGCACTGCCTTAATTTGTGGTTGTGAGCGGCATATGGATTCTTGCTGGCCTCATGCACACTGTAATAAATGAAGCTGATTCAGCTTTATGCTGTGCGAGCCCACAGGCAATCTCAGGATTACACGTGCAGTTTTCTTGGTATCAAGTTAAACATGCTCTACAGCTCACTGCCAGGCTTCTGCTTTTCAGCGAAGGGCTGTGAGATAAGGCCTTGAACATCATCTTTCTACCTGGAGAGCAAACAGCAAGTACACTCTGCTCTGGCAGGGAAAGAAAGCAGAGCTCAGGCTTTTTTGCAAGAAGGTGATAACAGATTCCTGAAACCTTCAAACTTAACTCTGAACCTTTACTGACTAAAGGGAACAGAATGGTGTATTTTATATTTAGAATTAACTACAAATTGTCTTCCATTTTCATTTATTTTCTCTTTGTCAGGAAAAAAAACCCAATCCCAAAAAACCCAAACCAAAAAATCTGAGCCCCTGGCATTATAAAACATCTTATAAATTTAATTGAATCTAGGTTGGATTGTGCACATGGTCCTTCTCATTATCTGTTCCTGCTTCTGGTACTTATTATGCTTGCTTATTTTTTTTCCCCTTTTAATTTAAATTAGGTAGTTACGCAGAGGCTATAAACTGTTATCTTCATCACAGGAAGTTCTCATTTGCATTAATTACGTTGAACAGAAGCAGTGAGGCAACTGAGTTTTAACTGTCTTTAGGGCGAACTTGAGGTTGAACTGAAGTTGTCTTCAGTGTTCTTCTTAATCTGCATTAAAATATCCTTTTTTGCATTGTAAACATTTAATGAGCTTCTTGCACTCCAGTGTTCTTAATCTCTTGCTACCATAGTATAAATGATTTGAAGGGAACAAATTGGTGATTCTTACGTGAAGACTATACCAACTTGAAAATATCAAGTAAACACCTCCATCCAGTAAACAGAATAGTGGTTACATTCAACTGAACTGTTGTAATGCTTGGATCATATGAAATGGACACAATGGAACTTTAAATCTTTGCTCAGAAGCTCTTTGAATGTCTTTTTCAGGAAGCAAGAAGAAGGAAAAGGAAAGGCCAGAAATCTCCCCACCATCAGACTTTGAGCATACCATCCATGTTGGCTTTGATGCTGTTACTGGAGAGTTCACTGTAAGTGTACCTGCCTTGGAGTTGCTCAGAAAACAGCCTTGGGTCAGTGCTTTAGTGAAGCCATTGTGATGTTTTAGAATGAAGTGTGAGTTAGGCTTTGTTTTTATCAAAGAAATAATTTTACGGTGTATTGTACGGCATGCAGAGTAATAAGGCTGTGACCTGTTAGCGCTTCCACAGCGTAAATGTCAGATCTGATGCTTTTTGTCACCTGGGAGAGCCTTCCGTGAGAAATCCTCTTCAGTTTACTGTCTTTCATGGGTAACACTGGTTTTGTTGAGCACTTTTTGATTTCCATTCCTCACATCTGGCTTAATACACCTGAAAGAGGTGGTGTCATGTTGGCACAGTGATTTGTGCTGTGTCACCTATAGACATATGGTTCCCCATAAAAATTTCACCCTCCTGGTTAATGTGTTTAAGGCTGTGTGTGTTATGCTTTTTACCGAGGAAAGAAATTTGTTCTGCTTTTAAAAAATCTTTCAAATGCTAGAATGATGCTTAAAATAGCCTCATTTTTTTAGGGAATGCCAGAGCAATGGGCTCGGTTGCTTCAGACCTCAAATATCACGAAGCTAGAACAGAAGAAAAACCCCCAGGCGGTACTAGATGTGCTGAAATTCTATGACTCCAAAGACACGGCAAAACAGAAGTATCTGAGTTTTTCTGCTCCAGGTGAGATCCAAGAGTGTGCAAGACATATTGAAGAGGAGGGTATTTGGAACACAGTCATACTCTCTTTCAGAAGAATAAATCAGATTCAAATGCTGAAAAAGCAAGCTACTTTTCAATGAGGAACAAATATTTGAAGGTGGATTTAAAACTTACTGGAAACTGGCATTGTCCAGTTAATTTCCTGTTTTAAGTGGAGAGGGGAAGAAATGGAACTGGATAATTAAAAATAGCAGCCAAAATTGACTTTAACAGGCTGTGTTTATGAAGCTGGGGCTCTGAGACTGTGATTAATTGGTTTTATGCTGGAGTCCTTGCTCCTCCTGTCTGTGGCTGAAACAGCTATCTGTGAACAAAGCTGCAAAGTAAGTTGTGGCTCTAGATCAGGAGCTGAGGGGGTGGGGCTGAGAGATTGACTGTCCTACAAACAAAAACCTAGTTTTTCTTCCAAATTATTTCCAAAAATAGCTTAGTAATAAGGCTTTGTAACATTCTCATCCTTGATTCAAGGTACCGCTAAGGGAACAGATCCTGATTTCACATCTCAGTAAGACAGAACACATCAGTGTGATGAACGAGCTCAATTTGGAAAACTGTGTGTGGGTACTAAAGTGAGGTGAAGAGCAAGTTGGGAAATGAGTGGGTTTGCTTACCCTGAGGGGAGGAGTTTAGAAAGTTAGAAGTTCCTTCTGCATGGTCTGACAGTGCAGTACTGTTTTCTCTCATTTGTGACTATGGGATTTTGCTTTTTGAGAGATGGAAAAAATCTCCAAAGCGGTCTGTGTTCTTTACTCTGTAAAGTTCACTTTTTATTACTTTTCTGATGATTTTATGTATTCTGCTATTTGTCCTATTTAGAAAAAGATGGTTTCACTTCAGGAACATCAACGGTGAGTGTGTTTACTGTTCTTTGTATATTCTTAGGTGCATACAAGTTCAGGTTGCCTGTATTTGGTATATCCTGAGTCTTGCTGATTAAAACAAAATGAGACTTTTTTAGTGGAATAAAACCATAAATTGGGGGATCAACAGAGCATATTTCACTGGAGCAATAGTATTTGAGTCTCATAATAAAATGTAATAGGGCACTTAAACCACTCAACCTTTTCTTTTGACATCGGTAAGAATTTTTATATCTTCATGTGGGGAAAAAAAAACCCAGCACTGTGGGGGAGACAATTTTATCTCTTTTTTTTTTTTTTTAAACTCTGGTAAAAATGTAGACCAATGCCAAAGGTTCAGAACCATCAACGGCTGTGGCAGATGATGATGAGGATGATGAAGAAGCTCCTCCTCCTGTTATTGCTCCACGGCCAGATCACACAAAATCGGTGAGCAGCTGTTAAATTTACAGTGCAGACCTGCATTTTTCAGTATTGCAGAACTTTTTCTACCTGTTTTCTAGCAAAGTGTTATGTTTGTGAACTGAACTGTTGTGAGGTTTTAGGGAAAAGTTCTGGGTTTTTATTTTGAATTTGCTAAGAAAATGCCTATTTTCTGCATATCAGTTGGATCAGAAATGCTGAAGTCAATGCTGATTTATTTGTCAGCTTGTGTTGAAGTTATGCTTATCCTTAAACTCAACATGCGAGGAGGAGGCTTTTTAGTCCTAAAAACCTATAGCTAGTTTCTGTAACTTTGCCCAGTACAGTGGTAGAAGTGTAGCGTGTTTGATTTTCTTTATTTTATTTAATTGCAGTGTGACAGCATCACCAAATATACTACCTAAACCCAAACCAATTCAAATTTAAGATTTTAAAGCTCATTTCACTCACATCAGCATTACATGAAAAGACAAATGCTTAGGAAGTTGTTCATTAAGTTTCAGTCTAGTCGTCCTGAACTACACACCTTGTTAATAATGTCCCAGGGATCCCACATGCTCTAGCTTATTCTTTTGGCTGTGGTAGGTGTACATTTTGCTGCTCTGTTTCCCACTTATTATTGCTCCAGAAGTGCAAATGTGAATTGTGTTTATTTGTCAAGTGATACTGCTTTGTAATTGCCCGCTCTGGGCATGTAGACATATAAATTTGACAGGTTCTACAGTTTGATATTTCTAGAGTAGCTGCATATGTCTGTGAACACCTGGGGAGGAAATTAAATAAAGGTCCAAGAAAATCCCCTAAACTGGGTGCAACTGGAAAATTTCTGAGAGTATCATGCTGCTTTTAATGGTGAAGCATGAATCTTTTTCCTTTAGATCTTAGTAGTAGTTGATCTCACAATTAAATAGTGATTTCTGTTCAGTAAACTAGTATGGGTTATAAAGAATAAGCAGGCAGAAAATCTACAAAACATCTGTCTGTGGAAGTTAGAGTTAATCTCCTAGCATCCGCTCTGTTCAGGAGGTGCCTGGGTTGTCTTTCAGAGGTCAGTAAGGTTGCCAGCATCTTGACTTACTGGACTTTCATGTTTCTCAGGTCTAATTTCTGCCTCCAATCTGTTAGGTAAAATGGTGCTTAGGGATCTTTGAAGAACTGTGATTGTTTTCAGTGGAAGGTCAGTGATTGCAAAGAAAATGCTTAGGTAAATGGTCTCTCTTAACAGATTTATACACGTTCCGTAATTGACCCCATCCCTGCATCAGCCAGTGACACTTCTGTTGACAGTGTGACGAAATCAGGTGATAAACAGAAAAAGAAGACTAAAATGTCGGATGATGAGATCATGGAAAAGCTACGTAGGTGTTTTTTATTTCAGATAAACAAAGGCTTTAGGACCGGGGGAGGAATATTAAGTTTTTGCCTTCATCCTTATTTTTGTGTAAAGGTTGTGTGAATACTGTGCTTGATCGGGTTTGTGTCAGATGGGTTCCTGAGAGATGCATTCAGAAGTTTTGATGATTGATATGCTTCAGAGTCCTATTAGTTAAAAAAAATTGTGGAACAGTTTTTTTTGGATTGAAGTTCAGTTGTGATAACGGGATCTTTGTGTATAATACAACCATAGTAACACAAAATAGTTTCTGCTGTTGCTTGCTCCACAATCACCTTGAAGATAATTTTTCACCATATTAATGTTCCTGTGCTTAAGTCAAGAACAGTCCAGTTTCTGGACTAGGCTAAGCCAATGGGTTTGTTATAACTTCATACTGGGTTTTGCCACACAGAAGACTATCATTAAATTGCGATACGAGGGGAAATAGCATGATCTGTCTTGTTAAAATTATAATCTAGTGTAATGATTGTCTGAAGTTGGGCCATTTGTGACTGGAACTGAATCAGGAAGCTGTGTCTGTTCACACCTCAGACATTGCTACTTGAGCTGACCCATGCTTTGGAGGTATCTTGGCCAGGCCAGCCCTACTAAAAGGGGGATTGACTTTTTTTTGTTTGGTTTTTTTAGGCACTATTGTGAGCATAGGAGATCCTAAGAAAAAATACACCAGATATGAAAAAATCGGGCAGGGGTAAGTGTTCACCCCAACTTCTATTACCAGTGAGCCAGTGTTAAAAGCGGGGTACTGCTCTGTGTCTGATACCATCACGTAGTCACCACTCACTGAAGCAGGCAGAAATATTGGCTGTGTTAAGCAGTGATAAACAGATGGTGGAGGTTTTGCACTCTGGTGGCAATTTTGAATTGTCTTTTAATGCAAAAGCATAGCTCTGTAACGTCTCTGTGGGTATATCTAGTCCTCTCCCGGTAAGATGCGTTCATCCAGTTTGTAATATGACTGCTGAATATTGTGAGGGCATAGCAGAAGGCTTTCTGTGCGCTAAGCTAGCAATACTGCCTTGACTAAGTTATTCTTCTAGTGGTCCTCTGAATCCTTCTGAGAAAAGGGTATATCTAAGTTCTAGCTTTACTAGCTTTGTTTATATATATGTCTAACTCCTACTGCATACTTTCCAAATAGGTCTGTGTGTATTTGTGGGCAGACTTCCCCTTGGGCAAAAGGAAAAGTAACACCTAATACAGAAAGGGCTTCCCAGCTTCTCTCATCATAGGGAGCACAACTTCTGGGGGCTTAGACATGCTGAATGCAGGAGGGATAGCTGGTGTCAGAAGAGAGTATATCTGCAGTTCATTTGGTTTGTGTGAACTGACTGGATTTTCTATGATACCACTTACTTTTAACAGCCTTCTTTTTGATACAGCTCTTGCAACTGAAAGCTGACACAATTTTATGTTTGTGATTTCTCTGTTCGTGTGTGAGTTTGTTACACAGAGAGAGGCATCTGGCTGTAATGTTATTCTTTTTCTTCACAGGGCTTCAGGTACTGTTTTCACAGCTATTGATGTGGCAACAGGGCAGGAGGTAAGATTTCTGTGTTCACCGCAATGAAAATACCTTTTCAGTATTAATGTTCTTCTGTAGGTGGCTGAAATGACTTGACTAGATTTCTTTCTGTGGCTCCTATCCCTGCTATCATCTCTAAAAGAATGTTTGTCTTGGTCATTTGCAACAATGTGTGCCTTGTTCCATAGTAATCTGATGATGAAAGCTAAAAATAGTCTTATCTTTCCAGTGAACATCAGAACAAGTGAGGTCTTCCAGAAATGGGTTTTGAAAACAGTTTATCCTTTGAGAATTGTGGGCAATAGTGTCCTGTATTTTCAGAAATAAAACTTTGTTTAGTCTTTGCGCATTTGTTCCTTAGTCCCATCTCAGTAGAGGTGATGGATACACCTATCTGTATGGAATCGGCTTGCCCCTGTAGTTAGAGTGCCTTCTCCACACCCTGCTCTTTGCTTTTACTTCTTGACGTCTCCAAACCCAATTGATGAAATTGATGACATCAGCAGTACTCTGCATGCTTGTCATCCAGTGGTCATCTCTGTTTCCCAGGACTACAATCTTAGGAATTATTTGCTTCTCTTTAAATTCAAATTTCCATAACTTTCCTTTAAATATCCACAAGAAGCCATTTCCTAGGTCACCTTTCCACATTTACCAGTACTGTAGTCTTGATAAAGTGCAAGCCTTTCAATCATCTTAATATGTTGTCTCTTTAATTTACTTTCTACATACTGCAGTACTTCATGTCCTCTTACCGATGCACAGTAAATTTTGTAGTCCAGTTCCTTTCTTAGACCTCCTCTGCATCTCATCAGGCAGGGTGGCTAACAGTTGATTGCTGGCAGTCTTCATGCACTAAACAAATGCAGTACTCTGGCTTCCTCAGTGCTTAATGTCTGAGGATAGAATTGGGTCTTTTCAGCAGTAAGAAGAGAAGGCCAAAGGAGGATTTTATTGCTGTTTTCAGTTCCCTAATGGGAAGGAGTAGAGATTGTGGAGCTAGACCCCTCTTAGGAGCTATACAATGACAGGATAAAAGGTAACAGACAAAAATTGCTGTAAGGAAAATTCTGATTAGATTTTTTTCCCCCTCACAGTTGGGATGATCAAACTTTGGACAGAAGCCCAGAGAGGCTGTAGAATATCTGTTCGTTGAGATCTCCATTCAAAACTCAGTTGCACAAAGACTCTCAGCAACCTCCTTCATATTGTGTGTACTTTAAGCAAAGGATTGGAGCGGATGACCTCCAGAATTCCCTCCAGTCTTAGTTATTTTGTGATTCTGTGCCACAGGTTCTTTTCTTTTAATGCTTTTGGCAATATGATAATGAATGTTTCTACAAGATTGTATTGGTTCTTGTGTTTTGGTTTTGGACTCGTGGATACATTATCTTGTAAAACTCTGAACTGCCTCCTCAGAGTGTTGTAGCTAGCATAATCGGGATAATTCTTCTCCATTTTAAAGTCTGGAGTACTTGTCTTGGTTAGCTTATTTTCTGGACAAGATAGATCTTCGTCCTCCCTTTTCTTTCTGGGATAGTTCATTGGCTTAA
The DNA here is from genome assembly GCA_009769605.1 of Bucorvus abyssinicus. Lineage (NCBI taxonomy): Eukaryota > Metazoa > Chordata > Aves > Bucerotiformes > Bucorvidae > Bucorvus > Bucorvus abyssinicus. The sequence continues at coordinate 17,933,116 of CM020035.1, forward strand.
GGGCTCTGAGAGGAATTCCTCTGCCTCCCAGCATTCCTTACACCCTAACACTAATTTGGTCAGAATATAGCAAAACAAATTGCCTTGCCTTGTATTGGGAGGCGTATACTTTCTCTCTTCGTTGCTACACGATTCTCTTCTGCTTTAAACCTCTTGATATGAAATTGGGCAAGTATCTTTTTAGGTCTTGAATGTTTCCTTTGCTTTCTGTTCTGACCTTTGTTATTTGTGGATCTTTTCAGCTGCAAGAGGATGATATTGGCTATGGGTGCGAGTTTCATGCTCATCAAGTTGCATTCTTTTAAGTTGTATGCTAATAAATAAATAACTTGCCAGCCACAAGCTGTGCTAAATTCCTTTAATCCTGCTACAGAATTTCTTCTAACTTTTTACTGTATTAAGAATGACCGAAAGGTCTTGATACACAGGTTTGAATGATTGCTGTTTTATTTTGTCCTATTCAGGTTGCTATTAAACAGATAAACCTGCAGAAACAGCCTAAGAAGGAGTTGATTATTAATGAGATCTTGGTAATGAAGGAGCTAAAGAACCCCAACATAGTCAACTTCCTGGACAGGTAAATGCAGGCAGCTGGCCGATTCCTTCATCCCCATGGGTTTCAAGAGGTTATAACTTTATATATTTACACAGACCCAAACTTCCTGTACCTAAGGGTCTTATAAGCAAATGAGACTGTATTTAAACTGTCAAAAAGAAAAAAAGTCACCTGTTACAGGGAATGGTCTTGATAATTCAGAAAGAAGGCTTCTGTCATGAGTACAGTGCTACATGTAGTTGGGGATCAGTGGTGGACAAGAGCACAGCTGGAGCAATGCTTGTGCATGAGATATATGTTGGGTGTTATCCTGCCTGCAGCAGCTTTTATTGTCAGGAGTTACATTTCAGGTTACCTTTCAGAGATTAACTTTCTTTACTCTTTGTCTCGAAGTGCTTATGAATCATTTCATTGACCAGCTCTTATTAGTTATTTTTCAGTTCTCGATCCCTTGATGGCAAACAGGCATGATTTTTGTTTTCTCTTTGTAGTTACCTCGTAGGAGATGAATTGTTTGTGGTGATGGAGTACCTAGCTGGAGGCTCACTAACAGATGTGGTCACAGAAACATGTATGGATGAAGCACAGATTGCTGCTGTTTGCAGAGAGGTGAGTATTTATAGTTGACGGGTAGAGTGGGGAAGTGCATTCTGTTCCTCTAGGTTTTAAGGTACACTTAAGTTAGGACTAGTGGCAAGAATTGCTGCTGGAGCCATTGAGTTAGGAAGAATGAATGATACTGGGCAGAAATCAATATTAAAATTACAGAAAATAACAAAATTAGTTTAACTTAGAAAATTGGGAGTTTGCAAGTTTTAACTCAGAAGAGCTATGGTAGTTTTTGGGAATATTAGGTGATGCAGCAAATAAAGATTTTGGGTTTGGTACCTGGGTTGCCTTGTCCTGCTGATAATGTTAACAGAAAGATACTAATAATGTAGACTGAAGTTCAAGGAAAAACAACAGAGTTTAGCATCTGGAAAGAATGTCCTTTTTAACTTTGACCAACAAAAAACATTCAAAGGTACCAAAATAAAACTGAGTATTCATGCACAGGTAGTGTAGAAAGTAGAGATGTGAACATACTTCAAAAAAAGGAAAAGAAAAAAAGTCTGAAAGCTTTGGAGTGTTTTCCAGAAGGAAGAAGGGGAACTATGTTTGCTTAGAGTGTGAAAGTGGATAGGAGGAAACAGGAATACTTTAAAAAACATGTCCTAATATAAAGATGAACTCGATGCAGACTATCTGTTTCTCATTTTAGCAGTTTTAATACTGTGTGAAATCTATAATTTTGGGACAGTTAAGCTTTATTTATGGATTTCTCAGAAAAATAATTCTCCAGAAGATTGTAGTTGGAGTAATTTTAAGATTGCAGTAAGATTTCAGATGAAAAGGTTAAAAATAGCTGATGTCACAACTTATCAGTGGTTTCTGCCCTGAGTCAGAGTGTCGGCATCCAGCTCAGGTTTGATTTATTATGGCAGAATGAGAAGTAATTGTAGTATCTGCTGTCCAGGAGAAAGTTAGGCTTTTAAAAACCCCATTTGACTACATCAACATGACATCTGCTTTTGATGACTCACCCACAGGGAGGGGATGGGAAGCAAACTTGTACGTTAATGTGTATGGACAGGTAATGGTTTCCAGAGAAACCAGAGCTGGAAGCAAAAGAACCAAAAGTAACTGCTTACTGTAACAGTAATTAACTTTTCTGAGGAAAAAGTCTAATATTTAACTGTTGTATTTCATCAAAACTCTGCTGCCCAGTATGTTAGGTACGCTTTATTCTGCAAATCAGTGCCACTCTGCTAAAGCAAATGAAGACACAAAAACCTTAGCAGGGACTACATCTATGCCAAGTTGCAAATCATAAATGTTCTGCTTATATTAAAAGATAAAAAACTTAACCTTTTTTTGGCCTTTTTTTTGTCAAATAGCTGAAGTAAATTTCCTTATGTTTTTAGGCAGAAACTTAGTGTGAAAGATTTTAATCTAAAAACAATGCAAGACCGGTATTAGTGACTTCCGTAATAAAGATATTTTACAGCCTTCACTGTAAGAGGAGTTGCATGCATGTTGAGAATGAAGTCTCACCAATTTCTCTTGGTAGGACTTCAGGCTGAAAAGCTCTCATGTAATCCTTTACGCTTCCTCTGTAGAATGTGTGGGATATACTAAAATGAACATCTGGGATTTCTGAGATCATCTTGGGTGATCACTGGGTGATGAGGAGTTTGATTTATGGGTTTGATAAGATAGCAGAGAACCTCCATGATTAAATGATTTTTGACCTCATGAGATCTGGAGAGTATTTTTTAGCACAAGAGCTTCCTCTGCTGGTTATTTGAAATAATACCTGTTACATTTTTTACACTCCACGCTGGCTGAGGGTGTAAGCATTGCTTTTGAATTTGTGTTCACGTACACAGATTGTGTTTCTGTGTGCTGATACTTTTTTGTTTCCTCCCATTCAGTGCTTGCAAGCGCTTGAGTTCCTACATGCCAACCAGGTCATCCACAGGGACATTAAGAGTGACAATGTGTTGTTAGGAATGGATGGATCAGTTAAACTAAGTGAGTACCAGGCAATTGTTTCAATGTTCTGTTTTCCCTTTCCCAGCAGACTTTGACTCGGAGAGTGTAAATCGGTGGAAGGAGAGTTGGTAGGGAAATTTGAGGTGAACTTTTATTGATGATGAGCAGTAGCATTCTATGCTATAAAATCTATGACTCACAGGTAGCAGGTATTGAAATTCTGAGGGCCCAAAGACTAAGGCTGTGAATGCGTTAGACCGGAAGGATGTTGAAGCAAACATGAATATGTTGGTAAATATGAAGTAACTGGCACCGTACGGGGAAGCAAAGATGTGAGTGATTGCAAGAGAAAAGTTGCAGCTAACTGCAGTTGCTTTGTTAATCTCTTCAGGTTGTCATGACTTGCTTTTAATGTTTTGCCTTTTTCATTAGAAGGTCACTAAAATGAAAATTGTACATGATTAAGCATTTATGGTGCATCTGTACTGGGTCTCCTTTTCTTGGACTGGAAGTGTAACACACTTTCATTAATATAATCATGAAATGACAAAAGAAACTCTTGCTTTTCAGCTAATTGTTATGCATGCATGAACTTGTGTACAGTAAGTCAGTTTCTGGTATGTATAACTGTGTGGCAATAAAACAATGTGAAGTCACTTGAAGAAGCTGCCAGGACCGTTGGGAGAGAGATGCATTATCTGACTTCTTGGTATGTAGGAAAGTGCAAAACATAGAGACCAAAGAGTTAAGCGATGGTGTTTTTACAGTTGGGTAGGAATTCAAAATGCTATGAAAATGTATCTCAGCAATATTCCTTAGTCTAGATGGTTTGCAGTCACATATTATTTATGAGGTGGAGTGTGAAGAAAGAACACGAGCAACCTGATTTGCTTACCAGCATTGTTGGATGTGCTGCTTGCTTGCATGGGAGGTTTTATTTCTTTGTGTTTGTGGACAAACTCTGTGGATTCAGAGAAGATGAGAAGATAAGTGAATAGTTACAGTAGAGGATGTGGCTGAGAAGAGTTAGCTGGAGAAGGCTCAAAAATGTATGAGCTGTCACAGCAGAGTAGCAAAAGGACAGGATTAGCAGCCTATGTAAATCAACATCGGTCTCAGGAGACTGGGAGAAAATGAGGAAGGAGAAAACAGGACTCAGCTATAAAAATGTTCTGTATGAAGGGGAGGTACTGTAATGAGTGTTGAGAGTAGCTCTTTGTGTGATTATAGAGCTTCTAGCAGTTGTTTAGGGTGGAAGAAATTGACCCTTTTCAAGCTCTTCCCCTTCTCTGGAGGAGTGTGGCTTCTGGGAGACTGGTGACAGGAAAAGTAAGAGACACCAGTCTGCCTATCACCACTACATAGCTACACACACTCCTGCTTGGTGAAACTGGGTTCTAAATCTTGCTTGTCTTTTCTCTCCTCGCTGGTGTCACAGTGCTGAAGACCTCATTGGTAGGTCAGGAGATGTACACTGCTACTGCTTCTCTGTTGTGTTCATTCAGATAAGCTGTGCTTTGAGTTGAGTGTAACACCTTGATAAAGGCCAAGAAGTGCTGGCGAGGACCTTGGTGACTCCTATAGATAGGTTTGATTATTTTGTTGGTTTTTTTAAGGCAGCATTTTGATAACCAGGGTGGGGTAGTTCTTTGTTAAATTGTCCACTTGGAACAACTTAGCACTTTCATGACTGTGGCTCTTTTGGTAGCACTACTTGGCATAACACTTTCAAAACTGACTTGATATTTTAAATTCTCTCTCTCTCCCTCTCTCTCTCTCTCTCTCTCTCTCTAACTTAGTGTCAATGATAAGGTAATATCTGTCTCCTGCCTTAACTCTGTTCTTATTGATGCTTTACATGCCTGGGAAGTGGGAGTGCTGCAGCTGGATAGAGTAACATGATGGAACATGCATTGCTGCTGCACCTGAAGGCTATAGGAATAGGTGACTTTTCTTGTTTTCTTGAGTGTGGTTGTTCTTTTTGGTAGTTACCTTGTGGAAAGGTTTGTTTGTCCAGGTTCTTTCTGCTCAGTGGGGCTGCACTTCACTTATCTGAAGCCTTGTTTCCATGTCTCTGTCAGCTGTAGTACCTGTATTTGATGGTCAAATTGCTGTGAAATGTTCAATTCAATAGCTGCACAAATAAAATCTGTTTAGCAGGGCAGAAGCCATGGTTTGTGGATTTGTTTTTTCTAGTTCAGGCTGTATAACATACCATGCACAGAACACATTCCTACTGTTTTCTGCTTGATTACTTCTTTTTTGGCTGTTACCAGTCTAGGATTCTTCAAGGAATGACTGGACAAAATACCATTCTTCTACAGGGTAATACTTGTGTACCTCTTCCAGAGGACAAAAAGTCTTATCTTCATTCCATGGAATTCTGCCCTGCTTAAATACCTTCAGGTTTTGTACCTATCTTGCACATTGGATTTTGTGATCTGATGAACGTAGTGGTGGGGGGAAAAAAGGAGAAATCCCCCCAAACCCTTCTCAAGCATAGAGGAGTAGAATCTGTATGTAGTAATAGAGAAGTTTTGTAGGAAGCCTACTTTTTTGGGGTGCACCAATTTAACATTTTAAAATTCTGTTATCCTACAGCCGACTTTGGTTTCTGTGCTCAGATCACCCCAGAGCAGAGCAAGCGCAGCACTATGGTTGGAACTCCTTACTGGATGGCTCCTGAAGTGGTCACACGTAAAGCATATGGCCCTAAAGTGGATATCTGGTCTCTGGGCATCATGGCTATTGAGATGGTGGAAGGCGAACCCCCATACCTCAATGAAAACCCCCTGAGGGTAAGAAGCCCAGATGTGGCTAGAACTGTTTGCAGGTGCTTACCATATGAACTCAGTCATATGTGACATTTTAGGGAAAGTAAGTCCTTTAGATTATGAAAAATGCTGTTTGTGTCTGAATCTGGTATTTTCTTTGCCAAGGTACATATCTATTGTCAAAAGGTTTTGCATGTTACTTTGCTACTAGGAAGAATAGATCATGACTGCCTGTAACTGTGGCATTTTTACAGTTATTCATCTCATCAGAGAGAGGAGAAGTAGGCTGCAAAGCCCTTTCTCATCTAGACTAAGGCAGGTCAGTTTGGCATCTTTTAAATATTTGTCTTGGTTATACAATATTTCTCATTTTACAGGCTTTATATTTGATAGCAACTAATGGCACACCAGAGCTGCAGAACCCTGAGAAACTGTCCCCAATATTTCGGGATTTCTTGAACCGATGTTTGGAGATGGATGTAGAGAAAAGAGGATCAGCCAAAGAATTGTTACAGGTGAGACTCAGCTGCTTCTCAGTCTGAGATGCAGAAGCCATGAGTAAGGTCAGCCTGTGATAAAACGGGACTGTAGAGTAGCATCCTCTTTTGTGTTTTCTTCTTGAGGACTCTAGTGAAGACCAGTTAGTAGGAACTACAGTCACCTAGGATTGCAATATGTATTCTGAAGTCTATCAGTAATCTGTACATTTGTTCTACCACTGCTAAAGCATCCAGCAATTTGTGAACTTACTGTAATAGAGCCAGTGACGTGAGCAGAACAGGACTAAGAAAATGTTTGGGCAGAAAACCTCTTTGTGGTGAATTATTGGAAAAGGAAAGGCCTAGGCTTTTTTGGAATGAGGAGGAATGATTATCAGGCTTGAGGTGCTCTGGATCTGTCCTTTCAGGAGCTGAGCACTGATAACATTTGCATTGCATTTCATCTCAGAATGAAAAGGGCTGTATAGATACAGGGCTTTTACTGGCTTTTAAAACCATGTGTTTCACTAATTAACTGTTTCTCTCTTCCTGGCAGCATCCCTTCTTGAAACTGGCCAAACCTCTGTCTAGCTTGACGCCACTCATCTTGGCAGCCAAAGAAGCAATGAAGAGTAACCGCTAACATTACTGCCACAGCCTTCATCTTTTTTTTTTTGTTTGTTTGTATTTTACAAATCTTTATAATATATGAAATTGTTACACTTCTTGGGGAAGGGAAGGGATTTTGTGGGGGGTGAAATGTTTGTAAAAGGGAAGAAACTCTCATCCGGAAGACACCCAGAATAAATTGTGGTGAGTCTAGTGATCCCTGTCTGGGGTCTAGAAGTAACTGAGGACTGAATTACTGGCCTTTCCCCTCCCCTCCCTCCCCGCCCCCAGACAGCCCAGAGTTTTAAGAGTTTTTAATGACTTTGCTGTAACAGCTCCCATTCATTGTATCCTTCTGGGTACTTTCAATACTTGAATGACAGATTCAAGCTTTTGGAGAGCAGTACTAATTTTACTTGCTGATCTCTTTCACTCTCTTTTCTCCTCTACCTGTTTACTTTTAAATCACTCTAGTAAGCTCCCATACGACTAGATTCATGGCAAGTGTGACAAATGTGAAGGTACATCTTGCCCCTCATTTCTTTTATGGATTAGCCGTCAACTGTGCTGTAGAATTGACAGCTTGGCTACTTAAGAAATTGTAATGTATTGAGATGTTTTTCACTTTTTAAGATTAATATGGAGAGAGGGGGAAGAGAAGTGTTCAGCTGTTTCTCATATGCCTGTGCTCTGTGAACTTTTAATCAAAGATGTGGCCTCTTTGTAGAAACTTAATGATTGGTCAAGTCTTCGCATGTCAGTTTATGGATATGTAGGTAGGGGTCAGATACTTTATTTATGATCAAATGATCAGCTATAGTCAGGGCAAGAAAAAAATTCCAGCTGTCTTCCTGTCTTCTCTTTTTTTACCCTTAGACTTGCTGGCCAGAATCTTATGGGATAATGTGCTTGGTGTGGTGGGTGGTTCAAAAACATGTATTGTATCTGTGCTCTGATTCGGGCTTTGGAAGTTATGCTGGTGCCTTTGATGTTTTTATTTTACATTTCCCTTCTTTGTATCAAATACATTTTTGTATATGTTGTATTTTTTTCCCCAAGCAAATAATGCATCAGCCTATGGAGTTGTCAGAGTTTAAGTATTAGAGCTAATTTTTCCAATTTTGTATGTGCTTCATTTGTACTAATGAAATCAGAACAACAAATAATCAGATCTGAGGACACTGAAGATAGAGGATATTTAAAATATGATTCAAACAGAAGATTATGAACACCTGGAAATGCCAAAGCGCTGTTCTGAGAAGACGAAAGCTGAGTGGGGAGAACAGTGCCGTCAGATGTTCATGGGGCGTATTTGACTGGCTAGTTCAAGGCTGAGGAGACGTGATGTGTCACACTGATCCTTTTTTACTAAAGACATTGTACCAGCTAGAATGGCTGAAGTCAAACATTCAATGCAAGAAAAAGTGCCTCCCTCTGAAAGACAGTGAGCAACGTGAGCGGTTAAGTTCTTTGGGTGTTACCAGGGGCAAGTGTAGAACAGCCTGTGCCCCTGGCTTCTTCTAGTGCTACAGTCTATGCATTTCAACTTTTCCAACAGTTTAATGAAGAGCCAACTGTAGTAACAATGTGCCAAATGATTCTGTGAAAGGACAACCCTTACTTTAGTGGGATGATACTGCATTCCCAGTGGGGCAGGACCTGGGACAGATAGGATTATGGCTGGGTATGGAGAGAGGACCCTGAATAAAAAATTTTTGCACACTTTTACAAACATTGCTGGCAGAAGGTAGAAATAATTTTCAGATAATTTCAGTATTTGTATAGCAATAGAGAGAACTATGTTTTGGGGACTCGTAGCCAAGGTATGACAAATCCAACTTCCAGTTGAGAGCAGCCAGCCAGAACAGTGGAGGCTACTTGTGATGATGATGGAGTGGAATCGGGGCTAGGGACTCGCAGTATTTGCTGCTGGATTCACTAGCTTCTAGGAATTGGTGTGGTACCAACATGATACCTTGGTGCCTTGTTGTGCAGGGCACTGCAGTATCGCAGTTCAGCTTCTGTTCTGCACTTGTGTGGTAGTAAAAATTTACATTGGGTAAATTATCTGAATGGCTTCATCACAGGAATAAATCCCACTAGCTCTAAGTGTAAGAATAGTTATGGTTTTAAATTCAAGGAAGTGTCTTATTCCAGGCAAGGAAATCTAGATGCATTTCCCAGGCAGAATGTGTTATGAGCCATGGACACAGTAAACACTGTAATGGTGATGCCCCCGGTTTGAGCATGTCTGGCTCCCTCATCAAATGCGAGGAAGCTTGGCTGAGAAAAAAAAAAAATCTGTCATACCAATGATTCCCTCTTTGTCCATTGCTGGCAATGGACTCTGTGAAACTCCTTGTGCCAGAGTTAAACTGGGAGCTTTTCTTTCTTCTTTCTTTTTTCTTTTTTTTTTTTTTGATGGCACAATCTAGACAGTAAGATAATTTTCAGTAAATTTAGATTTTTTTAAAATAGAAGAACAAGAAGTCATAAGTAATTTTAACTTATTAGTTCACTTTTATTGATGAGAATGGTTTATAACGTGTTACAAAATTTGTTCAATTTAGTCTCCTTAGGAGGTGATTTCCAAACTTACAGCCATCTTAGCACACAAAATTTGGCCCAATCCAGAAGTTTCCAAAACATACCTTGGCGCTTGCTATGTGACCTGGAAAGGTTTAGCTCTGAGGTTGAGAAGAGTCCCCATCTCCCCTTCCCCATGCAGCAGCTTTGTTGATATATGGTGAGATTTCTTACGCCCCGCTGCCAGAAATCAGTCCGAGATGGAGCCGGCGGGAAGAGGAGAGCCACAAGAAGGTTGCTGTGCTGGGCTTTTGTGTCTTAGTGGGTTGGGCATCATTTTTCTAATGCTGTCAGCTGGTTGTGTCTGCAAGATTTAAGATACATAAGCAGTGTTGTTTTTTTCCCCTGATGGGAGCAGATGAGTGTGCTTAAGACTTGCTGCAGTTCTGTTCGGCTCTGTTGTATCACTAGGGCAGACAGAGACCAGCCAGAGTCTGAGTAGCTGATAAGGGAAGGATTGCATTTTCAAATGCTGGGATTCCCATCTATCTTGCTGCCTAATGGGTGCCAGCATCAGATCCTGAGTCAGGATCAAATACGTATTTAATACGTATGAGGTGTAAAGTACAATGGTGTGGTTAGTTGGGTGCATGGAGCTGGGCAGCTTGTGGCTGAGATGCAAGCGTGCAGGGAATGTGTGACTCCTGGGATTTTCTTGTTATCATAGAACAACCCAGACTTCTCATTAAAAGCAACCATGGTGCTGGGAATGTGCACTTTGACCTGCCTTAGGTGTTAATGAGACTAATTTTAGGCTTCCCCAGCTCTAGGTGCAGGGAGGTGCAAAGGTGTGGTTAGAGCAGGTGGGAGAGGCTGGGTCCCTTTGTCAGAGGGGATGGTGGGTGGGCTGAGGAGGGAGCAAGGAGGTTGTTAAGGGTCTCTCTAGCTGGAGTTGAATAAATAAATGTCTCTGGTCTATTTTTCACTCTGTTCCTCACACTGTCAAAGGAAATGGAAGTAGGTGCAAGCTTTCTTTTTATTTTTTTAACTGTCTTCAGATTTTAATGTTGCCTTCTGTGTAATTTAATCCCATTATGTTATTTAATTGTTACTGCAATATTAACTACTGTATTTGTTGACTTTGTTTAATAACTGTTCTTTCAGGGCTAGAAATAAACTTTTAAAAAACATTTGGGTTTTTTCCCCCCTTTTCCCATCATGATTTTTATACCTTCTAAGGACAAGAGTAGCTGAAAGTATCTTAATGATATTAACATAATGGATGTGTTTGCAATTAAGGTTTCTTATGAATGCTTGAATTATGGTGGATATCTCTTTATGCTCTACTAGCCTGTCCTGCTTCTTTTAAAACTTGGTTACTCATCAGTGTCTGTACCAACCTGGCAAGAAATGGAAGCTTTCCTTGCTGCCACGCACTGCTGACAGACGGTTATGCTTCCCGCAAAATGCTCTGGATCACTGACGGGAGGAGAGGAGCTCTGAAGCACCCTTTTCAGCCACCGGGGAAGAGACATCCCCTATTCTTCTTGCAAAGGGAGCAGAGCAAAGCCAAAACCAGCCTAGTTGGTTACAGTCACGTGTTCCACCATTCATTCTCAATAAGGTGGCCTTTTGATAGCAACTGGGGTGGACTGATGGGCCAGTAAACTGCAACTGTGGCAATATGAGCATGTTCCAGTACCTATTCTGAACACTGTGAGTATTACCCAGTATGCTGTGTATATAAGCATTACAGCACAGGAAACGTGTGGAATGAGCTGTCCTGGTGCCTCTTTGGAAGCTTTGGCTCTTGGTTCTGCACCATCCAGCTGATCAGCATTTGACCGGCCGAGCTGAACAGGGCGAAGACGCTGGGTGTCAACAGCTCACCTAGGATTTGGGATGACATCAATGGTGCCTGTTGTTAGGCTGCAGAGACTCACTCCTGGTTTTCATCGAAACTACAAAAAATGCTGTGGCATGGTGACGTGGCAGTCTAGCTAAAGAAAAGGACATCCAAACAAATTTACTTTGGGGTTGAGACCACTTCAGTTGAAATCCAGATGAAGTTTCTGTCTCAGAGTGAATGTCAAGAACTCATCATCATGTCGTGTGTTTCTCATGCGTTACTGGGAAATTGGCTCTTCCCCTTTCTTGCATGTTGTACAAGCTTTGCTCATACCACTGACAAAGGGAAATGAAGAAACCACTCATCTTCAGAAGCCTTTTCAACCAGACATGAGAATGTTGTTTTGCACAAAGCACTGTGTCTTCAGTTTAATTGATTTGTTTATAGTATCTTTGTCTTTATATATTCTTGACCCTTTATGCATTTAAACTGATGTTCTCTAATTCTGCATTTAAGTGATTTCGCATTTAATTTATGGTGGAAAAAATTGACAAGAGGAGGGAGAACTTATCTGGATATTGGTACTTGTGCTGCTTGAAGGAGAGCAGGGGTTTGGCTGAATGTGGTTTACACAAGTTGAAAGTTCCTGTCTTTGCTTGATAAATCATTTTAAGTCTTGTGTGAACTTGCTCATCCCTTGCATATACCTGGTGTAGACTAAAACCAAGAGCAGTCCCATCTTTTTGGCTCTGTTTATTCAAGATTGGGTATTTAAAACCTTGTTCTTCAAGATAGTAAAGTTTGGGGGTGATGATTTCTCCCTTTCAGGGCTGCTGTTTGGTTGAAGTAATTTTCCTGCAAAGCTGAGCATAATTATTCAGATGGCATGAGCAACACCGGTTAAAACTGGGGTGGCTGAAAACTGAGGAACTTCTTTCTAATGACCCTTTTTCAGCGGTGCCTGAAGAAAAGCATTGGGTTTCAGTGCAATTTGTGTGGCTCACGTGCAAGCACAGCAGTTGTCAGCAAATGCCTGCTCCCAGGGGTTTGTACGGCTGCATTTTCCCCCTATTTTTATAACTCGCATTTTGCTCTGAAGATTGTTTTTAATAAAAATAGCCATCCTCAGTCATGTGAGAAAGGTACATGAAACGGCTGAGCTCAGCTAAATTCTTCATGTTGCTCTCCAGATGTGTGGAGGAAGCAGGTTTTTCCAAGAGCTTTTTTCCCTACTTTGAACTCCAGCCTAAGGAAGGATTCTTTTTTTCTTGAGGGGGAAAATACCAACAAGTGAGAACGATGAATTTTTGACTGTAATTTTTCTACCTGCAGTCTGTTACAGGGGGAAGAGGGCAGTGCCAATGCAGCTTCCCATGCTGTAATCCTTCTGTCGCAATGGTGATCTTGTTTTTTCCTGTTCATCAGCCAGTGTCTGCAGTGGGAATACCTTCCAGCACATCATAACTTCATTTCAAATCCAATTTATCTATTGAGCTGTTTATTGAAGCAGTGTGTAGGGACTGATTTTTTTTTTTTTTTTTTTTTTTAATTTTAATGGAATTTGCTCACTGGGAAGTTAATGATTGCTCATTCTCTTTAGGACACTGAAAGACCACCAGACTTCTGCTTTGGAGAAGTATTGAGTCAGTAGAGAGGAGGATAGGACTGGAATAGCAGACAGATATGTCTCAACGCACAGACTCCAGTTTCTGGTCTTTCCTGAAAGACTTGTGAATAGTGAAATCAACTCAGTATAACTGGATCAATGGAAAAGATGCTGATGTGACTCAGGGTATCTCCATAGCATTTTTCTGGAGGAGGAGAAGATAGATGCTCTCTTCCTGTACCAGGTACAGGGGTGACCTTCCTAAGGACAGATGTCTCCCTTAAATGCAAGGTTTCTAGAGCCAAGGATGACCCATTGTTATTTTTCCTCCCAGGGAATGCTTGTTCTAAAGATTCAGGTCTTTTAATGAAGCCCAATTAATTCATAGCTCTCTTGGAGACCTTTTCATCTGGCTGCCTGTGGGAGGAAACCTGCTGCTGGGTTTCTGCTGCCTTGTTGCTGCAGCTGCTAACAGGTGGCTGCTCTTAGAAAGCTCTTGTCCACCCCACTGCCCAGTAAAACTCTTCTTAAATAACCTTACCACTGTGTTCAGCTGTAGCTATTACCTCTTCATGAGTGAATACAGCATGTCAGGGGAGCCAGGGTGATTCTGTCCAGCTTTTGGTACCCTTCAGTGTTTTTGCAGAGTGTTTATTTTGCTGAACTCTGGAAATGTCAGCTTGTTCCTATCCCATGGGTAAAAAAACCCCACTTAAAATACCTGCATTTTAAGCTGTTGTCATTCTTGACAGGCCTGAAAACAAGTTTGGTTTAGAAAAAAGAAACTGATGTTTCAGCCACAGAAAAGTGGTTTTCAGTGCAGCTACCTGAATTTTTTTATATGTTCTTGTTTCTAGAAAAGCAGCTGTGCAAAGCTGCGTGGACTTTGGGTTTTGACTTCGCAGTGGCCTGAAGACGTGCTCCAGTACAGAGCTTGCAGCGTGTCCCGTTCTGCCGTCAGCACTAAAGCGAAACGGGAAACAAGCAGCTTGCATATCTGTCACCGGCGTCATTTAATCCCATCATTATCCTCCTAAGCAACAGCTTCCAGCTCCTCTATGGAGCTGGGTTAAGTGTCCCACAATTGCAGGATGTGCCATGGCCATAATTACAGGTGATGGACAGGAAGCAGTTTTTACAGACCTCTGAACATTTGCTTCCTAAGGCCCAACTCTTAAAACGCTGGAGAAAGGAAAAAGCAGTTCCTGTGGAAAGGAAGAGATGTTGGGGTATTTTTTTTCCAGTTTTACTGTGAATGTCACAATGTTTTTCGTGTCACTGCTGTGTCTGGAGGAAGGGGGCAAGAATGCACTTGCTTCTTAGGCATTAGTGCTTGGCAGCTTTGTCTTGTAAGAGCACCTGGAAGGGGTGGTGTAAGGGACTAGCGTAAGCTCTCCGCTGCTTTGTCAAAGCCCTCTGTTGAAACCAAGGTTCCAGTGCTGCTAGGAGGGATTCAGACGTGGTACAGGAAGATCTGTGGCGTTGCTGTGCACAGTGCCCATCTGTCTCTTGTGAGCCAGCAAATCTCTTCCGAGGACTTGGCCTGGGCTGATGTCGCTGGGTCCTTGTAAGGTTTTGTTTCTAAAGATAAAACTACTACTTTCTCTGCCTTCGAGAAACACGCAAGTAGGGGAGATAGAAAGAAGCTAATTGGATTGTCATGTTAATTTTTTTTTTTTGTGGTCTGTGCTGCAGTGATGAGTAGCTTCATCTGACCAATGCTTCCGCACTGGTGGAGATGAATTTTCACAAGGCCAGAAATAGTAATTTTACGAGTCTCTTAAAGCATGTTTCATCCTCCTTTATTCAGGCAAGGTTGTTTGCTTATTTGAAGTGAAATAGTCATGCTCATCCTGTCTTCTGGAGCGAGAAATGGCTTTAAAATAGTAAACTTGTGGTATGTTTTGAGGCAGGCCAACCAAATCCAGGGCAGTTCTGGTGCGGAGGAGGGGAGGGCTTGGACAACGGGCTGTTTGCAGTGTGGTCCCTCTTCTTACTTGGGTTTCCAAAGCACATGCTGCCTGCAGCAGTCACTGGGGACCAGGTACCTTCCCAAAACCACCCTCACGTGGGCACTTGGTGATGGAGACGACTGTGGGAATGAAGATGAAAGGAGGAACAGAATTGCAGGAGGAGATGCTGAGGCTGCCCGTGATTTTCACAAACGTCTCCAAAATGCCCTACTAAAATGTGTTTCTTTTTTGCTGTAGCAACTGCTCAAAGGGTTCTATCAGCTGAACAGCTCTGATGCCTTCAAAGCCGATACTCCTGGTTTTCACTGTTTGGTCTGTGTTGCTGTGCCTGGCTTGAACTGTATTAAGTGCCTCATCTCTGGCTCAACTGTACTTCAAACCTGTGTCTCCTGGCAATTTTTTTTACAAATGACTAGCAGGCAGAAATAAAATGGTATTACTAAAACCTGTTTGCTCCTTGCATACGACGGGGCGGTAAGAGGAGCCTGCATAACCCGCTGGTGCTGCCTGCCCAAGGGCTGGGCTTTGCCCTGGGCACAGTGTACCCGGCACAGCGGCCCTGATGCCCAGCAGTTGTTTCACGGTACATCCCACTGCTTGTTCCCGTGATAGCAGAGCACACCCTGAGCACATTTATCCTTGCAGCATGCTGGCGATGAAGGAGATGCTATTCCTGCTGCAGGGATGGGAAACATGAGCTCAGGGTGGTGTAATTTCTGCTGCAGAGCAGTGAAGTGACCCAGAAGACAGGTAATTAATTGTTTATGCTGTTAATCATGTGTCCCTGATAATGTGGCATTATCCACCCCATCCCATCCTTCCTGTTGTCTGTGCTGCTCATGCACTTTTCATTGCTGACCATCCCTTTTCTGCCCACAGACCGTAATGGTGGGAGTCTGGGGGTCCTCAGTGACCTGGTGGGAGCTGGTGCAGAAGATGTAAACGTGGTGTATTTTGTCAGCTACGCTTGCTGTCAACTCCATTGTGAATTGAAAGATCTAAACCAAATGTGTTTAGAATTGTGGAATCAAAGGAATTTTTCAACCTAAAAAATTCTATAAGATGATCTAGTCAAAACATTAACCCAGCACTGCCAAGCTCACCACTAAACTAAGTCCCTCAGCACCACATCTACATGTCCTTTAAACGGTTCCAGGGATGGGGACTCCACCACCAACCTGGGCAGACTGTTCCAATGCCTCACAACCCTTTTGGTGAAGAAATTTTTCCTAATATCCAACCAAAACCTCCCCTGAGGTGCAACTTGAGGTGGTTTCCTCTCGTCCTGTCGTTTGTCACATAGAAGAGACCAACCCCCACCTCACTGCAACCTCCTTCCAGGTAGTTGTAGAGAGTCATGAGATCTCCCTGGAGCCTCTTTTTCTCCAGACTAAACTCCCATTCCCTCAGCTGCTTCTCATAATACTTGTTTTCTAGGCCCTTCACCAGCTTCCTTGCCCTTCTCTGGACACGCTTCAGCACCTCAATATCCTCCTCGAACTGAGAAGCCCAAAACTGGACACAGTATTCGAGGTGTGGCCTCACCAGTGCCGACTACAGGGGGACAATCATCACTGCCCTGCTCCTGCTGGCCACTCCATTGCTGATACAAGCCAGGATGCCATTGGCCTTCTTGGCCACCCGGGCACGCTGCTGGCTCATAGCCAGTCGGCTGTCAACCAACACCCCCAGGTCCCCTTCTGCCAGGCAGCTTTCCAGCCACTCTTTCCCAAGCCTGTAGCGTTGCAGGGGGTTGTTGTGGCCCAAGTGCAGGACCCGGCACTTGACCTTATTGAACTCCATCCTATTGGCCTCGTCCCATTGATGCAGACTGTCCAGATCCCTCTGTGGAGCCTCCTGACCTTGAGGCAGATCAACACACCCACCCAACTTGGTGTCACCTGCAAACTGACTGAGGGTGCACTCGATCCCCTCATCCAGATCATTGATAAAGATGTTGAAGAGGACAGGCCCTAATGCTGAACCCTGGGGAACACCACTTGTGACCGGCTGCCAGCTGGATTGAACAACATTCACCACCATTCTCGGATCCCGGCCATCCAGCCAGTTTTTTGTCCAGTGGAGAGTACACACATCCAGCCATAGGCAGCCAGTTTCTCCAGGAGAATGCTGTGAGAAACAGTGTCAAAGGCCTTACTAAAGTCCAGGTAAACAACACCCACAGCTCTTCCCTCATCTACTAAACGGGTCACCTTGTCATAGGAGATCAGGTTGGTCAAACAGGACCTGCCTTTCCTAAACCCATGCTGACTGGGCCTGATCACCTGGCAGTCTTGTACCTGTCGCGTGATGGCACTCAGGATGATCTGCTCCATGACTTTCCCTGGCACCGAGGTCAGACTGACAGGCCTGTAGTTCCCTGGGTCCTCCTCCAGGCCCTTTTGTAGATGGGTGTCACGTTGGCTAACCTCCAGTCGATTGGTACCTCCCCGGTTAGCCAGGACTGCTGGTCAATAAAGGAAAGTGGCTTGGTGAGCACTTCCACCAGCTCCCTTGGGTGCATCCCCTCCAGCCCCATACACTTGTGTGTGTCTAAGCGGTGCAGGAGGTCACTAATAATTTCCTTGGATTACGGGGACTTCATTCTGCTCCCCGTTTCATCCCTTGGCACATCCCCTGGTGTGAAGTAGAAATGAAATGGTGGGTTTTGCTCCTTCTGGAAGACCTGAGCAGCTCCAGGGAGCTGCTGGAAGTTCTTGGATATAAGTGCTGGGGTTTGGAAGCTCAGCAACCGCACAGGGGAGATAACATTGGGACCTGCTTGCTGGGACAAACAACTGATCCAGCTGCAGGTAAGTCCATCAGCTCCCTGTGGCAGCAGGCACTGCCCCGCAAAGGAGAGGGCAGCATGTGTGGTGTTTCCCAAGCCTGTCAGGCTGTGCCACGTTTGCTTACACACAACTGTATAAAGAGGAGGTGCAGAAGCTTTCTCTGCTCCTTCCTAGGCTTTGGTTCAATCTCTTTTCCCTGCATAGCCTTAGCTATGGCTGGCCTGAATGTCTCCATCGCTTTTTTTTGCGTGGTTGTTGGGGTGTGCCAGGCACTCAGATGGCTTTTCAAGTGGCTTCTCTCTCCTGGAGCATACGGCTGCCTTGCCACAGAACTTGCTGGCTCATTACAGTTGTGCACTAGCTGCCTTGAGCTGAGGATGCTGATGGAGATCGGTCTGTGGGGTGGTGGCTTTGGCCCAGACGTGGTCTTGACTTTGTTCTTCCTCCTCTTTGCTGTCCATGGCGCCTCTTTTGACGGAGCATCTGCCAATCCAACCGTCTCTCTCCAGGAGTTCCTGCTGCTCAAGTCCAACCTTGCTGCAACTGCTGCCAAGCTGCTGGCCCAGGGTGCGGGCATGGAGATGGGTTGGGCTGTCACCAAGCTCTACTGGTCCTGGGAGCTGACGCAGTTCCACCTCATCCAGAACCTGATAGCATCAGAGTGCAGCTCCTCCATCCACACATCTCTGCACTATGCTGCCTTTGTAGAAGGCACCTGCTCTTTCCTTTTCCACCTTGTCCTTCTCAAGGTGCAACAGAGTCAGCCGATGTACCAGGTCCCTGCACTGGCAGTGACTGTCACCTTCCTGACCTACACAGGTGAGCAGCACTTGCTTTTCTTTTTCTAAGCCATTTAGAAGAATACCTACTTTGTGTGGGAGGTACAGTCCCTTCTTCATTTTGCAGGACTTGACAGGTAACAATTACTAAGATGTTTGTTTTCTACTTATTTTAGGGAATACTCATTTTGGGATGAAGACAGCAGTCTAGGATATCTAGGCAGCAGGTGAAATGTTGGCACATGGGAAGCCATAGCTTGCCCCAAGACTGGGACCATTTTCCTTGGACATCCCCTAACAGAACCCCTTGGTCCCATACTGAGCTTTTCTGTTTCCCACGAAGCTCAGGGCAATGAGGGCAGGATTTCCTTGTGTCCTGCTAATACACAGTCCAAGAGATGCAGCTGCTGGAGCTGGGCAGCAGTAGATATGCTCCTGGCAGGCAGGAGAGGTCACAGGTCACCTGGCCCAGGTCCTTGTTGGTCTTTCAAAGGATGTAAGTGAGACTGATGGCCACCCTTCTCTTCCCATGCAGCTGGCCCATTCACGGGGGCCTTCTTCAACCCTGTCCTGGCCACAGCAGCCACCTTCCACTGCTCAGGGAGCAGCTTCTGGGACTACATCCAGGTTTACTGGCTGGGGCCCCTCGCAGGTGAGATCTGCCTGAGAGGTACCAGGGGCAGGGGCTGGGATGGGGGGCAGTGGGCAAGGCAGAAATGCTAGGCATAACACAAACTGCTCCTGACAAAGGGCTTAACTTGAGTCTTGCCAGCGGCAAGTATCTTTTTCTGTCCTGCTTCCCCGTCTCTCGAGTTATCTCTTCGCTATCTGTTTTAAAAAACCAATTTCTGTGTGGGACTGAAGCAAAACTTTCCTCAAGGCCAAAGTCGGGGGGAGATAAAACAAAGATGTTTTAGGGCAGCAATAGGCTGAGCTGTGCAGTTGAGTTTGTCCACAGCTTCAGGATGACCACGGGGAGCTGGATACGTGGTGTCTTGAATGCAAAGAGGAGGGACAGAAGACCACTGGTGTGGTTTATGGCCCTTTTGGGTCAAAACAAGCCTTGCTTATTGCATTAAGGACACAATGGTTATGTCCTCCTTAAAATAACATAGCAAGGGTCTTTCAGCTGTCATTGGGGGCTTCAGTGGTGCTGAGCTACTTTTTGCTCATGGTGAAGGTTGTGGCAAGGACCTGAAATCTGCTGCTCAGCTGTGGGGAGGGTGGAGATTCTTGATGCAGCGCACAGAAGGGCTCTGTGTTCTCATTTCAGGGATGCTTACTGCCGTCTTGCTGTACCAAGGCAACATCCCACGACTCTTCCAGAAAAACCTCCTTTACTGCCAGAAAAGCAAATACAGGATCCCCAAGGCAAGGCTGGCGGCGCATGTGGAGGGTGATGAACTGAGGCAGAAGAGGAAAAGTGAGAAAAGCATCTCTGAGCCTCATGCCTGAGCCATGGATGGGGTCCAAGGAGGTCCTTGCAGCCCCTCTCCTGGTAGCAGGTTTCCTGGCACAGAGGATTTTACTGCTCATCCCACCCAGCATCTGTCCTGCCTGTTCAGTCCCTACCACAGGGTGAGATTTTTTTTTTTAAAGTATTGCAAAGGAGTCAGCCAAGCTGACCTTGCAGGATGATTGAATCCATGAGCTCCTTTGGGAACACCTTTGAAAGTCTCCCTGTAGACCTCAAAATGTTTCAAGCCTGCATCGCTGCCTCAGTGGGGGAAAAAACCTAACGCTTTTGCATGATTGTCTTGTATTGCCAGGAAGCATACAGAAAGTGAGGACCATTACGTGAGTAGGCTTGAGCAACTCCCAGGTTATTGCACCATGCAACACTTGAAATAATCTGATTCTCTTGCAGCCATAAAAGCAAAGCATAAGGGCAGTAATGCCTTGGGATGAGGAGGATCAGGCTTTGATCTTGCGAGTTACCAAATGGATAATGGTCAAAAAGTGGTGTGCTTTGAGTTAAACTAACATCCTTGAATCGCACAGGCTGAACCTGGCAGGTTTGGAGAGCAATTAAAAGTGCTTCAAGGCAAAGGAGTTCCTGGCCACAGGAGACTGTGCTCCTCCGTGGATGTGGTGCTTAGCCTGGGTTGCGTGTGCTGTAAGGCATCAAGGAACGGTGCACCAGTGTCTGCGCTTAAAAAACAAGACCCATGCAGCTGGTACGTAGCTGGTGGGGGTAAGCAAGTGCATCCCCGGGCTCCTTTCCGGTGTCTATGTGAAATATTCCTAACAATTAAAATTATGGTATGTGGACATTATAATAAAACTAAACGTTATGATTGGCATTTGGTGGGTGATGTCATTCCTGTGAGCTCTGCGGGGGAAGATCAGCCCATCTGATCCCCCAAAATGGGAGACACCATGGAGATGTCCATAATCTGTGTGGAACACCTGCTCCGTAAATGGGGCTCCCCTCAGGCAGTGCCCGGGCCAGGACACCCCATGGGTGCTGCACCCTGGGGTCTCTCCATGGGTAAGGAGGCGCTGGGGCAATCCCGTGTGCAGCACCCCTGGAGCGGGGCCCCAGGCACGGCTGGACACTGAACCGCTGCGCAGAGAGATCTCCCCTGCCCTTGCCAAAAATGGCTCGTTTTCTGCATTTTGCAGAAAGCAGCCCATTTTGCAGAACGTCTGTCCGGCAGGGAATCCCTGAGCTGAGTATATTCCTCATGCACCACGGCTTCTCAGAGCAGTCACGGGGTGCGTGCTCCGGGGCAGGCTGTGCTTTTCACGCAAGTGAGCAGGGGGAGGGTGCAATGCCGGGGTTGTACAAGGGTCCCTGCCCGGGTCACCTCGGCAGGAGCTCGAGCTGGGAACGTCTGCTCCTATTTACTGAGCTGCAAACAGTCAATAAGGAAGCGGCACCCTATTAAAACCCAGAGTGAAGGTTGTCAGGCGCAGGGTTTGGTACCTGGTGCCAGCCCTGCTCCTACACTATGTCCTCCGTGGGGTTTGGGGGGACTGTGGCAGGTCCGGGACACCCCGACTGCTGGCAGAAAGACTGGGTCATGCACAAGCACCTGCTCAAGATCAAGTCGATGCTCAGGTCCGTTTGGTGCCGCAGGGTCTAGGCTCTGTTAGCTGCCTCCTGCCGGCGCTTACTGGTTTAAGTGCCCACAGCTCACGCCCGACTGGGGCGTAAAAGGAGCCCTGCCAGAGAACCAGTTCGAGTCGGTCCTCTCTGGAGCAGCAGGTAATGCAGCCTCCCCTCCACTCACCCTCACCCGCCCTCTGCTGAGCGACCCTTTTGTTTGGGTAACCCCGGGTGGGAGATTTTCCTTTGTATGAGCGAGTGTGTACACACTGTGGTTCAGCTTCCTTACAGAGTATTTTCTGTGCTCAGGAATGTGTTCTGTAGTAATATATTCCCATCCGTCATCCGAACTTCTAATTAATTTGATCTGGCAGATTGCCGGGCAACTTTGATTGCAACAAATCCCCAGTTTGTGGATAGCTGCTGCTGTCTGTTTTGTGGGTGCCTCTGCAACAGGGACAACCATAGGCTGATGATCTCCCCTGCTCCCATGTGGTATTGCCCTCTGGGGTGAACTGGAGACCACCCAGAACCCAGAAGGGAGCTGGACCTCTGCAAACCATGAGGCCACGCCATGTCCCAACAGTAGAAATGAGGGAAGGAACCAATGCAGCAATGTATGGTCATGCCTCAGAGATAAAACTTTATGGAACAAGCAACGACCCCAAAACCATGCAACAAACACCCCAAAAATGATGTCCCCCATCATACCCAGCCGGAGGCTCAGCACTGCCCGTTCACTTCTGAGGAAGGGCAGTGGGAATGCAGTCTGGGCTTTTATCCTGGTTAAACTGGGAGCAGGAAATGGGGCACCTTCAGGTGAAAATCAAAGGCTCCATGTGGCTGGCCAAGGGAGAGCCTGGGATGCTCGGATTCTTTCTGGCAGTTTTTTCTGAACCTATATTGGTTTGGAAATTGTGCTGAAAATCCTGAGATGGGGCCTCTGTTTATCCAAACTGATTTGCTGGCTCTGCTTTAGATTGGAGGATAAGTGTAGGATGTGAAATGTAAGGTTGATTAGCCCACCACAACCCATTCTTGTGGTATTTTTCCGCAGGCAGGGCACAGGATACTCCTATACGTGCTCCAAGTGGGCGGTTGGGATATCTGGGTGCAGAGATGCTCACGAGACTCTCCTGGATGCATGAGTATTTAACTTGCAGTCTGACACCCTGGTGTTGGCATTCAGTTCCAGGGTAGGATACCAATCCTATAAATGCAGCATACGAGTGCAGCGTCTGAGGGCGAAAAATGCTGGTTTCATATGTATTTTTTTCTCTTTCCAGGACATTTTCATAGGTTTGCGGTCTGTTTCTGGGCCTGCTGGGGAGATTGTCTGCTAGGCAGACTGATGTAATTAAGGGGAACTTAAAGGGAGCGACAGTGGATATTGTTATTTTTCATTAAGAGGCTGCTTTCCCAGCACAGTAGCATTAAGGCATAGTGGAGGAGAGCCACAGCTGGACAGACCGACTTGTTCCTGAGCTGTAAATCAAGCTCTGCAACTCTGATTTACAGCTCAGCCCTCTGAGGTTGCAGCCTCTGGTGCGGGACTGAGGACTTGGACTGCTCTCCTGGTTCTGCTTCTCACTGCTGGAGTTGGTGCCACACAGTGGAAAGCCCCAGATTGCTTCCTCCAAGGCTTTGGCCACCAGTCGAGGGTTTTGCCCTGTTTGCTCAGGACCTACCCTGGAAGAGTTGTGTCGTGTTGAGCCCCTGGGAATTCCCGTTGCAGCCCGTCCTGCTCTGCAGCAACGGCAGCGTGTAGCACCCAAGAGCTTGTGCACAGTCCTGCACAGACGGACAGAGGTGGGCAGGGGCTCTCTTGGGCAGCAGCGTCCCAGCCTGCCTGCTGCCCTGGAACAGAAGCAACCCTCAAGCCCAGGAGGCAAGTGCCTCGCTGTCCTCAGCCAAGGCAGCTGGAGAAAAACGCCTGGAGGGGACAAGGAGGCTCAGTTTTGGGTGCCCTCCAGCCCGTGCCGCAGAGCATTGCCCTGCTGAGAGGGAGCGAGCTGGTGGGTCCGGGGGTGCTTCTGGGCAAACTGCTTCTTGTAGAGAGCGCTGCTGTACTGCAGCTCTGGGGTCACAAGCCGCCGGCACATGTGCTCTGTCTCCTTGTCCAAGCCCTGCTTGAGGTTATAGCCCAAGATCTTTGCACTACCATGCTGCAGTGGCCGCAGGGAAGAGTCCTTGATGTCCTTTGGGGCTACACTGCCCATTCCTTGCAGGCAGGTCCTTGCCAGCTCTGCCCGCCTCTTCCGAAGCGCCATTACTTCCCGCTGCATGCGCTCCCTGCCAATGTCTCTGTCAATCCTTTCCCAGAAGGTCCTGTTGAAGTGGGTGTAGATTTCCCAGTCCAGCCTGTTCCAGTTCTTTATCTTCTCCATGATGGTGTCTGGGAGGGGAGACTTTGTGCTGCTGTCCCTGCTGTTGAGCGGAAAGGAGACCACGCTGTCCAGGTCCCAGCACAGCATCTCCTTCAGCAGCACCATGGACTCGTCAAAGTACTCGGAGATGAGGAGCAAGTCGAAAGATGCTTCGATGGCCTCCAGCATGAGTTGCACCCGCTTAGGGGAGACGTCTCCATTGGGGTTGAAGCCAAAGTCGAATGTGATGAGGTTCCTGGCATAGTGGCTGTCCCTGTCTGCGGGGTTGTAGTAGAGGTGGGGCTGGCTGAGGAACTCCTCCAGGCTGCGAGCACGGGAGAAAGCCGGCGCACCCCTGTAGTATACAAAGGAGGACTCCATGAGCTGCACAGGGTTCCTTAGGATGGAGAAGTAAACAGCTGAGCTGGACACCACTTTCTGTACCTGTGGAGGAGAAAAAGGAGGTTTTAAAGGTGGATATGGACAAGAGACCTGTTCACTCACAATCCTTTGCTCTGCTGGGAAACAGAAACGCTCGCTGGGGTTGGAGATAGTGGGTGCTGGAGAGGATTTCAGGGTGCAGCTCATCAAAGAGCATTTGTGTCAACTGTGTGGAGCCCCAGAAGAGGTACATGGGGACAACAGTGACCAAAGCTCCCTGCTACATGCTGCCACAGCTGGGTGGCCTGTCTGGGCTTGAGATATGTCCTATCTCCTTGCCTTTCCACAGATCTGCATGTCCTCAAGTGGCATCCAGAAGGGTGGGTGCTGGGCATGGCTGATGAGCTGATGCGCTTAAGGTGTTCTCCTCTTCCAGCTGCTACCCATTGGGCCTGTTAAGGGAGCAAAACATTTCCAAGGGCCCACCAGACAAGAATGAGATGATAGTTGCTGACTGTTACAGATGCTGTCCCCTGGCTTGTCTCAAGTCATAGAGCAATGATTCATCAAACCTGTTTACAGAAGCTCTCAGGAGATGCACGCAGGGTACCTGGGAGTGAAGCTTCATCCCTGAACAGTTTCTGTGCTCTATGGGAGTCCCATCCGGCCCCCCACAAGACCCTCTCTCCCTCCCCCATTTGCCACTCCCAAGGCACTGCAGCTTTGCTGGTA
The DNA here is from genome assembly GCA_009769605.1 of Bucorvus abyssinicus. Classification (NCBI taxonomy): domain Eukaryota; kingdom Metazoa; phylum Chordata; class Aves; order Bucerotiformes; family Bucorvidae; genus Bucorvus; species Bucorvus abyssinicus. The sequence continues at coordinate 17,958,125 of CM020035.1, forward strand.
CCTCTGCCTGCAGGAATCGCATGTGATGGCAGAGGATGTTGAACCGACGGGGACTCCTGGGGGAGAAGCCCTGCACGAATCTTGCCAAGAAATGGTGCGGGTAGAAGAGCTGGTTGCCACCCCCAATGGGGAAGGCGAAGGTGAGGTTGTGAGTCTCGCCAAAGCGGAAGAGAATGTTCATGACGGTGCTGCTGGCACTCTTGTGGACTTTCAGGAAAACAATGTCAGTCTTGGGCTTACACTTCTCCTCTTGAGGGGAGATCCCTCCAGCCTGCTGGCCTCTGCCAAGTGTCACCTCCTCAACCTTAGAGACTTCTGTCCAGCTTGGGAAAAATTCCCTCTCCGGGTCTGTCTTGTGAAAGTGCTCTGCCTGTGGAGGTTGAGCTGAATTTGGCACAGCATGTTTAAGTGAGCTGCCCCACTGATGGCTGGGGGAACCCATGGCTTGAGGCTGAGATGGGCTCTGTACCGCCACCTGCGTCGCTTCTGGTGGTGACGTTCTCCTGTGCTCCTCTGTTGTCATCCTGTCTGAAAATATTACGAACTTGCTCGTGACAGCATTGGCATCTCCCCAGACTGTGGAGATCCTCCCTGGAAGACTGGGACCCTCTCCGGTTGCTTTTCTCAGGTCAGGTAGGTGAGATTTCAGCCTCGTGGATGAAAGATGGGCTTTCACCTTCTTGCTGCTCTCCACAGGCTGCCACGTCCTATGTCGCTCTTGGTTGCCTAGGCTGCTTACTGGTGGGGTCTTCTGGCTGAAGTACAGATCCATCTGAAAAACATCCTGCATGCTCTCAGTAGAAGTGGGGTCTGGCATGGTTTTCCTCTGCCACTGTGGGAAATCATCCTCCCACAGTGGATCGGGGGTCTGGAGGGTGTAGCTGATCTGCTTCTGGCCACGGTCCATGGTCTGCTGCAGGGCATGCTCCAGCTCGCACTGGCAGTTTCTGTAACAGGGAGGATTCGAGGCTCAGCTACAGAGGATAGAAGGATCATGCAAAGCGGGCAGCTTCTCTGCAGCCCACAATCCCCCCCTGCAGACACCCCAAAGTGCAGTCCCCCATCTTTCTTGGGTTGGATGGCATAGCTGGTGGGGGGTAGGACTTGACCAGTGCCCTGGGAGTTTGGGATGGGTGCAAGAAGAGAACAGATCAGCACCGATGTGACCCTGTCCTGCTGAAGCATGGTGGGCTGGTGGAAACGGGCAAAGCAAAAGGAGGCAAGGAAAGAGGAGAGCAGATGGCCTGGAGAAGCTGGAGGAAAGGTTGCAGATGACCCCAGATTGAGAGGACTGGAAGGGCTCTCAAGGGCTGTAGGGTTTTGAGGCCAGTCAGGACAAAGCCCAGAGCAGCATGGTCTGAACCCAGAGTGGGCTCCACTCTGGCCAGGGTGCAGAAGTTGAACACGAGAGCCCCAGAGGGGTCCTCTCCCCCCTGTATTTTCCTCCCTGTCTAAAGAAGACACCGTTGGGTGTTTTTCAGCAGGGCAGTTTTGAGTCCACCTCAGTGGTCAGCAAAAGGCTGGAGGATGAGGTGCAGGTTTGCAATCCTGCTTGGGACCTACTTGGAAGGTTGCAGCTTCTCCATGATTTGAAGCGTGAGCAAGAGGAGGATGAGGAGGCTGAAGAAGACCCAGAGCCGACCTGGCTGGCACCTGTATATTGCTTTCAACTTCCTACAAGGAAACAGACATTTCGGACTATTAGTAGGTAGAAGAAATGCACAAGTGAGGCAGAAGGGAAAGATGCCTTAAAACTTTTTCTATTTTTTTGTTCTTTGTTTTTTAAAGTAAGGTCACATTTTCACAGGTCGAAGAGGTGCAGATGCAGTGATAACCAATGAACCTGTGCTCAAGCAGTGTAGCCTACTGGAAATTTCCAGCTGGGACACAAATACCGCACTGAAAGGTAAACAGCGATAACCACAAAGTCCTCTGGCTGCTCAGGAGCGCCTCACTGGCACAGCCTGAGCTCCCGCTTCGGCAGCAGGAACAGGCACTATTTGCACTTTCCCTGCCCTGCCTGGCCTAGAAACATCGGGACCCCATTTTTATAAACACAGACAACAGAACTTTGCTTTCCCTGCTCTCCCCTTCTCTCCACATCTGCTGTCAGAGGTGATTGCCACCTGCTCAGGCTCCAGCTGTGGCTGCAGATGTGATGCTTCCCTGGGGACCCCAGCTGTGCCTCTCTGGTGCATGACCTGGCTCCTAGTCTGGTTTTAGGCATGTCTACAATGGCAGTGTGATTTCTTCAAGTCATCAGCACTACGCTATGGAGTTCTGGCTTGTGTGTGGGGACATTCAGGCCATGAAAAACATTGCCACGAGACTCTTACTGTTTGTAGGGCTTGCTGCAAACTCTGGTGAAGCTTGATCTTAATCTTAGTCTTAACCTTGAGAGTAGCAGCCAGGGGACTGCGCTTCCTGGAAAAAAGGATTATTTTGCATTTCATTTCTGCTTGTTTCTACCCAGGGAACCTATTGTTGCCTAACAGGAGATGGTTTGTGCTGAGAACCTGGTTAAGTTCTCTGTTGTGGGCTCCTCCTTGGGTGGGGATCCAGCCTGCAAGTCCCAGACGTCTGCTGTCCCCCTCTCAGAGGGAGGAGGTAGGCACAGGCTGCTTTGTTGAGCATGAAATGAAAAGATCTAAATAGGAGGAACTAATGAAAGCAGAATTGTGGGCAAAGCCTCCTTGGAAGCCATCTTCTGATAGCTAATCTGTGTTTGTTGATGCTGTCCGCTTCCTTCAGTGGTCAGTTTCGGGCCAAGAGAATGGGCTTGGGACCATACAGATCTGCTTGACCCGGAGCTTCCTCATCTCTGTGGTGCTTTATAACTGGATTTGTTTCAGAAAAAACACTGACTGTTACGACTAACTGTAGTTTGCTTATTACAGCACTACTTCCACTGGCTGCACATCAGTTTGGACACTCATGGGTACAGTTCTGTCCTGCTCTCAATAATGTCACTTACTGAGTTGAAATGATAAGCTCCTCCTAGGAGATCTAAAATACTTGAGACTGTAAAGGCTGGGAGGTCTTAGGTCATGAAAGTGCTACTGAGGATTCAAGAGGCATGGCATTACTAGCGTGGTGAACAAGCTAGTCATCAGCAGCACAGCCTCCCCCAAACCTGATGGCAACCTGGAGGTATCCAAGCTCATTTTCCACTTCAAGAGCAGACTGTCAAGCTCAGATGAAAGACAGCCAGCTGGTAAACGTACACATGGCTTGCTGCCTGGCCATGCAAGCAGCACAAGGAGAGTGTGATGCTGTCAAAGAGAAATAGGTATGACAACCAAAGGATCAGAAAAATGCCAAATGCTTAAACAGCACTTAAAATGCCAAGGCATGTTAAAGGGAGAAGGTTGAAGTGGAGACTCCAGGCTGCCTCAGAGATGCTGCAAGGCAAGCCTTCTTGAAATACTCCTGTGTGGAAGACCATTGATGGCCAGAGAGACTAGAGAGGGAGAAGGCAGTGAATGAACAGTTGCTCCAGGATGAAGGACATCCTTCTGGACAGATCTTGTTGGAGACTTGATCCAACTCTCTCATCACTCAAGGCACAGCTGATGGTAAGTTTGTCTGCCTGGCCAGCCTAAGAAAAGCAGCAAGAAGGGAACGAAGAGCTAACTACCTGTGATATTTAGCAATATACCCAAACTCTCTCTTTGGGGAGATCTGCACAAGCGAAGCAGTGAAGGCAGAATGATGCCACGCTTCCCTGGCAAGTGGTGCTGAGGTAGGTGGCACCCTCTGCTACTCTGGTATCTGTACATTGTGCAGATATAATTCTGGACTTGCTCCCACAGAGGTCCCTGGTCAGTACTAATCTAACCACCTGTGGAGAATCTGTGAAAGATCCAGGTCATTTTGCTGCTAGCCTGCTGCCTCTTTTAGGCCAGCCGTTGTGTTGGTTGAACAACCAGTTGAGAACACGCAACACGTTGCTGGCTACTTGGGTCTGATCAGGCTAGCATAAAGCCAGAGCCCTTCCTTCAGGCTGCCTCTGGTAGGACACGTGCATCAAGAAAGTTGCGTGAGAAAGGGAGAGGTGTGGCAGCACTGAAATCTGTGCTGAATATGCCAATAAGTTGCCCTGAAGACACCAAAACCAGGATAAAATGGCACACGTAGCATGAGAAGCCTTTGCCTTGGAGGCTGGACAACAATCCTTCAAAAGGTTCAACTGCTTTCCGTGGCTAAATCCTTCACAGACGTCTCTCAGTTTATCATGCCAGGATGAGATCATGGGTGTGGATGTCTTGGGGCAGAGTTAAATACTTGAGATCAAAGCACCAGGAAGATGCCCAAGATGCACTCGGAACTGGTGGGTGTCAATGCTGCCCCACAGCATGGGTTGGGCTGTGAGAGCAACCTGCAGAGTCTTTGGAAATGCCTCTGACTGCAAGGCAGGCTATAGCTGAAGGGTCCCTGCACCTCAGAGTCTGTGTGCTGTCACCTCCAGAAGCAACAAAGCAAGGTGCAAAGATGGATGCAGCACCCCAAAGATGCCTTTGGCTGCAAGGGCTCAGCAGCAGAACCAGAGCAGCTGAATCCTCCTATGCTGGCTCAATGGATTTAATCAAAACCCCATCTGTTGGTCATTTATTTGCAAGGGATGATGCCCCCAGCCATGTCTCACTGCTGGCAGCTGGCAGGGGAGCGGGTGCCTGGGGTGCTGCTTGGAAGCAGGCACTGCTTGATTGCAGCAGTACTGCGGATTTGCCCTCCATTTTTTCCCTTCTGCTTGCAGCAGAGAGGACAACATGCTTCCCTCTGACCTGTGCCCCTTCCCTGTCCAACACAAAAATAAATGTACCCATCAGGATAGGTCTGTGGTTGGCTGGCACTTGCTGAGCCTTGCAGAGTCTCAGCTGACTGCCAGGTGCTGTGTGAGGTGTCGAGGCTGAGCTCACCGGTCAGACAGGTGGCAGAAAATGACTTCATGGATCTGTGGTGGCTAGATATGCTCCAGGCAGTGAGCGATGAATTAATACACGATAGGTACACCCGCGGTAGCCGGCTTCCTCTGACTAGCGATTGGAGAGATTTTCTTCACTCACGTTACAATAAATGAGAAAACAGGGACAAGGGTCTGCAGGATGCTCAGGAGATAAGGTAGCGCAGTGAGGGCACAACGGCACTGCCTGCCTGTGTTGGTGCCCAAACTACCCTTGAAAGAGCTGGGTTAAGGAGGACCCTAGGATGCTGCAGCAGGGTGTGCAACGCCCCAGATGCTGACAACATGTGGAAAAGTTGTCCTGCCCCAAAACACTCTCCCCCCGCTAAAGGGTACTGCTGCAAAGTCAAGCCTTACCTTTCTCTGCTCCTCATCTATCCTCTCCAAAACAGAGGCTGTGGAAGAGCATGCCTCGCCCTAGATGCATTCATCAGGTTGGCCACGTAAAAGACTTGCACAGAGACACGTTTCTACTCCACATCTACTCCGCAGGTGAGTGTGCAGAGCTGAGAGTGGTGAGCCCTGGGATGAGGTAGGAGGGATCAGCATCCTACTTGCCCCTCCAAGGTCTTTGCCATTCTCCTTTGTGGTATCAGGCCTTACAAAGGATGCTCTTTTCCTGCCTAGCATGCAGGGGAGCGGTGCTGCCCTTGGAGCTTCATTAGAAGAGAGTGCCCCATCAACCCAGACCTCCCCACATTTATGGGGAGCAGAAGTGCTCCTCTGCCCATTCCCATCATCACGTCAATCTCCAACTATTTCTTAACCCAGAGGGACCTACAAGAACATGACCTCGGGTACAATGGAAGCAGAATTTTACTTTAGGAAATAGTATTTTACTTAAATAAATAAATAACAAATCCACTTACATGGTCAAATACCTTCTGAATTTCAGCATGGTGAGCTGGAGCCTTGGCTTGGGAGCGGGTGGTTATCGTCAGACTGGGAGAATGGAAAGCAAACACCTGGAGCCTGGCTTGTGTGCCTGCGTTTGGTGGCCCCTCCCCGGGGGGCGCGCCTAGGGCGGCAAGCCTGCAGTGGACCTTCCCACCAGTGCCTTGCTCTCCAGTGCCTGCCCCAGAGAGTCTCCAGCCTCCGCTCCGGTGAGTGGCACATTTACATGGCCCCGGCCTCAAGGGCTGCTGGTAGCAAGCTGCCTTCTGAAAACTGCCGCTATGTGACGTATAGCGGTGTGCAGGCTGTCCGGGTGCTTGTGGACACTGCAGGGGGTGGCCATGCCACCCATGTCTGCATCCCTGTCTTGCTCTTTGGTTTCACCCATGGCTGTTGATGTTCCGCTTTGATCCCTCATGTCCTCCTGCTTGGCTCTTTGTGGTTGTCCCTTCTTCTCCTTTCTCATGTCCTGCTTTTACTTCTTGACAAAGCTGAGGACAGAGATGGTTTGGTCATGAGTGTTTAGATCTTGATAATTCCTATGTTGATACAGTCTTTAGGTCTGTGCTGCTGTGCAGGCTGGGTCACACCTGCATAGCATGAAGCTAATCCTCTCCAATGCAGCCTGGCTCCATCCACTCTGGGCTGGGGTTACAGCAGTCCCCAGATCCCTCCTTTGCTTCCCTTCACCATATTCGCTGCTCCAGGCAGATCGTTTAATCACCTATGGCTCCAGTCACTGCTTAACACACTGATGTCTTTTGCATTTGCCATCTTCAGACTGGCCTCCCATGTTTCTCCAAGCCAGCAAAGTCCTCAACCCCCTGTGCTGGAACTGTGCTGTGCCAGGATGACCAGGAACAGGACAGCCCTGCTAGGAAGCCAACCGTTTTGCAGTACAAGTAGCAAAATGGTCACTAGGTCTGCTTCTTGCTGGCTAGTGGACAATGCAAGACAACTCAAAGGAGGACTGGGAGGCTGCCCTCCATGATGGAGGTACTCAGCTGGTCCTTTGACCAGGGTCTCCTTCCTCTTCAGTAGGTTTTCCTCCACATCCTTCCCCTTCGAGGCTCATCCCAGCATCCTGCACAGCATCAGCAAGACACAGCCATGGCTTTGCATGACCAGGGGCCCTAAGCCCTGGTAGTGGGACCACATGCTTCTCATATTTGGGCACCAGACTCCTGGGGTGGTGGTGGAGATGGAGGATGCGTGACGGTGACTTGTGCCATGAGGACCAGTGGTTCAGGCTGTGCTACACCCATTCTGCAGGACCAGGCTCCCCACATGTCTCCTGGCACAGGTGGAGAGCAATTTGTGTGTTCCCCTCACCTGTGCCCACGGGTCTCAGGAAATGCATACCAGACACCTAAGTCACTTCCAGACCAGACCGTGGCTCTCGGGAGAGACAAAAGGGCCCAGCATTCTCCCTCCCCCCTTGCAGGCCTGGAGGCAGCCATTCCCCTCACCGTGGCACAGGCAGGCGCTGCCTCTTCTTGTCAGCTTCATCAAAACCACAAGTTTACTGTGGGGCTGTCGTGTTCTCCACCCATCCTGCACTCTGGCTATGTACCCAGGCTGGCAGCTTATCTGGGAGTCTAGGGCTGGGTGAGAGCCATGAGAGCAGTGATCAAACCCCTTTCTGCTGCTGGGACTGAGGGTTGGTTCTTCATCCCTCTCCTTCCCTCTGCACAACCATGCCCCATGCAATCTGAGATGGATAAGCCTGCTTGGGGGGCCATAGTGATGTGGGGTAAGTGGCTGAGGGGTCTGTGAGCATCTCCCAGGCAGGTCCTTGGGGGGCATCCTATTGCTGCAGGGCATGGAGCATCCTTGCCTGGGAGCATCCAGAGGCTCATCCATGTGAGGATGCCCAGGCAGGCTTGATATTGCTCCTCCTTTTTTTTTGGTCTTGCTTGATTGTCACTTGTGGGGTTTGTGGCTGTTTAGCTCACTTGTTTCCCTAAGGGCAAGCCTATTTGTCCATGGGGACCTCATGGGAGGTCCAGTTTTGGTATGTAACCCTGGGGAGGATCTCCTGTATTCCTGTTTGCTGCCTGGCAGCCTTTTTCTTGGGCACGACTTGATGCATCTGTGTTGAAGAAACTGAGGTAAAGTTGCCTGCTCCTGCTGGGATCTGGTGACATGAAACTCAGCATATGCTCTCATCTGCCTGCATGCTTCTTGTGTTGGAGGCCACATCTGCAGGACCTCAGCAGCCCTCTTGGGCTGCTTCTGTTACCTTGCAACTACATCCCAGAGAAGCTGTTTTGGAGTGTGACTTGGATGGGATGGGACTCCACTTGTGGACAAGTGTCTGAAGGCCTTGGTGGAGATGGCAGTCCTCTGAGATTACACCCAGTGGTCTCTCCTATCTCTCAGATGCTGGAGCAGGGGTCGGGATATGGGCAGGCAAATGTGTCTTTTTGCACTCTTGAGAAGTGAAAAGTGCCCTTGTAGGAGGGACTGGGCTCTGTGTCTGCTCACCAAGAAGCTGGGTCCTGCTGGGGTGACCTAACGGGCTCATAACATTTGTGTGCATGTGAGAACTGTCCTGGTGGTACACAACTGCCCCACTGCTGAGTATGATCTTCGAAGGGTAATACTATGAGGGTATGTGCACCCTCCTAGGTCATGTGTTCATTCACTGCCTCGGCATGGACTGATCTCAGCAGAAGGCCGATGAGGAGCCTCAAAGACAGCTAATAGCAGAAGCCTCCAGTCCCCTCCTATCCCATGTCCCTATACTCCCATCCCTGCTTAAGATCATGAGCAATGAGACCCCAGCTTGTCTTGAGACACCCAGGACCTTGCCACTCTCATGCAATGGCTTTCCTGTTTGGCCTGTCCATGGCTCAGAGCAGATGCTGGGCGGGAGTGGGGTGGGGTTGGGGGGGGCAAGCTGCACCTGGAAAAGCAGGCATCTGTGGTCCATTTGCAAGCCTGCACCTGGGCTAAGGAAAATATGTGGGAAAGTAACCACCTTTCTGGTGAGGAGGAGTCCCATGACCCAGATTTCCAACCGTGGGGGCTGGACCAATTGCTGGAGCAATGGGTGGTGCAAGGGAGAGCACTGGGATTTGCAAGGGCTTGAGCCTCACTGTAACACTGACTAGCTGCCTGCCTCCCTCCATCAGCGCTTTATGCCTTTTCCTGCTGGGTGGTTACTACTCCAGCATGAAAATAACACAGCGGAAAGCTATGCATGGGTTTTTATTTGGTCTTGCTAAAGACAGATCTGTCTGCCATCAGCAACACTCCTTGCTGAGACCCAAGGCATGAACAACTGCCTTCAGGTGAGTGGCATGATAGATGTCCTTGCGAAGGTGAGGAGCCAACAAGGGCTTTCCAGGCAGGAGCAGTGAAGCTTTGTCCTCCTGCAAGAGCTGGGATGCTGAGACAGTGCTGCGAAAGCGAGGCCCAGGAGAAAGGCCACTGCTGCTCTCCGGACAAGGTTTTCCTTGGCTCATGAGGAGGGGACAAATGTCCTTGCATGTGTGGGCAAGAGGGAGGCAGCTGTAGCCTGGAAGGTACAAGCAGCCAGGGAAATGTCTTTGTAGAGAGCAAGACTGGGGCCCTGGGGCACATAATGAAACTGCTTCTGGGCTCTACCAACAGAGGTTGGAGCAAACCCTGCAGAAGTCCTGGGGGGGGAGTGGCCGATAGAGGTTTCTTTAGCAGGGAATGAAGAGTGATGGAGCTCCTGCTGGAAATGGTTCCTTATTTAAAGCCAAAGCAGAGTATCTGCAAAATAAATTAAAACCTTTTTGTGTCTAAAAGAAGTCGTCAATGCTCTGTAAATTCCTGGAGAAGCCATTAGCTGAAGGGGGAAAACCAGAGCGCTACACCAAAGCCATGCCCAGGGTTAAAGTTCTCCTGGGAAAGGCCAGGAGTTAAAAATGCTACTGATCTCCTATGAGAGAGGCCTGGAAGACCTCTCGGCAGTGCCATGATGATGGGGCAGACCTCCAAAGAAGCCCAGCTGGCGAGAGTGCCTACGGAGCCCTCCCGCAAGGAAAGACTGGTGGTGCTGGCTGCATCCGTGGTGGGAGTTCTGGTACCTGAAGCCAGAGCGGCCTGGCTTGATACTGTTGTCCCTTTGCCTCATGCAGGCAACTAGACTTTGAGGATCTGGAGGGAGGTTGTTCCTACTGGGATAAGTCAACAAAGGCATGTCCGTTGTTGGACTGGGTCCCATTCCTTACCCAGGATGCCCTCAAGGCCCTGTTCCCCACTGTTGATCCCCGCCTGTGCCTGCGCTGCCTGTGCCACCTGTCAAGGCCCCACTGGCCTGTCTCTCATCGCACACTCACAGCATCCCGTCAGGAAACCCCTAAACTCACCTCTGCCCCTCAGTTTGGGTCCTTCACGCTAAGGTTTCCAGTTGCCTGGTGCTGCTGCCTCTCCCCACCCTGCAAGAAATGGCCAAGCTGTGGCTGAGCTGGGGATCTGCCTTTTACAGGCACAAAAGGACAACCTGAGCTGGCGCATAAAACCATACTTTGAGCAACGCCACAGTTTGTTGTCCTGATCCTGCCAAGAAAGAGGAGCAGAGCCAAGCCCTGCAAAACGCTGCCAAGGCTGGCAGGGCTGTCCCTGCTTACATCATTTCATCCTTTCCCCCCCTCATCTTTATTTCTTTGCTGCTTTTTTGGGGTGTGTGTGTGCTTTGCTTAAGCAAGGACTTAGGTTCATCATTGTGTTCTACCTACATGTGGTCAGTTTGGCCGTGTCATTTGTACCCTGGCAGCCTGCAGCTTGCTGGATCTCAAAGGGGGATGAAAAGACAAGAGGTCTGCGTGTGTCTCCCCAGCAGTGAGTCAGACACAGTGACAGATTGGGGAAATCAGGGTTTGGGACACCCCGATTTCCTAGGTCTGCAGTTGTTCTCGCAAAACTCCTGATGGAGAGAAACTTCAGAGAGGGACGAACTTTCCACCAACCCCCAGCAAACTCTGTTCAACTTTTCTGTTTGCTTTTCAGACCAGTTTCCAGACAGACCTATTCATGAAACGACCCACGATAATTTCTAGAATCCAGCGCACTGCGTTATCAGCAATGTACAAGTTTGCTTTCAAAATCATTTTGGTATCTATCACACATCAGACCTCCCCTTCCGCTGCTGGGCAGCTGCCGGTCCATTAGCGCCTACCTAAATTGATATTTAGTTAATTTTACTCTTTGCAGAGTGAATGTGCCCATTTAATTTGTTCCTATGAACTTCAACAGCTCACCTGGGACACTGAGGTCAGCCTGCTCTGCGGTGACGTGCCCAGTGATATCAGCTCCCTCTGAAATGATGCTCAGGGCCAACAGGATCAAATGCATCTGGCTGAGAGGTTGAGAGAAAAGTGTAGAGAGAGTCGAGCATAGGACAGGTGCCGACGTGCTGCAGTGGCTGGGCTGTATGGGATCCCCACTGGCGTGGTGACCTTGTCCCAGAGGGTACAAGGCAGAGCTTGTGCCACTTCCAGGCAGAACTGCTCTTGGACGTGAAGAGTGAAGAACAGCTGGATGTGCTCAGGTTTAGGGGAGAAGTGCATTGCTGCTTCTGGCTGTATGCTTTTCGGCTTGCCTTGGGACTTTGGCCCCAACCATACACTTATTTGTTCTTTAATCTCAGTCGCCTTATCAGAAGCTTTTGAACAACCAAATACATCTCCACTCACCTTGGGAACAGGCTTTGCCATTTCTTTTCGGTTGGTTTTGTTTCCTTGCCAGAGACTGAGAGATTAGAGTGATCTCTCACAAACCTGAGCTTTGTCTTGAAGCCTCTGAAGTCTGCAGTGCTGGCAGCACTCAAGCACTGAAAGACCTGTATATTTTAGGGTGGCTTTGACAATAGAGCAGACCCCTCAGGGCCTTGTAGGATCCAGGACCTTCTGAACAATTTCTGATGACTGTCCATGCCATCTTCTCTAAAGACACCAGGTTACATGTTACTGGGAGGACTTGCTGGTCCATCTGTAGATGTCTGGAAGCAGGAATGAAAGTGGGCATCCTAACTGTGAGGTACCATGGGTTCTCCTCACCAGAGGTGGAAAGAGGCAGATTCCGTGGGCAAATTGCATGTGTTTTAGTTTGCTCCCTTTGCCTCTTGTTCTGTCACTGGGCACCACTGAGAAGACCTTGGCTCCCTCATCTTCACTCCCTCCCATCAGATGTTTGTACATGTCTATGAGGTCCCCCTGAGACTACTTTTCTCCAGGCTGAAAAGCAGCAGCTCTCTCAGCCTCTCCTCATATGAAGGATGCTAAAGACCCTTCATTGCCCTCATGGCCTTGCATTGGACTGGTTTCAATAAGTGCATCTCTCTCTTGTACTGGGGAGCCCAGAGCCGGACCCAGCACTGCAGATGTGGCCCCACCAGTACTGAGGAGAGGGGGAAAGGAGGCTGCTGCCAATTTCAGGAATCTGTGTTTGACCTGGGGATGGGCAAAGACATCTTTAGGACTGTCCATGGCCAGCAGGAGTCCTGTGCAGCTGCATCTGACATGGAGGCTCCAGCCTTGGCCAGTGCCTGGTGCCCTCAATAAAATAGTGGAAATGGTTTTCAGATAAAGCCTGGCTAGAAAAGCCATGTTGACCAAGGAAAACCAGGTGGAGCAGGTGTTTACAGAGCAAATGCCTTTTGAAACAAATCAGCAGGCAAACAGGGTGGGGACCTCATGATCTGATGCTACCCCCTATTTATGGAAAGCATGACAGGGCACCCAGATAAATGTCGATGCCTCACCTGGTGAAAAAATACGAAATCAGAGTGAAATCTAGGAGAGATTTTACGGTTTCTAGGAAAGCAACAGCATTGACATGCGAGTACTAAACAGTTGCCCCAAAGGTGGAGATGTGAGAGTTACGTGGCCTCACCTCTCACTGAGGGGTATTCCCTGGGTTATGGAGGGAAGCTGAGGGTCATCATCTTCAGATGATGACCAAGATGGGCTGCTCTGCTGGGTCTCCACAGGGAGTATTCCTTGCATACCTGCCCTGCTGACTGAGATGTCTTTGCAGGGTCTTGCCACAACCAGCATCCTGCCTTCTGCCTCTAACAAAGAGATCAGAAGGGAACATTGGCAGTGGTGGAGAGTGCATGGAGAGATACTGCAGAGTGTTCAAGTGAGCACCTTGCAAGGAGGGCATCACAGCAGGGTATGTGTTGGTTGATATTTATTTAACAGCCTTTTGCCTGAGGTCTCTTACAACATTGGTTCAGTTCATATTAGGGATACTTGCAGCCATGAGGAAATGTAATTACTCTGTGGGTCATGATCAGTTAGTGTTGGAGGAGGTGTCAGCAGTTGAATCAGATCTTTCCATCTTCTCTTCATGTCTGGGAGGTGGGACGTGAGTTTGCCCTGCTCTCTCCAAGTCCTTGGTGTGCACAAGCAAGCCTCAGTTCAGTAAGAGGAAGGATGCTAAAGTCATGGGTTTGCAGCTGTATTTTCCTGTAGGTCATGACAGCAGAGCTGCCTCCTCCTCATATACCAAGAGCATTAGTCCTCCTGTGAAGCTGTGTCAGATCTGTTGGAAATTTGATCATGGAGTCCCATCCGCAAGGAGGAGAACAAGAGGACTAGTGCTACTGTCCTTGGAGGACTTGGAGGGAAATGGAAAAGAAGGATGAACTGGAAAACATTTATCCAGAGATTTGGGGGTTTCAGGTGCGATGGAGGACCTCTGTATATCAAAAGCAAGAGAAAAATGGAAAACATCAGGAGATGTCCTTGGACATAGCCAGCACCATTCCGTGCTGTCAGCAATGTGCATGCACTCATATTTCGGCTCTTCTGCAGCAATTTCCATGCAGCAGATGCTGTATCTGGTTCCTCCATTCATACCCAACCACAGCTGGAAGCTACTGAGAGCAGTCAGCCTTCTCTGCACGTGGACCTCAAACCCTGGGAGCTTCCTGTGAGTGTTAAACCTTTGCTTCCCCCAGAGAGGAGAGATTGGCTGGCCTTGACCGCTGTGCCCTACAAAAACCGCAATGCCCATGTCCACACCACTGCTCTTCTAGGTGAGGACAGGATTAAAAACTCAGGCCTTTTTTCTGCTTGTCCCTGCAGGGGTCATCAAAGCAGCATGGAAATTACAGGTAGCTGCATGGAGAACAGGCACAATAAAGTATTTCCTGATTAGCGCTACTTTTTTTCGGGAAAAAAAAGCCCCTGAGATTTGCATTTTCTATCCCCAGTTGTGATGAAGAAATCTGTTGACATGTCCAAAATGTTTCCAGGGCAAGAAAAATAATTTGCAGGAGGCCTTGGAAGTCTGCAAAGGAGCTGAAGAAGTTCATAGGCAGCCTCACTTTGTTGCTGTTTTTTCACCAGCGTGTGCTGGTCTGTTCTGACCTGGCTCCTTTGCCACCAAACTCTTCACCCCAAGGAATGAAGGACTTTTGAAGTCAAATCCCCACAGAAAAGAATTCAAATTTGAGTTGTGCTGGTCCCACCAGCTTCTTGGTCTGGTTCCTGAAGCTTCCACAAGCGGGTGTGTGACACCTCTGACTATGAATGAAAAGCTGATGCTCTGTTCCCACACCTACTCCATTGCATGCATCTTCTCCTTTTGGCGAGGAGGACTCTGTACTCGAAGCTTTCCTACAAGGAGTGTTGCTCTTTTTGAAGACCCAGTGCCTACTGATGGATCTATTTATTTATTTATTCATTTATTTACTTTTGCTGCTTCTGCATGCAATGGTGCTGCTTTGGGGGGGTTCATGGCTCAAGGTGTAAATGGGGAGCGTTTGCTTAGAGCAACAGCTGTAGGTCAGGCTCCTGCTGGGGCTCCCAAGCTGTCTACTTGGTTCTGCCACAGCTCAGCTGGCATCGAGGCTGTAGGTAAACCACATTCCCACCACATCTCACGTTCAGGACGGTGTTGACACAGAAGGTATCCAGGATTTGAACATTGGCCAAGTCATTGTTGCTTTCTCCAAGACCAGCAAAGCCCCGCTATACGATAGTGTCTGAGTTTTATGCTTGATTACCATATACAACCGCAAGAATTAACCTAATTTGGCTGTCAATGCCCTATGACACTGTGAGTTGGTTGAGGAGTGATGAGGTGAGTCACAGAAGGAGTGTGAACCTTCATTCTCTGCAGTGGAACCACGGACACTGAGGCAGAGATGGAGGCACACAATGTGGCGTTGTAATCCTGCTAAGGCAGCAGGTCAGGGTGGAAGGGAGGTCGCAGCATTGCTGGTAGGGAGCTGCACCCCGTGCAGAGCCAGCTCTGGCCACTGTGTTTGAGCAAGGGCTGTGCAAACAGCACTATGTGCAGGGCCAATGCTGCTGTTGCTATTTCTTGTTGGCAGCAGCGGATCGGAGGTTCAGAGACAGATTTGGGTCCAGAGTCTATGTATGAGGAGAGCTGTGACTCATCAGAGATACAGTAGGGTCTGGGGACTGAGAGCACTGTGCTGTGGTCTCAAGAGCCAGAGTGGGTGCTCCGTGTAGACCTGTGGGGCAGGAGGAAAATAGAAGATAGAGGTGGATGCAACAGCCCTGGGGATGTGGTAAGGAAGAGGAGCATAATCAGCTCATTTCCTCTCTTGAGGACACTTGAGCACAGGCATTCTGCCCCTGCACCATCTCCTTGGCTGCCTATGTTCCTTCCTCCTGCCCTGATGTCTCTGATATCCTTTCTCATCTTGCTCCTGGACCTGCAGAATTCTCTCTCTTCCTGTGTGGTATGAGGGCACGTCTATCTCAGATGGACCAAGCGCACAATTGCTGCACAAACATAGCCCTACAGAAAGCCAAGGAGTGGAAGAAGATGGGGATGGAGTCCCTCATGTGCTGTGGGTTTGGACATGGGTGTTTTACCAAGTCCCATTGGCGGACTTTCCTGCACCCAGCAAAGCAAGGGAATTCCCGTACCTCTGATGGTGGTTCAGTGAGGGGAATGGGGTGCACTACAGCTGCATGTGAAGGTACATCGCCCCAACACACAACAGTTGCATAAATGGTCCAAATACCAGACCTCTGCAGATGTTAAAACATCCCCTCCTTCAAAAATCCTGGCCGAGGCTGGAGCAGCTGGGGCTGGGGTAGGTGAGTTTGCTGAGCAAGCAGACACTGTTTGCACAGAGGGGATTCATTAGGCTACAGTTTGGTTGAACTTTGTTCTGGGGATCATGCATGACAACTTGTGTCCCCTTTACCTCCACTGCCTTGGCTTTGGATCCCTTCCTCTGCTGTGGGCCGAGGCAATGACCTTCCTCTGGGCCCATTATTTCTATCTTTGCTGCTTTATGGTTCTTTCTCACACTTATCCTCTGTGTCTTCTGCAATACTCTGACCCAGGGCAGCTGGCAGGACACCTTGGAGGGGCTCCTGTCCCACCAGACATGAAGATGGGTAGGACTGATGTATTCTTTTGTGTCTCTCCCTGGGATGCTGTAAGGAGGTGAGAGCTGACGTTTAGGAAAACGACTAATCCTCCACAAAACAAGGCTGAGGGAAAGGCGGATGCCATGCAGTGTTGTTTGAAGCAAGAAGCATGCAGGCATAGGGGTACATATTACCGCTACTGGCTCCAGTCATGCAGCAGAGTGGGCTCTAGACATGTTTCCCCTGTCAGAGAGAAGATCTGGGTTGAAGGTAGCCCAAGGGAGACACTCGCCCAGTGAGGCTCAGCAGTTCAACCAGTTGGGAAGCAGGGAAGAATGGAATAGCAACTGCTGTGAACAATCTAGTGGGACACCACATTCCAGGAGGAGCCTTCACATCTGTTGACCCCATCTTCAAAAAGACAATTTCTAAACAAGAAGAATGCAGGTCTGGGTTGGGAAGAAGTTAAAAGTTAAGAAGAACTGAGCTCCACGAAAGACTAGAGCACTTCGGACTGTTTGGCATTGAATGGAGAAAAAGGGGAAACCATAGATATACGTACGACTTGAAGTGGCCTAAGACAAATTACAGACATGAGGTCAGATCACAGGGAATGGAAGAGCTCTGCCGGTGTTTGTGTAGCTGCGATGGTTTCCACCAGCCTTGAAGAGTCTGAAGACTGTCTCTGGAGGGTGTTCTGTGTGCTCCCACGTGTGGTAGCTCCAGGGAGGGGTTGGCATGATGCCTCCCACCCTCAACAGCCCCTGTGCCCCAAGAAGTGGATATTAGTGTTCAGAGACCTTTGGGCCATTGTCCTTCTGTGGGTGCAGGATGTGTCTCTTTCCAGATGTTCCTCAGCCAGCCTGGGAGCATTATTTTCCTTTGAACAGACTGACACCAGGATATAGAGCATAAGGCCTTTCTCCATCCTTACATTGCTCCTTAACCTTAGCTAATCTTACAGATCTACCCTGCTTCTCCTTTCACCATCAAAGTCTCTGAGTTAAGAGATGCATGAATGTGAGAAGTTGACAACTGTAAAATGGGTAAGGGCTGAGTTAAAGAAAAAAAAAGTGGGATATTTCTTCAAACTGGGAACCCATCTTGCCATATGTTAGAGCTCAAAAAGCAGTCCCAGGTCAACCTATATGAGTAGAAAGAGCTGCTGTTCCTGGAGACAAGGGCTGTGTCTTGTGCCCAAGATGGTGGGGTTTGCTTCTTGGCTCAGCACCCTGCTGCTGAAGATTGCAGATGCAGGAAAGTGAGTTTAGCAGACACAGCACCCTGCTGAAAACCTTCAAGAGATGATTATGTCCAAGGTTTGGGTTGGGATACTGCTCCCTGGCTCGTGCCCTCAAGCCAAGACCCTGCGTGCTAGCAGTGCGTGAGCAGCAGCTGGCCACAGCCCTGAACTCTCCATCAAGGTGCCCCCGCCAGGAGTAACGTCCCCACAATGGGAGTCCATCTGTGGCACATTCCCTGCATTTCCCTCCCCTACCTTTCCACCCCCACCTCTTTTATTCTTAAGCGGTCACCTGTGACCAGAAGAAATTGCACCATGGATGCTGGACAAATGAGCAACCTGTACTTTGGCATTAGTGAGTACAGTAGATTGAGCCTTGAGCAGCTCCAGGTACCTATGTATCTCCTTAAAATCAGGACACCTTGACTTGTAATCAGCTAATCCTCTAATTAATTTTTGATTACTGAAGGTGGGAATAACCTCCCCTAGCCACCAGGCACATGGGTGTCCTGTCTGAGCCACCATCTGTGACCTTTACCACATCCACAGGATCCTTCGTGCTACCTCCGCTATAGTGGGGTGAATGGACCTGAGAAGATGTCTGTCCCCTGGGATGATAGAGGCAGCCCAGATTTAACTTTTAGGGGGCTAAACCAGAGCAAGATGGTCCCTTCTTTTGGCTTCTCCAATTTACTGACTCCCCTGTCACAGACAGAGCTTGCAAGTGTTATTAATAGAAATATTATTCCAATGAGTAAAAAGCTGATTGCTCTTCTGGCATAAAAAACTGCCCTGAGAAGATGTTTGCTGCTGTGCTCTTAAAATCTGTGCTAGCATCCCTTGTGCAAGGAGACAGGGGTTGACAGTTCCAGCTTGCCTGGAGCCTGCCATCATTACGCAAGTCTGATGTCCCTGACTAAAGGCCAGCCTGGTATTTTCATGGGGATTTCCCACCTCAAGGAGAATGGGCGAGAGCAACAAGTATCTTGTTTGTAATAGGATCTCCATAAAGCCTTTCCTGCTGTTTGTTCATGTTGTTTCTCCATAGCATGTTTATAGAAGATGGTGTTGATGTCACCTCGGGGCTGTGGGACTCCTTTGAGAGCCAGCACTCAGTAGAAACTTTTGATTGAATGGGAAAATCTTTACTGCTGCATACAAAAAATAATTGCCCAGGATAAAGTGGCCTGTAAACGGACTGAACTATAGGCTCACTGCCCTCCAAAAGAGTTGGGAACTTGTTTTCCACTCCCTAGTCTAACCAGGAGATATCTTTGTGTTGGTCTCTCCTATGTGCCATGGTTCTGCAAGGGCTGACTGTTCCCAGAGGGTTGGGGAGCCCAGCGTGATGTCACGGCTGGGTGAGCAGGGGACACATCCATTACTGTCTCCATGGAAGGTGAGCAGGATGGACCCTGGGATGGCAGCTGCGGTTTGGCCAGTGTCCAGATTCCCTGGGAAGCTGGTGGTGACAAGGCAGTTCTGAGGCTGGAATTGGGTCTGGGGACTGTAGCAGGGTCGGACACAGCCTGGGGACCACCAGACAGATCTGCAGTGACCAGGCAGGTCCAAGGTCTGGCTGGAAGTCTGTCCATGGGTTGGGGTCTGGATCAACAGGGTGATGGCCAGGCAGGGGCAGAGCTGTGGTGGAGTTGGGGACCAGTGCTCCTCCAGCATTGCTTGGGCAGGGACTGATGGGCTGAGTATGAATGGGCTCCTGGAGGCTTGTCGCTGGAGGTCCCTAGTGAGGCTGAAAATGAGGAGGATGGTGTTGTAAGAGCTGGTGATACCTCTCAGTGAGGGACGTCTCTTGCAGCACCCCGCAGCTGACCAGCGTTCCTCTAAAGCTTGTTCTTTCTTTCTGCCAATGGTATGTGGTCCTGGTGCACTCTGGCTGTGGTGTCCGTCCAACTTTTGTGTGGCAAAACAGTGGCAGGGCTTTCTGCCTGCAGTGAACACCACTGGCAGATGCAGATGATGGGAGAAGGGTATCGGTGATCAGAGGTGTGAGTGTTGAAGGGCAAAACCTCTGGTAGAGGGCAGAATGACAGATCTCAGCTCAGGTCTTGCAAGGCTGTGGACACAGCCATGTTGAGACCCCCAGTCCGTGACCAGCCAGTGACCAGCCTTCCCAAAAGGAGTTTGTTTTCCTTTTCCACTGTGATTCAAGGTTAGTGACATGAAGCCCTTTCTCCCTGTAGAGCACCCATTGTCTATAACATAACCAATCATTACACCTACAGAGCACAGACAGGTTTCCCCATCTTATGCAACTTTTAATAAAGCATCTCAAGCAAGAATTTTTTCTGGTTACTTCCTTATTCTTGCAACAGTTTTCAGGAGCTGTTAGGGCCATGTCACGCTTTATCTGGGCTTTGCCATTGCTTTCACCAGTGCTGAGGCACCCACATGAGCAGAGTGCGTGGGCAAGGGGCCAAAGGACGATGGTGCAAGGGCTCTGGGAGAGGGCTACTGTGTCCTGCTGACCACCCAAACCCAGAGATCCCAGCCCCAGCTAGACACATGCCTTGAAGCCCCCAAACCTCTGCCTAGGATTTGTGTTCCTTTATCCCTGCGGCTGGAAATGCCAAGAGGATTAAAATGCCACAGGAGTTTAAAAGCCCTCAGGAGGGAGTTTGAAAGCTGCTCAGCTTGGCCTTTTGCTACCCCCTCTCTGTTCCTTTCAGAGCTCTTAATAGTCCCAAGACTTTTATTATTTTCCACATCGCAAAACAGTAATTACTGGAAAGGACGAGGTGGTTTGAGAGCCAGGGTCCAGCGGTGTCTTCGGAGCTGTGCCAGCCCTGGGTGACCAGGGAGTGGAGCAGTGAGGACAGGAGGAGCTGTTCTGCTCGGGTTTTATTTTGATGAGAACATCTTGACCAATGTCCAGGAAACAAATTCCTCTGCCGCTTGGGAGGGAGAGAGGGAACTGAAAGGTCAAGCTTGCCTGTGGGCTCTGCAGAGATCCTGTGGTGGAGGTCTTTCACTGATAGTATGGTGGTCACCAGTGCTGGCAGGGAAGAGATATGTTCCCAGGTCCTGGGTCCAATATTTAATCATTGGTGTCATACTTAGCTACTGACCTCCAAAGGGTGAGATATTTGCAAAGCTCATGAACTGCCAGATCTGTGTTTGAAAATCTCAAGAGCAGAAGGAATATTAATTTAACTAGAGTTCAAAGGGTCTCCAATAAAGACTAAGCTTTGCTGTTATTCTGAAGCCTTATTATTTCCATTAATTCCCTTTAATGCTGCTTTAAAATTAAAAAGTGGAAGGGAATGCTGGCCAAAGGATTTTTCTGTGGTTTCAAACCCACTATTAATCAGCGAGGAAATGCTGTATGAGTGTTTAAACAGGAAGGTGGCTTCAACCAGGACACATGTAACAGTGTGCAGTCGCAGTGACAGTTTAAAAATTAGCTATTGTGAGGCTCCACATACGGACAGGGGCTTAGTATTAATGATTACCATGAATTAACTAACTAGAACAGGGTTGAACAGCAAGTGGCAGAGTTCAGCTTGACCCACTGGTAAGCTGACCCTTTTCCTGTTCATTTAATGTCCAAATCTCATTTCTGGCCAAGGTGGCTACCCAACAGCTGAAAACAATGCTTGGGCACAGTGGTGAGTGGCTGTGCCAGCCCAGCCAGGCTGCCTGGGGCTGCAAAGGACGATAAGAGGTTCAGTTCCCGCTCCCTGGGATGGGTCCAGCAGCTGGCCAGCACTGCTAGCACTGCGGCTTGTGCTGCTGGCACTGCTCTGTGAAGCCAGTCCACAGGTCTCTTCTTGGTGTCTCCCCTTGCTTTCTTCTTTGGTGTCTTTCTGGCTGCTGGCATCTGCTGCCTGCTCCCACCCGTAGCTCTGTGTTCACAGCTCCTGCAAAGTCACTCTTGGTCCACCCAAATCACCAGCATCCCTCTGCAACACGCGCAGGGCTGCTCTTTGAGCAAGGCCGGGTACACCTGCCAGGAGCTTTCCTCTGCCTGCTTCTATGATGTCCTCCTGCTCCTTTGGCACCAAAAGATGCTGGACCCAGCTGGGTGTCCCCTTGTGGTGGTGGGATAGCTGTGGCTCACCTCCAGGTGCACCTCATGCTTCTCTGCTCTTGCTCCCCTCTCATCACATGGTTTTCTTGACCAGCTCCACCACCATCTTACCTCTGTCCCCATTCTGGTGACCTGGGCTCTGTGACTGCGTGGGAATGTCCCTGCTCACACCCTACTCACTTGTCCCTGTAATGTGTGCATGGGGGCTTATATGAACTACAGCTTCCTCTTCCCCTGGAAATCAGCCACCCTTTCTCCTGTTCTCACCAAGCCACATCCTCTGGGATGGTCCAGCATCTCATTGTGGGTACGTGCACCCACAGAAACTGTCTGGCATGTCCAACAGAGTTGGACTCAACAATTTTGTGGACAGAGTAGTTGTGCAACTCCTTGGTGCGTGCCCTGGCATAGGACCTGGGGGTCCTGTGGGAGAGGAGCCAAGGGTGCTGTGGCCGTGCAGGGCAGCTGGCACTGCTGCCTTTTCTTTTCTGGCTATCAGTATTTACTGGTTTGTTCCCACAGATCTTTGAAAAATATATGGGAAGCATGGGTGAATGTTATCAAGCTCCAGCTGCTCTACTTGCAAGCGTGTCTTCAGTGGGAATGATTAAGCCACTGTGTTTTTCTGACTTCCCTTCCAACAGCCCTTCAAGAATACCACAGCTCCCAAAGTTGCACTGAGTTGCTGGTAATCCTGTTAACCTTTGTGTTAATTAAGCAAACTGTAATCCTTCATTAGGAGAAACGGTGCTAATTGCATATTTGAGAGGGTGAGTTTTGCACGGACCGTTGGCTGGCAGAGCAGAAGTCACTCCTGGCTTCAGTAAGGGGGCTGGGGAGTCAGTGGTGGCTTGAAGAGAGAGAAGGTCAAGAAAACCTGTTTCCTCATCAATGCTGAACCCGATGGGTTTTGCTGGAGGAAGGGTTGTGCATGGAGAAGATGTCCTGCATAGCTGCTGTGCAAGACAGAAAGGGTGGAACTGCTGGTACCTGGCTGTTGAGCTGATATTACTTTCCAGTCTAAAAGTGCAGACCTCTAATGGCGTGACGTGGTAAGCAGCTCTGGACAAGAGGCTACAGTCTGCAGCTGGGCTTAGTGCTCTGAGCTGAGAAAAGCTGCTTAAAATCAACAGAGAGCTCTTTGTTTGCTGTGTGCGGTTTAGAAATTAAGCAATACTTACAGGCAATACTTAGAAGCAAATATTGGTTCAAATAACATCAGCTCCCGCTCTCCAGTGGCCAGTTCAGCTCATCCCAGGTAGAAAACAGCGTATTGCAACACAGTCAAAACCTGACAATCTAAGAGCAGGGAACCTGGCTTGTGACATTTCCTGAAAAATAAACTAACCACAATGAGTCTGGTGTTGGAGCACAGCCTCAAAATTGACCTGCAGGTCCAAACTGGGGCTGAAAGCATGTTTCTGGAAAGACTGCTACATCTCTCCAGGTATCTGCCAGGCCTTGGGAGCCACGGGGAATGCTGATCTAGTCTCAGTCTGCCATTGGCCACAGACACGCTTGCCTAACTGGCACTCCCACGGTGTGGCTTAGAGTTCCTGCAAACCCCATGCCAACCTGGGCTCCAGGGGACGAGTGAATGACTCCCTCTTCCAGGACAGACTCGGCATCAGGCAGGAGGGCCGGAATTTCCCCTGCATGGTTACACTGACCAGGTAAGCCAGCTCTGCAGAAGACCCCTGACTTCTCCCTGCCCCTCCTGAACATTGAATCACAGAATGGTTTGTGTTGGAAGGGACCTTTAAAGACCATCTAGTCCAGCCTCCCTGCAAAGGGCAGGGACATCTGTTGCTAGGTCAGATTGCACAAAGTTCTGTCCAACCTGACCTTGAAGACTTCCAGTGATGGGGCATCCACTCCTCTGGGCAACCTGTTCCAGTGTCTCACCACCTTCATCATAAAAAAATATCTTCCTTATGTCTAGTCCTTGGTTTAAAGCCACTGCCCCTTGCCCTGTTACTACAGGCACTGGTAATAAGTCTTTCTGCATCTTTCCTGGAAGCCCCTTTTATATATTGAAAGGCCACAGTATGGTCTCTATGCTAAACAACCCCAACTCTCTCAGCCTGTCCTCACAGAAGTGTTCCAGCTCTCTGACCATCTTTGTGGCCCTCCTCTGGACCCACTTGAGCAGGCCCTTATCTGTCTTTTTTCCTTTTTTTTTTTCTCTCTGCTGTCCACCATGCTGACATCCTTGTTGTGGGCAGGCTCCAGCTTTCTCTGAGCCACAAACTAGAAATCCCAATTCCTACAGGGAAACAAGCCAACTCTATAGACAAGCCCAAAGCTCTGGGGGGTGTATATTGCCCTGGGCCCATCCCACCTCCAGCTTTGACTGATTCCTTTATTTTTCTCTGATGTTTTCAGTGCTTTTTCTCCTTAATATCTCAAAGTGAGCTGGGTCTTCATCACACAGCTGCCAGCCTGATGAACAGCAGCGTCAGCTCCAAAGGCCTCCACGGTTGGATAGGAGCACCTCTGCTGAAATAATGGCTCCAAAGAGTCAGGTGAGATGCTTGTGTTGGTGTGGTGCCTTGATCACAGCTTTTCCTCTTCCTGTTTAATGTTTTCCCCACATGCACACACCACCAGAGCTCGGCTCCAGCTTCTGTTCGGCTCCATTCATTGGCTGCAGGATGAGCTCTGCTGTGGGGAGCAGCCAGCACCATGATAAAGCCAAGCCCTCTCCCAGACAGTCATGCCAGCAATAACTTTAACCCAGCCCAGTTACAACAAATGTCCTTGCCTTAGGACACACCAAACCGTCCGGTTCAACCTCGTCTCAACCACACACCACAGTGTGGTTGGCAGTAATAAGGGAGATGTAGAAATAAGCAGTATTATTTTACCTCCAGTTTTACTTAGTGTGGGACCGAGCCCTATTTTTTC
This sequence comes from Bucorvus abyssinicus, assembly GCA_009769605.1. Lineage (NCBI taxonomy): Eukaryota > Metazoa > Chordata > Aves > Bucerotiformes > Bucorvidae > Bucorvus > Bucorvus abyssinicus. The sequence continues at coordinate 17,982,517 of CM020035.1, forward strand.
TTGGAGTTCACATGTATTTATGTATCACCAGTGACTGGTGGTTGGTCAGAGGGTGTGTTAATTTGTATTTCTTCATCATGCATGTAATTTTTAGCAGCATCCTCTTTCTGAAAACAGAACAGCGGGGATGGGTAGTGTTGCAATACAACGGACTTGTGATGTGTAGTAATAGTTCAGCTCATTTCATGGAGAAGTACACTATAGAGGATTTGATGTTTTCTGGATAATAAGGATAACATCTGAGAGACTCTGGCTTAGCTCTGTCCTTTTTGGTAAAGCTGGTCCTGCTTGCATGAGCCAGGAGCATTGACCTCCTACCTTAATAGACAAGAATTTCCATCGTTAGTAAGAATTGTCCCTCACTGTTCAATCTCAGCTTAATGAGCCAGATACATGCATTTGGGCATGGGAGGAGCTCTCTTTCTGCACAAAACTGTGCATGCAGGCAGTGAGGTATGGATCTAACTAGAATTTGTAGAAGTGTGTGCGTATATTTAGTGAGAGAGAGGACCCACTCTGTGAATAAGCATGCATTTTCTAACACAAAATTTGGAAAAGCAGTTTTCTGATAGATGTTCAGGGGAGGAGATTTGTTGCACCGAGAAGTTTGTCCCTCCTAAACTCCAAAGGGAAGGCATTTTGCAGCTGAAGGCTGCACAGAGCACGTTTCCCTTTGCATCTAAGGCTTCCCTTGGTGGGATGTACTTCTCAAAAGGAGGATCTTGGAGGACCTGTTAGGTCCTTTGAAGATCAAGGTCTGAGTCTTCAAGTCCAAATGGCCTAGAGGACGCATCACCAATCTGCTGTGCTTCTGTCACTGGGTACCTTCAAGGCAAGCTGCATGTTGGAAGAGTTTCTTCTCCCCAGAGCTGTTCAGCGTCCGGCTAGAGCAGCAGATCTTGGCCACGTGAAGAGGCAAAGCTGCTGAAAGAGTAGCCACAGGCACAGACCAGGCACAGATAGGCACAGACCAGGAGGTGAATGGAAACCCATCATGGAGAAAGCTAGGATTTGGTAGCATCAAAAGGAGACATAGAAGCTGCTCTGTATGTGGCCAGTGGCTTTCCAGATGACTAGTGGCTGGATGTCTGGAAATCCAGGAGGTTACTGGTAAAGGCTGGAGGACAAGAGGTAAGCAGTAAAATCTGTTGCAATCTAAGCCTCTTCCTTCACCCCTGGGTTTGCCCTGATGCCATCTTGGAAGGGCAAGGGAAAGAGGTGTGGGATGAAAAACACCCATCATATCACCACATCACAGCCATCTCCTTGGCAGATGCAGAGAATGCCTTGGGGATGGAGGTGTGATTTGAGAGGAGAGAGAGGAGCCATGGGTAGTCCATGTGAAAAAGGCTGGGAACCATGTAGCAAAGGCAAGACAGTATGGGCTCTTCAGCAACTGCTCTTCTGTGCTTGAACAGATCCTTCATGTTTTCCAAACTTTCTTCTGTGTCTTTCCCCTTTATCTGTCATGTGGCAAAAATACTTTTATCTGCTCTGGCTAGTGTTGTAGCTACTTAGTTTGTGGAGTCAAGATGTCCAAATATTTTCACCATTATTTATGTGCTCTGCTTTTTCAGTGGCACTGTAATTTCTAGGCTCTCTCAGGATATCTGTTAGAAGAGGCATTTTGGAACAAACTGACAAAAAGCTACAGAAGAACTGTGAGGGACAGCCTCCTTGTGTGGGCCCTTGTGCCTCTTCTTCCCATGGATGGAGACATTGCTAAGGCTACCCTGAGCAAGGCAAGGATTGGTGAGACACATAGGGAGCTGGGGATGGATTTTGGTGGCATCTACATGTCTCAGTGGAGGAAGACCTCGCAGGGTCACAGCTTGCTCCCATATAGATGGGAGATCACAGCTTTTAAAAAGAGAAGGAAGGCTTGAGGTGGGAGCAAGTCATTCCTCCCCCAGTTGCAATGTGTTTGGAGACACTCTGGACACAAGAAGTGCTGCACTTCTGGGAAAGCAGGGGATGAAGGGATAAGAAACAGGAACTAGCTATGCTGAAGGAACTGCTAAAGATGATGCTGAAATAACCAGCATGGCCACGAGAGCCTCTACCTCATCCTGTAGGGACCTCCAGCAGCCAGAATCACAGGTAGGGCAGGCTCATGGTGCCACGGTGAAGGCGGTCGTTGCCTGAAGGACTCCAGCAGCCCCATTCCCTGGGCCACTTTGTAGAGCCATATCCTTGACCTGACACTGAGCTCCCACCTGTACTGAAGCCACTCTGGTCACCACCACCCACCTGCAGGTCGCTGTGCCCTAAGCCTGCTGGGAAGAGGGAGAAGAGCCAACCCAGGGTGCTTCCACCTAAATTTCAGCCAGGAGACTGCTGTAGTCAGGCCCATGACACTGCTGCCTGGAGGGTGCAGGCAATGGGAGAGGAAGGACCTGTGCAGGGCATGCAGGAGATCACAAAGGGAGGCTGGTCTTGAGAGCAAGCCTGGGAGCCAGACCTCACCACTGGGCTTCTTACACAACTCTTGTAGCTTGTGTTGAGTAGACATGGTGGGTGGACGAGCCCTAGTAGCTGCTGTCTAGGGATGATGCCAGGGCTTGTGGGCTACCTGTTGTGGTCCAGGGACCTTTCATTTAGTGTGCATGTGCCAAGTTCAACCTGAAGCTGGTCTTGTAGCCTGCAGCAAAGATTGAGGTGTTGAGCCTGTGACAGCATTATGAAGGCAGACCTCTGTAAACCCAGACATGCCCCACTGGTCCTGGCTGCAGGGACATAAATCAGGAGTTATACAATTGGATGGAGAGGTTTTGTAGAGAAAGGGGGAGGAGGGTCACTGCTAATCTCAGCATTTCTTCCCAGGTTCATCCCAAGAACTTAACAAAGGTGCAGCGCGATGTTTCCTTCTGGCTTCAGGGCACTTATCGAGCTGTCTGGTCACTGCCATTGACTTTTATTCCCTGTGTATTGAGCTTGCCAGATCATGTGTAAGGAACATTTACTGCTTTTCAACCCCATTGCCATTGCCAAGAGAGTACAAGGAAGGGGGCAGGTGCTGCAAGCCAAAGGGCGATGGGTACGGCAGCGGCAGTTACAGACAAACATGCAAAACAGGGCTGGATCCAGCAGGGACTTTCTGAGATTAGGCTGCGCAAGGCAGGGGGTGGTTAGCGCAAAGAAAATAGCCCCTCCTGTGGCGTTCCAGTCTGCAGGGGAATTCAAATGTCACAACTTGGGAATTTTCCATCTGAAGCCTCTTGTAAAATGAAAAGCACCTTGCCCTGCTCTGACTCCTGCCTGCAGAGGGGTTCTGTGCCAAAGTGAAAGGCTGCCTAAAAATGGGCTGATCCAGGGAGGGGGGAGATTTAGGAGCTATTGAGAAACAAGGAAGGACAAACAGTGTTAGGTCATTGCTTCTGCAAACACAGCCAGAGCTGTTCCTCTATAAAAGGGGAAGAAAGCGGATCCAGAGCCATCACAGACTTGGAGGGGATAGTCTGTGACCAAGATTGCTGCACCCTCTCCTCAGCACCTGACTCCCTGCTCAAGTATGAAACTCGTACTCTCTACTGTGCTGTCCTTCGGGATAGTGGGTAAGTGTCTGCTGACATCAGTTTGGGGGGAAAGGAAGAGTCAAAACCTCCCAGGACCCTAGGCTTTCCTCCTAGACAAAGCTGGTTTAGAGCTGCAGCACCTGTCAAACCCAGGCAGATGTTAAGTAAAAGCCAGGACATAAAGCAATGTTTACTCTGGCAGCCGTGGATCTCTGTCAACAACGATGGTATTTTCGGCATTAATGATAGTAGCTTTTTCCTTGGGCCAGCCCACAGAGGCTGGAGGGAGGTCTGCAGCTCCTCACTGAAAGCTGCTAAGCACCCAGCTGGCAAGGAGAAGGGATGCTTGGCACCCATTGCCAGGGAAGAGACTGCTCGGGAGCAGCTCCACACCGCTGCTGCTACAGCGTGAAGGGAAAAATCACCCTCTGGCCAACTGTTGTGCTGGGAGAGGAGCAGAGGTTCAGCTGTGGGAGGAGAAACTAGAGCAAGACCTGCCTGCCACGCCTGCATGTGTGTTGGGTTCAACCTGAAGGCAGTGACAATAAAACAGGCTTAAATAATAAAAGACTCTGCATGCTCCCCCCTCCACTCCTGTGCTGCTCTGTCCTGCTGCTGTGGCTGTACTTTGTTGGACTCTTGTGCATTTTATGTCTCAATGGTGCCCTTGCAGAGCTGGCTCTGCTTGAAGTGATTTGGCAGGCAATGGGCAGGTAGCCGCAGCAAAGAGATTGCTGCCGTTTACCCCTGACCTGGGAACCAGCGCCTGGAAAGGAAAAGAGGGGTAGGCAGGGTGTCTCTTCTGATTCCCCCTAAAGCGTGGTAGTGATTAACATCATTTGGTGGGAAGTGCTCCCTGTGCTGCTGGGATCGGAAACTCCTCAAGCACCTTTGCTGAGTACTAGCATACAATGATGACTTATTAACTGTGAAGAGTCCCTCTTCCTACCCTGCATGGAAGGAGCCAAGAGATTGCTCAAAAGCTCTGCGGCAGAGGCCGTGGCACCTGGGCTCCTGTTGCCTTCCCCATGTTCACCAGTGCAGCCAGGCTGACTCCCTCAGGAAGTCCCTGTCCAGCCTCTGCCCAGGGCAGGATGGTTGCCAGCACTAGATTAAGGTGACCACGGCTTTGTGCAGCCGAGACTTGAAAAACGTAGGAATTAAAGGTAAGGATTCTTCCTGTTGCCAAATTCAGCATTTCCACTGAGAGGAGAGGAGGTGTCTGCTTGGCAGGGTTACGGCTCAAAAATCAAGTAAGAGAGAATACCTCAGAGGTGAAAGAGAAACTGGAAACGGCACAGGTTAATTTGGGGATGCTTGAATGAAATGTGCAATCAAGGGTTTGGAGGGAGTGAGCTCTGTATACAGCCTCTTGGTCTGCACAACCCTGACAGGAAGGGGTAGTTATGTTGAAGTCTGCAGCACAGGCTGGCCACATGCTTTAACTGCAAGTTTCCAGCATTTTTGGTGTTCAGGTTGCTGAAGGAGGTGTGAGTTTGTGTCCACCTGAGGTCTTTGCTTTGCTCCGGTCTCCCAGAGCAGCCAGTCAGCTGCATTCACTGGTTGGGGGACTCTCAGGAGAAAGGACTGTGGAGGTGGTACGGCATCTCTGTTACTGGGTGTAGTGGAGGAGGTGAGATACAAAAAGGCAGTTAAATATATCAGATCATCTAGCTGCCAAGGAGATCATGTGTGGCAATGTACTGAATATAGTCTGGCCAGGTCAGAGCTGCTCTCCCTCTGGGGTTATTTGCAAAGACACTGCTTCAATGGACCACGTTTTCTCTACGTTTTTGCCAAGTCTTGAGTTTGATATCTATTGGAGTGTGTAGATTTGTTCTCCTGCTCCTGTGGATGTAGCTGTGAGTTCAGGCTGCTTGAATCACAGTGCTGTGCAGGACATCCTTCACCTAGGGACAGGAATGATCCTCCCAGATGTTTCTGAAGGTGCACAGGTCAGGCAAGAAAGAAAGAGTTTTCCTTAGGAGACGTAGGAGGTGTGCACGGGAGATTCTGCACCCAGCCATCATCCAAGGCCAAGACTGCAGGGAATCAGAGAACATGTATTCACAGAGAATCATAGAATCATAAAATCACCTGGTTGGAAGAGACCTTCTAGATCATTGAGTCCAACCATTCACCCTGCACTGACAGGGTGCCTAAACCATGTACGTCAGCACCACATCTACACATCTTTTAAACACTTCCAGGGAAAAAAACATGGTTAGATGCCACAAAGTAGGTGGCAGTGCCTTAACCATATGTGTGTTGTACCAGCCACTAGGGCCTCTTCCATCCTTATCAAGGGGAGCGCTAACCTTCTCTCCTTGCTTTTTCTCTCCATGTGGTGCCTTTCTACTTCTCTGAGACTATTTATTTCTGGTTCTTTCTACAGCTCTGTGTTTTGCTGCTCCTCCACCCAAGGCAAGCATCAGATGGTGCACAATATCCTCAGCAGAAGAGAACAAATGCAATACTCTAAAGGACCTCATGCGACAAGAGAGTGTTGCATCATTGAATTGCCTGCAGAAAGCAACGTACCTTGACTGCATAAAAGCCATTTCGGTGAGTGGGCAGCAAATATATGTGCTGTGCTCTGAAGATGTTTCAGCAGCCTGGAGAAAATTGGGGTTTCCTTTGAGTCACTGGTTGTTCCCTGTGATCCCCCTGTGGAGAAGGACTCACTCACAAGGATCCAGGAGAGACTCTGGGGAAGTGCTTTCCTTCATGCACCCTGCTCTTTGTTTATTGACTAAAATCTTTTTGCTGTTTAGAATAATGAAGCAGATGCCATTAGCTTGGATGGTGGTCACATTTTTGAGGCAGGACTTGCCCCCTACAAGCTGAAGCCCATTGCTGCTGAGGTCCACGAACACAGTGGAGGTATATTTTCATGCAATATTTTTAAGCCAAGAGGTGGTAACAAAACTGATAGTGTAAAGGCCATCCTCTCCACGCAGAGCTCCCATATTATTTCTGCTGAGTGTCTGAGATATCATGCCTGGCTTCCAGACCCCACAGGGGAAGGGGTGGGGGGCAATTACACCAGAATATGAATCATCACCCATGGCCATAGAGTCACTGCAATGGAAAGGGGCAGAGTCAGTGCCCCATTTTTCATGTTAGGTGCGATGAAAGTCACTGATCCAGTGATGATGCAGTGGCCATGGAAGGAGAGCACCATGACCAGAAATCATGGTCCTCCTGAAGCACGGCATAAACAATTGTGCTAAAACCAGAGCACTTCTGCTTTCAGTGACCTCGAACTATGCAGGTAAAACACTGAGCTAGATAGCCAGAAAACCTGTGTATCTTCTTGTGCAGTCATCAAGACAAAAAAAAAAAAAGATTGATGAGGCAACAGCCTTGGGAGCTGAACAGAAGCTATTTTGCTGGTTTTATCTGTTTTGCCTCATGCAATCCCACAATGTCCAAAGCTCCCAATATCTTTTGACCTTTGTGCTGGAGTTCAACCTGTTTGTACACAACATTCAGGATCAAATCAACATGGCAGGGTCATTCTCAACACAGTAGATAAGAAAATACGAATAATAAATTGAAGGATGTGGTCTCTACTGCCCCTAAAACTCAGTTGTTTTATTCATATGTAGCAAGTGATGGACTAGGTATAATTTTAAAGACTAAATGTGGAATGTCAGTCTTGCAAGGCTTACACGTATGCTTCAGTGGGCAACAGCATTTGAGAAAAGACTTGCTAAATAAGATTTGCCAAAAAGTCTTGTCGAAGCATCTTTACAAAACTACAGGCACGTCTAATGTCTGTCCAGTGGCAAAGCATTTTGCATGTGATAGTATTTTCAAGTCACTTACCATTATAACTTGTAAGATGCAGTGTTGGTTTGATATTGGCAGCATAGCTCACCCCTAAGAAAATGGGAAGACCATGAGTGTTCAAGCAAAGCTGCTAATTATTTGGAAGTGCAGCATTTTATTCTCCAAGATGGGGGGGTTTGGCAGGATTTGAAATGTTCCTAGGTCCTGCTTTTTCATTGCTTTCCTGCTTTTTTCTGCATTGCAGACTCCACAACCAGCTACTACGCTGTGGCTGTCGTGAAGCAAGGAACAGGCTTCACAATAAATGACTTGCAGGGCAAGACATCCTGCCACACAGGCCTGGGCAGGTCTGCTGGCTGGAATATCCCAATTGGGACACTCCTCCACCGAGAATACATCAAGTGGGATGGCAAAGACTCAGGCTCCATTGAGCAAGGTGAGGTGGGAAACGGTGAGATAAATGGGCTGATAATAAGCCAGGGGTGGTGGTACATTCAAAGCGATGTTGTACGATCTTCTGCAGAGGTCCAGAGATGACTCGCAGAGCAGTCGAGTCATTGACATTCTTTGTGCATCCCCTCCTTTCCAGATCCTTGCAAAAGTTAGTTTTAGTCTAACTATTGCTTCTTTCTCATCCATAGCGGTGGCCAATTTTTTCTCTGCCAGCTGCGTGCCTGGTGCCACCACTGAACCAAAACTGTGTCGTCAGTGCAAGGGGGACTCCAAAACCAAATGCTCCCGCACATCACCTTATTCTGGATATTCTGGAGCTTTTCAGTGAGTGAAAGTTATTTTTCCTTTGGAGAAACATTCTAGCTGTGACACATGCATGTTTTTGTTATACCAGGGAGGTCTTCTGTATTATAATCGGGGCTCCTGAGGAGAATGAATTTATAGAACAACTGGGAGTGCTGGTAATTAAAGATCCAGTTAGTAATAACTGGCAGGCAGCTAGTGGGAGACGTGAGAGGCCGCTGGCTTGCATGGTTTTGCACTGACTCAAGGATACACAGCATTAGTACTGTGCTAGGTCTAACTGGGCTTCTTGACCTTTACTTCTCTGCCATTACATTTTCTTCCCTGCCAGCATAGATTTTTGGGGAGGAAGACCACTGCTCTACAGTTGCAGTTTGTGCTGAAGTAATTTGCTGAAACAGGAGATAGGGAGCCACAATGTCTGGTTTTTTAACCATGTCTTCTGTTCCTTCCACCTGCAGGTGTCTGAAAGATGGAAAAGGAGAGGTGGCTTTTGTGAAACACACCACTGTTGAAGGTAGACCTGCAAGATCACTTCTTTCTCTCCTTTCTAGAACAACCTCTCACTGCCACTCCATCCTGCAATTAGTCTACACTGTGCAGGCTTTTATTCCCCTTCAGGTTTGCCCTAAACCTCTTCTCTTTTCATCTCTAGAAAGATGTTTTACACACTATGGAGTGACTCATACTTGTTATTGAGAAATATGATTATTGTGAGATCTACTTTTTCTTCTTCGAGGTTCTTTGAAGAAGGAAAACCTGCTTGATTTAAGTTCAGGGGTATTATCGTTGGTGCCATATCTCAGAAAAAGCTGTAATGTTATCACAGCAAATGCAAGGTGAGCAGTTGTGTAGGGAATTATGCTCACCCACCCCTCTGGGAGGGAATTCAGCCCACAGCAAGAGTTCACTAACTCTGCATTTCTTGGAGATGGAAGATGGGCTGGCACACCCAGGACCTGCAGTAAGCTCAATGGAGGGACCACCAAGATGGTCATGGGGCAGGGACACTTGTCTTTGTGAGGTGATGCTCAGAGGGGTAGGCTTGATCAGCCTGCGGAAGAGACAGCTTTGGGGGGACCTCAGAGCAACCTGCCCGTACCTACAAGGGGGCTGGCTAGCAAGTGGAGCCAAGATCTTTACAGAGGTGGACAGTGTAAAGATGAGAAACAATAATCATAAACTAAAACAAGAGAGGTTTGGACCAGATACAAGGGGAAATATTTTTCCTTTGAGGACAGTCAAGTAGTGGTACTGGTTGCCCAGGACAGCTGTGCACTCTCCATCCTTCAAGGTTTTCAAGATCCACCTGGAGCAACCTGGCTTGCCCCCGTTTTGAGCAGGGTCTTGGACCAGAGATCTTCAGAGGTCCCTTCCCACCCTAATCCTTCTGTACCCCTGTGATCTCAGACCTGGGCTGTGTTTTCAGCCTTGACATTGGCTACCTACTGGCATTCACAGACCATGTGTGGCTCCTGACCTGTTCAGTCCATTTGTATGGTGTTTGTAATTCTATTTGTATTTTTATCCATTTGCACACGTCTGGATGTCTAGGATGCCTAGGATGTGTTTGGTTGTCTACTGCCACACAAATCCTCTTAGTGTTAGGTTAATTATGACAAAGGCAGAGGTAATCCCTCTTTCACAGGCACATGCATTCTCCTTTCCATATTGCCTTCATATGATCATGATCACCCTATTATCATTGCAAAGGAGGTACATGCAACCCCTCTCCTGTAAAGAATTCTCCCCAAGCTTCAGCAGAAATAAATTCATTACAAAGCTGCCCCAAAATGACTTTTTTGGTCTACATTCATGGTGATGCAACTCATGGTTCCTCCTTTCCTCCAGAAAATGCCCCGGAGGAGAAGGCTGAGTACGAGCTTCTGTGTCTGGATGGCACCCGTCAACCCGTGGACAACTACAAAACCTGCAACTGGGCCAGGGTCCCTGCTCATGCTGTTGTGGCTCGAGATGATAACAAGGTTGATGACATCTGGAGCTTTCTCTCAAAAGCACAGGTATTGCCAAGCTCTCCTTTCCTTCCACTAGCATGCCCTCTTCTGTCCTTTGCAATGGCTTCCTCTCTCCAGCCTTTCAAGAGCTTTGGTACGGTCATTTGTTGATTAGCTTTTCCCCATGGCAGGAAAAATTTGGTGTGGGCAAAAGCAGCAACTTCCACCTCTTTGGGCTACCTGGCAAGAAGGACCCAAGCCTCAAAGACTTGCTTTTCAAAGACTCCGCTGTAAAGTTAAAGCGTATCCCACGACTGATGGATTCCCAGCTCTACCTGGGCTTAAAGTATTACAGTGCCATCCAGAGCCTTCAGACAGGTAGGCAGGACATGAAACAGTAATGTTGTGTCAGTGTGAGCTGAGTTGAAGAGATGGGATCAGCAAATACGTCTGGGCAAAAGCAACACAATTTTTTCAAACCCAGACAGTATTCTCTGCAAAATACTGAAAGGTATAATCGAAAGGTATAATCATTGAAGTGACACAATCACCACACTGACAAAGGTGGAAAATCCACACACACTCCACCCCTTGTCCCTTCACCATGATTACCACAATAAAAATTTCCCACAGTTATTCAGCTGGTGGTAGAAATTGGTCAAAGCTGTTGCTTAGAAAAGCCATTTCTGGGACCTAAGCGGAAGGAACATCCTGGGACGCCAAGTCCGGTATTGGCTCATCAGTCCTAGCTGAGTGAAACAAGTCACAAATGATCTGCAAAACCCATTTAAAATATCCAGTTGCTCTGAGATCTCTAGTGGTAGGCTCAGCCACTATGGTATTTATGGAAAGGGGTGCATGGAATTCATTTAGCATCAAAAAAGATTATTCAAATGCTACTTCACAGAAACATAACTTGGTTGCATTTTTCCAGCTTGGTCTGGTCTTAGTCTCATGGTTGTCTGGGCTGTGAGGTCTGGAGAAATGCAGAATATATTACAGGCAGCAATACCCATAACTAAGTACTATCAATGCATGGTCGTTTAGTGGTTGCAGTGATTTAGCTAACAGGAATCTGCATGAAGAGCTTGTGTTATGCAGAAATTCTCCTTTCTGACCTGTAAGATTTTTGAGGACCCTTCAGCTTAAGAATCATTCCTCCTACTCAGGTCAGCCCAGGGCTTATTAAACATTTTGCACTGGGCAGCAGCACGTTGGTGTATACAGACAGTTTCACGGCTGAGTCCCTTGCAGCCCGAAAGTAGCCTGTTTGTAGCCTTATTGTTCAGCAAGGCTCTAGGCTTATCCTTGTTTTTCCTCTGCTTGTTTTGCAGATACTTTGAAACCCAGCCGCAGAGAAAACAAGACTCGGTGGTGTGCAGTAGGCAAGAATGAGAAGAGCAAGTGTGACCTCTGGAGTGTGATGAGCAAAGGGGAGGTGGAGTGCACTGTGGCAGACACCACCGATGACTGCATTATTAAGATCATGGTACGGCTTTTTTTTCTTTTCTTCTCCCTGTGAACCCTTCAGATTGAGGGCAGTGTTGCTTCTCTCAGCCTGGGAACGAATGGGAAAGAGCAGGGGGTAGATTTTAAATAAAATATTGGGAGCTTTGCGAGAAATACCAGTGGACAGAAACCAACATCATCACAGGGAAAAGGCTTGACTAGTTTTTCACTGATTAACATTTTTCAAAAAAATTCACTGTACAGTGTTCTTTTTTGGTGTTTCCTAACTAAAAAGCAATTTTCTGCTGAGAAGTAAGTTTTTATTTGGAAAAGGAAGGCAAATACAAATTTCGTAAAATGCCGAGAAGAACAGTTACCCGCTTAGAAGAGAAGTGACTCCATAGGGTAGATGATGATGCCGGTGGCAGCTCAGAGGGTTAGGTGAAGACAGCACAAAATGCAAACTTGAAAGGACAGGTGAGATACGGAAACCTGTTTGGCCCGGAAGCAGGCCAGGAGACACATGCCTGCACCTGCCAGTGCCTGGCGGGGAGAGCTGCTGCTGGAAGTGGTTACAAGCGCACAGGAGTGGTAACTTCAAAACTCCCTCTGTTTACATCACCGAGATCTCATCTGTCTGTATGCTAAGGGTAGCCTTTCATGTCCCCTTGTCCCAAGCCATCCTCCCTTATATCGAGTGCTTCTTTCACAGTCTGATTTCTGAAAAGCGCTAGGCTGGAGCCATAGAGTGTTGTTTCATCACTGCACTGTTTTCATTGCAGAAAGGTGAAGCAGATGCTATCAGCTTAGATGGAGGTTTTGTCTACACTGCTGGTGTATGTGGCTTGGTGCCAGTGATGGGAGAAAGCTATGATGACGGTAAGGACAGCCTGGGCTGCCCCCTCTGGGTCCAGCTAGTGGGGAACAGGGTGGTGCAAAAGCACTGGATTTATTCTGAAATCTAGAAAGCAGCCTCAGCGCTGTATCCTGCAGAAAACACATGGTGCTCTGAGGCAACTGCTCAGCACTGCATGCCTCATCTTTCCAGGAAGCCTTGGGAGGGTAAGTATCAACAGTCAGCATCACAACAACCTCCGGCTCCTCTCTTCTGCATTTTAATCCTGAGATCCCTCTCCTTTAACACCGGCCTTGGTAAAACTAGTTGGTTTAGCTTAGAGGAGCAGATGGAGGCTGTGCTTTGGAGGCCGTGCTTTGTTCCGTTCATGCAACAAGGTGTTACCTGAAATAGTGACACTTTTACAATGAAGTTTCTCCACAAGTTAGTGAGCTCGATCCTCTTTTGGATTTGTCATATCTTTTATCTAATATCTTCTTTTTCCCTCCCTCAGATTACAGTCAATGCAGCAAAGCAGAAGGAGAACCAGGTAATTACCACCAACAGAGGGACAGAAAACAGTCCTGATGGATATAAGTAGAAAAATATATATGCAGTCATGCATGGAGAATAAATGGCTAGTCTCCACACAAAGAGCCACTGTGTCTAATGCAGATATTAAAGATTTGGGAGACAAATTTAGTAGTCAGAGGGAAAGTCTGGGTCTGTAACCTAGTTGCTGCTCTCTGGAGCATGGTAACACCATAGCGGTGCTAGGGCTGTGAACAGGGCAAGAGGGTCTGGGTTGTAGCATTAGGAAATCGTTCTTTATAGAAGTGGGAAGAGGGAGATGAGAGAAGGTTTTTATCCCTTGCTGAAGAGTGGTTAAGAAATCAGGAGGAGATAAGAAATCATCAAGTATGTCTTGCTATAGCCTTCTTGCATACCCAAGTGTCAGAGTTTGGAGGAGTGGGGAAATGTCAAGGATAATGATTTCCCAGGAGCATGGTGGGAGTAGGTGAATCACATCTGCAAATTCTTCCATTGTCACTGCCTGGCTAATGATTTCTAAGTGCAAAGTATTTCTCCTATGTTGTTCATAGGTGCCCTCTCCCAGGTAGAGCCAATGCTCTCCTAAGGGAGCATGGTGGGATCCTCGGGTCAGTCCTTAATTTTCCTCTATTTTATCTTCTGAAAGCATCCTACTTTGCTGTGGCTGTGGCAAAGAAATCTGACAGCAGTATCACATGGAACAATCTGCAGGGCAAGAAGTCATGCCACACTGGTGTTGGGAGAACTGCTGGATGGAACATCCCCATGGGCTTGATTCACAACAGCACAGGGAACTGCAATTTCGGTAAGTCACGTTTTGCATCCATTTCTTTGAGCCGGGAATCTGCTTGCAAACATGTTTTCCCACCCTTCATCGGATCTTCAAAGGTTCTTATGCCTCAAAGATTCCCACCTGGAGGTGGGAAATGGAGAAGACTTTGTTATTTAAGTTTTCACTGAGCAGTTTTAGGCTGTTGGTGACTGCTTCAGAGTAAAATACAGCACATCTGCTGCTTTGGGGGGCTTTGTTTCCTTTTCATATCTCACCCCTTCCCTTTGCAGCAGCCCGAAAGGTATTCCCAAAAAGGGAATACAGGCTGCCCCGGGTATAGGGGCTGGGTGCTTCTGCAGGCTGTGGCGTGGGGGTAAAGGATGGGTTTATGAATCTCAGAAGGGAGGGGAAGGGCTGAGAACAGGGGACAGAAGCTGATCTGTGTTCAAGAGACTTAAAAGGACTGATCTGACTGCCTGAGAATATGGGGGTAAAAGCCTGCATTGGCTCTGGGATTTCAGAGATTGTTCAGATCAACTTTTACATCCAACTTTCAATAGGTGAGAATTACGGTGCAACAAAAATAAATTGTAAATATTATCAACCAAGGCAAATTAAGCATATCATTATTAAAAAGGAAATCTCTAACCACAAGAAGATACTAGGAAGTTTTAGACTCAGCCTCTCCATCCTCCTGCCTGCCTTTTCCCCATCTTCTCCCAGAGCTCTGGCATTGCTGCCAAATGCAGCTCTGAAGACCCACAAAGGCTGTGGAGGCTTGGCCTGGCTCTGTGTGAGCTGGGAATGATTTGAAGCAAAAACATTCTTATTTTTATGCCAAGATAGTGCCTATTGCAGTTGCGCCTTAGCTTCATTATCAATAATAACAAGACACAAGTTTCCTAGTGAAAACTACATGCATACGATTTGTTGTCCACTGAATCGTGCTCCTTCTCACAGCCTGTTTCCTGCTCCCAGTGACCGCTAACACAAATTCAGTGCAAGAATGTATTATTAAAAGAAAACCTAACTTTTCAGTGCAGGAAAAGTGAATTTTTCTGTTCATGCCTTCAGATGAATACTTCAGCGAGGGCTGTGCTCCTGGGTCTCCTACTAACTCTCGCCTCTGCCGACTCTGCAAGGGTTCTGGGGGGGTCCCACCGGAGAAGTGCGTTGCCAACAGCCATGAGAAATACTATGGGTATACTGGAGCTTTCCGGTAAGTGGTGGAAACATTCAGGCTGCTCTTAAGTACCCTGGGTCTGATCACGGAGGTTGTGGGTAGATCACATATGGATTACAGCCTCAGGTTGATGCTAATCTGCTGACCTTCTCTTTTTCTTCATTTCACTGCTGAAGGTATATACCTGTAATATTATACATGTGTGATACATCTTTTCTTCACGCAGCTTCCTGCAAAATGGTGTAAAATGTTCTCGTTCTGTAAAACTAATGTTCTGGTGCCTCCAGGCAAACCTGAAGAAACACAAGCATTCTGGCCAGACCTCCTACAATGGCAGCAGTGCTACACTTTTAACACAAATAAGGAGTGTTAAAAGATGGGGACCAGCAAACAGTACTGCCACTGGACACTCCCTGTTAAAAATGCTGCTTCCTTTAGTTAAAATGAGCTGCCCTCTAAAAAGCGCAGAGACCAGGTCAGCTCCAGTGCTATCTCCTCCATACCCACTCAGTACCAGCTCAAGTACTAAGTAATTCATATTGGGCATGAGTTTAAAAAAGACAATTAATCTTATTTCATTTACATCTAATAGCAAAGAGTCCCCAAGTCAGGGCTTGCAGTCCTTTTGGTGCAAGTTAGTGTTTTCACAAAGCTATTCAGACGTGCAGGCCGGCATTACAGTCAGTGAAGCGAATTCTGAACCTGCCCAAAGCGCTTCTTTCTAACAATAAAATAAATCAGCTACTTAGCATGTGAGAAGGATGTGTGTTTTTTTCCAGCATGTCTTAAAAGACTGTGTTTCAGAGATCCTTAAAACATTTATGGCGGGGCTCTTAGACCTTGCCGTCCTCAGAGATTAATTTTTTAAAGTAAGACATAGATCAGAATCAAATCTGGGGGAAACAGCCACGGTTCAAGCACTCACCTCACTTGCCTTTCTTTGTATTTCCCAGGTGTCTGGTCGAGGTGGGGGATGTGGCCTTTATTAAGCATTCAATCGTTGAGGAAAACACTGAAGGTATGTGTTTATTGTGTTTCATCGGCCTCGGCAGGGCTGCATTCTCCTATCTGCATTATTTTTGTTCCCGCTGCAGAAGGTAAGAGCAAGCTGTACCTGCTCGTCTGTCAATCTCACCCCTAATGCAGGGGGAGCAGACCTCAAGCATTGGTATGTGCCATCTGCCCAGGGTGGCTCTTTCCAGGCATTTCGGCAGAGACACTTCCCCAGTAACTGTCATTTAATTTCAGCCACACAATTATTCAGGTGGTCCCTTAACCACAGACTCCTGCCTCAACACCTTTGCACAGCACTCTAGCTACCTGCTTGCCTGAAAATTAAGAGATCAGTTCACATTTCTGAAAGCTGTGGCTGGAGTTTTCTAAGCATCTGGGAAAAAAATGCAAAGTAGAAGATGTAACTAAATCTCCCAGCCTGCTCTGAGAGTCTGACTTATCCCATTGACTTGTCCTGAGTCTTACTTACAGCCTCCTTTGTACATACATGCCAAGTCTCCAAGTGCCAGTGCACACGCAGGCAGGGACAAATGCCTTTCTTAGGTGTTGTGAGGCTGATGTTCTTTTACTATACGAGATCTCTGACTCTCCAAACCAATTCTCTTTAAAGGCAGAAATAAAGAAGACTGGGCCAAAAATCTGAAAATGGACCAATTTGAGTTGCTGTGCACTAACGGGAAACGGGCAAATGTCATGGATTACAGGAACTGCCACCTGGCCAAAGTTCCTACCCATGCTGTGATCACACATCCTGACAATGCAAAAAAAGTCCGTGAGCTGCTGGACAAACAAGAGGTTGGTAATACTGACAGTGGAAGAAATGTTCTGGGGTTGCTTTTATATGGCATGTTTGCATTCTTAGAGCAATGACGCTCTGAGTTTCCCCACATCAGGGCAACATGGAAGACTTTACCTACCGATGTGGGGTGACAGCCTCATCCCTCAGCCTCCCCCTTGCTCCATCCATTCCAAACTGCACATTCTCCTCTGCCACCTTAGCAAATATACCTTTAGGTAGCAGCCAGATCATAGTAGTTGCTATTGTCACGCTATCCTCGTGTGACGTGAGACTATCACCTCCTGCTCAGGCTATGCAGGTATGTTTCAGAAACTCCTCTGGGTGCCTGGGCTCTAACCCAGCTGGGTCGGGCACTGCCCCGAGTAGCCAGCAGCCTCCCTGCACACAACAGCCTTATAGCTACTGGTGTAAATGTAACCAGGTTAAACCAGCTCTGTTTGATTTTACACCAAAAACGTTAATATTTGCTCTCCTGTGAGAGTCTGCTGAAAGGCACTTGAGATGTCACCTCCTTTTGCTTTCAGCTCATGGCTAAGGCATAGGGCCTGCTGGCAGCATCTGCCGATGGGTTCTGTATGTAGGATCATGCTAAAATGAAAAGAAATAGTTTTGTGAGTCGTGCCACAACTGCTCCTAGCACTGAGAGATCCTTCATCTGTCCCACAACCACAGACAGACAGAAGATGCAACCCTAGATTTCTGGAGCTTGGCTGAGGGCTCCCCAAGATGATGGTGAAGAACTAGGACTAAGAGCTAGGCTTATAAGAGCTGAATCTTGAGAGCTTTCTACTTTTTACAAACACTGACCTCCATATGCCTTTATTTCAGCAACTATTTGGAACAAAAGGAACTGCAAAAGACAAGTTCAAGATGTTTGAGTCTCAAACCAAGGACCTTCTGTTTAAAGACTTGACGAAGTGTCTGGTCAAACTCCGTGACAGAATAACATACAAGGAATTCCTCGGAGATCAGTACTATGCTTCAGTTGCTAGCCTCAATACCTGCAATCCATCAGGTAACTGTAACAGCCCCAGGAAGAAGCCCGTGAATGACAGTTCTTGGCCTCACAGGATGTCCATTTAATTTTTTAAAAGCAAAATAAGGGTAACTCATGAAGATGCCAGTATACTTTTCTCAAAGTTCCTTGGATGAACTTAAAACAGTCTTGAAGTCTACTGTTCTGGCATCAACAGGAATCAAAGAATTTTACTCACCTTTAGAAAATATGCACTTTGAGAAATGGTAAAAAGAACCCACCCTGACCCATCAGGGTGTCTGTGTGATCTGTGGTTAATGCACCCTTGTTTGTGGCACACTGAATGTGTTTTCCATGCAATGACGTTGTTGGCATGGCTGGGTGTGTGCTGATAGGACAGGAGTGTTTAAAGGCAGGATCTGAACTTCTCCCTGTCCTTTCCCTTTTCAGATCTCCTCCAGGTGTGCACCTTCCTTGAGGACAAATAGCAAAATGGGAACGACTCTTGCTGGAGGGGGAGGAAACTTCAGGTCATGACTCCTCTTGTGCCCTCAGTGCTGAACACCGACACACAGAGGGACCTCTGCCTTCACTGCTTTCCCTGCCCTTCCTCATCACTCTGAAAGCGGCTGTTTGAGACTTTGCTGCTCTCTACTGCCAGCACAGCAAGAAATAAAATCTCAAATCTAAATGGGTGTCTTGAGATTCTTCAAAATGGTCCTTAAGCCTGTTTCTTCCACAGTATCCCTTGCTGCTGGACAGTGCCAGATACCAGCGTGGCTGTTGCCACTTAAGGCTACTGCTGCCCACTAGAGAAATTTGTTTTGTATCTTCTGTGCTTTTGCTTCACCCAGGTTCACCATTATCTCCCCAGCAGATGACAGTTGCCCAGTGTAGTTGGGACACAGGCTCTTCCTGTGTTTATGTCTGGGAAGCTGAAGGGTGGAGAAGGAAAAAAAAAACAAACCAAACAAAAAGAATGCAGTTGGTTGTAAGATGGAGGGTGTGAATAGAAATCACTCCATTTCATATCTCATCTGGCTGGATCTGAGTCATTTCCACCAGGCATTACCCTTAAAACACAGAGGTATATTAATGGGGAGAGTCCAGGCTTAGGCTTTCTTTCTGAAAAAATCTAGGACTTACTTAGAAACGTCTGTTTTGGTAGTCTGTCCTCAAAACAAACGTGTACGTGGGCAGCCTCACTCTGAAAACAAAAAGGTAAGACAAAAAGTTCTGCTGAGGCCCTCTGCTTCAGAGGAACAGAGTCTGGAGTAACCCAGCAGGTCCCAACCCTGTTGTCAAGGCAGGCAAGGAAGAGCTGCTGAGGGCAGAAAGACGCTAAGAGCTTCTGGCTTTGAGGGGATGAATATTTTGATGGGCTCACAGGGATGATTTTTGGATGCATATGGTATGTGTTGTGAGAAGTCCGCCAGCCCAACTGAAGATCACTTTAGAAGAAAGAAACGCAGAGTGTGATGGGAAGCAATGACATTTAGCTCCTCACATTTATGTGGGACGAAGCATACTGGACAGATAGCTTTTTTAATCTGTTCTTAAAAAACTAGTGAAGAAAGAGATAGAATGCCTCTAAGAGCTCGCTTCTATAACCAACCACGGCTGCAGTAAGAAAACTTTCCCAAGAAAACCTGCGTCATCTTGTACTCCGTATCAGGTGTAACCCCTTGTCCTGTAAGTAGAAGGCATGGAAAAAAGGAACCTCACCAGAAGATCACAGAGTAACTGTTACTGGGGTCTCCACCTCAACCTCCTGTTCAGAGAAATGGGCCAGCCAGGTTGCTCAGGGCTTGACCCAGTCAGGCACTGAGAACCTCCAAGGATGGTGGTTCCATGACGTTCCTGGGCAACCTATCCCACTGCTTGACAGCCCTCAAGGGGAACAAGTTTCTCTCATACCCACTGTGAACCTCTGTTTCAGTGTACTCCCATATCCCCATTCCTCACCCTGCACCACCGTTAAAAGCCTGGCTTCATCTCCCCGATACTGGTACAAACGTGGCCATCTCTTCTCCAGGCTCAGCAAGTCTGGATCCCTCAGCCTCACCCCTCAGGGTGAGTCTCCAGATCCCTGACTATCTTGGTGGCTCTCTTCAGAGATTGCTGTTGTTCATGGATGTCTTGTTTGAACCAGAAGCAGTACATAGATGTGGCCAAACATCTCCAGACGTTCTGAGTGTCAGACCAAGGACCACTGAAGGGGGCAATCTCCTCTGGAATGCCACGGCTCACACACCAGTGCAAGTGCACACCACCCCCAGCGCCTTGCAGTGCATTAACCCCAGCTCATGCGGTCAAGGCAACGTGCTCCCCCGCCTTCAGGGCCAGTCCGAGTCACGGAGACCCGGGCCTGGCCCCAGCCGGCCTTCCCCTTCCCTCCTCCCCAGCAGCCGCAGCCGCGGGGCCTTTCTTCCCCTCTCGAAACTACAACTCCCGTGAGACCCCGCGCCACGCCTCCCGGCAGGCCCTGCGCGCACCGCCCGCCTTTCCCGGCAGGCCGCGGGGCCGGAAGTGGGGTGTACGGCGACGTGTGCGTGCGGGCAGCCATGGCGGGGAGGCTAGAGCCGCATTTGGAGGCGCTGCGGCGGGAGCTGCGGGCGCCCGATCCCGCCGTGCTCTCCGTCCTCCTGGCACTGCTCGCCGTCGCTATTACGATCCGTGAGTTGAGGCCCGCGGGGAGCCTCTCCTGGCTTCCCGGTCGCGCCCTGGGTGCCTGCCGGGGAGCACCGGCCCGCCGGGCTGCGCTGACTGAGGGGGCGCCGGTGCCGTCAGCGACGGGCTTAGGTGCTCCCTCCTCTCTCCCACAGTGATCTGGAGATTCGTGCAGGGCCGGAGGAGCAGCCGGAAGGCGGTGCTGCTGCTGGGCCTCTGCGACGCGGGGAAGACGCTGCTTTTCGCGCGGGTGAGCCGGGAGTCGGGCGCGGGGGGGAGCTCGTAGCGGCCGCAAAAGGAGCCCCAGGCGGGAGAGCTGCCCGGCTCCAGCTGCTGGCTCCCTTTGCTACGGAGTTGAAGGTGCTCTGGGGGATTTGCAGGCATGCTCTCTTCCTTCTTGTTTTAGCAATGTGGAGATTCAGTATATAAATAGTTGGTCTTTTTTTTTTTCCCCTTAATGAGTGTTCTTTAAATTCTTTGGGGAAAAAAACAACCTGGAATTACTTCATGCATGTAAATTGAAAGCATATCTGAAGTCAATTACCCCTTACAGATCATTTCAGTTTCTGAGTGGATGAAACACAGTGCCCGTGTTTCTCCATCCACCTTTTTCTGAAAATGACTTTTTTCTGCAGCTATTGACAGGCAAGTACCGTGAAACCCAGACTTCGATAACCGACACCTCCGCAGTTTACAGAGCCAGCAATGACAAGGTGAGCAGGCAGAGTTTCAGCTGTAACTTGTGTGTGGTTGCTACAGCCAGCTGGTGCCTTTGTTTTTCTGCTTCCTGGGCTGCTCAGTCTCCTGGCTAGAAATCAGTTCCCAGTTTGATCTGAGGACAGGATAGGATTTTTCTAGGCGGTGCATGTTGAGAAAGTAGGAAAATACTGGGAGGTATTAGGGACTCCTCATCTCCTCAGATTCTTTATTCATTGTCAAATTGTGAAACCTTTTTGACTGAAAACTATGTCTGTGTATCGTATTTTGAAAGGTGGGTAGCAAAAGGAGCTGCTTTTATAGTGGAGTGAAACGCTCACTTTGGGAATAGTAGTGTGGTTTGGAGCAGGAGGGAGATTTGTGAGGGAACATTGTTCTGTTTGGTTTATTTGCTTGTCAGTAATTTCTGTGTCTGCCAAGAAACCCTGAATTTAAAAGCTCTAGCAGGCTTAAAAAGAGTCTCTGGCTGAACTTCGTATGGTCTCAAAAAGGGCTTTTCTTACATTCAGGTCCTGGGCTGCCACAGACCTAGTTATTTGCAGTTTATGGTGATCTCTTTAGTTTCAGAAGAGTTTCTTTCTCTTGCTGGGTGCACATGTGACAGTGGAGGCAGCAGTCTAGAAGCAGGTTACATGCTGGTGAATTGCAAAAGTAGAGGATGGTTTTTTGGGTTCTCTGTGGCAATCTTCAGCAATAGTGGTGATAATAAGAGGTTAAAAACTTAGTAAAGGGAATTGCAGGGGTTTTTTTTAATACTTGTGTCCCTAAGATTGAGCAGACATGAGGTGTTTGGAGGGGGAGAGGTGCTGGAATGTTGCAATGTGGCATGTTGCTTTTATTTTTTTAAATTGTAAAAAAGGTTTCTGTTAAAATCCGAAGAGCAGGGAGTAGATGGGGTCTTGTGTAGTGTTCTCATTCCTCTTGAGAACAACTAGCGTTATCTTGAGGATGGTGACATGGCCCTACCTGGCTCCATCAGGAAAGTGCGAGAGGCATTCATCCTCTTGAATGTCACTGCTTTCTCTGGCTGACAACCTGTGGAAGGGGAAAGGTTTGTAGCTTTCAATTAAGAGTCTCTTGCAAGGGCATTTTTGTGTTATTCCCAGCAAAGTTATGTGTATTTAGGTAGACTTGCAGTTGAGTAGATTTTGTGCGTGAATAGATACCTTGATTCGGAGGCTGTGGGATTAGTATGCTGTATCAGGGCCTTGCAGGACAGGAGTTCGTGGTTTTGCTGTGCAGAGATGTACTTGCTGTCATGGACAGTGTAAATCTGCTGGTGTACCGAGAGAGGGGGCTGATGAAGCTTTGTTGCTTGCACTATGCATGTGGTAGTTGTAGGGGGGTGCTGTAGATGAAAAATGGGTCAAACATTCTCTTTTCTCTGTGGTGATGCTCTGTCTCCTCAGCTCTGGTGGGTAGTTTTCTGGTGTTGGCACCCTCCTGGCTGCTGTTCCTCAGCACTTCTTTTGCCTGTCAGAATTTTGCCTGGTGGAGAGACTGCACCTCGGGCAGAGTTATGTGCTTCTGCCCGCCATGGAGATTCACTCACCCACTGCTGCCTCAGCACCAGGCTAACTGGAATCCACTATCAGACTGGTTTTCCCAGTCTGTGATCACACCCCTAGATAAGGTGTTGCTGATACCTTCTTGCTTCTGTTCCCAGAGCGCTAATGTGACCTTAATTGACCTCCCAGGCCACGAGAGTTTGCGGCTTCAGTTCTTGGAGAGATTCAAGGCCGCAGCCAGGTAACTTGGAGGAGTTTGGCAGGGGAGGAGGGGATGGGTGATGTTTTGGACAGGAATGAACCAAATAATGGTGCTGAGGATGCTGTGAGCTGGGCTGGATTCACTGTGTGGTGGTGCCCTGATAGTTGGAGCTCCACCATGGCGTAGCAGGGGTTAGTTATCGTTCTGCTTATCTGCTGAACTGTAGTGTGTCAGGAGGCAATGGGACTGCAGCGGGGAGGGTTTAGGGTATGTCATATATCCGTGGGGCAGAGAGGGAAAGATTTCCTGCTGGGGCTGGACATGGGGTGTACTTCAGCCAGCACATGCTCACCTGCTCTTGGGTTGGATGAGATCAGTTGTGGAAACAAATGTGTTAACCCAGGCTGGAATACTTGCAGAGGAAGATGGTTGCAGAGCTTCAGGCACAGCACATGTTCTTCCCTCTTTCCTCCAGAGCCATCGTGTTTGTGGTGGACAGTGTGGCCTTCCAGCGAGAGGTGAAGGATGTCGCGGAGTTCCTGTACCAGGTCCTGGTTGATAGCACTGTGCTCAAAAATGCACCTGCATTGCTGATCGCTTGCAATAAGCAAGGTATTGTGTACTGCCTTGCAGGCTGAATAGTGCATTCAGTCCTTGAGTGACAGGCGTTCGTACCATGGGTGTTGAATTTCTTAGGAGCTGGGATTTCAGCAAAATGAATGCTGGAACTTAGTTTTAAACTTGGACTACTCAGCAGGAACATTTCTAGCAGCCATTGGAAGAATTCTTAGGTCAGGTACGTCTAACAGCTTTGCAGAGAAGCACCACTTGGGAGACCTACAGCTTCTTGGATGGGCTTAAGTAAGACAGGTGGCTTTCTGCTTGTGCAGAACTGCCTTCCCAAATCTGCAGGCAGCAGAAAATAGGATCAGCTTGAGCATAATGAGCTACCTGTACACACCTGGTAGCGTCAGTGTTAAAATCAGACAGCCTTTTAGCTGCCAAGATTGTTTTGTCATAATTGAACTAGCAGAAACATCCATTTACTGGAAAAATCTAGATTTTCAGATCTCTACAACTTTTATAGTGAAGGTATTGATCCCTGTATAAGAATCTGAAGCTTTTGGGCAGTATCAGATTTGATTTTCTTAGACATTTTATGTACTACTTCAAGAGCTGCCTGTGGCCTCATGGCTTCATGTGCCATAGGTTAAAAAGCGCTGTGTTGAGCTCTGTAATGCCAGGACAGGTGAGAATGCTGGGCCTTCTAGGTGTGACATCAAACCCCATCCTCTTATTTGAAGCAACTTACTGCTCAGCAAGAAGAAATTAATTTTCTACATTATTTCAGACTTTAGGGTTGCTCTCACTCATGTCTACAAACCCAAAGCTCCAGTGTCCCTTACTGTGCTACAGACACAGCCGTCTTTGTCCCAGTAACTCTTATGACTGCACAGTATGAGCAGGCCATGCTGTACCTTTAAAAGGAGGAACCAGGTTCTGAATTCTGATACAAAACCAAAGAGTTGATTTTGTTTTCTTTTCTCTTTCTAGATGTCACAATGGCAAAATCAGCAAAACTTATTCAACAGCAGCTGGAGAAAGAGCTGTAAGTGTGAAATTGGATCTTGAACCCTCTGAGCTTCTCTCTTCTCCTTTCTATCTCTTACCTCCGTGCTCCATGAGCTCCCTTGAGCCACATCTAACTTCACTGTAGAAAAAGAGTAGTCCATGTAACTGGGATGAGAGAAGGTTGCTTCTTGCTAAAACACGCAAAAATGCAGTAGGCACAGGCTGTATTGCCTCCTAGAAGCTGTGGGCTGGAGTCATAACAACCCAATCCTTTCCTAAAAGCTGCTGTCCTTAGGCTAAGCAGTACCTCCCTTGGCCCAGGGCACTACCATGGCTTCAGGTTCAAGCAGGGTTGGCTTCCAAATGTCAGACTTCCTGTGAGTGGTGTGAAGATCTCAGTAGCTCTTCTGAGTTGTAGTGGCACAAGTGTTTTTGCAGGGCTGCTCTGATGCAAAAGGGTTTGGCATGCAAAGCTCAAGAACTTGGGAGAAAGTGTCTAGTTTTCCTGTGTGCTATCAGGCATTCCAGGAGCCTGTTTGGGACCTCATGTTGGCTCTGTATCCCCCCAAGGAAGGACATTAACCTGGGAAGACAAATTATGTGTGATCTGTTGCTAATTTTGAGTTGTAAGAGGAAGCAGAAGGAGGAGAATGTGGCTTGTAGACTGTGTTATGTTGTCAGCTGCTAGCTGAGTGAGCTGCAGCATCAATGGTTGGCAAGTCCATCTGGGGAGGGGCAAGTAGAAGATGGGTTTTTTAAAGTTATGTTTAATCTCTGTGTACAAAGATTCTGTCTGTGACTCCCATAATCGTAGCTGGGTCAAGTCTGCTCTGGGAGAGACCTGTGCAGCTCTTGTGCCATGGTGGACTTCTCCACCAGCATCTAGTAGAGATTTTCCTTCCCCCACACACACTGAGAACTGGATATTTTGCCTTCCTGTAGCCTGTGGGTCCCGTTTGCTGGTTTGGAGTTAGTGGCAAGGCAGTCTTGGGGGTAGAAGGAGTGTAGCTCTTTGGTCTCCAAAAAAATGCATGTTTGTGGGACATGGCCATCTTGTTGCCAAGTGGTGGACTTGTTGGTGTTAGGTTTACAGCTGGACTTGATGATCTTAAGGGTGTTTTCTAACCTGAATGACTCTGATTCTATAATCCTTTTGGCCAGTAGACAGCAGCACGTTTATTTGTGCTGATGCCTCTTCAGGTGATTACCTGAGCTTCCTGTTTTAAGAGAGGAATTAGTTGCCACATATTCAAGCTCTCTAGAAAAATAAGCATTCCTCGGTTCTGATGTTGAGCATTTGCCAGTTATCTGTGTGTAGAAGTTGGATTTCTAGGTAGGTTCTATGTATTCTCTTGGACAGTGTTATTCCTGCAAGCTGGCAGGTTGCTGCCATCCTCCTCCCTGCACTGCTGTACTTGGATGTCCCTGTGTGGAGAACCCAAGGAAGTGTCTGCTGTCTTATTCCTGAGCTCAGACCTCTGTGCAGTGTTGTTCTTTCCCTGTTCCCCATTAATTTAGCTCCATTCTGTGAATAAGGAGTAGCTGGGCTTGACTGAGAGCAGGCACTGCCAGGCTGCTCTGTCTCTGAAGGAGATGCAGCACTCCACCCATGAGGCTCTTAACTGGGCAGTCAAAGACCTGGGGAGAGATTGCTGTATGCATCTGTGCCTGATGCAGCCCCTTGACTCGCTAGCCTTGCTTTTTGAGACCTCAAAGGCAGTCAAATCACCATGTCCCTTTGTTGGGCTGTTTCACCTCCCTGTACTGCCTCTGCCTTGGATGCCTGGTGACTGTGGGGAAGGAGGTCTGTATGTGGCAGGGAGTGGAGGTGCTGCAGCGAGCTGAAGGGCAGGAGCAGTAGTGACATTGCAGCCTGGTCCCTGGGCAGTGGGGAGACTTGATCCCCCTGTCAATCCCCAAAGGTATTTGGCACACTCAGGTGGCAGGGTGGTGATCCCTGATATCATGGGCGTCTCTCTCTTCCCAGTTGTGGATCCTGAGCACTGTGGGCTAAATCGTGTAATTCCTGGTGACTGGTATCTGCCATGGGGATATTAGCAGATGAGGACATCATCACCTGCCTCTTGCTGTTATTACAGAACAAAACGTGTTCAGGCACCCTCTACTGGAGGGATCTCCTGTCTGTCTTGCTCTCTTGAGCCTCTCAGCAGTTGTGCCTTCCAGCAGGTATTGAGGAGAAGTGACCTAAGTGCCTGCCCCTGCCTGTGCCTTGCAGGGCAGAGCCATGGGACCTTCTATACTTGGCGTAGCTGGCATCCTGCTGACGGAGCTGGGTCAAAACCATCTCAGCAGCTGTGGTGTGGGTAGTGTTCCCACAGTTCCTGACCCTTTCCCTTCTCTGTCTGCAGCAATACCTTACGAGTGACCCGCTCTGCAGCTCCCACCACCCTGGATGGCTCAGCCACTGGCAGCCCTGCCCAGCTGGGGAAGAAGGGGAAGGACTTCGACTTCTCCCAGCTACCCATGAAGGTGGAATTTGTGGAGTGCAGTGCTCGGGGCAGCAAGGGAGAGGAGGGAGATGCTGACTTTGAGGGCCTCGAGAAATGGCTGGCCAAGATTGCCTGAACAGAGGGCAGGGCTGGAGGGAGACACTTGGGGAGATCAGGGGCAGGACATATGGGGGCTGAAAGGAAAAAGCACTTGAATCTTAATTTGCTGCAGAAAGAAGAAACTTGAGCTGTAAATCAGCATTGTGGTATCTTCCTCTGCTGCTCGTGGTCTTGAGCGCAGCATGACACAATTGCTGGTGTGATTTCCTCTGACTGTCTCTTCACACTGCAGCATTGTTTTACCCTCCCCTCTTTTGTCTTCCTCTGGGATGCTGACCCTCTGTGCTTCTGTATTTCCTGAATCTTTAGGCTTTTCAATTTAGACCAAGCAAATTAGGAAGGAGTGTACTTCCAGGTGAGTTTGAGATTGGAGTCTGTGTGTTGTCTTCTCTCTTGGTTTACCATTACAACCCTGGTGTCTCTTGGAGCTACTGATCACCCCCTTGATGTGGACTTCTTTCTCCAGCTTCTCACTGATTGTGAGGGCTGTGCACATCACCTCTGCTGCCCTGGCAAAGTGCACAGCCTCTCTCACTTGGGCTAGTGATTGATGGAGAGTATGAAAATCTGTTTTCCTTTGTGTCTCCTACCTTCCCATTCTTCCAAACTGGTGCAGTCCTGTTTCTGTGGGACTGGAGTGGCTGTCTGCTCTGCCTTTGTCACGGTGCGCTGCCTGTGTCAGCTGTCCTGCCTGTGACTTTGGACACTGTTTGACAGTTCTTAGGAGTTTTTCTTTCACTGAGAGCTATATCCTGAAAGCTTGTTTCACTCTGCTTCTCCTTCCCATACTTCAGGCTCTTCTCCCATAGACACACATGCATACTCTGCAAGTGACAGTTACAGTAGGGTCTTAACTTGAAACTATGAGGCAGGCACGTTTTTAGATTCATACCTATGTTATGTGTGAGATCTGGCATGGCAGGCATTTGCATTTGCCTGTCTTTTGCTCCAGCGACTGCAGTAAGACCTTTTTTTGGTGTGTAATTAGTCAGCAGTTGTGGCCAAGAGAGAGGGGAAAGTCAGGGAGTTGCTAGCACATCAGTGTGATTCCTCGTCCTGAGGAAGATGTTCAGTGAAGAGGGGGAAAAAAATGTGAGATTTTCCCACTTTGTACTCATTTGTCTGTGGTGTTTAAAGCCAAAGTTGCTGCGTGCATGATCTCAACTATTAATCTTGCAGGGAAGGTTCAGGGAACGCCTGTCCCTGTAGCTATCTCAGTGGCTCAGGAGGTTACTTCGAGGCTTGGAGTGTTGGAGGGCTCTGGTTCAGCATGCTCGTGAACTGTCCAGGCGACATCTGCTTTCCTCCTTCCCATGGTCCGGCCAGGGGCATTGGTTATCCAAAGTGAGATCTTCCAGCAGCATTGGTGTTGGTCAGGTGGGAGACAAGACTCTGGTACTGTGCTGGACATTCAGCTTCCCCTTCATAAACAGCCTTAAAACACAGTTGCTTTGCCCAGCAGCTTCATGTAGCTTTGTGCTTTCGTGGTGTGTCATTTCTGTGTGGCACCTGTGTGAGGATGTCTGCTCGCCACACTGCATATTGCAAGGTCCTACCACATTGGAATTTTTCCTTTGTTTTTGTTGCTTCCTCTTTTGTTTCAGGGTAGGAGGAGGGAGTGGCTGGCTCCTGGTAAGACCTTCTTTGTCCTTTGCAGGCTCCTCTCCTCTCTGGTTTGATGCTTCCTTCATCACTGAGCTGATCTATTGTGTTCTTTTCCTTTCTGTCTGGGGCATCCTCTGCCCCCTGGTAGTGTTGTCAAGTATTAGTAGTGTTGGGAACGAGCGAGAACAGACTTCAGCAAAGACCCATGCTTGTCATGAAGTGGGCCTTTCATTTCTAGTCTTGTGAACCCAGTGGCTCTCCTGTCCATGCAGGAGGTGGGAGGGTTATATTTATGAAGTATGTTATATTTTCTGCGGCTAGAATATTGTTGGGAACATGTTTGTCATGCTTTGAGCTCCTTTAGCTGGAAGATCCTCCTAGGCTGCCTGCTTTGAGTCTAATGCTGAAGTGAGAATATTGCTGTTTTTTTCGTTTTGGTTATTCTGCTTGCGAAGACCTGTATTGAAAAGCAGAGGCCAAGCACCAGCCTCTGCTGGGATAAGGTATCATGAAGCTGTGATTGGTTTTGAGTTATTCTTATTAAAAGTATTCCTTAAATAAAATTTTTTTTTTTTTTTTTTTGCTTAATGTTTGTTCTCAAGTCTTGCTTTAGCCTGTCTGTATTAGCCCCTTCTCAGCGGTGTCAACTCCACATGGACTGGGTCTTTGCTTATGCTCGACATGACCCGGAGCCTTCTGTCCTGGTGGCCAGGTCTGTCTTGTCAGAAAAACAATGCCTCCTCCACACACAGGGCTTTTGGGGGGGTTTTGGGATATGTATTTACTTCTTAGTCTGAATGTTAGAGACTTGATAATCACGAAGCAAAAAAACCCAAATGACCAACCAAAACTTTAAAAAGGCATTTTGCTCAAATGCACAGGAAAACTTAAGCCAGCTGCAGTGCACTGTGCTTGGCTACTGTGGTTAAGTCACAGAGCCCTTGCCCTGCTCTGGAGTGAAGATGGCTATGGCACCCTGCAGCTTCACAGCTGGATGGAGATCCCTCAGCTTTCCCTGCCTGAGCGTAGCTGCTGGGCTCAGAGTCAGCTGCGCGTGGCTGAGCTTGGGGCTGCACGCAGTGCTGCTCATGCCTGGAGGACGGAGCATGCATTGGGCTGTTACAGAGCTGCATGTGTATTTTGGACCATGTTCTGTCTGGCCTCTTAAGTATTTTAAATATTTAGGGCTGGTTTTCCCTAGTGTCTGAGGGAAAAGGGCAGATATGGAACTCTGAATATTGTGGGTTTGATTTTGTTTTTGTGGTTTGGTTTTTTTTGTAGTTTCCCCCCCAGTCAGCTTTGTGCTTTGTTTTTTTGGCTCTGATGTATAAACCTTGCTCCCAGCCTGTGGCTTTGTGCTGGCCAGGCAAGTGCTTTTCAGGCTGCAGCCTGGCAACCAGTGTATTTAGATGGCTTAGCAAGACAGCAGGATGAGTGATCAACTTATTCCTTCCTGCTCCAACTGCCTGACTCAGTCTCTCATCCTGCTGCATTTATGTTTCAGCAGCGATTGAGGCTTTCACTGTATTTTAAAGCTCTTTCGAGGTTTTTCGCCATGGGTTGTACTTTGCCTGCAGATTGTTCCCCTGGAAAGCAGACGGACAAGAACAGTGAGATCCAGGATAGTAGAAACCACATGAAAATGGAGGAGAGAGATGCTGAAAGGCCAAGAAAAGCAAAACTAGCATGATCCTGAAACATTAGCATCCCAGTGGTGGTGGGTTTTCCAAGGCTCTCAAAACCAGATGTTGCAGCTGTTACCTTTCTGTGCACAGAAATCATTGGCCAGCCTCAGCCACCTTGACACCTTTGGGGCCAGGAGCTTCTGGGTGTCCCCATTTGGGCCACCTTGTACACTTTCGCTGGCCAGTACCCCTGGGGTTTGTCCACGCTTGATGTTAGCCCTGATGGGATGAAGATGGAGAAAGCAGAGTTAAGGAAGGTCATGTGGGAGGAGGAAGGTACAGTGGCTCTGACTGGCCCACACTCATTGCCCATGGGCCCAGAAGGCCCCATCTCAGCTCAGCCCTGGCCCTTCGTCCTTCCTGAGCTGTGGGTGTAGTGATCTTCACCTTGGCCACGGCCATGTCTGTGCCTGGCCGTGGACCTCACTGATCCTGACCCACGACAGGCTCTCCAGCACCTTTTGCTCTCTCATCCCTGTGGATAGTACTGCTGATCTCAACCAGCAGCATCTGCCATGGTCCTCTGTGGGTGGCAAGCGTGTCTTCAGCAGCTGCCCTTTCTACAGGAGCCATGGAAGAGTTGTGACCTTCTCAGATCTAGTGCAGTCACATCCAAGCTCTTTTGGCAGATCGGCTTGGCAAGATGGGTGGTGTGTCCTTTGCACAGCACCAGGCTCTTCACATAAGCCCATGAAGCAATTCCTGTGATACTGGTCAAGCAGTGCTCCCATGTACCCTCTGAAGGTGACAGCAGGCTCGTATCATCAGTGGGTGTCTCTCCAGATCCCAGCAGCTGACATTCTTTTCCCATTCTAGCTGGCTGCCTTACCCTGCCAGAAAAGGAGAGGTCTCAGGTAGCGTTGTGTGCAGTCGAAGCTATGCTCGAGCAGATCAGGGAGGCCCTGGAGCTGCTGTGCTCCCCTTCAGATGTGCCACAGGCAGGGATATCCTACACAACCCTGCTGATGGTCCCCACTTGCAGTCTTCTGCCTGTATCCCCATGCCTAAAGCCCATTCTACCCTGCCTTCAGCCCCATGCCTGTGCACCCTGCCTGCAGCAACCTGTGCTCTACCTACAGGCCCTTTGCCTGCTCACACGTGAACCCTGCCTGAAACCCTGTGTGTGCAACTCCATGCCTGAAGCCCATTGCACTCTGCCTGCGATCCCGTGCCTGTACCCTCCTCCACTATGTCTGCAGACCCTGCCCACAAACCCTTACTGCAGCTCACTGGGCCCCATCCCACAGCAGCTGCCCCCCCCACACACCCTGCCCTATACCTCCAGGCACTGCCTGTAACCCCCTGCCTGCAGCCTCCCACACCCTGTCTAGAGCTCTGTGCCTACAGCCACGTGGCTGAACCTCTGCTCCCTGCCTGCAGCTCCCCTCCCTGCTGTCTGCAGACCCTTGCCCACACACCCTTCCTGTAGCCCTCTGAATCTGCCTGCAGCACCCTGCCACAGCCTCTGTCTGCTGCCATGCCCTCAGCTGCCTGCTCCCTGCCTAGAGCTCCATGCCCCAGTCCACTGCCCTGCACCATGCCTGCAGACCCTGCCCTCAGCCCCTTGCCTACAGATCCCTGTATGCTGCCTGCAGTCCTCTACCTGCATCTCCTTGCCTGATGCCTACTCCACCCTACCCCCAGCCCCCTGGGCCATGGCTGCAGGGCCTCTGCCTGCAGTCCCATGAAACCTCCCAGCCCGCCTCTGCTTACAGACCCCACCGCTGCCCCATGAACCCTGCTGCCAGACCCCTGCCCACAGGACCACCCTGCAGACCCTTGCAGACAGGCAACTCTGTGCCTGCAGCTCCATGACCAAAGCCTCCTGAATCCTGCCTGCAAACCCACACCTGCAGGCTCCTGCTCACAACCCCATGCTTGCCACAACCTGTCCTCTGCCTGCAGCCCCTGCCCACAGACCCTTCCTGCAGCCTACTGCACCCTGTCTGCAACCCCTTGCCTCCTGGCCTTTGCCTGCAGCCTTCTTCCTGCAGACCCATGTCCAAAGCCCACTACCCCTGTTCCCAGCTCCCTGTACCTCGCTGCCTGCATCCCCATGTAGGACCAGAACTCCATGCGCTGTGTGACTGCAACACCAGGCCAACAGACCCCTGCCTGCAGTCCCCTCCATCAGGTCATGCCCACAGCCCTGTGCATCCTCCCTGGAGCTCCATGCTCAAGCCGTGTGCTCACAGCTGCTTATGTGCAAACCTCTGCTCCCTGCCTGCAGCTCCCTGCCCATTGCCTGCAGACCTCTGCCCACAGACCCATGCCTGTAGCACTGCTGCCCAATGACTGCAGCCCCTGCCCACTGCCTTCAGACCCTTGCACCCTGCCTGCAGGGCTGTCTGTGATCCCATGCCCAATGATCACTGTACCCAAGGACTGCTTCCATCCGAGGCATGCCTGTTGGAGCCTGCTTGCAGCCCCTGGGCCATTCCCGCAGGCCTTCTGCCTTCACTGCCCACAGTCCACTGCACCTTGCCTAGAGCTCCATGCCCAAGCTCCCTGCGCATGGCTGCATCCCTACAACCCTCTGCTCCCTGCCTGCATCTCTGCGTTCACAGATCCTGCAGCCCCGTGCCGCAGCACCTTGCCTTCAGCCCGTGCACTTAGCTGCCTGCATCCTGCTAAATCCATGCCCAAGCCTGGTGCCCACAGCCCCATAACTGCAGGCCCTGTGCCCTGCCTGCAGACCCCTGCCCACAGCCCCTTGCCTGCAAACCTCTGCATGCTGCCTGAAGTCCTCTGCCTGAATCACCATGCCTGGTGCCCACTGTACACTACCTGTGGTCCCCCTGTCATCAGCCTCATGCCTGTAACACTCTGCCTGCAGCCCCTCCATCATGCCTGCAGCCCCGTTTACTCTCCCTGCAGGCACCTTCCCACAGACTACCTGCAGCCCCCTGCACTATGCCTGCAGATCACTGCCTCCAACACTGCCTGCAAAACACTGCAGCCCTCTTCCTGCAGTGCCGTGCACAAAGCCCGCTGACCACAGCCCTCCCCATGAGCAGAACCCCCTGCACTAGCACCGTGACTGCAACACCAGGCCAGCAGAACCCTGCCTGCAGCACCCTGCTCACACCCCACAGACCCTTCCTGCTGCCCCACAAACACTTGCCTGCAGTGCTCTGTGTGCAAATACCTGCTCAAAGCTTATGGGCCCCTGCCTGCCCCCTATTTGCAAATCCCTGCCCATAGCCCCTTCCCAGAACCCCCTGCAAACCTCCCCGCAGCCCTCTACACACACCTTGTGCCTGCACCCACCCACTCTATGCCTGCAGATCTCTGCATCCAACACTATGCCTATAACCTCCTGCACCCTGCCTGCTGCTCCCTGTGCCCTGCTTACAGCACCCTGTGTGCAGACCCTGCCCACAGAGCCTTCCTGTAGCCCACAGAGCCTTCCTGTAGCCCACAGAGCCTTCCTGTAGCCCACAGAGCCCTGTCTTCATTCCCTGCCTACAGCCCTGTGCCTGCAGGCTCCTGCACCCTGCCTAGAGCTCTGTGTCCAAGCCCTGTGCCCAAAGCTGCATTCCTGAAACCCTGTGCTCCCTGTCTGCAGACTCCTGCCCACACACCCTTCCTGTAGCCCTCTGAGCCCTTCTCCAGCCCCCTGGCAACTGTCCCCTGCCTGCAGATCCCTGCCAACACCCCCATGCCCCAGCCTGATGCTCTCAAGCCGCCCGCACTGCCTAGCGACTCATGCCCAGAGCTGCCTGCCCGCAGCCCCCTGCAGACTGTCCGCAACCCGCTGCCAACAGGGACAGGGTTGTAGCCCTCCACCTCTATGCCCACATCCACAGCGCCCTGCACAACGCCTGCAACACCAGGCCATCAGCCCCATGCCTGCAGCACCCAGCTTGCTGCCTTCAGCCTCCTGCAACAGTCGCCACCTCCAGCCTGTGCACTCAGCTGCCTGCACCCTGCCTAGAGCACCATGCCCAAGCGCTGTGCCCATAGACCCATAACTGCCAGTCCCTGTGCTCTGCCTGCAGAACTGAATTGGGCAGTGCTGAATCCACAGCGTGCCGAATTGGGCAGGTGCCTTTTGGCACGGTGCTGTGGGCAGCAGGCTGTAGGTAGGGTGCAGGATGATGTAGGCAGGGTTCAGTGGCCTGCAGGCATTGTGCCATGGGCATGGGGCTGCCAGCAGGTCTCATGGGGCTGCATGTAGGCACTGCTGCCCCTGGGCTGCTTGACCCATACACTGTCACGGCTGCTCTGCGCAGCCTCTCATCACTGGAGGAGCTGCAGGAGGAGCACATGCTCCATCTGCTACCATTTCTTTGCCAGCAAGGGATGCTCTAAGCATCTGCCAGGATGCAACCTGCAGGCATTCCCACTGTTGGGGTGGGGGAGACCAGCAAAGCACCGCAGTTGGAAAAGTGACCTTTATTTAAAAAAAAAAAAAAAAAAAAAAAAGAGCAACAACCCCCCAAAATGTTCTGCAATAAACCCCTAGAAATAACTTTTCACAACACCTGTGTGGTGTCCATGCTGACCTCTGCAAGGGGTGTGAGCAGGGGAGGACACAGGGCAGCCCCACAGGTTGGCGGCCATCTCCCCTGCTCCTGTCCCAGCCGGGAGAGCATTACCCAGCTGGAAACGTCACACTAGAGGCGGGGACCATCACCCACAGCAGGCACTTCTCTGCGTATATGGGATGGGGCTGTGCTTCAGCTCCTGTCCACCTCCTGCTCCAGCTGGTAGGAGGCTGCCCCTTTCTCAAAGCGATGGGCAAAGTGCAGCTGAAGAGCCTGGGAGGAGCCGGTCTCAGGACAGGGCTGGTGTGAAGCATTCCTCGCCAGGAGCACGGCGTGCCGTGGGCTGAAGCTCTGAGCTGCTAAGATGAAGTCACTCCCTTAGGAGGAAAAACAAACCCAAAAAAGACAAAGTACTGGCAGTGGTGAAGTGGGGTGCAAAGTCAGTCCTTGAGTGGGCTACACCAGCCCCACTGCCTTCTCCTGCACATTGTACTCCTTGCTCCTCTTCACCTTCCAGCTGATGAGTGCGAGGAGGATGGTGCCCACCACCTTGTAGCCCACCTGCAGCCCCAGGTATCTGTCAGGAGAAGAGCAGGGAGATGCTGTGCCTGGAGGTGGCACCTCCAGTCAGCACCAGGCTGAGTTGGGGACCATCCCCATGGTCATGCCTGCTGGGGGACCCAGGGAAACACCCGGCAGGGATACCTGTTGCGGAGGAAGTCGTTGTTGTAGTAGACACAGAACTGGCGCAGGGTGCACCGCTTCTGCCAGTAGATGCAGGAGGAGTCGATGAGGGCACCGAACATGGCTGGAGCAGGCAGCCATGCTTTGGAGAGGAGAGGATGGAGTCAGGCTGCCCGCCCTGCCCTACCTGCATGCTTTGCCTGCTATCCCCAAGGAGGTTCAACACCTCCTGGGGATCAAGCAAGCCTCTGAGCATGCTGCTGCCTTCCCCCAGCCTCATTAGGAGATGGACACTCACCGAGCAGCCTCATTAGTAAGAACTGGATTCCGATGGCAAATGACTTCTCATCCTGGTTCACCACCCTGCAGGGCAGAAGCCACAGGATGTCAGAGCTGCTGCAGTAGCTCTGGATTTGGACAAGAGTCTTGGCCTGGTTCCATGTTTAAGAGGCCCCGTTGGTCCCAGCAAAGGGAACCCATCACATCATGCTTCCCCCAGTACCTCGTGACTCCACCCTGCCCATTGCTTACCGTAAAACCATCATGTAGAGGGGGTTGTGGGACAAGCAGGCTACCAGGGCAGCAAAGGAGATGAGAAATATGGCAGGGAGGAGCATATGGGAGCAGCTGAGAGGACAGGAGCCTGTCTTGGCGGAGGACAGCCCATTCCCAGCTCGGATCAGGGAACAGTTCATGTAGATCTGTTGGAAATGTTTGGAAAAATACAAATGTAAAACTCCCAAAGCCAAGAGCAGCGTTTTTAGTGAAGACCCAGACTACATCACTTTGCAGAAGACTGACAAGAGCATCAGCTCCGGTTTTAAGGCATGGCCATGATATCCTGCAATGGGATGTGCCGCTGTGCCCTTTTCTCCAAGCAGACTCCCAGGGTGTTACAGCAATTCTCTCTGTTGCACCTTCTCAGGACTTCTCAGGACTTCTCAGGACTTCTCAGGACTCAGCATCTCTGGTAGACCTCTCTGCTCACCTCATCAGAAAGGCTCTACTACGCTACTGCGTAGCTACTGCCTTTGCCAAGCTCCTACAGCATCGCTGCAGCCTCCACCCTCACCAGCAAGCAAGATGCACTCTGCTTTGCAAACCACTTGGTTTACTCACCACTTGTTTGGGAGTGGAAGAATTAGCAGTGCTGTTCGTGCAGCCAGCGAAGCAGGGGGAGATGTACTCCACGTTGTTTTCTCCACACACTGGGTGAAAGATGTGCTCAGAGCAGTGGCACTCATTTGGTGTCTTAACCTGCTGCTGGGAACTCAATGTACTGCCAAAAAGGAGGAGAAAAAAATTTTAAATATTAAGATATAGGACAGGAGGAAGAAAAAGCCCTCTTACTACTTAGACAGATTCCCCATTTCTGTTTGTGCTGGGACACCGCCAGCAGCAGGCTGGCCTTGTGCCAGGCGCTGATCCCTTGCAGGTACCTCTGCAAGTGTACGGTGAACTCAGAGGTAATTATGTCTGCAAACAAGTACTCACACACATCCCCCACCCCCACAACCCCGACCCTGCTGAAAACTAATATATCTGGGCTCCATCCAGAGCTGCACAAACAGATGTGCAAACAGCCCCAGCTGGAAACACCATCATTCGGACAGAAACTGGAAGTGGCTTATTTCCAAAGAAGCCTGACGACAGCGTGAAAGTCAAGAGTACAAACTGAATTATCTGTCCTGACTTGCCTTACTACCTAAGGGAGTACATCTGCTGGAGCAGCACGGTCCATCTGCTGCAGGAAGGCAGCACCAGGGACCTGCCCTTGGGCATAGTGGTCTGGGGCAGAGCTCATGCTCACCCATCCACGTAGCCCGCAGCTACTTGGGATCAGGCAAAACGCATGTATGCTCTGCTGCCATTGTGTGGGGGCAGGTTTCCAAAATAATACAAGACAACAGCCTCCTTTTCCATGCAAGTCCCTCCAGAAGCTCCTAGTTACATCAGCAAAGCCCATTAAGACTGGTGCGTCCCAGAGAAGCCAAGACCTGGCACGGGCAGCAAGATGTGAACACTGTGAGGCCAAGGTGCCTCCCAAAATTTAGTACTTGCAGCACCTGATCTTACGCTGAGGGGTCTCCTCGCATTTGAAGCCTTGCTCTCACACAGAAAGCTCAAGATGCCTTGCCTCAGTGGACTTTCATACGCTCCGGAATTCACGGTGCGTGCCACGCAGATCTCAGAGCAAAATACAAATACGTTGCCCATACATGAATTTGCAGAGTGCAACTGCTTTCCTTCACCATGGTTATTTAAGTGGCTTTTAAGTGAGAGAAGCACAAGGACTGCTCTGTCCCTCACCCCTCCACTGTACCCCTGGGACAGGAGGGTTATTGCTGGCAAAGCCCCTTGCTGGCAGTGCCTTGGGAAATGAGCATTATTCACTTGACAGCAAGCCGGGGGTGGACTCTAAATGTCATTTTTATCTTAAAAAGACATGGTAAGAGTCAAAAGTTTCCACCCAGGTGAGGAGAAATGTGATGTCCAGCTGGAACAAAAAGAGCACATGAGGTGCCCATGTGTGGGGTTGGTGTGGACACGGTTACTAATACTACTGATTTCCCCCTAAAATTCCAGAGTAAAAATACACCCTGCTTGTTCGGTACAGAGAGTCAGGAATAAATGTCCTCCCAGGCTTTCTGTGCTATATAGCACAGATCTCCTCGAGGGAGTGGGATCAAGGAGCTAGAAGTAGTGTAGCAATGTCTACTGCCTCTTCCCCTCCAACTGCATGCATCCCACACCACGGATAATCTGGTCAAGAGCTGGAGGAACAAGGAGCTGGAAACAACCCATGCACTTGCATTACCTGGGCGGGTAGATCCCGTGGATGCGCCCTGTGGAGCAGCCCATGAAGAATATGGGCAGGCAGATGAGGATGGAGAAAACGAGCACCACCACAGCAAACCGGGGGATGGTCCGGATGGAGAAGGCAAAACGTTTCATGATGATGCCTCCTAGGAGCATCCCGAATGCTGCTGCTGGCAGGTTCACAGCTCCTGCAGTGGAATGAAGGCATTAGCTGGGGGTCCTGCCTGCCAAGCACCTCTCTGCTGGCCACTGGCTTTGCGGACCTCGTGGTGGTTGGGAGACCTCACCATTATTCAAGACAGACTGAAACCCAAGGCAGCTAGTACCTATGAGAAACTTCAGCCTCAGGAGTCTGGCTTAGAGATGCAAGATCAAGTGTGGTGCATAATTGCTTGCTCTTGCCCCTTCTTTAAGCATCAGAGTGATCCAGACATGTTTCACCCACGTGGTAGGGCTGCATGTTTTCAGTGAGGGTGGTTGCTGTCCCACAAGAGAGAGCAAACAAATGTAGACAGTCTTTGAGAGGCTGCAAGACAGCCTGGCCTTCTGCAGGCATCTCAGGTGAAGAGTCATCAACCATCTCGAGGTGATACCTGGGTCTCATCTGAAAATGAGTTTCCATCTACTTCTCCCACAGGATTTAAAAAGCCTGAGGAGTACAGGCAGGTGGTTCTCTGCTGATGGATATTTTTCACCCTATGGCTGCTGCTGCCTGGCTGTGCTCACCTATGAGAAAGTTGGCGTATGAGGAGGAGGCACCGTACTGCTTCTCCAGGAATTTGTTGAGGAAGGTGGCCAGACCCGCAATGACTGAGGAGAAGCTGCACTGAGCCAGCACCAGGAGGATGAAGAGGGGGTTGAGGAGCAGCCTGAGGAAGATCTTTGGGAATCCTACAGGCAAGCAACAGGAAAAATATATTTTAGCCATGTGATCCTCTTGTCAGCAATCCGTACTGTGAAAAACCCCACCCTTAGACTATTCCCAGTGAGTTAGTACAGGGGATGTCTAAGGGCATGGGAAAATGGGAGACACCCTAATTTGGCCCAGCAGCTGGCAGGAACATGGCCAAAGTGCCCTCAGAAGTAAGGGGAAGGGCCAGCTCTGCCCACTACCCTCCCTCCAATGCTTTCCAAACTCAAAAGCCTCTGGAGCACTTAGCAGCCACAGTGCATATGTTTTTCTGGAGCAGAATCCATATTCTCAGTGGTACAAACAGACAAAGCTGCAGGGGTTTTGGCAAAGCCCCACCAGCTGTGCATGGTCAGGGTCTGGATCCTGTTGATGTTGAATACAGTGTATTTTCCTGGTGGGTCATCATGTCCCTCTGCCCACCCAGGACAGACTTTCACCAGAGGCAGACTGACTTGAGGCTCCTCAGGGGCAGCTCTGTTTATTTGGTCTCTAATAAGCTTTCTCCTTCTAGCAGAGAGTGCTGTGAGACCTGTCATTGTTCATCAAAGCCCAAAGAGGGAGCCAACATCTCCAGGATATGACTGAAGTGGATGGAGAAGGAAGTAGAGAGGGGCTTTAGCTGGAAAGAAGTCATCATGGAGCTAAAAAAAGTCATTAAACTGGTCTCTCTCATCAGTGACATCCCTACTCAAGGGATCCTGTTTCAGCAACACATAAATAAACCAGTGTAATCTGCCGTGCAGTGACCTCAAAGCAGCAGCCACGTGCCCTCTCCTGGACCCCTGGCTTAAACCACCCAGCTAGCATTTTCCAGCACGTCTGTGCTGTTTAAGGTCCTCAAACCAGCCTTCAGAGATGATTCAGGCTCCACAGACCTCAACACTGTGGTCTTATAGTTAGAGGGAGGCTGTGTCCATCTTCCCGGGGGTGCTTGAGCTGGCCCTGGCAGCTGCACACATCGTGGTGGACAGACTCAAAGGCTCCCAACAAGCACCCAACAAGCTTGAAACACCGTCATGGTGGTCTCCACCCACCCAGCACGGCCCAGTACCCCTGATCGCCCTCGCCTTTAAGTGCCAGCCCTTTACTTTTTATGAACTCCAGCAGGGAGATTTCTTCAGCCACCCCCTTCTCCATCTTCCTGAGCATGCCATCCTCCATGTTCAGATCCTGGGAAGAGAGAGAAGAGCAGGCTGCAGAGAGGTGGGAGCACCCATGTGTGGTTGGCACCATCCTAGCACATAGGAGGCTCAGGAGGAGCAGGATCTGCCCCAGATGCCTTCGGCCCCCAGCCAAGCCTGATGGTTTTCCTGCCCATTAAAACAAAGAGGCAAATTCTCTCAAAAATCACGTCAGCCCTTGAGCAGAGCTGCAAGACAAAAGCTTGTCCTGCTCAGAGAGGTTTCAAGAGCTTGGAAAGCTTTCCTCTCCTGAACCCTGACAAGTTACGTTCTTTTTAGATCTGCAAAAAGTCTGAAAATGAAATTAGGACAGGTCTTCTCAAGCCTGGTGAGTCCTCTGGCTATAATCATGAAATATTTAGGGTTTGATTTTGACCTTTAAAGAATCAATAATAAACAATTTCAAAACAAAACAAAACTATTTTTGAAACTAAACCAGTGGGCTTGGGTTTCAAAATGCTGAAATGAAAAACTTTCATAGTTTTGCATCTTCAAGAATTTGTTTTAATGGAAAATCTGTCTCTTTTCTGCAATGTTTTCCCAAAGGAAAAGCCCATTTATCAAACCCCGCTGCCCTGCTTTGTCCCAGTGTTGCTCCCATGTATGCCACACTTGAGGATGCTCTGCTCCGAGCAGGGGTTGTCACTGATGCTGCTGCTGGCATCAGGGGAGTGTCCCCTTGCAGAAGGTGTTGCAGTGGGGAATTAAGATACAGCCATCATCAGCAGAACCAAGTCAGACAGCCCAGGAGGGTCGAGTCCCCATGGACAGACCCCTTCCCAGGAGGACTGCATGCAGGAACCCCACCAGGGAAAGCCCAGGTCTACCCAAAACCTTCCCAACAGATGCTGTCAATGCAGCTAGCAGGAAGGGCATGAGGTCTGGTTTTGGTCCACTGAGCTGTGGTGATTCTGGCTTTCCAGCTAATGGTGAGGAATCAAAGCGTCTGGTACTTCAGTGTTTAAGGCACAGAGCTTGTTTGGAAGATTTTTCACTTGTGAGAAGCTGTAACCACATTTGAGAAAGGTTGCTCAGCTCCCTTCCTCCCTCTCACCGCTCTCCTCTGGGGAGAGGTATTCCCTCCCTGAGCAGAGCCCTGGCACCAAGATGTTCTGGTCCTCCAGAGATGAGGTCTCACCTCTCCTTTCAGCAGGTACCGAGGGAAAAAGAAATAAGGAATGGATGTGAGCACCAAGCAGCCTGAGGAGATCAGCAGTCCCAGCCACCAGGCTCCAATCCACTGTTGGTCCTTCGGTGTCAGGGCCACTGTAGCTGCAAGACACAAGGACCCGTTGTAAGAGCTCTGCTCTTGCACATCAAAGGGCAAAAGGGGAAAATGCCCAAGCAAATGTGGTCCAGTGGAGCACAAGGGGTCCATGTGGGCACAGTCCAAGGGTGTCGCCATTGGTGTGGAAAAGCAAATGGATGGAGGTGAGAGCTCCCACCAGCTGGTAGCAAGACTAGCCCTGGTTGAGTTTGACCTCCTTTCCCCTGGCCCCTGTAGAGCCACTCCCCATCCCAGCTGCACCCAGCCTCCCAAATGACTGTAGGATGAATTTAGTCAGCATTGAAGTGAGCTGATGGCACGGTTTCAATTCTCCCCTGGCAATCCAGCCAGCAAGGCAGTGATTATGGGAGTCCGACTCCATCCTCCTGTGCCTGGGGCGTACGGTGGGTTTGGACTGTGCTGCCTGCCAGAGGTGCTGATCCGAGACAGGGACCGGGAAAACACACAGGCGCTTTCCTGGAAAAAAGATCTCTTCCATTGTTCCAGGCTTGGTCACTCTCTGCTTGCAGAGACCAAGGGAAGGACCCATGTCAGCAGAAGAGAGCTCCTAATGAGCCTGATTTCCGAGTGGATGAAACTCTGGGCGCCTTCTCCGGAAAAAGGAGGAGAAGGTGAGAGCCGCTCCGTCTCCAGCACAGACATCCTTTGGCTGGGCCAAGTGATGCTCACACAAGGTTGACAGATTGCTTGGCTTGGCGTGGGGACTGCATCTCCCCATTGCCGGGACGTTGCAGCTGGGAAAGGAACCAGCAGCAGCCTCCGGGTGGGAGCCCTGTGCCAGGGAGTGGCAGGACAGGAGTCCACGCCCCACTGAAACAATCGCCCTGCTTCCCCAAACAGGACCACTTCAGTCTGGAGCTCAGACGTCATCATGTAGCGACTGGGCAGAGGCTGATAAACCTGTCTGCTGCTGCAGGGAGCAAGCCAAGGCTTTTTGCTGTTTCCTGCCCCAGGTTCATTTATTATTCTTATCAGGCACCGGACAAAAATGTCATGCAAGCTCTGATCTTTCTAAGGAAACACAGGAAAAGTCCCATTAATGATGGAACTGGAGAGAATTCTTTAGTGATTAAGTTACCAGAAATAATAGGCATGCACCGCAGAAAAAGAAGATAAGCCCTATGGTGGTGTTGGCTTAGTCCCTCTCTCTGCAGATGCTGGTGAAGGGTGCAGTAGACTTGAGCCTTCCTGTGCACCCACAGGGCAATGGTTGCCCTGTGGTTTTTTCTGCATCCCTGGATGCTTCAAATGTCCTTGTTTTTCTCCACCATCGTGCTGAGGTTGTGTGCCACCTCAGGATGGTGGCAGTTGGCCAACTCCAGCAATGACCACCAGCAGTTCAGTGCAGCACTGAAATGTCCCTGCTGCAGGGCTCTGCTTCAGTGGTGGCTTCAGGACCATCTGTAGCCTTCCTCATAGGGATATGGAGTGGAGCAATGTGCTGGAGGTGCTATTGCAGGTCAGGTCTTTCCAGGGATCCAGGCTTCTAACAGTTATCTCAGAGTAACCTTCTGACTTACAAAGGCTTTTAGGAGGACCATCACTACTTGAGAGATACTCACCAGTGTCAACTCTTCCAATATCCACAAAAAGCCGCAGCACCACAGATCCCAGCAAGTATCCAAAAGCAGGGCCGAACACAGCGATGGCAAAGAGGATGGCTGAAAAAAAAGGAGCAGAGAAAGCTTGTGTGAGCCG
Source organism: Bucorvus abyssinicus (assembly GCA_009769605.1). NCBI lineage: Eukaryota > Metazoa > Chordata > Aves > Bucerotiformes > Bucorvidae > Bucorvus > Bucorvus abyssinicus. Next base: position 18,025,721 of record CM020035.1, read on the forward strand.
GGAATGGTAGTTTAATGCAGCTGTGGCTTTTGTCTTCTCATGTGAAGCAGGAATGGGTTTACAAGCAGCAGAGGAGAGAAATCATCTTTTATCAAGTGGGAGATAATGAGAAGAACCCCATTGCTCAGATACTGAATGTGGTATTTATCTAAAAGGATTGGGAGGGCAGGCAGTGCCTGCAGGAAAAGTCCCTCTGCTCTGCTGCGATCAAGGCTTTGCTGATGTGCTAGAAGTTGTCAGCTACACCATGACTATCTATGATTCCCTGTGATGGGCGGGGGCGATCCCAGATTGCAGCAGCACGGTGGCATCCTGGGGTCCCACAGGTGATGGATACCTACATCTCCTGCAGGAGGCCAAGGAAACAAAAGCCATTTCAATCCTTAGATCCAAGCAAAAACATTTGGTGCAAACTTCAGGGGAGGTGAAAGATGCTGAGAGCAAAAAGGCCAGCAGATCACCCTCGATTCAGCTGAACTATCCCGTTCAAAAAGTAGATAACCTGGACCTAACCCATAAGGTCAAAATGTTTGGTTTTGACTTCTTTATAATGAAAGGATTCAAGTTTCCTCCCTGAAAGAAACTCTTTGCACAATCTTCTTAAGATGTTCAAAAGGAGACAGATTGCTTGAACTGCATTTCTGTGCATTTTGCTGGTCTGAAGCCTTCGAGCATACTGGGTATGCAAGTGCCTGATCCCACTGCTGTGCCTCAGCCATGCACCTACGTTAAAAGCTTTTTTTTTTTCTATTAGGCAAGGCAGTATGTCCTGGGTTCAGCTAGGATAGGGTTAATTTCCACAGCCAGGCTAGGCAGATGGAACCAGCCAATGGGATATCCAATACCATACTGACATCGTGCCCAGTATATATATATATACACACACACGTGTGTGTATATAAGGCGAGCCTAGCCTGGCAGTGGCAGTTTCAAACAGCAGCAGGTGCCGAGCGAAGTGGCTGGGCCCTGAGGCTTGGTGTGGTGGTGGTGAGCAGAGCGTTGTTTTCCCCTCTCTTTGTGTTGTTTCAAGTAAACTCTCCTTATCTCAACCCACCTGGCTTTACCATTCCTTCTCCTACCCACAGCGGTAGGAGAGAGAGTGGCTGTGTGGTGCTTGGTTGCCAGCTGGGTTTGAACAATGACGTGGTGCTTTTGTTTCTACAACATAAACCTAAATATTGGAGGGCAGGATCTTTAGTGAAGGACTATTAAAGCTCATACATAGACAGTAGTGTTCCCTTCCTTAGGAAGATGCTGAGGCCTAAAATGAAAGAAGACTCAAAGGGCAATGGTATTTACATTGTACTGAGGCAATCCAGACTCACGGTAGCCATACCCCCCAGCGTGGACATTCCCACGGCCCTAAAGTGACCACCTATATTATAAAGAACATGATAGTCCCATTGCCCTTCATCTTCAGGACCCGCAGGTTTGGGAATCCAAAGGGCTCTCGGAGGTCCTGGAAACAGTGACCACTCACTGCAGGGGGAAGACAAGGATGGTCTGTCCCTCCTTTTGCCAGCCCAGACTACTTGAGCTGAGTACTACGCTCATGGGAGACTTCCTGCAGAGCTCTTAGGTGGTGCAGCAGCCCTTTCCAGTAGGAGTCTGGAGAAGGCACACCTGGGCAGGTCTGGAGACCCTGCCAAGCACTCCGGTGCTTCTCTAAAGCCTGTCCTTGGGTGTCTAATGCCAAAGACTTTCCTTCTCCTTTAGTACTTACCTTATTTCTGAACATCCGCTTTTGACTCGTAAATCGCTCGGATGTGTTTGGCTGCTTTAAAGACATTGTCTGGCACCAGGACGAATAGGCTTTTAAATTACTTCTGGACTGAGCTCAAAGCTCACGCAGGCAGCCAGCACCAGATCGGTTTTGCCATTCTCAGGGAAAAAACTGGAGTTTAAGATGGAAGCCAGCACCTATCTTTTTGCAGTCAAGAAGTCCTCCTAGTTTTGAACACTGAATGCAAAACCTGGGCTCTTGCAGGCTGTCATACCTCCAGTTAAACCATGATAAAATGATGCTCAATGAGAGTATGTTTCCTTGCTACTCTTTCCACCCATGGATGGTGTAAGTTCTCGCAGGTGCAAGGGAGGAGCCCCAGCTCATCCATCTTGCCTCCTTGCCCTGATTCTTTGGCTTTCTAACACCCACACCCTAAATATAATCCTACAGAGAACAGTTGACTATCTGGGGATAATATATAAGGATATAAGGATATAAGGATATAAGGATATAAGGATATAAGGATAAGGATATAAGGGAAGAGGCAGCCCAGTCTTTTAATGGGGGAGGATCTCATCTGAGTCCCGCTGGCTGCTCAGCCCACATCCACGGGTTTCTCTCCAGATGAGCACTTCTACATCTCACCTCTAAGGTCTGGGGGAAACAAACCGATATACAGAAAAGGTCCCACTTACCAACGTACAGCGGGGAATTGTTTGCTTCTGCAAAGTCATCTACGTAGGATATCCCAAAGGGCTGGATGGGAACTGTCCCGATCCCAGCCAGCAGCTGGGCGATGACCATCATTGCCCATATGCTGCTGGCCTCCTTCTGGGGGTCCTGGGTGGTGTTTGGGCACACGAACTTATTCTCTGCATAGCAGAGTTCAGCCTGGACCTGACTTTTGTTACCTGAAAGGGAGAAGAATGAACATTACAACACTGGGCATGTCCCCTGCCTCCTCCCACCCTAAATCCCTAAATCCTGTGAATATCCCAAAGTTGCTGAGTAGGGAGACACTGTTGGATTTCAGATGGATTACTCACTTTATTTAGCAGTTCTCATCACCTTTCCTGTCCTTTGGGATATTATACTGAGGTCACCATAGCAAACAACCAAACTTTTAAAGACAGGCTGATCAGAGAAGATGGAAGCAAATTAATTTCTCCTCTGAAGGGTCAGCCCTGCAGCCCAGCTCCAGAAAGCTGCATTTGAGCTGTCATCAGAGGATAAAAAGTTCTCCACCAAAGCTGCAGCAACGAGTCCAGCCCACTGACAAAATTCAGCCAGATGTTGTCAAAGCTAGTAGAAAGGCCTAAAAAAGCCCCTCTTTTTCATGCAAATTGAAGGTGTTGCAGGGCAAACAGAGCTGGCTCTTTCCACTCTGGCTTTTCTTTTTCTTTCTTTCCCTTCTTTTTTTCTTTTTTTTCTTTTTTTTTTTTTTTGGTATTATTTGTATTTGGTTCGACATTCCTGTCACATCTTTCCCATTAATGTAATAACTGTGGATTTTCTACACTTCTGAGCAAACAGACACAAACCGAGTATTTGTCAGGTGATCAGTGGTGTAGTGTAGCAGCATTTTCCTAACAGGAGATCACCACAAAAATCTTTCTGTAAGTCCATTCAAAGCCATGTTGTCCGAAGGGTCCATGTGGCCAGGCAGAAGGGACCATCCTTTTCTAATGAAGATTTTACTGCAGCAAAAGCCCAAGCTACAGAAGCCTCCCATGCCAGACTGCATACAATGGAGCAATGCTGCCCTTGGTTTAATGAGGGCAAACCTAATCCATGGCAGATTTTTTTATGTCAATAGTCTTTGCTCCCCTGTGGTACCCAGGCAGGAACAGAGGGAGATGCTCTCTGGGGTGACATGGCTGACCTGAGCAGGACACCCTGCTCCTGAACCTCTGTTGCCCTGACCACTCAGCAGCAGCCCACTTCCTTCCAAAGCAAGGGCCCTGCTCCTTCACGTCGTCTGTATATGAGGAGGTCTTCACCCTGCTCAAGACTGCCATGCAAACTCCAACCAGGACTGGAATACCTTCATGGGCTGTAAATGCTGGACCAAGACGTGTATGGCTTCAGGCAGGGGAGCAGGATGATACTTGCTCCTTCAACTTTTTCTGCAACAGAGCAGTCCCTGTCCCGAGTCTTGACTAGTTCATAGCATGATGCATGAATTTTAAGCTTTCAGAGAACTTGGCATCCGATGCCTGATCCACTGTCCAAACTAGCTGATTCAGAAAACATGGAGATATTCGAGGCTGAGTAGTGGGGAAGCAGCTGTGAGCCAGCAGAGATCTGGTCTTCATATTTCTGTGTGAGTGCTGGCACACTCTCAGCCCCACGCTGGGCCATCATTTTTAATAACATTTCATGGGATCCGGGCTTGCAGATCAGCTGCGGCAGCACCGGATTTCTCAGAGCTGGTGTGGGAGAGCAAAGCCAGAGGATCTCTAACCCTTTTGAGGGAGCAGAGATTGTCAGGCACCTGTGAGCAGCTCTGTCCTTGCTGTGCTTTGTTCCCCCTCTGGGGTTTGCGTCCTGTTGAGCTGCAGTAAAGCAAGGACCTAAAGGGAGCACCTTGTCTAAGGCCACCCAGCACCCCCCCAACAGAGCCAAGTCTCTGTGAGCCTAGAGGATTGGGGTAGGATGCAATGCACGAGGCTGAAAGCCCTTCCAGGAGAAAGCATCTTCTAACTAGAGGTGGAAGGCTGTCCCCAGCTGGCACTGCTGGGACTGCTGCCACCTTTCTAGGTGGCACAGGTTTGGGAGGAGCAACCTGGCACAGAGCCAAATGACTTAGGGTTTTCAGAGGTGACAATCTCCAAGAAGGCTGAGTCATTGACGTCCCGAGGCTTTAGGGGCTGAAGTCACTTTGGGAAGACCAAAGCCAGCCTTGTGGCACATGATGCAAGCTCTTCTGCATGTTGCATTCTGCACAGGAACTGGAGCTGTCATTGCACACACTAGCTTGTTCCCAAAGCCTGCCCGGTTAAACCAGCTCTCCTTAGGCTTACTGGCTAGAGGCTTACTGGCTTACAGGCCCTGGTGACAGGAGATCTTGACTCTGCTCTATCACCCACACACTGCTCAGCAGCAGGGAGGTGACATCACTTCTTATGCTGTGACTCCAGTAAAGATGATAATGTCCTTTCTTTTCCGGAATGCTTTGGGCGATAGGCAAACCATCAGCTGCATTTCCATTCAACCTGGGCTCTCAGCAGGCTGCAGCAGGAGTGTTCGACCTCTGTGCTGCCACAGCCTTCAACCTTGTGCTGCCGCAGCTCTCAGCTGCCTGCAGTGAGACCACCAAGAGCAACAACTTTTGTCGCACAAAAAAAACAGGAGAAAGGAGAAGAAGGTCAAAGCTTAGCTGGTGCAGCAAGGCATACACACACATCAGGACTGCGCTTTCAAGCTTTCTTATCAATCAGATGACCTGCTTTTCTCCCAGATTGTGTGGCTTTCGTCTCCTCCTTGAGCAGATATTGAGATTGAGAACTGTTCTGGTAGGAATCCAGCTCAGCATTCAGAAAAGCACAAAGCCTCAGTAGCAAGGTACTGAAGTGACTTTGAGCCTTCTCAGCAAGTGCACCAGAGCCCCAGGAAAGCCAGCAGTGAAGTTATGTGTCCACGATCACACAGGGCATAAGCAGCAGAACCAGCATCGCCTGCATCCCAGAGCTCCTGCCCCAGATTTGCTGCCCCAGCAGCAGCACACTCTACTCACAGCTGGTTTCACACACTCTCTCTGGCTGGCTTATTGGACGGCTAAATGACATGTCATCGTTAATAACAATGCTGTCATCCCTAGGCAGAGATGCAGCTTTAGATGATGCCACAGAAAGCAAACCTATTTCCAGGATGCTCAGGAGCAGGCTGGAGGGACACTCCCTACCTGTGCAGAAAGCAGGGACATGGCGTGCTTAGAGATCTGATGAGAGGTGGGCACAGCCGGGAGAGAATCATATTTAAAAAAATATATTAAACTAGTTAAGCAATTCGTTTTCAAGTATATTTTATGGTATCCACCGGAAGGATTTGCTCTCTCACTGAACGCGGAGCCTCCTTTCAAATATCCCTGGGTTGGCACGTCCGTGTGGGGTGGTGGCTCTCTCAGGGGTCTTAGCCCTACAGCAAGTTCCTTGGGCACTGATGGGAGGGAGAGGTGTCTTGGCAGCCTGGAGGAGACATCCTGCTTGCTGAACCTGAAACATGGGCTGCTCCCTCTTGAGGCCTTCAGGAGCGCCTACGGGGAATTGAGGTACTTCATCATGAAACCATGGCTGGAACAACACGCCTAAAGAGGCGGAAGGGATCCCACATGTAATTATTTCATTCAGGAGGGGTTGCAAAGCTATATTGAAGTCAGGCTTAAAATAGCAAATCTCTGCCTTAAGTCTTTTCCTCCAAACACTGTGTTTCAATTGTGTGCGTTGGATTTAACCCCTCTTTTGGGTAGGCACAGGCAACCCAGCCCTGAGCAACTGGAAGTGGATTTGTGCTGGGACAGCTCATGGTGGTAAGGGTGGAGGCACTTACCGGTGCTCAGTGTGGAGTATTCATAGGGGTCAGATAGGAAGTGGGGCAGGGTAACCAGGAATGCTCCAAGCGCCAGCAGCAACCCTCCCATGCCAATCACCCGTGGGCGGTGAACTCGGCTGCCGAAGTAGCTGACAAAGATGATGAGGACCACATTGCCAATCTGGAAAGGGCACAACGAAATAGGGAGACCGTTCGAAGACGTCACGGAGGAAGAAAAGACCCTATAACTGGGCCCCCATGACTGTGGCTGGGTGGGTGGAGAGCTGTCTTATCAGGCGGTGTTTGACCCTCACAATAGGCGGAGTGGGACAGCCCTTCACCCTGCATATTCACAGCAAGTCAGTGCTCCCTTCTCACCAAAAGCCAGTGGGCCAGCTCCTCGGCTTCTGTCACATGCTTGCATCCCTTTTTGTCATGGACAACTTCACAACCTCCCTGTGACCTGGCTGGGGCTTTTTTCAGCACCCCACCCTACAGAATGTGGCATAAACTAATAATTCCCCCAAACAAGCAAGAAATTAAGCATATTGGCTCCATTCCCATGACTCCAAACAGACACAAGCCCAGCTACAAAGTCCAGCTACAAAGTCCAGCTCACTGCAAATGTTTGTGAATCTGGACATTTACAACTGCAGATACAATCTGCTAAAAAGGTATGAAAACATGCAGCTTATTCAGGCAAGTGGATGAACACCCATTACACAGGCTTTGTCATCTTGGGATGAGCTAAGCATTATTTTAACCTCTGCATGTATGGCTAAGAATACTTTTTATTTATGTTTACATGAGCTCCTTTGTCTCTTTGTGGTTTTTGTTCTTCAAATTGCTGCAGCCACCAATGCGAAAAGATGGTGGTCCTGGACAGGCAAAGCAGCTCATACAGAACTGGAGTAAAGCACAGTAATTCCTCTCATAAATCAGAGAAATAAAGATGTATCTGTTTTCAGCAAGGTGCTGTTGTTTAACAGCATGGCATATGTCGTATGCCAATCCTTTTCCCTTTATATTCTTGCGGTAACAAACTGCTTTACATGATGTATTACTTCTCCAGGCATTAATTCTCGTAAGTATAAGTAAGTTCTCTAGCGGTTAAGGAGCACATGGGTTACAGCTTTGAGATACTCGGCAGGGCTTAATTATGCCAGCTCATCATTCTTGATGGTACAACTCTGCATACTGGGTCTCTTTCTTTGCATGGTTTGAACCTAGTCACAATCAATGGCAAGTCCTTCTCTGGTCTCAATAGGCTTTGAACCAGTCTTATTAACCCCAGACATAGATGCTGGTTGAGGTAGGAGCTGGGCATCTACTTCCCCAAGGACCTGGGAGGCTTCCAAGTGCCCAGCATCTTGGTGGAGGATCCCATACAAGAAGACTGGCTATATGCAAGGTGGGATGCCACCAAGCACTTTTTTGTCTGTGCCATCAAAAGAAAGTCTCTGCTAGCAGGTCTTTTCCTAGCTGGCCTTGAAGAGCTACCAGAAAGGATACAATTCATGACAATGTGAACTAGAAAACTTATTCCAGAGGAGTAATTGATTAGGAAGTGTTTGCAAGAAAATCCTCAGCCAGCTCAGCAATATGCCAGTGAAAGTCAGTCCTTTGCCACAGGGCCATCAGGAGCTGGGAGCACTGGAGAAAAGGGCCAGATCTTGGAGAGACTGCTGGCCAGGGTCATTCCTAAAGCCAAAGAGAAACCCATGAAAATGTACTTTTACTGGAAATTGCTCACAGAGCTCTATTTGTGTGGATACTACTTGTAATAAAGTGTTCCTCTTCACAAAAGCTGTAAGAACTGTGATCAATGGAAAAGAATCATATTGCATATTTTCTGTCTCCCAGTCATGCCTCTGGTATGGCATCCCCGATCACTGATCTCCTCTGAAGCAACCTGCTTTCTGCTGCTGCCCTCCAAGGCCATGTCCTCACCACATAACCCTATGTTCAGCCTCCTGGCATGTGGTACAGCAGAAGTGAAGTGTGAAGAGGTGTCCAAGTGCACAGCAACAGCTGCTTCATCCAGCACATGGAGGCATGGCTGAGGAAGCACTGGGTATGAACGACCCTGAGACCCTGTTCTGGGAAGGTCCTCACCACATTCTGGCCACCCCTCGGGGCCTCTGCACAAGCTTCTCACCCAGTTACCTCATGCAAGCTGGAGATGAAACCTGAAGAGAGACTGGAGAGCCCAAAGCGCTTCTCAATGGTGGTGAGGCTGCTCTTGAAGTTGGCACTGTAGAGGAGCTGGGAGAGCTGGAGTAGCCCGTGGCACAGCACAAACACCTGTGGGGGAAAAAAAAGTGTCATTCCAGTTAGTATCCAGCTAGTGCCCCACTGATGTGTAACTGCTGGCAACCACGTCCCGTGTGAGGGATTTGAGAGTCACATGCACAGGGACTCAAGTTGGCCAACAGGACTGCGCCTCTGACATGCAACACATCTACTGAAGGGCTCAGTCCTGGATCCCTTATGAACTTAGCTTTGCAAAATGAGTGATGCAGTGTTCAGAAGAGAGGACAAGGAGCTCTGGTTTTATCTTCCCTCTGCTTTATCATTATTAATATTCATTGGTATTTGCACTGCGGCAACCCTTGTGCAACCCTCAAGATAACCCTCCAACCTAGAGGAGGACCCGTTGCGCTGGGAGTTGTACGATGATAAAAGACACAGGTTTGACTTTGTATAGACTCAGTGGGTGCTCCTGAGACCATGCTAGCACTAACTCTGGAGCTGCTGTACCGCAGCTGAAAGGGAGCCACACTGGTTTAGACTACCTGAGAGCCACCATTTCCAGTCGGCCCCTTGGATTCACCTGGCTGTAAAGCCATCTAACAGCACCTGCTCCAAGGGGTGTTGCAAGAAAAAGTTGAAAAAGGGCTTTAAAAGCCCCAGAGGGAAAGGATGAAATGTGCACAACATGGTCTCACTACTGGAAGACCCCTGTAGTAGTCTAAAACCAGCATTTTTCCCTTGAGCCAGGCTGTGAGCCAAGCCAGAAACCAAGCCAAATGGAGGTAGAGCTCTCCTGGAGCAGATGAGGGAATACGGAGTTTATGGGGCAGGGAAAGAAGCGTGGACGAAAGAGCCTGGGTGGCCTGGGAGAGAAGAGCGCTGGGGATGCAAGAGGCAGCTCACAAGCGTCTTTTGATCTATATTTAGTCAGAACAGTTTTCCTTTATTTTTCTTGGAATGGAATGCGTCCACATGGAGCCAAAAGTATTTTAAAATCATTTAAAAAAAAAAAAAAAAAGGAAAAAGGTCTTTTTATTTGAATTCACAGGAAATCAAATATTTGCTGAATACCGGAAGTGTGTCCCACAAAGATAACGGCAGGAAGCCTGAGATGATGAATGGGTGATCAAAGGTACTGCAGGGCTGACAAACTCCTTATGTCCTTGGCCAGGAGAGCAGCGATACTCATCATCACTATTTATTTGGAATGGCAGTAGCACCCAGAAGCCCTAACCCATTGTGTCAAAAAAAAAAAAAAACCCAAACCAGAAAAGGAACAAAATTGTCCACCCAACACGAAGTATGCAAATGTTGTAGGTGGGTGGAGTGGCTTTTTGGGGAGCAGAGGAGGATGCAGAAGCCAGATTCAGCAATTGCAAGAGAATTTGAGTAGAAAAAGATGGGCAAGAAGATAGCTTCTTGGAAAGCTTCTCCTGCAAAGGAGAGGACCAGCCAGAAGTCACGGCTGAGCAGCTAAAAGCATAAGAGATGGGAGAGAGGCTGACAGACAGCAAGAGAGAAGAGGACAGAGATGAAGGAGAAGGAGAAAAACTGTGCCCTGGCAGTGTGACGGCAGGCTGGGGACAACCTGAAGACCACAGAGAAGTAGGAGGAGAAAGGCAAACACCAAAAAAGAGGGAAGAAGGGTCACAGAGACAAGCTGCCATCATGAACTTGCCTGCCACATCTTGGAGGGGTGTCAGTAGACAGGCTAGCATCAGGCAGGCATGGCAGAGCAGTGGAGGCCAAAGTCCCAGGCTGGGACTTTGCCCCGACAAAAAGCCGTAGAGCCACAACGTGGGATATGTCATAGGAAACCCTCTCAGACAGACACAAGGTGGAAGTGAAACATGTGAAAGTAAACTCTTGAAGCAGAATGACCTCTGTACCCTCCAACTATCAACCCCTACGTTCAAAAACCCATCCCAACACACAGTCCTGTGGATGAAAGCTGGAGCCACCACCTTCACCTTCCCCAATCCTGACCTGGGATCACTGTGTCATTAGTCCAGCCAGGCTGGTCTGGAGCAGAGAGGTGACTCCTGTGAGGATGAGAAATGGAGACAGGATTTTGTTGCCAGCGAACATTATTTTTTGTTCCTGCAGCTCTGGCCAGACCTTATTGAAGTCATTTGAATAAGGAAGCACTGGCTAAACAGTGGAGGGCCGGGGCCAGTTAGATGCAGAGCAGCTGGAGGGAGAGCTCTCCTTGTGTGAGGCATTAGCTGGAGAAGCAAAGCTGTTTACCCACAGGGAGGGAAGAGGGTGGATCACCAAGGCTGAATTTAGCACAGCAAATGTCAGCCTAATCCCACGGCGGATGGGGAGATGAGAAGTGTTGAGGAGGGAGAGGATGCTGGAAGGGAGTGAAGATGAGAAAGTGAGGCAGTCTGACTCCCCAGATCGCTGGGATTGGCAGGGGATAGGGAGAAGGTAGAGGCATGGAAGGACCACAGGGAACCAGCACCGTCTGTACTTCGTGAGAGGATGGAGGGCAGGAGCTGAGAGGGACAAGCTGTGTTCAGAGACGGGAGGCAGGAAAAGGTGGACCTGGCAGGAGATGGCCAGAGATGGGTTTATGCACTGGAGATAACCTGGGGTCAGACAAAATGGGGCCACGGGTCCCAAGATGCCTGGGAGCAAGCTGGGTCTGCCTGCCGTGAAGGAAGACAAGGTGGGAGAAATGTAGCTAGAGAGCACTGTTGAGGGGAGGGAAAGACTTTGGGGTGTGACTGCTTCCCCCCAGTCCATAAGTCCTTCTAAGGTCTCCTGTGAGCAGGGTTAGCAGGAAAGGCAGAAGAGCAGGAGGGATGCTCAGGAGACCAGATCCCACCCCACACTGCTGCTGGCACTGAGGCCCCACAGCAGCCTCAGCCCTTGGATGCAGAGAGCCAGGAGGATGGGAGGGGAGGGCAAAGGAGAATTTTTTTTTTTTTTGCTAGGGAAGAAGCTGCCACTCAAAACAGTCGGAGCAAAGTAAAACAGCCTTTGCTCCAGGACTTGTGCCGCTGGAGCTCGGCTTTTCCAGACGCACTTTGACTGTCCAGAGGTGTGATGTGCCTGATTGAAGACTTCCCCTGTATTCAGCAGACTCAATCCTAATTAAAATAATGATGGCCTAAACCCTGAAGGCTCTGAGTGCAAATAGCTGGGAGAGTGGCTTACTTTTGGAGGACTCCCCAAAAGGAGCCTGAGCACCATCCCACCTCGGCACTGGCCAAGACAGTTTGGCTAGGAAGAGAAGACCTCTGAGGCTGGTGGAGATGAAAGGCACCACTCTCCCACGTCCCCTCTCAGGTCCTCACAGGTCTCTTCCATCCCTGTCCCTCTCCCCATGCATCCCTATTGCCACACGTTCACACTGACCACCCACAACCAAGGAAATTAGCACCAACCTGGTCCTTTCCAGCTGTAGAGAGAACCAGATGTGCTGTGCTGGCCCCATGCAACCACCGACCAATCCCAGGAGAGGACGGAGCTGCTATCATCCCTCTCCCATAACACTTAATGGAGAAGGAGTTTTTAAAGAGCCAAGCTCATTTGAAGGGAGGTTTTGCTGATGCAAAGCCAACACAACGGCGCCGAGGGCAAAGGCATGGTGAGAGGTTAAGGAGTCAGAGACACTCCCACCAATACGAAGCCCTGACCCTCCGGAGCAGATGCTTCCATCAGAGCCTGGTGTATTATTGTTGCTGCAGGCAAGCAGCAATCACAGGCAGCCAGGGAGCAGCGCGGAGAGGCCAAAGGCATGCACCACACGTACCCACACACACAGAGACAAAATCCCCTCTTAATCATCCCCACATTTCCTTCAGAGTGCCTGAGCAATCTTGACTCTAGGCTGTTTATACAAGACGCTTGACTCCTTTCCAAGATGCACTTCATTTAAAAGGGAAGCAAATGCCTGGCGGAAGGTCCCTTGCAGACATGCTGCTGCCCCCACCCCAGTTCACGGGGACTAGCACCTCCCAGGGCAACGCTTTTCTGTAAGGAAGAAAAACCCACCATGTTGCAGCGAAGAGTGGGATCTGATCTCTCCACGGTCTGGGTAACAATCCTTGAGTTCAAAGCAGATAGCTGGCAGCTATTTGGCCAATCCCAACCTAAATCTCCTTCAAAGGAGACGTGACAAGTACTCGAGCTGGAGAGCTGGTGGGGCTGAGGGTGGAGAAGGGCAGGCTGGGGTGAAGACAGCCCCTAGGCATGAGGATGTGGCAGCAAGGCTGAGATCCTATACTGGCACCAAGGTTTCCCGGTGGGATGCCAGGGATGGCCATGGTGGCTGGTGCACTCCTGGGAGATGTCGGAAACAGCATTTCAGAGTGTTGCAGCTGCCTCAAGAAAAGTCACTTGCACTCTTTCCCCTTCCCTGAAGCTCATAGGGAATAAAATAAGACTCTGGGAGATGAAAACAGACAAGGATGAGGAGGCCAGAGCCAGGGGGTAAACCTGCCCTAGAGGTGGGAGTTCTCGAGGTTGGAAGCTTTTAGGGTCGGTGGGACGTTTTGCTCCTCCCAGGGCTGGCTGCGTGCACTGGGAGCAGGCATTGTCGCAGGCAGTGCTGGTAGGCAGCAGGGGCTTGCACCACCTCGTGTCACATAGTGGGTCTGCTGAGCTGTATTCCCTTATCTCGTGTCTCTCTCTTTCCATATCGCTTAGGTAGGAGAATGCACTGTCACCACTGTCACGAGCCTTAACAAACAGGTACACAGAGGCTGGACTTTAGAAAAGCCTGTTATGAAAAGTGGACTGTTTCGTAAGATGGTTTTTTGGGATGCAGGCTGGGGGAGCATCCTTTGGTCACCAAGGCAGCCAATAACCCTAGCATGCATGTGTTGGACATGGATCGGTCAAGGCCAGGGAAAATAATTCAGGTTTCTTTTTATTTCAAAGGAGTGAACTGCCTCTGTGAAGCATCCAGGAAATTTCTCCAGGAGGGAGTCTGGATCTGCTCTACAAGGACCAAGGGTTTGGGAAGATGCTGCTATGTGTGGCACAGCCACCGTTCCCTTCCTTTCTGTCACCTGGAGTAGTGAGTTAAGCATTAATTCCTAGGTCTGCTTCCACAGCTTCATGCTGTGGTAGTGGCACTCTTGTCCAAAGTCATCCCTCACCTCATTTTTCAGTGCCTTCACCATGGCAGCCCTGTCTAGAGATAGAGAAGGTGGAAAACTTGGTGGTGCAGCTCGCCCTGTGAGGAGAGAGCATTGGCAGCTCCTGGCTCCAGCTGTCACATGCATGCACCAGTGCTCACCTCTGTGCCCAGCAGCCTTTCCACTGCAGCGCTGCTAGTAGCGTGGTTGGAAAGAGCCAGGGCTCAATTCATTATGCGGATCTAAGAGCTGCCTGGGGAGCTGTAAAGAGAAGTGGAGATCCTCACAGGACATATCAAACGGCTCCCAGGTGACTGATGACACTGCGGTAAGATGTAGCCAAGAGCAGTGGTTGCAGGAAGGCACAAAATTAATCTGGCTGGAGTAAATGTTTGGGAAAGACTAGAGGTAAGGATGCTCTGTTAACTCTTTCCCTCTGCATAGTACTTGTACTATGTAGTACATAGTACTTCAACACAGAGTTGAATTTTGGGCTCTGGAGGGACAAAGCAAAACGGTTTTACCTTAGTGGAAATTAATGGCCCAAAGCAGGAGATCCCAACATGCCCACCTCTGAAGGCTTCTTCCTCTTTAATCTTCTGAACTTTCGAGGGGAAAAAAGAAAGTGGAGGGGGGAACTTTAGGAATTAATAAGAATATCCTCAAAATAATATTAGTCAGGGAGAAGACAGGCTGTTTATTTTAGAGCTTGTATATAATCATCACTCACTACACTAGGAGCTCCTCCTGCAGTAGGATGGCTGAGATCACTCAGTCCAAAAGAAACACATCAGCTGGAAATGAAAAGTATACAGACATGCGTGGGGAAATACGTCCTTCCTTGGCCTCTCTCTCCTGCATGCGGCTGCCTAGATTTCTAGATCAAAAAGCATCATGAAAGATGAAAAAATGGAGCAACATTTCCACAGAAGGAATCAAATAGCCTGCCACACGGCACATCTCTTAGCACAAAACCTCCGAGCCTGAAGCATGGTCCAACAGCAGAAGCTGGCTTCTAAATTTTATTTCTACTGAGTGCCATCACGTGGCATGTACGAGACTGCCAGGTGATCAGGCCCAGTCAGCATGGGTTTAGGAAAGGCAGGTCCTGTTTGACCAACCTGATCTCCTTCTAGGACAACGTGAGCTGCTTAGTGCATGAGGGAAGACCTGTGGATGTTGTCTACCGGGACTTTAATAAGGCCTTTGACACTGTTTCTCACAGCATTCTCCTGCAGAAACTGGCTGCCTATGGCTTGGATATGTGTACTCTCTGCTGGACAAAAAACTGGCTGGATGGCCGGGCCCCAAGAGTGGTGGTGAATGGAGTTCAATCCAGTTGGCGGCCGGTCACCAGTGGTGTTCCCCAGGGTTCAGCATTAGGGCCTGTCCTCTTCAACATCTTTATCAATGATCTGGATGAGGGGATCGAGTGCACCCTCAGTCAGTTTGCAGGTGACACCAAGTTGGGTGGGTGTGTCGATCTGCTTGAAGGTCAGGAGGCTCCACAGAGGGATCTGGACAGGCTGGATCGATGGGACGAGGCCAATAGGATGGAGTTCAATAAGGTCAAGTGCCGGGTCCTGCACTTGGGCCACAACAACCCCCTGCAACGCTACAGGCTTGGGAAAGAGTGGCTGGAAAGCTGCCCAGCAGAAGGGGACCTGGGGGTGGTGATCAGTTGCTATAGAGAGAGTGCTCCAGGGGACATAAAAGCGTGCCCCTGCCTTACTGTGCAGGTGTGCACTGCAGATGTCAGAAAGAAAGGAGGGTTTTGGCTGCAGAGGACTGCTGAGAGCAGACCCCTAGTGTGTAAGGTGTGACGGTTTGCTCGGGAAGCCAAGCTGCTG
Organism: Bucorvus abyssinicus; assembly: GCA_009769605.1. Classification (NCBI taxonomy): domain Eukaryota; kingdom Metazoa; phylum Chordata; class Aves; order Bucerotiformes; family Bucorvidae; genus Bucorvus; species Bucorvus abyssinicus. The sequence continues at coordinate 18,041,173 of CM020035.1, forward strand.
CTGAGAAAATACTCCTGCCTGCAAAATAGCCATGCACCTTGATAAGCAGCCTTCTGTCTTTCTGCACCCAGACTGACCACGCAGGCAGGTTGTGTGGTTAAGTCTTAGCTCTTTCTTTTTTCACAAAGATCTCTTTTCTTTACGGTGCATCAGGAGCCGATCACAAGTTCCTTGAAGGTAGCTTCACCTTGGCTTCGTTTTCCCTGACCCACAAGCTTATGTAAACACTCCTCTCGCACGCCCACAACCCTGGCCATGCCTTGTGTGCCCTATCAGCAACACTCCTCTCCCATGCTTCCATGATAATCTTATCTACACTGACCACTCCTTGACTGTGTTTGGGCACTGCACCACCTCACCCCTCATAAAATTATCTTGTTTCATGTCTTCCAGACCTTGATCCCACTAAACTTTCCAACCTGTGTTACCATCCAGCTCTTCCCCATCTCTTTCCTTGACCTGCTGCTGGAGTTGCTGGTGAAGGCCAGGCGTTTTTTTCTCTTTTGAAACCTGACCCCACCAAAACCAGACATTAACACGGCGTTGGACCTATCTAAAACCAACCTCTGCTTTCTGATGCCAGCACCATCACCATGAATGCTGCAAGACCCCAGTCACAGTGGGTCCTTCTCTCCATGTCCCTTGTCCCAAGGACCCTACTTGCTGTTTTGCTACAAGTGCTCATCCAGCTACTTGCACAGTGCCAGTATTGGAATATGCTTTGATTTTCTTGCTTAAACCAACGGCCCTAATCATCAATGACTTTTCCTGTCAGTGCTTCCCTCTCCAAATCTACAGCCATGCTGTCTGCAGACCAATGACTGATGAATCTCCCATTCTTGCCAACAGCTAAATAAAACAATTCATAATCTTTTCCAACAGGATACAAAAGCACAACTGTTACATCTCCAGGCTTCTGAAATACACTCCTCTCAGAAAATTCCTTTTGTCCCTGTAAAGGAAGTGACAAAAAACTTGCCCTAATGCTGTTGGAACCTTAGACCCCAAGGCAAAGCTCCTGTTTATTCTGTAGAAGGCATCCAGTCTCCCCAGGGAGGGAACAGCTTCCCGCTCCTGGCCATTGCACCCCGCATGCCCCCAGCATCTTCAGCCTGGGATGCCTTATCTCCATCTGAGAGCTCTCAATCTCCTTCTGACCTTGCTGTCTCCTCTCCTGTGCTCTCCCACAGCATCCCCTGTCCCTGCCTCAATGCAGCACCCAATTTAAATCTGCCCCTAGGGCTTTTCAGTCTCCTCTAGCTGACATTCTCTGTTATCCTCCTGCTTCCTTTTCCATGCCAGGCAGACCGTGGGGTAACAGGTCCCCCTGCCTGTGCTCCCAACTGTTTCATGCTGCTTCCCTGCACTCTCCGGCTAGCCGACTTCCAGCTGAACCCAGTCCAACTCAGCTAAGTAACAAGAGATTCACAAAGCTTTCCTCCTTGTCATGTGTCTGGGGATCCTGAACACGCAATTAGCTATCAAATAAAATAGCACAAAACCCACGAAAGAGACAATAAGGGTGAAGAAGCCAAAACATCTGAGGCACTGCAAATAGACACCACCTTTGAAATAATCCTTTTTCAGTGGATGTCTGGAACGGCAAGACATGATGATCAGAGACATGGTTAAGACTCTGGACCAGGGGGACATCAGTGGGGTCCATTGGCCATGCATGGCTATCAAAGACTACCCATCCACTTCTCCACCTTTCAAACCTGTTTTGTTCCTTCAGGCTGTAAGGTCCTCGGTGTCCCCAGTATCACTGGGTGCTGGCATCCACCTGAAGGCTGGCTTCATACCTCATTTGCCAAGCAGTGCAACTGCAACCCTAAGAAAATGCCAGTGCCAGTCAGCCAACCCTGGAAGTTCTGGTGAACTTCAAAGCAGGGGGCTGTCCTTTGCTCATCATCACCCATCCCCACCACTGCTGTGAGACTACCAAGATTCTCTAGGCTTCTCACAAGAGACAGTGCTCAGCAGCAACCTTCCCGTCCCAAAAACTCAAGGCCTTTTGCATTCTGCTTTCTGTCTTCAAGGAGATTCAAGACAAACAGCCAGCTTCTAGAGGGGTTCAAGCAACCCTGCCACGCCTGAGAGGGCACTCAAAACCAAGCACAATGTCCAGGTTTATTCCAGGTACGAGACATCTTGCAGACAGCACACACACTGTTGGTTGAGCCAGGTGGTGTCCTTAAATGTAAGTGTAGACAGAACCTTGGTGTCCTTCGGTGTAACTGCAGTATTAGATACAGTCGTTAATACCCAATATAACGGGGAGTAATTTCACAGACGCAGGAAGGAACTGTCACCAACCACGTTCCCATAGGGTACAGAGACCACCTGTAAACGCCTGCTGTGTCAGAGCATGGATAGAAGCCAGCGACCACATCCACGAGGCATTGCCTCCCCGAGCTCCTGCTTCTGAACCAGTCCTCCTGAACCCCCACCAGCCCCTCCACACCTTCTATCCCCAGAGCTGCTGTCACCATCCCGCTCTTCAAATCCCTGCAGAACCATTAAAACTGCTGCTTTTCACCAGGACCTTTCCCTCTTTGATGCCCATCCCTGGCACCATCACGCTCCCGCACCTCCGAACATCTGCAGCAACAGGGCCATTGCTAAAAAACACGCCGAGAGTGATGGGAACCGACACAGGGAGGTGGTGGTCCCCATAGCAGGAAACATAGAGAAGCAAGATGGTTTGCACAGAAAAACAATTCCTTATTTTTGTCCCCAGCTCTGCAAAAGGCACTTGGAAAATGATCCTGGCATGTGAGCTTTATGGACCAAATATAAGATTCGTGATTAAGATTTGGAGCCTGCTACCAGGATTTTGTGGTGTTGGAAATATGCCCCATCAGAAACTGCCATCGCTTATAGGGGGATGCTGTGACTAATTAATTTAACCCCTTTATAATACCTGTTTCTGTGTGCGATGATGCCAGCAGCTTCCCACACATTTAGGTGCTGGATGAAGACTTTATATAATATGTGATCTGCAGCACTGATGGCGTCTCATACGGACAGCTATAAAACCATATAAACTGAGGCGCTTACTGTACATCTTGCCCTCTAACAACCCACTCACAATGAAACAACTTCCCAAATCTGGAACACTTTGAGTTTCTATTAATTTTGGGGGGCTGAGAGGATTGACAACTGGACACAGGCTAGTGCTTTCCTACCTTGAAGCAGTTATTTTTTTAATGTATATATATTTTTAACACAAATGTCACAGCACAGGAAGAGCGAACAGTTCAGGAAAGGGTGGGAGATATCATTGCCTGTCAATTTATATACATTTTCTCCAAGGGATGGTTGTCCTGACTCCCCACCATTCTGGATGGTACACATCATCTGTCTGATGCCAACAAGCATGCTTCGATAGAGCTCAAACTGTTCCTTAATGTGCATGCATGGAGCCAGTGTTGGGCTGTGCGAAATCGGGGGCTGGTTCCCCTTGACTTAGCAAAAACCTGTTGACTTTTGAAAACAAAAGAGCTTCTGTTCACATGCTGGTTTTCTTGTAGTGCAGCTGTATTTGCACCAGCCAGGGCAGGTGGGAGGTAGGGGTGTCTGGCAGCACCTCCTGCTTCTGGGGTCAGTCTGCATGTGGTCCCTCATGAGGTTGCTGCATCAGGTGCTGCAGCACCACCTCTGCCTCCAAAATTACCTCCTAGGACCCTCCGGCCAGGCTCAGTGGTGGGTGCCTGGCTGGTCTGGGGAGCTCCAGGCTCCTTGCTCCTTTTGAAATTAAGACTTGAGCCCTATGGGCAGCACCAGACACTGGGCAATTCGAGCTGGAGCTGATGGGTGCAGGCAGCCAGCCAGGCACCTGCTGGCACAGCCAGAGCTCCTGCGGCTGGTTAGGCAACACCCCTGTGTCATCTGCCCTTGGTCACATACCCTTAGGAGGTATGTGACACATCCCCTGACCAAGTGCCCTGGGGCATGTGGGGTGCTGAGCACCCAGCCTGACTCCTGTGGCATACACAGCCTGGGTCAGCTGCTTATGGGATGCAGAAATGGAATCACATTTGGGGGGCTTATTTTAACCCTGAAGTTTCACATCCTGAAACAGGCATCAAGTTTGGCAATGTTTTTTCAGTTCCAGGATATTTTCGCCAGTACACAGATGAAGGGAGCTGTGCGTATTTCCAGGAAAAAACATGAACTACAAGAAGGACCCTGGTTTTGGGTGACGTTACTCACCCCGAGCCACGGTCATTACTGGACCAGCCTGGAGGGGGTTAGGGCCACCTTTTGCACCTCCAGCAGAGAAGGGGTCGGGTCATCAATGCCCTCCAGAGGCATGTCAGACTAGCCCAGAGGCAGCTCTAAATTACCCAGGGTAATCTCAAGCTCTTCCTCCTTCCTACAGTCAAAAAGGGCCATCAAGTCTCCTGCTGGCATAGCCCAGCCCGGGCAGTGGGGACCTTCAGGGATGTATGGCTGGAAGACATAATCTGGGATGATACCTCTAGCCCTGAAAGACCCCAGGAGGAGGAACAGCCTGTTGAGAACAGCCCCTACAGCATCCCCACAGCACCCCAACAGAACTGTTGGGCCGCATGATTTGGAGATATTTTTGCTGCCCAGAAACCAACCCTAAGCAAGCACAGCCCAAAGAGGAGCAGGAAGTGCCATCACTCATGAAAGATGAGGGAAGATGGGTGGCAAATAAAACCCAAATGCATTCTGGACCATGATGCCCTACCCATGGGTGCACTCTCCTGAAAACACGCTTAGCTGGGAAATGCTGACAAACCCTTCCTCGCAGCAAGCACACGCTCATACTCAACAACACTAGTGGGAGATTACACCCCAGCCCTGGGCATGACTGGCAGCCTGGTAACTGCTGCTGGGAGATGCCGTTCCTCCAAACTGCACCCGGCTGCTTCAGATGCCAATGTGCGGAGATGCTGCCAAGTGAGGCACGAAAATCCCCCCCCCACGCAGGGAAGCCCAGCGATGTCCTGCGGAAGGGAACCAGCATGTGCGGCAGCCTCGGTGCCCATCCACAAATGACAGGGCGAGGGGCAGTGTAAAAGCACAATGGTTAGCTGGGTTTAAAACGCGAGAGGTGCCTGGTGTTTTCTCATGAAGGCAGTGAGCTCAAGAGCCTGAAGCTCAGGCAGGGACCGGCTTTAATATGACATCTCTCGCCTTGCTAATAGGAGCAGGTGAGTAACTGGGCAGCCGACACCAGAAAGCCCACTTCAACCCGCTAAGATTTCACTTCTGTCACTCAAAATGTCCTTCTCACCAAAGTTTTTAAAGCAAGATGGTGTTACTATAGGGCAATGTTTTCTTTTTGCACCAGGATGTGGTTAATCATTCCCTAAGCAGCAGCACACTGTGTACCGAATGCTGGGGGTAAGCTCCGCAGCCCACGAGAGCCGCCGACGCCACTTCCAGAGGGCACAACACCCACGCACTGTGCAGGGTACCACTCCAAACCCCACTGAGACCCCAGCCTTTCCCGCGCACAGAGTGGGGTGGACCTCGGCAGCGTTACCCAGGGCTGCCCAAGGAATTGACTTTTAAATTCCGCATCTTAGCAAACACTACTGTTTTACTGGCAGTCTGTACTGGGGATGCAAAGACCCGCGGGATGGGCTGGGGTCGTTCTCCGCGCAAGCATCCTACTCCTTCCCTGCCAGGGAAGTGGCACATCCCCGCCAGGCACCGCTCCTTACCTTGATGTTGCAGAAGATACTCCGGGAACACGTGCCGGACCTTCTGGGTACGCCGACTGGGGATTTGCTGGCTTCAGGGTGGACTCCCATCGTGGGCGCTTCCCAAGGAGCCCCAAACAGCTGGGCTGCACACGGGCTTCTGTCCCTCTCTGGCCTGCCACGCCGCCGGTAGCCCACACAATCCGCACCGAAAACCCTCCAAGCCCGTGAGTGAGGCAGGCAGCGTGAGCACAAAGTTTTTATAAGTCTGCTCTCCGGAATGATGATGAAACCCTTTCTCCTCCCTCTTTTGCTTTGTGCACCGAGGGAACTTTAAAGTCACAGGAAGCTCACACCAGTGCGCCGGGAGCAGGTGGGACTGAGAGCTCGCCGAGCCCTGGCCAGTTTGGGGATGGGGATGGTGGCGACGCGATGCCGCTTGCCCACCTGTGGAGGAAACTCAGTGCCCCAACCCACTGCTCACCCCTGCAGCAGCTCCCCTCTGCTGTGCGCACGCCGGAGGCTGCAGGATGCAGCTGGACAAGGCGCCGGCACTGGCAGCACAGCGTTCCCACAGGGAAAGAGTCTGGGGTCTTAATTCAAGCCCTACCAAAGGGGTGAGTGGAAGGGGAGACACCTTTCGGCTAACTGAGATTTGGCTCCCAGGTGGTAGCAGGGAGGAAATGGGGTGGCCAGATGGAGAAACCCTTCCCTGCATTAGGAGGTTACGGAGAATAAAACCTACTTTTTTCTCATGGAAAAAAAAAAAGCATTTGTGCAGCTCCTCAACTCTGAGTGTTTTCACCAAAACCTCTCTGGGTCTTTGTTTACGCAAAGTACTTATTTGCTTTGCAGGCTCCTCAGAGGGAGGAAAAGTGTCACAGAGAGAAGGGTGGGTTGATCCCACCTGAAGGGAAGCCAGCTTCAAGTATTTTGTCAGAATTATTGCTTTTCGCTGCATAAAACAGGGAGGGAGGAGAGGTGGGGGGACCCTGTGGGAAATGATGGAGCCCACCTCGGGGTGCGCTGAGCCTGGAGAAACCAAATTCCATCTCCCTGAACTGTTTGCTCTTGGGAGGGCTGGCTGGTCCCTACATATGCACCGGGATGATGCCAAGGAGCTGAGCCTTGCTCAGCAGGCACCCACCGAAAGCCACATCCTGCCCAGGCACCCACTGTGGCAGCTCGCCACAAGAGGGTGCCTTGCACCCATGGGAGAGGCTCTCCGGGTGCTCCCTTCCTCCCACCTGGCCCACGCTGTCCTGCGAGAGGACTCCCAGGTCAGGATCTTCGGGGCTCGGCACCAGTCTGACCAGTCTGGTGTAGGGCTTGAAAGCAGTGTGAAGAACAGCATTGCTAAGATAGAAAGAGCAAATTGTGTCTGTCATCTTCCCAATTTCCTAATCCTGTCCCAGGAGCACTGCCAGCAGGGACAGATGGGTATCACTGGCCTGTGGGTGGCAAAAAAAGGCATCCTGTTTTCCCATCGCTCTCTCTTTTTCCAATCCCATCTCCAAATTTGCTAGGTCTGGGGTCAGGATGCAATGTGAAGAGACCCTTCTCCCCAATCAGAGTTAGCCGAGCTCTTTCATCCATCGGTCAATGGCAAAAGACAGTTTCAGCCTCTCGATGGAAAAGCTCAACATCTCCTCTGCTCACCTCTCATCCTCCCCGTGAGCCTGACGTGTTGCTGAGCTCATTTTTCAGGCAATGCCTGACCCACTTGCTAACGGCCCTGTCTTTTCAGTTTATTATGCAGAGACGTGTGACGCTCACTTTGTTATAACAACCACCTCCACGCAGCAGATGTTTTGGACACTAACTTGAGCTTTTCCATAAAAATTTTTCTCCATGCAGCAAAACGTAGTGGGAAAGAGGTCCAATGCCCGATGAGCCTGTACCCTGCCTGGCAGCAGCACCCTGCCCCAGTGCTGCATCCCATGGATGTGGTTGGAAAACCTGTGCCAATGGAGTTAATCATCCCTCCAAGAGGAAGCAAAAGGCGGTGGTGAATTCAAAGGGAGTCAGGGCTCTCTGCATGCACCTTCTGGTAAACACCCCCATGGGCTGGACATACCTGCCCCACGCGGATGCAGGTCCTTGGTGGGAACCAACCACATGTCTCAGCTGGCTAAGGAAGGGACAGAGGCTGGGGCAGCCTCTGAACCAAAGGGCCTGGGTTCCCAGGCAGCGCTGTGCTCCCCAGGGCCAGCCACCCCCCAGCAAGCCCCTGATGGATCTTGGACTCAGAGCGATGTGCCAGGGGGGCTGATTTGCAGGAGGGCAGGAAGAAATCATGCCAGCAACCCACAGTCCCATTGTATTTCTGATTGTGCAGCTCTTGCAATAGGAAAGGCAAGAAAACACCTGCTTCACACCCAGCTGTAAGCCACGCACACCTCGCTCACCCATGCCCACCTTGCTCACCCACGCACACCTCGCTCACCCATGCACACCTCGCTCACCCACGCCCACCTCGCTCACCCACGCCCACCTCGCTCACCCACGCACATCTCGCTCACCCACGCACACCTCGCTCACCCACGCCCACCTCGCTCACCCACGCCCACCTCGCTCACCCACGCACACCTCGCTCACCCACGCACACCTCGCTCACACACGCCCACCTCGCTCACCCACGCACACCTCGCTCACCCACGCCCACCTCGCTCACACACGCACACCTCGCTCACACACGCCCACCTCGCTCACCCACGCACACCTCGCTCACCCACGCACACCTCGCTCACACACGCACACCTCGCTCACCCACGCCCACCTCGCTCACCCACGCACACCTCGCTCACCCACGCATACCTCGCTCACCCACGCCCACCTCGCTCACCCACGCCCACCTCGCTCACCCACGCACACCTCGCTCACCCACGCACATCTCGCTCACACACGCACACCTCGCTCACACACGCCCACCTCGCTCACCCACGCACACCTCGCTCACCCACGCACACCTCGCTCACTCACGCACACCTCGCTCACACACGCACACCTCGCTCACTCACGCACACCTCGCTCACACACGCACACCTCGCTCACTCACGCACACCTCGCTCACACACGCACACCTCGCTCACCCACACCCACCTCGCTCACACACGCACACCTCGCTCACTCACGCACACCTCGCTCACCCACGCACACCTCGCTCACCCACGCACACCTTGCTCACCCACGCACACCTTGCTTACCCATGCCATGCAGTATCTTTGTCTACTCTCCCGTGAATAAGCTTCCAGTGATCATTTTTCTCCCAAGCAAGGAGCATTGCCCAAGCCTTGGCAGCTTATCTAGCTGTAGTAAATAATACAATAAAAGCTGACAAATCTGAATTTAAAAGCCCAGTCACGGTGGTTTCAGTTATTAAAGGCAGGCACAAGTGAAGAATGCATCCAGTGCTTGGTATGTTGCAGCAGCTCCAGGAGGTTCCCTGCAGCCAGGGAACTGCACTTTGTCTCGCAGCAGCAGCAAAAGGCTATCCTGAGCAGGCTCTGTCCACCTAGATGGGAGCATCAGAGAGCACTATTGACACCTCCCAAGCCTTTATCCTGCTGGGAGAGAAACTCCAGCCCTTGGACACAAATTCAGCTCTAGCTTTCTCACACTGATGTTGCTTTCAAATTACAGATTTTAGACAACAGATTGCGCAACAGGAGTAACAAAATCAGATGCACATGAGAAAACAGAGGTCTCTTGCCTCGTTTTTGAGAATTCTTTGTTGCATTTTCATTCCTGCAGTGTTACAGCCTTGGCAAGGAACAGTTCAGCCTGCAGACGGGTGCACAGGAGGAAAGTGATTTACGGCAGCGCTGACAAGGGGAGCAGAGTTCGGTTTCAAATTATTCTCATCATGTTTTGTCAGGGCAATACAGTTGATGTTAAGCGCCTGGCAGGAAAAATCACACATCAACAGGGTTTGTCCCATTTTACATGGCTCCTGGGGCTGCATTTCTTTCTCAGCCTTTGAAGTTAGCTCCTCCTACAGCAGTCATGATCCCCTGGCCAAGACATAAGCTGGAAGGAAAAGACCTTGCTGCTGCTGAGTAGGAACCAAGCAAAGCTGAAGCAGGCCCCCAGCAGAAGCTCTCCATGTACTCCACCAGCTCATCCTCTACCCCGCCATTGCCCTCATCCAAACCAAGCCACCAACTGAAACCTGCCCACCAGGCACATTTCCCATGGGCAGGCCCAACTTACACCAGTGTAGCTATGCAGGAACTGAAGCAGGTCCCTCTTTGTTACCAGAGGATGCTCAACCTTGTGCACAGAACATCAGAACCGTCTAAAGCTACTTTTCTTCCGCTGGGGAGGAGACTGGGTCAAACTCCTTCAGCATGACCACAGCTTTTTTCTTTCCTTACATCCTACTCCTTCCTTCTTTCTACCAAGCAGTGGGTTGTGGTTTTCATGGGGTGAGGACCAGACTAGCTCTGCTTTACCACCTGGTTTCAATCTGGCAGGAACTGAAGCATCTCAGTTTTCCTCCGTGGTATCCTCAACCTATTCTTCTCAATGACTATTTGTCCACTGGGATTTAAAAGGCGATGCATACCCACCAATGCTGAATATCTTGAGTTGGAAGAGACCCATAAGGATAATCAAGTCCAACTGGGACTCAACTGGGAAGATCTTCCTGGCCTCTGGGAAGACTTGTTACTAGATTAAGAGACACTGCATCCCAGCATGGAAGATGATTTCCCACTGTGCTATGCATGCACACTCTTTCACGGGCACCCCCTTGCCGTGGGGAAAGAGCTTGCGTGCCCTTGCGAAGTTGAGAGCTATGCTGGTGGTGGCATATGCCTCCGGTAGGGTCTCCCAAGCCTGACAGGTCTCAACTGAAGGGTCAGACAAAGTGTGTCCACGGGCAGGATGGGCTCACTAGCCTTCGGGCAACCATCCTAGGAGAAGGACAACTCTAACTCCAAACCCGGGCAGATGGAGCACGTTTAGCCCTGTAAGGCTATCCATCTAAGAGAAGGATACTCTAACCAAACCTACGACCTGAGGACTTCGCTGTCACCGTCCAAGCTCGCTAGGCCCTGGCAGATGAACCTCAGGTGTAAAGGGTGGGCCCAGTCTCGCACACGCTGCGCCTCACCTAAAAAATCCACCGCGCAGGCTTGAAGTGTGTACTCACATTTGCAAAGCCCTGTAGCGACAGGCAAGGGACGAAACGGCAGGTGGAAAGACGTCACTGGAAGCTGCAGACCCAACCCTGCATGCAGGCGGTTCAGGACATTGGTCGCTTGAGACTGACCCAGGAGATGATGGTCTCGTTCGGCAGCATCCTGAATGACCAAGCAGCCTTTTTCAAGGAGAGCACTGCTTGCTCCACATGGAGAGGGGCCTAGAAAAGGTGGCCTAACCAAAGCTCATCTCCCCTTCCAATCCGGTTGGCTAGCCGCGGCCAACAGGCATCTTCTGTTGCGGTCAACCAAAGACAAAGAGACAAAGGCATACACCTGCCTCCAAAGGTGTGTCCAGATTGACACTTGCATGTTGGAACATCAGAACCATGCTCGATACAGCAGACAGTGGGCGTCCTGAACGCTGTTCTGCTATAATTGCTCACGAACTGTCACGACTCAACATCGACATTGCTGCTCTCAGTGAAGTTCGCCTTCATGAGGAAGGCAGCCTTAAAGAACATGGTGCCGGCTACACACTGTATTGGTCAGGCAAACCCAAAACCGAAAGTCATCATTCCGGAGTTGGCTTCATGATTAAAAACTCCATCGCCTCTAAACTTGAAAATTTGCCAACAGGTCATTCCGATCGCATTATCTCCTTACGCCTCCCGCTACACAACAAGCAACATGTTGTTCTCTTCAGCATATATGCCCCAACTCTCCAAGCTGACCCTACAGAAAAAGACAAATTCTACACCGATCTGCGCTGCCTTACTCAAAAGGTTCCTGCAGATGATAAGATCATAATCCTTGGTGACTTCAACGCCCAAGTAGGTAAGAACTCTGAAGCCTGGAAAGGAGTACTAGGCAAGCATGGAGTTGGAAACTGCAATGACAACGGTCGCCTCTTGCTAGAGTTTTGTGCTGAGCAGCAGCTTACCATCACCAACACTATCTTCCAGCAGAAAGACAGCCTGAAGACAACCTGGATGCATCCTCGATCTAAACACTGGCACCTCATTGACTATATCTTAGTGCGCCAGAGAAACGTTCGTGATGTCTGTCACACCCGAGTGATGCCTAGTGCAGAATGTCAAACAGACCACCGCCTTGTGCGCTGCAAACTTAACCTCCACTTTAAGCCCAAACCTAAGACGGGCGGCATTCTGAGGAGGAGGCTCAAAGTTAACAATCTTCAAACAGCTGCAGTGAGAGACAGCTTCCAGGCAAACCTTCAAACTAGGCTTGAAGACCATCCCATAGACTCTTCTCCTGAAGCGCTTTGGCAACATAAGTTCTATGGTGAACTTGCCACCGGCTGCCGCAAGAGAAGAGCTCCAAAGAGGAGATATAAGGACTCCCTGAAACAACACCTCAGCCTAGGCCATATTGACCACAATCAGTGGTCCACCCTGGCCTCCAATCGGGAGATTTGGAGACACACCATACATAACGCTGCTGTCTCCTTTGAGAGTACGCGTAGAATCAGTCTCGAGGAGAAAAGACAGCGCAGAAAGAACCGTGCCTCGACTATACCACCCAACGAGACCCTCCGGTGTGCTCTTTGCAACCGGTCTTGCCTATCCCGCATTGGCCTTTTCAGCCATCAACGCGCTTGCAATAAGCGTGGGCAAAGCCCTTCCCAAATCTTCGTCCGCGAAGCCAAGCCATGATGCATGCACAGTAGGACAGTCTTTGCTACATTTGAAGCTGGACCAGCAGATCCTTCTTAAGGAATGTGTTTCTTTCCTAGCAACCTCCCTATCAGTTTAGGACTGAGACTTGGGCTTTTGCAGTCAGTATTTAATTTCATACAGACTTGCTTGAAGAACTATCAATGGTCTGGAGTCAGACAGCCCCGGCCCCAAGGGAACAATGGACCAAGGGACTCATTTTCCTATCTTGGAGATAGCAAAATATGATCTGTGTGGTCAGACATCCGGAGGAACCTGGTTTCTGCTAGGTCAGAATTCCCCAGACCCAAAGGTGTGAATACAGAAGACTTAGCTGCCTCCCAAACTCTTTGGTGGCTTCATGTGATCCAGCAATAACTATGGGAAGCCAATAGTAAGCCTGTATGCACCCCCCAGCCTGGGAAACCCTCTGTCATTGGATAAAACTGGAGAAGGGACTAGACCTCAGGACTCCTTGGCTCAACAAAAGGAGGAGTGAAATGTGATCTAAGCAATCTTGTGGCCTTTTCAGACGGCAGTGATGAAGATCCTACCACAGATGGCAGCCACGGGAGGAGATGTGAAGATGGGCAGACACTCAGAGAGGCACATCGGGTTGGGAAGACCTGGGGAGGCTCTGTAAGAGAAAGGAAGGAACAAAAGCAGGATCAGAGCCCTGCTCATAAAATGAGCAGCCCTAGAGGTTATCACCCAAGCTGTGCTGGGTCTCCTGCTTTGTGGGTGGTGCTGCTGCAAGCAGGATTAGGAAGGAAGGGAAAGGTGATCCCTGAATTTACTAGGGAACCTTGCGCAGTTTAAAAACAATCTTCCTGGAGCCATGTGACACCCATGTACTTGCTGAACACCAGCACCAGCACAGCACAAGCCTCTGTGGAAGCAAACATGAAGCCCCAGGGCTCCTGGAGGGTTTCAGGCTTGCAAGTACAAACATCGCTCTGGGAATGCAGATTAAAAACAAACCCCCCTTGCATTATCAGAGCCAGTCCCTGAGCTGCAGACCAGCACTCCAAAAACACCCCCTGAAAACCCTATTTAGGAGACAAGGACTAAAGGGGATGGGGCAGGCAGCGTGCACAAAGAGTTCCTGCCAGTGCCTGTGGTTGCAAGGGAAATTACAGACCATGACAGTCTGGATTTAACTTAGAAGCAACATATATTTGATCTGGAGCAGAAATACTGGTCAGAGGGAGGTAGACAGCCATACCTGAAGAACAGGCTTGGCTGGCTCACAGCCCAACCTGTTCCTGAGGATGGAGAGTGAGGGGAAGGTGGTTTACCAGCACTTGAGGAGGTGGTCCATGGTCCACCATGGTGCCCACAGTGGAGAAGCATGGACAGAGGAGCTTTTGGGACAAGCAACAGCCGAGCCCCAGAGTGCGACATGACACTGCTTATCATCTGGCCAAGGCCACCACCAGCCCTGAAGGGAAGCCAGCCACACCCAAAGATTAGCAGTAAGGTCGAGGCAGGATGGAAGAGCAAGTAATGTATACTGAAGATGATGGCAGAGGTGCATGTCAGCATTAAACCATCCTTCTCACCAGCTCCCCACCAGCTAACCTGAAGCAGGAGATATTTGTCTGCACTGGTGACTTAACTCATACATTAAGCAATTCTGTTGTGCTCTCCATCCCACAGGCAAACCCAGTCAATCAAACTTCTCGTAGGGCAATGGCAGGAGAAAGGTGCACTCTAGAAGAATAAAAGGGAAGGCAGGCTTGGCAGTGTGCAATCACACCATGAGGGTGACTGCAGCGCCTGGAAACGGGAAGGCTGTGAATTTGGCAGGCTGAGTCTTTAAGAAGAGCAGAGAGGAAAGGAGAAAGCTCCTGTACTTTTAAGAGTGCTATAAGTGAAGAGAGGAGCAGAGGAAATGCTTTTAAATGAGCCTTGGCGATGCTTTATGTCACATCTCTTTAACAGCCACTTTCTTTCCCTCTGCCTTTTCTGTTTTACGTAAGCCTTGTTTATAATTAGGCCACTTGAGTCTCACCATCAGTTGAATCCCTGCTGTAATAAACCAAAGGCTCTTCAATTAAACTAGAGATGACGTAATGTGTGCATTATTTTGGTGGGTCCCCGTTAGATCAGACAACTCTCTCCTTTCTCCGTAACAGCTTTCAGAGAATCCAGCCCTCAGGTGCCATTGTTGGGGCCTTTTGCTCAGCATGTTCCAGAGGAGAAACTCTGAGGGTTGGTAAAAGGAGGTGAGAGGTTGGAATTAAGATTATTTATTCCACACCCTCCCCAGCCAGTCATTTGCATGCACAATAAATGCTGCCCCACCATAAACAAGAGCAACCACAAGGATGGAAGATGATGTGTGCCACTTAGTGCAATGTGGGTGCTGTGCATCCCAGGGGTCAGCACCCAGCAGGGCTGTGCCAGCAAGGACCCTGCCACCCTCACACCCTTCAGCTACCACCATAAAGCCCTCCTGGCACTCTGAGCACAGTCTTCAAAACAACCCGGATGTTTGCAGTCCGGCCAGAGCCCTGGCCCTCACTGCAGGATGTGTTCTGCAAACTCAGAACAAAGAGACGGGCCTTGGCTCGAAGGATTTGCAATCTAACGCATCAGTATCCTGTAGTAAAAGCAATTAAATAAGGCAAAAAGGATCTGGCTGTGTCACTCAAAGCAGGATTGCATTTCCTTGAAATTGCTTCAAGAGATCACAATGAGACAATCTAGTCTAACTCTGCCCACTGCCAATAAACTTTACGGTTGGTAAATATTTCAGGAACAGTGCCCCTGAGCAAGACTTCTGCAGCCTCAAAGGACAGAAAGTCAAATATATTTGTAAAATTCCTTAGCCCTGATTCCTCCATTGACCTACATAACCAGGAGAGACAGACTTTTCCAGGCTCTCCTGTGCCTTGAAATCCGTTGCAGGGTACGTCTCTTATTTCACACAGATAAGACTGCACTCAGCAGCTCCAAAACCTGCTGCTGCTCAGAGGTGTGTTGTTAAACCCGCGGTAGCAGGTCTACAGGGGTGTCATCCTAAGGGGTGAGGGAGAGACTTGTGACTGCATCAGACCTTGAGCAGCTCAAGGAGGGTCCTCTCCAGAATACCCCATGTCGTGGCTGCTGGCAGGTGGCACGTGCCAGCACAGGGAAGATGACATCTCAGAATCACCTCCTTCAACAACTGCTTTCATTGGGTACAATCCAGAAGCACTGGCCTCCCCAGGAAAAGAGCTGATGGAGAGCTAACACTCCAGCAGCCTCCTCCTGTGGTGAAGGTCTGGTAGGTGATGTGTGAGATTTATCACCATGAGCGATGTGGCACTCTCTTATCTTATTCAATCCTAGCGATGAGTCTCTGCTCTTGGACAGTCAAGGGATCAATGTGACTACAGAGCACCCACAAAAGCCCCAGGAAGGTGAAGAAGGGCAGAGACAGTCCTCATGGTTTTGGAGATGGGGAGACCCAAGTGCCTACATCTGTCACACCGCACTGGAAATCTTCACCTCTCACAGTTAATCCACAAAGTTTGGATGCTTGTCCATTTCCCTCTGAAAAAAAGGTTAAATTCCATAAAAAGAGATAAAACAGAGGGAATTCAGCACATCTCGTTCCTAATATCTGGCCACAAGACTCATGCTGCTGCAAGTCCTGAAGCTCTGGGCACTGTTAAAGATGGAATGAGAGTTATGTGTTTGTAAGGAACATGATTCAGTCTCCACTAATATGCAGCAAAATATTTTTATTATACTATATATTGACTTATTTAATGACGATGGCAACAAGAGTGCCAACAACGTTGCATAATCATTTCATTATTTTTTTTTTTTCCAACTAAGAAGTTTCATAAAAACTCTTTGTTTGGTTTGAAATCTTCCAAATTTCCCTGATATTCTGAGGTTGTCCATGTGTGGTTTGGCTGTCACTGCGTAAGGGTCGATCAACCCACTAAATAAACCAGCCCACATTCAATAAGAAGCAAATCAAAAACAAACCAATAAAACCTGTTCTGCTCACGCTGCACGCGAGGCAGAGGCAGTTGTGAGTAAGATATTGAGATTTGGCAGCCATCAGCCCCCGCTGACATACGTTCTGCTCTCCTTGAAATGGTTTGACAGACCCATTTTTGGATGCCCAAAGCAGAGCAGATCTCTTCATCCCTCCCTTCTGCTCTGAGAAGGCTCTCCCAGGAGAGACCGCTGCCACGTGCTCTTTATGTCCCCATGCAAAACACCTTTGCAGGGTGCCTCTTCCCATGGCGTTCACTCTAGCATTGATATTCAGCAGTTAGAAGCCGAAAATTAAGGCGAAGGCTTGGCCATACCTTGCAGCTGGCAGCGCTGGCTCCATCTCAAGCTGCAGCCTGAGAAGAGGACCCAGCCGTCACCCAGGGCAGGATGGAAAGCTGTCAAGTCTGTCGTACAAAAAGTGCTGGAAACTTTCTGTTCGGAGAAGCTGGAATAAAAACAGCAAGAGTTTTTGATCACAACAAAATCCTTTCCCACCTCTGAATGCGTGGTAGGGAAGGGCTGACTTTGAGCTAGTATCAGCATTAGGCATTTCAAGTCACAAAGTATTTGTTTTCCTTGGAACAGGCAAGTTGAACTGGAACAATGGCTGGAACTGACAGTTCATAAGGAAAGATTTTATTTCATCTTGAAAGGCTGAGACACCTTTAAATATTTTCCAGTGGAAATAACATTTTAATTCCAAGAGGGACTTAGCTGTCCTGGTTGCATCCCTGCATACTATGACAACGTCCCTGTGTTCCTCCCAAGTGGCCAGTCCCTTTTTCCACATGCTCTAAACTTCCTTCTTCCATTTGAGTTTTCCCAGAAGCTCCTTGCTTATCCATGCAGGTCTCCTGTCTCCTTTGCTTGACTTCTTACTCTTAGGGACACACCAATCTTGAGCTTGGAGGAGCTTGAATATTAACCAGTTCTCTTGGCTCCCCCACTATCTTCTAAAGTCCGAACCCATGGGATTTCTCCATGTAGTTCCTTGAAGAGGCCAGCGTTAGCTCTCCTCAAGACCAGGGTTGTAATCCTGCTTGTTGCTCTGTATCTTCCACACATGGTCCTGAACTCTACCATCTCATGGTCACTGCAGCCAAGGCTAGCCCCAGCCTTCACAACCCCAACCAGACCTTCTTTTTTAGTACAAGGTCCAGCAGCACACCTCTCCTCGTTGGCTTCTCCACCACCTGTGTCAGAAAGTTATTTATCATCCACACACTGCAGGAACCTCCGGATGTCTGCATGCCTCGCTGTGTTGGCTTCCCAGCAAATATCAGGTTCATTAAAGTCCTCCATGAGAGCCAGGGTCTGTGATCCTGAGGCTACTTTCAGCTGTCTGTAGAAGGCCTCACCAACTTCCTCTTCCCAATCAGGTGGACTGCAGTAAATACCCACAGTGTCTCTCATATTAGCCTGCCCCTTAATTCTTGCCCATAAGCTCTCAGCTCAGTCTTCATCTGCCCCTAAGCAGAGCTCAACACATTCCAATTGCTCACTCACATAAAGAGCAACTCCACCACCTTGCCTTGCTGGTCTGTCTTTCCTAAAAAGTACATAGCCGTCCATGGCAGCATTCCAGTCATGTGAGCTGTCCCACCATGACTCTGTCATTGCAATGAGATCACGGCCCCGTGACCACACACGGACCTCTGACTCTGCCTGTTTATTCACCGTGATGTGTGCATTGCTGTACAGGCATTTCAGAGAGGGAACCAAACACACAGGTTTCCCTAGAGGGATGCAAGAGGATCCCCCATAGCCATTCCTACACTTGGGGTTGTCAGCCTTACGGTTCTCATCATGGGAGGCAGCTCGGGAACACTTGTCACAGCTCTGGTTGGCCTGGCTTATTCCCCACTTGGAAGGGATGCCATGAGCATCGCCATCTTGGACCCCCACCCCAAGTCCTTCAGGTTAAACCCGCCTCACCAACTTGGCCAGCCTGCTGCCAAAGATTCCCTTGCTTCTTCTAGAGAGATAGATTCCATCCCTCCCTAACAGTTCATAGTCAGAAAAGAATGTCCCATTGTCATAAAAGCCAAAACCCTCACGATAGCACCCGCCACATAGCCAGAAGTTGATATGCATTATACACCTATTTCTGGCTGCCCCCTTGCCTCCAGCTGGCAAAATGGAGGAAAAGAGAACTTGGGCACCAATATTCTTCGCTTGCTCACCCAGGGTTTTGTAGTCTTCATTGATTCTACCCAGGTTCCAGGTTGCAGTGTCATTGCACGCCCACAAGCAAAAGTAGCAGCGGATAGTAATCTGCACTCCTGACAAGTTGTGGCACCCGCCTGGCAACATCTTGGGTCTTAGCTCCTGGAAGGCAGCATATCTCTCGTGACTCCCTGTCAGGTCGGCAGATGGGCTTTGTGTCCTTTAACAGAGAGTCACTCACTACGAGCACACCTCATTTCTTGTTGTGATAGCCACTGTATGCTATTGGTAGAGTTGCTCCATGTGGACCTTGCTCATAGGTGTCTACTGCTGTTACAGCTTCGTATCTGGTTTTAGTTGTGATGCTGGAGGGCGGACACTGTGGTGGAGTCCTGCTTTTGTGGGTCATCAGAGTCCAAGGTGCCTCATTCTCAGTGGTGTCTGTAACAGGAACATGGTTCTGAAAGCACCAATCTCCCTCTAACTCAGCTCCCTAACACTGCGCAGCCTTTTAATTGTTTCCTGTAATTCAGACACCTCACGTAACAGATCATCAACTCATGCACACCTTGTGCAGGTACTTACCTTTTCTCCAGGAGAAGGGTCTGGGCACTCATTGCAACCTACTCTATGCCTTGAAGACTCCTTCCACACCAGTTCAGTCTGGGTGGAAGCATCAGACATCCCAGGGGCTTTCTGCGTAGGAGCACTGGTTGAGCTTGGAGGCAAGTGCCCACAATTTTGGCAGAGGCCTGGAGCACTTCCCTGGGCTGTGGACCTACAAGCAGGTTGCAGAGCACTTCCTGCACGCCCTTCCACACCAACTGCCATGCCATGCCCTGGATGATGTGCCATGCCCTGTTTGCCCACCCTGGTCGATGGCACTCCCCAGGGCCATTCAAGTCTCCCGCGATTGCTCCTGGCAACACCCCCAGCCAAGTCAGCCTCTCTCAGAGAGCTGCCAGCTCCAGTCAGGTTTCCACTCTTCCTCCCAATTCTCTGGCTCCAGGAACCCCCTTACCCACTCAATCTTGCGCTAGGCCACAGCACTTATTTCTCCCGTAACATCCTCACAGGTAAGCTTAGTCAGTGTCGGTTGGGCGAGTGGACAGCGAGGTGGATTGAGAACTGGCTGAATGGCAGAGCTCAAAGAGTTGTGATCAGTGGTGCGGAGTCTAGTTGGAGGCCTGCAGCTCATGGTGTTCCCCAGAGGTCAGTACTGGGTCGAGTCCTTTCCAAGATTTTCATCAATGACCTGGATGAAGGGACAGCGTGTACCCTCAGCAAGTGTGCTGATGGTGCGAAACTGGGAGGCGTGGCTGGTACGCTAGAGGCTCTGATGTGGACAGGCCGTAGAGTTGGGAGGAGAGGATCCTAATGAAGTTCAACAAGGGCAAGTGTAGGGTTCTGCAACTGGAGTGGAATAACCACATGCACCAGTACAGGTTAGGGGATGACCTGCTGGAAAGCAGCTCTGGGGAGAAGGACCTGGGCGTCCTGGTGGACAACAGGTTGACCATGAGCCAGCAATGTGCCCTTGTGGCCAGGAAGGCCAGTAGTATCTTGAGATGCATTAAGAAGAGCGTGACCAGCAGGTTGAGGGAGGTTCTCCTCCCCCTCTACTCTGTCCTACTCTCCAGAGGCCACATCTGGAGTACTGTGTCCAGTTCTGTCAAGAGAGACAGGGAACTACTGGAAAGCATCCAGTGAAGGGCTATGAAGATGATGAGAGGACTGGAACATCTCTCTTATGAGGGAAGACTGGGGGACCTCAGTCTGTTTAGCCTGCAGAAGAGGGGACTGCAAGGGGGTCTTACCAATGCTTATAAATAGCTAAAGGGCAGTTGTCAGGAGGATGGGGCCAGACTCTTCTCAGCGGTGCCCAGTGACAGGACAAGGGGCAATGGGCACAAACTGGAACACAGGAAGTTCCATGTAAACCTGAGGAGAAACTTCTTTACTTTGAAGGTGACAGAGCACTGGAACAGAGAGGTTGTTGACTCTCCTCATCTGGAGACTTCCAAAAACCACCTGGTCGCAATCCCGTGCAACCTGCTCTAGGTGAACCTTCTCTAGGACAGGGGTTGGACTAGATAATCTCCAGGGGTCCGTTCTGACCCCTACCATTCTGTGATTCTGTGACATTTTGTTTCTGCTGACGCACATGGGCATCGCAGTTTCCATACTCCTGTGCTTCAGCAGGACGGATCCAAGGAGCCAGTGAACACACATGTGGTGTGGACTGAGAGTGATGGAGAGCCATCCAACCATCATGTCCAGGGTGACAGAGAGCAATCCAAGTAGTCACCATGGGCACAGCTCATGAAAACACCTTTTTAATGGGGAAAATGGAGGGGCAAGACATTCAGTGAGATCCGTTTTGGTTGGCATGAGCAAATTATGAGAGGAGCCGTAAGACCATAGGGAAAAGCCAACAAATAAATAATCCACCTATAATCTAAACGGGCTACGAGCAAGAAAAAACTAGGTACCAAAATGTGACAAGACCTCTCACTTGACAAAACAGGTACACAGCAGACCTGGGAATAGTTTTTAAAGCTCTTGATTTCTACCTGACAGGAGGATGCTGTCTCTTAGCGTCTCCTCCATGGGCTGTGGCCGGGGCACTGGTATCATGTTGCTAAAGATGAAGGGATCCTCTTTCATTTTTGTGCAGGTACCAGAGGAGCACTAGAAAGAAAAGAAGTCACAAATCCTGTCAGTGTTCCATAAGGAAGTGTGTATGGGGATGAAGTAGAAGATAACTCAGAAATCTGAGTCCTGCTTTATTGTAGTCTCAGATTTCTTGTACCTGGAGAGCTTGAGAAATCTCAAACCACGCTTATTTCAAATCCAGACAAAAGGCTCTATTCTTGAAAAGCTTCATCAGCAAAGGAAATTTTCAGGCTCACATTGGCTGCAACATTCCCCTTTCACAATTCCAAAACATTTCCTTTAGAACGTGGCTTTTTTAGTACTATGGGATTAGCTCACGTTCCTAAACAATCATTTAACAGCAAAGTAATCTGCCACTGTTTCCTTTGAAAAATGAGCTGATGATTCTGAAACTTCCCCCACCCCCCACCCCCCCACTCTAAATGAATGTGAGAAGTTTTCGGTTTGAAATGAATTGTGCCCTTTTTTTTATTATTTTTTCTTTTTTTTTTTTTTTAATACAAGAGGGGAAAAATGCTTTCACAGTCAAACAGCTTGGAAACAGAATCCTTTCTTTCCTGTTCTCCTTTATTTTGTGAGGACAAACCAAGGGGCCCTCAAGCTGGGGAGATGCTTGGGGTCATTGCTGCAGATTCAAAACTAACACAGCCAGCATTTTCCTTCGTTTAGCAACCACTTCTCTCAATCCGGATCCTCTAAGTGAACACTGATGGCAGGATACAGTCCTCTGAGCATGGTGTGACCCCACAGAGAGAGGATCAGAGCTGAGGTTTGCAGGAGTGGTGGACGTAAGCATTGGTGTGCTGCTGTTCCCAGTACGGTCATGAAGAATCAGAGATTTAAGACACTTCCCGCTTTTGTTTTCCTTTTCTAACTGCATAAGTAGGGTTTTTGGTCAGCATCTGAAGTTCTTGGTAACCAAGAAGAAGCTGTCCCAAATCTTCCCTGAAAACCACAGTGGTTGCGGTGAGTGAGATCATGTTCTTACATCCCTCTGAGAACAGCCTGGTGGAGAAAATGCTTTTGCTCCTGGACCACCTCGTGCCTCATGGACCACTGTCCGTGCCACCCTGTGGCAGGGCTGGCAGAGGAAGTGACCCACCGCATCCTTGGACCAACACAGTCCTCTACCTCGAGGGTTTCAGCTCTATCAGGCCAGCTTAGCTTTAACATCATCAGAGAATCCTGACTATAGCTGCTCCAAGAACATTGATTGACATACAAACAGAGGAGAGCATCAAGAAATAAACACATTTGGTGAAGAGCTGTCAGCTCTGATGGTACTTGCAGAACACCCTCACACTTCACTGGTGTTTGCTTCAGAGCCATCCTGTCAGGTGACTGATTGACTTCTCAGCCAGTATGCCTCTGCCATGGCTGCTTAACTTCATCCTAGAAAATGAGACAAATATTTATTTTTTTCATGGGGCAATCAGTAAATTTTTCTGACAGCCATGATTGAGCACTCCTACCTAAAAGAACTCCTTTGACCCAGACCATGTTCCTGATGGGGCTGAATTTTCACACCTTCGTAATTAATTGTTTTCAGTCAGGAACTTTGTGTTCCTAGTCTGTATCTGACAGCTGTAGCTGAACATTAGGTAAAGGACCTGCCATTAGCTTTGAACCCCAGAGCAAAAGGCATGCCTGACATCCCACTAATAGCCATACTGGTTTGGCTACACAGAGATCCCATTCCAGCTCTCTTTGACATCCCAGCACAGAGCTGGGAGCTTAAGAAACTATAAGGGGAGGTATACTCCAACATAAAAAGGATGTGGTCAATGGTCCACTGAAGATAACCCAAAGTTGATCATTTCAAGAATGAGCTAACAGCTCAGGGAGTAAGCTACCCGTTTTCCCTTGGAAATAGCATTTTAAACAGTTTCCCTGAACCCTGAGCAAACAGAGAGGTACAGGATATGCTGATTTTTAGTGAAGAAATCCCACCGAGCTCCTCACCTGAAGGGAGGACCACACACCACCGCCATGCGGGTGGAATGGCAGAAGCTAACTCTTGCACTACGTGGGTTTGATCAGCATTTAGAATTGCATAGTCTTTCTGCAGTTCCATTCTTTCTTCAGATCTTCTCATGGAGCTGGTGTTAAGAAGTAGCTTCATCTGGGCAGGGTTGGTCAATGCCTGGTAAGATGGCAATCTGCATGGACACTATTGCGCTTCTTGTGGCCAACTATTGAGCCCTCTGCAAATAGCCCTTGGGATGATGTCAGCACGGGCTGTCAAGCTGTACCTTTCTGAGTATTGTACTTCTTTCAGTGAGTTACCACTGAAGTCCTCATCCCTTTTGTCCCAGTCCCCCTCCTCCATGATGCCCAAGGACACCAGAGACCCATACCCTTTGTGCTCCCCTCAGCACTGAGAAAGGAAAAGTTCTGACTCACACCAAATGGCATGTTATCCTTGCAAATTTATTAATTTCGGAGAGGGATTGTTTCCTTAATGCCTGTTCCTGTTGTTTGACCCTTGTCTTTGCTTTTCTTTCTCTTGGAAAGGACAAGGACAGCCATTGTTCCAGGTCACACCAATGAGAAATGTCAAGCCGCTTCTGGGAACTGCTTCCTGAAACACATCCATATCTGTGCACCAGCACACTTATGACAGAGCCTCTTGACTGGAAACATTCAACTGGGAAGAGAAATGGGTCATCCCATCCCACTCCTGCCTCCTTCTTGCTCCTTTGGGGAACCACTGTGAGAAACAAAAACCTATCCCTTGCAGAGAGGATGACCAACAGCGGGATGGGGCTATTCTGGCACAAGGTCTTCATTACGCGATAGCTCATCTCACCACAGCACCAAATATCGGACGACACCCTTCCTCACTGTCGTGGTCTAAGCCCACCTAGCCAGCAACTAACCACCACGCAGCTGCTCGCTCACTCCTACCCCACTCTGGTGGGATGGGGAGAAGAAAATACAAAGAAAGGCTAGAGAGTCGAGACAAAGACAGGGACGGCTCACTCACCGATTATTGTCATGGGCTAAAGACAGACTCAGGGAAACAACAAAATTTAATTGACACAACAAAAACACTGCCCATTTACCAACTGAATCGCAGTAGGACAGTAAGAAATACAACCAGATCTTAAAAAACACCTTCCTCCCAACCCTCCCCTCTTCCTGGGCTCAGCTCTACTCCAGATTTCTCTACCTCCTCCCCCGACAGCAGCACAGGGGGGCAGGGAAGGGGGCTGTGGTCAATCTGCCGCATGTTGTTTCTGCTGCCCCTCCCTCCTCAGGGGGAAAACTCACAGTCCTCCCTTGCTGCAATGTGGCATCTCTCCCATGGGAGATGGTCCTCCACGAACTCCTCCTACCAGCACGGGTCTCTTCCAGGGGTTGCAATCCTCCCAGTGATGGTCTGCTTCTCAGAGTCATGGCCTTCTTTGGGCACAGTCTCCTGCTCCGCCATGGGGTCCTCCACAAGCGGGGTTCTGCTCAACTGTTGATCTCATGGACTGCAAGGGGTCATTTGTCTCACCATGGGTTGAAGGGGGGTGGCTGCTCTGGTGTGCCTCCCCGCCTCCTTCCTCACTGACCTTGGTGCCTGCATGGTTGTCTTTCTCACTTCCCACTCCTCTCCAAAACCAAAAGAATCCCCAAAACCAAAGAACTAGTCCAACAGGGGATTTGCCTCTTAAATATGTTACTGCAGAGGCACTGATGAGCTTGGTATTGGACAGAGGCGGGTCCGACCTGGAGCTGGAGGAGCTTCTTAAATCTTCTAACAGGAGCCATGCCAGTAGCCCCCTCCCCCACTACCAAAACCCCGCCACATACAAACCAAACACACTCACATAACTTTTTGCTCCTAATTTAAAACAGGACACAATGATACTGCAAAGTCAAAAATAGTTGTTTAAATTTAGGTAGAATAGACTGCAAGGCACCACTGACACTTCCTTTTCCAGCAACAGAGCTCCATGGCCAGGAGGAAGCAAACAAAACAGAAGGAGAAGCCGCCAGGCCAGCTGTAGGAGGCAGTTGCTGAGAAGATAGCCATGGAAAGAAGATATTATGAGTTCTGTCCCATGAGGACTCTCTGGACAATGACTGACTCATTGCTTATGGGCGGTATCTCTGGGCTTGAGCTGTCTCCCCTGCTAGACCAAGCGATGCAGGGGTTGTAACACAGCTGGAAGAGGTGGAGCCCAGAAACAGTTCCTCTCCTGCATGACTCAGGCTAAAAGGCTACCTCCTCCCATCCCCAGAGGCCCTTGCATTTGGGGTCTTCCAGGGACCCAAGCTGCCCTTTGATGGCTCCCGATGCCAACAGAAGGCCAAAGGCATCTGGAAACCCATCTCCTTTTCCAGGCCCACCAGATGAACAACACTAACTCAAACTCAGTCTGGGCACAAATGAAGCAGCAGTGGCAGGAGGGGAAGAGGCCAGGATGAATTAAGACAGCCAGCCCCCCTCTTCCACAAATAGCAGTGCAGAGCTCACTTGATCCATCCAAGCAGCAGGAAGCAGGTTCCTATCTCACTCAAAGTAAGATAAATTTAACTCCTGCAGAGGTTGCTGGTCCTGGCTGGGAGCTCATGCTGAGATTAATGTCTCTGCTGAAAGAGAAGGGGAGAGTGTCTGCTGTTCATGGTCTGCAGAGCATCAGCTGGCCACCACATGCATGGTCCTAGCTGCCCTGGTGCGTGCTAATCTCCAGCTGAGTCCCAAGCACCTGATTCTCCATTCCTGCCTGCAAGGGAGGAAAGCGGGCCTATGCAGGTGAGCGCAGGGCCAGAACATGTGATGCCATTAAAAACCAGCAGCTCCTCTCTAGCCTCCATCATCCTTACCACCTGTCAAAGTCTCTCTGGTATTTTCAGGACAGCAATAGAGCCAGATGGTCAGCACTAGTCCCGCCTCACCCCTGGGATGCTGGAAAACCCCACACCTTTCATACAAATGCACGCCTGGTCCTCTGTGCCTGCCTCCATCCCAATGATGTTCAGCGTGAGATCCTGATCCCAACCCAGCAGAAAAGCAACAGCCTTCAGAGCTGGTGGAGACCCCAAGCAGAGGCAGGTGCAGATACCACTCGGCAAAGAGTGAAAGGACTGTCGTCCAAAGCCCCTGAACGAGGCTGGGAGGCACAGTCTTTGGTGAGGATTCAATACCATACCTTGAATGCTGTTGCTTCACCAAAAGGTGGGGGAAGACTCAAGGACAGGCACATCAACCAGTCTAGTTATTGGCTTGTCCTGTCAGTCAGGAAAACTCTCCAAGGAGACACCAAGAGTGTAATACAAAGCTGGGGATAAGTAGAAACTAGAGAGGCTTTATATCTGGAAGAAAGAGGGGGAAGGTTACAGCCCGCTGTGAACACAACCCATTGAATAAGCATCTGTGATGAGTTCCGGAAGAAGGTTCCCTGCACTGCAGATGGTGCCATCCGGATGGACAAAGCTGCTGGGGTTTCCTGTGGTCATGGAGCAGTAGTGTGCCCTGGTCTGCTGTGTAATGTTCCAGAGACACATGTTTGGGAAAATAAGTATTATATCCCTGATAGAAGAAACTGGGCATCCTCCTCACAGGTCATCAACACAAGAGGTGTTGAAAAAGCAGAGGTTCAGGCTGTCCTCCCCTTCTTGCAGAGGACTCTGCTCCCCAGGCAACAAGCCCACTGCCTTTCCCTCCTCCGCCTGCACCCCCAGAGCCAGTCCTCATCATATCAGAGCAGGCTTGGTTCAGCCAGGGTGTTTCACAAGAGAGCCCGGCAACACCAAAATGGGAGAAATCGTTCTGTAAACAGCCTACTGTTTGCATCCCCAGCTGGAAGCTGGCCCAGGACTCCTTGTTCTGCAGAGCAGCCCTCCATTGCCAGAGATAAGAGGTTAAGCCACTCGCTGAGTGACAGCCAACATCTCTCCTGGAGGGACCAACCATGGGAACCTCACCTTCAGCACCCAAATACCTTGTGGAGGGCAGAGGGTTGTGCCCCCTCATTGTGCCTGTGGTGAAGAGGGTATGTCCTGGGCACCAGCCATGAGATCTGGGGACTGCCTTTCTCCCACCTGCAGTAGTCGTTCCCCCCTCCAGGAGCCTGTGGCCATCTCCCTAAGTGATCCTGGGCATGGCAGGGCTCTCCTGCAGGAAGAAGGCAACCTTGGGCAAGTGGTGCTGGAGTGTGGGCTCTTCCAGTGATCTTTGGGACAGTCTGAAGATGCTTAATAGGGAGAATCTGGCACAGCTACGGCTTCCCAGGGTTGCAGCAGACAGATTAAGGAGTGCGCCAGGTGCTGTGCACTGGTTGCCAGCTTGACCTCGCAAGCACTGCTGGGTATTGCACATGGACAGTGCAGACGTAAGACCTGGAGTCTCACATGCACTTTGATTTAACATACTCAGTATTTGTACACGATAAGGTCCTTTTACAAGCAATTTCTCGCTCATTGCACAACAATGTACCCTGGCAAACCCAGCCCCTCTCCTGCTCCTGTCATACTGGCCAGGAGCACAAGGTATCTCTGATGTGTTCCCCATGCCAACATTTCCCTCTGCAGCACAGAGTCCCTTCTAGGGAGTAAGTTTCCACTTACTAGACAACATTACTATTCACAGAAGCAGCATCTTCTTATAACATGGAGTAAACCCGACCTATATGGGGTGAGAAGAGGGAAATAAGAGCTGTATGTAGCTCATTACAGTAGAGCCTTCCCCGTCACGGTGCCAAGTCTCAGATGTTTCTTACCCTCTTTCACAAATCCCAGCTCACGAAGTTTCACCTGTGCTGCTGGCACCTTCTCAACTCAGCAAAGTACCAGAATAGGGGTTTACTTCAAGCCTTCCCCGAGTAATTCCTCTTTTTCTTGGGCCAGGTGATGCCCTGATGTCTGCCACCTTCTCCTGTAGCCTGTGGAGTCCAAGAAGAAAGGTAAACAGGACACTCATTGGGCTCACACAGAGAGTGTGTGCCCCTCATCAAAAATATTTTGGAAAGGATGACTGATACGCTGGTATGGTTTCTGCTGTTTGTCTGGCTGGAGAATTTCCCCTTATCACTGACAGGGTTTGGACTGGGACCAGATGAAGAGGTGGCTGTACGCTGCCAGGTTGGTTAGCACAGATGGAGGTATGCATCTGGGTGTTGGGTTTTATTTTCTCCCACCAATACAGGCATATAAGAAACACTTTTGGGAAAGGTGCTCCTCGGTAAGGACTCAGCACTCAGGATGAAAATCAGTGATTTGCAGCAGAGAGATTCCCAAAGCAAGTGTGCAGCCAGGTAAAAGCAGGTCTGAAGAGGCAGCGTTTTGCCCCCTAATTTAATACCCCAATTAAATGGGAATGTTCTGGGCTCCAATGCAATGGAAAATAGCAGAAATGAGACACCCCCCCAAAAAAAATGCACAACTTAAGAAAAGCAATGTGAGCACATATAATTTGGAAACAAATGCCACAGGTTCAAGGAGGGGGATGGAAATGAAAACCAACAACCCAGCAGTAGAACAAGAACTGAAGATCTACCACGAAAGCTGTGTTCGTGCCAGCTTGTCAGTGCAGACAGCGTAACACAGATACCAGAGGAAAAATCACTTCTGTCCCCCAGCAGGACTTCTGATGGCTTCCCATAACGAGGGTGGGTACCTCCCATGCCTACGTGCAGTGGGACTCCAGCACTTTCTGGTTCTGCCTCCCAGTGTTGGACGGTGGTGGCCCCACCCAGAAACATGATCCTGGACCTGGTCCAGCCTGATCCTGTCTGTGTTCTACCCGACTGGTCCAACCCCAGGCAAGCAGAGAATAAACACAAGGGCATGCGCTCCTGACGTAGAGACAGAGCGATAGAGATGTCACTGTGGTTTTGGTTAAGCATTGCACATGGGAAAATTATGCCCCACTGTTCAAAACGCTCATTTCAAGTACATCTTGAGCTTTGCCTGCCAGAGCAGAAAGCTTGCTAATGCCAGGCTGTTATCTATGCTGGCACTCACCACAGACCACGGCCAAATCACCGTCCCATCCTTCCTCTGCGTACTGAACAGGTCAGGGCCAGGAATATGCACAGGGCTGCAATAAGAAATGCCTGCCATTAGCAGGGGAGGAGACGCACCAGGCTCGCCTCTGCAACTGGTGGCAAACTCAATGGCCATGGGTCATTGCAGGAACCTGGCCCAGGAGAAGACATCCCTGAAGGACTGGGGCTGTGATGCTGCTGCCTCTGAGAAGCAAAGGACTGGAAGCAATGCCATCATTATTTTTTTCTTTGGGAAGGAAAATGAAAAAATATCACGGAGACAGACTATTTTAAACTTGCTCCAGCCTCTCTTGCCAAGTCTGTGAAGTTGCTGCCTAGCCCAGGGAGTCTGGTGGTCCTGCTCTTTTCCGTGGCAGATGGGCATTAGTGAGGTGCGAGTAGGATACTTTCCCTGCTTCATTTTTTTCCAGCCATTTCAGAAGCTAAATGGGATTTCCAAACAGAGCAGAAGATTGGCATCACCTTAATGAAAATTAATTAAACACAATTGTTTAGCCTGTTGAAAATATGCTCCACCAGGAACACCCTGCAGTTGGCTACTAGAAGGCAGGAATAAAGTTCTTTTTCCAGAAGCAGGTTTTTACATCCGTTACTTTCATGGCTAGAGCTTCTAATCGAGACTTTTCACACACCGTCTGCTTAAAAACATCAGAGTGGCAGAGAATCTGCACAACAAATCTGGTCCTTGAATTTCTTGGATAGGGAACTCCCTTCCCCATCCAGTTTCATGGGCTTAGAAAGCACACAGGCTGGTGGGTAGAGTGAGGGCTGCAGCTTCACCCCCACTTTTTGTTTTTTCCCGAAAGCTGCTGGATTTGGGGGTGAAGGGGAGTATTTTTAGAATAAATGTATCCCTTTCAAGGCACATTCTCTGCTAGAACAACTCCAAAACCAGGCAGGCATGCAAAAAACAAACCGCAATGGAGTCATTTTGCCTAAATCGGTCAGTTTTATCGGATGATCTCAGTTTACAGGGAAGGCTATTTCTCAGAAGCAAATGGCCAGGGAGCTGTCATCCCCTGGTTTGGAGAAACAGACAAGCATTGAGCTAAACTATTAGTTATTAGGAAGATTAAAAAGCCTGTTTTCCAGTGAATCTGTGTTTGTATACATTACTTTCCTCCTCCGCTATCCTGGAGCTCTGCCTCTGTGATGCCTGGCTTGGGAGCAGGGACATGCAGTGTGCGACCCGCAACGCTTGGTGGTCCAGGCAGTAAACGATGGGGAGATCCTCCTCACCTCTCTCTCCTTGGGGTGCTCCTCCATCTCTTCCCTCTGGTCATCCACTCAGTTTGGGGGAGCTGAATTATCCGCGAGCCCTTTGCAACTCATTCAAGGGGATCTCTTGACAACCATGTCCCATGTTCCAGATGGGAAGGTCAAGCCTGGCAGCTCAGGCAGAGGAGTGGAAAAACTGCCTGCACACACTCCGGGGCTGTGCAGAAAGGCTGGGCTGGGTTCTTAGCACCAGCTGTGCTCTTCTCAGAGCTGAAGTAATGAGAAAAAGGAATTGCATGTTGCAAAACTGCTGGAGCGCACAGGCAGCATGCACCAGAGAGTGACCCAGCCTTGGTCAGGCTTTGCCCAGCAAGACCCCTGGGACCTGGGTGAGCAGCAGCAGAGCGGAAACTCACAAATTCTTAGATCTCAGCCATTTCACAATCCAGTGTCCATGGAAAACATAAAATTTTCAATCAAAAGAAGCACCACCCTTCCAATACCCATGGCTGGTTTGGGGCTGGACCTGCTGCAGCCCCACCTTCTCTAGAGGTCTCCAGCCATACCAGTCCCTTTCCCTCCAAGGCCACCTACACCTCATCCCACTGTCCGTGCAGCCACTGCCTCCTCCCGTCCATCTGAACTCATTGCAGGCACAAAACCCCTCTCTGGGCAATAGAACCCACACAAACTGTGGTTGATGCCCTGCGGTGCCCTCCTTGTCTGTTCCCGGAGACTTCACTACAGCCGTGCACATGAAAGCCTTGTCTTCCTTGACCATCGCTTGGAGCAAAAAAGCCAAGCATGCCTGCAGAGGGAAGCTCCAGCTCAGAGCATACCCTCTTCCCTCTTCCGGCTGCTTTCCCTAATCACTGCTCCGAGGGCTTTCAGCTGCCTGACTCGCTTACCAACTGCTGGATGAGCTAATGCAAGACTTCACACTGGCTTACTTCTGGCAAAGCCCTGTTAAAATTGGGTGAAAATATCAACAAAAAACCAGAACAAACAAAAGAAAAATATCAGGTTTCTAACACTATTACAAAAGACAACGACTTCCATCTGAGTCAAAGGTTTTCAGCCTCTTCTCTGGACTGGCCACTGTATGCTTGAAAGCTGAGGTCACTCCTGAGGGAACAGCCAAGGCAAACCTCCTCTCAGGCTCTGCCCATCACACATCTGCTCACCACTGGGCTCTAAGCAGCCCCTAAGCAAAACCAGCATCTTATTCTCAGTGGAGATCTGTCCCAGGTACCTGCTAAATCTGTGGGTCCTGGTCTCCATGGACAATTGGACATTTGCTGGCAAAGCAGAACGTCATTTTTCCACCATGCCTCAGCTGTTAGGAACAGGCTCTCCTAAATGGGACTGAATTTACAAACAGGGACCCAGCTCCACCCAGCGCACCCAGCACAGCATCTCTCCTGACCTGCATGAACCAGGTCGTTGCTGTGGGTCCTCCATCAGCTGTGCTGCCAAGCACCAGCTGCAGACCCACTGAGGAAGCCTATTGCAAGGCAGGTGGGTCTTGGCCAACCACACAGGTTGCAGGGCCCTGCTTGCCCTAGCAAGCACCCTCCATGCCAATACCCTGAATCCCATCCACTCTCAGCCAGTCCCTCTCTGGCTCCTGGGGCCAGCAAAGCGATGAGAGCTCCTTTGTGAGCAGAGCTGAGGGCATCTCAGAGAGTTTTTGGGCAGCCAGTGTTTTGAAGAGGGGTTTGGAACCACCAGGGAGATGGCATCTGCCACTGTGACTTGGAGGGAAAGCCAAACCCAGATAAGACCCTGCCTTTCAACGGTGGAAGTGATTAAGTGATTCTCCCTCCTGTGTGATCATCAAGCCAAGACTGGCAGGCCTCCTCGGGAAGATGTAGGCTTGGCTCAAACCCAGGCTGGGGTGTGTTTTGGTGAGAGAACAATCCAGGATCCTTTTAGCCTCTGCAAACCTGACTGCACCAGCAGCAACTTAAGCCCAGCAACAGCCAAGGGAGTTTCAAAAGACAAGCCAAAAAGAAAGCTGAAGCACAGACCTCATATCTTAATGAACAACAGGGCTCACAGGGATTCAAGAGAAAACCACACAAGTTCATGGAGGAAGAGGCAATCGCAGCAGTGTCAGAGCTGGGAAGAGACCAGGGAAGGGCACCATGGTCCCTGGTTGTCTGTGAAGAGGAGCACCTTGGAAAGGAGCATGGGACAAGGTGGGACAGGCAGGAAGACCCAGGCTGATCTTCTACAGTTCCCTTATGGGTAACATGGAAGTTGCAGCCAGGAAAAGAGGAACTAGCTGTCATTGCCATGCCAAAATGAAGCATGCAAATACCACAAGCTTGGCCCTGAAGTCCAGGAGAAAGGATGTAAAAAACAAAGCCAGACCAACCAATCACTTGTGGGTTTTTGAAAACACCTATCTGATCCCATTCTCACCCTTCACTCCCGTGCCATGAGGCTGGCTGCATCTTTTCAGCATGATTGCTCACTTCCCCTGTCAGCCTCCCCGATGTTTCAGGTAAGTGTAAATTCTAGAAGCCATGGATAAAATCACAGCACTGACCAACACTGGTGTCATCAGAGCAGTGAGGTCAAGTCTGTATAAGAAAGCAACATCTATTTTTTTAACATTTCTGAACAAAACATCACCTCTCCTCTTTTCTTGCTAAAGGTGTGCACATAACTTTCCATAAGTCTTCCCAGTTTAGTGTCTAATTTGTTAATTATGCTGATATATTAATCAAACTGCTTTCTCAATGGTCCGAGCTGGTCATGGGTCTCCAAAGCCTAGGCTGGGCAGCTGAAGCATGACCTACACGCAGCAATCATCCCCCTGACTACAGCCTCGGAGTGGGTGCAATGTCCATACCAGTTGGAAATGGCTCCTTTGTGAACGTCTGTTCTTCATCCCCCAGTGTCTCCAGGACTCACACTGCTGGGCTATTCCACCTTATGCACTCACAACAAGAGTGTGCTGCCAAGAACCATCATCTCACTACTTGTTTGTGGGCAGCGAATGAGAGGCTTGAACCCAGCCTTAGCAAACTATTTTTAAAAATCCATACAAATATCAACCAGAAAATATTGACTTTGCCTCTGCCCCCTGGGGTGCTATACGATGCACAAGGGTTGGCAAGAAGATAATGTGATACACAGAGGATGCTGTGGGCTCGTGCTGTTGTTCTTAGGGCTAAGAGCCCGCATGCCATTTTCCTTAACGCCTCCCTGTTCTAAGAAAAGTGATCGAAGGAGGGCTTTTTGGTGAGCAAGTGCAGTTTTTATGTCTACATAGAAAAACTTGAGTTACACAGCCCAAATGTACCCTCTGGACCAGAATTACGAGCAAGAGAAACTCCCTGCATACTTCTGGATGCCTCATTTGTTGGGGGAGGGCTGAATCATAGTATTTGACTAATCTCGCTCAGGAATCCAGCTTTCTCCAAAAAAACTCGCCATGGCACAACCTCTGTTACTTCCCCTCCTCCAGACCAAGAAATAGTCAATATATTTCCCTGGAGATCTGAAAACTCAAATACTTTGCTGAAACTCTTGCCTGGTGGATACCATCCAACTTTCAGTTTCCAAGGCCTCAAAAATATGTAGTCAGGAAGGAACACAGACCAAAGCCAGTGGTGCAGACATCACGAAAAGGCAACGTAAAGTCAAGTCATTAAGTAACTTGCTCCAACGGCTACTCACAGACTTTCGCACTATTCAGGAGCAGAGATCAGAAGAAAACAACTTAATTTGAGAAGTCAAGGCAGCAGATTTACAGAATCCTTTGACCCTTGTGACCATGGGCTTTCAGCTTTATATATGGAACTGAAATGGCTTTCAGGGCTTCCACTACCCACGTATGACCCAGGTTGAGCTCCAGGATGGTTTCCACCAAACTGCCTTCTAAGCCAGGGGGAAAAGAAAAAAAATCCCTTCAAAGCTACTTATGGTAACTCCTGTCTCCCTCTTATTTTCTCTCCTCGTTCCCTACTTTGGTTTTGGTTTGGGTTTTTTTAATGAAAATCATTTAAGGGCATTAAAGCTAGTTCTGCCAAGCAGCCAAGCCCAGGGAGGGGAGCAGCTTGTGCCAGAGAGGTGGCTGCCACTGAGCAGCAGGGTGAGTGTCATTTCCTTTGCAGGAAGGGCTGACTGCATTGACCGAAGAACTTAAGCTGTTTGGGAGCCCAAGTCCCAAAGCAGAGCAGACAGGATTTCCAGCTTGGAGAACAATCGCCATCAGGATGTGTTGTTAAGGTCACAGGTTGAAGCAAAAGTGCCAGCGGCTCAGCCTGCAATCTGTGGTCTCCACATCAAGAATCCCCAGAGGGCCCTTTCCAGGCTCCAAAACTAAGCGAGGCTTAGCAAGGCAGACACGAAGGAGCTGGACCTGCAAACTACAACAACGGATGCTCAGCGTTCCTCAGAGCAGTGAGTGCAAAGAAGATCACCCCTGACATCTGCTGATGCATGGAGGAGGGATCAGTCCACAGGAGACCTAGGGTGTTGCTCCCATAACTTATTCTCCAGGAGAAAAGCAACAGAGCTGAGCTTGGCCAGTGCCAGAGGTATCCTGGGCATGGCTTCCAGGGAGCATCCCAAAATGGTCCCTTGAGGCAACACAGTGATGTCCAGAGCTGGCACAATCTGGACAGGGTTGAATGACTTCTTTAATGACAAATAATAAAGGAAGGGACAAAACCACACCTCTGCCCTAGGCCTTGACACAAGAATTAGAAGAGAGCAGCAGTCACCCAGTGAGTGAGACAACATCCAGCAGCCAACATCGGCGGTCTCAGCTGGCTGGAAGAGACAGCAGAGGTGTCAGAAAGGCAGGCAAGATGCTGATAGGACACACGGACCCTCAGCTCGAGCAGGGGAGGGGAGCCGAGCAGAACTTCCCAGCAAGCTGGATGCATAAAGTGCATTTTTCCCCTCCATCAGGGATGCTGCCCGACCAGCAGACCTGGGCGTGAGTCAGCCAGCAGCTCCCAGGGCTGGGCCATGCCGCAAAGGGGCAGCGTCCCTTGGAGCTTTCTTCTTTTCTTCTTTCTTCTTTTCTTTTCTTTCTTCCTTTCTTCTTTTTCTCCCCCCTCTCCTTCTGTGGTTTCAAGCACGATGTTTTTCTACTAAGCCTGCAAGCACGCGTATGCGGAGACTTGCCCATTCCTCCCCAAAAAGCCCCCTAAGCCATGGGATTGACGTCAGCAGAGCACCAGCTGTCAAACAATGGAGATTAAGGCTTGGCAAGCGGTGCCAAGCCAAGCGAGCGCATGTGTCTCCCCAGGCAGGTGAGCAACATTCCCCACCAAGCAGGAACAGGCACATTGCATCAACCCAGCTGCCTACACCTGGACACAAGACCTAACCTGATCCCCAGCAGAGGCCAAGTCATGCCCAGGCAGCCGACAAGGCTCAGCGGGCCTCCCGTGCACACCCAGCAGGACACCCCAGGGGCGAGGGCACCTCGGCCCTGCACAGGGCTGGGAAGAGGCAGAGCTTTGGCGCTAGCTGCTCATGGCTCCAGCCCACGTAAAAGGTTAGTCTGCATGCCAACAGTGCCGGGAACAGGCCTGGGGCACCATCCCTCCCTGCTCTGCCCAGCGCAGGGACAGAGGCGATGACATGCTGTCTCTTGTAGAGGTGCAGCTCCACCCAGACCTCAAGAGTTTGAGCCCTGGGGGTCTACACCAGGGCTTCTCCTAGGGCAAACAGACATCTGCAGGACACATAGTCCCAAAGACAGCAAAAACCTGGGCCTCAGGGAAGGCACGGGACACAGCTGGGGAGCAGCTGGAGCCTTGAAAATGGGATGGGAGCCTGACTGTCCCATGGTCCTAGCTTTGCACGCTAACCCTTCTGTTCCTGCCACTACTGCAAGGCACACTGCTGCTGGCAGGGCTGCCAGGACCTGTTTTTTGCCAGAACAAAGGTGGGAGGACTGCCACCCAGCCCGCCTATGGTAACTCCTTTCCCAGGTAAGGTAAATCCCTTGGTAACTTGGCTCCCAGGGTGGGCTTGACCTGGGTCTGGCTGGGGCTGGGAGTCCTCAGTGGCTCAGATAGAGGGCAGGCAGAAACATCCTTGTAACCAAAGCTGATCCCCAACCAAAGAGCAGGGAACCAGCCTTTCTCCTAAGCTTAACTCCTAACCAACCAACCAACCAAACCCAGGAGACACCCGAGATTAAAGAAGTACAATCTACAACACCCAATGATACGAATACATGAGGATTTGACAGTTCCAGCATGAACTACAAATCCTGCTGGGCTTGTGCCCTGCTTGCTGGGAAGATCTTCCAGTCTGGTGTGGCTGCAGCACGGGAGGTGTGCTCACTCCTGCTCCGGTGGCAGCAGCCTCTTGATGAGACCAGGGTGCAGCGTCTGCTAGTTTGTGCTGGCCAGGGCTCCCGGAACTCACACTACCCACAGGAATACCCTTTGATGAGGTCATGCCACTAATAACAGTCACATTGCAGAGTGACGCAGGCTGGCCCATGTTCCCCGAGGAGGAGGGAAGGGCAGAGTCCACAGCAGCTCAACTGGACCAAACCCAGAGCATTCTGCTCCAAAGACCCCAAGATCTTACAAAGGAGGACATGACCTTCAAGAAACCGCCCTGAATGCCACAGTGCCCTCAGGGTTTAACAAGTCACACCGCTTAGAAGAACCATCAGCCAATAGCTCGCTGCACTCTGCGAGTTGGCTCAGCTGATCTGTGGGTCTCAGAGGATGAAATCCTCTCCCAGGCTTGTCTTTCCCATCTCCGGGGACCAGGACAGGTATGGAGTGGTCAGGCCCATGTTTGCTGGAGTCCCTGCCCTACAGCCCAGCTGGGGAGGACTTCAGGAGGTCCACTGAGAGCAGAAGTCAGAGGTGCTCTCAGGTTAGGGCTGGGCCGGTCACTAGACAAATGAAAGTTGCTCTCTATTAACCCCCTTCCATTCCCAAAGGGGAAGGGAGACTTATAGATTGGAAAAGAAAACTAAGACTGCTTTAATGAAGATAATAATAATAAAATGAGATATATACAAGTGTATACAGCACCACCACCAAACCCAGCCCCCTGATGGCAATCACCCACCGTCACCACTGATGCTGTGGGCAGGCACTGGCAAAGTCCCAGACTGGACTCAGCGGCAGATGAGAACCAGATTCAGGAGCTGGATTCTGGAACTGGATTCAGGAACACAGAGATTGGGATCAAAGGCAGAACTGCAAGTTATAATCAGAGCCTTTCTGCATCCCAGTCCCTGGTAGTAACTGTAAACATCAAGCGCTGTCACTTCTAGAAGCAGACACTGTCTGCAAAAATATGCCATTAACTTCACAAAGTGTCTCTTACTTAGAAGAGACTGAGCTGAAAAGTGAAATCACTGAACAGGATTAGTTCTGTTCTCACTCAAACCAGGACAGGTGCCCAGGGCAGGAGCTGCTCCAGGGGCAGCAGGCTGGGAGGAACAACAGTTTCTCAAAGGCTCTATTGACTTCTGCTCCCCAAGACCAGTAGCTGGTATGGCGGGATTCAAGAGACACCTACCCCACATGCTGCACCTTCTCACACCCTTCAAGTCAAACCTGCTGGCACACTTTGCCTTTCACCCAACCTTACCACAGGGCCTGGCCAAACACAGATGGATGGAAGAGAGGCAGATGGCCTGTTCAAGTCCTTTCCATTTGTTCTCCCTCTAGGCACTCTCAAAAAGCCCCCCTTGAGGTCATTGTTCTATATTCATCAAGCAAGGGCATCCAGCATGACGTGCATTAGCAGGGACTGTGCTGAAGGCAACCACTCAAGGAGGAAGGTCTGACCAAAGAGGGTCAGATGGAACAAACAACCCAAAGTCCAGACAATCACAGCCACATCTTGCCCACCTGCCTGGACTATCTGCTCATGGCTGACGAGACACCTTAAATGCTTTACAGTACACCCACCAAGAAGAGAAAACAAAAAAACAACTCCAAACCCCTCTATCTGCTCTCTGCAACCCATCCTGGCAGACCTCTCATCAGGAATCATGCTTTGCAAGTGTCAGTGTTCAGTGGAGATGGTGCTGGAGTGACTCAACACCGGTGGCCTTGCAAGGAGCTCTGCTGTGCCCCAGACACATCCGTTTTGGTGTGCACCAATAGGCCATGCTGCCTTTGTCATCCCCACACACGGTGGTCTATAGCATCACAGTGTGCAAAGGCAGGCAGATGGCCAAACCTCTGCTAGTTCCGCTCCCCACCACTGCTGCCACCACCCTTCCTGCAGAAAGGGCTCTGACAAGGTTGTTCTGCAGATTATTAAGATGGCAGTTTTGACAGCATGGTTTTTGGCACACCCCTGTGCTTCTCAAGTCAGGATGTTTCCAACCTTTGCCAAGAATGTCCTGAGGGATTTGCTGAGACAACTAATTTGAAGTGTCCGTCATCAACCCCAGCTTCTTTAACCTCTTGATGCTGTGCTGCCCCTCTCCCAGGGCCTCAGTTGCACTGATGTTACTGCATCAGAGCTGATCCATCCCATCAGGTTCCCCTAGGAGAAGGGATGGCAAGAGGGAAGGACAATGCCATCAGTCAACAGTCAGGCCCTCCTCTCTGCAAGAATATCACCGGAGCCGTCAGCCACCAACAAAGCCTGGGGTAGGGGGGAGGACAACAGCAGAGGAGAAGAGTTGCTAACACAGCTGCCAGCATCACTTCCAGGCACAGAAGTAGCGCAAAGGAGCACCAAGCACCTTCTGGGTTGCTAGTCCACCAGTGGCAGATGACCACTGATGAGATGCACAGTAAGAACACCAGCACCAGCAGCACGGCAAGCCGTGCAGCTGCTGGAGCTGGCCACAGTGAGAATACTCAACAGAGCCATATGTAGGAGCCTCAAATAACAGATACGTAACTGCAAAAAAAAGATGTGGAACTACCAAGCCTAAAGACCATGACAAGCCTAGTGCAAGGAAGAGCAGCAGTTGCCACCAAAAGTCCAGGGCAAGATTTTTCAAAGAAAGATGCAATGAACATGCCAACCCATCAGCAAGGCAGAGCTGCAGGTTAAGATCCACTGTGCCCACAGAGCCACCTTGCAAATTCCAGCTCTTCCCTCCTGGCTGGGCTTTAGGTCATTGCAATGTCCTCGGCACCCCAGGAGACCATCTTCCACCATCACCGGGAGGTGCTGCTGAGAGAGAACTTCGTGTCCCCTGGATGGAGATCCTTCCCTGTATAAGGGCAGCACAGGGAGGGACCAGATGACCCATCCTATCACAGCAGTTCAGTAAACACCAGGCTCCATCCCGGGGCGTGGTGCAGACAGGTGGCAGATGGCCACCGAAACCCTGGCACCATGTCACACAGGTTGGACTTTTGCTGCTTCCCAGCCCTCCCTGCATGTCCTCAGTGCTATCTGAATTTCCCCCAGGTCCAACTCCATGCTTCTGTCGCGTGCTCCCCACTGGCTCTGCTATCTTTAAAAAATGCAAGTGCTTTGGGCTCATCCAAGTTTTCCTGCTGGCTGCAGGAGATGGACATGTTTCAGCCCTGGTTCGTACATACCACTGCTATCTTCTCTGAAGCACCAGTGCAGAGCCCAAGCCTTCACTAGGTCCTCCTCTTCCAAGGACACAGCTTTCCAGGAAAAAGCTTAACCTTGGGAAAAAAAAAAAAAACCACCACTACCAAAAGAAGTCCCCAGCATTTCCACTAAATGGTACAGACAGGGATGAAGGAAAGAAATTCAGCCGAGAATTGCTCAACAGCCTGATGCCCTCTGCGTAGCTGTAAAAACCCCACGCACACAGCAATGTCTCCACACTGGTGAGCTCACACTAGACTTATCTTCGTCAGCAAATAAACGAAACAGTCACCAAACAATTTAATAGGGAGGATGTTCTGCAGCTCTCCCTTATCCTTGAGCTCAGAGTGAAACCATACCACTGACGTGAGTCCCCTTTCCCTCCCACAGGGACGCCAGAGGAGCATGGCATCTTGCACGCTACCCACCTCTGCCAAATCACGCTGCCATGACACATCAGGGAGGTCCCCTAGGCCCAGACCAGCGATGCGGCTGACATCTGCCAGCTCTTCCTAGCCCAAACGTGACTGTGCTCAGTGCTGCAGGGCAGGAGCACTCCTCTGCCAGAGGGAAAGATGATGACCTCTCTGCATGTGGGGGGTGTGGGGTGGCATGCGGCAGCTTGGAGAGATGTGGTGAGAGCACAGCGTTTCCCATGCTCCTTGCAGAGCAGGGGCCACCATCCTGTCTCCTCAGAATCAGAGAATGTGTTGTGTTAGAAGGGACCTTCAAAGATCATCTAGTGCAACCCCCCTGCAGTGAGCAGGGACATCTTCAACTAGATCAGGTTGACCAGAGCCCCATCCAACCTGACCGTGAATGTTTCCAGGGATGGGGCATCTACCACCTCTCTGGGAAACCTGGGCCAGTGTTTCACCAGGCTCATTGTAAAAAAATTTCTTCTCTCTAGTCTAAATCTCCCCTCTAATTTTAGTTTAAAACCATCACTCCTTGTCCTGGCACAACAGGCTCTGCTAAAAAGACTGTCCCCATCTTTCTTACAAGCTCCCTTTAAGGACTGGAAGGTGACAATAAGGTCTCCTCGGAGCATTCTCTTCTCCAGGCTGAACAACCCCTGCTCTTTCAGCCTGTCCTCACAGCAGAGGTGTTCCATCCCTCTCATCGTTTTTGTGGCCTCCTCTGGACCTGCAGGTTCATGTCCTTCTTGTGCTGAGGACTCCAGAGCTGGACACAACACTGCAGGTCAGGTCTCACCAGAGCAGCAGCAGCAGGATCACCTCCCTCAACCTGCTGGCCATGCTGCTTTGGATGCAGCCCAGGATACAGTTGGCTTTCTGGGCTGCGAGCGCACATTGTTGGCTCATGTCCAGCTTTTCATCACCAGTACCCCCAAGTCCTTCTCCACAGGGCTGCTCTCAATCCCATCATCCCCCAGCCTCTGTACTGATACTGAGGATTGATGCCCCAACCCAGGTGCAGGACCTTGCACTTGGCCTTGTTGAACCTCATGAGGTTCACATAAGCCCACCTCTCCAGCTTGTCCAGGTCCCTCTGGATGACATCCCATCCCTCTGGTGTGTCAGCTGCACCACCCAGCTTGGTGTCACCTGCAAATTTGCTGAGGGTGCACTCAATCCCACTCTCTTTGTCATTGATGAAGATACTAAACAGCACTTGTCCCAGGACAGACACCAGAGGGACACCACTTGTCACCAGTCTCCATCTGGACATCAGGTCATTGACCGCTGCCCTCTGGCTAGTGACCATCCAAGCAATTCCTTATCCACCAAACAGTCCACCCATCAAACCTGTATCTCTCCAATTTAGAGAGAAGGATGTTGTGGGGGACCGTGTCAAAGGCTTTCCAGAAGTCCAGATAGATGACATCCATAGCTCTTCCTCTGTCTTCCGATGGAGTCACTCCACCATAGAAGGCCACGAGGTTGGTCAGGCAGGACTTGCCCTTGGTGAAGCCATGCTGGCTGTCTCGAATCACCTCCCTGTCCTCCATGTGCTTTAGCAGAGCTGCTAGGAGCATCTGTTCCATGATGTTCCCAGACACAGAGGGAAGGCTGACAGCTCAGTAGTTCCCAGGGTCCTCCTTTCTACCTTTTTTTAAGAATGGGTGCAATGTTCCCCTTTTCCCAGTCACCTGGCACTTCACTCGACTGCCAGGACTTGTCAAATATCATGGAGAGTGGCTTGGCAACTACACCAGCCAGTTCCCTCGGGACTCTGGGATTCATCTCATCAGATCCCATAGACCTGATGTACATTCAGGTTCCTCAGACAGTCACAAACCCCATCTTTGCTTACAGTGGGACGGACTTTGCTCCCCTGGTCCCCATCTTGTGTTCCGACAGCTCAGGGCGTGTGAGAAGAGAGGTTCTCAGTGAAGATGGAGGCAAAAAAGTTGCTGAGTACCTCAGCCTCCTCCTCATCTGTTGTAACCAGTTTGTCAGTCATGTTCATCAGAGGGGGTAGATCTCTTTAACCATCCTTTTCTGGCTGACGTGCCTGTAGAAGCTCTTCTTACTATTCTGTGCATCCCTTGCCAAGTTCAGCTCCAGCCATGCCCTGGCCTTCCTGACCTCATCCCTACACAACTGGGCAGTGTCTCTATAACTCTTCCCAGGATACCTGCCTCTGCTTCCACTGCCTGTGCAGCTCCTTCTTGCTCTTTAGTTTGACCAGGTCTTAATTCAGCCATGCTGGTCTCTCCCCTTCCTTGCTAGATTTCTTACACCTGGGGATCAAGAGCTCTTGCACTGTACGGAAAAGTCCTTGCAGACTATCCCACTGTCCTCTCCTCAGGTGGTGTTTGCAGCATAGGGGACTGTATCCAGCTCTGAGCCTGCTGCATGATGTACAAGATGGTCCAGGACCTGACAGGCAGAAGGTGCTGCTGCATCATTACTGCTCTGGTCCTGGAACAGCCCTGGACACAGCAGCAGTGACACGTTACCCAATACTGTGCTGGGAGCCTGGCCGATGCTAAAGAAGCAAAGCCAGGTGATGTCTGGGGACTCTCACACCTCTGCTGGGGGCAAAGAGAGGGTAATGCAAGAGAAGCTCAAGGTTGTGACAGTCCTGTGAGTACAGAAATTAGGTGACTTCAGCCTGCAAGCCCTCTTGTCCCCACACTGCCCTCCTGCTGTTATCTCAGATGCTGCCACATAGGTGGTGCTTTGTTTGGCAAGGGCATGCAGCACCATCCTCAGGGTGTGGTGGAACTGCCTCGTGGGTTGCTGGAGGTGTGCCAGCTGCTTCAATCTCTCTCCAGGACCTGCCCAAGTTTCAGACTTGCAAGCAAGCTGTTTTGTTTCTGGAGGCCCTTACCATAAAGGTTACAGCTCCCATCCCTTTATTTTCTTTAGGCTGACCTCCGAGAATCGCTAGCACTTCCTTCACCA
Organism: Bucorvus abyssinicus; assembly: GCA_009769605.1. NCBI lineage: Eukaryota > Metazoa > Chordata > Aves > Bucerotiformes > Bucorvidae > Bucorvus > Bucorvus abyssinicus. The sequence continues at coordinate 18,084,647 of CM020035.1, forward strand.
ACCACATAAGCCACCTGCCTTTGTTTAAACAAGTGAGGCAATGAGGCTTTGCAGGGCTGGAACCTGGCTAGCACATGCCACCCAAAGGGATGGCTGCTTGGTTGAAACTCCAAAGGGGAAGCAAATTTTGAAGACATGAAGCAAGTTCACATGCACTAAACCCTCTGCAGCAGAACCAGGATGCAGGGAAGCAGAGCAAAAGTGCCCTGCATGGCCCCAGGGGAGCACAAAGGACTTGGGCATCCCCTGCTCCTCCGTGCTGCCCACCCTGAAGTGTAGCTAAAGCACCTGGAAAATTTTGGATCCCTTTGGGCTGTGGTTGGAACCAAGGGCCCAACAAGCAAAAAGCATTTACAACTCATTTGTCAGCTTTGCATGGCCCAATTACAAAATAATTTATCCTAAAGATCCCTGATGAAGCAAATCTCAGAGTGAGTGGGATGCCCACAGCCAAATCTTACATAGGATTCACAGGGTCAGGAGAGGAGACATTGCTTTGCACCACCTCCCATGAGCCCAGCAGGATTCACACATGGGGCCGTGCACGCCAGCTCCTTGCTGTGCCCCTTCCTGGGTAACATGGTTTCACAGTGGAGTGGGAGAAAAGGGAACCCTGCCCAGCCTTTTTCCCTCTCATTTACCTTTGGGGACCACTTAGAGCATCACCTGCCCACAGTACCAGGCACAACTGGGGAACAAGTGCATTGTTCTACCAGGCACAGTGATGGTGAGCTGATGCCCTTTCCCACGGCATGTGCTCAGCTCGGCCCTCACTGCTGGTAGTGGCACAGCACGCCTGAAGCATCCGAGGGGTGGATTTCCCAAAGGAGGAACTCATAAAGCAGCTCCAAGCCTGTCCTGACAGCAGAAATCCTCTGAGGGGAGAGCCCCAAGACAAGCCACCCCCGAGGATAGGCATCGTCTGCCACAGGCAAGGAGACATACAGATGCTTCACCTGCAGCTTTGGAGTTGCACCCTGCAGCTCCTGGAAAGGCTGTGGAGTTTTCCAACAACAGAAGGGCACATCAGCTGAACAAAGTGGGTAACCTGAGCAAGCATCTTATATGAGGAAAGAATGAAAACTTGAGATTGGGAAATTAAAAAAGTTCATGACAAAAAAAAAAAGTCTGACCAATTAATCAACACTTAAAGCCACCTTCTCCACCAAAAACTTCACAGTATTTTTGCAGCTGAACACTGAGCAGCAATGATTTCCTGATTTCTTTTGCTAGCACTGTGCAAGCAACCCAGGCGATGCTGAAGGATTTCTGTGTTACCAGTATCTACTCCATACGTGACTGAAAACCCTTTTCCTCCAACATGAAAAAAAAAACTAATTAAAGGCTTTTTATGACAATGCTTTCCAATTTTCAGTTCTTCAGGTCTAGAAACTTGCTGTAGTACCGGAATGAGATGTTCACATAAAGACAGGATTCCAGCGATTTCTAAGAAAGCAGGTTTGAAAAAATGCTAAAAAGCATAATTTGGCAGTTTTATGCTTTGTAGCTTCCCTTCTGCTCTTTGCAGAGCTCACATTGATGCTGTGGTGGGCTGTCACAGGCAGTAACACCGGTTCACCAAATGAGGGCTCTGTCCCCCGGACAACCTGACCACACAGGGACACGAGAGCCCTCAGGTTTCTGAGCCACAGAGACCTGCCAGGCCGGAAGAAATAAGCCCCAACTGACTTTCAAAGCTGTAAAAGGAGACGCTGCTCCTGAGTAAAGAATGAGCAGAGGGTTTCTGCCTGCACCAGCACAGCCAGGATGAACATGGAGGAGGTGGTGTGAATGTACCAGCCAAGTATCAGCTTTGGCCATAGTCCAGTCATGGACTTTTGGCCAGCATAGCTGGGAAGCCTGGGGTCTGCACCAGGCACAGGACAAGCCATACAGCTGCTCCACACAATTGCTAAGCTATGGGGGCCCAACCACCAAGGCTTATTTTGCATCCAGGCCAGCTGCGAAGCAAGGTAAGAATCAGCTTCTGCTCCAAGCTGCTGGAGGAAAATGCAAGCCTGTGCCAGTTAATGTCAGATGAACTTTGCCAGGACACAGGAACAAGATAAAAAAGAAGTGGCAGCAGTCAAACTTCCTGCAACTATGTGGAATCACATTAACGACTTGCAAAGAGGAAATATATTCATGGGAGGGACGACTGCTTAGTGTGCACTCCCACCCACCTCTCCTTCCTGCGGCTCCAAATTTCCCCGCTGGGATACAGTGTCTATTGAGCAGGCATGCTGAGAAATAAGATATTAATCCACTAAAAGCTAAACACTAGTTTCAAATTGCCCTGGTCCAAATCAAGCAGATATTTGGGGAGGGAATAACGGTAAAAAGATTTCTGCTTTTTTAGTGATCATAAAGACAGAAATCAGGGGCTCTGTAGCTAGCCAGCCATGTAGTCTGGTACCACACTCAGAAGCATCACATAAGAATATGTACAGAAATTGTTTTAATTAACTTAATGTTTTTCCTTAAAGCTCACAGATTTCAAGATTAGAGAAACACACCCAGAATGGCTCTTGCTAACCAAAGGAACAAAGGATCGTTGAAAGAGTTATGTGTTTCTATAGACTCGGAGACACTATCTGCAAGTCCCTTCTTGTAGCAGAACTTAGAGCTCTGCATGTACAACTGAGGTCATTAAGCTTTTTATTATTGTTGTTGTTAAAAGTGGTGGATCTTTTTAACTTGTTTGGGAGTCATCCTTAAGCTTTCCAGTGTAGATAATTGTTCATGATGAGATGTAGTCCTCATTACATGAGAGTGTTACACAAGGAAAAAGGGCAATCCTAATGCAGCTTTGCATCCAGGTGTTAGAAACAGCATTTTAATTTATCCCTGAAGACTTAGAGTACTTCCAATGCTCCATGAAAATGTCAGCTTGCTCCTTAGCAGGAAACCAAGTGTGAGGTGTTGTGAAGAAAGGATCAGAGCAGAAAAGAAATGTCATCACACTGCTATGCAAACCCACAGTTTACCCACACCAGGAATTGCGTGCATATTTATGGCCCCCTGGTCCTTGTAAAACGGGTGATTTACAAGGGGTATCCAGAGCTCTTCACTCTCAACAGGACACTGTTCACAGCATCCTCTCATACAGCTGCCCCAGGGCATCAAAGGAGATAAGAAGGCAGGTTTGGAGCAAAAAAGAACAAAAACATAAAAAAGAGATGGTTCTTCATTCAACAGCTGTGCTGCAGAGCTCCTCGCTGCAGGACACTGAGGATGTTAAACACCCACAGGGTTTCAAGGGAAGACTGGACAAGAGAAATTATGTCTGAGTAGACAGAAGCATCACTCAGCTTGGAAAATCATCCAAGCTGGAAATGGCTGGAGGCTGCACAAGGACTTAAAAGGATGCATTGCACAAACCTGCCCTGCTCTTCCTCCTCTCCATGCATCTGCTTTGACCAGGGTTAAGGCGAAGACTAGGAGCCTTGATCTGCCCTATATGACTGTTCTGAAATCTTTAACTTGGCGAGTAATTTTTAATATACAAGGGAATGAGAATGCATTTGGTAAGTTAATACAAGGACCAGAACAACAGCCTTAACTTGTACATTCATCCAAGACAATTATCGGAACTGTAATAGGTCAGGTGGAAAGGTGAATCGTTATGGTTGAGTTCTCCCAAAAGAATTAGCTCACTCTTTTGCCAAGACTCCTAGCATATCCTTGTAGGTTTGATAGTATTTGCCCAGTAAAGCCAAACAATAAGATATTCTAGGGAAAGCATCAAAGTACCTGAAAAGGTGAGCTGACATAACTCACACTGGGAGGGTGGAAAACATGCAGCCCCACCATTCATTGCTGAATTAAAATCCAAATTCATGCAGAAGATACAGCACTAAGCATCTCTTCTGTGGGTCCATGAATCACACTGGGGATCCACTGCTACAACTGGAAGGGAGAGTCAGCTACAGAGATGGTCCTAGCCTAAGTGAGTACAATTCTTAAGATCTGTGACATTAATGTGAGGGCAGTTTGTTCAGACCCAGGGAAGTCCTCCTGTTTCTAGGAAAAAGTATTCACATTGCTACCAAATATGCCTTTCTGGGTGAGAGTCTTCAGAGATTGCAACCAAAAAGCCAAGACTCAAGTTGTGCGCTCAGTCAACTGTTCTGCAAAGTTGGCACTACAGAGAGAGAGACTGGGTAGCAGCCAACATCATCCCAAGCTGCATCAGTATGGAAGAGTCAAGCCCACATCCCTACAGATTCCCCGAGGCACAAGAACTCCCTGCAGAAACCCAAAATTGGCTCTGACATAACAATAATATTGTTTTCCTCAAATGCTGGCAGAGCTGGAATCCACAGCTTTTCCCAGAACCCACGTTCTTTGTTTTGGCAATGCTGGGATATAACAAAGCTAGGAACAGTCTCCACAGATAGGACCGAGATATCACCATTTAAAATAACATCGAAGAAGGAAAGGTGACTGACCTAAAGTTTAACATGTGCCCCAAGAACAACAGCTACAAGTGGCTGGGGTTTCCATTGGACATACTGACAACTGAAAGCACCTTTTTTGATGGAGATGGCCTTGACTCATATCAAAGCTGCTGCCATCATACAGGCTACAAACAACATTTTCTGAGACCGGCTGGACCCATAACTCAGCTGCCATCATCATCCTGCCTAGAGAGAAGACAAACTTGGATGACAATAGTTTTACTAGCCGATTTCTCAATGTGCTATCTTTATCCCAGTATGTTGTAGGAGTTCAAGGCACATGGTCTCTGCCTCCTCAGTCCCTTTAATAACCCACTCCTGTTTCAGAGGCAAAATTTGGTGGTTGATTTATGATGGCACCCTATGGAGGGGTCACTTGGAGACACAGTGCAGATTTCCCCCCTACCACTAGTCCCAAAGAAGCTGTCAGCAATTCCCCCTTTGCATGTTTTATTTCCCCTGCACTATTATTACCAATTAACTGACAACTCTATCTGATTAGAATCTGGGAGCAACTACCATTTTTTGTCTATTTTTCCTTTGCACAACACCGGCACCCCCCCCGCCGCCCCCGACGTAAGCCAGAGCGTTCGGAAGGGGAAACCAAGGTCTCAGGAGTTTGAACAAGCTATTTAATGCAGAAGAAGTGTGGAACAGAGCAGCTAAATGAATCCAGGTCTCTAAATCATAGGTTACCTAATTATTCTCCCCTCTGCCATTTTGCCTATAGCAAACATGGAGATTTCTACTGTTCCCCCTTCCTGAGTAGCAATTTTATTGCTGATGCACTTTGCTATGTCAGCTCTGCCCTTAGACTTTGGCTGTATGGCCCAGGCTGACTTGCTACCCTACCACTTCTTCCTGCTCCTATAATTCCTTCAGCAAGGCAGCCTCAGCCACACATTTCTTTCTCTTCTTTATTATGTAAAATAAAATAAGAGTTAAAAATAAATAATTTTTATACAACCATTACCTTAGTGATTACTGCTTTTTGGGAGCCTGAATATTGCAATACAGGGAACAGCTTGTCAATCAGCTGCTGGCACTTTGTTCCTTCTCAACATCCTCCTCTTCAAAGAAAAGTGGAGTTTTCCATCAAGTGAAGGACTAGGACTGGGTAAGCTGGAAGACAGCTTTTACAAGTTAGCTACAGCTCTCGATTTGCATTCTGCTCAGGCTATCGTAATCTCAAGCACATACAGAAGAGATTCCTACATGCTTTCACCAGTGCTACTCAGCAGAAATGCACTCAGCACCCAGAGCTTAGCTTCCAGCCTTCTCCAACTCTATTCCAGAGGCTGAAGCATCACAAACATATTGGAGCCACCTCCCCTAACCTTCATCCCTAACCCTCACCCTTAAAGAGTGATTAGTTTTTGTTGGGCAAGCATAAGACCTGCAAAGAACTTGGTTTCAAAAAAATGTAATACTGAAAATGCTTCTTTTGAAGGTGTTGGTCAGCTCCAAGAGATGATCCCTGGGCAGCTGGACTCCGCTGCAGGTCTCTCTCATGCAAGCTGCATACCACCATGCTTCTGCAGTTCTCAGCTGACTAAGAGGGAACCCATGACTTGTGTGCCAAGGGGCTACGAAAATGCAAGGGGGCTTTCACTGCATGCTGAAGAGGGTATGTGAGGAGAAGGGGAGCTATTCTTGTGTGTGCAAACAGGAGAGATTCCATCAGAAGCAAGCTCCCTTGCTGGAGGACAGAACAGGACACAGACAGCAGACTCCCACTAGACACGGTGATAGGGAGCCACCATATGTATCGCTACCACAGCTGTGTCCTGTCTCTGGACATAGGTATGCATATGCATCAGGACGCAGGTCCAAGGCATTTTAACTGTCTTCTACAGGATGAAATGAACTGCACGACACAGGTCCTTCTCTTACTACACTTACTCATCTTACTACACTTGCAGTAAGATGAATCCTGTCTGACTCATAAGCCCAAGTTCTCGGATTCAGGGACTGCTTGCATCAGTGCCAGGGTTTCTGGTTGCTCGCAAAGTGTTTTGGCTCCGCATGGATGCAAGGTAGAGAAAGCGTTCTTGGATCCTGGAGGGTTACTGGCAGAGACAACCCAGCTTCTCAGGTCAAAAGCCCTGGAATGGTAACACAATAGGAGACAACAGAAGGGCTGGATCTAAAACTTACTATGCAAAAAAGAGCTAGAATAAAGTAAAATGAAGTGGATCTCGTTTGAGGAGGAGAAAACAAGGTGAAAGCTAAGACTACAGATGAGAGTGAGCTGAAGAGGCTGGGAGGCAGGAGGAAGGGTAAGAAGGAGATGGGGTTATTTGATGCATCCAGCATCTCCTACCCTAGAAATGCACAGAAGCCAACAGCTCAGTCAGAAGCACACTTGGGGTTGTTATTTTGCATATTTCTTGGGTTTCTTAGTGGAAAAATGTTTTCATTTTCAGCTTTTGTAAAGCTGACAAGTCTGGTTGCTTCAGCTGCTGTGCAGCCCTGACAAGGGAATCTACTACCTGAAGCATCAGACTTGGAATTGAGAGCTGGCCCAAGAATTAGTGAGCCATGCTTGTTTACGCGACTGGGAACAGTTCCTGTGCCATGAAAGGAAAAAGACAGAACTAATGTTATTGCCCTTTCCAGCCAAGGGAAGCATGATGGCAGATGGCTCAAACACGAGACAGTGCAATCAAAGAAGCATTCAGCTAGTGAGGTTCTGGTGGGGCTGTTGGACACCAATATACGCCAGCACATGAGAACACATACCAAGCTTTCCCAAGTACTAAGTCTAGTATATTCAGCCCCTACCAGGCCAATAACTGACCCCCAAAACTACTGAATCTTAAAATCAAACCTTGCCTTCTGCTACAGACCTACTGCATGGTAATACAAGCCTCTTAACAAATAGGCAACACTTGGCAAGTGGTTAGCAGCACTACACATGAGATGTTGCTCCAAAGCAAGATACAGCCAGAGGTCAGGATAGGCAAGGCTCAGTCCTTACAGGAAAGAGATGAGCCATCAAAAATAAAGCATCCTCCACCCCCAAAATATTCCCTTCTTGTAATGTCGTTTCAATCTGATATTTGCAAGGTGGCATTCCAGAGGGAAGATGCCTTCTCCACATCCTTACCAGGGAAGAAGCAGCAATTACCAAGATCATCCCCGTGTGGAGTACACGAATAGCTGCAGGAATGTCCTTATCTGGTTAAGAACCTGGATGTGCAAGGGTGTAAAAGCCTCAGCCCCTGGCAGCAGCAACTGCCACACTGGCTCCTTATTGGGGGCATTGTGGCTCCAGTAAGCTCTCTGGATCAAAACTCACATCAGTTCTCAGGAGGCTGCTAGTGTCAGGGAGCAGCCTGCCCTTTTTTATTATTTTGATCAGATTTCTTTTATTTCTTTCAATGGCTTCTCACTGAAATGCTTGTGCTGAGATCAAAGGCTATGGTTGGACTCTCCTCGCATCCTGCAATAATAATTCGCCAACACCAACAGAAGTTCACCTGACAAACAGAGATTTCTTAAGCTGAGTTAACACAGCCTTGAAAAGGTACTATCCTTGGGTCACAGATCATTTGCGCTACAAGTCAGATGCTATGCTGAAAAAATACACCACGTTAGCTAGAAAACACAGCAAGGGCCACTTCCCAGAACACTACAGCAAGGCTTTCATGAACACCTGTCACACATCTGCACTCACATCAAGTGAGAATTTTTAACGCTGGCATTCGTATTTGTGTGTGTATTGGCCTGCTTTCGAAGGTAAGCATTTCAGAGCAGGCACCATGGGACTCTGGGACTCAGCTGCAGAAGGATTTGCACGTGGCCCTAAGTATCCAGATTTACCTGCGAGGAATACACTCATGCAGTATGAGGTTGATGCACTCATACCACTTTTCATAGGATTTTTTCTTTTTTTTAATCCTCCTTTTCTTCAAAATTATTCATATGCATCAGCTACCACAAAAATGCTCAAACCTCAATACCCGTACACAAATTCCACAGTCTCAGCAACATTTCCATTTCTTCTGAAAAGCACCAGCTGACTCAGTCCCCTTCCATGGACATAGTTTGAAGTACACTACGCATGTGTCATTCCAGAGAAAAGAGTTGAAAATCTTCTTACAAGTCCTAGGACAAAAGGACTACAGACAAACACTTTAGGGTGGCGTGCCTATTCCTAGTGCCAAACTCAAGAAAAAAAAAAAAAATTAAGATTCACAAAACAAGGTCACCTCTAGTAGAAAAAAATGGCACCATCTCCACGTGCACGTTTTTTTTGCCAGGCCAGCCTCACCCCCTGCTGAAAACCTGGAGACAGTTGCAGAGGGAAACAGAGGACAACCCGAACACGAATGCTGGCCAAGACAGCCAAGAAGAGTGCTTTGATCCTCCAAGGCATCTCTGCCCATGGAGCAACCATTGTCTCAATGTTGCTTTCCAGGCATCCTTCATACCCCTTATTTAGCACCTCCACAGCTCCCAGCCCATCACTGTTAATGAATTGCCTGCTCTCAGCCTTCTCACTATGATTTGATGTCCTCCTTCACGCTGGAGCCCTAGTCCATCATAAGCCCTCCCAACCAACCCTGACCTCTGCCTTTATAGGGAGCCCCATGACATCCTGCACTTAATGCTCAACACCTCTTGCCTTTTACCTCTTCTTACCTACTGTTTTCTCCCAGCAACACCCTCCCATCCCCCCCAAAAAAGAGAAACAACAAAACCCCACCCAGAAGCCACAATCCTCCATTTCCTCCCTTTCCTATAATGTAACCACAGCTTTCTGTTCTTTTACCTCCTTAAATCGCTACCAATCATGCTCCACCTAGCTCTCCCAAGGGTCACTCTCATACTGTTTCCCTTACTGCTCTACTAAGCCTCTCCTTTAGCTTTTTCTCCATACAGGAGTACTAAAATTTCCAAAATCCACTCTCATCCCACATGGTTTGCTCAATTTAGTCTCTAAGCCTACCAAGAGAGCTACTGACAGCTCCTTTATCAGCCCTCTCCACACTTCCCATATGGTTTCAACATCAGCACTCCAAGTGAAATGGCTCTTATGGAGGTCTTCAGTGACATTATTTTTACAGAGAATCCACAGCAAGGAGCTCTCATGCTCCAGATGGTTGGGTGCAGAGTACTAGTCCACCTCCACTCTGCTATTTTCCCTGGAAATTTGTAGGGCTTTCTCAGCTTTCTTCTTTAGCTCCTATCACCTGGCTCTCCTACATATAAAACATCTTTTCTACACGTCAGATCCACAAGTTGTACACCTCTGCCAGCCCCTGTTACCTCCTGCTCAGTCAGACGTGGCAAAAAAGACTGAAGAAAGACTATTTGATGTGTTTAGTAAGGCCAAAACAGTCGCTCTTCTTTCGTACTCCTCTTGTCAACAGAAAATACGCCTCCAGCCTAGTCTGCCACTGGACCTTGTAAACCTGAGGATTATCAACATGCTGTTGATGCCTCTCCAGCATGAAACATGGTGCCATACCTGGGACCTTGGTAAGAGGGTGTGTATTTGTATTCAGGTAACAGGTATCAAAAAACTTCAAACAAAGAGACTTTTCTGTGTACTTTAAGAGTAGAAGCTACCAATAATATTCTCCTTCCAGAAAGTTTGTATTTTCAATCTTCTACTCAAGTGAACCTGCTCCTCCAGAGCTTTCCTAAAAGGCCATGCAGCTAAGATATATCACAAGCAGCAGTGAAGAAAAATGCCATCGTGAAAGCTATTTGTAATCTTCGGTACAACAAATTCCTGCACATCTACTCAAGGTAGCTCTGCTATCCACAAAATGTCTCAGTTTTAACTCATGTAAGTGAAAGCATATTTAAATGAAAGAAGAATTTCCAAAATTGATAATTGTTTCTATGCCTTAATGCCACACCGCAGCACTTCTCAGACTCCACTGGGAGTAGATGAGGAGTAGCCTCTCGAAGGGAAAGCTGATAATAAAGTTCACCATTACCGCAGCTCGTGCTGATTGAGCAGAGCAGCTTGAAGTGCAGAACATTCCTAACCCACCTCAACACCTGTCCTGGTTTCAGCTGGGATAGAGTTAATTTTCTTCCTAGTAGCTGGTACAGTGCTATGTTTTGGATTTAAAATGAGAATAATGTTGAGAACATACTGATGTTATAGTTCTAGCTAGCGTTTACACTAAGTCAAGGACTCTTCAGCTTCTCATGCTGCCCTTGCCAGTGAAGAGGCTGGGGGGACAGGGTGGGGCACAAGAAACTGGGAGGAGACACAGCCAGGACAGCTGACCCAAACTGGCCAAAGGGATATTCCGTACCATATAATGTCACACTCAGTATATAAACCAGGGGGAAAGCTGGCCAGGGACCAGCTGCTTAGGAGCTGGCTGGGCATCACGTGAGTGGTGAGCAATTGCCCTGTGCACCACTTGGTTTTGTATATTTTTATTGCTTCTATCATTATTATTTTCCCTTCCTTTTCTGTCCTATTAAACTATCTTTATCTCAATCCACAAATACTACTTTTCTTTCATGTGGGGCGGGGAGTGAGCGAGCGGCTGTGTGGTGTTCAGCTGGCTGCCAGGTTAAACCACGACAAGACCGTAGCGGTTAGATGTCACTTCAGATACCTGTATCAGAAGCGAACAGATTTTGCAAGATTAACATCTCGTATGCACATGTCTCCAGCCTGCGAAGCACATACAATACACGTACCATTTTCACCCTGGGCTGTTTTCCAATCTCAAGTGAATCTTACAGCCTTGATCTCTGTAGATACACCATCCTAACACAGATGTGGATACGAGTAACAATGCCACTGATAGTTTAACAACCAAGTCACCATAAACAAGTACCGACACAGAGTAGGTTCCCTGGGTCAGAGAGGAAAGAGACCACAGAATTCCACACAACCAAAGCCTTACTGCTATCCCCAAAGTCAGTGACTCCAAAGGCAACCAAATGAAACCAGTTTTAATTCATTCAAGCAAACACAGGCTATCATAATATGCTCAAACTTGAGCCAGTAGGAAAATTTCCTTCTAGGACAAAGCCAGACTTGGTTCACTAGCCACAGATAACTAACACCGAAGTGCAGATAGGAAAGCTCCTGCATTTTGAGGGACACTCCATTTTAGCTCAGCAGTGCCAAGGGACAGCCTGTGAGACCAAGAACAGATCTCACAAAGTACTGCCTCATGTGATACTAATTAGAAAGGATTAATTTTCTTCAGCAAGTTTCAGAACTCTGGAAAGAACAGAAGTTGCACATCTGCACGACACAGCCAAATCCACCTGCACAACACAGCCAAAACCAGCTGCTCATATCTGCAGACCAGAGTCTCCTAAAATGCTACAGTCGCTATGGAGCCCGTCAGGGCAATGCTCCCAACCATGCAGTTGCACACATACTTGTGGCCATGGGTGTTTTCCTCTGAAGATGGTGTGAGACAAAAGGCAATTCTTCACGTTTCACATTGTGCTAAAGTGCAACCTGCCTCATGGTGCCACCATGTAGAGGATGCAACCTACAGTTCACTTGGAAAACTGGAAGTTATTCTACCAATAACTTTGTTATATATAGAATACGAAAGTTACCAAGGCTGAATCAATGGATCATCACAAGGTATTTCAGGAAAACCTCTTCTGTCCTCTTAAGTAATATTCAGCTCAAAATAATCTGGGATGGAATGGATGTCTAGGTTAAAGGCAGCAGAGGGACAATATATTAAGTCTGAGGGACTAGTTCTGCATGGAGGGAGGCAGGCAATCCACCTTGTCTTCATGCCGTCAGCCCAGCAACAACCACCAACCTGCATGTTCAATACACAGGGCAATGTGAGGGATGAAGCTTTCACATTAGATGTAATAGAAAAACATTCTTTACTCTGCAAGTGTCTTTACAAATATATATTTATATATTTAAGCCCATTTCAGGCCATATAAGCCCATAAAAAACAACCAGTACCTTTTTGGACATGAGAAACTGCAATCTAGAAGTCTGAGGTGAAAGACTCCCACACAAGGGCTGCTTTGGCGCTTCTCTGAAGGCCTCTACTTAGCACATAAAACCGTATTTAAAATCACATCAGCCTTTTATCTGAAAGGAGGAGCACCACTTCTACCCCACCTTTACTACTCTCGGTATGAGGTAAACTGGGATCACTTTTACATAATCGTTTACTGCTTTAAAAAGGAGATATTGTATCCTGAAGACCAGCTTTTCCAAAAAATGTTCGTGAATGAGTTAAAAGAGTAAGATGCCGCTTGTGGATCCAACCACAATGTGCTGTTGTCTCAAAATAGAAGAACTTGATACTAATAAGCTATCCAGATACATATAAGTACAAACACTATAGCTGGTCAGGAAGATTCAGTTTCAACATATTTAAAAATCAGGGAAAATTTTCTGCAGTGTGGCTTTTGCATTTATTTCCCCTATCCTCACTTTTCTACCAGTTCCATATACCCCTCAAAAAAATTGTGTCTGTAAGAGTGCAAAGTCCATCCAAATCTTGTGTTTAAGTTCACTATCACTACTCTTTAAAAATCCTGATGGCAAATAAAAAGGTCTCGATTTAACTTAGCAAAAGTGATATCTAGAAAATATTCAAGATCAAGAGGTCTTACAAAAAAACCTCAGACTACTAAGGCATTCTAAGGCACAGTGTTTTGGAAGAAGTGCTTTCTCCCTTTGGTGCTGGCTTTATACACATCACGTGTGTGAGTCTGAGCGATGCATGGAGCTGCAGACGTATGCCATGCCTTCTCCCAATCAGTGAACTGGATCTTCTTCTGAGGTTTCAGACGTAGGCTCCTAATGCTGCATGAAATTCAGTTAGACATTGCACCAGCTGCTGAAACTTGGGTCTTTCTTCTGGATCTAAGGCCCAACAGCAGGCCATCACAGCAAACCTGCACGACAAAGACAAATGGAAGACATGAGAACCTAAGCCAGGCAACCACAGTCCAAACCTGAAAGCAAAAAACAACATTTGTCACTAGAAAATCTGCTGACCAGAAAGAGAAAAGGAACCCTGTATCTTCTGATAGACAATGCTGAACAACAACTTCAGAAGACAGACACCTGGAATGATCAATGAACGTGCTGTGACTGGAAGTGCTGGTTTGATTTAGGATACAAGTCAGAGGCAATCCAGGAGGAAGCAATACATACTTCATCAGAAATTGCTCAACTACTGTAAAACCATAATCCAATGTTTTTCTGTGGTAGGTTTACGGAACGGGGATTTGTAAGAACATGTGAGGCAGAAGGTAGTGCCTGTGCACTTGCATTCTCCTATAGTATTACGATTATGAATAAACACCTCAAGCACTGCCATTTAACTCCACTACACACAGTACTTCTCCAGAGTCTTGCTGAGAGAACAGAGATTCTCTCTACCTACAAACCCAACGGCTTCCTACATTGCAGCCCCACAAATGCTAAGCTGAAAAACCTGGCCCCTTTGCCTCTCTCCTCGTATCCTGCTGGTCAATCTCATTTCCCCCATGTGTCACAGTAACAAAAAGAGTTGGGTCAGGATTAAGTGAAACTCCACAACAAAAACCATTCCATTTTAGCCCAAGCTGTTTGACGTAGGTTACTGAAGCCACATAAATGCTTACACGAGGGTTTGTTTAAAAGGCAGACTAAAAAGGCAGGGGAAGGCAAACCTGGCTCTTTCATTGATCCTGCTGGCTTAACATGCTAGTTACAAACAAATATTTCATCCTGTCTCCAAAAACATGCACTTACAGTTCATCAGGGCAGTTGATTGGCTGAGCTATTCGATAGCCGTCCTTTAAATAAGCAGCCATCTCAAAGGGGTCGATGTCGACATACGGAGTCTGCCCTAATGTCATGAGCTCCCACAGCGTTACTCCGAAGGCCCACTAGAAAGAAATAACATACAGCATTAATGGAACACGCTGAATTTTCAGAGCTCCTTCAGTCATTCCACAAAATCTATCATAAATAAGACTGCACAGATTAAGAAAGCTTTACATAAATGCTATATATTTCCAAGTTCAATAAGACAGTACTTTGTCTTGAACAGGGACAATTAAGAATCACACAACAGGTATTAAGTTGAACAAAAATTAAAATCTTTGTACACTAAGATTTATGTGCTAAAAAATCAATGTATTTACTGCACTTTTCCATGATGGCATTTCAAAACACTGAACAAATCTAAGGAATATTAAACACTAAACCACTGTTTTGGGAAAAAAAAAAAATATTACACTTTATCTCTTAAAAATACCTCACAAAATTCCTCAAAAAAGGTCTCAAATTCAAAGGTTCAGAAGAGGAGACTGAATGAAACGATCATTTTTTAAACCAAAGTCATCTGTGTATTTTGAGCATATGTTCAGAAGTAGGACTCTCAAGAAAAATAAAGATTTCATCTCAGTAAACCTGACAGCTAGATCAGCACTCACCACATTCAGCTGACACCACTTGCCAAAAGAAGCTTAAGGTGATGAAAATAAAAAAAAAAAAAAAAAAATCATGTGCAAGCACAGTACAAGTAAAATGATTTACTAGCTGACATCAAGAGACAAAACATAGATGGTGCCAACACTGCACACTGATGATTCACTGCTGAAGTTACAAGTGCATCATGATTTAAAAAGGGGCAGGATTCTGCAAGCTTCAAAAGAGTCTTGGTTTTAATAAAAACAAATCCCGTCCCCACCTCAACCAAAGCTTTAACTAAGGGATGCTGTCAGTGGACACTGATGGGAAGCTCAGAGGCGGAGAATGACGGGCAGAGATGTGGCCCCGCTCTGAACAGCCATCTCTCAGCAGTGTGGGAAGGCAGGGGAGGACATCCTTTTTATTGGCAGTTAAGAAAAATGCTGAGGGACAAGTGGTGGTGCACCTAGAACATGAGAATCAAGGGTGATTCAAGCAAAACTACTTTGAGAATACAGCTATTTCTAATTCGATGAGTAGCTGCATAAAAATGGCATAAAGAAGTGCCCAGAGAGAAAACCACAAAAGCAAAACGGAACAGGAATCATGTTTTGTTTTTCTATGCTTAGCTGACGGATACAACTGTTGGCAGAGGACGAACACATTAAGAATGTTTCAAGCCAGCAAAACCGTTTTTAAAAATGCATCCAAAAAAGCGAGTCTAGAACACATGCCAATCGCATCTTAACAGACACCACTTCATCTCCAGCTGTAAGGAATATATGTTGATAATTAGATTGATTCTCAGCGAGCAGAGAAAAACACAGTACACTCTATTTGTGAAAAGCATGAAGGTAACACAAAGATGATATTTAGGGCAGACGCTATTTTCTGCACCCAGAAAAACTGTCCATTTTTGCACACTGCAAAACTCAGCTACATATGCGAAGTTAAGAACTATGTCTTAGGTTGCATTTATCCCTATAAAATGCAAAAAGGAGTGTGGAATATACGCTGACCTGCACTAGAGTTTTTCTGAACCAGTTATGACACCAAAGTGCCTTCATCCTAATGAAATTCTACATTTCACTGCCAGTGTTACGTAACCTTTTATTTCCAAGTCCAGCCTTTATGAACAGTAAAAGATTTCATATTCCAGATTTTTTATTAAAAAAAGAGTAAGAAATCAACATATAATTGATCCCATTTAGTATAATGAAAACATGCTTTTACAGGTAACTTCTGTTTCCTGTTTTGTCTTCAAGTTTGGTATAACAAAAAACCCCACACGTTTTTTCAATGAGAACAGAAGTATTTCTGGAGTAGATGCAAGTTACTATCTCTGGATTTAGCCATGTTAAGGAAAGCGTCGTTACCAAAGAAAACAACCCCTTAGCAGGAAGACACAGATCATAAGGGCAAGTGGTTTACCATTAATTAGCACTCTTAATTACCACAGGTTGATCTTCAAGGACAAGCTCCTGTAAGCATAAGAACAGTCCCTTCTGATGTGCAGGAGGCTGAGCAAGCATGGTAGAAGGCCACCATGGATACACTGACTATGTTTAGACACCAAGGGAAGACAAGGTGGAAGCAGGAGAAGCCCAGGTGGCCAAGTAGGCCAAGAGCATCCTGGCTTGTATCAGAAATAGTGTGGCCAGCAGGACCAGGACAGTGATTGCCCATTGTAATCAGCACTGGTGAGGCTACACCTTGCATACTGTGTCCAGTTTTGGGCCCCTCACTCCAAGAAGGACATCAAGGTGCTGCAGCGTATTCAGAGAAGGGCAACAAAGCTGGTGAGGGGTCTAGAGTACAAGTTCTGTGAGAAGCGACTGAGGGAACTGGGGTTATTTAGGCCGGAGAAAAGGAGGCTGAGGGGAGACCTCATCACTCTCTACAACTACCTGAAAGGAGACTGTAGCGAGGTGGGGGTCAGTCTCTTCTCCTAAGTAACAAGTGACGGGACAAGAGGAAACGGTCTCAAGTTGCGCCAGAGGAGAGTTAGGCTGATAGTGGGAAAAATTTCTTTACGGAGAGGGTTGTGAAGCATTGGAACAAGCTGCCCAGGGAGGTGGTAGAGTCCTCATCCCTGGAGGTATTTGGAAGACATATAGATGTGGTGCTTAGGGACATGGTTTAGTGATGACCTGGCAGTGCTGGGTGAATGGTTGGACTCAATGATCTTAAAGGTCTCTTCCAACCAAAATGATGCTGTGATTCTGAGGAATACAGTGAACTCATCAGCATGCAAGGATGGAGTTTGGAAAACTAGGGCTCAGCAGAGTTAAACTACTGAGAAACACTCATAGAGGAAAACATTTAGGCTGCACTGAAGCCAAGTCCGTACACACTGGAACACTGTACCAGACATCCTGCATCCAAGAGCACTGAGGGAGCAGACTGAAGTCATCGCAATGCTGGTCTCATCAACTTTGAAAAGCCACCAGAACTTGGGGAGGATGCTGACAACTGGAAAAAAGTCATCCTCTTGAAGAGGTGGGATCCAGAGAACTACAGGCCAGGTAGTCTAACATCGGCTCCTGCTAATGTTGGGGAGCACAGGATCCTAGAAGTCACTTCAATGCATATAAAGCATAAAGGTGTCTGGGAACAGCCAGTATGGATTTATCAAGGACAAACTGTGCCTGACTAATCTGACTAGTTCTTTGCTGAGAAGACAGTGTTAGGGGACACAGGTTGAGCAATGGATGTTCACCTTGATTTCAGCAAGGCCTCTGACATTATCTTGCGCAGCATCCTTATACCAAATTGGTGAGATGTTGACATTAAAGTGGCTGGACTGCTGGACTAAAATTGCTGTTACTAGCAGTAGTAGGCCAACTAGCAGGTGGTTACTGGTGGCATTGCTCAGGAATCAATACTGTTCTATCTTCATTAACAACCTAGGCTCTCAGGAAATTTGTGGATGATACCAATCCGATCCAGGCGGAGGGGCTGACAGGCTTGAGGACAGAGCTCTGCAGAAGGACCTCAAGAAGCTGGAGAAATGGGATGACAGAAACTGCAAAGTTCAAGGAAAGCAAATACGAAGTCCTGCATCTGGGACGGAATAGCTCCATGCACCAGGACTGGATGGGGCTGACTGTCTATAACACAGCTTTGCAGAAAAGACCTGGGGGTCCTGGGGAACAAATTGAACATATCAGCAGCACGCACTGTGTTAGCCTAAGTGTAGCCAGTAGGTCAAGGGAAGCAATCCTTCCCCTCTTTTCTCTATCTGTGAGACTACAACTGAAATATTCTGTTGTGGGCTCTAGATGATGTTCATTCAACTAGCAGACAAGTCCCAGTACAGGTTGCTGACAATCTTTTCTGCTAACGCTACCAAGCAGAACAACGTGCAATGGACAATCTTGCCATGCAAAAAGGTCTTGCTTGACTTTTAAACTATCCGCCATGAGCAGAAAACACAGGAAACAGGTGTATAGATGCTGTTCTGCACAAATCACTGTTACCTATTCAACGCCATGATTCTCCAATGGCTGCAAAAAAGAGCAAAATGTCAACAAAATGCATTTACAAAATGTAAGGAAAAACCTAACCAAACAAACCACTTACCACATCACTAGCACTGGAAAATTCATTGTTAACCAGGCTTTCAAGAGCCATCCATCGAACTGGTCTGTTTTCATTATCTCCCAGGCAATGGTAGTCCATAGGAAAGAGGTCTCGAGATAGCGCATTGTCTGTAATCTTAACCTGAAGTGCATCGTCAATGCTAATTTAAAAGAACAGAAGTATTCAGCAAACTTGTCATTACAGTTTTACAGAAAACATTTATGCTCGACCTTAAGTTTCAGACTTGGTATTTAATTGGGGAACACTAATTGCCCTGTCAACATTTCAAAGGGCTGGCAATCTTCTAGATCAAGACACGCTTATTCTCTGATTATTAATTATTATCAAAGAACGTATTTACTCTGCATTAACAGATAAACACTAGAAAAATCAGCAGTCTTAGATTAAATAAAATCAAACATTTACAAGTGCAAAAAATACAGTTAAAGCAAACGAACAACTCCCTTAAATTACTCCTCCTCCCTTGGAGATCCCCTATCAGGTCAATGAAACAAATTTTAGCTATGGTACCTCTGTAGCAATAATGAGCCAAAGATTTAAGCAAAGCAAGATCTAATAATACCTTGTTAAAGCAACCAATATTATTTGTGGCCTAAAAGCTTGTCTCTAACCAAGCAATCTGGCAAGACATTATTTATTGCCCTCAACAAGAGATATTCATTCTGACTGTTGTCAGAAATAGGATACTGGCCAAGGAAAACTTACTTTCAAACAACACAAAATGACTCAAAAAACCACACGGAGCCTACTGACTTCTTCCCGCCCCTGGGATGTTAATTCATATTCTTTTTAACTTAAAGTGTGCAATAAAGTTCAATGTTCTCATCAACAGCTGACTTCAGAATATAGGAAAGATGCTGGCTTTAACATCTTATGACAAAAGATATAGAAACAACATTGGGTTAGGAGGAACGTAATGAAATGGCATTTGCTGTCTTTTCATCTTGTCAATTATTTATTTGTTTTGATGAGAAAAAAATAAGTAAAAATGCTCAATCTGTCTGTTTCCTGTTTCACTATCTCAAGTGCCTTCTTATTTATCCCATTTCTATGCACTTTCAGGTCAGTTCATTGCCCTAAAAATTTATTGATGAGGAAATTTCCGTATCTAATCACTCTTACAAAGAAATTCCTAGAAGACCTGTCTGTAAATAAGTACAATACAAAGGATAAATCCCCAGTGATTAGAGACCTCTGACTTGTGTAATCCTTATGTCCAGTCTAATTGGGTCCAACGGTGCCATGGGCACATTAGACCAAAAGTATCTTCTCCCTTAACAAACCTGCCAAGATCACTGCAAGTCTGTCTCCCTTCCCAAAATAAGGGCACAGGTACATAGGTCTGATACACTTCATATCAACATCTCGTCAGGAATAAACGTGGGGAACAAAGGGGTGGCAGATGAACCAAAGCTCTTCAAGGGATCCTGGCTACTGGCACCCTCTTCTTCCTTTAAAAAAACTAATGTTAGCCCAGGATTTCTTGTACTGCAGCACAGATTGACAGATGCTCAGCTCCTGCCTGGACTTCCCAAGGAGAAGCAGCGTGAGGTGCTCTATGACTTGATTTTTATTGCCAGCACTCCAGATCACACATATGGCAACTAAAGTGAAGCTGGATTTTGCCCCAGGGGAGCAAGAAGTCAAGTGGTCTGGACTGCCAACACTCTGCACAGCAAGGGCACTAGGCTATTAATTCACTGCACAGAAATGAGAGGTTGTCACAAGGTAGTTTCCCTGGAGCACTGTTTACGACCTTTGTCTCCTGTGGTACCACTTCTCCCCTAACACGTGCACCAGAGAGGAAAAGCAATAGGAATTAGAAACAGAGTCTCTCAGGAACTTTATGAAACCAAGCACCCTTATGTAGTACTAGAACCAGGAAAGATTCTCTCCGGATGAGCTTGGTGGCACCAGCTCAAAAGCACAAGGGATGGCTTCAGGGTGGCTCTCACTGCTCCCTCTGTCCTAGCATTTGCTTCATGCATGCTTAAGTGTCTTAAGTGCTTAAGCGTGCATGAATGCTTAAGTGTCACACAGCTTTACCTCTTAGCCCACTGGATGCAACGTCAAGGCTTGTTGGCTCTCGTTGGGATGTTTGAAGAATGGGGCCAAAGACTGCATCTGAGAGGACAAGTGATTTGTGGACAGAAGCACAAGGGACAAAAGTTGTCCCAATTTCAGGAGCAGGACCTATCCTGGTGTGGGGAACGTGACTCATATTTCACTATTAATTGTTGAGCAGATCTCTAACAGACACAGCAGCCTAGCAAAAGTAGAAGTGCCCTCCAAATCATGAAGTTGAATTCAAGGCTTCAGACGTGGTCTTGAATTCTGAAAAGTAACTGTGTTACTGGAATTATGATGTTATTTGCAGATTACCATAAAACTAAGCTCATGGACTAACTGCTCCTTTTGATA
Organism: Bucorvus abyssinicus; assembly: GCA_009769605.1. Lineage (NCBI taxonomy): Eukaryota > Metazoa > Chordata > Aves > Bucerotiformes > Bucorvidae > Bucorvus > Bucorvus abyssinicus. The sequence goes on from CM020035.1 coordinate 18,105,515, forward strand.
TTTTCAGCTGTTTAGTGAAGTTTAGGCATTTTGTGTTTCCCCTTATCAGGTAAATAAAGCAAATGCAGAATGAGCACAACTGGCGATCTCTAAGCAATCTGGTTTATAGAAAGCCACCAAACACCTCATTCACTACAATCAGAGGGCGCATTTCAGTTGGAAGATACTCTCAAACCCTACTTTGGCATTCCTACAATTACGAAGCACGTTCATATATACCCATCATTGACAACTAAGAAATCTACCAATTAACAAAGCCATTAAGCCTTTTTAAAGAAAAAAAAAAGAATTAAGAAAAAAAAAATCAGCTTCATAGGAAAATCTATCCGTTGATCAACTACCAAGTTTTCATTAAAGCTTAAGGGAAGCTTTACTATTTTTCAAGCCTTTAAAAAAGAGGTAGACAAAACATAGCAGAAGTATTTAAGATGAGGATGTTCTGCTTCCTTGAAAACTCTGCTTTCTGGCTCACCTTATGTTTAGAGGAAAACCAGTGAAAAAACTGTTCACTCAAATTGGAAAAAACCAAACAGCAGTATATTTTGAAGTAGAGACCAGGTCAACCGGAGAAAGCCCATCCTAGTTCTAGCTACTGACATAACATTGTCTGCACAATGACTCTTCCCCACGGATACTTACACACAGTTTCTAGCAGCCAGGTCTTTGTGAATTACCTCCCGTCTGGCCAAATAACTCATTCCGCAGGCAATCTGAATAGCCATATGTACAAGATCCTGCTGGGAAATTGCCTGCAAGAGCACAGAACAACAATCATAGCAAACCTGCAAGCCCAGTGCCTGCAAGGTTAGTGGTTTTGTCGTATTCTAGTGTCTCCTCCCCTCACCTTTAGTGGCTGATGGTTTCTAGTACCTACCACCTGTTGAAAACTTATGAAGACGCCTGATTCTAAATTTAACTTTTTTTTTTTTAACATGCCAGGGGCAAATGTTTCCAATGTGCAACTACCTCACTGCTATACAGCATTTCCTTTGATTAGTGGTGAACATGGGCAAAAATGGTCTATTTTACTACACTTCCTTCTGTTTCCCTGGAAACCAACCAATTTCCGGACAGCAGAGCACCAACAGCAGTCAAAATTTTTGTTGCCAACTACTGCTGAAAACTACTATCAAAGGCTGTTGCTCCATCTACTTTTACAACTTCACAGTCCTATATAAATTAAACCCTTGCACATATTCATACCTTGAGTTCCCTCTTGCATTTTTATAGTGTTTCTTAAACTTCAGGTGGACACACTGAAGTTTGCAAGATGGGTGTTAAAATAAACAAAATACTAAATTAAAATACTAAATTAAAACAGTAATAAACTGGCTTCTCCCTTACAGATTGTTACTAAGAACAACAGTAATGTATTACTTCAGAAAACTCAAGAGTTTGCTATAGGTATTGTGGAAAAGTTTCATCTTAAAGTACGTATCTCGGACACCAAATGCCCCATTTTTTGGGTAGTTAAGTACAGTCATACCTAGTTACTAAGAAGCAACTCCTGTTTGATAGAATACAGACTATATACACCATTTCTGCTTAAATTCTTGGAAAGGGATATTGGTGCACTGCATAGGCATTTATAACTCAGATTAAGCAGCAAAAGTGAAATAAAAATTAAAGGTCCTAGCAGTTTATCTCAACTTGTAAATTAACAAAGGTAGGCTGCCCTTCCTAGACTGAAATCTGTTACCTAACAGGGGCAAATGCTGATCTCAGGAAACAAGATTTCATTTTGTGCTTGATTTAGTCTAAAGACAGAAGGCAAACCAAGGTGAAGTTGAAGAAAAGACAAGGTAATCCTACATATGCACATTCATCGCTAAACTGGTACTCGGAGTTTTAAAAATAAGCAAAACGTTCTCATCTAGGAATATTTTCTCACTTCTCATGAAATATATGCAACAGGTTCCATTGAAAGACAGAAAAGTTATGAATGCTAAAGAGCAACCACAGCAGTAACAAAAAAGATTGCTTTCTTTAGTATCTAAAGTTAAAGAAATCAAGTTATTTTACTTAATAGCAAATCTACAGCAGCACTTTAATAGAAGAACTACAGTAATTAAAGGGATAATCAATTATACCAAAATGAGTACCTCTGAAATTTCTCCATACTCAATTTCCCCTGCATATTCTAACTTAAATCCACAATCATATACCATTTTCTCTATTTTTTAAAGACATATTCATACGCCAGAGTTTAACTCAGCTTCATGCCCTCGGAATGTCTGTGATAAGCACAGCCAAGAACGTTATCCTTGTATGAATCAAGACAAACACTTGCTAGGGAACCTGCCTGCCAATTCTCTCATTGTCACAACAGAGCAGGTGAATACCACAATTATTTCTTCTAGGGCTCGTACACAGATGACAAACCAAGTCTACATTTAATGGGCAAGAAGTCACAGATTTCTGAGTGTACCTGAGGATTGTTGGCCTCTACCAGCTTGCACTGTCGCAAGAACAGTTTAAGGTTCCCCCAGTTCATGTATGGCAGCAGCACCATTGGTTTCTCTCCCTCTTCTATAGAGACATGAGTGATAGGTAGCAGATTCCTGGAAGACAGGGAGCAAAAACCCTGATTTTATGAAGCTGATATTTGATAATAATATTATTGATCCCTAAACACAGTACATAAAAGTAATTCAGCATTGAAGCAAAGCATTTAATCTTGCATTATGATTGTCCCCCTGTACTTGGCACTGGTAAGGCTGCACCTTGAGTTCTGTGTCCAGTTTTGGGCCCCTCACTCCAAGAAGGACATCAAGGTGCTGCAGCGTGTTCAGAGAAGGGCAACAAAGCTGGCGAGGGGTCTAGAGCACAAGTTCTGTGAGAAGCGACTGAGGGAACTGGGGTTGTTCAGGCTGGAGAAAAGGAGGCTGAGGGGAGACCTCATCACTCTCTACAACTACCTGAAAGGAGACTGTAGTGAGGTGGGGGTTGGTCTCTTCTCCCATGTAACAAATGACAGGACTAGAGGAAACGGCCTCAAGTTGTACCAGGGTAGGTTTAGGCTGGATATTAGGAAAAATTTCTTTACAGGGAGGGTTGTGAAGCATTGGAACAGGCTGCCCAAGGAGGTGGTGGAGTCCCCATCCCTGGAAGTGTTTAAAAGATGTGTAGATGTGGTGCTGAGGGACATGGTTTAGTGATGACCTGGCAGTGCAGGGTGAATGGCTGGACTTTGTGATCTTAAAGGTCTCTTCCAAACAGATGACTCTGTGATCCTGTCATTCTGTAATTGCAGAGCACAAGGTCTCCAAATAACTGAAGCCCTAGACATACTTTTTTTTAAAATGAGATAGTTGAGTACTTTCCCATTAGGAAGAACCCTCCAAATTTTTTCACTTGGTCCAAAAGTGCTGAAATAAATTCCTGTGAATACAGGTTATAATTTATAAGAAGTGATATATCCTCAACTTGGATCATTCTAAATGCAACTATAGATATAAAATATATAGCCCCATTATAGTGCTTTAAAAAAGTCAAAACATCATGTTTGATACACTTCAAAAATGACAGAACAGAACAAAACATTAAATTGTCCTCTAAATGCAGAATCTCAGAAGTTTTATCACAGGTCTTTTAGAACCGCAGAATCATTTAGGTTGGACAAGACTTTTAAGACAATCAAGACCAACCATAAACCTAAACCTGCCAAGTCTACCACTACACCACTTTAGAGGTACCTTCCAACCCTTCTTATGGCTCAAGAACCAGTGTAAACCAACATGTGCCTGCATCACCTTTACTGTAACAACTCAGAATATATTAAAGGAATATCTACCCATATTTCACTGCGAGGCTTGAAACGCCAAACCAGAGACCTTCCCCATTTTCCCACACACTGCTTCAACTTGATCTCCTTATGTCAAGGTGACCTGCTTAGTGGATGAGGGAAGAGTCGTGGATGTTGTTTACCTGGACTTTAGTAGGGCCTTTGACACTGTTTCTCACAGCGTTCTCCTGCAGAAACTGGCTGCCTATGGCTTGGATGTGTGTACTCTCCACTGGACGAAAAACAGGCTGGATGGCCGGGCCCAGAGAGTGGTGGTGAATGTTGTTCAATCCAGCTGGCAGCCGTCACAAGTGTCGTCCCCCAGGGCCTCAGTTTTGGGGCCTGTCCTCTTTAACATCTTTATCAATAATCTGGATGAGGGGATCGAGTGCACCCTCAGTCAGTTTGCAGGTGACACCAAGGTGGGTGGGTGTGTCGATCTGCTTGAAGATCAGGAGACTCTACAGAGGAATCTGGACAGTCTGGATCGATGGGATGAGGTCAATACTATGAAGTTCAATAAGGCCAAGTACCAGGTCCTGCACTTGGGCCACAAGAACCTCCAGCAGTGTTACAGGCTTGAGGAAGAGTGGCTGGAAAGCTGCCCAAAAGGACCTGGGGGGGTTGGTCAACAGCCAACTGAATATGAGCCAGCAGTGTGCCCAGGTGGCCAAGAAGGCCAACAGCATCCTGGCTTGTATCAGAAATAGTGTGGCCAGCAGGAGCAGGGAAGTGATTGTCTCCCTGTACTCGGCACTGGTGAGGCTGCACCTTGAGTTCTGTGTTCCGCTTTAGGCCCCTCAGTTCAAGAAGGACATTGAAGTGCTGGAGCGGGTTCAGAGAAGGACAACAAAGCTGGTGAAGGGTCTGGAGAGCAAGTCTTATGAGGAGCGGCTGAGGGAACTTGGGATTGTTTAGTCTGGATAAGAGGAGGCTCAGGGGAGATCTTATTGCTCTCTACAACTACCTGAAAGGAGGTTGTAGAGAGGTGGGGGCTGGTCTCTTCTCCCATGTGACAAGTGATAAGACTAGAGGAAATGGCCTTAAGTTGCACCAGGGGAGATCTCGGTTAGATATCAGGAAGAACTTCTTTACAGAGGGGGTTGTGAAGCATTGGAACAGGCTGCCCAGGGAGGTGGTGGAGACCCCTTCCCTGGAAGTGTTTAAAAGATGTGTAGATGTGGTGCTGAGGGACAGGGTTTAGGGACCCTGACGGTGCAGGTGAACAGTTGGACTTGATGATCTTAAAGGTCTCTTCCAAACAGGTGATTCTATGATTCTATGCTACCACTTGATTTTATGGACCACACAGCTAGGAAGAAAGCTTGTTGGTATTCTTTGCAATAAGAAGCATATCTACATTTCTGTATTTTAAGGTGACACAAAAATAATCTCAGCTCTTCATGGCTTAAAAAATTTTCAAACATACAAAATGATGCTGAATTCTGAAAAAATTGTTTCCTCTCCCCCTGCAAAGCTTTAAGTACAAGTATTTTCAGCTCACATGGATTCAGCTTTGCTTATAAACACTGCTTAGCTTACCTGTGATGAAGTCCTCTGAGTTTACAGCTTTCAGTCAGCATCATTGTCACCTGTACCTCTGAGGCTTGATCTAATTAAAAAATAAATAAAGGAACAACAGATACAGCTTTGGAAATGAATCAACATATTAATTCAAATTTGATCCAGATTTGCAAGTCAGTTGAGGTCATTTGAGCACAAACAGAACTTGTTTGCCTACTTCTAAAATGGCATTTAAAAAAACCCAAACAAGTAAGCCAAGTCCTAGGGAATATTTCTGCTTAAACAAATGCTGTGAAGCCAAAAAAGGAAATAAAACACACTTCAGGTGCTGACAGACTGTACTTTTGCCACTTCCTGACAGCTTCTGGGCAGGCATGAACTGCCTGCCCTAGGCAGCATGGGTCACATCCTGAACATGGGGCTTGTGCTGCTGGAAGAAGGGAGCATGCCGTGCATTGCCCAAAAGCACAGAAGTGTTCAGAAGACACTGGTTTGCTGCTGAATTACCAATACAGGCTTCTGCAGATTACTTCCACACTGATGGAGACCATTTATTTCTAGATTTACTTATTTACTGCTCTCTACTTGAAACGCTTGACTCTTGGTAACCTTAGAAATGTTTGCTGTTCTTTTCCTCATCTTAGCTAATTTTTTTTGTTGTTGTTGTTGCCAGCTAAAATTCAAGCACACCTGATAACTCCAGTAACCCACAGCAATCAGAACATCTAAACGGCAAAAGCAAAAGCATTGCCTTTAACTCCTTCCCCACAAATATTTTTGCATTTGGTTTTCCCCCCTCTGGTAGCAGGAAGCAACAGAGAAGCTTAAGACAATTTAAATCAGAGCTCTCACCATCCCACCCTCCTCATACCTGGGTGCATTTTCTGTCCCTACTTTGTGCTAGAACTAGTACCGGAGTGCCTAGGCAGCAAGCTAGCACAGGAGAGAGTGCCGCAAAGGCCAGTCAGTTTTCTTTGCTGCATTAGGATAAATTTAAGTATTACAGATGAGCCAAACCACTGCCCTGGGAGGAAAAAGAGAAGAGAACTCATCTAGTCTTTTCCCTTCTTCATGGTCTTACCCTCCTCCCCATATTGGCTCTGACACCCTTTCCTAATTGAAATTTAACCCTGCAAAAGAAAACATGACTTTTGACTGAGTTAAGAGTGGTGAACGCGGCCAGTGCAGATGAATATAAGGTAAGGAAAGCAAGCACAAAGCCCAGAGGGAAAGCATGGCCTCCCCCTCATGGCAAAGGCAAGCTAAACAGGCTTTAACCATAATGCACAAATTGGCACAGCCTTCCAGGTCTGCTGGAAGTGGAGACAGCTTCAGGCACAACACAGCTCCTGCCTAAGACGGGTTCATAAAAAGAAAAATCACACAATTCAAGAACCGGTGAGCCACAAAACACTGCCTGGATTAAGAAAGTTCCCCTAAGTCAGGGAAAGGAATGATATCCCAAGGCAAACTACTTCAAAGGTCGCTTTATCACTCTGGCTCAGGAGAGATGAGAAAGGAGGCATGCCTCCCCAAAAGCACACAGGCACTAAAGAAGGAGGAGATCAGGAAACGGAGGTTATAAATGCAGATACAGGTCCCAGCCAGAGGCACTGAACCCTGAGCATGCTTGGAAATCCCTAAGAAGCATCATTACCTAGACCCTGCACAGGGTGAAAGGACCAAGACCACCAAAAGCCAAACCAGCACTCTAGAGAAGTCCAGACAGAGGTGCCATTAGATTAGTGACAATGATGGCTGCAGTACATTATGGGATGAAGTGAAACGGTGCACCTCCTTGTATTTGATAGCAAGTACTTATGGGGAGAAGGTACAAACAGGTTCTTGCAGTGCAGGAGACATTTAAGTAACGGCCAGTTGAAGCCTCTAGTTTGTACTCCAACACATAGAAGGCATGAGAAACAGAAGATCCTACCTACTGTGCAACAACAGCAGTCAAGTGTTTTACACACGACAAATTTGATATGTAGGAGACAGACTTCAAAAGGCTTGTACACAAGTAAAAAAACCCAAGATACTAGATTAAAATGGAGTTACATAGGCATGAATGGTTGGTTGAATCATCCAACTGTTACAAAGGGTAAGGAGCATTACAAGCAGATGTGTAAAAGCATACTATAAGAAGGTAGAGGAACTGCCAGCAGCCTACTAGCACACAACTTCAGGTTTAAATGTATTAATTAGTAGAACTCAAAGACCACACCTCTTCAGCCCAGCATATGAGAAAGGGAGGAAAGAGATTACTAGGTGTGGGTTTAAGCTGATTACCTTGCTTATACACCCTTTCGCTCGGTGTCTTGCTTAACTGGTTTGCTTTTAAGAGCCACCTTGCAATAATGCGAAGCTCTAAATCAGAGATTATTTAAGACTGGCTTTAAAAATCTGCAGAACGAGTTAATCTGGTTCAGACAATGCACCTATTATCTCTTCACAGTAACGCTGCAAGAGACACCACTCTTCTGCTGATGCCTTTCCCTTTCCATCATGCAGGGTGTTTTTCAGCAAGTCACTGCTACATTTCATGATTTTCTTTCAGCTCAGAGACACTATACTATTGTTGCTGAGCACCCAAAAGTATGATTGACTCCCATTCAAGTATATACGGAAATCTAAATCTTATCTTATGAAACAGTCCCAGCATCCGTATTGTGTTTTCTTATCAATATGATTTCCTTGTTTTCTGTATGGAAAAAATGTACACAACACCAACAAATTCAACACACGCAGAATAAACAATAGCAGTACAAGGCTAATCCTCCTCTAGCTTAAATTGGTGCCAATTTAGAACAACCACACAATTTGATTATTGTGGTTTGTACTAGATATAATTCAAAACGGAATATAAATCACCATTTCTTTGAGCGATTCTACTCAAAAGGGGGTAAAAAAAAATACCAAAATAATGCTATTTCAACAGTTACCATTGCAATTAGACTTCCTTTTAAGGCTATTTTGTTTAAATGTATTTTTTGTTATGTAACTAAAGAAACTCTGCCACATGTAGTAGATTATAACCACTTTTGAGCATCCAACAGACAGATCTTCACAGATTAGAAAGAAGGTGATTTTGGCAATAAAGGACCTGGTGAACCTGCACTGAAAACCCTTAAAAGCAATCCAGAACATCGACAGCATTTCCGGCTTCAACACGAGAAATATGCAGTCCCAGAGCAAAGCCAGGGACAGCTGCAAGCCAGCAAGTCTGGCTTCATGAGACATTTTTACAACGACATACTAAAGTGAATCCTATAGATTTCATTTTTCCTGCCTGGACCAAAGTGTAATCCTGTACTGAAACCATCTATCAAATCTTCAAACATTACACGTAAGCACACACACGGGCATTTTATTCACAGAATTGTTCTGTGTGGCTGCACAAACAAGACCTGGGGAATGATCTTGTGAACACACAAGAATGCCCACAAGCTTTTGCAGCTCGTTTTTTCTCTACTGGATCCATGAAGTAATTTGTTATGCCACACACACAGCTAAAGAGAGAGGAATGGAGGGGGGAAAGCCTCTCAGAGAGCCAGAAACCTCTTAAATTAGAATAGCAACTTAAAGCCATGACAGAGAAGGTCATAGTCTCCCATGCATTAAACCTGAGAATCAGGAAACAGCCCCAAGTTTAAGTCAAACACTCCAGGGCAGGGCAACAAAGGCTTGTTGAACAACTTCTTCAAAGCCCTAAAAAAACCTAAACTTCCCTCTGCGTTATTAACACTATTGGTGATTAAGAATACTTCAGTGCTCAACAATTCACACAGTTGCAGCCTGATGATCACAAGGTGTAGCCAGGTCAGTGCTTCTTAGCCCTGAAAGAGCATCATCTATTTTCACAAGGCTATCATGCACCAACAGCTGAGTAACTCAACAGCAAATACTTCAGGTCACATGGATTAAGAGAAGAAATTAATAATCAGTAGTAATTTAAATGTTCCATTACGACCAAGAAGATCCACCTTTCAGAAGGTGCTTAAAACCTAGACTATTTGAGATAGATGTAAATGCATTCCAGAACCACGAAGATGCTTTTAAAGCACTGGTTTTACCCAAGAGCCTGGCTGGGAAAGTCTACCCTAAGGCAGAGGGCAAGAACAAGCTAGGATTTCAAGCTTTGATATGCCTGCAAGTTTATCTCATGATATTATGTTATTTGAATATAGCCAGGCACAATGGGGCTCTTGGCACTACTATTTTTACATGAGAGGCTAATCTTTCCACACAATTCTGGCAAGTGTGACATGTGCTGAGGCCCTTCCTGGTTCATGAGGTAAAAGAGCAGCTATTTGATTTTTACTAACTTCTCAAAGCCCATCTGCAAAACAGCATTTAAAAATCTTTGTTCATCATCACTCATCGGTCACATGAATCACTGTAACACATGTCAAAAAAATCTCTGGGAAATTTTGTGATGACACTAACATTGCAGCAATTTGCTTACTCCAAGACTGGGCACTCGTAACAACTGCAAAGCATCTTGCTTTACGTTTACTACGTGTATCAGAATAAAGTCACTACACACCTCAAATTACTTACCAGAGAAGAACAGCAGTTATTACCTGGATATTGCAATGGGTTACCCAATTAGCTGGATGGCTTTCAAGAACAACATTTTAAGTCAGACCTAGCATCTCATAATAGCAAAGCACAGCATTACAACTTAAAGACTTTAGATTGTAGCATGGTCACTGAAAGCCATTTCTTCAGACAGAAGACAAAGCAAAGTCTTAAAAGAAATATAACCAAAGGTTTCAAAATTCAAATAATTCCAGAGCCCTTTCACAGCTTACGATGGGCAGTAACACACAGCAATTTCTTTCACCACTCCTATAAGGAGCAGTTCTGCAAAGACCATAGCTAGGAAGTCTAAGGCTTCTGATACACACGTTTCCTGACAGCAATATTTAAAACATATTTTACCTGAAGCTTTCCTCACCATTGGACCATTTGTAACATCTTATTCCCATGTGAACTTCCTTCTCTCTCAAATTGCAAGCTAATATTCCCCAACATCAGAACGTTTATATGACCCATTTTCTATATGGCTACCTGTTTCACAAAGCTTGTATTACCCTTATTACCTTTCAAACTTGTGGGCTTTGCTAAATACACTGTGACAAAGTCCACAAGCTCGTTATTAAAGGGTAAAAACATACAGGCAGGCACAATGTTCACAGACTGTGTCCGTAATAATTGAGTGTAGTACTAGAACTGCCCTAAACATTCAGCTTCAAGTAAGAAATGCTCCCAGTATCAACACACCCTTTTTAATTACTGCTGCTTCTGTAGAACAATTAATTATGTAAAATTTCTCCCAAGGCAGAATTCAATCCCAGTTCAAAAAGAATACATTCTTGAATATTGCTTTAACCCTTCTGCACAAGCCTTTGGGTTTTTGGAAGAAATTCAACGCTCAAAGACTATCCTGAGTTCACAACTGTTGTACACGACATTTCTAAATGCTGCTAGCAGACATTTTCAGAACCTTCCTTTGACAGAAGAATGAACTGCTTAAGGAATGCAAGTAGTCATAGGTAGAATGGAAAGTATATACACAAAAATGCTTAGGCTTTAAATCTTCAAGAAAACCCAACAGTTACACAGTGACAAGTTACTGTAGAAGCACATCCAATGGCTTTCTGCCTACCAGAGAACTGCAGGAAAACCACCTCACTCCTGTTCAGCTGCATGTGCAACTCTGGAGAGCTACAGAGGCATTCAGGTAATGGCTATACTTTCACGCATCCACGTCTACCTGCTTTACAAGTCAACCATGCATCCCACAAAATTCAAATATGGAAGATGTTCAGGCATACATGCACAAATATCAGCTTAAGGAGATTACAACATAGAACACTATGCTTAGCGTCATAGAAATTTCAATAGAGCAGGATTTCTCCTCCAATCTTAAATAGCAAGGCTATTTATATTGAAATGTTTGTTTCCACACCACAACTGCACATGTTTATTTTCCAAAGCAATGCAGTTCATATTTTCAAATTCAAGACTGATTTTAATATATTCTGGAATTGACTCAACACGACACTGCTAAGGGCAGGAATGCTGTTCTGGTTTTCCTCCATTACGAATGTACACGCAGTTTTAAACCTCAGAAAAGGGCAGAGAGAAGTGTGATTTGGGGATGCTGCTATTTTCCTGCATAACAATACTAGAATCCAAGTAGCAGCAGTAAATAGCAACAAGTAAAAGGCTTTTGGCTCAGTAACCGATTTAACTTAAAATTAAGCTGAAAGTATAAGTAAATGTGAAGTGAAACTGGGGAAGAGACATATAACTGATTTAATGTTTCAAAGTCTATCAACTGCTAAAGGGCAGCAAAACTGTAATACAAGTAGTGATTTTAACTGTTTGTAAGTGAAAGTGTACTGTAGATTATCATTTTTATTTCCTGCAGAAGCATATAGAATAGTAAATCTTCAAGTAGTACAGTACATTGGACATCAGCCTGAGAGCTGCTACTGATTTTTTTTTTTAATGTGTATTGTACTATTGTAAGGTCTCAGGATACTTTCTTAATGAACTAGGATTGAATGACAAATACAGTGCATTTTTAAGTTGATATTCAGAATTTGCTACTTTTCCCTAATTCTTTAAATTCAAGAATCTTGCTTTACAAAGACACTTAAGAATTTAACTCAGACTAGAAGCAGCTCTGTTCTGGATTTTTTTTTGGTCATAAGTTTATTCTACAGAAACACGACCTTGTACTCTGATTTGGGGAGGTTAAATACTTTTAACAATCAACTTAAATACTGTACATTTAAGGCATGAAATTAAACTTACAAGTATCTTCACAAGGCAGTGCTTTTAAGAATGAACTGCCCAGAAATGGAAAGCCAATGCAATTTAGAAATGGTGCCTTGGGAACAACGTGTGCGCTCTAGGTTGCAGTGTACTCCGCGTGTCTAATATGAACCAGAAACCCTTCAACTTGGTTAACACAAACGTTACTATACACGCTTAAGTCACCTAAATATGTCTATTGCTTTCCTCTGCTTTGCATAGCCTAAGTTCCCAGGATCTCTATTCCTACACCTGCCACCTGTACTGAAGAAGTCCTAAAGGGTCACCAACTTGCACTTGGCTAGGTCGTAAGCAGGCCAAACCAGACATGACATGAATGAAGGCACACTATGGACAGTTAAGTCTCACTTATTTTAACATACAACAACATTTAACATCTAATAGTTTCCTCCTATCTACAAATCGACACAAATGTGAGTCACAACATGTAGTACACACTAGAAAAGTCTCGTGTACTACAAATACTCGAAAGACAGCTACAGTTCTGAGACGTACCTGACGAACTCATGGTAAGGTCCCTCTCCAAGCCTTCCATTACAGCAACACGATCCATACTGTCTACTGTGGGTGCACTTTGAGCATCCCATTTTACATTAACAATAAACAAAATTTTTAAAAGTATAATGTTGGGGTAGCCAAGAGTACTGAAAGAGTTCTTTAGTGAGCTATGATGATATGAACAAAACTCAAAGCTTTGTTAAAACTAATAAAATGAAGTCTTAAGAGTTAATCTTCATTTACACTATGACTTTGTTTCCAATGTTTTTCATGGGTGGTTTGTTTTCAAACTCTCCTTCCTTGTACATAAGAAAAATTTTAAGTGGTTGAAAAATGCAATGGAAGCAGTTAGGTTATCTTGAACAGCATGATCGGTTGTTTTTAACAAAAATGTGCCTTGGCCAGAACATACTAAATGAGTCAGGGCTCTGCACAACTCAAACTCACTGCGTCTGTTCCTGGAATAATACAATTCCATTTGTTCTGCAAAGAATTTTCTCCTTCACAGGAAAAACACCATTAAACAATGTGTTCTTAAAATCAAAGGTGAAAACTGTGAGTTTTCTTCCTCTTCTGAAGATGATTCACAATAAAGTCTAGTTCATGCTGTACAAAGGCAGAAGAGATCTGTCAAGCACTGGCAAGCGATGCAATGCCAGCTTTGAGAACACGTCAACCGAGACACTTTCCAAAGATGAGTGATTGGAAACCTCCTATCAGAAAGGAACGTGACGCATTAAAACCTCATAAAACGATTCTACAGTAGAGCAGGAAACACAATGAAGAAAGCAAATGCCTGCTAAGACTCTCATCTTTCTAACAAGTAACTCATTCAGGTTGTGTGGATCTGTGGATTCCAGTATCCCACATAACATATTCATGTTCTTACTGGTAATGAGACACATATACTTAATCTTTGTGAATGTCCAATTAAAGAAAGAATAAAAGTGAATTATCCATAGAAAAATCTAAACGTGAAAGAAGCTAAAACCTTTACAACAATAACTAGCAAATTAATACACAGTAAAACTGTAAACTGCAAATAGAAAAGAGAACTGGATGTCTGACACTAAGGAGCTACAGAAAGTATGAACAAGTGACACCTTTAGCCCAGGGCTTGTTATCTTTGTACTCCCAAAGTCATTAGAGCTTCCAGTAAGCTGTCTCTAATTTTCACAACTGATACCCATTTCTTTCTTTTAAGCTCTCCTCTTTGGCACAGAGCATTGCACATAATGGAAGACTCAGGCATCCAGACACACTCTAACGTGTTAGATGATATAGCATTAAAAAAAAAAAATTATAAATTAATGTATTTCATGAACATGCAGGTAGAAACTTTGTCACTACTCAGAGCATGTTACAAATTTTTTCTGGAGTGTACTATAGTTAGGTGAAAGAAAATTCTCTTCTAAGGGATCTAGAGTAACCTTCTGGTAGTCAGGGATGAATTCTGCCTTCAGACCGTGTCTTTAGAAAAGATGAGCATTGAGATTTCAAGAGAATTGTCTCCAACTTTTCAGTCATATCAATTTACAAGTTACGAAACAAATAATAACTGAGTTGGTTGAAAAGTACTTCAATGACTTAATGAACAGTTCAGATGAAAGACTCCAGACAAATTCTGTGGCATAGGAGAAACTAGTCAAATAATGCTAATCAAGCAAACTCCAATCTATTTGCCTCCTGCACTGATATTGCTTTATTAGGATCAAACTCACCCTTTGAGAGTCTGACCTAACAGCTTCAGAAAATGGACTACAACACATTCCTGGAAACTAGTCTCACACACTCTCTGAACGGCCTCTTTCACTTAGAGTTTCTCAGCACAAAGATAGGCAGGTCCAGGCTGTCTCCATTTTTACGTCTTACCGATTCCTTTAACAGCACATCACTTCAGAAGGGAGAACAAGTACTAAGTTCAGAAAAATCAAGGCTTCTTGATTTCAGTTAGTACTCTTCTGGTTTACAGTAATGCTCAACACCTCACCAGAGGGCTAGAAAACAAAAGGGAAAAAAAGTGGGAAGGGCTCCTGCAGTTATCACCATAACCAGTCAACCAGCAGAATGTGCTTTTCAATCCTTTGGGGAAAAGGATCAACCCTAGGGAGAGATAAGATGATCGGAAAGAGGCATACTGACAGGCTGCACACTCCTCAGAGCGGGGAATACTCACAGATGTAACTAGTGTCTGATGAGCATGTCAGCCACCACAATGATCTTCTCTGGGATATGAAATGTGAGAACTAACAGCACATTCTCCTCTGTCTACTTTATTAGAGATAATGCATGTTGAAAGGTTATGGATCCTACAATACACTAACAACTGAAGGTAGAACACAAGACGAGATCCATCATGACAGGCACCTGCTATTACATCCATGGCATGACCTTTCTTCATCAGTTTTCCTAATGAGCACTATTCAGAAACCATTATTTGAATGGCACAACCCTTCTTTGACACTCTTCCTAGTACAGCAGAGGTCTTCTCCTAAGAAGACCTCCAGAGCCGGTTACAGAGGGGAGCTGCTCCAGAGGTGGCTCAGCCTGCAACAGAGTGGTAGATCTCATCACACAGGGGTTTTCCTGAGGTAGGGAAATGCATAGGGAAGTCTGCTGCCTCCCTGGAGCCCAGGTTGAGGACATCACTAGGAAACTTCCTACCCTGGCACAGCCCTCAGACTATTAGCCGTTACTGATCTCCCAGGTAGGTGAAGAGGAAGTTGCAACCTGCAGTCCAAGAGCGATCAAAAAAGTCTTCTGGGCCTTGGGACAGTTGGTGAAGGAATCTGGGGCGCAGGTTATTTTTTCCTCTTCCAGTTGCAGGCAGCAACATTGGAAGAGACAGATGTAGTCAGTCAATTAACACATGGCTCCACAGATGGTGTCATTGCCACTATTTCTGTTTTTTTGACAATGGGACAGTCTACACGGCACCAGGCTTGCTGGTGTCAGGTGGGATTCACCTTTCTCAAAGGGGGACAAGGGTCTTTGCTCAGGAGCTTGCAGGGCTCATTGATAGAGCTTTAACTAGACTTGAAGGGAGAGGGATAATATCAGACTTGCCTGTGACAAGCTGTGGGATGACAGCCATGGGTAGAGGGACAGGATGCTAGTGAGGGCCCTCAGCCTGTTGCTCTGAGGAATGCTGGGGACACTGCAGCACAGCTGAAGTCTTACAGAGATGAGTTGGGGGCTCCTGAGGTAACAGAAGGGATATCCCACAACATCCTTCTCTCTAAACTGGAGAGATACAGGTTTGATGGGTGGACTGTTTGGTGGATAAGGAATTGCTTGGATGGTCACTAGCCAGAGGGCAGCGGTCAATGACCTGATGTCCAGATGGAGACTGGTGACAAGTGGTGTCCCTCTGGTGTCTGTCCTGGGACAAGTGCTGTTTAGTATCTTCATCAATGACAAAGAGAGTGGGATTGAGTGCACCCTCAGCAAATTTGCAGGTGACACCAAGCTGGGTGGTGCAGCTGACACACCAGAGGGATGGGATGTCATCCAGAGGGACCTGGACAAGCTGGAGAGGTGGGCTTATGTGAACCTCATGAGGTTCAACAAGGCCAAGTGCAAGGTCCTGCACCTGGGTTGGGGCATCAATCCTCAGTATCAGTACAGAGGCTGGGGGATGATGGGATTGAGAGCAGCCCTGTGGAGAAGGACTTGGGGGTACTGGTGATGAAAAGCTGGACATGAGCCAACAATGTGCACTCGCAACCCAGAAAGCCAACTGTATCCTGGGCTGCATCCAAAGCAGCGTGGCCAGCAGGTTGAGGGAGATGATCCTGCTGCTCTGCTCTGCTCTGGTGAGACCTGACCTGCAGTGCTGTGTCCAGCTCTGGAGTCCTCAGCACAAGAAGGACATGAACCTGCAGGTCCAGAGGAGGCCACAAAAACGATGAGAGGGATGGAGCACCTCTGCTGTGAGGACAGGCTGAAAGAGCAGGGGTTGTTCAGCCTGGAGAAGAGAATGCTCTGAGGAGACGTTATTGTCACCTTCCAGTCCTTAAAGGGAGCTTGTAAGAAAGATGGGGACAGTCTTTTTAGCGGAGCCTGTTGTGCCAGGACAAGGAGTGATGGTTTTAAACTAAAATTAGAGGGGAGATTTAGACTAGAGAGAAGGAAGAAATTTTTTTACAATGAGCCTGGTGAAACACTGGCCCAGGTTTCCCAGAGAGGTGGTAGATGCCCCATCCCTGGAAACATTCACAGTCAGGTTGGATGGGGCTCTGGTCAACCTGATCTAGTTGAAGATGTCCCTGCTCACTGCAGGGGGATTAGATTAGATGACCTTCCAACCCAAAGCATTCTATATTTCTAAAACTCAAGACACATGAGCTACTCATGGCACAATGAAGCCTTTCAGTCCCATGTATAATGCTCGTTGGTCTTTCTTGGGCATGTCCATTGGATAATCACTTTCTCCACTAGCTTTACCGCTCTGCACAGTGCAAACTTGCTATGATCAATATAGCTTGCAACAGTAACACCCAACACAAAGCCACTTGTATGCCATTATACTGGTGTTACTCTGCAGGTGTAAAGGCTTATATCTGGTGACACAGTAGACAACTGCACTAACTAAGGTTATGTCTAGACAAAGTTCCCAGGTTGAGGGAGGTGATTCTCCACCTCTACTCTGCTGTCCTAAGACCCCACCTGGAGTTTTGCATCCAGCTCTGGGGTCCCCAGCACAAGAAAAACATGGACCTGTTAAGAGAGGGACCAGAGAAGGGACATGAAAATGATCCAAGAGCTGGAATGCCTCTGATACGGATAAAGGCTGAGAGAGTTGGGGCTGTTCAGCTTGGAGAAGAAAACACTCCAGGGAGACCTTATTGTGGCCTTTCAATACTTAAACAGGGCTGATAAAATGTCTCTCTTGGCCTATATTATCATGGCCCGTAGTGAAAGAGGGTATATTTAGACAGGACATAAGGAAGACTTCTTTTTGACAATGAGGGTGGTGAGACACTGGAACAGGTTGTCCAGAGAAGTTGCAGATGCCCCATCAGTAGAAGTGTTCAAGGCCAGGTTGGATGGGATTTTCAGAAACCTGACCTTGTGAAAGATGTCCCTGCCCATGGCTAGGACTAGATGGATTTTAAAGGTCCCTTCCAACCCAAACAATTATGAGTCTATTATTCTAACATGAGAAATCTAGTTTGGGTACAAGCGTACTGATTATATTTGCCATGTCCAGGTGTTCTCCTTCCAAAGAGCTTCTTCTATTGGCAATTACTGATTTAAAGTCATAGCAACTACCTTAATATCAAAACAGCCAATGCAAGGTCTTAACTTTCCAAGCTCTGATCCTGGCGATAAGAGGTGTTTTTCCTCTCAAGAAGGTTATTCTTCCTCATAGCACCTGATAAAAATTTCAGTTCATGTTTTTCAGAAGATCTGAAGCACCCCCACACCCCTTCCCCATTATTTTCTGTCATTTGGGGTACCACTGGACTTTATCAGAGTGCACCACTGGGTAAAACAAGACAGTTCTGGAGCAGATCATACTTTTGGGAGAGGATACTTTAGCTATACAAAGCCTTCTTCCTTTGATTCTTTTCCATGATCCTTAGGCTCCTTTCTTGCCTTCAGCAACAGAGATACTTAAGTCATTTTAATAGTTCTCATACCCGTCTCTCTTTCGTGGTCCTGCCCTACTCCTGTGTTTGTGCCAAAACAGCAGTGTGTGTGTGGTCACAGAATGAACGAGATCAAGAAAGAAGTCTGGTTAAGAGAGAATTTTAATTTTTACAGGTTTCTTTTTTTTTTTCCCAAGCAGATCAAATTCCCAAGTTATTACACAATGCAGCAGCACTCACAGCTATCACAGCCAGGGTATGGAGATGAAGCTGCTTAATATTAGCACTGCAAAGGAACTACTCTAAGAATAAGTGGGGATGTTTACAGTTAATTTCCTATCAATGTTCTGCTGCCCAAACCAGCATTATGTCCCAGGCAAGTATCAGCGAAATCTATTATTACAAACTTTGTCCACGTAGATCCTTTTTAAAGCCGAAAAATTCCCTCCTGATAATAACTACAAGAATACCCTTATGCCCTTAAGATCATGCTCCAGTTCACCGCAGCCAGCAAATCTTTCACTGCAAAGGGAAGGGCTAGAGAAATCAGGATGGGCATCGTGTCAAAGAAATGAGCCACTGCAAGTGAGAAATGCAGCTTTAAGAGGGGATTGGGAGCTCCATTTTGGTAAAGCAATTAGGTAAGTGGTAATGGGAGGCACCTGAATTAAGATCTATTCTCACAAATGTTATCTTACCATTTAATCCAATGCTACAAAAAGGAAGCATGCTTGAGTAGTGCTGTACAGATGTCAAACTGCCCTAGCTCACAACAGGCGTGGGTCCCACAAGAGCCTCCCAACCAGGGCAGAGAACCAAATAATACAGCGAAGTGGATCAGAGATTAAGGAACACTGGTGAATGATGCCCCCAAGTTAGACTGCCTCATCAAACAGAGGAGAACCCAGCTCATATGATATGGGACAAGTCCTTTGGAAACTATATCGAATAAATGCAAAATGACAGTCAAAACTGTTTGGCAGGGAGGGGCAACAGAAGAGGGCAGAATTCAGGAAAAGTTCCTAAAATACTGGAAAGAAGCAACTTTTTTTTTTTTTTTAATAGAGAACACTCCTTTGCTTCTTTCTAGAAGTCACTACAAGAAAATACTTGCCTTTATCTAAGAGGACTGTACTTTTATTAAGGCTATAACTATTTCAGCAGACAGTTCTAGCTACGATCATCATGCTAAATGGTAGCTACCAACATTTTGCAAAGGGGCCGCACATCTACTTTTCAAAAGTCCTCTCTGGACTCAGTAGGGAGGAAAAGTGCAACATAATGAAAGCGTACCATCTCAGAGGCACTTCTGAAGCAATAATGTCAGTACCTTGTGACTATGAGAGTAACTGTCACTCTGAATCTAGGAATGCTGATGAGGATGTGCAAGACAAAAGAGCAGGAAAAGTGAGAGCAGCAAATCCTCACTGTTCAGCTCTCTGTGAATCCCATTAGCAGAAACACAGACAGTTGTTCCAGAGCACAGATGAAGCTGACTGGATGCTCAGACACATTTACTCACAGGTTACCCTCCTGCTGCCCAAAAAGCAACACTTCACTGTTGGTATCCATCCCACCTTACAGCTCAGCCACACCAGGCTTCAAGGAAGCTGGTTCACACTGCCTGTGTTGATTACTCACAGCCGGTACCTGGCTCATAGTACTGACAAGTTGGACCTTCTTAAGTTCAACACACTTTGTTAGAGCAGCAGGTATGGTATCGGGCACTGACCTGTCTCCACTGCCAAAGCACACTATCCTGCTAGGCCTACATCAAGAACAATGTGCAGCTAAAGAATGCAACAGCATTCACCCCAAACTGCCACTTCAGACTGTTCTAAGAAGTAGGGCCCTCCCTTACCTACTTTCATTCCAGATCAGGTTGACTTTAAGAAATTCCTCCCCTTGAGGTAAGCATGAATCTTTTTCTAAGCAGCTTATCACAAGCACTTGATTGTGTGAGAAACATACCAAGAACAGAAGGTCGCTTTCTTTAAGCAATATATTTTTCTTTAAAATGGCACAGAATAAACAGGTAGCACAAAGATTCAACCACAAAATTTACCAGCTTCACCAATTCCCATCTTCCTCTTTAAAATTAGTATCTTTAAAAATTACTAGCCAGGCAAAAAAAACATTTAAGTTGAAATTCTTACAGAAGCCTAATATTTTTTTAAAGAAAGAATTAAAGAAGTTGTAAAATGAAAAACCAAAGGCAATACACTTAATTGAAATGATAAAAATAGGTGAAGCAGCTACTGTACAGGGAATTCAGCAAAACTGTTGTGAGCTACTAGAGAACTCTTACCATGATGAGCGTAGAGGAAGGGATACATGTAATATATATGTAGAATATAAGTAATACGGGTATCATCTACACTTACCTTGCTGATTCTTAGGTCTACCTATCATGACTTAAACCATTCCAACAACATTTCTTGAGCAAAGACGCTCTGTTTGTAAAAGTTAAGTTCTAAATGATAATTTTCATGCTTCAGTCCAAGTTTAAGAATGGCAGAAACTGTTTCCTATCTTTTGTACAGCCACTCATGTTTATAAAAGATTTTTAAGATGCTTTGCAGGTGTCTTTTTCAGCAATTTGCACGGGAAAAGGCTGTGGATGGGAAGAACAATGACATGCTAGGGGAAAAAATAAATACAATTTTTACTCAGACGAATAATAAGCAAAAAATATTCGAGACAATAACTGAAGTGGCTGGTGGAGAACACACACATTTTTCTTTCATAGAAGATATCTGTTCTCTCTGGATGAAGACAGCATCCAAATTGCTTTTGCTTTTTAAGCAGTAGTCATTTGCATATTTTGGGGAGGAGAGGTTTGGTTTTAAATACAGATTTGATACACTCAGCATGCACCACAATCTGAACAACTGGAAACAAAACCACTCCTTTAGGTAAACATACCTTTAACAGTTTTGACAAAAACTTGTTTCTCTTTACTGGGGTCTTTCTCTTCTATTAGAATCCCATGGAAAATGCGTCCAAAGGTGCCTATGAACAGAACATACAATGATAATTATGCGGTTAAAATACATCGATAACATTAACAGAATTTAGTATCTATTAAGAAAACATTACCTTCAAATGTATCAGCACCAGCAGAAAGTTAGAAACAACACAGTTAAAGCATAAGTCCTGAATGCCCTATTAAGTCAACGATACATGCTCAACTACCTCTCTCGCACAAGGTGGATTCAGAACTATACGCAGCAAATGCTGAAAGGTTTAGATATCTAAAACTTAGGGGGAGAGTAAACTACTGATAGCATCAGAATCCAGTTAAATTACGTATCAATGCTGATGATGGGTTTATTTGTGGCAGTTCAGTCTTTGTCAGCTGTCTGCACTAAAAACTGCAGCTCCATCCTTTTCTCACCCACCCAGTCTGGAATTCTCCGGTCAAACCAATTCTCACAAATATGAAATGTATTTTGGAAACTTTCACAGGAAAGTACTTGTTTCAGTCAACCATAAAAAAACAGTATCAAATTTTTCACCTCAGCTGGAAGGTGTTGAGTTTCTTCAGGGCTTTGTTTGAGGCTCTCCAATGCTTTTCCTTTCACAAAATTTTAACAATGCTACTGCAAGAAGAGGAGCTAAATTGAACAGCTGGAGTAAGACAACTGCAGCGTGGTAACACACACAGAATTAATTTTTATACAACTTAGGCTGGCAACACTTCTCTGTCACACTATTACCATGGCACCAGTATCTTCCATTCATATGCTACATCCCTTTCCCACTGATTTGTCCTGTCTGATTAGGTTGAAGGACCTTTAACAGGATTGCCTTAGCCTGGTTGTACATATTCTGGCATAAAGTGTCAGTCTCATTTGGTTTCTAAATACTTAATAGGGTTGCACCAGGGAGGTTTAGGTTGGATGTTTGGAAAAAATTCTTCAACAAAAGAATGTCAGGCATTGGAACAGGCTGCCCAGGGAAGTGGTGGAGTCACCATCCCTGAAGGTATTTAAAATACGTGTAGATGTGGTGCTTAGGGACATGGTTTAGTGGTGGACTTGGCAGTGTTGGGTTAACAATTGGAATCTATGATCTTAAGTGCCTTTTCCAACCTAAACTATTCTTTAATTCTATCATCTACCCCGAGACTGCAAGTAAACCCTCCAAGACAGGGGTCTTCAAACTGTAATCTCACTAAGAAGTAGTTTAACTCAGGAGACTACAAGGCTACCACAAATATACAACATGAATTATTTAACAGTAAACAAACCCCCTACTACCTTGGTTCTTGAAGACATCAGGAAAGTTCCTTAAATATCTATTTCCAATATATGTAAATGTCAAAGGGAAGATAGAATCTTGTACTTAAACCTGATATGGTATCAAGCTCTCTACCTATTTGTAAATGCTGGAATTAAAGAGAATGGGGAAGCACATAAAAGCAGTTACAAAGTAATTTTCATGCAATCCAGTGTCTAGACAAAGTCAAACTGTAGCACAGCATGCCTGTATGGTCCTCAGTTTGAGGTTTTGTTGTTTAGGTTATTGGTTTGGGTTTTTGTCTTTTTTTTTTAACAGTACCCTGACAGACTCATATCTTAGCAGGAATTGTAAGTCACCAGTGTGCTGTAACATTTAGAGACAGCAATGTGAACATGCTACTTCTGCCTCGCTCCCCTCTGGGCTCTTTACACGTTATGCTGTTTGTATTCCACGCTGAACATCTAAGCCATTTCTCTACTTCACCAGAAAATGGTAGAAGTCCGCTTACTGTTAACATCCGCTCCATTTGCTAAGGCATAACTATTTCATTAGAAACTTTAAAACACCTACAACTTTGTCTTACATTTACTACAGTACGAGATTGAAGCAGGTTCAGTATCAGGTGCTGCGCAAGCTCAGCAATACAAAAGGCCCCTACAGATCCCTCTTCCTGTGTGCACTCTCAGACCTGGTGCTTCGCATTTTCCAACTGGTTACACCACAGCAGAACCACAATCTGCTAAATTATTAAAATGTTAAAGAAGGTTAAGTTATGCAAGCTACTTGGAAGTTTATAATGAATCTCTGGCCAAGGTCTATAAAATATGTTTAAGTTCCATTGGCAGCACTTTGGAATTCTTCACAATTTTATGCAGACATTTCTATTATTCGCTTCTCCCCCCTGAAGATCTTTTGTTCTTTGATAAAAGAGGCTCAACTCCGCTATGATCCTGAATTAAAACTGATTTTTGTTCATCGGGACTTGTTTTCTAGTCCTCTGACTAACTTTTGAAGGTTTTGACAGACTCGAACAACAACTGGAAGCCGAGAAAAAAAGGTATGAACCCAGTATGAACTGGGTCCACATTGCATTCATCAGCTGTTTAAGCTGCATGTTGCAGAAGAGGGCAGCTCTGTCACTCGGTGCTAAACATCTGAAGTGTTGCTGGAGCACTGAGTCACTTCTAGTCATTGGATGACTCCTGACATCACAGCTACAGGCAACAGACAGTACAAAGGAACACAAAGCACATCCCCGACACCAGGAAAGCTTTTTGCAGAACCACCATTGGAGCCGAGCACAAAGCTACCTCCATAAAGATTTAGAGGCAGACATTAAATGGGGAGTGTTAGCACCCTCTCATTGCTTTTCAGACAGTAATGCAAAGCATTTAGCAGTTCTACCTCCAAAGGACAAGTATCTCGGATCTCTACCTTTGGAAAGTCTGATATCTCATGAGGATCATGGTACAGAGTCTTGAAGTTGCAGCAGTAAAGATTAATGACAAACCCCCCTAAATATTTAATCCTATTTCCCAAATTCAGTATTAACAAGAACCAAATTACATTGTGCATGAAGACTTCCAAAGTAAACATTAAACAAGTCAAAAGAATCAGGTAATCTCTGAATTTTGCATATTGGAGCTGTAAATGTTGCATCTGCTGATTGAATTTCCAAATCAGAAGTTATCAAATTGAGACGATGAGTTTAGACAACTGAGGGTTCTGCGGGCTTTGGGGTTTTTTTGTTTGATTTTTGTTGTTGTTGTTAAGAGCTCTCTTGCAGTAACTTACAGAACTGAGCTACTTTGCCACTTACAGCCCCAACTGATTACCTCATTCCTTAGCCATCTAACCCTTTCCTTTATTTAAAGGATCAGATTATTAAGACAGACAAGCAGAATGATTTACTTAACACAGTTGTTCCCCCATTCTATTGAATTCTGGAAAATGCTTTCCCCACCCTCCCACACCCCAAATGCAAACATCATTCATTATTCTCCTCCTCCTCCAAAGTTATGAAGATCAGAAACGTCATCTGTGATTAATTTCAGAAAAATATAGCTATAAAAGATATATATATATGTAGACAAGAACTGTCGGAGTCCTGTAAATACCTTCTTGGAGCACATCTTTTAGAGTTATCCTCTCCCTGGAGATGGCTATGTCCTTCACTTTAGCTTTTGCTTCCATTAGAGTGACACTTTTAAGATCATTCTTCTCTATCCGTAATGTAGGATAACCTGAGGAGCCAGCAGAGCCAAACAAACCAATATAAATACCCTTATAAAGAGAACACGAGCACATTGTTTCACCTCAGCACCACCTAGAGGTATAGAGATATGCAAGCAGCATGTACTTAAAAAGATTATAGTACTAAACAACAAAAACCACAAGAGCAGTCACTGCAGAAGAAAAAAAAAAAAAAAAAATCACACAGGAATCCTACGCAGTGTCATGCGATCAAGTCTCATTATTAACACCAAGTAAACAAAACTCCTTACATACTGAAGCTGATTAACATGACACTGCACTTCCCTGACAACGAGGAAATAAAGACCACAGTCAGAGACTGTCAGAAGACTTGTTGGAGCGAGGAAGATGCCTCATGCCAGCAGGAGGTAACCAAAACTACCAGTGCCCTCTTCTGGCACTTCTAGACATCTGGATACAGTAAGGTAGTCAGAAAGGCCTGGCTACTTTTATACAAGTTTATGAATTATTAGAGAAATCTTGAGAATTACTTTCCTGATCTTTTTTTCTCAATTTAGATGTCACTGAAGACAAAGTTAATATGACTGTGGAAGGACTAAGAACGTTCTTGCTTATTTCATGCATCCAACCTTTTTTCTTCTTACATTCGTTTTCACCATTTCCTGTACTACCAGGGGTGTCCCAAAACAGGTAAAAGACACTCTGAAACAACAAGAACTGAACACAGCAAACAAGTGCCATTTAGGCACAGTGGCTACCACGCTCATCAAGGTGAGGAGGGTTTAATGATCACTATGGGCTTGATCCAATTCCCTTTTGCCAGAGGCTCAGTAATGAGTTTCCAGGGATCATATCCAAATTAACCAAACGGTGTCACTTAGAGGGCCAACCTAAAAACTTGAGGTTGACAGGACATCAGCAGCACAAGATTATATGAGATAAGAAATGGAAAATAAAAAGGCTGGGGAGGGACTTTAGGTGGCAAAAGGGGAAAACCAGATCAAGATTTAGCTGCGTGCTAAGGTCTCTTCCAAACTCTATGGAAACTTTTTTTTTTTTTTTAACTAATGCTGCTACTAAATAAATCTTAAAGGCAGGTCTTTGCAAGGGAAAGATGAACTTGGATAACAAAAAAAGATCCTTTTGGATTTTTTTTTTTTTTTAAGGAAGATACAGTACAATTCAGAAGAAACCCAAAACTCTCCCAAAGTTACAGTTCAATCTTGGGTAAATATCTGCTTCCACCCATGAGGAATAAACAGGAAAACACAGTAGGGCTGACAGTAATCACAACATTTCTGCAGTGCACCCTCATGAATTGGGATGATCTGTGTCACTACTAAGTCTTTTCCAATCTAAACGATTCTACGATTCTACTGAGCATTACGGAAGAGAAAAAAAAAAAAAAATCACTGGTTGCAGTAGATGAAAACAGGAACCATTTGGTTTACACTTTCTGAAAAGGGTGCTAGGGTACTATTTCAGCTTGGTGGTTCCCACTCTATTGACAAAAACAGTGATGTAACAGAGAGATAGTTTGCTCCTCTGGCTGGACTCCCTGATTTTTCTGACTTTGTAAAATAAACTCCTACTTCAGTTTAGATCTTTTAAAGCAGGTGCTCCAACAATAGCTCAAGCCAATTGAGTTTGGGCTAAGTCCTGCCTTCTTCCAGTGCTCAGTCTTGAAGACACATACCCTCTAAGCACAAATCTCGTTGCTCATACAGCTAGGCTACAAGCCAATTTAGAGACTCAGGTCAACCAAAAACCCATCACTCTATAAAATAAGTCAGTTTTTGGCTGGCTCAGCTCCCTGAATTGTCTTGTAGCCTAGCAGCATAAGTGCCAGTGCAAGGGAAAGGCTCATGATCAGTTCAATGAACCGGAACTGCACACCAAGGGTGTCCCTACACTGCTCAGCTTCCCCACAGCCTGAGCAGTGCCTTCCCTGAAGTGATGCTATATGGAATATCCCTCCACTAGAGAAGACAGGCAATAATTGGAGGAGTAAACCTTCCACAGATAAATGCCTTCAGCAAATACAGAATTAACACAGAACATAACTAGTATCAATTACCGTATCAGTCTATTACAGAGTATATAAACCACTGCCACCCTTCCTTTTAATTCACTGCTGCTCTTAACTATTTCATGTTCTTTCAAGCAAAACTAAACAAAAAAAGATTATGAATATACCAGCCTTGCAAGGATTTTTTCCCCCATTCATTTACATTGCAGGTTGAAGCAACAAGATCAAAAGAATAACAAAGAATAATTAGTAATACATGCTGGTGACATCGCTTGCCTTGGTCTCCACTCAGTAACTGATCCTAAGGCTAGGTGGATACTTCCACTTGCTGTTTTCTCTTCCAGCTCTATACCACCCTCTGCTTCAACTGCATAAAGCAGCTTCTTTCCAGTGTTTAGAGAACAGATGCTTCACAGACTGGACAACACAGTGTCATGCTCCTGATGACTCCTGAGCCCCACTACTTAAGGAGGTCTTGGTCTTGACTATGGCATGGCTGGATAAAACCACACACCACATGAACTTGAGAGGTGAACTGACAGAGCCAGGAGGTTATTCACGCTCTTCTCTACTTGATATTAAATTGGTGTGACCCCTATCACCAAATACAAAAAGCATGGTCTGTTGCCAGGGTCCGTAATTAGATTAACACTTACTGGTTACTGGTGTTGCGTTGTTTGGTGTGTCGGCTCGCAAGTACTGCGTTGTCTGTGTGGAAGGTTGGGATAACCCTTGTGAGCTACTGCCGTCACTAATGCTGTTTTAAAACAAAAACGGACACGAACATGACTGCTTGCCACTGTAATAAATTCAAAATCAACTTATCAAAGTTAAAATCAGAAGATTTTCCAGGACAGACTTTGAAAGAATGGTATTTTTCAAGTCTCTCACACATTAAAATGTGTTTCAGGTATCTCAAAAACCTTAGCACTTCTGTCTTTTGAGCATGAACAAGTTCCTCCTATTTGTTTTGCAGAATTTGCTCTACCTTCCAGTACTTTTTCACCACTTTTGAAAAAACAAGGTGACAAAACATTTATTTCAAGAACCACCCTGTCATACCAGAAAAACTGAAACTATTATATTCTGGAGAAGATTTGTATGCATTTGTTTCACAGTACCAACATCCCACTAACTACAAAAGTTTGACAGCTGCAGCCTGAGGCACACCCATAACACCTTGCACACCTTAACTAGCTATTTGAGCCAGAGTGATCTCCTCTTCCTTGCTCTGGGCATGACAGCTGCTAGCTTTATCCGCTGCCCTTTAGAGTTCCTGTGCTGTAGCAAGTATCAAAAACATATTCCCTAGTTCACACCTGCAAATGGTTGTTTGCCTTATACCACTGTACCTGTCTCAGTTCTCTTTTACAGACAGACCTGCCCTAGCCTACCTTGTCATTCTTCTCTCCAAGGATACTTGTTCCCCTTCCAGGGCCACCTACAATGTGCTTTTGAGATACTTTCTTTGGGTAGAAGGACTATAGCTGCACATTGTATTCAACAGACAGGCAAAACATAGCTTAAACCATAGCAGGATGTCTTCTGTCTTATCTTTATAGATCAAATCCTACAAAAAGAGTGGTAGAAGCTGTAACAGCCTCAGAACAGGCAAGAAAGTTTGCAGGCAAAGGCAGTACCTGTTATTATCTCAGATGGAAGAGCCAGAAGGAGCTTTTTTGATCTCTGTCTCAAACACACAGAAATATTCCCCCACCACCACCATCTTTCTTGAAATTTAAAAGCATCTCCACTTCCGCTGACTGTATCAGGAGAACAAAGGAGATACTCGTTTTTGGGTATAACCTTCTGCCTTTCAAAATAATCAACGTTCCATTTGCTTCTTGGGCTACTGTTGAGCACTGAACAAGCAGTGACAGCCACCCTCGTAGGATTTTTAGGTGATGCCCTCAAGGACCACTGTTTGCTTTGAAGTAAGATTTCCTTTAAAAAAGCCAAGTCAGCTCTTCCCCTTTATACCATAATCACAGATGCATCTGCTGGTTTTTTTTTCTTTAGAACAGATTCTACTAATTCTTACAATATAAACATCAGGCTTCTTGATTTACAGCTGGCCTTACTCTCTGGAAATGTTTTTAAAGTTATTTCTACATTCACCGTCTTCCAGCTGTAGGGTTCCAGAATAGTTTTTAGCACGAGGTTAAAGCCACGGTTGGTGGTCTAGCTACTCCACTTACCTTCCTTTAGAATTTCTGAATTAATATTCCCTCGTGCTGGCAACTTATTACTGCTTATTTTAACTGTTTGCATTATTGCATCTACAAGCTGCTTCAACATGATCCACTCTCCAGTGAGTTGCTCAGAAAGAAGTGTCCTGGCATGGTCACTGCATTAAACACTGATGTGGAACTTGCATTTTGTTTTCTTGCTATGGCTGGAAAGGCCTTTTGTAACTTGATCACCTACCTAGCCCCACAGATTTTTGTCTGGCTTCCTACTGCAGGCAAGTTTGAAAAAGGAATTACTCTTCTTATGCCTGTTGCAACTTTGAAAAACTACTTTTTTGGTTGGCTTCCTTCTGGTTTTTAGGTTTAATTTGCTCATGTTTATGATCTTTCTAAGTTTCCTCACTTGCATACTATGTCAGATTTTTAAATGATGCCTTCTTGCTTTTAATAACCTCCATTATTCTGCTGTTAAGCCATGCCAACTTACTTTGGCACTTTTTCAAGCGCCTTTGATAGGAGGTATGCAAGCATTTGCTCTGAACTTTGTATTGGAAGTTCTTAACTAGTCCATGTGCAGCCTGTAAACTCAGCTGCTTGGATTTTGCTTCTACTTAATGACCTTCCTCATTTTTATTTAGTTCTGGTTTTTGAAATTAAGAACAAAAGCAGTGGGTTTGTCAGCCTCTGTTGCTTATGGGAGGTCATTAACCCTAATGGCATTATCATCTTTGATTCAGAATGCCTTTACAGCAACACTTTGAGCTTGTTCTTCAAAACCAAATCAAAAATTGTTTCTTCTTTCACAAGTTCCTTGATTAGTCAATACATCAAGCAGTCACTGATTATATGTAATGCTAGTGCATAACATTAAGGCTAAACCATAACAAGGAACCAGTTTCTCAACCAAGCATTGAAACATCACTTCGCAGTCTCTTTGCTGGCTCCTGCGCATACTGCCTGCTCTGAAAACAAAACTCCACAGATCCTGATTTTCAGGCACATTTTGCCTCTGCTATACCTTTACTACAACATCGGTCGACCACAGCTCTTACCCAGAAACCCATCCAATGTTTGGTCAGGTCAGGCACCTTTGGGCTCAAAAATCAAATCATCACATGGTTCTGTGAAGAACTGAATCCCACTATCTGCACACACTTCACATAAATTATCAGAAGGCTATATACTGATTGAGAGCAAATTCTTTAATACCTGCAAACCACAGAGTACTAACAATAGATGAATTTTTAGCTTCCATTTCTACAGAAATCAAGCACAATGGACTAGACAAAAGGACATTTGATCACACCGCTAGGCTGAGACAGTCTCTCAAAAACTTGTAGATGACATTATTCACACACTCTATAAATGTAATACTTCTCCTTTCTGAATTAAAGCAGGCTGCACATCCTTTAACACCTTCTATTGATTACCTACTGAGGAGTTTTAATTAGGCACAAATGAACTGAAGACAGCTGACGAGTTATTTGATTAGATAATCAGGCCTTGAGAAACCATTACTACTTATTACACTGACACCCCTCGAAAACCAAGTGGTCTGAGGACCCCTGAGGAGTAAATGGCAGAAAGAAAAAGAGGAAGAAACAGATCAGTGGATAGAGAGGAAGATGAAAAGGTAGAGCTACTCTGAGAGGCTGCAGGCAGGAACGGAAAGAGTTCAAGATATCCTTTCAAAGGGGGTGACCACCCACAGGCCCAACTATTTTCCAAAGTATTCAGTTTCAAAACTGCCTGCTTCTGAACAGTTGCATATGATGTCGCTTGTTCACACAGCCTCAGCAGAGCCTCAGTTCACCTGCTTTTTCAGCCTCCCTTCCACATCGGTGTTTAATCCCCACTCAGCTGACTGTATTGCCCTGGGGTTCATGTTACAAGTTCTTTTTGCATGCAAGTGCCAATTTAGTTTTTCTAGGTTGAAAATACATTTGGGAGAAAGCCACATTTTCAGCTTTATAACCAACCAGTTGTAATCCCCAGACTTTACCCTAAGGACAAAGTGAATACTTGTAAATTAAGCAAAACAGAGAAAATTCAGTCTCCTGTAGAAGTCAGTAAAAATCAAGTATTTTCAGCATGCCCAGGTATCTATCAAATTTTCCTCCAATCCTGACAATCCCTGTAGATCTGATTTCATCCAAACCTCCCCACTGTGTCCTCCACACAACTATTCTGGCAAAACCCCAACAGCCACAATGCTCCCACCCCATGAACAGCAGAGCACCTGCAATTGTTGCCTTTCTGCAGTACAGCACTTACCACAACTCTACACAGGTAGTAACTGCTACAGCTTGTCAAGGGCAGTAACTGCAAGCTACTCTAGTGTGTTCATTTTGAGACCAGAACTCCCACAAACCTGACTACATGTGTCCCAAAAATGCACTTGAAAAGTTTGAATACATACCTGTCATCCATCTCTATCCTTTTCATGCTGTGGAGATGCAAGACAGCTAATATTATTGCTACCAGGAATATAACAGCACAGCACACGCCTACACTGATATAAAACACACGGGTAGAAGTGGTGGGAGCTGCATTTACAGGATCAACTGAAATAGAAAGGTGAAAAGTTACTGAACCTTTCTCAAAACCAACCTAAACCAAAAAAAGAAAACAAAAAGACCCCAAACCAACCCCAAAACAAACAATGTTTTGTTAGTTCCCAGCAGGCTCAAGGGCAGTACTGCTGTCCCCAGACTTGTCCCTGGTGCCCCACCACCCAGGTCTGGCAGGAGCAGGAAGCAAGAGACAGGGTGCCAAGGCAAACCACGGTAACCCCCAGAGGAGTGGGCACCACAGTTCCTGCTGCAGCAAAGCAGGGCAGAGCCCAGCAAGCCACTCAATGTCTCCATTTATTTACTGGCACAAAAGGAGGATTCTTAGTGAAGGATAAAAGCTAGCAGGACATCCTAAAATGGTCTTGTTGGTCCTGCTGGTTCTACTTTGCACAACTCCTCGACCCTCCACCCTGACTCCCATACTGCAACCACCATTAGAGCATGGACAAACCTGGCCTCCAGCTTAGCTAAGCCCCAACGCAGCAAATGTTGAATGTTCAATCAATACTACCCTGACCTTTTGGAAGAAATTCTGGGTCCAGACTTGCTAGTTGGGGCTGGAAAAGCAGGAGTCACCTGCACACCAGGACACGCACCAATTCAGTAAATAAAGTAAGACTGGCTCCTAGGTGCAGCGTGAGAGTGGTTGCTTACTTACTGACCAAATGCGCCAGAATACACAACTTCATCTGCTCCTCCTTTTATGATATGATGGGTGGATTACGGCCCCCTGACTTGAATTTTAATGCAGCAGTTTTAACAAGGCAGATAATCCTCTTTCTCAACAAAATCTCAACTGCGGTGAGGTTTACAGCAAAATTCTGCAGTTGTCCCTTGGCAGCAGAGGCGTGTCTGCTGCACTGGCCTTCACCAGCTGCCAAGCAGCAACAAGGGCAGAGGAACTGGAGGCAGGAGGAGGCAGTAGCCCTAGCTATTCCCAATTTTACATCATGCATCACGGAGAACAATTGCCCTGGAAGAGTCAGCAGGTGGTAAAGAGAAAACCAAGCAATGTGCTCCACTGCTTTTCAAAAACATTTTGGGTACTAGAGAGGCTGAACACAGTCAGTTGATTATATTTCCAGCTAGAATAGGAGTAAAAGAAACCACCTCATTCTATTTATTCAATACTGACAAGTTAAAACAGCAAACCAGACAAGTCATAAAGTCAAGAAAATAGATCAGTCACATATAGAAACTAGAGCCCCTAAGATGCGATTAAAAAAAAAAGTTCTTAGAGGATACTTGGAATAGGTTTTTTCCTCTTCACTAGTATATATTCCCAGTTAAAATAATAAATTACAAAAAAACCCACTAAAATATTTGGTATAGTACAGCCTACCTAGAGGGAGTGTTTTTATAGGGAAAGCTGTTGAAACAGAAAGAACATCACAGGTGTTTTGTATTTTACACCCAAAGTAAGTTGTACACTCAGAATTACTTACAGAGAGCCTTGCTGCTGTTCTTATCAGATGATGGAGATTTTACCTCTGGTTCAAGCTCTAAACAGATGAAAGAAAACTATTAAGTCTGGTATACATTTATTATTGCAGCCCTTCACAGGAGGTCAACTGCCTCATTTACAGAAAATCAAATCTGCTTTTCCAAAGAGGTGAGCTGCCTTTAGGGCTACAGCTACCTCTAGATTTCCATTTTAAATAACTAACCACTGTATAATAAAAATCACACTTCTTTAAGACACATGGATCAGATATATTTCACCACTGATACATATGTCCATGCTTGAACCCACTGAATCTACCTACCTCAAAAAACCCTCTGGCTTGTCCACCAAAGTCCAAAGCAGCAGACAGTAGAAAGAGGAGGTACAAAGTATGTGAGTGTATGATAAGACACTAAACAACAAAGACCTCACAGAATCAGTTATGACAGGAGAGAAAATGATTTCTTGAATGTTCAGTCAGTACTTTTTTTCCTTTTGGAAGAAATTCTGGGTCCAGTCTAATGTTACTCATCCTAGGAAGAACTTAAAAGGGGCAGCCATGGGCACTGTGGCCTTTTCAGCTGATGCTACAGTCATGAGCGTTTTAAAACCGAAGGATGAAAAAGGTAATGCCTATTTAAATACTCATAAATATAGAACAAAAGGCACAACACCCAGATTCATGTGTGAAAAGTAGTCCTTCAGAAAGGGGATAAATCTTCATTGAGCTTACTGTGAGTCTGGTCACTAAGAGAAGCAGTGCAAACCAAGGGAATGCAGGCTGTGGAGATGACTTCAGATGAACCTCACTGAGGATCTGCACACAGATGAGGCAATATAATAGATTTCTGAGGCTGCAAAAGCGCAGTTGCACTTGCACATCTTCACTGCTCCCAGCTGTGAAGAGCTGCTTCCTCCCCAGCACAGCCTCTTCTGACTCCTTGGTAAGCCAGTTCAGCTTGATAAACTTGGGAAAAGTAATCCAGGGGAAGGGGAGGGAACAATCTGAGACTTCTCCCCGCCTCCCTCCCAAGCTTTAGGAGGAGCTATTGTGAATGCCTTGAGCAAAACCACTAGCAAGTTCCTGCATATTTTTAACTTATGCACTATATTAAATCAGAAATCCCCAGATGCTCTGTCCCAATCAACACACACCAAAGAAAGTCACTGACATTTTTATGAGACCACAGAAACATCTTTGTAAGAGTCACGTCTGCACAATTTAGGAAGTGGCTCCATCTCACACACCCAGATAACTGTGTGGTGCCTACGGAAATCTCCTCTGCACATTCAGCAGCTCAGTAAGCTATGAATGTACAAGCAGTGCTGATTTTCCCCACTTAGAGCATTTGAAAAAGTACCTAGGAAAAAATGAAATAAAGGTAAAAATGTCAACATTATCAGGCAGACCTTCATTTCCACTAGAAAAAGAGATACGCTTCCAATTAAGAATGATCTTCCTGCAACATCAATGCAAGGAACATGAGTATCTTGACATTACATGCTAAAAAGCCACACTAACTCTTCACTCACACCTTCCGGAAGTTCATCCTTAGACATTCATACCCAAGAGGAGTGACAAACTCCCCTCTGAAAAGCCAACTGCTGTCCTCAAAGGTTCCAACTAAACTGAACAGAGCCAAGAGGGGCATGTAAATAGAGAGCTGGCCATCCTCAAACACTGCCTGAGAACAGGACACCTCAGCCTATCCCCAGTTCCTGGGATACTACAAAATAATTTTCTTCTGATGCATATGAAAATACTTCTACGAATCAGCACCAGGAGATAGTAGCAACCCAAGAGTAAATTGTACTTGCAGATTCCTAAGTCGAAACACAGAAGAGTCAATCTGGGATTTCTGAAGTCTGCCTTATCTACCAAGATCATTTTGGACTCCAAGTCTGAAAGGCTAACACCTGCTTATATGCTCTAAATAGTCAATTTTATCACAATTTATAAGTTAATTAGATTTTATTGTTAATTCTTAGAACAATTTGAATATTCAGAGTGCTGCAATGGAGGAAACTAGTTTCTTCCTTGCAAGCATAACCGAGAAAATGTTTTTTGCTATATGTAAAAAGGTCAGTCAGTGCAGCAGAACACTTGCAGAATGTGTTCATCCATCACCTTCTGCTTTTATCAAAAGTCCCCTTTTGTCTCTGAAAGGCAAAATTTTACCTCTTCCCATCATCTCCAACATTCACTCTCAGGAACTGGTACTCATGTCCTGGATCATACACCTTCCCACTCCTCCTTCCTATCATACCTGAACATTAAAAGCTTTTTAATATTTGAAACTTCATGTCTTACTTTTGTAGCACATTTTCCTCCGTTTGAAATTTAAAACTGTGATGTTTTTTGATGAAGTCATTGTCAAGTTGAGCTGCATTAGTATTGTGACCTCCGAGTCGAGTCTGCCAGCGCAGAAGAGTTCGACACAAAACACTGCAAACAGACAACAAATAGGCTTTACAATTAAATTCAAGCACTTTTCAGACACTGAGGTGAAAGAAGGTTTAAATGATAAAGGCCTTTTTAAATTATGCTTATAATGTACATTTTTAAAGAACTTGCTATTAAGAAATGCTATTTTAATCTCCCTGTCTTGTAATTTCAGACAACTATTAAAGTGCATAGATTTTAAATTAATTTATGTGATTACATTAAAAGGTTACAGATTACTGAAATTGTATTTGCAGATAAATGACCAATTCATCAGCTTTGGTGTTAAAGTACTGTCACAAGAGAAACCTCCATTATCACAGAAGATTTAGTTTTCCTTGTTGCTTCTTCAAATGCTAGGAAGGTTAGCTTTTCTCACAACCATTAAATTCAAATATTTTCATGTCCGCAAATCTGACTAGAATCAAACCTTAAACTAATATGACATTATTTACTTTCTAGCTTATACACCAGTATTATTTATGCCAAAAGAGCAGACACAAGCCTAATTTCCCAGTGTCTGCTTTCACAAAAGTGGTACACAACCAAAACATTGCTATACATTTTATTGCCTCTCGAGTATCTAACAGAGCACAAGACAGTGAAGAACCATACTTGAACAAGCATGAATGATGATCATTTCCACATTTCCTGGAACAAATGCAATTGTTTCTAGTATAAATTAGATGGAGGAGCTAGTATATATTCAAAATAGTTTTCTCAGTTTTAAACTTACCATAAGCACTTTAATAAATTAACAACTCCCACACACCTTGAAATTTCTCTAGCCTATAGAGATGACATTAAAAAGGTGTGGGTTTTAAAATCCATGCAATTGTTAATTCTCATTGTTGAAAGAGAAAGGAACCTTGTGGGTGTACATATACTTAAAAAAGTCACGTTTCCAGGAAAATCTCTATCCTCCACTGAACTGGGGGGGTGGGGGGGGAGAATATTTCTCGCAGACAAATA
Organism: Bucorvus abyssinicus; assembly: GCA_009769605.1. Classification (NCBI taxonomy): domain Eukaryota; kingdom Metazoa; phylum Chordata; class Aves; order Bucerotiformes; family Bucorvidae; genus Bucorvus; species Bucorvus abyssinicus. Next base: position 18,141,873 of record CM020035.1, read on the forward strand.
GTCTCAATCTGTAATATCCTTATAGCAATGTCCTAAGTGTTGCAGAAGACCTGTAAAGATATTATGTTTAATAGAGAAAAATTATGCTCTCATGCAACACTACACACATTTTGGAAAAAACAAAGTACCACCAGAAAGCATTATTAGTACCAGCACTAGCTGTGCACTTTCAGGGGGTGGGGAGTTTACCTGAAAGCGTGCGAGGAACTTCTCCTTGTAGAGAAATGTTGGCCTGGGGCATAGCCATAGCCATGGGATTATCTACCTGAAATCCCAGTTTATACTCAACCTGTAACAACAGTTGGAAGACAAAAAACATATAAGAAATCTCTACAGTAAATAATTCTTCCTGAAATTAAAAAACTATATCTTGCTTTCAAAGAATGCTGGTGATTTTAGGTGCCCAAATTCAAGGCTTCTTATGCGAAGTCTAAATATCAGACTTTTGCGACAGTTCAAATTAAGAAAGCCAAAATAGCAGCCACTCTTGAAATTATTCTTTGAAATTTGGGGCAGAATGTAAAGTGCTGTATTAAAAAAACCAAACCACCACAAACCTTACTTGCTGATACTTTTAAATTTACTTGTTCAAAAGCCAGCTTGTTAAAACCATAGGAATTCAAAATATTCCCCATCCTCTAGTCAGTTTTATAAACTACACAGCCAAAATTGCTTATGAACAATTTATTCAACTATAGTCAAGACTTTGTTTCCACTTAAGAAGCTGGTTCTGCAAATATTCCTTTGAAAAAAGTAGAGGACTTGTGGTAACTAACTCATAAGCTCCCACTGGAAATTCATCCTATCCCTCCACACTCAGCTGAATCAATTTGGTTGGACTTTGTTTGCCCCATTAGTTTCTTCTCCCACTTTCTAAAGCCTGACAGGATGCATTTATGTTGTCAATTTATTTTTCAGTCAAGATGCCAAGGGTAGAAACACAACCCAGTTTCTAAGCTCCTATAAAGTGCACTACATCCATTCCACAGTCAGCATGGAGGATGCCGACTGGTACAATCACGGTAGTGGAAGCAAGGGTACACAAGCTCAGAAAGTCCTAGTCAAAATTCACAGACAGGCCCAAGGAAACTCAGGGCAGGGAAGTGATGCACGTAGCTCATGGCTGAAGCTGTAACAAGGAAACTCCTTCAAAGGTCCTACTCAAACAGCAAGTGACTGAACTGCCTGTGAAGGCAGAATACGGTATCAATTAGAAGGGCTGGCTTGCGCTCTACCCAATACTGTTGCAGGCCAAAATTCCATGTTGTAGGAAGTTACACCTCAAAGGGAAGGACACTGCCAGAAGGATCTTCAGAAATTGCACTGGTGGAGTTGTTAAATATTGCTGTTCCTACCACAGTCTTTCCTACTTAAGGACAGAAGAATAACCATCGCTAAAGTTTAAAAAAAGAGAATGAACATCTGGCAGAGACCAAACAGATCATTTAATATACAAAAATAAATTAAGTGACTGGAAATTCTTCAAAATGTAAAAGCATACACAATCTTTATGACAGCTGTTGCTGCATGCTCCAGCCACGGTGATTAAGTGCAATAAAACTCTCTGTCCCTTTAGATAGAGCTCAGTAATAACATACTAGACGCTACTTTTACAGGTTCTTCTCGTCTCCAGACATGTTTCTAGAAATCTCTACAGCACAATTGCCCTACATTTGATTTCCAGAGGCTTCAGTTCATGACTGACCCTTCTGTGCATTCAATGCACGGCCACAAGAGATTCCACAGACAGTAGCTTGCCAGACGCAAGAAGTATAAAATACTTCAAAAGAAGCTCTTAACTTTTCTAAAACAAGAAAGGATACATACATGTTTGGATACATATCATCTTAACTTACTGCCTGCAATCATACAATTCATTCTTTCGCACCTAGCATATGCTAATTTTTGCAAAGAAAAAAGCCATTGAATTATAATAGTAATTATCCACTACGGCATACTGATCACGTATCAAGTACTCAACAACAGAAGTCATGCCTGCTTACCTTGGATTTAGCATGCCAGCTGAAGTGAAGACTGTTGGTCTCACTGGGTATTAAGAGATTGAAGGACAATGCATAGTGATTAACCACATCATTCCTCACGTAAGACAACTCTGCATGGAGACCTGTAACAAGAAAGAAAAGACTCAGATGGGGAAGAAGAGAACCAGCAGTAACACACCAGAACAAACAACTCTTAGTCCCACCAGTTCCACTTGGAATGTTTAAGCAAACACTTTCTCAAGCCCATAAATTCAATTCCGTGTTTGGAGATCAATGCTCATGCATGTGAGCATTAATAAGAGCACTGCAAATACCTACTTTTCAGACAACCCTCCAAAAAAGTCATTACAAATTCTCCTGAATGTACGCCTGTCTGCTTCTAGGAATCACGGGTCCAGTTTTGCTCTTATTAACAACTGTGTACACTCAAAACAAACTGCTTGCTAATGGCAGATGATTCTTCCTGGAATAGTTCATTTCTTGAGCCCAAGACACATAAGAGCCATGGAATTACCTTCAAGGTAATTATATCATAATAACACAAAGCACATAAGTGAGAGGAGGAACGACATATGTACACCAAGTAACATGAATATTTTATATCTACCCTTTGCTTTCTGAACATTTTAATACACCTAGAGAATTGAAAGACCCACAAAACTACTTATTACAGAGCACTAAGGTGCATTTTCCTAAATACGATGCATACTCTGACACTAAAAATACTGATGCCGCCATTATCTTTTGCGGCACACATTCCAAGGTCACACTGAATACAGGGTAGGACCCTACATCTTGTGTTGGATGTCATCAGCAATTAGTGGTAAAGTAAGCACTACAAGTTAACCCCCTTCCCTGCAGCTGTAAAACTAATCCCAGCTCCATATCCTCAGGACAAAACCATACTGTATTTGTGATCAGCTCCATTTTATCTTGTCTCATACAGCTTTTCCTCCATTGCTCCCACTTAAATGCTATCCAGGCTCAGCAATATATTGACATACTAAGAGAACAATGGGCAAATCTGACACAGGTTCACACTCCAAGCATGATCTACACAGAGGCCACAAGAGTTCAATTAAAATATTCACAGTACAATTGGGAACGTAAATAATGGAGTTACTTTTATTATGGCTAGAAAATCAAGAAAACTGGAGAGGCTGTGACGCCAAGACAACAGCATTTAAGGCATCATGAAGTTATTCCAAGAATCTAGGGAATCACAAAACAGTTGGGTTTTTTTAAGAAATAAAAAAAAAAGAATCAATTATGACTATTGAATTGTGTAGACAAGCTGCATTTGAAAAGGAAAGAATCAGCTTGAGAGAAATAATTTCTCCTATTCAGTCCAAACATTTGGCACAGATCAGTGTAAAGTGATTAGTGTTCTCTTACTCCAGAACCTGATTTAATCCACCTTGTTTTCACAAGATAGAAATGCAGCCAAAACTTTCCTCTTCATTCTTGTTGCCGTTAACCACTTTTACTCCCTGTTGGCTCATTAGCATGCTGAAACTTAATCAAAACCTAAAAGTATATAATCACAGGTACTGGGCGGTGGCAAAGGGGTGGACCCTAGAGACTGGATGCACAAGAAGAATCCACAGAAGGGAGTAATCCCAGGGAGAAATGCTCTCAAATTAAGATTTTGAACAGAAAAAGATGCAGGTGATGTCTTAAGTGCTGAATGCAATCAGCCCGAGACAGTATATATTAAAAAAAAAAAAAGGTAAGCCTTTCTGTTCCAACTTGTCCATATTTCCACTCAATAATAAATGGCAAATTGTAGAACTGTTTATGTTGGAAAAGACCTTTAAGATTGAGCTCAACTCTTTACCTAACACTGTTAAGTCCACCAAATGCAAAAGCATGTCCACATGTAAAACAAGGAGGAGGGGGAAAAAAAAAAACACACACATAAACATTGAAACAAAACAAAACTTGGGTGAAAAAAAAACTAAAAGAAACAGTGAACTTCCAAAATAGCTTGCCCACATAATTTTTACATGTGTACATGCTTAACCATGAAATCTACCTCAGAATTAGAAAACACAGAAGGAGTGTGGAGAAGAGCTCGTAACTATTAGACACCTGCCATTAGATCAGATGAAGACGATGGGAAGCTTCATGGGCATAAACTTACTAAAGAAAGTATTTGAATCAAATCCAACCCACCACCCCCAAAAAAAACCCAGGAGGACAAAAGGATTAGCAGGTGAAACAATGAAACCGCTTTTGGAATAAAGAAAACCTTCTCTGGCTGATAAACAGTCACACCAGTGATTAGAGGTTTGCAAAAAGAACATTTCAGAACTTGTAACACCACGAGATTTTCCCTGATAATCCCTAATTTAATATAAACTTTGTAGAGAAATTGGTCATAGAAATCAAATAGGTGCACAGCAATAAAACTGCCTGTTATAAAAACTGGCCTTTATAAAAGTAACGTAAAAGGCAACCCTAACCGAAGCTGTCGAGCATAAATATCTTGATGTGCAATAATATCTAAAGGTGTACAAAATGAAATTACCCTTCAGAAGATCAATCCAATCTTTAAGCTTTAATAGCAGCACAACACTGAGTAACTCGATTATATAGACCTCTAATGTTTTAATGCCTGCACTGCCATAAAAAGCTACACGCTAACAGGCGATGCTGATTATATTTCAACAGCATCATGTAAGAGCAACATGAGAAACAATGTCAAGTTTTATTGCTTCAAAAAGTTACATTCTAATTAAAAGACTGGCATATAAAAATAATTTAAGAGGTTTTGCAGTATAGCTCTTAACTTATAAAAAAAAAAACCCCAGATGATAGCCTGGCTTAGTGTCCTGGTTCCATCAGGGGTCTTCAGAAAATGCCTAGGGACAAATATAAAACCAAAGCAAACACACAGTGACACTTCACCAGTAGATCCTCTGTGGTTCTAGTGCTTGTGGATCACAAACTTCCTAAACTAATAGGGAGTATCTTCCAACAGCTGCTAACTACATTCTTTTCTTCTATGAATTTGAATAAATGTTTTCTCAAACCCTGAAAAGAAATAGAGATGTACTTGGGAAATGTTTCAATACTGTAGGATAATTTTGCCTTTTAAGTCTATCAACAATTAAAACATTTTCTTTATAGCACATCTTTTCCCATCAGCAAACTACAGACAAAACTCAATCTGCCAGACACAGCAAGCTCCCATCTCCCTACCTCCAAACCACCACAGTACAGTTTTGCTTCCATCCCTAGTTTTTCATCCCCTCGCTGCCTCCCCACCTCAACCCTGAATTCCTGAAGCACTTTGTCTATACAATTTACCCCAATCAGGCCAGCAAAACTCACAAGAAATTGCAGTTGAACCTGCCAGTCAAAAGAAGCACCTTGCCTGTGCCCTGGGCAGGCAGCCAGGCAGGAAGGAGTGTTCTGCTCAACACAAACGTGCCCAAGTGTCGATCACCAGGGAGCTGAACCACGTTCCAGCTGCAGAAGAGAGGGCACTGGGAAGGTACGCACAGGTATCACGCTGCCCTGAACAGCAGTGAAAGCCAGAGCCGTCGCTCACTGATCGGTTGTGTGGTCGGCATATTCTTGATGCAGGCTGCTATCGCTTCACTCACTGTATCCTGGGCTTCCTCCATTTTGTGAGCTTAGAGGAAGAGAAATTTTCCTTACGCCCACAGAAATCACTCAGGCAACACTATATCACCGTACATGATCAAGAGCTCCATGGAAGGTGGAGTCCAGACTTCAACAGGTAGTAGATTTTAGCCAAGGTAAGGTGTGCTTTTCTCAACACCACATAGGTTGCACTTTTCTTACGAAGAAAAACTGCGGCACTGCCTGTCAGGCTCCAACAGCCCTGCGCTGCTGAAGACTGAGGATGAAGATACCACTGCAAACATGCTGGGCCAATCACATCCAAAGCCTCTCTTCCCACGAGTTCGGATCAAGAGGACAACGATCAACGTCGGTGAAATGTCAAACAGGTTCAGTTATGTTCACTGGGTATTGGCTAGGAACTACCTCTGTTCCACCGGATTCTTTGTTCCTACATACCCATCCTATCTACATACCTCTTATACACACAGTGAAATTGTGCCTCCTCACTGCTTAGATTTCCTGGCTGATTGAATGTTACTTTTCCAGAGTAGACATTAAAAATGGTTAAGGAGTTTGCAGCAAACAATTTAGGCTCCGCTACCATAACACTTTAAGTCTCAGAAATGCTTTAATTCTGCATTTCACCTTTTTTCTTCACACGTGCATACTTACACCTGTCTTGCAACGTTCCTTGTTTAAACCTTCAGAAAGCCAAGTTCAAGGAGTCAAGCTGGCACTATGCAGGGAGAAAAAAAAAGTGGGGGAACACTCCTCAGTCAGTTTAAACTCCCTGAATTAGTGATGATGCTCAGGAGCACCTCATATGGAGCAGCACTAACTTAGAGGGAGCCTATATTAAAATAGCACTGTTACCTTATCCAGCTAGTCTAGGCTTTTTTTTCAAAGCACGCTTTGAGCAAAGGTAGCTTCAAAAGATGGGATCAAATTAAGCGAGTCACTGCCAACACACAACCACCTAAATTTTTTCAATGTGCTCTTTCAAACACAGCAGCAGCGTAAGATGTCATCAGCCTAGGCAGCAGGTTGCTGAGGAAAAGAAGATAGAAACAAGGTTCACTTTCCCAACTGTTTTGGATTTCAAAAAGGCTTAGTACACTACTAAATTACTACACTAAAATCTGGCGGGGGGGGGGTGGGGTGTAGGGAAAGTATAGTTCTGCAGTATGTGGGATTCCTCCTAAGGTGTTGAACACTTTCACCACCTTGCACTTCAAGTAGGGCAAATATATCAGCATCCTGGAACAAAACACTACATTTGAGTTTATGTGATACGTGGAAAAGGAGAAAGCAGGTGCCTCCAGGAGAAAAACCACAGATGCCTTACAGACAGCTAGAGATAACAAGCAGTTCTTCAATAATCATTTGCTGGGCAAAGCAGTAAAACATAAAGAAAGGGACAGAGAACCTTATAAAGAAATACCAAAAAATTGTTGGGTTACATAAACTGCAGAGGAGGAAAATAAACTTTTCAGAAATGCTTCTGTTGGTTTAAGCAGTATATAGGTGATTGATGATGAACAGTTTTAAGCCATCAGCTGCAGTTTTCCTTTGGCAAGTCTTCTTAAACAAGTTTGTATGCAGACAACGCACAACACTAAAGGATCTACTTTCTCGTTGCTTGGACTTGACTAAGCTACACCAACTCACGTGAAAAGAGTAAGACCAATGCTTTGCTTTGCTTTAAGGCAAAAACATCCTTTACCTAGACAACCCCATTATTAACATCCACATCTTTGTACCTCCCACTCTGTGGTGCAAACTTGAAAGAATAAATTAAAAGTTTAATTGATTAAAAAAAAGGTAAATTTAAGCAACACCACAGAGAAAGTCTGCCATAGTTTGCACTGTTTAACATAACAAAACATCTGAAGAAGATCAAAAAGGAAGGGGAGAGGCCAATTTTCATTCCTTAATGCAAAAGATGCTAGGGAGTCCTTGTGTTTGCAACAAAATTGGATTATGTCAGTCTAGCAGCCTGACAAAACAGTTCTTTTCAAATGCCTTTGTGCAAATTCAGTCTAGCTTCAACTCTCTTTCTTTTTAAGCACAATATACAAAAGAAACTTGCCTCTCAGCATGGGAAAAATTAGACTTAATTCTTATGAAGCAAATCTATCTCAAAACGTGCACGAGTAATAACACAACCTTTTAAAGATGGTGACAGTGTTTACGAGTCTGTTATCTGGGGTTACACTTCATTACTTAATTACTTCGAATCATCATAATATAACTCTGGCAGATTTTGCCTAAAAACAAGAGACAGAAAACACATGTGCAATGTAAGAGTTAGATGAGATTGCTACTAGGCTAGAGCTAATATTCATATTGCAAAAAGTAGTATTTCATTAAGAGCAATCTGGTAATGATAGCTGACCTAATTGGATCTCCCAGCTCCTTGCCAACTCTCTGGCAGATTCTTGTATGTGTACAAAAATGACTGAAATTAGTGCCTGTTTTCTTAACACATAGTCTGTAATTTCTAAGAGTTTCTTCATAAGCAGCTGAGAAATCTCTGCAGTGAAATGTTAAACCACCACAGCCCTCACACAGCAAGCCACTCCTGCTCCTGACTCATGGCCACTGAAATAAATTGAGTCACACAGTTAAACAAGTTATTATCTGTATATAAATATTCTCTATGTTCAGAGGTTTACGTGCTCCAGAGAACAATGCCTCCACTCCAGAGTAGCTCATCTGGGTTAGCCCTCTGGCCAGATCAGGATGAACACCCCCATGAAGGAGTATGAACCCCCAGCTTCAATATCCCTTCATCACCATCTGCTTCCAAAGTCTGTGTAACCCCCACAATGAACAGACAGGATTCTTCCAGCACTGGACAATTTACTTTGTTGAAGAAAGATACCTTTTTTTTTCCTTCCATTTTCCTTTCATTAAAAGTGTGCCATTAGTCTGAAACAATGACTTTAAAATCCTAAGCTTTTAGGGGTTTTTTTGCAACAGGTTCTGCAAATGTGCACTGGAAAAATTCTGTTATTTTCATACCATCAGCCAAAGCACAAGGAAATGTGTCTGAAAATTTAAAAATCAGCTCTCGCCTACTGAAACTTTTTTTTCAGGGTAGAGAGAACATTTTCCCAGAGCAAGCCTTCCAAGTTTTAATGTTCACTTAATTAGTTCACTTCACCAATCAGCTTACACAGGGCTGAAACTACAACTGGGAGTTAAAAAAAAAAATGAGGAAATCAAATACAAACTGATGCACGTGGATCAATTTCATTTAGAAAACAGCAAATTATTGGAAATGTAATATTAAGCATCTAAATATATATGCACACAAAAAAACCTTCTCGTATCCTATCTGTACATATCCAGTAAATAACACAGCAAAAGTTAACTTTCCTTAAATAAAACAAGTAACAGATTATAGGCTTCTGCTTGCATTTTTACCTCAGTTTTCCACAAAACAACAGTCTGCCAGTAACAGCTTTTGGTCAGGAATTTGAGCTGAAATTCTTGCTTTTAAGCATCTTACATGCCATGAGTCTCTGGAAAAGATGACTGATGAAAAACATCACCAAAAAAAAAGTTACATCTTAAGTAGCGCAGATGATGAAGAAATAGCTTTTTATTCTCATTACACAGGTGCCAGAGAACATCAAAGGATGTTGTGCAGTGTCAAGCTTGAAAAACAAATCCAATACTCACAAACACACATTCTACCTTTTGCTTAGAAACATTTCTTCCCTGGCTGTTGAATACCCCTCCCGTTCATCACCCACCTGATACTTAGAAAAAAATCAAGACAAAAGAATCTCCCATTTTGGGGGAAACTTTCCACTTTTACATAAAGTTCTTCATTGCCTACAGGCATCGATCTCACCAAAGAGCCCTTCAACCCACTTTTCTAAACTTCAGTCTACCCTTTGCTAGAAAGAAGCATTTTATAATCCACTATCATAGACCTTGAGAAAAAAAAAAACAGCCCAAAGTATCCAGTGCACAGTAAACACAACTGAAATAAAATCACGGCTTGACACATATTGGAATATAATATGCAAGGCATTCAGTTTGAGAAAATACTCAACATAACTTCAAGATAACGACTGCATCCTTGAAAACCAACCAAGACTCCCTAGCAGGAAATCTTAGGAGGAAGCTTCCCAACACCTTACAAACAAGAGGAAAAACTCCTAGCTGAGAACTCTTATTAAATCCTCACGAATCTTCACTGACAGATCACCCACAATTCAGCTTATTGATGCTGTTAAATAGAAGTTGCAAACAGGATTTTTTTTCTCACTGAAAGGCCTTTCTGAAAGTCATGGAACAAACTTGCTTTCTACAGGAAGAAGCTTCCCCCAGGAGATGGCACTTGCTCAAGTGAAAGCATAAGGAATTTTGCAATATTTAAGTCAAGCCATACTAAAAAGATGATGTTCACTGTACCTAGGGCTCAACTGCTTACCCTTTGGTTTGTCTCAGAACAGCAGCAATAATTACAACAGCCTGCCTGCTTATTCTTGTTTCTTTCACCTATAGAAAAAAAAATTTCATTTTTTCTGATAGGTAGGATATAAAGATCACTGTGAAAATAGTTAGAAGACAACACTGTCCTTAATGGGAAAAAAAAAAAACAACCAAAACTAAAAACAAGCCAACAACATATAACTTAGAGCAGAATACAAGTAAACGCTGCTCCTGAGAACGTCTTCTAAATGACATTTGCCCATTTGAAACTTAGAAAAACCAGTAAAACTCACAAGAAAACCATCAGTCCCTTTGTTATGAATAGCTGGAACAGTGCATGTGAAGGGCCGATTCCAAAGGGAAGATGCAGTAGAGATGCACAAGATTGATACTTGAAGGCAGAGGAAAATCAGCACCAGGGACCTACCTACACAGTAGGCATGGGTAAATGGGACAGATGGGGATAGGAATGGTGCAGATACTGAGTCGGAGGCAACTAAAAGGGAACCCTATAACATAAAAATATAAAGCCAACTTTAATGAACAACAACTTTATTCTTAGCATACGGAATAGTTAAGTAAATGGCAAATGTCTCATAATTGTAACATGAAGGCTGATGCTCCTTTTGAATTAGAATGATAGTAAACACTGAGGATAGAAAACAAAAAGCGAGTTTCCATCCACATGAACTGTGCTCAAGAGCACACACCTTGAAACAAAATAACTTCAGATCAAACACTGACTAGTATCCCAAAGCTTTTTAACTGAACTGCTGACATCTTCCTAGCCAAAACTCAATCACCTAACAAAAGTCAGACATCATTTGGACTCGTGAACAACATGCATTTGCAGTATGTTAGTGTCACCTACCCACAGAAGTTGTGCCAGTTCTTTTTATTAATTTTTTTTTTTTAGTTATATGCACCCACGTGTTGATTCAGTTATCTCTATAGGCAAGACCATAAGGTACAACAGCATAAGTCTCCTTTAGTACAGTGTCCCTGTCAGTGGCCACGACTATTTCAGCAACAAGTACCCAACCGAGTACAAATAAAAAACACTTTAAAAAACTCCCACACATCCCTTCCTCACTGCATCAGACCTCTTGGCCTCAAAACTCATGCTTCCAGTTTTGACCAACAGTACTGCTGAAGGGATAAAGTGCCCTTCACATCTGTTGAGACGCTTTGGGAGACTTCCATTACAATGCCACTAACAGTTTAATGCAAAACCAAGCTCCACACAAACTAAATCAGGTCTATTCACTTCTGTAGCAATCTCGGCACACAGGAAAACCACAGAGCTTTTTTTTTTCCTTCCTTAGAAGTTAAAAAGTACTTTTTTCTTTCATTAGGAATTACCCTACAAAGCCATCAGTTAACTTCATAGCATCTAAAACAGCTTTGAGAGGATAACCATCTTTAGTTTATCAACCTGCTCAGCTTTACTGGGACCACTGGCATTATGTATTCTGAGTGGCTGCAGCTTTTCAAGCCTACTAAGCACCAGCTTCAATGCTTATGTTACTGCTCTTATCTTTCCCAAGCAGCGTGGTGAAATCAATATACTGGTTAATTTAATTATGGCTATTCAACACCCAGTAAGTGGCAGCAAAATTCTAAAGCATCACATTAGTTTCATGCTGTTGCTCCTGCTCCCAGATCTCCAAAGGAGCCAGTACAAACATGTGAGTTATCCGCTTGAAAGAAGGACAAAGGCAGAGATGGAGAGAAATAATGCGTTTGAAGCTTCTACCATTGCGTCCTTTGTACTGCCACAAGGCATTTTCAGAGAGCATTAGCATTCATTTTTACATGGGATCTGCTGGTGCTGCAGCCATTCAGGGGGGAAAAAAAGGGGAAAAAAAAAATCAATTCATCAGGCACAACTCATTAAATGCACTTCACCCTTTACACGCTCTCTGCTTTCACAGTTGAGACCTCAAGTATAATTTTAATACTGCACACCAAGTTACCAGAGGAATAGCCTCTAACTGAAGACCCACTGCAAGTAGGAACATCAGTGATACTGCAGTCTGGATAGTTTCAGGTAGGAATTAGTCATTCCATTTAGCTAGCACTCAGAACAACTGTGAACCAAGAAACATTTGGAATTTCTGTCATTAATTCAGCTTTTCCATTATCCAAACATAACTCTGAATAGCAGAATGGGAGGAGAAAAAACACAAGACTTCCCAAATACTTTATCTTTTAAAGTGCCCCCACACAAGAGTGTATTGTATAGCTGCCTCCACAACTCTCAATCTCAGAAAAATGCTACCCTGGGATTTTTCATGCCTGTGAGCATGATCCTTATCTCTTGTATTTCCCTCTGCCCACGTTCAAGGGCAGTTTCAGTCCCTGCCTTCCTTCCAGTATGTAAGTCCATCTTGCTGGCTTTTCTCATGCAGGCAGGCACCTCTTTGCCTCCATTTCCTCCCTCTTGCTCCCATTCTGTCCACACACTGGAGGGAGAAAGAGAATATGTATTCAAAGAAAGAGGCCAGCAGTGATAAATAAGATGCTCGTATCAGAACACAGGTGTAAAATCACAGCGGTGAGAAATGCAGCTTTGGGTGGTTTTTCCCCCCACCCCCGCCCCCATCAGGCAAGCCTTCAGTCTCAGAGGTCAGACTTCTTCCAAGTCCCTAACATGCAAATGTTACAAGAGCCACAAACATTTATCACCAGACAGACCTTGGTCTCTTGGGAGCTGAAATGGCTACTTCCTCCCAGGGCTGAGTGCAGAGAGCTGCCTGAGGAAGCCAAGCTGCCTGCTGCCCATGCTGTCCCTCCTGAACGGCCAATGCACAGAAGCAAATTGCTTTCTCCAGGCAGGATTCAGTCGGAGCCCCCAGCATTTTTAAATCCCGGCACATAAGCTGGTGTGATAAAGCAGGCCACAAAAATCAACCACCCATCTCGGCAACGCTGAGTAGTTCAACGCACACAAGGACTTAAGTATTTCCCAGACATGCCTCTTAACGGCAGTCACACGGAATAAATTATTTCAAAGCAATCCATTAGGTCACCAGGCTACAAGTTGCCTCTGCTGGCATCTCTCCTGATGGTGTCCTGGCAGCGTATTCTTGTGCCAGTTTGCAAGCATTACAAATATCGCAGAGGGTTTATATGACTACACACATCTCCAGACCAACAGCTATGCACACACTATTTGAACTTCGCAAACTAAAAGAGAGGTAATAGAATGGAAAAGGGCAGAGGAACCCCAAATGCAGCTTGCTCTGATAAACCTCAAAAACAATACTGACATGAACAATACTGTATTCAGTAAATCAGACAGGCAAGCATCCAAACACACTGAAAGGCTTCAAAACGAAAACTGCTTGCTCAGCTCTGCAGTGCAAGGAACTTGTCACAACCTGCTGCAGCTTGCAAGCGGACAGATGTTGCTGCATGCACCCTCCAAACGCCCTGCCAGCCTTAATCCCTCCACTTCTCCAAGGAAGAATTCAGTGACATTTGTCTGCAACACCAAAAAGCCTGTTTAATAAGCACCAATCATGGATTACCATTAGGCTAAAGGGCTTTACAGGGCAAGGTAACAAAATAATTAAACACAGCACTTCCAATTAAGTGGAATATATCAGAATATTTCCAGGCCATCATCAGCAATTCAGTTTTGTTACAGTGCATGGCTTCTGTCAAGATTAGAAGCTTGCTTTCCATCCAGCAGTGTGCACCTACAGTAATCTTTTATTTCAAGTCTCTTTCAAGAAGTAAAATGAAGGATTAACATGCAGGTTTTTGCACTTTTGCAAAGACAGGCGGTGGACCATAGCAACACAATACTTACTTTTGCATACAACATGCAAAAAGCTACTGTTCTTTGGAGTCCAGCACTTAAAAGCTAGAAAATGAAGATTTCAGAACACGTGTACAATAGAACCAGATTCTGCACTGTAGGTCAAGTACCACAGACACTTGCTTCAAGACCTTAGGGTACTCAAACACCTGCTCTTCAGCAGTCATCTCATTCATTCTCCCATAGCTACTCGGAGGCTCTTTGCTGTATTCTATCTGTCCTAAAGAGGCGCCATGTACAAACACCTGTAAGTTACCCATCTCACTTGGAAACTTGTGTGCTACTAACAAAATTCACAGCACTATCTCACAGGTAGTGATGCTGTCAAAGAGAGGCATGGGTAGGCTTTTAACAAGGCCCTGAAGGATTTCAAGAATCACAGTAAAGAAATAGTTGAACCGTTCAATAATTTGAAGATCCGGCTCATCCCAGCACACTGATTTTCAGCTCCCTTTCATAACAAGGACAACTAACCAGACGACAAAGGAACAAGAGGATTTCCAGGCACTATAAACACAGTGCAAGCACCATAAAGCACTTTTGCTGACAACTCTCGTTGCTAACTCTCCTAAATAGGGACATTAAGAAAGCTGTTCCACACTACAAAATTAAGGCACCACTTGATTAACCGCTGCATTAAGGAGGAGATGTTTAGTCTTCATCTGAAATTCAGAAAGCTGCATTTGACCTCTAATCTACAGGGCTCTGCTCAGCCCCGGTGAGGCCGCACTTGCAGTACTGGGTCCAGTGCTGGGCTCCCCAATACAATAAACATGGAGCTACTGGAAAGAGTCTAGCAAAGGACCACAAAGATGATTAAAGGGACTGGACCATCTGTCCTATGAGGGAAGGCTGAGCAAGGTGGGGCTGTTCAGCCTGGAGAAGACAAGGCTCCAGGGATCTCATCAATGTATATAAATATCTGAAGGTGTGTGCAAAGAGGCCAGAGCCAGTGGTGCCTGGTGACAGGACCAGAAGCAACGGGGGCAAACAAACACACAGGTGGGTCTATCTGAACATCAGGAAAAACTCTTCTACTGTGAGGGTGACTGAGCGCTAGCATAGGTTGCCCACAGAGGTGGTGGAGTCTCCGTCCTTGAAGATGTTCAAGAGCTTCTGGACACGGTACTGAACAACAGGCTCTAGGTGGCCCTGCTTGAGCAGAGGGTTGGACAAGATGACCTCCCAAGGTCCCTGCCAACCACAACCGCTGTGAGTCAGCAGTACAATTAAAAAAAAAAAAAAACCCACAAACAACCCTCCCTCTGCTATAATAGATTTTGCATCAATTTTGCATCCTACAACCAGACAACTCATTTTAGTAAGTTGCACACTGGCTTCAAATAAAATGCTAGAACATGTAAGAAAAAGTCACATAACGTTAAATTCATTTAACTCTGTAATTAAGCAAGTGCAAATATAAAACCAACAGAAGACAGCTTTCAATATGATTACTCAGAAGAAACTAGGCCAAATAAGTTTTCAAACTCAAATGTAAACACTATAGGACTTCCAACTTTCAGATTCTCCTGCAATTCTAATTTAGCCCACCGCCCCCCTCCCATATGGATGCACTATGATAACCCTTAGTTATGTCATAACATAGTATTTTTCCCCATGGGACTAAAGTCTCATTTAGCTCTCAGGCTAGACTCTAAAAAGAACTAGAGCCATGTGATGAGGAGAGCCATCCACAAGGCCAGTTTCACAGCTGAAAGGTACATAGTCTACAAAAAAACCCCAAAAACCCTGCAAGAACAGAAAGGATTGTCCTCCTTGATTAAGCATCTTGTTGCTGCCGTGAACAACTGGGTGTTATCCCATGAATGCTGCAAATAACTGCCTGCAATGCTGCAAATAACTGCTTAAGCCAAGTTTTCACAGTCAGCTATTGATTCTGGTCTTTGTGTTCAGAGGGTGTAACCCAAGGTCTCCTGTGAGGCCGAGCAGCAGAACTGACAGGGACTCACAGATGAAGGTCTAGGAGATATACCACGAATGCATTAAGTGCTAAATAATGCTATGTACTTTAAATAGACCAGATTAAATCCTTAATTATTAAAGCTAGCTACCTAATACTAATGGATAATTTTTATCTTGTTCTCTAAACCTTAGTTTGTAACCTGCCAGGCAGGGATACATGTGCCTGTATCTCAAAGGACCCTGTGAAAAGCAGAACATTTCACAGAATTGTTTTGGTTGGAAGAAACCTTTAAGATCATTGAGTCCAATTGTTCCAACATTATGCAAACACCGCATTCTGATTTCACAGGAAAATCTGAATGAAAGTCACTAAATCAAGCACAGACCTTCCACTGAATAACTCATCACTAATTTAAAAACATCTGCCCTGCGTGTTTAGCATCACAGGACAGTTGCTGGAAAGAAGTGATACAACCACGTGATGTTACCTGATCGTATATATGCCTATATAGTTAGCCATTCCATAAGACTAACACCACTTGCTTCAGGTTTATGCGCAGACCCAAAAAAGATTGTCCATACCAACCAGTTCCAACAAGCTGTGGATCACAGTGCTGACAGAGTTCACAGACAGCCCTAAAAAGGACTGCGGTGCTCTGCAAGCTCTGCCCAGCAAGCAGCGCTTCTCTTCCCTGACTCTCTGTCATCCTGTAACACACCCCTGCTCTCACTTAAACACCTCTGGCTCCTGCTGCAATCACTGAAGTTATCTCAACCAAGTCCCCTAAATCTAATCTAATCCCCATAGTCTAACAGTGGATATCTGCCATAAGCCTAAGAGAAAGTTTTCGCTATAAACCATAGTATCTGTCCTGTCTCCAAGACACAGAAAGAACAGCAGCCACAAATAATCTTAAGCAAGTCACTATTTCATTTACAAGCGCCACAATCTAATTAAAAATGCAGGCCATGCTTCCGTAAGACACTGAACTCTGATTCTGGGGAGAGCAGAGGCACTGCAGTGTGCCACTGAACAGGTACAGACTCACTGGTGGAGAGACCATGCATGGGTGCTGCCCACAGACTTTATACCAGATCCTGTGGATGCTCCAGCTTTGCATGGAGGATGTGCAGTATCACCAGCTATGGCTGATTCAACAATCTGCAATAGCATGCTTACACTTGTTCCAAACAAAATTTGTCATCTAAAGATGTAGGGGGACGATATTAAGAAGCACAAAAACACACCAAAGGCTGTAGTAACTCTGCATAACATTTGGGTTTATGAGCACTTCAGAAAGTCTAAGTTCTTGTTCAACCACTGCAAGACTGTAGCAGAGATGAGTTCGCTTAGAAACAAAAGGTGAAAGAAACTAGCTTCTATGTATTAGCAGGTTCACTGAACCTAACAGTTCGCTTCATGCCTAGTCCAGCATCTGCTGAATCATGGCTTTCTCAAAGAAGGTTCAGCAGCTGAAACACCTCCCTGCTCTTTGAAAGTTCACGCACACCAATCTGAGATCTTAAACCATAAACTTGATTGTATGTGAAGACAAGACAGATACTACAAAACCGAACGTTTTAAAATAGCTTGTTTTGTTTCCAAAAGCATGAAGAACTGGAACATCCCTTTGGACTTTCTTCTGCCAGAGGAATACATAAAGTTACTGGAGATTTGACTGCCTATGTCCAGATGCCTTGTTAAACTACACCTTACCTACACCAGCTAGGACGTGTAAAGGATACCCATAAAATCTGTTCGTGCTGACAACATGAGGTAGACCCTGAAAATTTAGTTTACAACAGATTTCTAGTGATCTGAATTCCACTAACTGAAAAAAGGGCCAGTTTATCTCTACATTAGAGTCCAGTTTATCCAAGCCTTTCGGGTCACAGAAGCAGAACAGATCATTGTGTCAGATACTTAAAGTGATATAAACCAGCTACAGACAGCTTTAGTAATAACTGAGTTTAATCACGTTAGCAACAGAGACCCATAATGGAGGTTATGGGATGCTATTTAACTTAAAAAAAATAATAAAAACAGCAGACCTTCCCTCCTCAGTTGCTACTTAATGATGAATAATTTTGGTAGTGGACCATGGAAGTCTGAGCAAATCCAACTAATACAGATTTCAGGCATTAGACTGGGGGTAGCTCAAACCTTACCATTCAGTATTTCCAAGATTAACTACTTGTTTAGAAATTCAGATAAATAGCAAGCCTGACATTTTTATCCTCTATCTGTAAAAAAGCATCTGGCAACAAGAACATGCAATGTAAAAATGGCGGCAACAGAACGCTCATCACCAGAGCAAGCCATAAGGGAAGTTTAGTGCTATTCACTTCACAGGCCCCCTGACTTCAGTCAGCTAAGTGCTTACAGAATTCAAACTGACAGGAGATATTTTTATTTTGTCCATTTGATGCAAATAAAGTCTTATACTGGTCTTTTTTCAGCTTACAGAGATACAGGACACTTCCTGAAAAATAAATCACTGGGGATACCAAGATTTTTTTTTTTTTCCCAACTCCAGCCACAAAACAAATCAAATCTTTAAATCTGAGACTCTCCAAGCTACTGTGAAAGCCTTCCACAGCAGGCCAGATGGGGGACTTCATGAACTGTCTCCAAGTACTTGCGCAGCAACTGTCAGCCTGCCTAGAAATTAAGATTCCTTTCACACACGCACCAAATTATTGCCAGGTCTCTTCTCTGCCCTCTGAATGTCACTCGCCTTGCTAATTAAATCACGGGCCTGAAGTCAGCTCTTCTAAGGCTTACCCTGCTCCCACAGGGCACCATCCCTAGTCACTTGAACCCAGGGAACCCCTCACCATCAGGGTAAAGCCCAGGACCTTCTTCTTCCCCCAACCACACACACGAGGCAGCACAGTGACCCTTTCCCGAGTCCTCAGACTCCTTCATCCTCCCCATGATCTCCTGGTCCTACAGAACGCCACGCAGATCCCCAGATTCACCCAATCCCACCCCAGTTCTGTAGCTCCCCATCCTCTCCTGAGCCCCAGGTCCTTCAACCCCGCTCACAGCCCTCTCCATCCTTCCCTGCACCCTCAGATCTGCCACCCACAACAGTCGCACTGACATCCCCATTGCTTTCTGGACCCCGAGAGGCACCCCAGTCCTCCAGTCCCACCGACCCCCACCATCCCCACCCCAGTCCCACAGATCCCCCCCCATCCTCTCCCAGACCCCCAAACTGCCACTGCAACACCACGGAACTCCCCTCATCCCCTTTGGAGGGCCCGAGCCCCCAACATCACCTCAGTCTCACAGACCTCCACCTCGCCCCCGCAGACCCCGGCCCCGCAACCCCTCCCCAGCTCCACGAGCCCCCGTCTCCCACCAGCCCCCGCCGCACAGACCGCCCCGCCGCCGGGCCTGGCGCATTCCCAGCCACGGCCCGCACTCACCGATCAGTTTGTGCACCTCCTCCTCGCTCAGGTAGAGGCTGAGGCTGGGCCCGGGGCCGGAGGGGGGCCAGTCCAGGGGCCCCGCGGCGTGCGGGCCGGAGCTCGGGCCGGCCTGGCCCTCGGCGCCGGCGGGCAGGAGCAGCAGCAGCGGCAGGAGGCGGAGGAGATGGCGGCGCGGGCCCCGCACCCGGCACAACGACGGCCGCGGCCGCCGCCGCCGCCGCCCTGCGCCCGCCTCCCCCGGCACCGCTAGGGGCCGGCCCCGCCGCCGCCGCCCCCCGCCGGGCTCGCGGCCCCCGCCCCGGCGCCCCGGCACCATAGCTCCGCGGGGAGGGAGGGAGGCAGGCAGGCAGGGACGGGGGGGGGGGGGAAGGCAAGGAGGGAACCCCCCCGCCCCGCCGAACCCCTCACACGCCGCAACAACTAGTCCCCGCCCCACCGCTCATGGCTGCGCGCGCCCGACGCCGCCGCTGGCGCCGCTTCCTCCGCGGCGCCGCACGCCCCGCCCCGCGCACGCGCGTCCGCGCACCCGTGCAGCACCGCCTCCACGACGGCGCGAGCCGCGGCCGTCAGGTCCCGCTCATGCCCGCCTCCGGGCGCGAGAGGCGGGAGAAGGCGCCCGCTGCCGTCGGTCCGGGCTGGGGTGATCGGGCGCCTCTTCTCGCCTCCCGCCGGGTGCCAGGGAGGAGGAGGGAGGCCCTGCCCGGCCCCTGGTTCCTGCCGGTGCCTCAGTGCCCGGAGGGTCTCTGGGCCTGGCCTGAGGGAAGGCCGGAGCAGGTGACCACCGCAGCCCACCGGCCCGCCGAATTGTCTCGCACTCGCCTTTAGCCCCCTACACGGCCCCCTTTCCTGCGGGCATCTCCTCTGTCCCCCATTCTTCCAGCGCCACGGTCTGCCTGTGCATCCACCACGAGCTGTCCTCGTCATCCACTGCCTCCCTGGCCCGAGGCAGATCCAGCAGCTGCTGGACCGTCTTCCACACGGCTGGAAATACTTGGCCAAAACATCCAGGGAAAAGATAGCCTGAAGTAGCGGACACGGATCTAAAAGTGACCCCGCTGGAAATACTCCTGCAATACCAGCGGTTTAGTTCAAGAAAATTTCCTTTTTTGCCATTTACAACTTTGTGTATGGATGTTGTATTTAATGTTTTAATCGGCGTTGCACTTTTATCTTGCACTTACGTTCCTTTCGGAGCTAAGAAACAGCAGCAGCATTTCATTTCGTTGTAAAAAAGGAGGGCCTTTGATCTACAAAGGGTGGTTATTTCAATCCCAGCCAAGCCGTTGCTGCCTATAATGATCGTACAGTTAAATGGAGACTGTAAATAAGTCTGCTGTTTTGTTATAGTATGAAATGCCAGCAGCAGTGCTGCCTGACAGCTGATATATTTTGAAAGAATGCAATAATAATCAAGTCAAACAATGAAAACATTAAATTCCAGCATGAGACATTGAATCCCCTACACAAACATTCCTGACCTTTTCCCGAAATCCTCTTCTGTGCAGAATTTCAGAAGTATATATTTCTATTGCGGTTTGGTGCAAAACTCCATTTCAAGATGTCCACCTTTCCGCTGAAATGCAAAACCTCTGTGTGATCGGCTCAGCAAGTGGATCTTGTTTTCCTGAACCGACATCTGACCTAAATGTGCCTGGTCACTCCCCCCTCCAGGCTGATGATGGAAGAGCCACCTCCATCATCACCTTTCTACCTGCTTTCGGACCTAGGTGCTTTCCATCTCCTTTAGACTCCCCAAAGAGCAGTAACAGCTTCGGTCTTAGCAAATTCATCGCTGGTAGCTGCCTGCTTGATTGAGATTTCCAGCGAATGTCACACTATGCATTTATGACCATTAAATCAGATAATAGCTTTGAATTATACTCTCCCTTCTGACCCATCTGGAGGAATTTTGTATCTACACGGGACACCATCCCAGGAGGACACCGGAGGCTAATTGGCCACAGAGGGTTTTTAATCAATGAGTCTTTCAGCTCATGACCATAAGCGTGGACAGTGTATAGGAAGTTCTGCTCTTCTAATCACTGTGGTGAAGGAGAAATTGCTCGCACACCTCCCCACAATAAAAATCACTTACTTAGCTGCATAAGGGGTAAAAAAATAAAATGGTAAACTGAAATGGAGTTGCAAATTATATGCAAGTCTTTAGTTGGGTGGATGTGGACCAGCCTGAAGAGCGCTGGTTATTGAGAGTGAGCTCTCCATACCACAGAGCATTCCCTCAGCCTCTAAACCAGAGTCTGGGTGTGTGTGTTTATTTGCTGTTCAGACATAGTCTGACTATCAGACTCCGGGTATTTTCTAATGCACCTCTCTTAAGAACTTATGGACAGACAGGCAACTTGTAGTGTCTGACATGATCAAAACCAAAACTAAGGCTCATCTTTGGTTTAGGATTCCTGCTGAAAATCATTGCAAAAGCATTCACAAAACTCATGCACTAAATGAGCATGAATTTGTACCAAGGTCTGTTTGAGAAACACAGAGAATACGCTATCAGCCTGTTTCAGCAGCAACCCTTGTTTAGTCTCTTAAAGACTCTGATCACAGTAGCAATAATGAACCATGCTTCAAGTTGAGAGAACAGAGGGGTGTTATCATACTCACAGTGTATCACGGCAGTGGTACGTCTTGCATTTATGGTGTTTTCTCAGGCACAGGCACTCTAACCTGTGTTTCAGCAAGGTGCCCCATGAAAGACTTCTGTGGACTTGCTGAAGACTTGGCAGAAGAGACAGGGAAATGCATGCACTCCTCAGCTATAAAACAGCCTGTAATGGAGATGGGACCCAGAGGAAGCCATCCTCACATGCTCACTGTGCCCCAATTTCCCCAGAACCCATTCCTGGGCTGCCATTCTTCATTAGGATAAGGGGACAATCATGGCTTGGCTTCGCGGACGAAGATTTGGGAAGGGCTTTGCCCACGCTTATTGCAAGCGCGCTGATGGCTGAAACACCCTTCAAGCCTGCGTGGTGGATTTTTTTTTTAGGTGAGGCGCAGCGTGCGCGAGACTGGCCCCACCCTTTACACCTGAGGTTCATCTGCCAGGGCCTAGCGAGCTTGGACGGTGACAGAGAAGTCCTCAGGTCGTAGGTTTGGTTAGAGTATCCTTCTCTTAGATGGATGGCCTTACACGGCTAAACGAGCTCCATCTGCCTGGGTTTGGAGTTAGAGTTGTCCTTCTCCTAGGATGGTTGCCCGAAGGCTAGTGAGCCCATCCTGCCCGTGGACACACTTTGTCTGACCCTTCAGTTGAGACCTGTCAGGCTTGGGAGACCCTACCGGAGGCATATGCCACCACCAGCATAGCTCTCAACTTCGCAAGGGCACGCAAGCTCTTTCCCCACGGCAAGGGGGTGCCCGTGAAAGAGTAAGGGGACAATACCCATACACCGTCCACCGATAACGTTACTTTAACTGCGCTCATCCCTGCCTTGGACACAGAGATAGGACACTCAGCAGAAATGTAATACTCAGCAGAAGGACCCGTCTAGATTATTTTAACGCATTTCTTTTTAGAGAGTATGTAACTTGTCTCCTGGAAGTCACTGGCTGATTTTAACAAAGGCACCAAAACCACATAAACCAAATGCAAATAAACACATTCTTAGGATGCATCTGCCAGCCTGCGCACAGATGCTTTTAGGGCTAAAATCATTGCTAGTGTGTCTGTTCCATTATGCCCATGAACCTGATTGACTGCTGACCCCTGAAGTTATAAATAGAATGCAGTCTGCCTCACTTAGAAGAATAATCGGGGGTATTAGAAGTCAAATGAAGGTTTCACGGACGACAAGAAACATATCATTTGGAAAAGGTGAAAAATGCAACTCACAAGCCAGCTCAAATGCTGTTGATTTTTTTTGGCTGCATGCACTATTTTTGGCAGGATCAAGTTCACAGTCTTTCAAAACCATTCTGGGTAAGATTATATTGCGAGAGGATACACGAAGTCTCCCCATGGAAAGCTGCTAGCAATAGCTGTCAATTCGCAGCACTCGTATGGAGAAGTTTTGCTTGGCTGGGCAGCGGGAGGCATCATTGCTTGTGCTCAGAGCATGATTGTATCAGCATTTACCACCACAGTGTCCTGAGAGGCACGAAGAGCTGGTATTCATTTCTTGATGTAAAACAAACCTCCAAAACCAAATAGCTGACAGTTAATGGCACTGATGACAATATGATACATTAGGGCCTTGTGGAAGACATGCGATACAGGGATATTTGTGGGGGTGCTGGAAGAGGGGTGACAGGGCTCTGGCAACAACTGCTCCATGTCCAGACTCGCTTACACATGCTGCCGCAATAACGGGTGGCTTTTCCTACCCCCTCTGTACGATTATAAATGACTGTGTAACATTCCCCTTGGAGGAGAACTGGCCCCTTCACGTAGACACAGGAATGAAGTCCTTCTGCCTCTTTCACTCAGTCTTCCAACATTTTTTGCCTTCAAACAGTTTCTCTTCTTTACGAGTACCAGGTGACCTCAGTGCTTGGATGGCTTCCAACAAAACAGCACTCTGATTACATGGCCCAGGAACCTTCATCTCATTGCTTGCACAAAGAGCTCTGCCAGTTCGGCTTCTCCACTGAAACGCTGCGGAGCTTTAGGTCTGCTCGTGGACAGTCATTAGAAACAGGCAAAAGGGGTTTTAGGAGACCTAGGAAAGGATGTCACAGCTGAGCCTCTCTAAGCTATTTTTCTGTCACAGCTGAGCCTTTCTAAGCTATTTGGTATTTATCTTCGCAAGCAACTTCTAAAGGACTCTGAAACGGCAGCAAGAAGCCCTTTCTATGGACAAGGATGAGACCGAGTACACGTTCGAGTAGGGATAAAACCCATTCATTTGCTCTGCTTCCCCTGCTGCCATTTCCTGAGGGGGATCCTACTTCTGTCTTTCATGGAGCAAGGTGTCCCAGGGTTCCCAGTTCTCCTCTCTTGTCTAGGTGGAACAGACTGGGGCCTTACTGCCTTTTTTCTTCCATATCTCTAAATTTGCCATCCCTTTTCCCACAGCCCAAGGAGGAGAATGAGGGGCTGGACTACATATTGGATTGTACAAATAGATGTCTTCACTCAGATCAGCAGTCACCCACAGACTCTTCCAGGGTAAGGAAGAACTGAGATTTCCAAGTTCAAAACATACAGGCATGCTCCACCCCAACCCCACCAACTCTTTTTACTCCATCTCATCAGCCGTAAACTAGGGAGGCTGGTGACCTCTGTTTCTGGAATAGCAGATACCCAGCATTGAGGCAAATATAAAAAGCCTCAGACTTCCAGCCTGCTGCCCTTAGAAACAGACTTTTTCTTCTTTTAATTTCTAATAAAGCTGCCCTTGAGAAGGAAGGGCAGGCTTGTCAGTCACTGCAGAGTCGGACCACTAGGGCTGGAATACAATGAAGAGTGAAGAAGTTGCTCACACAGCAGCAAAGTGAAATGCCATATACAGGGTCCTGAAAACATGGCGTTTAATGGATGAAACATGCTGGGGACATTTGGCGAACTGAAAGCTACCATGGTGTTAAGCAAGCAGAGGCTGGAGGAAAGCAGAGCATCAGAATACGATTTCAGCATGGGATTGTTATGGCACATGTCATTCCTTAGTTTGCCGTATAAGGGGAGCATTGCACGCTGTGATATTGCTAAATATGAAACAAATTGTTTGTGTTTGGGGTCTGGTTGTCTCACCTTTTCCCTCCTTAAAATACCCACGGCTGGGGTGTATTTCATCCAAAGTGTTTTCCTTGTCAATAGATGCCAGGATTTGGGGCCTTTTTAAGGCACGGATTGCACAACAAGGCCTGTAATGCTGTAACATTTTGATCTTGGGAGCTGGCAGTGGATACTGCCAGCCCCAGCTTGCTGGGAACACGTCCCATCTTATAGAATACATCGTCCCACCTTGGGTCAAAGGGTTTGTCTTCAGTACAGCTTTGTCTGGATCTGTGGCTAGCGCAAGCTGTCAGACCCAGTGTGCTCTGGATGAGACTGAAAAACATTGAGGTTTTTCTAGCTTATCAAAGGGCCGTTGGTGTTAAAACCAACCCTTTGACTACCTCCAAATGCTGGTGTTAAACCAGCCTTAGCACAAATGTCCCGAGAATCACTTGGAAGCAGACACCCGTGACCAGCTCAGTGGTGCTGTACCCCCAAGAGCTGCCTCCAGGGCAACCTGGTGGTTCTGGGTTTCTGTCTCCTCTTTGGTCTTTTCTTGGCTTTTCAGTGCAAATGGACCTTCTGATTTTGTCTTCAGTGTCTTTCTTATGTCTCTGCTGAAACAACAGACCAAGTGCAGCCCCCATCCTCAGAGAGCTCAGTCCTTTCTATGCCTTTCCCTTTTCCCTTGGGAAGTCAACCGAACAGCAGTTATAAACTTACATGGGCATGTTTTACAGATCACTTATGTATGTTTTTCCCCATGCGCTGGCAGTTGGAGCTGTTCTATAGTTTACTGGGGTTTTTCAGAACCCACACATGATATAGGAATGGAGATAATTAGTTGTAGGAGTCGCTGTATCACATCCTTCTTTTACAAAAGCACAATTGGGGCATTTGCTGAGGAAGTGGAAAAAATTTTGGTTTTTTGCTTCCTTTCTAAGAAAGTATTAAAATCGCCATTTTCACTAGGATAACCATAAAGAAGTACTGATTGACTCACCCAGTTCACTGAATCCCACTCCCTGTACAGAAGAGGCTGTGAAACCCCTGGATGTGAGCATGACTCTCATACTCCTTTCAGTATTTAGATCGTTTGGGGGATTAGCGAGTCTCAATTTCTTTAGGCTGCAGAGATCTAAGTCTTGTCTCCCATTTTCCAACCAAGTGACATTACAGTTCTTGCAATGTCACCAGCACCGGTCAACAAAGTGGATAGGAAAGAGCAAACCTTGCTCACTCCTTGCACACAGGGGATGAACAGACCCTTTTCCTAGCAAGTGTTTGGACTCTGGATCTTGCATGGATGAAATCTCTCACCTGTGATCCCAGTTCAGATGACCACGCTCTCCTTCATGGTACTAATAGACAGTTCCTAGGTGACTCCTATTCAGCAGGAGGAATACTTGGGAGATTTTTCCGTCTGCACATGCACTAAAGAGACTCCTGGGCTCCAGCTCCGGTTTGCAGGCTGGGCATCTATCTTAGAGCAAGCCTATTTGGCAGTGGTTAAGCTATTGGTGTAACCGAATATACTAGACTGTGGTGAATACTAGGTGATATTAATGAACTCATTGTGGACAACAGGAACCTTCCCGTGACTTCTGGTGGACTTCGGACCAGAGCAGAGTGTATTCAAACCCACCAGAGCCTGCCCATGGGGATGAAGGAGAGTACTGGTATTGATTTCCTCAGTCCCGCACAGGATCTGAGTCACTGTTATATTGTGGCCAGTCGAAGGAATCGGCTCTTTCCAGCACTGGGCAATACTGTTACGTCCTAAGCTCAACTGCACACCTTTAACTGAAGACAAATACCTTTTACTTCTGAAAAACAGATTCCTGTATCTGACATATTCTCACAGAGGTAAAAAAAAAAGATGAATTTTAATCATGTTTATGTTGCATGGGTTATCCCATAACCCAACTATTTGAATAGATTCTATCTGAGTCCTTTTCTTTGGGCTTGGACTGTACTCAACACCAATAAATCAAAGGACTTAGCAGGATGTTTTGCCTCATTAACATGCTCTGTGCTTTTGACTTATTCTGTCCTGTCAGGGCTGCTGTGTGTTCATAGATCCTCATCCTGAAAATTACATAAGGGCCAGGAAAAAGGCTGTGGAATGACAACCTGGCCTCCTCCCATCCAACTGTTCTTGGGTGTTTTCAGACTCCCTGCCGACACGTCCTCCAGCAGCTCATATCACGTGAAGTCACATATGTCCAAAATTCAATGAAAACTCCTTCCTTCAAAAATGACAGAAAAACCCAAAACATTTTTAAAATGCTTTCATAAAATATCCAATATTCCCACATAGACTTCAGCGCTGAAAAACCTTTTAAAGCCCCAGAGTCAGCAAGGAGGGATCCTGTAAGCAGGCATTGGCTTGGGCCAGGACTTGCCCTGTTTTGGACGACAGCTTCCAAGAGCGGAGGAGAAGTGATCTGCAGGATCCTTGCACATTTTCACCAGTTCATTCCTCTGCTGGTTAAAACTTTGCCACTGTTGTGACAAAAATCCTGAGCCAGGCATTTTCTACACCAGGTGATTCATCAGCAAGTCACTGACCTAGACTGCAGAAACAGGGAGTTTTTCTGCTGGATGCCTCCATCCCCCTGTATCTGGACTTCAGTCCAACTGTGAGTTCCCAGCTGCATGGCTCAGAAGTTAGTTCCACACCTCGTCCAGCATTCACCCTTGATAGTCAGGTGGAGAATTACTGAAGGAGGGAGAAAGAGGCAGGGAACCCGAAGGAGCTGTGTCCTGCAGGGAGAAGAGACGGGCAACTGTGGGCTCTCCCATGCCTAGACAGAGCAGAGCAGCCTCTCTCACCTCGATGCATTTTGCCTCAGCTTCCCCTGCCAACAGTTTTCATTGTCTTTAAAAATCACCAGCTACCGGGAACTTTCTTGCTTTGTGATCACAGCGATCAGCCATTTCTATTGCATAAATGAAATAAGCTACATTTCCTTGGCCTTTCCCTGTAAAGCAGAAGAGTGACCTTGAATGGCTTCCACAGGTCTTATTTCAGCATTTTCAATTTATTCGGCTTCTTTCTTGAGCTGCAGGTGACAAGACTGTGATGGATCACAGAAGTTAATTCTATCTCCCATTTCCTACTGGAGGCATCATCTCCATATGGGTCATGGTGAGGATTAGGTCGGGTGGAAACGAGCTTTCTGCTGAAGGAGTGGTGCCTAATAGCTCTTGAACATCACTAAAAGCAAAAGGCCATTCTTGGAATACCATCTACAGGCATTTTTCTGGGGTGAAAGCCATGCAGAAAGTTTACAGTCATGCTGTTCAGTTTCAAGCCTGCTTTTATTTTGGTAATGTTGGCATCTCCCAGCTTGTGTTACTAATCCCTTCTGGAGAGGGCAACAGATTTCCAATGCATAATTGATAAGCTTTGTCTTGCATGTGCCAGCGAGAGCAGCGAGGCCCGTATCAAAGACCGTTACTGCACGCAGAGTGAACCCAGGCAGGGAGAAATTTCCCCTTCGTGAACCATGTGAGAAAGCTCTCCGCTGGAAACCATCATTGCCACGTTAGGACGTGGGACATCGCTGACTAAATACAGTTCTTACAGAGCCCTCTTTACAACTAATAGTTGCAGTAAGGCGGCTGGTATGAACAGAAGATTTGGGTGTGATTTTTAAGCACTTGGAGGCAGATGTCTTCTCCATCCAGCTAATTTCGGTGCTGTAACCAGACAGGTAGGGAAGCACTGTGGCTGTTGCAAGGGGTGCCACATCCTTGCGTCGGAGGGTTTAACTCTCAGCAAGAACCGGCTGCTCTGCCCCATCAAACCCTCGGCCTGGGGCTCTTTTCACCATCGCCAAGTGCGAGCTGTGGGTTGAAGACGCCGCCGGACCCCACGGACCTCCCCGGAGAGCGCAGTGCGGCAGCCGCAGTACGTGCCACCAGAGCGGGTCCGAGCCGTGCGGCGGGGCGGAACGGGACGCTAGGGGTCACTGCCCGCCTGGGCTGGCCGCCGCCGGGGCGGCACCGGAGCGGCGGCGGGGCGGGCACCGCCTCCACCTCCCCGGGCCCCGGCCCCCGCCGCCACCTCCTCCCGGCCCCGCCGGGTCCCGCTGCCGGCTGTCCCCTGCGCCGCCGTGCAGCCCCGCGTGTGCCCTGCTTGCCGGAGGCCGTTACCCCGCGGAAGCACCTACCACCGGCCGCCGGTGTTTGCCCTTGCCGAGATGCCCGCGGGAGCGGTGGGCTGCCGGGAAGCCCCCTGGCGCCGGGGGTGCCTGGCAGTGTCCCTTCAGCAGGCGGAGCGCAGACGCGGGGGGAGTTGCTTAGTCCACGGGAACCCCCGGAGCGCTGGCCGTGCCTCTTGCACTTGCTGTTGAAGCGCCTCATTCTGCAGTTTGGCCCTCAGCCTGGCAAAGCCGTCCTTTCTCGGATTCCATCCCTAGGGAGAACACTCCCAGCCCCAGAGAGGCTGCAGCGCGGGGTCAGCCAGCCCTGGCGCTCCTGGCACAGCAGGCACTGTGGCACCCTCATTCCATGCCTGCGTCTTGTAATTAACACCAAGGACGGGGAACCCCACAAGAGAATAAACATTGCTACAGAGGCAGATGCTCCCAGGAGGTGTGAGTAGAGCCAAGGGTGCCACAACATTGCAGGGTTCTAAAACCAGCAGGGGTTTGGCACACTTGGCGCTCCCATGCAAATCTGAATTGTTACCCCGGGGGCAAATGAGCCGGACTTGCATCATCTTGGCCAGAGTGGGAACTCCAGGCTCCCGCTGCCTCTGCGCCTGGAAGGGATATTTTGCCGGAGCATTGTGGACGTGAAGCACGGGGAGCAAACGCCTCGCAACCTGCATGCCAAAACCTGCTCCTTAAAAAATGCATTTTAACGGAGCCATTTTAAAAACCCAGTGCACCAATATAAACAAGCCCCATCTCAGGATCAGAGGACCTAGGGGTACCTGCCTGCCTGCAGGTTTGCATCTCACCTTTGCTCGATTGATGACTGTAAGGCATATAAGCAAGTCCTGCCCCAGCTCATCTATGTTCTCACGCTGGAGCCAGCCCCTGCCCTGTCCTTGCTCAGCCTCTCCAAGGGTTTTGCCTTGCTCGTAATTTATATCCCTCACTACTCTGCCAGCTGTGCGCTGGGTCTTGCTTGCTAGGTATACCCCTGCTGCCGTCCCGCCAGCGGCTCATCTGGAAGAGGAGTGACTTCTGCAGCCAATGTGGATGGGTTTCTTCCAGCACTTCTCAAGTGGTCCTGGAGCCCAGGACTAGCTTTTAATAATGTTTCTGAGCAGCACACGGTGCTGTTGAGCCCCAGCTGGTGCCAGGAGTCATGGTTTGAATAACACACAACAAATATTAGAAGAGCCTGAGCTATGGAGAACTCCTCAGACACCAGTTTCTAAGGATGATCTAATACATTTCTTGGACTCACTAGTCCTCCTCATTACTCTTCTGCATTTTTTTTCCCCCTGCTATTTTTCTTTCCTTCCAATAAAATGTTTTGGTTTCTTTTTTTTTCTTTTCTTTTTTTTTTTTTTATGCTTGGGTCTGTGAAATATGCAGCCATGGCAACAGGCTGGAGGAGCGAATTCCCCAGGTCCACCCTCATGTCCTTGGAGTCTGGTTGGGATCGAGGGGGGTGAATTCCAGCCATTCCCTCTGGCTGGGAGCAGTGTTTAGTAAACACACGCCAGCACACACATGCTAACCCCTGCCCAGCTCGGTAAAGGCTTTTCTGATGGTCTTAGCACGTATTCTCCCGTCCCCCTGGACCAAGCAGCACCCCTCTCCCGGCATCATTCTGCGCTGGCATTTTTTGGGAGCAGCATCGAGAAGGAATGCAAGCCCCTGGCATCAGGACAGGAGCTGACATTCCCTGCCCCGGGCTGAAGAATGTGGACATAGTGTCCGCTCCAAACTCCAGCACTGGAGTTCATTCACCCCATGCCCTGAGCGAGACGGGGTCAGCCCTCGGTGGCAAGGCTGCTGTAACCTGGGGGCTGATGTGCTCCTCCCTCACCTTGAGGCACTCACGGTATCTCCCCATGCCAGCCACGTCTTGCTGCGGCATCTGGGGAATCACTTGTCCTTGTTTTGGTGGCTCCATGGCATGTGCCACTCAAGCTGCAGCTACGTCAGCCTTTTCTTGGGAAAGTTGGGAGAACATGAGGTGTGCTAGATGCTGCGGGGTGAGCTGGTTTTGGTGGAGCAGGCAGCTTTAAGTCTGGAGAAGGCGAACCCGTCCTCAGTGGGCTGGCAGCAGGGATGCTGCACTAGGCGCAAAGCAGGAACCACTGTTTAGGAACTGAGCACCCCGTTTTGATGGGTGTTACTTAAAGAGCTGAAAAAGGCAGTGCAGGCTGAAGGTGTCATGAGGTTTCTGTTAAGCAAAGCTGACCTGCTTTACTGTCTGTATTGTGGGAAAACCACAACTGAATGTAACTTCAAGCCCTAAACCCACTGCTAGCTTTCAGCTCATCTTTCTAAGGCAAACATGGTTGTTATAATTCCCTCTGCCCGTCCGACACACCCAGGTGAAGGCCTGCGAGGGCTATTTATACACTTTATAATATTACACACTGCTTGGATTACTGCATGGCATCCAGTTTGGTCGGAGTGGGGTCTCATGAACCAGAGTATGTTTGCATGAATACAGTTCTCACCAGTTCATGGGCTTGAAATTGGTTATGACAGAGTTACTCGCCATTTACTTAGACTGGATTGTACAGGGCTGTATGGCTTAAAATAGCGAAACTTCAGCAATAACAATGATACAACATGGTTCAGGCAGAAAGATCCCCACCGATTCACCACCCTGTTACGTCAGCGTTGTGACACTGGGGCAATGCTGCTTATTCCTCCAGTTTCAAGGATGATGAAGCCCTGGCATTGCAGGGAAGCTGAGAACGTTGGGGGATTTTGAAAGATTTTGCGGAATTCTCATTTCTTAACAAGACCATAATATGAGAGGAGGGTTATCCCCAGCCTCTGTGGAACTGTAGTTGGAGAACAGGATAAAGTGGAACAAGGTATCACAAAATCCACCTTGGTTCTGCTCCTGGGGAGGGGTTGAGTGCAGAGACACTCTCCCAACCCGCTGTGCTCAGAAGCAAACTCCCCATGCGGGACCACAGGCTGACCCAGTGTTCCCGGGAGGCTCAGCAGTGCAGGCTCCTGGACCTCCCCTACCTGCCCCAGCTTCTGGAAAGTTGCCAGGTGTTGCACAAAAGCAAAACACCAGAAGTTTGTTGCAGAACCTGAAGGAAGAGGCAGCACTTGCCTCAGCACGTTGCAGCCAGCCAACACTTTCTAGTCATGCTCTTCAAGTCAAGCTCGGGGAGCATCCAAGGTTACCCAGTGAATTCTTGTCTGCAGGAGGGAAGACTGACTGTTCCGGAGCCCTTGATGTGTCCATTTGTAGCACAATGAAGCCCGTGTCTTCGGTTGTCAGAGCACACTGTTGAAACACAGAAGGGGTTGACCCATGTCCCTGGCCACCTAGGACAGGAGGAGAGCTGCAGAGGCCCATTGCCCCAAAATGACATCAGAAAGCAGACCCAATGCAAAAGCCGTCTTGCCCCCATTCTTCCAGCACAGAAAGGCACCGAGCTTGGTTTGGACGACAGTGGGAGCAGCGTGCCCCAAATGGAGATGCTTGGGAATGCTCTGCCCATGCTGGCTTTCAAGGGTTAAGCCTCATGTTTGTTTTGCGGTGGTAGAGCTCACCCTGGCACGCTGCTGCTTTGTCATCCTGGGATTTTGTTCCCTGGTGTGAGTGAGGTCTGACAGTCAGGGAGGTGCACGGCTGTGCTTCGGTTGTGCAATGCGAGGCTGTGTGTGGAGGCAGCAAGAGGGATCCACAACACAACAGCAGCCTGTACGCTCACAATTCCGTTTTTAAGTATTTATGCCATAGTCATGCCAAGGAGCCCTAGTTCTAGCACCAAGGATCCCCAGTGCTGGAGACAGGCCAGGTTGTGGAGCTGGAGATGCTCCAGATCCACAGTCATTTTCAGTGCTCTCACACCTGCCAGGGCACCAGCCTCCAAGGAGTGGTGGGAGTGGAGATGGACCATGGAGTGAAGATGGTGTTTGGTGGCGCATGAAGAGCATGTGGTTTGGAAGGTTTGGGGCTGGTTCTCCTGCCTGGAAGCAAGCAGAAGCCAAGGCGGGGGGTGATGTGGTATCTTATTTGCTTTACCACAGAGCGATGCAGTCTCCTGAGCAAGGCTTACTGCTGCCCGTGGTGCGGCAGTCCCGAGGTTCATGTCCATTCCTCCTCACTCCTGTTCCTCTGCAGCACAAATGCCCACAAAGCCACCAGCTCCCTCCCTGAGCTCAGCTGCAGCCATGGTGCAGATGTCCCCCTCTTGCATGAGTTGTCCTCACTCTTACAGTCCTCTCAGATCTTGAAAAGCCAAAGTGGGCTGCCTGGCTTCCCTCGCACCCTCCTGGCTGCAGCTCCATGGCAGGGCAGAGACTCGCTGCCAGCTTAGCGCTTGCCCAGCAGCACTGCCAGCAAATGCCGGGCATAGAAGAAGAGGACAGCAAGAATTACACCCTGCAAGCAGCAATAAACAAGAAATCAGAGCACCAAATAAAATGCCTAGGGCTTGTGATCTGGTCTTCCTGACCTGCCGGTGAGCCCTGCACAGGGAGGCTGGGGTGATGGCCTTCCTCCCCACCGAGCCATGGTCCTCCCTGAGCCAGGTTGGCTCTGCACAGTACTCAGCCTTGGAGCCAGCCGAATGTGGGGAAAGAAAAGCAACGCTGCTGGTTAAATGGACATGCCATAAAGCTGAGAAAGATGGGAAGAAAAATGAATGGAGGAGGAGTGAGGACCAAGATGAAAATATAGGAAATGGCATTGGAGACACACATGTAACTCTGCAGGGACACCACTCAAAATAGCTGTCTCTGTGGTGGCTCTATTCTGGGATGGAGCCGCTCCTGGTCTGGTGCATGGGGCAGGAGGTCAGGAATAGCCCCAACTGGTGAGCGCGGCCCTGGTGTGCTTCCCTGCTTGCAGACGACCTTGCTCGCACCACCAGCATCTTCCCTGCTTGTCTCCAGCCAGCGTTCGTCAGGGAGGGCCTGGGAGAGGGACCCACCTGCCAGTTTTCCGGCTGATTTCATTTTCTTAGAATTTCCTCCATTGGTGCCATTTCTTTCTCTCTTTTTTCTTTTTTTTCTTTAATTCCACTCTCTTTTTTTGGACAGCTGGAAAAAATAACATGTTTTGGTTGCTATGGAAACACGCTCCTAAACTTTTGGTGGGTCCAAGACATGCCAGGAGTTCCAGGACGGCCAGTCACGGTGGCGGAGGCTTGCCCTTGCTTCCCGAAAACGGCAGACGCTGCTCTCCAGCGGGTCAGAGCACACGTGGCCCTGACCTACCTTCTGTACTGATCCTTGTTTACTCTGCAAATACGGTGTTGCTTACAAATTGCTGGGGCATGCCATGGGATCGTGAGGCTGGGCTCCATCGGCATAGTGTTACTTCGTGCTGGACGCCATGCAAGAGGGAAAAAAAAAGGATTGCATTTTAAGGCTGTAAAAATGAGGCTGGGAATATTTTCCAGACTGTGTCATTTTCCATCAAGGCCAAAATTCACATTCTGCCTCTCGCTGTTTCTGTTTTTCTCCCTGAAACTTGGGGTTTGTTTTGATTTTTTTTTCCTTCAGGTCTCCGTAACCCCTTTCTCACCACCCCACCTGCAGCTCCCAGCCCACAGTGGTGGGAGGGAGCGTGCGAGGCAGGCGGCCGGGGCAGCCAGGCTCCCCAGGGAGGAGGCAGGCAGGGAAGGGGGTCACATTCCATGGGGACGTCTCCCCCGTCCCGGCTCCGACGGCGGCTGTGGCACCTCGTCTTCGTTTCGGCATACGGGTGTGCAAAAACCTGGGGAGAAAAGCGCTGCAGGGGATCTAAGCATGAAGTGTCAGCCTGAGATGAGACACGCTCCGACTTTCTTCAAGGGAAGTGATTCTCCCCTCCCACAACCCAGAGAAATATTTCAAGGAAACCTTGTAACATTCCAGGCACTGGAAGTTAAAACTTCCCTTCAGCCTGAAGCCAGTTGTTTTTCCCAAATTTACGTATTTCTGTGATTCTCCTGAGAGCAGTGAGAGACAGGCACCTTCTCTTGGACTAACCAATTCAAATACTTATGCTCCTGGTTTTTTAGAAGAGTTTTAGGTCTAAAGTGGAGAGAGAAGAAAAATTGCCATGAAACTTTTCCCACCCCCAGTGGGCAGGAAGTCCAAATGTCCAATTTTTCCTGGAAGGAAGAAGCCAGCTTTTTTGATTAAAAAAAAAAAAAAGAAAAGAAAAAAGAAAAATGAAAAGTAACCAAGCCACTTCTGTATGGGAAAATATTTCGTTTGAAATTTCCTGAGGAGTGTTACCGTGCAGTGACTCAGTGCTGGTGCTAAGAACTGGAAAATGAAGTTTAGTGGTTTTTAAAGGCTTTCCCCGCCCTGAGGGATGGCTCCGTCCCCTGCAGCGGAGTGTCATTTGCCCGTCCTGCTGAGGAAGTGCTGCAAGCCTCATCCCCCTTTCGAGCCCCTTTGCTTCCAAATGAGCTTCTAACCACCATGATTTTTTTTGCCATCCGATTAATTAATCCCTGTCTCCCTTTGGACGTTTGGCTCGAGCACTTTGCCGGACTTGGCCCCGCAGCCCTGGTGACTTAACCTTCCTTCTGCGCTGGATCCAGCCCCGTGTGCTCATGCCAGTCCTGGTGGGATGATGTGCTGGGACCTGCCACAAACTTCTAAAACTTTCCTGCTACAGCAAAACCCAATGAGCAACAAAAAAAACCCCCATATCGACTCTAGCAGGATGCTCAGTTCCTTTTCCTTCCAATTTCTGCTTGGATGTTTTTAGTGGCACATTTGAAAATGAAAAGCTTTGGAAAACAACCCCTACCTAATGGGAATTCAGGCTTCCAAAACGTCACAGCAAAACACTTAGGGTTGGTGTTTTTGTTCAAAATAAATGAAGAAATAAAAGGCATCTTGCGCCACGGGCAACTCAAACACTGATGGGGGTGATGTGAAAGATATTTAGCTAAAGAAAAAGTATTTCACTTTAAAAGGTTTCTTGCACCTCTTCCCTTCCCTCACACTGAACTGCTGATCCCAGGCAATGTGCATAACGTCAGGGATGCTTGTTGCTGCCCTACATAACAAAACTTGCCGATAGCTGTCAGGGAACATAAAGATACATAAATATTTTAATTTACACACACAAGTAGTACAATGGGAGTTGTGAGCAGCAAGAGATGGCACCACACGAGCTCTGCAGGGAACAGGCACGTGGGAGATGTCACCAAGCCCCAGCTGATTTCAGAACCTCCCCACTATTAGGCAGGAGCTTAAAATTGTTGTATGCTCAGCTGTTGTCACTGCTCACACCTCCAGGCAGTTTGTCCCCCCCACTTTCAGTCAGCCATGCCGTTGTGTCCACCGTCCTGCAAGTCATCTGCATGCCCCTGACCTGACAAGCCAAGAGGGGCTGCCTGGATGCTAGAGGACCCCCACCCCCACAGGCAATGACAGCACCTCTCCACAAGGTCCTGAGTGTCCTGCTGTGACTTTGCTCCAGGTGAGGAGGTGACCTGGGGTCTCCAGGGGTCCCTGCCAACCTCAGTGATGCTGGGTTTTCCTGTGACCTAGCTTTGCTGAGCAGAGAGCCCTTTGCTCCTGCTCTCTTGCCTGCTTATTGCCACTCTCTTGTTTCCGGGAAGCATTCAGTCCCAGAGGTGGGGCCTCACACCTGGATCTCTCCAGATGTTGAATTGCCCCTGTCCCGCTCACTGGTGCTTTCTCATTACCCGAAGAGGGCAGTCAGTCCTCAAGCCTTTCATCCAGCACTGGCCTCAACCCATCTGTGTGGGGTGCTCCTCCACTGCAGACCTCATGTCTGGAGCCCACCTGTCCTGGGGACCCACCATCCCCCCTGGTGCCTTCCCATCACAGACAGACCCTCCTGCAAAAGCCCAGTGCTGTTTTTCCCCTGGAGATGCTGCAAAGATGAATTCATCAATCATTGCCACCACTGTCCAAACTGAGCCCTAGCTGCAGTCAAAA
Source organism: Bucorvus abyssinicus (assembly GCA_009769605.1). NCBI lineage: Eukaryota > Metazoa > Chordata > Aves > Bucerotiformes > Bucorvidae > Bucorvus > Bucorvus abyssinicus. The sequence goes on from CM020035.1 coordinate 18,178,872, forward strand.
TCTTGAACAGAGATCCAGCTGCTTCTATCATGTATTATCAGCATTAAACCAGCCACGGGCAAGAGGCATGGAGCAGATCCTACCTGTCCTCCGCATCCCGCACTGACCTCCTCTTCCTTGCCTCCCCGCCACCATCTGTCAGGGCTCACCATCACTCCTCAGCTGCCGAAGCATCTGAGGCATCCCAAAAATTTTACCAACCTGAACATGGAGGCGAGGCGTCTCTTCCTCTGGCAGGCGGGGATGCAGCAGAGTGTGGGGTCATTCACGGCCCACAGCTGGCCCTGGCCCAACATTCCACCTTGCTGGTACTGCCTGCGGTGGCAGTCCCCACACACAGGCAGGGGTGTGTGACCCACATACCAGCGCTTGGGCGGCACAGCCCTGACTCATGTTTTGTGTGATGTAAAGTAGCAGGGGAGGGAAAGAAACCCCCCAGAAAACAACCCATGCACACCAGCAAACCTTTACAGTCGAGGAGATGGAGGAGCTGGTGGGGAGGTGGGAGCCCTGATCCATCCCGTGCCTCTTGCCAACAGCTAGTGGAGAGGGTCTGTTGGAGACAACAATCCTCCACCTGGTCCCTGCCCAACACGTACCAACCCAAAGGCCCCAGTACTGAGTCCAGGGAGGGCTTTCGGGGATCTCACCTAAGAGCAAAAGCCTGTGGGGCTGCCCTGTGGGAGCATGAGGAGGCAGGACAGGGGAGGAAGGAGTCCCAGCCCTGCTGGGGGACCTGCAGGGCCAACTGGGACATACTTGCTGCCTGCAAGGGCGCTCCCCTCAGCTCCTGGCTGCCCGCATTGTCCCCAGACGTACGTCTTCTGACCCTTGGGGACACAAAGCGAGGGGCACAGGCACTATCCCATGCCCCTGCCCCAGCCGCCTGTGCGAGCTGCACCCCCCGGAGCATCCCCAGCTGCCTTGATGAGGGGAGGCGATGAGCAAGGTGCCGAATGGGATGGGTCCTGCTCACCACTGCCAGCCCAGGGCTGCTCCGCCACCAGGACCGGCCCTGGCCACAGGGAGCAGTGAGTGGTGGCCGGAGCACGGCTGGGGAGCGGGTGCAAGCAGAGAGAGCCAGTCAGCTCGTCTGCCGGGATTTTCAAGGTCATAGAGGTGGTGGGAAGGAAAGAAAAGAGAGTGAGGAAAAAAAGTTGACTCAGAAACCGCAGGGAATTTTTTGCCTTTTTAGAATACTGGGAAGAGAAAAAATAGCCACAGTTATTCAAAGCATCCGGGATAATAACAGCCTGTTTACTGTTTGCATGCAAAGATGGCAGGCAGGCAGCACAGCTCAGGGAAGAGGAATGAGGAATGTGCCTCGCTTGCGCCGCGGCCCAACCGCTTCTGCTTAGTCCAGCAAAGCGCCGGGCGGCTCTCCTGGCCCGCCAGCGCAGGCTGCAAGGGCAGCACCCGGGCATCCCTGCCACAACACCCGGCCCGGCCCCGCCGCGGGCCTGGGAGGAAGGGCTTCCAGGGGCCTGGGGCTGGGGAGGGTGGAGAAGGAGCTCCCAGTGCTGGAGGATGCTTGCGCTGCTCTGCGGCTGGGTGGATGGGACATCCAGGAGGGAGTCACGGCCATCCCTGTGCGTGCAGGTCTGTGCATCTTCTGCATAACAACATCCCCTAAATAACAACACCCACTCCACCCCACAGGTCCCAACTCTGCTTCAGCATCTGCTACACACTGACGGAGGAAACGTCTTGAGGGTGGCTCCTAACTGCAACAGGATGCAAAGCCCTACGCAAGGACTTTGAGGGGGGAAGCATCAGCAGAATAAAGCCAGGGGAGAGCCCCCCAACTAGTCCTGGGCACAGAGAGGAGTCTGTGGGCTTGGGGGACCCCCAGGGAAGGCAGCAGGGTGAGAGGAGGAAGGGGGAAGGGAAGAGTTCAGCAGGCCTGGCGGGGAGAGCTTCATTCCTGCCGGCCCAACAAGCAAGCCGGGACTTGAGGTGAGAGAAAGCACCGCGGTTTGCCCAACTGGTTTGCTGGGAAGCCAGCTACAGGGCTGGCCTGCAGCATTGCCAAACTTCCCCCTCAAGAATCGGGATTATTTGGAAGGGTAGAGAAATTCCCTTTCTCCCAAATCCTGGAAGGGATTTTTCGGCTTTTCAGGGAGCCTTTTTCCATCATAAGGAGGTTGTGATGAGCTTGTCTTTCCCTGTCCAGCTCTAGCATTTGGCAAATGGAAAAGGAGAGGAAATGCATGAGGAGAGGATGAGGAGGGTCCAGGGCCAACAAAGGACTTTCCAAGCTCCAAGGATGCTCCAAGGACCAAGCTCCAACCTCTATGCCCCAAGGAGAAATGAAGAAAAGCAGGAACCAAAGCTGCAGAGATGATGCTGTGGTGTAGCACCTGGGGAATGAGGTGCTCCTGGCTGGGAATGGTACTTAGTGGATGGCCACGGGGCCCCAACAAGATCCTCAGCTTTGTCCTGACCTGCCGTGACCACAGGAGGGACCATATCTCCCCAAAGAGCCCCTTGGCCGGACGAGCCATCTCCCTTTCACCTGTGTGAGAGCTGCTGCTTGGTGTAGGGACCCTGTCAGTTCAGGGTGTACAGTTGGACTCGATGATCTTGAAGGCCTCATCCAACTGGATGATTCTGCGATTCTGTGATTCTGTTTCTCTCAAAGCCACCAGGGTGACAGTGGTGGCACTCAAAGCAGAGCCTGCTGGCCCTTTTCCATCTCTCCAGGGCTGCAGATGCACCACAGAAGGTGTCGCATCCAGGTGCCAGCCTAGCAAGCAGCTCAGCAGTCATCTTCATCCACCCCCTCTCAGGGATGCAAGGATCGTGGATGCAGGGAGGCAGGAACGCAGAGAGGCATAGATCGAGCACAAGGGGTAGAGGCACACAGGGATGCAAGGGCCGAGGACACATGGATACAGGGATACAGGGATGCAAGGATGCAGGGACAGAGGGCTGCTGGGACACAAGGATCAAGGACACAGGGATCACAGACGCAAGGATGGGAGCAAGAGCAGGATGTTTGTTTCCGGCATGGTATTTCTGAAACAGCAAGAGCCACCAGCAACTGTGCCACGGTGACAGGGATGTGTCCTGGCCTGAGCCAGACCCACGTGGTACAAAGGACTGTGGGTCCAAGCAATGCTTATGGCGAACCCAGCATGGAAAGGGCAGAGGAAATGCCTGTGACGACAGAGCGATAAAGCAGGTGATAACACACCCCCACACCAGCCTTCCTTGCGCCAAGGTACGGAGCTCCATCAGGCTGCTGCTGTGGCTGAAAAGCAACCCTACCAAAACAAATGAATCTGGGCATTGCTACCACATCCTCGGGGGCATAGCAGGAGAAGCTGTGACCTCCCGCCCCAACTTGCTGGACTTGGGCATCCTTTTCCCATGACCCAGCTCTCGCATTCACAGATGGGCTTTGGGGTTTTCTTTTACCTTCCAATTATTTTTTACAGCTCTTCTCTGCCACCTCACTTGTACAGGGCTGTGCTCCCCCACTTTCTCTCTTCTGGAGACAAAAAGCTCTGTGAATGGGGGTCCACAGGGTGATGGGCAGGGCAGAGGATGGCCAAGCAGTAGGCAAAGTTCTCAACAGGAGCCCCATTCCCTGAATCCCTGGACCTGGAAAGCTGCCTGCAAACAGCCAGACTCGCCGCAAGGCCGCTCTGCATCCGGATTCGGGTAAATAAAGCGTGGGGCGTGAGAGCTGTGGTATGCCAGGAATGCTGCGAGCCTTCCCGGGCGGCTCTGAGGCAGCAGGAGCTGGGGGAGGCAGGGCAGGTACAGCCCCTGGCTGGAGGGGCCGGGACCCCCTGACATACTCCCAGCAGCAGCTCCCTGTGAACTTTCCACCCTGTCCGCCCCATGGCTGGCCCCATTTTGGAGAGGGCAGAAGGGTCCCCCTTCAGACATGCCCTGTGCAGCTTGTTTCCCTGCTTGCAAAACCCAGAAGTCATGGGTGGAAGGAGGAGCTTCCTATTGCTCTGAGTCTCTCTAACCTGCTTTTGCAGGGATGGAAACCTTCCCACGGATGCAGGAAGCCCCAGATTTTCAGCCACGCTCCTTCCAGATTGCTGGGTGGGAAGGGTAGAGCCGAGCTAGGATTCAGCATCACAGCCCCACCAAGAATGGTGAGTCTCAATGGAGTCCTAAGCCACGTTCCAGGGAGGAGTCCGCAGCAAAGCTGGTTTCTTATGCCATTGTTCTAGGCAATCTCATCTAAAGCCCTTTGCAGAGACTTCCACAAGACCTTCTGGTCCCCAGGGACAGCAGGATAAAAAATAATGAGCTGCCAATAAACGCTAAGTGATGCACAAAAGGGAAAGCCCCAGCCTGGCTGGTGATGGCTCCAGACGGGCTGCCAGCGCCCAAGCAGCCAGAGCAGAGTCCCCGGAGATGCTCCCTAGGAAGTGTTAATGCAGCAGCTATTAAAAATAAAAGGCAAATGACAGCAGCAAACAAGAAGCTCAGAGGAGAAGGACTTTGGAGCAGCACGATGCAGTTGTGGAAGTCCTAGGGCAGTCCAAGCTCAACCACCAGGAGAACTTTGGGTCTTCAGAAGACCACAGAGCCAAGCCAGGCGGGAAGGGCTTGGAGGTGGCTGCCAAAGCCAGGGGAGAACTTGGGGACCAGGTCCAGCCATGCTTGAAGACGTGGCTAACAAGGAGTCCCCGTGGTGGGGCCTTAGGAGCAGACCTTGTGAGGAAGAGGAGGATGATCCCATAAGGATAGAGTTACTGGAGCACTACACGCAGGAAGGAAACCGTGTTGACCTTTCTAGGCAACTCTGTCTTTTTCCTGCATTGAGGTGAGGAAAATGGGATCCCGATGGGATTTCAAAAAACGCAGATACTCTTGAGCATTTATTCCCCCTGTCCTACACAGCTGCACCCCAAATCACTACCCTGGGAAGCTGGGAAGGACAGTGCTTCAGGTCACCAACCCTAGATGCCTTCCCTGCCCCGGCAGTGCCTCCATCTCGCCCCACTGCATGGGTAAAAAAAGAGTACCTGTGCGTCAATATTTGGGGTTTTTTTATTAAAATATTGTTATACCAAGTGGAATGCTACAGCAATCTCGGTATAGGGCGGCATAACGAAACAGCCAGGTTTATGTTTAAATACTTCAGATAACTTAAAATGCACAAAAAAGAACTCATCTTTGGCAGGAAAAAAAAAGTTCACAGCACGAAAAAAATGCTTAAAAAGAAATACCAATATTAATATAAAATATATTAAGTTGTGGGGGGGGGGGTTTCTCTTTCATAATTTTTTGTTTGTTTTCCACTTTGTAAACAATGCATGAGAACCAAATGCATTTTTTACGTGTCTGGGAGAGAAAAATAAAAATGCAGTTGTCCAGCAAATGCACACGTTTAAAGAAAAAACTATGTATACACGAAGGGCAATGACGGGAAGCATCCGAGCTCAGAGGTGTGAGACAACGGCACTGACTACAGGCAGAAGCCAGCTGCCAGTAGCCAGGAGATGTGGCGGTGGGATGAAGCCACAAGATGGGTGGTGCATCCCACCACCGCCATCAGCCATCCTCCGTTCACTCTGAGCATTTCACCCCTGGTTTCAAGGGGATTTCTCCTCCACCTTTCATTCCCTTGATTATCATTTTCTCTTTTGCTTCACTGCCACCTCATCCCGAACCCCTCACCCGCCTGGAATAAAAAATACAGAGGCAGGATGCAGGTGATGGATGCAGATGATGGAGGTTTGGGGCTCCCCGGGCTCAGCTTGGCCACGTGGATCTGGGTGGTCAACAGGACCCACAGATGGTCTCTCCTGGCTCTGCCCTTGCACAGAGTGAACAGAGAGGGATTTTCCAGACGGAGGCCCAAGCAGGTGGGTGCAGATGGCCAAGACCCAAAGGTGGGATCAAGATGGAGTTGGGACAGGGATGGAGCTGATGAGGGAGGGGATGGGAAGAATTCCCCCACCGTGGGAAGGAGAAGAGGCTGAAATGATAAATATGTTTGCTCCCGTCGTACAAAACCCGGGCGTATTTACAAGGGGGTTGCAAGGCCCCGCCAACCCTGCAGGGTCCCTGGACTCCAGCGCGCCCTGCGCAGCTGGGGACCCATGTGGGTGCCGAGCTGGAATGGTGGCCCTCCTATGCACAGAGGCCACTTGCTAAGACTGGCCATGGGGATGCCACTGAGCTCCAGGCTTGGTTCTCCTTCCCACAGGCTCCTCTGTCCCAAGCGGGTGCAGGCAGGGCAGCTCTGCCTGTGTGGCAGGCAGGAAGGGCAGAGGAGCCGATGTGCAGCCCCTGGATGGCCTTAAATCAGGATCTCCACCATGTCAGACAGGTCCGAGGCTCTGGCAGCAGCTGAGCTCTCTGCAGAGAAAGAAGATGAGAGCTGGAGGAGATGTGAAGACCATCGGCACAGCACCCACCCCACTGAAGGGCTGGCAGCAAGTACATTGCTGGTCCACCCTCCCCTCAAGGTGTTCAAGAAGAAAGGTCTGCACCTTAGAAATAAAAAAGCAACGAGTGATTGCAGGAATTAAACCCACCAGAATCAATTGGGGCCTTTAAAATGCCGCAGAAAAATCACCAATGCTTGTGCAAAGCCCATCTCCTGGATGCCAAGCCCATGTGCTGGAGCATCCCCCGCCCTCCCCTGTGCCACCCCCAGGGGACTCACCCAGCAAACTGGCCAAGCGCTCGGTGCCCTCACCCTGGCCGCTGCTCTCAGTTGCCCCATCTGTCTGCGTGCTGCCGTCCTTGCTGCCATGCTTGGAGTGGGAGGACAGGGGAAGGGCAGCGGGCGCTGCTGCCCCTTCGGCAGTGGCTTTGCCTGCTGGAGGAGATGTCGTTAGGGTTTTCCAGTTCCTCTGGCTGGTCCCTACAGCTCACTGGAGAAATGCCCCCTCCCCAAGCTCTCTGTTTCCAAAACTGCAGGGGAAATTGCAGGCAACTCCCTTCCACTATTTACCTGTGCCACCCCGGCAGCTGCCCTCGGCTAGCCGATCACTCTGGCCCGACCCCGACCAACTCAGGGCGGCAGAGGCAGCGAAGACAGAAGGCACGGACTTGGCTGGCCGCAGGGAGCCCTGGAGGGCTTTGCTGGGATCCCTCCGTGAGCGCTGCTGCAGAACCTTGATGATGGCATCCTTCTCCAGGATTTGGGCATGAAGGACTTTTAACCTGGAGAGGAGAAAAGGCAGAAGCTGGAAGAGGAGCCAGAGAGGGCGAGGAGGATGTGGACATGGCCTGACCAGACCACAGCACGAGCTTGTTGGGGAAAATGCCTCCAGCGAGGTAGGCCTACCTGTTCTCCATCTCCTGGTGCTTGTGGCTGGCCAGGAGGAGGTCCTCATTGAAGCTGCTGTTGGGGGAGTGCCGTGGGGAATGGCTGATGAGGGTAGTGTCCCGCTGGGCAGCTGCGGTGGCTGCAGCGTCCATGGCGAACTGCCGCATGGTGCACTCCTCCAGGTACTTCTGCTCCCACTTGGTCATGTCAGCCTCCAGGGCCAGGATCTTCTCCTCCTTCTCCCTCAGCTGCTCAGAGAGTGTGTGGGGGCTCAGCTCTGGTGCTCCTCCACCCATGGCGGCCGCCTGCCTCTTCAGTAGCAAAAAAACAAAACAAAAGGAGAGGATGAGGCGGTGCTGGGAGGATGCAGCACCTGCTATGGCATGCCAACACCCACCACTGTGTCTCATTGGCACTCACCTGCTGAGCCCGCAGCATCTTCAGCTCCTGCTCCAAGCGGGTGCGAAGCCGCAGCTCAAGCTGTTCCCGCTTCTCGCAGGCGGCCTGGAGCTGACCCAGGGCTGCCTGCAGCCGCTCCACCTTCTCCACGTAGGCCCGCTTCTTCCGCAGCTCGGCCTCCGCCTTGGCTGCCCGTGCCTGGGCGCTGCTCAGCGCCTGCTCCAGCAGCTCTGCCCGCCGCCGCTGGTCCTCGTTGGCGCTGCGCAGCAGGGACACCTCTCGCTCCAGCTTCTCCTTCTCCTGCTGGTGCTCGTAGCCTGCAAGAGGGCCCCCAGGTCTCAGCTGAGGAGGCTCTGCTACCCTAAGTCTAGCCCACGAAGCCCCATGGGGGCTCTTTGCTCCCCTAAAAATGGCTGTGCCATCGCTCCACCAGCACACAAAGTGTATGGGGGCCAGGGGCATCCCATCCAGGCAGACGGCCAAAAGCCTCCCTTTGCCACGTTACAGCTCAAATTTTGGCTTGTGAAGAGTAAAAGCTGCCCAGTATGAATCCAGACACCTTAGGGAAGGGGATGCAATTCCTCCCACCTCTCTGCTAAAGTAATGGATTTAAGTATATTTTCCAAAAATAAAGCCCAGGTCTGCACAGCTGAGAGGCACAGGAGGGAGTAGGGAGAGAAGGGCTGGGCTGGCGCAGGGCAGGACTGCGGGCTCAGAGCTGGAAGAGCCAGCACAGCGGCAGGAATGTGGAGAATGCGGGTCGCGCCGCTGGCCGGCTGGGATTAATGGCTCGAGTCCAGCGCCAAGAGTGGCTCCATCCTCCCCGGGAAGGGCAAGAGCCGCTGTCCGCTGCCTGCCACCCGCCTCCTCCTCCTCCTCCAGCCGAAAGGAAGCATGCCGAGCCCTGCTGTCCCACTCACAGATGCCAGAGGGAGCTGGGTGATGACAGGCATCCCCCGGGACTTACTCTGCGCCAGGAGTTTGGCCACGCTGCCCTGGTTGCTCTCCTGGGTTTCCTGGGTCTTGCTAGCCAGCTGCTTGTTCGCAGATTCCAACCGCTCTGATCCAAAGGCAATTAAAATTAAGGAAGAGTTAAATAGATTTCAGCCAGAGGAAGCAGGAGAAGTCTGGCTTCCCGTGGAAACACCCAGGAGGAAAAGCTGGGGAACAGAGGGAGCCCACAGGGATGGGGACACAGAGGGTCCCTCACCTTTCAGGTCCCGGTTGAAGTCCTGGAGTCGTCGCATCTCACCATCTCTCTTGTTCCTCATGGCCTTCTCCAAGGCTTCTCGCTTGGAAGACGCCTTGACGAGATTTTCATAATCTTCAGAGATGCGCTGGATCTCACTTTCCAGCTGGGGCGGAGGAAGGGACAGGCCGGGGTTAGATATTCGTGGAATGAGGAAAGGAAAGGGAGATGCTGGCCAAAGCTCACCCGGGTTGCTCAGCCCAACCCAAGCTGCCAGAGGAGCTCAGCGCACCCATGGGACCCCCCAGACTGACCCCCAGTGCATGTTTTTTTGGGGAAAACTAATTTTTTCTGCCTTTCTTCTTGAGAAGAGTTCCTCTGCAGGTTCTGGCTCTGCCTTAGCCCGGCCAGCAGGGAACAGCTGCCCCTTGTACGCGGCTGCACAAAGGGCTTTCTGTGGTGGCTGGGGATGGGGGGGACAGCAGAGGGAGGGGGTGACCAGAGAATGGGCTCCTTCTCCTCCATCCCAACTACCGCACCGCCGAAACGCAGCTGCTTGGAGAGGAACAAGCTGCCGGCGGCAGGGGGAGAAGGGATTAAAATGGTAAAGGGGGAGAATTTTCACAGCAGCTGGTTGAGCGTCCCCCCAGGCAGGGGGACATGAAGTCACGGCCATGGGGCTGCCACTGTTTGCTCACCTTCTGGATGCGGCTCGTCTTCTCGGCGCAGCTCTCCAGCTCCTGCCGCAGCTTCTCACTCTCCCGCCGGAGCCTCTCGTTTTCCCGCAGGACTGCATCTGCCCGGGCCAGGCGGCTACCGGCTGAGACCGCCTGAGCGCTCACCAGTGCCTCTACACCAGCAGGACCCAGTGTGTCTGGGCACAGGGTGCCCGGCGGTGGCAGGAAAGTGGCGGAGACATGGGTGGGCAGCACCCTGCAGGGAGGAAGGAAAGGGATGCCAAGGGGTTTGGCAGGGCAGGAGAGCCGACTGCACCTCCAGCGTCCCACTGACTGCTCCAAACCCACAGGCCAAGCAGGTGCCAGAACCTTTGGGTGACCCCAGAGGAGGAGGGAGGTTCCAGGAAGTGCCTATCCTGCTTTTCAGAGCTGGGAAGCGTTTGCTTTCTAAAAGGCACTCATCAGAGCACCCTCAAATATGAAACAAACCCCATCTCATAGGGATGCCTTGACTGACAACTCCAGGACCTGGCTGGTGGGTCAGCATGGGCTCCCAGCACCCCAGACCCACCCTATTGCTGGGGTTGCTGCAGACGGATGACAGCGTGGCAAACAATGCACTTTGGAAGCTGGCAGTGCTGCCTGTTTTCCTTGTTTTCTGGGCAAAGCGAGGGCTCCTGGCAAGTGTCCTCACCACCAAACTATTGATACATGCTTGCTGTATTTGGAAGAGCAGGGCCAGCCTGGCCACCCCCTGTGCAACCGCTCTGAGTTCCTCAACAACCCACAGCCGAATACCCTGTGCGGGGTGGCTGTGCATGGCCCAGCCCTGCTCTGCCGCGGGCTGCCCGCCAAGGGCCTACATTCCTGCGGGATGATATAGGAGCAAGGAAGAATAAATACATCTTCCCCACAGCTCCCCTTCCCCTCTTTGTTCCCTGGAAGGAGAAGGTTTTCCTGCTGGAGATGCTATAGCTCTCTGCCTGGATAGGTCAGCAGGGCTGCGAGCAGCATGTGTCCTCCCATCGAGCCTCCAATTCCCTTTTTCCCATCGTTTTCCACACTGGAAGCAGTTGCTTCCAGCCCTTCCCAAATGCCAGGCAATGCCTGGACCTCTGGGCCCCCCAGACCTCTCCACGGCCCTCTCAGCGACAGCCTGGGGCTTTGCCGGAGGCATCAAGCTGCAAAGGGACAGGGAGATCTGAGCAGTGCTGCTTATCTCCTCCAAGAACTACCCGGCAGCAGCCCAGGCTCAGCTCGGCAGCAATCCCACAACACTGGCAGCAAACCAAGGCTACGCTCAGCACCACACGGTGCGTTTCCACAGAGCAGGGAGCACATTTGCCTTTCACTCTTCCCCGTGCCTGTTCCACATTTAGCGGTTTCCTGAGCTGGTTCCACCTCCTAAATGAACCCCAAATTCCTCCCAGTGCACGGGGAGGGGGCAAGGTCTGCAGAGGCAGTGGGATTTCCATCACTGGTTGGAAAAAAACAACCGTACTGGGGGAGACTGGGGAGACTGAGAGGACTGAAGGGGTCCCCACAGACCCCTGCGAACTGAGTGATCTGGCCCCGCAAGGACAAGGCGTTTGGCAATGGCTGCCCTGGGCTCCCCTCTGCCCTCCAGCATCCTGCACCTTCCAGGCATCCATCCCAGCTGCTCCTGCTCCTGGGGCACCATGGCTGGGAGGCACTTGCTGGGCACCCCAAAAGTGGGGCCCAGGGGCTGAAGGTTACCTGATTTCGGGATGCTGAATTCCAGGACCTTCCCGGGAGCAGGGTTGTGGTTCGGCCAGGTAAGTGTCCTGGGAAGGAATGATGTAGGGATACTCTGGAGGAGGGCCCTGAGGCTCCGGCCCCTCGGGGTGCTGCCCTCGGAGGGCAGTATGCTGGTGGTGGCGGGAGAGCTGCGGGTAGCTGTGGGAGGCACTGATGGGGCTCTGCGCTTTGGCTCCATTCCTCTCCAGTGACATCCGCATCAGCCGCTCACTCAGTGACCGCACGTGGCCATGCTTCAGGTCCTTCAGCCCCTCATCAGGGCGTTGGGCCCTACGTGGACCGTTTTCACCCCGAATCCCTAGGCTGGCCCCTCCGGACTGCTGCCCGCCCCGCTGCAAGGCATAGTACTGGGAATGTGCCTTGGCTTCCTCGTAGGTCGGGAGCTCCTCACCCTTGTGATGAGGCTGGCAGAGCCGATAGACGTTGTTCTCCAAGTAGATGTGGTCAGAGTGATGCTCTTGGCCCTGAGGCTCCTGCCGCGTGGATTGCTGCACCATTTGGCTCTCCTCGGGACTGAGGCTCTCCAGGGAGGAGCGGGGGCTGCTGGCACCACCGGCACCGCTGCGCAGGGCCTGCTGCTGGATGGCCAGCAGCGTGCGGTTCTCCGTGAGGTTCCCATAGCGCAGCTGCTCCTGGATCAGGCGGTGCAGGACCGTCCCATTTGAGTCCTCCGCTGTCCTCATCTCTGCCTGCGCCGTTGGCAAAGCCACGTTTCCACCCGAGAAGGGCGTCCCCGGGGACCTCAGCAGCAACCAGCCATGTCAAGGCACCTGTGTGGGGAAAAGAGAGGGATAATTGGGAACTGGCCCGGGCAAGATGGATCCCGGTTAACAAGGGTTTGTTTCCAGGAATCCGGCTCGGCTCTCTGGCGGGATGGCTGGGACGTGCCAGCCGGGCGGGAGCTGGTGGCGGCGGTGGGAGCAGGGACGCAGCCCCCCTGCTGCGGTGGCTGAGCGCTGGCGCTCTCATCACACCCATGACCGGGGCTGGCTCCGGAGCCAGGGCCAAGAGCGAGGGCCGGAGCTGGCTCCGGGGCTGGAGCTGGCTCCGGGGCTGGCTCTCCGCGGACCCGGGACCTCCCCCTGGGACCGGCGCTGCCTCGCGGCCTGGGAACGGGGGTCGAGGCGGCCTTGGGGGACCGGCCACGAAGCCACCGGGAGGCAGGCAGGACCCTCCCTCGCCGCCGCTCCCCCCCCACCCCCCCCCGCGCCCCCCCCCCGCCCAGAGCGAGCCAAGCCAGCCCCGCACAGAGGTCCTGGTGCCGGTGCCGGTCCCGGTGCCGGAGGGGTCCCGGTGCCGGTGGGAGGCCTGCCGGAGCGGCACTTACCGGGGCATGGCGGAGCGGGGCGGTGGCGGTGCTGCCCGGGAAGCGCGGCGGCGGTTCTGGCCGTCCCGCCGGCAGCAGGGGCCGGCCCGGGCGCTGCTATGCCCGGAATGCAGGAGCCGGACCCGCCCGCTCCGTTCCGCTCCGCCCCGGCCCGTCGGGGCCGCTGCCGACAGGGGGAGCACGGACACGGACAGGGGGGTCGTGGGGCAGCCGCAGCTGGGCCGGGCTAGAGGCTTCAGACCCCCGGGGAGGGGAGGCAGCGGGACGTGCATCCCCGCTTCCCCCTCCTCAAAATCGCCCAAGAACTCGCCCGGGCCCTCCCCATGCCCACCAGAGCCCAGCGGCAGCGGGAGCCTCGGGATGGAGCTGCCAGCCCTGCAGGCGCACGGGGAGCGCGGAGGGATGCTCGGGGCGCTCGGGCGGCCCGGGCCCCGGTGTAGGTTCCCGGGGTGCGCCAGGGGCCTCGCAGGTGCCAGGGGCGCCGGCAGGCGTGCGAGGGGCCGGGGGGCACACGAGCAGCGTGCGGGGGCCGCTGCGCGCCGCATGCGTGCGGGGAGCTCGCAGCTGCCGGGATAGGGGGGCCGGCGAGCTCTGCCCACCAGCTGTCCGGGAGCATAAATCTTCCTGTTTAATCGCAGCTCGGAGACACACACCATTGTCTGCAGGATCAACCCGGCTCCACAAAAACCTGCCGGCCCCATCTGCTCTGCCCCTCACGCCCCCCTTCCTTGTGCCCCCTCCTCGCATCCCCATGGCTGGGGAATGTCGGCTCGCTGCAAGCACAGCTGTCCCTACCAGGTCTTGCCTGTTGGGTGCTGGGCTCAGCACCTTTGGGTATCCCCTGCCTCTCTCCTGGCCTCAGTTAACCTTTTCGGGCAGATGCCGTTTGCAGTACAGCCATGGGACCATGGCAGGATTTGGCCACCCACTGCGCTTGGGGACATGAGGGGATGGAAGAAGCCATCAGGCACCAAATTCCTTTTTCCCCTTTAAACACCAAAGAGCCCCAGCTCGTCTTCGGGGAAACGCCAAGAATGCCAACCCCAAAGCAGAGAAACACAAGCCCCATCTTGGCGCCAACCAGCCAAGGCTGCCGGCGCAGAGTCCAAAGCCGGGGCTGCCTGTGAGGCCCTGAGACGGCAGATGGCCGGAGGGGAGGCAGTGGCAGCGGTGAGGCAGGTGCAGGGGAAAATTGCTAATTAGCTCTGGGACATTAAGCTCCCATTCTTGTGAGAGGGAACTCCGCATCTTCCGAGCAGCACAGACCAGGGAGGCAGGTCTGGAAGGGGGACGCATTGGTGGTCTCCAGCCTTGTCTCCTTTCTTTGCTGCTTCTGCTGGTATGAAATCCACCCCATCCCACCCCAGTATCACCCCCGGGCCAACCCAAGCACCCCAAAAGCCACGGGACGCACGAGCAGACAGGGAACTGCAGGCTCAGCTCTCTTCCTCTGGGTTTTCTTCTAAAAAATGGCAAAAAAAGGAAATCCTCAACATGTAGCAGGTAACAGACTCAAAGGCAGGGGAGCATGCAAAGAAAGTGCTCGGGGAGGAGCTGGGGCCTGAAGGAAGAGGAATGCTGCATTACAGACCCAGAGATGAAGGACGTAGCTCTGGCGTCGTCAGTCTAGACTTGGGCTTAACAAAGCCTTACAGCATCCCCACCCAGTCAGGTCCTGAGCCTGTGCTTACTGCCTGGCAGTTCATTAAACAGTAACGGGACTCAAGAAACAAGTTTTTCAGCCCAGTTTTACCAGTGACAAGTGAAATCTGCCAGGCTGGAGTCCTGGACGTGAGAATCAGCACCAGCCCTGTGGGTGACAGAGATCCTGAAACCCTGACAAAGGGCAGTAGAGGAGAGCACAGCTCTTGTCCCTGTGTTCCCAAGCACATGCTGACCCTGGAAACATCAGCCCAGGCCCAGCACTGGGCTGATGGACAGATGGATAGGTGGATGGATGGACAGATACCAAGCCCAGCAGCAGCACCTCCAGAGAGACCTGGCTGTGGCTCTGCGCTGCACTTTCCCAAAGGGATAGGGTGACCCACCCTGAGCCCTGAGGGAGCCAGCCCAGCTCCCCCAGTAGCCAGGCTGCCTCTCCCAGCTCATCCGCCAGCCTTATCTAAGCCTGCGTCATCCTGCTTCCCTTCCTATCTCAACACCGCTCTATTTTTGGCAGCAGGAAACCCCTTCTGTGCTGATAACACCCCTTTGGAAAGTGATCTGAAGAGTTTCCTCTTTTTCTTGCTAATGCTGGAGGTAAGAAAAGCCTTAGCCTTTTCATTTTCTCCTAGAGGAGATGAAATCGCAGCTGGCAGCCCCGCACTGGGCTGGATCCATGGGCAACAGGCAGCAGCGGGGAGACTGTGGTGGGCTGCCCCCACAGAGCCTCTGCCCAGGTGGGAGCAAGAGGGTGGAAAGCCCATCTGGGGCCATGCCGTGGGACTGGGACTCGCAGCTGCAGCTGGATCCACAGGGGCAGCGGGCAAGTGCAGGTGCCAGTGTCCCAGGCTCCCCGGGTGACACACGGCTCCACAATGCAAAACCCTCCCACTGACCTCACCGGCGAGCCTTATCGGCCGAGGCGTTGGAGCGAGACGAATGAGCCAAGAAAATACTTGCAGGATGAGGTCACCTCGGCTGACTTCGCGGCTACCAAAATGCCTCGGCTGTGCTGAGCCTGGATAACTGGGGTGTTGCGGGCAGTTGAAGGTGCCCACGATGGACAGGAGGTTGAGGCTAGGCTCAGCATATCTCCCGGGCTGATGGTTACAGTTGTGAGAGCGTCCCTCAGCCACCAAGCCCTGCTGCTGGGCTGCGGGATGCTGAACTCCCCAAACCGCTCCATGGCCATTCACCCTATAAAGCTCCGTCCAGGTACCTTCTTGTCTCCCAAGCTCCTAATTCAAACTGCAACCGGGTAGGAAGGAGAGCTGGAGTTCAGGGAATCACACAAGCCCCCTTCCCATACTGTTTTCCAGTGCCAGGATCCATGCGGGGTGCATGGTGGGGAGGAGCCCCCGAGCTGCACCCCTAGGGCACCGGGATGCTGCATCCCCATGGGTAGGGAGAAAAGGCAGTGCCCAAGCCCATCCTCTCCACCCAGCATCCCAGCCAGGTGCTGCAAGCCTGGAGACACCCCCACAAGATGCCAGGCCTGATCACAATTCCTCTGCCCCATCCTCTGATACTGGTTTCTCTCTGGCAGCTTGAAATGGGAGTTGCACCATTCTGGGGGTGTCCCAGCTCTGCCCCTCGTGGGGATGCGTGGCCTGGGGTGCTGCTGTGCGATGGGGCAAACCCCATTCCTGTGGCTTTTTCCACAGTCAGGACTCAGAGGGGGAATACTCCTAAATGTGACTGGGGAAGGCATCGGTGGGAATGGGGTTCTCCTGGCTTTTGTCCAGTCCCCTCACTCCTTTTGTTGCTGCTTCATGAGCTGGTGACTGATATGGCTCTTCCTTGGTGGAGGACGGAGAAGAAATATCCCTTCCTGCCCAGGGGGAAATCCAAGCAGCCTAGGTGGGGGCTCAGCAAGACATGGCTCCAGCTCCCAAACCCAGCACCTGGGTAACCCAGGGGACATCCCCGCTCCCCAGCAACAGTACTTTTGCGGCAGTTCTACATCAATCAGACATGCAAGGAGGGGATGCCATGGGTATGTTCACATTGCCCCTTCTCAGGAATTCGGGAAGAGGAAAAGCATGGCTGGAAACCACCAGGCTGCTGCTCATCCACAGGATAACACAGATTCATGAGTGTGACATAGTCAGGGATGCTCTTCCGAACATGCACTGGTATCTTCTGCAGTGCTGCAGCTTCACCTTTCTGTCCGTCCCTGCCGCTGGCTCTGGCAGCCGCTTAGCGGGATCAAACCCTATTTCTGGCAGCAGGAACAGCCCCAAGCCTTGCCCAGCCTTTGCGAAGCCGTCACCACAGAAGCCCAGCAAGGGGGCAGTGAGGCTGGACGCCTCTGTGCCCTTCAGCCCTGCTAAACCGGCAGCACGGACCAAATCCTCACATAAGAGGTAAGGTAGGAGCCATGAGAGGCAACACTAACTTCTAACAAAGCCACGTGGCCCTCAGAAAGGGGCCAGGACCCTCCTCCTCCTCCTCTCCTCTGCTTTTAAACCCTCTGAGTCATTTCCATTCCTGGATGTTAAATTGTCCTTTTCTGCTTTCCTTGATTTCCTAGTTTCCTGAAAGGGCCTCGTTGTTCCTGATCTGCCGGTGCGGTGGGACCCAGGGCTCTGGTTTCAGTCGCTGGCATCCACCACGGAGATGCCAGCAAGAACAAAGGCTGAGTGCTGCTGCCTGCCTCGGCCCAGGGAGATGCTGGGAGCCACCATCCCACCCCAGGGGACATGGCTTGGCATTTCCATAGCAAAACCCTTTGCTGTTACTCACCTTTGAGCCACTTTCACTCCTTCTTGAGAAACATGCAGAGTGTGATTTCCTGCCCACAGGAGGGCTGGCAGGGAGCCCCCAAAGCTCTGGCATTGCGGGGAGAGGGGGCAGCTCCGTCCCCTGCCCCAGCATTGCATGGGAGCATGGGGTGACACAGTGCCACTGGGGTAAATGCCACAGGGAAGTGGCTACGGGCAGCATCCTCTTGCTGGTCATGTTGGCACATGTGCTCTGGAGCACCTCCAGGTTGATGTGGCATCCCTCCCCACAGCCAAGCGGAGGATCAGCACCTGCAAAAGGAGGGAGGTAGCACCCACAGGGGCAGAGGGACACCAGCCACCCCACTCCCCATCACTCTTCTGTGATGAAAATAAGCACATCTGCATCTTCCTGGCTGTGAGGGTAACATGCTGGGGACACAGTCAAGGCAAAATAAGCTCAGCTATGTGTTCCCAAACATAGGTGAAGTGAGGACTATCCATCCTGAAAAAGCAACCCTGGCTGAGTCGTGTTGGCTTGGGGGGTGGGGTGCAAGAAAAGGGCTGTTCACTCTTGTGGCTAGTGATGATGCTTTACAAAGCAGGCTGCCAAACAGCTGTCTCCAATGCATGGACAGGCTAACCGAAATATGAAGTGCGAAGGAGAGCATTTGGCAGGGGTTGATCTTCATTGCAGGACCCCAAATGCAGCATGAACTTGTCACCTTCTTGCTGCTTCACTGTCTCCTGCCTGCCCTGATAGAGACCTAATGGCCCAACTAGAGAGATTTAAGCCACTATGGGAGGAATCTGGCTCCCGCACTTGGGGTGTCCTAAATCCTACCCTGTGCCTCAAGGCATTACCCACAGGAGGAAAGTAAAGGGTTAATAAGGGTAGGTGCATTGGACAGCATCAGCCTGGGAACAGCCCTTCATTCCTGGGTACGATGTCTTGGTTTTGGGGTGTACTCTCTGGAGCAGCCATGGTGGGCACCAAACTCCTGCTGTGAGGGACATTCCTGTCCTGCTGGAAAAGGGCTCTATCACGCTCCACAACGGAGCGGGACATCTAATTAGGCACTGCCCTGGCAGTGGCTTGTCCCATGGCTCCAGCAGGAGAGGAGGGAGTGTATCTGAACCCCAGCAGCAGAGCCTCCTGGAGCAGCTCCCACTGGGTCCCCATCTCCATCTGCCCTTTACTCAGAAGCCACAGGAGATATGGATTTGGAGGGAGGACTTTGCTTTCCCCATTCTCTGGTGAAAGCAGAAGAACCAGCTGCTCTGCAGACCTCCCCACTGGGTGAATTGGTGCCTTGGAGCATGTCCTTGTGCACCCGCATCTGTGGCCATCTCCTGTGTTTGGGGGGGTCAGCTGTGTGGGATCTTGGAGCTGAATCCACAGCTCTCTGCTGTTTCATCAGCTCCTCTGCAGAACTGAGAGGCATTTTCATACAGCAGCTTGGCACCAGGAGTAAGGGATAGAGCAGCCACCAAGCAACCTGCTTCTAAATTTTCATGCAAATATTGAATAACAATGTGCAAATATGCAGACTACTTCTGCCGAGACTTTGCATTCAACTTCATTCATTTCTTGCTAGCCCACTCTTCCTTGCCTGTACAGGCCTCTCCGTAAGATGGCTCTACCTCACCACCTCACCATCCAGTTTGGTGTCATCAGCAGACTTGGTGAGGGTGCCTTCAACCACATCATCCACCTCACGTACAAAGACGTTGAACAGTCTGGGGTCCAGTATTGAACCCTGGGGGACCCTGCTTGAGACAGGCTGCCAGCTGGAGTCAAAACCATCAGTCACCATCCTCTGAGCACAGCCTTTGAGGCAATTTTCTACCCATCTCATGGACCACCCATCCTGTCTGTGTCTTGCCAGTGTGTCCAGAAGAAGGCTGTGGGTGCTGAAATCCAGCAGGATTTTGGGATGATGGCAGGAAAAGCCTCGCTAAGTAATGGCACCTCTTTGACAGTCTGAGGAGGTGGCAGAGGCCTGTAGGAGATGAGTCTCCAGCACTTCCCTGGCTGAGGACTCGGCCACCACACTCGTTCCTGGTCTCGTATCAGTGCAGAAGACTTCCCAGCTACTTTGTAATAATTAGACATGGCTGGGAGTCCATGCAGCATGGGACAGACAAGCTCTGTGTCACCACTGGGATCAGTGCCAGCCACCACCAAGCACCTGAGCGTGCCTGGGACCTGTGGTTTGGTGAAAACACAAGTGAACAGTGTGCTAGACATGAAGGTAACACCTTGACAGCATTGAACATCCCCTGGCAGGGTGACAGTGAGGGTGTCACCAGGTCGGTCACTGCTAATAAAACAGCTGGATTGCCAGAAGGCTCATCACGCAGATTACGCAGCTTCAGGCAAACCCTGCGTGGACACAAAGTGGCTGGGAAACATCCCTTGACGCCCTCGTCATGAGTTTTTGAGCTTCTCCTCTTGTGCATGGTGATGGTTGTGAGAGCAGCTGGGGTGGAATCGGGACAGACGTAAAGAGGGAACAGCAGAGAACATCTGTCTCATCTCTCTCTACGGGTGCCTCCAGCTCAGCAAGCGTATGGAGGGAACACAGCTGAAGCAAAGCAGGGTGTAAAGGTGGAGGGAGGAGCGGCAGCAGCTTCAAACCCAACACTGCCTGAGAAAGATACAACAGGGGTAAACCCACAGGTTGTATTGTCTCTGGTCTTGTCTGTCAGGGGGATGCAGACGGGGTGGAGCGATGGGCTCCAGGAGGACCCATAATGGGCACGAGCACCTATTGATTAGCCGGCAGGATAAACAGAGGCAGGGCCTCAGGAGCAGTTTGTTCAAGAGCAGGGAGATGCTGGAGGACTCTGCCCAGACTGCCACAGCTGTACATGGCAGAAATGCTCTTTCTTTCTATACTTGAGCTCCAGGGGGCAGCCAGCAGCCACACCAGCTGCTCTGTGCAGGGATGTGTGTCCCCAGCACTCCTGTGCTGCTACCTGTCCCTCCTCCCACAGCTCAGCTGAGGTGGATGTACAGACCCTCCTTGGCTGCCTGCTCAGCTGTGACACTATGCTTCAGTGGTCTGCTCCTGGACCTTCTCATCTTAGCAGTGTCCCTCCCCTGGCACCCTGCATGGATGGTGCCTCTAGCAATGGAGAAAAGCAAGAAAAAAGTGGGAAGACCAGGACTTGAAAACAATGGGTACTAAACTCTGGTGGCAAGTTTCCACCAGACTCCCATGCTTACGGTAATGAGTTTGTGGCTGGCAGCCTGCAGCACTGCTCTGTGAGCCAGCTTTTTTGTCAAGATGAGCCTTCTCTGGGAACATGGGGATGTGAGGACAGGTCCACGTGTCTGCCCTGCACAGCACCAACTCAGTCCAGGAATCATACAGCCAGCTCTAGGCAAGGACAGTACTTGCACACAAGTTTATGTGTCGAAGAGCAATAGCTGCATTTACTGGGGCAAATCAGAGCCCCTTGGCCAGGAGGCTGCAGCTATTGTTGTTGTTCTGGAGGTGACCTGTTCTTCAGAGCTAACTTGGCACCCCTGTATCACACAAAGGCAGAGCCTGTAATATCTGGAAGCCTCCAAGGGGAACATGGAGTTGAAGCCCAAGTGCACCAACAAGGTAGTCCTGGTCTTCTCAGCAGTCTCCCCTTTACCATGTCCTGGACCTGTCTTCTGGAGAAATCTTCACGTGTGCATGGGGTAAACCTCACCCTTCCCCAGCCCAGCCCAAGGTGGGAAGGTTAGATTGGCCACTGAGCAAAGGCCTTCACGTGGAGCCACATGTTTTAGCTGTGCCCTCACAGACACAATAGAAAATACCTCTGAAGTCCTGGCCTTCTGGAGCATTTCCTTAGCTCGCTGGAATTTCCGTTTAGTTCTTCCTCTCCCAGGCTCTTACCAAAAACTGGTATCACCATGTGTCTCCTTGGCATGCTCTGGAGATAGGCCAGCTCTCTTGGTCCTCCTCTCAGGTCTCTCACTGATGTGCTGGGCACTTGCAAGGAGCAAGCTCCCAGAGGGTGTCATTTTCAGCTCACCCCTTGATTAATCACCAAAGGCAACTTTGCCAATCAAGGAAAGATTTACAAAGCAGGCAGGAAGCTCTTGTTTTTACAGGAGTGCCTCAAACACACGCACACAGTAGGAAAAGCAAACATTCCAGGCATACCAAGGGATCCACAGGATAAAAATTTCCCAAACAGCCCAGATTAAGATACTTGGCAGCACATGGAAACACTAAAACCTGGACTCTGGGATTTAATTGTCTTATTTAGCAGACAGCCCTGAGCACTGTGTGGAACAACCTGAGTGCCATGGGAAATGCCACCCCGGGGGGGTAACGAGAGGGTCAGTGACGGTACAATAAAGGTCAGGACTGCCCCCCCCCCAACTCCATATGGTCACCAGAGTCTCCTGGCAGAGTTTAATGTGAATTTTCCTTTGGAAACACTCAGACCTGCTCCTCAGAAGTCAGGAAGGGGGCACTAAATCAATGCAACGCTGGCGAGCCCATTGGAGCCGACAGAAACAGTTCTGGTCTGACCACCAAGACCCTTGGCCTGAGAGTGGCAGCTGTCTTCTGGGTTGATACCTGTTACCTCCTGTCCTAGCCTAACACCCTCTGAAGTGAGTGGAAACACTCCCATCCTCTCTGGTCCCAAATGCAAGCCAGGAGATGCAGGAATGCCCCTGCAGCTGCTTGCCTACACTGAAATACTCTTCAAGCATCACCAGGGTTGAATGAGAACAGAAACGGGCAGGCCAGAGCAGGTCCGGTCCCACCAGTGGGTTCACCTGCTTCTACAGAATAACCTGCCTCCAGGACTGCTTGACCAGCTCACTCCCTGGCTCGTCCCCAGCTGTCACTCTTTGACAAACAGCAGCACTATTTTTCATTTATGGGTTTTTGAGGGACCATGAGAAAGGCAGAAGGGAAACAGCACTTTGGGTTCTTTAAAAACAATCAGTCCAAATGATGGGTTTTCTCTCTCTCTCTGATGCTCTTTTGAACTTCCTTTTTTTTTTTCTACTTGAAACAATTTTTCATGGGAGTTCACTCTCTGGCTGTATTTCCCAGAACGTGCTCCTGTTTGTCAAGTTGTCCATGAAACGAATCCACACTCATGCGGTTAGTCCTGACTATGTGTTGTGGGATAATCTGGACTCAGCATCAGGCTCTGAATCTCGAGGCAAAGAAGAGGAAGAAGCTCTGCAGGACAAGAAGGCCTCAAAATTTTTGTAAACTGGAAATATTCTCCCCTCTGAAAGGATCAGCTGCCACATAAAGGATTCCTTTTTGTCTTTCTGCAAACCACTCCACAAAAAGGGGAATTCAACGTCACTTAGTTACGTATGGCTTGTCCACTTCTGCTCTGAATTCACAAGAATCACAGAAGCATCTGGTTGGAAGAGACCTTTAAGATCAACGAGTCCAACAGTCCACCCTGCACTGCCAGGGTCCCTAAACCATGTCTCTCAGCACCACATCTACACATCTTTTAAACTCTTCCAGGCATGGGGACTCCACCACCTCCCTGGGCAGCCTGTTCCAATGCTTCACAACCCTTTCTGTAAAGCAATTTTTCCTGCTATCCCACCTAGACGTCCCCTGGTGCAACTTAAGGCCATTTCCTCTTGTCCTGTCACTTGTTATATGGCAGAAGAGACCAACCCCCACCTCACTACAACCTCCTTTCAGGTAGTTGTAGAGAGCAATAAGGTCTCCCCTCAGCCTCCTTTTCTCCAGGCTAAACAACCCCAGTTCCCTCAGCCGCTCCTCATAAGACTTGTGCTCTAGACTCCCTCACCAGCTTTGCTGTCCTTCTCTGGACATGCTCCAGCACCAAAATAACCTTCTTGAAGTGAGGGGCCCAAAACTGTACAGAGTATTTGAGGTGTGGCCTCACCAGTGCTGAGTACAGGGGGACAATCACTTCCCTGATCCTGCTGGCCACACCATTGCTGAGACAGCAGTTCAGCTGCCGGTGGCTTGTCCTGCAGGAAGCTCTGGCTCCCAGTCACAAATGGATGGTTTCTGGAAGAATGTTGGAGGGGACTGATAAGGAAATAAGTGATTTGCTGAAAGCAAGAGTTAAGAGGAAGCATGTGCTTGAGATCATTGAATCACAGGATGGTTTGGGTTGGAAAGGACCTTTAAAGATTTCTGGTTGCAACCCACCTGCCATGGGCAGGGACACCTTTCACTAGACCAGGTTGCTCAGAGCCCATCCAACCCGGCCTTAAACACTTCCAGGGAGGAGGCATTCACAGCTTCTCTGGGCAACCTGCTACAGTGCCTCACCACCCTCACTGTGAAGAATCTCCTTCTTATATCTAATCTAAATCTACCCTCTTTCAGTTTAAAACTGTTGCCCCTTGTGCTGTCACTACAGACCCTGGTAAAAAGTCTTTCTCCATCTTTTTATAAACCCTCTGTATATATTGAAAGGCTGCAGTAACATGTCCCTGGAGCCTTCTCCAGGCTGAACACCACCAACTCCCTCAGCCTTTCTTCACAGGAGAGGTGTTCCAGCCCTTGGATCATTTCTGTGGCCTCCTCTAGACTTGCTCTAATAGGTCCATGTCTTTCTTGTGCTGGGGCCCCAGAGCTGAACATAGTAATTATCCTAGAATAAAATCCTCATTTACAAACTCCACAAGTCACACACTGTGCACTAAGAAGATACAGATTGCCCTGTGTGTTTATTCCAAATTGCAGCCCTTGCTGAGGCATGAGTGGGGTTGCCTGCCCCAAAAGTTAAGCCTAGCTGCCCCCCTGCAGCCCGAGGCTTCACAGAGCTCCCTGTGGCTGTTGAGGATGTGCCATGGGAGCCACACGTGGGAGCGTGACTCAAATTGTCAAGAGGTTGCATCTCAGTGCATCACATCATTACTGCAAGCTGTTTCCTTGTGGTCCTTCTCTCTTCCTGACTCTGTTCATCACCAGCCAATGCAGCAGAAGCCCGGGAGGCCTTTCAACAGCTCGCTTACGGCTGGGACATGAATGCGTCCTTCAGAAACTGGTTTTGTCCCAGTAGATAGGATTGGCTTTAACACGTGGCTCTGCATGTCCTCTGTGATCGCATGTGTCAGCACCTGAGCCCTTCCATGTAGCAGCCGAGTTGACCCTGCTTCCAGGTAAGCTTCCCCAGCGGCACCCTCCTAACACGGCCACGGCTGTGCTGAGAGTGCGGTCCCTCCCCGGGAGCCAGCCAGCATCTTCCGTTCCCGAGCTTTTGCGGGTCCTCCGAGGCTTCTCGCTTGGCAATGCACATCTGCAAAGTTCAGCATCTGCCTAAAAAACCAAGCTGGCTGTGTTCCGCAAGTTTAATGTGACATTGCTGAGACATGAGTCATCACCACCAGCATTGTTGTCTGCACCACAGTAGTTTTGTTGGTCCTTGACCACAGAAGAAGGACACAACTCAGCTTGCCGCATGGCAGCAGCACCTGGCCCACTAGTGGCAGCCCCATCTTGTTAGGAAAAGATCAGTAAAGTCACACATGCAGTCAAGGAGCCATCCGGAGGGAGATGGCTACTGCACACCCTGCTCAGGCCAGAACCATGCAGCGAGCAGCAGGTCCATGAATCCAGCAGCCGTTGATGAAACCCCATAAAGACTGGTGGAACCGGGTCAGGGATAAATCCCCAGGAGCGCCATGGCCAGGAGACCTGGTTCCAGGAGGACCACTGCTATCACCCACGACAAACACTGGGCAGGCTGGAGGCCTTGGCTTCCAAGCACAGTTCAGCGTGGAGACTCCTCTGGGCTCTCCTAGAGGCCTCCAGCATCAGGCTGCCCGTCCTGGGCTTCGCTGCTGCCTCCTCAAGGACCCTTTCCTGGCTGGAAGCATATGGGGTAAGAATATTAGGTAGGAATATCAGGGCAGGTGAGACTTTGGATCTTGACCTCAAAATGGGGTTGGGAGACCTGGCCAGGTTGCTTCAGGTGTCCTCTGCCCTGCCCTGCCTTGCCTTCCTTCTCTTTGCTCTCCCATGCCTTGCCTTGCCCTTCTGCTTCCCTTAGGCAACATTAACCCTCTGCCCCGAAGGCACCGCGGGATGGCGTTGAGAAGGTCCTACGGCCACCCCACCACAAGATGTGTTCAGAGTGGGTGCACTGATCTGCTCTTTTGATGCATGGGCCCAGGGGCTCTGGGCAGGGGCCTGTGGGCAGGAGTCAGGCTCTCTGGGTTTGAGTGGGAGCATGGCATCTTGAGGTGTGAATCCTTCCCTGCAACAAGCTGAGTCTTCCAGAAGGCAGACTTTGACCTGTTCGGGAGACTGTTTGGCAGAGTCCCTTGGGAGGCAGTCCTCAAGGGCAAAGGAGTCCAGGAAGGCTGGACATTCTTCAAGAAGGAAATCTTTAAGGCACAGGAGCAGGCCGTCCCAGGTCCCAGTGTGACATAAGACGAGTCCGGAGGGAAGACCAGCGGCCCGGCTGAACAGAGACCTTTGGCTGGAACTCGGGAAGGAAAGGATAGATTACGGCCTATGGAAGAAGGGTCAGGCCACTCAGGAAGACTACGGGGATTTCCTGAGTCTTTGCAGGGAGAAAATTAGAAGAGCCACAGTCCAAACTAGAACTTAATCTGGCTACAGCCGTAAGAGTCAATAAAAAATGTTGCTATAAATACATTAACATCAAAAGGAAGACCAAGGAGAATCTCCATCCTTTGCTGGATGCAGGAGGAAACACAGTGACCGAGGATGAGGAAAAGGCTGAGGTACTGCATGCCTTCTTTGCCTGAGTCTTTAATGGTAAGATCTGTTGTCCTCTGAGTGGCCAGCCCCCCTGAGCTGGACGACAGGAAAGGGGAGCAGAGTGAAGCCCCCATAAGTCAAGAGGGAATGGTCAGGGAACCGTTACACCACTTCGATGCACACAAGTCTACGGGGCCAGATGGGAATCATCCAAGGGTGCTGAAGGAGCTGGCGGAAGTGGTCACCGTGCCTCTTTCCATCATTTATCAGCAGTTCTGGTTAAGTAGGGAGGTCCCAGTTGACTGGAGGTTAGCAAATGTGATGCCCATCTACAAGAAGAGCCGGAAGGAGGATCCAGAGAACTACAGGCCTGTCAGTCTGACCTTGGTGCCTTGGAGCAGATGATCTTGAGTGCCATCATGCAGCACATACAGGACAACCAGGTGATCAGGCCCAGCCAGCGTGAGTTTATGAAAGGCAGGTCCTGCCTGATTAACCTGATCTCCTTCTATGTCAAGGTGACCCGCTTAGTGGATGAGGTAAGGGCTGTGGATATGATCTACATAGACTTCAGTAAAGCCTTTGACATTGCTTCCCACGTCATTCTGGATTGCTAGCTGCTCATGACTTGGATGAGATGGATAAAAAACTGGATGGTCGGGCCCCGAGAGTGGTGGTGAATGTTGTTCAATCCAGCTGGCGGCCGGTCACAAGTGGTGTTCCCCAGGGTTCAGCATTAGGGCCTGTCCTCTTCAACATCTTTATCAATGATGTGGATGAGGGGATCGAGTGCACCCTCAGTCAGTTTGCTGGTGACACCAAGGTGGGTGGGTGTGTCGATCCGCTTGAAGGTCAGGAGGCTCCACAGAGGGATCTGGACAGGCTGGATCGATGGGACGAGGCCAATAGGATGGAGTTCAATAAGGTCAAGTGCCGGCTCCTGCACTTGGGCCACAACAACCCCCTGCAACGCTACAGGCTTGGGAAAGAGTGGCTGGAAAGCTGCCCGGCAGAAGGGGACCTGGGGGTGTTGGTTGACAGCGGCTGAATATGAGCCAGCAGCGTGCCCGGGTGGCCAAGAAGGCCAATGGCATCCTGGCTTGTATCAGCAATGGTGTGGCCAGCAGGAGCAGGGCAGTGATGATTGTCCCCCTGTAGTCGGCACTGGTGAGGCCACACCTCGAATACTGTGTCCAGTTTTGGGCTCCTCAGTTCCAGAAGGACATTGAGGTGCTGGAGCGTGTCCAGAGAAGGGCAAGGAAGCTGGTGAAGGGTCTAGAGCACAAGTCCTGTGAGGAGCAGCTGAGGGACCTGGGGTTGTTTAGCCTGGAGAAAAGGAGGCTGAGGGGAGACCTTATCACTCTCTGCAACTACCTGAAAGGAGGCTGTAGTGAGGTGGGGGTTGGTCTCTTCTGCCATATAACAAGTGACAGGACAAGAGGAAATGGCCTTAAGTTGCACCAGGGGAGATCTAGGTGGGCTATTAGGAAGACTTTCTTTACAGGAAGTTTGTCAAACATTGGAACAGGCTGCCCAGGTTGGTGGTGGAGTCCCCATCCCTGGAGGTGTATGTGGAAGAGGTGCTGAGGGACATGTGGTAAGTCGGCGGTGCTACTTAATGGTTGGACTTGATGGTCTTAAAAGCCTTTTCCAAACAAAACGCTTCTCCTCGGGACGCGGAAAGGCGTCTCTCACCCGCGTGGGGCGAGAGGCGCTTCTCCCTGAGGGGAAACCGACCCGTGCCCGCCAGAACTGCCGGGGAGGGCGGGCCGTTACCGCCCCCCCTTCCGGCCGCGAACGGGTGCGCGCATGCGCCCAGACATCGCCTCGCCCCCACCCTCGCTCCTCAGGGGCGGTGGGCGGGCCCCGGGCCGACGGCCGCGCCGGAACCAATGGGAGGGCGGCCCTGCGGGCGCGTGTGGGCGGGACGGGGCGGGCGGGCGGGCGATGATTGCACTTCCGCCGCGGGCGGCCGGGGCTTATGTACCAATGGCTGCTGGGGGCCCTCGGCGCCCTCTTCGCCGTCCGCCGCCCTGCGCCGCCGCCGGCCCCGCCGCCGCGCAAGAAGCCGCGCCCCCAGGTCAGCGGAGCCGCCCTGTCGCCTCAAGGCCGCCTGAGGGCCTCGCCCTTTCACCAGCCCCCGTGGCCTCCCGGGCTGGGGCCTGCGGGACCCCAGGGCCTGCTTGCCGGAAGCCCTCCCGGAGCTCGGCGCCTCGGCCGGCTTTCCTCGGCTGGAGGGGTTTGAGCCGAGGGCGGGAGCGGTGTTAGTCGCTGTGTGGCATCGTGGGCTCGGGTGCAGTGTGGCGTCTTGCCCTGGGGTTCTCCTCCCTCCGGCTGCCCGTCCTGGGCTTGGGGTCGGCCCTTCTGCCCGCTCAGAACCCCCCACCGCGCGGTAGGGCTCGCGGTGGGCTCGCGAGAGGTCTGCCCGTGCCACCCACCCGTGTTTTGCATACCGGCACGGGATTGGGTGGAGTAGAGCAGGCTGCACCGTTCTGTCCCGGCAGTCAGCTGTGTGGCTGGCTGTGGCGTCACCCTGTTCCCATGACCACCGCTGTTTGTGTACGTTGTGGAGGTCGTTGTTGGTTAGAGGTGCTCCCGATCAGTCTGTTGACAAACCCACCCCCTTGTTTGTTCTCCGTCTGCGCTGGGTGGGATGAAAAGAAGAAAAGACATGAAGACTTCGAGCGGGTCTGTTGAAGGAGCAGAGAACAGGGTTTATACATACAGGGATAGATGGGCTGGAGGAAATTCATGGTGTGGATATGTATGTGCTATGTACGTGGAGTGGAGTGGAAGAAAGGAGAATGCCTTCCCAGGTGTTAACCATTGCTGGTTCCCCAGAGCTCCCGGTGACAGATGGCTGAGCCATCTTGGTGCCTGTCGCTTCTGTCTCTCTGAAGTGAGGGAATGTATGGGTTACATGCCATGTGTGGGGAGAGCTGTTGCTCCCTCTGGGAGAAATTGTTGCTCCAGGAGGCTCTGCTTAGTGTCTCATGTTCCAGAGTGAATGGGAAAAGCGAAAGTCTTCTGGAGAGAGTCTGTTGTTGCACAAGTTGTTGTTCCCAGCAGCTATGCAGAGCACAGTCCTGAACTAAAGCAGGTGCCATTGTAGATGCTGCCATAGAGGCTGTCGTGTCACGGTCTGACCAGGAGACCCAGTTTTGCTAAGAGATCGCTGGGAATGACAGGTGAAGCAGTTAAGATGAAATACAAGTGAAACTGTGTTAGGTGGGTTCAGAAGCTGTCCTGCTGAAAATGAGCTTTCCAGCAGTGCTCTCTGAGATGTGCTGTAAAATGACAAAGATGTTCCCAGGTCCCCTGTGTGAGTCTTTTCAAGGAAATCTAAGCCACAGAGGGGTTGTTATTTCTGCCACTTGAGCTTTTCCCATGGCAGAAAGAGGAAAAATTCTGGGCAGCGGTGGTGCAACTGGTGGGGAAAGTAGAGAAGCATCAGCTACTCTCATACTGCACTACTGAAGTGCAGGGTGCGATTTTGGGAGGGGGTTAACCTGTGAAAACTTGGATTTTTTACAAATTTAAATTGTAAGTCTTAATGAACTGTCTTCAACACGAGTGGGGGAGAAGTTTTTGAAAAGGGAAAGGCCTGAGCTTATATGGGTGTATGTGGAGCTAGTGACTTTTTCTAATAGCTTGTTTTTTTCCTGTAGTTGTTAAGGAGGCAAGTAAAATGCTGGGCATTAAATAGGCGCTGTCTCCTCTAGAGCGCGAAGGAGGACGTGAACACATCCTTACATGGAGAGTGGTCTCAAATGCGTTTTATTTTCTGGCCCATTTTTTCAGCTTGTTTCAGATATCACTCAACATCCTGCAGGCTTGCCTGTTTCTCCCAGGCCCTTGGAAAACGCCCCGTTGCAATGACACAGTTTAACCTCCTCACAGGGTTGTGTATTCGCATGGAAGACAGAGGTAGCTGAGCATAGATTCGTTCTTTCCTTGCCTTTTGCCCATCCGTGTTCCTTGGCTGTGCCTACTTCAGAACATTGAAGATTTCCCAGTTTATTTCTGAATTATTACCAAGAGATAATTCCTCTTTTCTTGGAGTTTTAGAATTAGTTTGACCACAAGTGCTTGATAAAGTAAAAAAGGACAAAGCAATGCTCTCACAGGTGTTGGGTGCTCTGCTAAAGCTTGAGAAAGAGACGCTTCTGTTCCACCACAGTTATTGTAACCACAGTGAGGTATTGAAACTGTGCTGCTCTTAGAACACAGCCTGAAGGAGGTTGACCTGATGCTGGAAAGTTTTCACTGAAATGCCTCTCAGAATGAGTTAGCTCTTGCGAAAAATTGAGCAAGAGGATGCAAAATTTGGTTTTACTTTCTGAAATATCAAATATGCTGAGTAAGAATGCATTTATGTAGGAGTAGAGCTGCATTTAACAGCTAGCCCGCAATCTTTTCTGCCTGATTTGACTAGTGTAGCAGTAGCAAATACTCTTCATCTTGTGTGAAAGGCACAGTTAAGGATATCAGCTTTTTTGTGTGCTCCTGATACAGATGGAATGTGGTCCAGAAGCAGTGATACCAGCAGGGTTCAGGAGCATAACAGTTTAAAATAAATTACCTTGTATAAGAAAGACCAAAGAATTCTTCAAAGAATCCTTGCTGCCTGTCATGGCATTTTTGGAGGCAAATAGAAAAAAAAAAAAAAAGGAACAACCTTCACACTCTGTTCCCAAAGTAGACATTTTTGCCTTATCCGTATATTAACTGATACAATACTTAAGCTGACGCTTCGTAAGAAAGGGCACAGCTCTCTCAAGAACTAGTTCACGAGCACTGGTTCAGCAGTCAGTTCTTTAAGTGGGTGTATGCATGAGTTGCTTTCCCACCTTTTATTTCCTGTCCTACTTATAGACTTTACTTTGCAAGTCAGTGTAGTGACGTATGAACTGAGGTGGCTTAGTAATCTCTTCTTCCCTTGAGGAAAGAGGAAACCTTTACCTATTAATTCAAGCAATTTTGTGGTGATAGGGACAAACATAAAACATTAGGAAGCATTAGTAGAACGAGAGAAAGAGGCTTAGTATGCTCTAGTGGGATGAGTAGCTCTCTGAGTGGTCTGTTGACTGGGAAGGGTGGGGTGTGCTGATGAGGGATGCTCAGCAGTGGCAGTTGTGGGGGTGTGTCTGAGATGATCCCAGGGGTGCTTGGAGGAGAAAACCTTTGGGTTATGAGAACTACTCTTGGAAGTGTGGGCCCTATGAAGTGCAGTCAGCCTGTCAGAAACTTGCCTGTGGTTGCAAAACACTGTTCTGTGTGTTCTCTCCTCAGCGTTTGGCCACCTGTGGAAGATCCTGATGAGCCTCCACGGAAGAAGGAAAAATCAGGTATTGCACAAGACAGAAGTATTTAATATGCCTGATTTTTCTTAAGTGTCACGTACCTTAGAAAACTCTGGCTTTTGTCCTTCAGCGTTGTTACTGAAACGGTGACTTTTCAAGCCATTCTGTCCCTGTGGCCATCTGTGTAGCCAATGACTTGAGGGTGTATCCTGGGGCCTAGCTCTGTTGATGATGTCCTCTGTGTTGGCTGTGGCAGGGCACAAGATTTCTTCCTGCTAGCAGGAGAGGTCCCAGGTCTCTCTCTGGTGGTGAGCACATGCATGTCCGCAGAAAGAGCATTTTAAATCAAAGCTGTGTGCCCCCTCTTGTCTTGATTAACAATGTACCTCTGTCAGTTGAAGACACCCACGTCTTAAGAGAGATCACCTAGAGTCTGTGATGTGGAGGAAGGTAACTTTAAACTGATGGCAGGCAGAGAAAAATGGTCTTTCTCTGAGCTAGTGGCTGGGGTGGCGGGGGGAAGCTGAATTGAAAGCAGAAGAGTCAGTTTAGTCTGAATCTGACAATTTTGGCATGTTCGTTTTGAAAAGACAGAGGATGAGTAAAGAAGGATGGAGGTGCGGCAGTCTGGGCATAGGAGAGAACAGCGGGGTAGAGAAGTGCTCTCTGGGGTGAGGCTTTCTCTGATCCCCCTTCCACAGAGTGTTCAAGGGTAAAATGCTGCAGCTGCCTGCAGCCATGTTGGTGCTTCTGGATGCCAGCTGCATTGGTCATGATTTGAAATGGACACTTCTCCTTTTCCATCTTTACTGATCAAGAGGGAGAAATGATGCTCTTTAGGCTGTACGACACTTCCTGGCACAAGTTCTGTGGGGAGATGTGGAGCTTCCTAGTTACTGCTTGGCAAACGGTGCTGCCTCTTATTTAATGGTAGGGGCTGCTGAACTCTTAGTGTGCTTTTCAGGCTTTAGAGCATGAAACAGTTGAAAAATAAGTCAAATTGATCTCTTGCTCCCCCAGCCTTCCTACTTTCAGCAGGGTGACCACCTCTTGGTAGGAACAGTTCCCATGTCGTCTTAAGTAGGCCAAATCTGCTGCGAAGAATGTGGTACTATCTATGCCCTCATCTGCTAAAATGTCATTCTCTTCTCTTCAAACCAATGCTGTTGTCTAATATGATTTAATCTTTAAGGCAGTCCCTTATTCGACAGCCCTGTCCTGTTGATGTTTGGAAATACTGTCTGAGGGGTTACCTGTCTCTGCTGCTTTCATACTGAAAGGAACAGGCTTGGGTAGCTTTGGTTTCTAGACCTCAGCAAACAGCTTCTCTCGGCTAGACAAGAGAGACACATAATAGACTGCAAGAGTTTGCACGTGTGGACGGGATGAGGAGGATAAACGCTGCTTCTCCAGAAACGGGTAATGTTCCCCAAAGCAGGGTGCTCTGCAGATCTGGCTGGCAGACTCGTGGGTTAGTCTTTGAGCTCTGGCTTGGAAGGACTGCCCACAGAGCTCACTGATAGAAAAATCACCACCGAGTGCTGCTGGCAGAAGGGTGTGTAACTGGAAGTGAGTTACCCTGCTTTAGGTGAGACTAAGGAGATGGGCTTTAATGCAAGTGGAAATCCTCATCCCCTTTTAAATCATGTTCTTCTATGGCCTGTCTTTGTTTTTCAGACGATGCCGCCTCTGAGCATAAAGACAAAGTTCCAGGAGTTTCTGCTGTGGTGAATTTGCCAGCCAAGGCAACAAGGAGATGCCATGCCACTCCAACAACAGATTCTGCAGAAGAGGTTAGCAAAGCTTTTGAGAGTGGGCAGAGTCTGTTCAAGGTGAAGGAGGAAGCAGCTCTCCCTAGTGTACCTTGGAGTTGGGGCTGCTTTGGGCCTGTACAACAGGAGGTGGTTCTTTTCCATTTATAGCAGGCAGCTCTTGTGTGCTGGGTTTGCCTTCCTGAAAGTTGCATACTGTGCTCTAGCACTTGCTGCTGAGGAAGGAGCAAAATGTTTGTTGTCTTCTAGATACTTTACAATTGCTCAAGTTTATGGTTGTGAACTGTGTTTGTAAACTGTTACTCTTTTCCTCAAGCTTGTAGTTAAGGAGTCAAAATACATTAAAATAAGTTACCTTACAAGAAAAACTGCATACTTTCTCTGGATAAACCTCATTCTGCCAGGTTTATTATCCACCAGTCCAGAAGAGGATTCCTGTAGGACTTTGGTTCTGTAAAAACGACTCACAAACTGCTTGACTTTCTAGTTTGGTTCAAAGGTGCAGCGTTATTTTTCTTCCTGCCCCAGAGGATAAGAGCAGTAAGAAACTGTCGCGCTCTAATTATTTGTTCCTGAGAGAGTCATTAACTCTTATTCGTACAAAATATATTTTTCAAGGGCTAAACTATCACACTTCGGAATGTTTAGGGGCTGACTAAGGGGAACGGAGTGGTAAGCTTGTATTGCTGTTAGGGGTTGAGCCTCCGAGCAAAACTCAAGGTCCCTAACGCTCCTTAAATCCCTTATTGATATAGGGGAAAAGGGAAAACAAAACTCAAATCTCGGAATGTATGGATGGGAAACTGAAACAAACTTTTAATAAAAATTCTAAAATACTATCATATCACACAACTATATATTAAATGCAAAACAGGAAACAATACAGTAAGAGTTAAAACACTGCAAAGGGAGGAAAACTACAATTATGGCTGATTGGCCATAGGCCAGGAGATGACGTCACGTGAGGATGGTAGCTCAGAAGATGGCGTCTATCCAAAATGGTGGCGGGCCAAGTGATTAAAAGTTTTTTAACAGCTTAGAGAAGTATTTTAACAAGTTCACGGGGAGACCTTTTTCCAGTGTCTGTAAAAGAAAAACTTCAAGGACACTCCTGACCAAAGCGGCTTCAAATGCGGATAAGGAGAAGCCCTTGCGGCCGGAACGCGAATGGGGGTGAGCTTCCCCCGCGTCCGAATCCAGCGGTAGATTCTCACCGAGTGAAAAATATCTCTTCTCTTACCCGATACGAGAGAGATGCTGACTGAGTCGAGCTGGGCGCCGATAGACAGAAACAGTTCTGAGTTAGGCCCCGGGTGGGGGGGCAGGCCGCAGGCTTTTGGCCTGGACGGTAGCCAGCCCTCTCGCTGTGGCTTTTTCTCCGAAGCTGTCCGGTGTCCAAAGAGAGCGGAGACTCCTCCTGGCTGCAGGTTTTAAGGAGTATCTGTCGGAAGAAATCTTTTGACCTGCACTTTTAGCCAATGTGATGCCGGGTTTATGGAACTTGTATGAAATAATCCCGATACTCTATTGGGCACATTTCCAAAACAAGGAAGTCTTGGCTCAAACCGTGACAATTGCTTTAATCGTTGCACTGAGAGCCTGTATTTAAAAAATGAAACGTGCTTGTCAGAGATCCTGCAAACATTTGCATTCTGCTGCAATCTGAACCGGCCACTCATGGTCCCCAAGTCATAATAGAGCTGATTGGAGCTTCAGGATGTTTATGTTTGCTTGGATTCACATTCAGATAATACTCACATTGGTACTTTTTTATTTTTATTTAAGATTCAGTCCACTACTTCTGACCCTTCATCTAAAAGACCAACGGGTTCTGCACTAGAAATAGAAATGCTACAACTTGGTAAGGCTGACATCACGATATTAACTTGTTTCTTTTTTTAGTACCCTGCTTTGTGTACTGTGCAGCTCTGCCCCTGGGCTTATGGATGGATTCTTGCAAGCATGATGTCTAGGTAGCATCTGGGAATACTCGAGTGTGAGCTCTGTTTCTTCCCTGCATCCTGGCATTGCTTCTGGGTTGGACCCAAGGCATTTGTCTTGAAATCTCAGAACAAGAGCTACCTTGGATCCAGTCCTTCTGTTCTGATATGCCCACTGTTAGTTTGTCAGAATTAAATCGTTTTAAACACTAATTTTAGGTAGTAGATCTTGGCCGCCCATATCTTGTGTGCACAACTTTCTGTAGTTGCGAATATGAAAATCTGTAAATATCCTGAAGTAATGTAACACAAATAATATTGTGCTGTAAGAGAGAAGATGAAAATAATTTATCTTTGGTGAAGGTCTTTACTGTAAACTTAGAAAACTCTTCAGTTTCCTTTTATAGTTACTGGCTTATGCTCTTCTCTTGTAGATAAAATGCCTTGTGGAACCAATACTTGCTTGAATAAGGAAACACTATCCCTTTCTCTTAAGGCAATTACATGTCTGAGGTAAAAATCCTTCTGTTTCCTTTTACTTCTTCTCTGAATGGTTTCCTGCCTTTCACTTTCATTCTTGAGCTTCTTCTGTGTTGCCTAACATCAGTCTTGTGTCCATGTGTATTTTTCCAAGGCATTCTGGAACTCCTTCAGGCTGCTATACTAAGGTAGTTGTGGGGTTTGTGTTTTTTTTTTTTCCTCCAACCAACTTTAAACTTTTTCTTTAAATCCAGATACTTCATAGACACAGAATATTAGATTAAGATTAAAGGTCTGTGAAAGGAGCGAGTGTTGAACTGGAGAAGAGGCTGAGACCAGGAATGCTTGTAAAAAGGTCCTAAATAGTTAATTTGACATAATAAGTTGTTATTAAAAAAAAAAAAAGAACCAAACCCCCAGCAATCTTTTCTCAAAAAAATCTCCATGATATTTGGCATTAAATGTTCCCGATTTGATAAAAGGACTAACCTTTACATTGCATTTGTTTTGAATTATTGTTTAGAGGATGCTGAGACACTGTTTGTACACTTAGCTCAGAATCAGAAATAGCTGGAAGGAGGAGGGAATGGGTCATGAGATGATTTGATGGTACTATTTGCCTTCTGGTCTCCAAATTGGATTGGTAGTCTCGTACATACTGCATCCTGGAGGTGCCGTGGTGACAAAATTAGAAAGGCCAGTTGAAAGCTAGTCACTAGTGGTGTACCCAGGGGATCGGTATTGGGGCCAGCACTTTTACATCTTCACTAATGACCTGGACGATGGGACAAAGTGCACCCTCAGCAAGTTTACAGGCGGTACAAAACTGGGAGGAGTGGCTGATGCATCCGCTGGGTGTGCTGCCATCCAGAGGGACCTGGACGGGCTGGAGAACTGAACAGAGAGTTCAACAAGCAGAAATGCAAAGCCCTGCACCTGGTGAGGAACAACTCCGTGCAGGAGTACACGCTAGGGGCTAACTAGCTGCAAAGCAGCTCTGCAGAAAAGGAGGTCCTGATGGAGAACAAGGCAACTGTGAAACAGTGATACATCCTCATGGCAAAGGCCAGCGACATCCTGGACTGCACTGGGTTGCTGGTGTTGCCAGCTCGTTGAGGGTGGTCATCCTTCCATTCTACTCAAGGCTACCTTTGGAGTAACTGTGTACAGTGCTGGGCTGCCCAGCACAAGGAAGATGTGGGCTTACTGGAGCAAGTCCAGCAAAGAGCCACAAAGATGACTAAGGGAGTGAAGCATCTTTCATGTGAGGAGAGGCTGAGAGAGCTCGGACTGTTCAGCCTGGAGAAGCTCAGAGCAGGCTCATCAGTGTGTATAAACATCTGAAGGGAGGGAATGAAGAGGAGGGAGCCAGGCTCTTCTCTATGTTGCCCACTGTCTAGGCCGAGGGGCAACGGGCATAAATCAAAACCTAGAAAATTGCACCTGAACATAAGGAAACTTTTTTTTTTTTTTACTGTGAGGGTGGTCAGGTGCCAGCACAGGTTGCCTAGAGAGGTTGTCTCTGTCCTTGGAGATGTTTGAAAACCCGAATGGACACGGTCCTGGGCAACCTTCTGTGGGTGATGCTGCTTGAGCAGGGATTTGGACTAGATCATCTCCGTAGGGCTCTGCCAGTATGATTTTGTGAGGAAAGCAGCAGCTACACCTTGGTGCCAGTGCCTTTAGAAGAGCTGAGGGTTAGGTGGTATGAATAACACGCCTGCTTGGTTCTTTAGCCTTCTGTATTGTCTCAGGGCATGATCTGCCACGGACGTAACACGTCTTTCTGAGTGCAGTTGTGACGTGCAGATGAAACAACAGTGAAGGCAGTTGTTCTGATTTTTGTTTTTACTTCGGTGTTCTTTCCCATTAACCAGCTGAAGATAGCAGGTCCTGAGCTGCAAGTCGTAAACATCTTGTGTTTATCTCCATCATCATCAGTGTGCGTGCTTTACAAAAGCAGTTGTTGTTGGAGCTTGAATCCGGAAGTGCCTATTTGAATGTTCTCTTGATGCTATTTCTTTTCCCATTGATGATTTTAGCACAAGCAGGAATGGCAAACACCACATCAAACCTGTTGCAGACGGCATCTTAACACTGAGGCCACCCCTTAAGGAGCGCACTGTGCAGGAGTCCACAGCTTCAGAAGTCAGCAAAATGGGGAGGCTTTTCTGTACTGCTGAAGAGGTATGTGGGGAAAGAACGGTGACTTTTGAAATGAAACAACTTGGCAGTTACAGCAAAGCTGTCTGTAAATGTTGAAGTGGCAGTTTGTAACAGCACGGGATGTAGTTAATAAGGTTGAAGGAATGCTTCTGCAAGATCAATGTATAGCATTGTATTTGCCTTTGCATTTCTCAAGTCTTGGAACAGAGCAGTGCTGCATTGCCAAAAGTCTGAATTTTAAACCATTTTCATGGAAGTGGTGTACTGGGGGAGACCTTACAGCCAGTTTCACTTGTAAGCAGAGCCAATACTGCCTTATCACTTAGTGCGTGTTTGTTGAAGAATATTTTCACTATTTTGTCCTTAACCTATCTCAACTGTGATCTTCACATAGCAACTTGAAAAGGATAATGTAGATGAAAAACCACTCAGTTGCTGCTAATCCTTCTTTTCAGGACTGAGAGGCCTTTCCCTGTCCTTTCCTTCCAATATCTGAAAGCAACTATTAGAAAATTGCTGGTAAACCTAGCTTATGTAGGATCAGAACTTAGACCGAAGTACTGGAGAAGCCGGCCCTGGCAAGCTGTGGAGCGTGGTTAAGACACCAAGGGCACTTCCAGCACCCAATCTTTATGTCTATCGACAGGAATGCACATTAGCCTGAGTTATTATGCAGGAAGTACAGAGCACGGCTGAAGAGAAGAGGCCCCCATTTCAGGAAACAGTTACAGAAGGAATTTAGAGGTTTATAATGGGACACGAGTTCCTAGGGCGGGGCTAACACCAAATAAAGGTGTGGGAATTCCTGCTAAAGTTGAGTAATGTGCCAGTATTCAGGAAACAGCCTGTGCTCTCGCACTATATCCAGATTACAAACATTTGCTTTATATGCAGTGGTTCTAATGTTTGTTTATTCCTTCCATTCTGCCAGGGTGTTCAACGAGGAGAAAAGGAGAAATACAAACAGCTCTTGCAACTGGTAAAGGAAAGATATCCCGGAAGCCGCCCTAATCCACAGCTGACAAGCTTCCGCAAGTAATTACAGGAAAAATGACCATCAGCTGTTTGGTGTTAACTTTGTAGCTATTGTCCATGGAAGTGGAGGAGAATTAATTTTTCATGGTCTCGGGGTTCTGGACAGTGTCCCATGGCAGGTGTTGGGGCAAACTAAAGGTGAACAGTCCAACACCCCCCTTCAGCTCCCTGCAATGAAGCATGAATAGTCTCTGAATGTATGTTCTCGAGGTGAAGATTCCTTTGTTGATATGGATGAGTTTCTCTTTCTGATAGTCCTTTCTTGTCTCAGTATTCAGGAAGGTAGTATCTAGTTCTAGTGTTGGCAGTGTAACGTCTAGTATAAAACATCACAGTGCTGGTTATTCTGTAGCATTCTTACTTGGAAGCTTTTCCTTGGTCAGGATCCCTATTTTTTAAGGAGAACGTGAAACCTAAGGTAAACCCAGGGAATGCCAGAATTTTCTCTGTTCTTTACACCTCCCCCAGTCCTTCTCACACAAATTGTAGTAAGTTTTCTCTTTGCAGTACACTAGGTTGACAAAATCCTGCTCATGTGTAGAATTCCAGTTCCTAAAGCAACCTGCAAAGAGGATCTTGTGTGTCATTCTGATTCATATGTTACCAGTGATGAGGATATCTGATATTTGATAACTGTGTAAAGACATTGCACCAAGTTAATGACACAAATGAAAAAACACCACAGAAATAATAGAAGCCATTTTCTTAGTGGAATAATGACACTTCAGAGCTGTGCGGAAGGGGCCTAATTCTTATAAAATAGTGATGCCAAGATGACGCTGAAGTCCCCGCGCGCCTTTCTACACAGTGAGGCAGCAGAAAATGCCACTCTTTCTTACAGTTTCCCTTAAATGCTGTGAAACGGGTCGTTACCAAGGCTTACAAAAATCCCAGTCCTTGCTCAGTGGTTCGCAGCTCGAAAACACATAAACGCATAATTTCAGAACAGAATAAATAGACTGAAAAGAACTGGTCAGGGATGGTTGTAATGAATGTGGTTTTGTCCCATAAAATAGTGGCCTCCTCAGGTTAATCCAGATACCTGTAGAATTTGCAAAGAATACTCTTTTCTTTTTAAAGAAAAGACAAAGCAGCCACAGACTTGCTGCTGTAAAGGTAAAGGAAGCAAATTGTGTGGTTTATCAGTCTCTTCAGAAATTCTGAAGAGACAGAAAATTTGACTCCTGTATCTTCAGTATGCCGGAGTTGAAAGTAGCCGAGCTTCTGAATGGAAACTGCCTCCTCCTGGAAGTGCCCTTTGCACTTTGTCATGAAACCAGTGCAGGAGACAGGATGTTTCTATGAAGGGATTAAACAGCCTAATTTTACTTGACATATTTCTATTGCTTTAACTACGGCTTCCAACTCCAAGGTAGACAGTCACGTACGAATAAACTGTATCCTTTCTAGTGACTTGCTGGGCACTGCTAACAAATAGTGTACATATAAAAATTGTGATTCTTCTCTGGTATTTTTTGCTGTACCAAAGTGTGCAAGCCTGCTCCAAGGAACCAGTGATGACTGTGAGTCACCTGGAAGAACCAAAATATGGAAGAGATGTGTACCCACGTATGACACTAAAGACCAGTGAGTATCCCCATGATTCATATCTGTTCCACTTTGTAGGTAGACTTCAAATCAAAACAGAGCATTTCCTTAAGTCTCAAAGGTATAGATTATGTTAAAAAGATTGGTTAGTGCTAGTGTGTCATTAATCCGTGTTTATTTATAAGGAAATCGAAATCAGTCAACGTGTTTATGCTAGTATAGCTTATGTCAGCTCTTAGAATGAAATGAGCTCTCTCTGGAAAGAAAGGGGAAAGGAGGGGGGACTTCCCTTCCCAAAACCATGGAGAGTTATGGGCTAAAATGGCTTTGTGAAGTTTTTGTTAAAGTGAAAAAGTTTGTTCAAAATTGTACTTGATACGTTACCGGTGATTTTTGTAGCTGCAGACACAACTCTGTGCTGCACGGGAGAACATCCTAGTATCTGGCTGTTTGTACTAGGGGAGGGTGATACCTTACTGTGCACCCTTAGATGCCTGGTATTTTAACTCGGAGTTGGAGTTCTGTGATATTCTTTAGTCCCCTTTTATACGTGACTATTTCACTGATAGCGGAGCTTCAAAACCAGGTAAGCTAAATGCAGAGTACCACTGTTGATATCAAAGTTAGCTTCTTTTGTAGGTCATCTTTAGCAAGTTGAAGGTATGTAACTAACTACTGAAGGTGGCCTTTGTTGTCTTCTGCAGAGCGGGCTAGTTAAAACTGGCTTGCTGACAAGCTGTTTTCTTTTGTACCAGCAGTGTGTTAAAATACCATGTGTTCATGTGTACATGTTTACTATTGTTCCAGTCTTTTTTCCCCCATTCATTACTTAAATAATTTTTCATGAAA
Source organism: Bucorvus abyssinicus (assembly GCA_009769605.1). NCBI lineage: Eukaryota > Metazoa > Chordata > Aves > Bucerotiformes > Bucorvidae > Bucorvus > Bucorvus abyssinicus. Next base: position 18,219,675 of record CM020035.1, read on the forward strand.
CCTTCTTTTGACGTATTTGTGACTTTATTATGCAGTCCTATGGATTTTGAAATTATTTCGAAGCAGGTGCTAGAATTTGGGCAAAGCTTGCTTTGTCACGGAGAATCACAAGCTATTCTCCTGAGCCTAGAGGGGCATCTGGTTTTGCAGAAATCACATGTTTAGCCAAGAGTGCAGTCTAGGATTTCAAACTTAGTAAATGCCCTGCTTCAGCTCTCATACACTCACAAGTGATATTGAAAATTAAAACTGTTTGCCAGAGTTCAAACTTCCTGACCGTACAGTTGTCATTAAAAGTGTTTTTGTATTTATCACCCGGAAACAGAGAGCTCCATCCACCTGATGGTAATTGAAAGCTGACTTCTTGGTTTTGTATCACTGCTTTTCTTTGCAGGTATGAAGTGTGGAGATGTTTGCAGCCCGTTGTGGTTACAGAGAGGTGATGTGATCAGGTAGGGTCTCTTTTAATCATGGTTCTTGTTTCCCTTGGCTGCGTGTGCCTGTCTCTTTTCAGCCTCCAGTAGTGTCCAGAAGAAGACAAATTATATCCATTGTCTCCATGCTGTGGAAGCGGAGCCACTAGCTTGTGGCTCCGGCATTGCTCGCAAGCCAGTTACCTCTCAAGTGCAGCCCCCATGCTAAAGCCGCTCTGCCTGGCAAACAGGGTTGTGCTGGTGTGGTTGTCCTGGGTTTGCTGTGGGAAGGAAGCTAGTGAGGCTGAGAGTGGTGGCTGTACCAAGTTGTCCTTGGATTTGCAGAATCCATTTATGGCTTGTGAGTGTCTTTCTGCCAAACCATTATTGAGCTGATGTTTCATTTCTTTCACTTTGAAACTAGGATTCTAAGCATAAGGATTAGAGGGCTTCTAAAGCCTGGTGGGACTGAGCCCGTTTTTGTGACTTACAGGTGCCTTGGCTTTGAATATGAGACCAAAAAGGAAGCATGCAGTTGGGTTGTCTGCATGCTTGAGAGGCCAGTGGACTCTTGTATTGGCTGTCTGAGCTGGCAGGACTGCGAGTTCAGATGGCTTTGTGGTGTGGGGGGAAATGGGCTTTTGGTTGCAGTAAGTGCAGCTGCAGGGAGGGATTTTTGTGTGGCCGTCTGATGCATGTGTCTTTCTGCAGTGACCTGCCCTTAAATGAGAGAGGAGAAAGCGTAGATGGGAGCAGAGAGAGATTCACTTGTGGCAGTCCTGGTTTTTAGCTAATTCTGTCCCTATCCTTCTCCCTGCTTTAAACACTAGCTCTATATTTAGCAGCACTGTTCCTGTGCTTCTGTTGTCACTGGTTGCCCTGTGCTCGAGGGGAGAAAAGGCAATGAAGTAACTGATAGAGTATGAGAGGTAAAAGGAACAATTCCTTGCCTTTTTTTGCAGATTTAGCTACTAACTGAACTAAATTGACGAGGCTTGTGACATCTACTCTTGCCATGCTGGACAGAAAGACTTTAAAGCACAAAAAGTGTAGGATGCCATGAGAGTCTGTTGTGGGTCTCCTCCTGAAAAACAGGATCTTTGGTGACAATGCAAATTCTCGGTTTTGGAGAAGGGACATGAATATGAACACCTTGAATGTCTGTGTGCTTGCTTGCTCTGCAGAGTCTGTGTGGTTTTAACGATAATCCTCTCCAAGTGGGGATAGTCACTCTCTTGACTAGCCAACAGAAGGCAAGCAAACATCCCGTAGCTGCGCCATTTTTAATTCAGTGTGCTGGTCTTAGTTTCCGTAACCCAGCTATATTTGGATGCAAATATAGTTGCCTATGTTCACTTTCTTCCTTGCAATATAACACCTAGCAGGCAGTGTTTACCACCAGTAAATCACAAAGCACTTGACAGAGAAAGTGCTGGTTGATTCCTCATTTTCCAAATAATGAAACCAATAAAGAGACACAAAAGGAGTCTTGCACATGGAGATGGAAGTCAGTTTGCAAGGCTCCCAGGTCTTCGTTCTATCCCTGTCTTGCTGCTCTGAAATAATGATGCTGGAAGCTGAGGTGCTGTTGTCACGCGTTCATGTGTGAAACTGAGGCTCTAGTCAGAATTGGCCTTGAGGAAACTTTTCTTATCCAGAAGGTGAATTCTTGAGAATTACATGGGACGGTGCCGATATACAGCTCACTTCTCCCTCTCTCTCTCTCTCTCTCCTTGCAGGTACTACACAGCAACAGAAAACTCTCACAAACAGGGAAGACCAGTGAAACAAGCCATTGCAGGGGTACGTTTGTGTTATTCATTATTTCAGTTCTTTGGAAAATACCACTGTTTGTGACCAGAAATGTTTGCACTCTTCACTTAGCTATATTGTTGAGAAAGGACTGTATTTGTCCCGGCTGTTTTACCGCGGGAGAGCGGGAACATTATTCGATAAGTAGCACTATCACAAAGTGTTTCCCACTGCCATTAATTTTGTTTCTGCACCCTACACTCTACTGTTTGTATTCTTGCTCTTTAATGTGTTGGGTATAGCTTTGAAATCTTTAGCACACAGACCGAGTTGACGTGCAAAGCTGGACTGTGGTATCTTCAGTCTTCTCTTGTTTTGTGAGATAGGAAGTACATCTCTTTGACTTTCATTTCTGGTCAGGACTTAGATCAAAAATGAAGTTTTCATCACGGAAATCAGGAATATTAATCTTAACCTCAACTTGGTACCTCCCTGTGGAGGCTTTGCTGGGGTTCTTGAGGCCAGTCCAAGCCAAACTGTCTGCCTCTCCTGCCTCCATTCAGTTTTGAGCGCAGCACTGCATGGGGGCACCCTTGGAACAGTGTCACCAATGAAAAGTAACTTTGGAGTTTGCTGGTTGCATGTGTGTGCAAAAGCCCTTCCAGTTTTCTACATGAGCAAGATTTTCTGTACTATCCCCTTGCAAACAAATCTGTGCTCGCTCACTAGCTTCATGTCCTTTTGTCTAACAGAGACAGTATGGAGCGGAACTCTCAGAAGAAGTGTTCTTCCAGTTACCTCTGTCCAGAAAATCACCTACCCTTGATGCAGAAGAAAAGAAATTCCCAAGACTGGAAAAACCAGCAGAACACTTTTCTCTGCTCACAGAGGTACCAGAGCTGACAGTCTGTTAGAGAAAACAGAAGGTCGTGAAACAGCTGTAAGGAACATCGTTTATTATAGGTGGTTCTTAAGGCTTTTAGAAAGCTGAAGAACTTGGATTTAACATGGTACCAAGAGTCTGCAGCTGTGACTTCATAGTGCCAGGGTCAATATAATAAAGCTGGTTTTAAGGATTTATTGTGCTACACACACACACCGTAGTTGTGCTAAGCTAAGGGTTTGCGGAGCTCCTGTGAGTGGGACAAAAATCAGTCTGGGTTTAACAACAGTCTCCCAGAGTAGTGCTAACTGGATTCCTACAGTTTATTGCCTCTGCTCCTTAAGTTGTCCTACTGTGCTGACAGAACGTGAAAAGTAAGCTTTTGCTGATCTGCAGTGTCGCATTGTTTGTGAGGGACCTGAGCACCTTGTGTGCATCCTCAGGATCTCGCAGAGTCACGTATGGGCACTGGGCATGGTTGCTCTGCCTGTAACAATGGTCACGGGAGTGAACATAGTTCCACTATTCAACAAGGAGTGGGAGTCCAGGTTCCCCTACACGTTTGGATGTTGGCTGCTTCTCCTCTTTGGAGCTGCAGCCGGGCTGATCTCATTGAGCACCTCCTTTTTTTGCCCATTGAAGACTGACTTGGAAAGGGCGAGCAAATCCAGAGTTGCTGATCTGCAGAGTGATGCTCAGTACAAGGAAGACCAGGAGTTTTTCTTCTTTTGCGAGCCCTGATTCAACCAAGAAGGAGATCAGAGTGTTTTCTACTAACAGGCCTAGTGGGTTTATTTGCATTCCTTAGGTAGACTTAGATGGAAACAGCCATACGACAAGCAGTTGCATGCACAACCTGGACTACTGATAGGGTCTCTGACTCCAGCGTAGCTGCCTCAGTTCTCCCCTTTGCTGTTACTTCAGTTCCCTTTGAAGTACCCTGCCTTCCAATTCTTTCAGGCTCCTGACTTAGCTGCCTTGGTGTGGAGAGTGCCACCTGTGGTTGGCTTCAGCCTCAGTATTGTGAGGGCTGCAGCACCCTGTGGGAAAGGTGTTTGCTGTACTTTTGCTCATTTTCCACCTGCCTTAGTGTGTTTGCTAGTCCAGGTGGTTTAGATCCCGTTCCTTTGTGAAAACAAATTGAAGCAAACCTGGGCTCTAAAGTTCAAAGTCAGGATGCTGAAACAAACCAACCAGCAAAAAGTGCTATTGCTGCCTTGGCAAAACCCTGGCAAAGCCAGGGGCTCTGTCACCAGAGCGTGATTGCTAGGCCTTGTTTCAGTTGAAAGCTGCCCACAGGATGGTGTGCTCGATGCTCTGTTTCACAAGTCCTTGCCCGTTTAATTGTTCATTCCAGGCCATGGAGAGAGAGGTCAGTGCCGCATTTGGCAGCGGTGAGCCAGAGGAGGTCATGAGCAGTGCCTTCAAGCTAAAGGTCACTCGTGAGGACATCCACACGCTGAGGAACCTTTGCTGGCTAAATGATGAGGTAAAACCCGCTGCAGCACAGTCATGTTCTAATTCAGCGTTTACTGAGAAATACCCCTTCCCCGCGTACACAGGTCTTGTCACAGTTATTTGATGACCTCCACTGCAGAGCCCAGAAATGTCTGTACAGTTCTCGTCTGAGGTACTTCAGGGTCTGGTGTGTCTGGAAGTTCCTTTCCTTCTTGTATTAGGCAGCTTCCAGGAGCGAGTCTGGCTTACTGGAGTGGGTGGCGGGTGTTTTGATCAAACAGCAGAAGTCACCAAGTGCAGAAGTGTCAGGGCAGATGCTGGCAGCTGAGACTGGAGTTCTCTCGGCTGCGTCCGTAAGGGTGGCCAGCAGAGACTTGTTGCTGTATTTTTCTTTTGTGAAGCGAGTGCCTGATTTTACATCTCAGTTTTACTCTTTATGGCACAGGTCGTTAATTTCTACACGGCTCTTCTGGTGGAGAGAAGTAAAGAGGAAGGCTATCCAGCGGTCCATGCTTTTAGTACTTTCTTTTATCCCAAACTAATTTCTGGAGGCTACAAAGCAGTAACAAGGTGGACTAGAGGTGTGGATCTCTTCCAGCAGGACTTCATCTTAGTGCCCATTCACTTGAGAGCGCACTGGACACTAGTGGTGAGTCAGACTGGCTTTTCTTGTAGAATGGGATGGGCAGAAAAAGCCAACAAGAAAAGTCAATTAGGTTTTGTTGCGTGTGCAACACAAGGTTGTGCTTTGTGTAACAGTCACCTTTTAATAACAGGTCATAGATGTCAGAAGGAAGACCATCAAATACTTTGACTCCATGGGCCAAAAAGGGGACAAGATTTGTGAAACTTTGTTGTAAGTAACTGCTCAGTCAATGCTTTTCTGTTGTGAATTATGGGAAGGTTTGGGATTTTGTCCCTGTAATATGACTGCAAGTTTTCACATGTCTTGTAGAGAGGAAACAAATGTTTGAACCGCGGCTGCAAGTTGTGGGATCCCGACTACTTATTTAGTCTCACATCGTCCCTTCCCCCCAGGGTTTTGCATGCCTGGATTCTGCCACCTTTCCACCATAGGCACAGACAAAGCATCGCTGTCAAATATGTGATAGTCCTGTGGCACACCTGTACTGACTGTGTTAGTAGTCAAGAAAACTGGGCTATTGACCAGAGGGAAGAATTTCAGGGGAGTGTCTCAAAATACCAACCTGAGTGTGAAAGAATTACCATCTTCCAAGAGCTTTTTAACTCCCTCTTCTTGAAAAGCTTTCAGATTGCAACTCAGTAATGTTGGCGTCCTCAGGCATATACACTCCTATGTGTGATCAGCTACAGGCATACTTTCACTCTTTATTGCTTCGCTCTTTTCTCCTTTTCTTGTGTTAAGACCCTTTCCCAGCCTGCACTTGTAATGTTCATGCTTTCTACTGTAGTGAGTTGTGTAATGTGCTCCTTCTCAGTTTGTCTACACCTCTTCTATTCTATTCAGCAACGCCACCGTATTTCCCTCCAGCTCACCACAGCAAGCTGCCCGCGTGTCCTCACTGTGTGTTATCTCTATTTCTGACACTCTCATGAAAGACAAATGTCTCATTCCAGGCTTTTCCAGATGTGTCAGCTGGCCTGGGACACACCTCAAATGTAGCGGGTACAGTTTTTCACGTTGTACAAGGCAGCACCCTCAGATGTCTTTGCCGCCGATGCAGAAGTAGTAAAAACCCTTAATGCAGCAGCTTTGTAGAGCAAGCACAGGAAGCAGCCCCACTGAGGCAAAGCAAGTGGTGTTTAAGCCCAGTGCTCTCCTGAGCAGTTATCAGCAGAAGCCTGGGAAAGGGTGTAAGAACAGGTCTGCATCGAATAGGTTTGTTTTTTTTCTCTAGAATATTCTTCCAGCAACTGGTGGCCTGGGCGCTTCCTCCACCAGAGGTACTAGCCCAAAACCTCTTGTATTTGTTCTTCTGGAGGTGCACCCAGTGTGCAGGATTAAGGCACATGGAAGGATTATGGCGTTATGGTTCTTTGTTGGTTTTCTTGTTCCTCCTCTGATAACAGGTGATTTGGGGTTTTCTGACCCCTGCTAAGCAAGGAGCTTACGCCTTTGTGGCAGTCTCTGTGGGAATGGTTGATCTCGTTCCTGACCAGTTGGTTCTCATTCCTGACCATTAGCTCGCGGCTCTCACTGTGTTTGCCACTTTAGGATTTGGATTTTTCCACCCAATGCCTTAGATCAGCTGCTGTGAGGATCCTCTGACATTTGACTGCCCTGCCATTCATCTTCCTGTGGTCCTTCAGCAGCTCTCTTCTTGTTGGCCTAAATGACAGAGATGGAGAGCGATTTGGTTTTGTTTTCAACAGCCGATACCTGCGAGAAGAAAGCTGGGAGAAAAGAAGTGTGGAGCTGGCTTCTTCCGAGTGGACTCTGCACAGCATGGAGCCACATGTATGTGAGCACTCCTTGGATTTGAAATGTGAAGTATAACTCTTGGTCACAAAGGTCTGAAAGCTTCCCAGTAAGTGCAAGCCTTTAGAGAAGGGCCATAAGCATCTCATGTTCTTATGGTATCACCTCAGGCTGCCAGGAGGAAATCTTTGAGCAGGGCCTCTCCTGCTGGCTGAAGACTTCCTCGTGTTAGGGAGTCTGCCCCAGGGAGGTGAATGTGGCTTTTCCCCCATTTCACAAGTCAAGTTTAAAAATCTGTTCAGCTGTTGCCAGAGAATGTCGCCTTCTTGTCCGGAGCACAAATCCTGGCATGTGCCAGAGCAAAGGGCTGAGCGCACGTTCCTCAACAAGTGAACAATAAAAGCTTTGTGTCAAAAGACTCGATTCAGGAAACATGTCCTGAGGCTTGCACAGTGTCACCTTGCAGGGAGGAAGGCTGCTATCTCTTATCAGCCTGCCAAGAGTTTGGCTTGGAACATCCAAGTCAAGGAAGCAGAGGGGAGGGAGGTCTGTTCCTTGTGTTGGGGCATCATAAATGGATTGTGCAAGTAGGTTCACAAGTGTCTGGTTCATGTATGGTTGGTCTGGGTACCATGGCCTACCTCCATACTGCTTTTCTCTTGAGATAGAGGAAAATTCTCTGTCGTCTTTTTCATTCATTAGGAAATCCCTCAGCAATTGAATGGGAGCGACTGTGGGGTGTTTATGTGCAAATACGCAGATTACATTTCCAGAGACAAGCCAATAACCTTTACACAGGTGAGTGAAGGTCATAAACAGTTTCAGACTTTCTGGCACAGACACAAGAGCCAGGGCAGTTCTGCAGCGGCTGTTCATTGTGTCTGGGGCGGGGGCTGAGGTTTTGCGCCTCTCTGTTGTTGGTGCCTAGTTGCTGGGTTTGGAACTTCCAGGTGGCCTCAGCAGGGCAGGACTGTCTTCTCCATCCTTACATCTGGTATCTGCTTCCTAGTTGAATCCTTGAGATTCCTCTGGGGCAAGACACTGCAGCCAGTGGGTTTATGGTATCTGGCCTTTGTATCTTTTGGAGAAACGGGTTTCACTCTGGAACCCATTCAGACACTGGTTATTTTCCACCGGCACGGTGGTCTTTTCTTAAAGTGCTTGTAAGCTCTTGCGTAGTCCAGCCGATCTGGTTTTGTTGGGTTTTCATGACACCCTCTTCGGAGCTGTGTGGGTGAAACCCATGTTGTACCCAGAAGGCAAGTGTTGACAGATCTTACAAGGAACATCACGTTGAAGAGTTAACGGGGGGTTTATGCCTGTTGTCTACCCCTTCCTGCCGTGACTTCTTATTGAATGGATTTTTCTGTTCTTTTCAGAATGACATGCCTTACTTCCGGAAGAAGATGGTGTGGGAAATACTCCACCAGCAGCTGCTGTGAGACGTGCACTATCAGAGTTAACACTGTGATCCCCTTGGGGTGACTAACTCTCCTTTTAGTTACTTTTCTAATACCTCATTTGAAAAGGCAGCAGGCACACAAATTTTCCTCTTTAGGCTGTGAAGTAGTGGTTAAGTTTGGGAGACAGAAACTCTCTTTGAAAGTAGTTAATGCACCGTACGTGTGAGCCAGGAAGGTTCCTGAGACCGCGCCGAAACAACAGTTAAGAACAAGTGCTGTGAAGCCCCTCTCACTGAGATGGATGCTCGTACCTTGCGGCACACGTGGCCACATTATGAACAAATGGGACCCTCACTTGTGGTGACAGTAACAGTCGTGTTGGCTGAACTTACCTTCCCAATGGCAGTGTGCTTGGCTGCTGTTTCCTCAAGGAGAGTTTTCTTCTGTTTCTGGAGTATCTACAGTCTACTTGATTCCTAAAACGGGATTTGTGATGACCACCAAAAAAGCATTTACTGTCTTTTGATTTGTAACAAATCCATAGTGAAGCCCCTGTAGGTGGGGTTGGTTTCTTGTTTGTTTGGGTTTTTTCTGTCTCCAGGGAGTTATCTAATGTGAAAAGAGAAGTATTTATTTATTTTTATTAAAATAAATATGTAACTTATATAAAGAGCCTTTCTGGAATGAAGCTCTCCCTGGTAATGAAAGAGCGATATTTTTATTATTATTATTATTATTAAAAAAACTTTGCATCAGTGTGCTTTTTAGCTCACTTACTTACACTCTAGAAGGAAGAAGACTTTAGCCAGGATGCCTGTCAGAGCACAAAAGCCTCGAAGCGGTTGTCACTAAGTCCTGAAGGGGCCATCAGGATGTTGCTCAGCAGCAAGACGAGCAAGAACTCTCCTGGTAATAGCGAAGTCGGAGATTTCTCTTTGGGCTGACTCACTGGACTGCGCAGTATCATAAACAAAGCCTGTGTGCGCAGCTTGGTGAACAGTGTTGGACTCTGTCTAAGGCTAACGTGGGTGTCTCCACGCAGTAGGGCAGTGTGCTGCTGCAGCAGTGGAATAGAATGTGCCAGCACCGATGTGCCGGGCTATGGACACCTGTCCTGCCAGGTTCAAGGGTGCTGCTGGAACACACTCCTGCCTATTCCCCCTCTGCCACAGGTACTGCCTCCACGTGAGCTTGTGTGAATTCTCACCCTGTTATGGTCAAACTGAGCTACGCGAACTACCACCAGATCTCTGTGATGCAATCATCATCACCCTGTACAAGAAAAAAGGAGTAAAGTCAGACTGCTCAAACTACCGAGGCATAACTCTGCTCTCCATTGCTGGAAAAATTCTCGCAAGAATACTATTGAACAGATTGGTACCCGCTATCGCAGAAGAACTTCTACCTGAAAGTCAGTGTGGTTTCAGAGCCAACAGAAGTACCACAGACATGGTATTCGTTCTCAGACAACTGCAAGAGAAGTGTAGGGAACAGAACAAGGGTCTCTATGTAACTTTCGTTGATCTCACCAAAGCCTTTGACACTGTGAGCAGAAAAGGTCTGTGGCAGATCTTGGAACGATTAGGATGTCCCCCCAAGTTCCTCAAAATGATTATCCTGTTACATGAGGGGCAGCGCGGCCAAGTCAGATATGGCGATGCACTCTCTGAGCCCTTCCCAATAGCCAATGGTGTGAAACAAGGTTGCGTTCTCGCACCAACTTTATTCACAGTTTTCATCAGCATGATGCTCCAAAGGGCCACGGCAGACCTCGACGAACAAGACGGCATTTATATCCGATATCGTACCGATGGGAGCCTTTTCAACCTAAGGCGACCGAAGGCCCACACCAAGACCCTGAATCACCTTGTGTCACCGGTCAGCTGAGGCAAGCCGAGCACGGGTACGAGTCCTTTCCTATCCCTGAACCCCTCTCCTCCGGGAGAGAAAAGGGTTCAAAAGCAGAGATACGAAAAGGAAAAGAAAGATTTTGTGAGACCTCTGAACGTTTGGAAAACTGAAACAATCTTTATTAAAACTAGAACAAAATATATAAAATACACAGGGAAAAACCAATGCAAAATCTGAGAGTCTGTACAGGATGGAAAGGCGAGGGTTAAACGCGAGAAAAGAGAGAAAGGGGGACGGTACCACGTGCAGTCTGGAAATGGCACCGGCCACGTGTGCGCTTTCGTGGAGTGAACAAAGGGAAACCGCGGCTGTTATGAACGCGGGGCTCCAATATGCAAAAGCGCTGTCCCTACCGCTTTCTCGTAGAAGCAAAAAACCGAGACGATACGGTGTTACGGCAGAAGAAGAACAGCCTCCAGGCGAGCAGTCTGTCCCAGGCGGCGTGGCGGGGGCTGCCCCGGCGCAAAGTCTCGCCTCACTCCTGCAGCCTTCAGGCGCGGATCTCCCAGGCGGCGGGCAGGGTCCGAGCCGAGACAGCCTGTAAATCCCTGGAGCGAAGCCGAGGTCCTGCAGTGCCTCCCGCAGCGCGGAGCCGGGAGTGTCCGGAGAGCAGAAAGGCGCGAAAAGCCGAGAAAGCCCCGAAAACCAGGAAAGCTGCGAAAGCAGCGAATGCCGCGAATGCCCCCAAGCCGTCCGGAAAGCAGCCCAGGAAGTCCCGAACCCCCCGAGCCTGCGGCTTCTTAAAGGCGCAGTACCCTCGCGAGAAACTTTCTCATCCAATGAGATGGGCGACCGTAACATGGAAGGGAATAATTCAATTGGTCAGTTTAAAACAAAAGCCTTCGAGCAGTTTTTTTTTCTTTCAAACTGCCACATTCCACCCCTTTATTCCATACCATGTATGTTATGCGCATCTCATTTACATTGTGTTATACAGGAATTAACAGCATGAGACTCTGGTTCAGGGTGTTTCAGCCAGGGTTAACTTCCCCTGGGGTACACAGTGGACTTCACCATCCTCCTGCATTACCCACCAGGTGTGTCCAGGGCCTTGGGCTGAGACAACACCACGGATGGGTCTGTCTGGGGTTGCAGCAGGGGAAACCCAGATAGCTTTTCCTAGCAGATTACTCTCACATACCACAGGAACTCTATCCCCCTCTATGGTATGTAAAAGGTCTGATTGGGCAGGGCCGGCTCGATTGATTGATCCCCTCGTGTTCACTTGCCAGGTGGCTTCTGCCAGATGTTTATCCCAGTTTCTGAAAGTTCCACCACCCAATGCCTTCAGGGTGGTTTTCAGCAAGCCATTATAGCGTTCTATTTTACCGGAGGCTGGTGCATGGTATGGAATGTGATAAATCCATTCGATACCATGTTCTTTGGCCCAATTGGCCACCAGATTGTTTTTGAAATGAGTTCCATTATCAGATTCAATTCTTCCTGGAGTGCCATGCCGCCACAAAATCTGCCTTTCAAGGCCCAGAATAGTATTACGGGCAGTGGCATGAGGCACGGAATAGGTTTCAAGCCATCCGGTGCTTGCTTCAACCATTGTCAGAACATAGCACTTACCCTGGCGAGTTCGAGGGAGAGTGATGTAATCAGTCTGCCAGGCCTCTCCATACTTGTACTTTGACCACCGTCCACTGTACCATAAAGGTTTTAACCTTTTGGCCTGTTTAATTTCAGCACAAATCTTACAGTCATGGATAACCTGGGTAATTGCATCCATGGTTAAATCCACCCCTCGGTCACGAGCCCATCGATAGGTTGCATCTCTTCCCTGGTGACTGGAAGAGTCATGGGCCCACCGAGCAAGGAATAGTTCACCTTTGTGTTCCCAGTCCAGATCTATCTGGAACACTCTGGCTGCTTTGTCCACTTGGTGGTTATTTCTATGTTCCTCAGTGGCTCTGCTTTTTGGGACATGGGCATCTACATGCCTTACCTTTACAACTAACCTTTTCAGCCGGGCAGCAATATCTTGCCACAGGGTGGCAGCCCAAATAGGCTTACCTTTACGCTGCCAATTATCTTTCTGCCACCTCTCCAGCCATCCCCACAAGGCATTTGCCACCATCCAGGAGTCTGTATACAGGTACAGCTGTGGCCAGTTCTCCCTTTCAGCAATGTCCATGGCCAGCTGGATGGCTTTGACCTCTGCAAATTGACTCGATTCACCTTCTCCTTCCGCTGCTTCTGCAACTCGGCGCATAGGACTCCATATGGCAGATTTCCACTTCCGTTGGTTTCCTATGAGGCGGCAGGATCCATCGGTGAAGAGAGCATATTTCTTCTCCTGCTCTGAGAGGTCTTTATATGGGGGTGCTTCATCGGTACGAGTGACTATCTCGTTCGGTGGCATCACAAAATCTTCTCCTGCAGGCCAGTCTGTAATAGCTTCCACAATTCCTGGGCGACCAGAGTTACCTATCCTAGCTCTCTGTACAATCAGGGCAGTCCACTTACTCCAGGTAGCATCTGTGACATGGTAGGTAGATGCTATCTTCCCTTTGAACATCCAGCCTAGGACTGGCAGTCGGGGGACTAGGAGGAGCTGTGCTTCAGTGCCAATTACTTCTGAGGCAGCTCAAACTCCCTCATAGGCAGCCAATATCTCCTGCTCAGTGGGAGTATAATTGGCCTCTGAGCCTTTATATCCCCGACTCCAAAATCCTAGGGGACGACCACGGGTTTCTCCTGGTGCCTTCTGCCAAAGGCTCCAGGTAGGACCACAGTCCCCAGCTGAAGTGTACAGAATGTTTTTAATCTCTGGTCCTGTTCGCACAGGTCCCAGGGCCATAGCATGTGCTATTTCCCTTTTGATTAATTCAAAGGCATGCTGCTGATCAGAGCCCCATGTGAAATCATTTTTCTTCCGGGTAACAGTATAGAGAGGTTTAACAATCTGACTATACCCAGGAATGTGCATTCTCCAGAAGCCTATGACTCCTAAGAAAGACTGTGTTTCTTTCTTGTTGGTAGGCGGAGACATAGCTGTGATCTTGTTGATCACATCTGTGGGGATGTGGTGGCGTCCATCCTGCCACTTAACCCCCAAGAACTGGATCTCTCGGGCAGGTCCCTTGACCTTACTTCTCTTAATGGAGAAGCCAGCATCCACCAAAATGCGGATTATCTTCCTACCTTTCTCATAGACTTCTTCTGCGGTATCACCCCATACAATGATGTCATCAATGTACTGAAGATGTTCAGGAGCACCACCTTTCTCCAGGGTAGCCTGGATCAGTCCATGGCAGATGGTTGGGCTGTGCTTCCACCCCTGGGGCAATCGATTCCAGGTATACTGGATACCCCTCCAGGTGAAGGCAAACTGTGGCCTACACTCTGGTGCTATGGGAATGGAAAAGAAAGCGTTAGCAATGTCTATCGTGGCATACCACTTTGCTGCCTTGGACTCCAGTTCGTACTGAAGCTCCAAGATATCAGGAACAGCAGCACTCATCGGTGGTGTCACTTCATTCAGCCCACGATAGTCCACTGTCAGTCTCCATTCCCCGTTGGTCTTCTGCACAGGCCATATAGGACTGTTGAAAGGTGAGCGAGCTCTGCTGATCACATCTCGTCTCTCCAACTCTCGAATCATTTTCTCTATGGGGCGCAGAGAGTCCCGGTTGGTGCGGTATTGTCGGCGGTGAACTGTGGAGGATGCAGTAGGCAATTTTTGATCTTCCACCTTCATTCTGCTAACAACAAAAGGGTCATCCGAAAGTTCGGCCGATGTGGACAACCGGATAATGCCATCGGCTCCCACGGTTGCTATCCCAAAGGCCCATTTATAACCTTTCGGGTCCTTAAAATACCCTTTCCGGAGGAAGTCTATGCCTAAAATGCATGGAGCATCTGGGCCAGTCACAATTCGGTGAGTTTCCCAGTTATGCCCAGTGAGGCTGACCTCAGCTTCTACCAAGGTAAGCTCTTGTGATCCTCCTGTCACACCCGAGATAGTGATAGACTCAGTTCCTTGATGATCCGATGGTAGCAAGGTACACTGGGCGCCTGTATCTACCAGGGCCTTGTACCTCTGTGGTTCTAATGTGCCAGGCCATCGAATCCACACAGTCCAATATACTCTGTTATCCCTTTCCTCCTCCTGGCTAGAGGCAGGGCCCCTCTAATGCCTAGGGTGTGGTCCACAGTCAGTGGAAGGGTCTATCCGGCTTGTGGTACCTTCTTCATAGGAGTTGCTCCTTGGGCTGCAGCACTGTTCGCCAAAGACTGGAGCGACAATTCTTCGATTGCAGTCGTCATGTTGGTGTGGTCTGCTCTGCAGCTCACGCGTTGGTACCCCGTGGTTAGCGGCAGGTCGTTGTTCCCATCTCCTCGTGTCTTCACGACCTCTTGAGCAGCACTGGCGGTCACATCGTGGCCTATCCTGTCTGTTGCGCATTGCTCTGGGAGGACGATTTCTCCTAACAGCTGACACATGGGTATACACAGGAGAGGAAATGGTTCTTTGTTCTAACCTATTAAGAGTCCAATATTTTCTCTGTCATTTTGTCTGTCACTTTCTCCACTGCTGCAATGAAGGCAGAGGTATGAGAAAGACTGTCCTCATACTGGCGAATCCTGTTAGACACGTGTTCTATGGTGAGTGGCCGATTTTCACCCGATCTTTCCCACAGCATTGTGGCCAATGTATGGGCATATGACTGAGGTGCACTCTGCACAAATTTGCGCAGCAAAGGCTCGTTACTGTGCACTTGGTCCGGGTTGACATTAACATTCCAGTCACCATAGATGACCTCTTTCATAGCCAGCTCTCTCAGGTAGTTAATACCTTTGCTCAGGACAGTCCATTTAGTAGGGCGGCATTCTATGTCATCTCTGAAAGGGTATCTGCCCTTCACAGCAGTCAGAAGCCGTTTCCAGAGACTGCACTGTTTTGCCTTTTTGCCAATTGCCCTATCAATAGCACCTTCCTGGGCCACATTTCGTAACTGTCTGGCTTCTTTACTGGTTAAATCAATGTTATCAGCTCCATTGCCCCAGCAGCGAAGCAACCATATCATTAGTGACTCACCATCATGCCTGCTAAATTCCTTTCTAATGCTTCTCAGGTCCTTCCTGGACTGAGGCTGGGTGTTTACCTCTTGATCTGATGACTCATCCCGTGATGAGGATCCTTGGGAGGGCGGTGCTGTTGGAGTCGCTGAGGCAGTTTTCCCTGAAGGCTTTCCTGGACGCTTTTGGGAGGTGCTTGGTCCTGCATCATCATCAGAGCTATCTGTTGCATAATTAGACTTTTTCTGGTGTTTAGCACCAGAGGGCTGATTTTTCTTTTTTACAGGGGCAACCTGTGCTTGTTTGGGTGGGGAGGTGGCAGCGGCTGATTTGGTGGGTGTAGTGCCCATGTGATACCTATTCTTGATAATTATCCACCCCTGGACCATGTTAGAGGTAACTGATAACAAAATTATCAAATACAGGAAAATAATACCATTTGCAGAATATCCAGTTTCAATTGCCATTGGTCCAGTATCAAATGGAGAAGTGTTATTTCTCATCATCCATTCGGTAGTGGAATTATAAGCAGCCACTATCATGTACTGTGCAAAATATACTGGGAGCATTATAAACTGACTGAGTACAGACCAAAACACTGAAATTAGGCATGCCAGGGTAAACACCTTCTTTGCTAAGTGCCCCAGACCAGCAAACCATAAACCAGTACCAATTAAAAACAAGTAATTTGACATCACAGTTGGTGTGCCAGGCACCAGATCATAAAGCATTTTTAAACTGTACTGATTAAGAGCTTCAAACAGAATCTCGCTTAGCACCATCCTGGAAAAAACCTCGTTTGTTTCAGTTTCCAAACTTTAATAAAAATATGAATATTAAATTATTCAGATGCCCACCCAGGGACGCCAATTATGCCGCCGGTCGGCTGAGGCAAGCCGAGCACGGGTACGAGTCCTTTCCTATCCCTGAACCCCTCTCCTCCGGGAGAGAAAAGGGTTCAAAAGCAGAGATACGAAAAGGAAAAGAAAGATTTTGTGAGACCTCTGAACGTTTGGAAAACTGAAACAATCTTTATTAAAACTAGAACAAAATATATAAAATACACAGGGAAAAACCAATGCAAAATCTGAGAGTCTGTACAGGATGGAAAGGCGAGGGTTAAACACGAGAAAAGAGAGAAAGGGGGACGGTACCACGTGCAGTCTGGAAATGGCACCGGCCACGTGTGCGCTTTCGTGGAGTGAACAAAGGGAAACCGCGGCTGTTATGAACGCGGGGCTCCAATATGCAAAAGCGCTGTCCCTACCGCTTTCTCGTAGAAGCAAAAAACCGAGACGATACGGTGTTACGGCAGAAGAAGAACAGCCTCCAGGCGAGCAGTCTGTCCCAGGCGGCGTGGCGGGGGCTGCCCCGGCGCAAAGTCTCGCCTCACTCCTGCAGCCTTCAGGCGCGGATCTCCCAGGCGGCGGGCAGGGTCCGAGCCGAGACAGCCTGTAAATCCCTGGAGCGAAGCCGAGGTCCTGCAGTGCCTCCCGCAGCGCGGAGCCGGGAGTGTCCGGAGAGCAGAAAGGCGCGAAAAGCCGAGAAAGCCCCGAAAACCGGGAAAGCTGCGAAAGCAGCGAATGCCGCGAATGCCCCCAAGCCGTCCGGAAAGCAGCCCAGGAAGTCCCGAACCCCCCGAGCCTGCGGCTTCTTAAAGGCGCAGTACCCTCGCGAGAAACTTTCTCATCCAATGAGATGGGCGACCGTAACATGGAAGGGAATAATTCAATTGGTCAGTTTAAAACAAAAGCCTTCGAGCAGTTTTTTTCCTTCAAACTGCCACACCTTGTCCGCGAGCTGCTTTTTGCTGACGATGCCGCCCTTGTTGCCCACACAGAAGCAGCTCTGCAGCGCTTAACATCCTGCTTTGCAGAGGCGGCTGAGCTTTTTGGGCTGGAAGTCAGCTTGAAGAAGACAGTAGTTCTCTACCAACCAGCACCACAAGATGATTACCATCATCCCCACATCACCACTGGTGAGTCAGAGCTTCAGTCAGTCCAGCAGTTCAGCTATCTGGGTAGCATCATCTCCTCAGATGCCACGATCGACAAAGAGATAGACAACAGAATAGCAAAGGCAAACAGAGCTTTCGGAAAACTCCATAAAAGAGTCTGGTGCAATAAACACCTGAAGAAAAGTACAAAGATCAGTGTCTACAGAGCCGTGGTACTGCCTACTCTTCTGTACGGGTCTGAATCATGGGTCATCTACCGCCACCATCTGCGACTCCTCGAACGCTTCCATCAGCGCTGCCTCCGCACAATCCTAAACATCCACTGGACTGACTACGTGACTAATGTTGCTGTCCTTGAACAGGCAGACGTCACCAGTATTGAGGCCATGTTGCTGAAAATGCAGCTGCGTTGGGCAGGGCACGTCTCCAGGATGGCGGATCACCGCCTCCCTAAGATCGTGTTCTATGGTGAACTTGCCACCGGCTGCCGCAAGAGAAGAGCTCCAAAGAGGAGATATAAGGACTCCCTGAAACAACACCTCAGCCTAGGCCATATTGACCACCATCAGTGGTCCACCCTGGCCTCCAATCGGGAGATTTGGAGACACACCATACATAACGCTGCTGTCTCCTTTGAGAGCACGCGTAGAATCAGTCTCGAGGAGAAAAGACAGCGCAGAAAGAACCGTGCCTCGACTGTACCACCCAAGGAGACCCTCCGGTGTGCTCTTTGCAACTGGTCTTGCCTATCCCGCATTGGCCTTTTCAGCCATCAATGCGCTTGCAATAAGCGTGGGCAAAGCCCTTCCCAAATCTTTGTCTGCGAAGCCAAGCCATGATGATGATGAGTTTAAATGTGGAGTTTTCCCATTTCTTTCAGTTGGTTTGGGGCTTTTTTTTTTTTCCTTTTGGTTCTACTCAAGAACTGGAGTAGGATTTCAGGTGTTTCATTTACCATTGCAGAGGGAAGATTGCCCCAGAGCTGGTGAGGAAGCCAGACGTTTGAATGCTTGTGTCAATAACCAGGTCCAATTGTTTCTGTAATGGTGAAGTTACCATAATGTAAGGTGATTCCTGGCTGATGATGAGGTGTCTTGTCTCCTCAGCTCTGGGGGAAAGACGGTGATTTTGGGGACATCAACTTTACAAAATTGGTAGCAAGCCCCCTCATCTACCTCTTCTTCAGCCCCTCAACTACCACATTGTCTTGTCCTTGTTTCCTGTAACTCGCCCACCTGCTCCTTTCTCAGGGGCACCACCCTGGTGTCCTGACACTGTGACCGGCTGGTTTTGTGCCCAGTCACCTGCTGCCAGCAAGTTGGGGCTTAATAATACATTTAATTGCAATAAGGGTGGTTCATTTCACATCAAAGTCATCACAACAAAAGGACTGTCATTGAAAATACCCATTTCACATGCAAAGCTTTTATTTTTTCAATATAATTTTCAAAACTCAAAATATTGCAGCAGAAAACTATTTGGATAGTCTGTTTTCTTTGGCGTGCTTCCTCCCACTGACCTTGTTCCCTTGGGATGCCAAAATGGTGAACGCAATTTGATGTTTTGTTGTTTTTTTAAAAATCTGTGCATCTTGTGTGCACCTTGTTGGGATGGGAACTCCTTTCATGCCTGACAGGAGGACAGCTGGGGTCAGGCGGACAAATGCTGCAATGCACTGGTGAAGGAAATCCAGCTGTCCTATAAGCACATTGCATGACAAAGCCCCAGTGGCAATTTTCTTCATGAAATGCCTGGGCGTGACAAGTGATTTTTCAGGCATCTACCCCAAAAACAAAGCCCGCAGCACTCTGCAGCAAACTCTGAGGCCAAGTTCACGAGAGCAAATTTGGCCCTAAAGGCCCGAAAGGCCTCAAAGCTACAAGTGTCTCGCGTCCCTGTGAGACGCCGGAGCATCCTGCAGGACAAGCCACTGGCAGCTGAATTCGGAGCAGAAGTGGACAAGCCATACGTAACCAAGTGAGGTCAAATTCCCCTTTCTGTGGGGTGGTAGACAAACTCTTGGCAGGCTGATAAGAGATAGCCTTCCTCCCTGCAAGGTGTCCTGAGGTTTGCACAGTGTCGTGTTTCCTGAATCGAGTCTTTCGACACAAAGCTTTTTACTGTTCACTTGTTGAGGAACGTGCGCTCAGCCCTTTGCTCTGGCACATGCCAGGATTTGTGCTCCGGACAAGAAGGCGACGTTCTCTGGCAACAGCTGAACAGATTTTTAAACTTGACTTGCGAAATGGGGGAAAAGCCACATTCACCTCCCTGGGGCAGACTCCCTAACACGAGGAAGTCTTCAGCCAGCAGGAGAGGCCCTGCTCAAAGATTTCCTCCTGGCAGCCTGAGGTGATACCATAAGAACATGAGATGCTTATGGCCCTTCTCTAAAGGCTTGCACTTACTGGGAAGCTTTCAGACCTTTGTGACCAAGAGTTATACTTCACATTTCAAATCCAAGGAGTGCTCACATACATGTGGCTCCATGCTGTGCAGAGTCCACTCGGAAGAAGCCAGCTCCACACTTCTTTTCTCCCAGCTTTCTTCTCGCAGGTATCGGCTGTTGAAAACAAAACCAAATCGCTCTCCATCTCTGTCATTTAGGCCAACAAGAAGAGAGCTGCTGAAGGACCACAGGAAGATGAATGGCAGGGCAGTCAAATGTCAGAGGATCCTCACAGCAGCTGATCTAAGGCATTGGGTGGAAAAATCCAAATCCTAAAGTGGCAAACACAGTGAGAGCCGCGAGCTAATGGTCAGGAATGAGAACCAACTGGTCAGGAACGAGATCAACCATTCCCACAGAGACTGCCACAAAGGCGTAAGCTCCTTGCTTAGCAGAGGTCAGAAAACCCCAAATCACCTGTTATCAGAGGAGGAACAAGAAAACCAACAAAGAACCATAACGCCATAATCCTTCCATGTGCCTTAATCCTGCACACTGGGTGCACCTCCAGAAGAACAAATACAAGAGGTTTTGGGCTAGTACCTCTGGTGGAGGAAGCGCCCAGGCCACCAGTTGCTGGAAGAATATTCTAGAGAAAAAAACAAACCTATTCGATGCAGACCTGTTCTTACGCCCTTTCCCAGGCTTCTGCTGATAACTGCTCAGGAGAGCACTGGGCTTAAACACCACTTGCTTTGCCTCAGTGGGGCTGCTTCCTGCGCTTGCTCTACAAAGCTGCTGCATTAAGGGTTTTTACTACTTCTGCATCGGCGGCAAAGACATCTGAGGGTGCTGCCTTGTACAACGTGAAAAACTGTACCCGCTACATTTGAGGTGTGTCCCAGGCCAGCTGACACATCTGGAAAAGCCTGGAATGAGACATTTGTCTTTCATGAGAGCGTCAGAAATAGAGATAACACACAGTGAGGACACGCGGGCAGCTTGCTGTGGTGAGCTGGAGGGAAATACGGTGGCGTTGCTGAATAGAATAGAAGAGGTGTAGACAAACTGAGAAGGAGCACGTTACACAGCTCACTACAGTAGAAAGCATGAACATTACAAGTGCAGGCTGGGAAAGGGTGTTAACTCAAGAAAAGGAGAAAAGAGCGAAGCAATAAAGAGTGAAAGTATCCCTGTAGCTGATCACACATAGGAGTGTATATGCCTGAGGACGCCAACATTACTGAGTTGCAATCTGAAAGCTTTTCAAGAAGAGGGAGTTAAAAAGCTCTTGGAAGATGGTAATTCTTTCACACTCAGGTTGTTATTTTGAGACACTCCCCTGAAATTCTTCCCTCTGGTCAATAGCCCAGTTTTCTTGACTACTAACACAGTCAGTACAGGTGTGCCACAGGACTATCACATATTTGACAGCGATGCTTTGTCTGTGCCTGTGGTGGAAAGGTGGCAGAATCCAGGCATGCAAAACGCTGGGGGGAAGGGACGATGTGAGACTAAATAAGTAGTCAGGATCCCACAACTTGCAGCCACGGTTCAAACATTTGTTTCCTCTCTACGAGACATGTGAAAACTTGCAGTCATATTACAGGGACAAAATCCCAAACCTTCCCATAATTCACAACAGAAAAGCATTGACTGAGCAGTTACTTACAACAAAGTTTCACAAATCTTGTCCCCTTTTTGGCCCATGGAGTCAAAGTATTTGATGGTCTTCCTTCTGACATCTATGACCTGTTATTAAAAGGTGACTGTTACACAAAGCACAACCTTGTGTTGCACACGCAACAAAACCTAATTGACTTTTCTTGTTGGCTTTTTCTGCCCATCCCATTCTACAAGAAAAGCCAGTCTGACTCACCACTAGTGTCCAGTGCGCTCTCAAGTGAATGGGCACTAAGATGAAGTCCTGCTGGAAGAGATCCACACCTCTAGTCCACCTTGTTACTGCTTTGTAGCCTCCAGAAATTAGTTTGGGATAAAAGAAAGTACTAAAAGCATGGACCGCTGGATAGCCTTCCTCTTTACTTCTCTCCACCAGAAGAGCCGTGTAGAAATTAACGACCTGTGCCATAAAGAGTAAAACTGAGATGTAAAATCAGGCACTCGCTTCACAAAAGAAAAATACAGCAACAAGTCTCTGCTGGCCACCCTTACGGACGCAGCCGAGAGAACTCCAGTCTCAGCTGCCAGCATCTGCCCTGACACTTCTGCACTTGGTGACTTCTGCTGTTTGATCAAAACACCCGCCACCCACTCCAGTAAGCCAGACTCGCTCCTGGAAGCTGCCTAATACAAGAAGGAAAGGAACTTCCAGACACACCAGACCCTGAAGTACCTCAGATGAGAACTGTACAGACATATCTGGGCTCTGCAGTGGAGGTCATCAAATAACTGTGACAAGACCTGTGTACGCAGGGAAGGGGTATTTCTCAGTAAACGCTGAATTAGAACATGACTGTGCTGCAGCGGGTTTTACCTCATCATTTAGCCAGCAAAGGTTCCTCAGCGTGTGGATGTCTTCACGAGTGACCTTTAGCTTGAAGGCACTGCTCATGACCTCCTCTGGCTCACCGCTGCCAAATGCGGCACTGACCTCTCTCTCCATGGCCTGGAATGAACAATTAAACGGGCAAGGACTTGTGAAACAGAGCATCGAGCACACCATCCTGTGGGCAGCTTTCAACTGAAACAAGGCCTAGCAATCACGCTCTGGTGACAGAGCCCCTGGCTTTGCCAGGGTTTTGCCAAGGCAGCAATAGCACTTTTTGCTGGTTGGTTTGTTTCAGCATCCTGACTTTGAACTTTAGAGCCCAGGTTTGCTTCAATTTGTTTTCACAAAGGAACGGGATCTAAACCACCTGGACTAGCAAACACACTAAGGCAGGTGGAAAATGAGCAAAAGTACAGCAAACTCCCTGCCATGCGCAAGGACATTTTCCACTAGACCAGGTTACTCCCTGTGGCTGTTGAGGATGTGCCATGGGAGCCACACGTGGGAGCGTGACTCAAATTGTCAAGAGGTTGCATCTCAGTGCATCACATCATTACTGCAAGCTGTTTCCTTGTGGTCCTTCTCTCTTCCTGACTCTGTTCATCACCAGCCAATGCAGCAGAAGCCCGGGAGGCCTTTCAACAGCTCGCTTACGGCTGGGACATGAATGCGTCCTTCAGAAACTGGTTTTGTCCCAGTAGATAGGATTGGCTTTAACACGTGGCTCTGCATGTCCTCTGTGATCGCATGTGTCAGCACCTGAGCCCTTCCATGTAGCAGCCGAGTTGACCCTGCTTCCAGGTAAGCTTCCCCAGCGGCACCCTCCTAACACGGCCACGGCTGTGCTGAGAGTGCGGTCCCTCCCCGGGAGCCAGCCAGCATCTTCCGTTCCCGAGCTTTTGCGGGTCCTCCGAGGCTTCTCGCTTGGCAATGCACATCTGCAAAGTTCAGCATCTGCCTAAAAAACCAAGCTGGCTGTGTTCCGCAAGTTTAATGTGACATTGCTGAGACATGAGTCATCACCACCAGCATTGTTGTCTGCACCACAGTAGTTTTGTTGGTCCTTGACCACAGAAGAAGGACACAACTCAGCTTGCCGCATGGCAGCAGCACCTGGCCCACTAGTGGCAGCCCCATCTTGTTAGGAAAAGATCAGTAAAGTCACACATGCAGTCAAGGAGCCATCCGGAGGGAGATGGCTACTGCACACCCTGCTCAGGCCAGAACCATGCAGCGAGCAGCAGGTCCATGAATCCAGCAGCCGTTGATGAAACCCCATAAAGACTGGTGGAACCGGGTCAGGGATAAATCCCCAGGAGCGCCATGGCCAGGAGACCTGGTTCCAGGAGGACCACTGCTATCACCCACGACAAACACTGGGCAGGCTGGAGGCCTTGGCTTCCAAGCACAGTTCAGCGTGGAGACTCCTCTGGGCTCTCCTAGAGGCCTCCAGCATCAGGCTGCCCGTCCTGGGCTTCGCTGCTGCCTCCTCAAGGACCCTTTCCTGGCTGGAAGCATATGGGGTAAGAATATTAGGTAGGAATATCAGGGCAGGTGAGACTTTGGATCTTGACCTCAAAATGGGGTTGGGAGACCTGGCCAGGTTGCTTCAGGTGTCCTCTGCCCTGCCTTGCCTTCCTTCTCTTTGCTCTCCCATGCCTTGCCTTGCCCTTCTGCTTCCCTTAGGCAACATTAACCCTCTGCCCCGAAGGCACCGCGGGATGGCGTTGAGAAGGTCCTACGGCCACCCCACCACAAGATGTGTTCAGAGTGGGTGCACTGATCTGCTCTTTTGATGCATGGGCCCAGGGGCTCTGGGCAGGGGCCTGTGGGCAGGAGTCAGGCTCTCTGGGTTTGAGTGGGAGCATGGCATCTTGAGGTGTGAATCCTTCCCTGCAACAAGCTGAGTCTTCCAGAAGGCAGACTTTGACCTGTTCGGGAGACTGTTTGGCAGAGTCCCTTGGGAGGCAGTCCTCAAGGGCAAAGGAGTCCAGGAAGGCTGGACATTCTTCAAGAAGGAAATCTTTAAGGCACAGGAGCAGGCCGTCCCAGTGTGACATAAGACGAGTCCGGAGGGAAGACCAGCGGCCCGGCTGAACAGAGACCTTTGGCTGGAACTCGGGAAGGAAAGGATAGATTACGGCCTATGGAAGAAGGGTCAGGCCACTCAGGAAGACTACGGGGATTTCCTGAGTCTTTGCAGGGAGAAAATTAGAAGAGCCACAGTCCAAACTAGAACTTAATCTGGCTACAGCCGTAAGAGTCAATAAAAAATGTTGCTATAAATACATTAACATCAAAAGGAAGACCAAGGAGAATCTCCATCCTTTGCTGGATGCAGGAGGAAACACAGTGACCGAGGATGAGGAAAAGGCTGAGGTACTGCATGCCTTCTTTGCCTGAGTCTTTAATGGTAAGATCTGTTGTCCTCTGAGTGCCCAGCCCCCCTGAGCTGGACGACAGGAAAGGGGAGCAGAGTGAAGCCCCCATAAGTCAAGAGGGAATGGTCAGGGAACCGTTACACCACTTCGATGCACACAAGTCTACGGGGCCAGATGGGAATCATCCAAGGGTGCTGAAGGAGCTGGCGGAAGTGGTCACCGTGCCTCTTTCCATCATTTATCAGCAGTTCTGGTTAAGTAGGGAGGTCCCAGTTGACTGGAGGTTAGCAAATGTGATGCCCATCTACAAGAAGAGCCGGAAGGAGGATCCAGAGAACTACAGGCCTGTCAGTCTGACCTTGGTGCCTTGGAGCAGATGATCTTGAGTGCCATCACGCAGCACATACAGGACAACCAGGTGATCAGGCCCAGCCTGCGTGAGTTTATGAAAGGCAGGTCCTGCCTGATTAACCTGATCTCCTTCTATGTCAAGGTGACCCGCTTAGTGGATGAGGTAAGGGCTGTGGATATGATCTACATAGACTTCAGTAAAGCTTTTGACATTGCTTCCCACGTCATTCTGGATTGCTAGCTGCTCATGACTTGGATGAGATGGATAAAAAACTGGATGGTCGGGCCCCGAGAGTGGTGGTGAATGTTGTTCAATCCAGCTGGCGGCCGGTCACAAGTGGTGTTCCCCAGGGTTCAGCATTAGGGCCTGTCCTCTTCAACATCTTTATCAGTGATCTGGATGAGGGGATCGAGTGCACCCTCAGTCAGTTTGCAGGTGACACCAAGTTGGGTGGGTGTGTCGATCCGCTTGAAGGTCAGGAGGCTCCACAGAGGGATCTGGACAGGCTGGATCGATGGGACGAGGCCAATAGGATGGAGTTCAATAAGGTCAAGTGCCGGGTCCTGCACTTGGGCCACAACAACCCCCTGCAACGCTACAGGCTTGGGAAAGAGTGGCTGGAAAGCTGCCCAGCAGAAGGGGACCTGGGGGTGTTGGTTGACAGCGGCTGAATATGAGCCAGCAGTGTGCCCGGGTGGCCAAGAAGGCCAATGGCATCCTGGCTTGTATCAGCAATGGTGTGGCCAGCAGGAGCAGGGCAGTGATGATTGTCCCCCTGTAGTCGGCACTGGTGAGGCCACACCTCGAATACTGTGTCCAGTTTTGGGCTCCTCAGTTCCAGAAGGACATTGAGGTGCTGGAGCGTGTCCAGAGAAGGGCAAGGAAGCTGGTGAAGGGTCTAGAGCACAAGTCCTGTGAGGAGCAGCTGAGGGACCTGGGGTTGTTTAGCCTGGAGAAAAGGAGGCTGAGGGGAGACCTTATCACTCTCTGCAACTACCTGAAAGGAGGCTGTAGTGAGGTGGGGGTTGGTCTCTTCTGCCATATAACAAGTGACAGGACTAGAGGAAATGGCCTTAAGTTGCACCAGGGGAGATCTAGGTGGGCTATTAGGAAGACTTTCTTTACAGGAAGTTTGTCAAACATTGGAACAGGCTGCCCAGGTTGGTGGTGGAGTCCCCATCCCTGGAGGTGTATGTGGAAGAGGTGCTGAGGGACATGTGGTAAGTCGGCGGTGCTACTTAATGGTTGGACTTGATGGTCTTAAAAGCCTTTTCCAAACAAAACGCTTCTCCTCGGGACGCGGAAAGGCGTCTCTCACCCGCGTGGGGCGAGAGGCGCTTCTCCCTGAGGGGAAACCGACCCGTGCCCGCCAGAACTGCCGGGGAGGGCGGGCCGTTACCGCCCCCCCTTCCGGCCGCGAACGGGTGCGCGCATGCGCCCAGACATCGCCTCGCCCCCACCCTCGCTCCTCAGGGGCGGTGGGCGGGCCCCGGGCCGACGGCCGCGCCGGAACCAATGGGAGGGCGGCCCTGCGGGCGCGTGTGGGCGGGACGGGGCGGGCGGGCGGGCGATGATTGCACTTCCGCCGCGGGCGGCCGGGGCTTATGTACCAATGGCTGCTGGGGGCCCTCGGCGCCCTCTTCGCCGTCCGCCGCCCTGCGCCGCCGCCGGCCCCGCCGCCGCGCAAGAGGCCGCGCCCCAGGTCAGCGGAGCCGCCCTGTCGCCTCAAGGCCGCCTGAGGGCCTCGCCCTTTCACCAGCCCCCGTGGCCTCCCGGGCTGGGGCCTGCGGGACCCCAGGGCCTGCTTGCCGGAAGCCCTCCCGGAGCTCGGCGCCTCGGCCGGCTTTCCTCGGCTGGAGGGGTTTGAGCCGAGGGCGGGAGCGGTGTTAGTCGCTGTGTGGCATCGTGGGCTCGGGTGCAGTGTGGCGTCTTGCCCTGGGGTTCTCCTCCCTCCGGCTGCCCGTCCTGGGCTTGGGGTCGGCCCTTCTGCCCGCTCAGAACCCCCCACCGCGCGGTAGGGCTCGCGGTGGGCTCGCGAGAGGTCTGCCCGTGCCACCCACCCGTGTTTTGCATACCGGCACGGGATTGGGTGGAGTAGAGCAGGCTGCACCGTTCTGTCCCGGCAGTCAGCTGCGTGGCTGGCTGTGGCGTCACCCTGTTCCCATGACCACCGCTGTTTGTGTACGTTGTGGAGGTCGTTGTTGGTTAGAGGTGCTCCCGATCAGTCTGTTGACAAACCCACCCCCTTGTTTGTTCTCCGTCTGCGCTGGGTGGGATGAAAAGAAGAAAAGACATGAAGACTTCGAGCGGGTCTGTTGAAGGAGCAGAGAACAGGGTTTATACATACAGGGATAGATGGGCTGGAGGAAATTCATGGTGTGGATATGTATGTGCTATGTACGTGGAGTGGAGTGGAAGAAAGGAGAATGCCTTCCCAGGTGTTAACCATTGCTGGTTCCCCAGAGCTCCCGGTGACAGATGGCTGAGCCATCTTGGTGCCTGTCGCTTCTGTCTCTCTGAAGTGAGGGAATGTATGGGTTACATGCCATGTGTGGGGAGAGCTGTTGCTCCCTCTGGGAGAAATTGTTGCTCCAGGAGGCTCTGCTTAGTGTCTCATGTTCCAGAGTGAATGGGAAAAGCGAAAGTCTTCTGGAGAGAGTCTGTTGTTGCACAAGTTGTTGTTCCCAGCAGCTATGCAGAGCACAGTCCTGAACTAAAGCAGGTGCCATTGTAGATGCTGCCATAGAGGCTGTCGTGTCACGGTCTGACCAGGAGACCCAGTTTTGCTAAGAGATCGCTGGGAATGACAGGTGAAGCAGTTAAGATGAAATACAAGTGAAACTGTGTTAGGTGGGTTCAGAAGCTGTCCTGCTGAAAATGAGCTTTCCAGCAGTGCTCTCTGAGATGTGCTGTAAAATGACAAAGATGTTCCCAGGTCCCCTGTGTGAGTCTTTTCAAGGAAATCTAAGCCACAGAGGGGTTGTTATTTCTGCCACTTGAGCTTTTCCCATGGCAGAAAGAGGAAAAATTCTGGGCAGCGGTGGTGCAACTGGTGGGGAAAGTAGAGAAGCATGAGCTACTCTCATACTGCACCACTGAAGTGCAGGGTGCGATTTTGGGAGGGGGTTAACCTGTGAAAACTTGGATTTTTTACAAATTTAAATTGTAAGTCTTAATGAACTGTCTTCAACACGAGTGGGGGAGAAGTTTTTGAAAAGGGAAAGGCCTGAGCTTATATGGGTGTATGTGGAGCTAGTGACTTTTTCTAATAGCTTGTTTTTTTCCTGTAGTTGTTAAGGAGGCAAGTAAAATGCTGGGCATTAAATAGGCGCTGTCTCCTCTAGAGCGCGAAGGAGGACGTGAACACATCCTTACATGGAGAGTGGTCTCAAATGCGTTTTATTTTCTGGCCCATTTTTTCAGCCTGTTTCAAATATCACTCAACATCCTGCAGGCTTGCCTGTTTCTCCCAGGCCCTTGGAAAACGCCCCGTTGCAATGACACAGTTTAACCTCCTCACAGGGTTGTGTATTCGCATGGAAGACAGAGGTAGCTGAGCATAGATTCGTTCTTTCCTTGCCTTTTGCCCATCCGTGTTCCTTGGCTGTGCCTACTTCAGAACATTGAAGATTTCCCAGTTTATTTCTGAATTATTACCAAGAGATAATTCCTCTTTTCTTGTGGTCAAACTAATTCTAAAACTCCAAGTGCTTGATAAAGTAAAAAAGGACAAAGCAATGCTCTCACAGGTGTTGGGTGCTCTGCTAAAGCTTGAGAAAGAGACGCTTCTGTTCCGCCACAGTTATTGTAACCACAGTGAGGTATTGAAACTGTGCTGCTCTTAGAACACAGCCTGAAGGAGGTTGACCTGATGCTGGAAAGTTTTCACTGAAATGCCTCTCAGAATGAGTTAGCTCTTGCGAAAAATTGAGCAAGAGGATGCAAAATTTGGTTTTACTTTCTGAAATATCAAATATGCTGAGTAAGAATGCATTTATGTAGGAGTAGAGCTGCATTTAACAGCTAGCCCGCAATCTTTTCTGCCTGATTTGACTAGTGTAGCAGTAGCAAATACTCTTCATCTTGTGTGAAAGGCACAGTTAAGGATATCAGCTTTTTTGTGTGCTCCTGATACAGACGGAATGTGGTCCAGAAGCAGTGATACCAGCAGGGTTCAGGAGCATAACAGTTTAAAATAAATTACCTTGTATAAGAAAGACCAAAGAATTCTTCAAAGAATCCTTGCTGCCTGTCATGGCATTTTTGGAGGCAAATAGAAAAAAAAAAAAAAAGGAACAACCTTCACACTCTGTTCCCAAAGTAGACATTTTTGCCTTATCCGTATATTAACTGATACAATACTTAAGCTGACACTTCGTAAGAAAGGGCACAGCTCTCTCAAGAACTAGTTCACGAGCACTGGTTCAGCAGTCAGTTCTTTAAGTGGGTGTATGCATGAGTTGCTTTCCCACCTTTTATTTCCTGTCCTACTTATAGACTTTACTTTGCAAGTCAGTGTAGTGACGTATGAACTGAGGTGGCTTAGTAATCTCTTCTTCCCTTGAGGAAAGAGGAAACCTTTACCTATTAATTCAAGCAATTTTGTGGTGATAGGGACAAACATAAAACATTAGGAAGCATTAGTAGAACGAGAGAAAGAGGCTTAGTATGCTCTAGTGGGATGAGTAGCTCTCTGAGTGGTCTGTTGACTGGGAAGGGTGGGGTGTGCTGATGAGGGATGCTCAGCAGTGGCAGTTGTGGGGGTGTGTCTGAGATGATCCCAGGGGTGCTTGGAGGAGAAAACCTTTGGGTTATGAGAACTACTCTTGGAAGTGTGGGCCCTATGAAGTGCAGTCAGCCTGTCAGAAACTTGCCTGTGGTTGCAAAACACTGTTCTGTGTGTTCTCTCCTCAGCGTTTGGCCACCTGTGGAAGATCCTGATGAGCCTCCACGGAAGAAGGAAAAATCAGGTATTGCACAAGACAGAAGTATTTAATATGCCTGATTTTTCTTAAGTGTCACGTACCTTAGAAAACTCTGGCTTTTGTCCTTCAGCGTTGTTACTGAAACGGTGACTTTTCAAGCCATTCTGTCCCTGTGGCCATCTGTGTAGCCAATGACTTGAGGGTGTATCCTGGGGCCTAGCTCTGTTGATGATGTCCTCTGTGTTGGCTGTGGCAGGGCAGAAGATTTTTCCTGCTAGCAGGAGAGGTCCCAGGTCTCTCTCTGGTGGTGAGCACATGCATGTCCGCAGAAAGAGCATTTTAAATCAAAGCTGTGTGCCCCCTCTTGTCTTGATTAACAATGTACCTCTGTCAGTTGAAGACACCCACGTCTTAAGAGAGATCACCTAGAGTCTGTGATGTGGAGGAAGGTAACTTTAAACTGATGGCAGGCAGAGAAAAATGGTCTTTCTCTGAGCTAGTGGCTGGGGTGGCGGGGGGAAGCTGAATTGAAAGCAGAAGAGTCAGTTTAGTCTGAATCTGACAATTTTGGCATGTTCGTTTTGAAAAGACAGAGGATGAGTAAAGAAGGATGGAGGTGCGGCAGTCTGGGCATAGGAGAGAACAGCGGGGTAGAGAAGTGCTCTCTGGGGTGAGGCTTTCTCTGATCCCCCTTCCACAGAGTGTTCAAGGGTAAAATGCTGCAGCTGCCTGCAGCCATGTTGGTGCTTCTGGATGCCAGCTGCATTGGTCATGATTTGAAATGGACACTTCTCCTTTTCCATCTTTACTGATCAAGAGGGAGAAATGATGCTCTTTAGGCTGTACGACACTTCCTGGCACAAGTTCTGTGGGGAGATGTGGAGCTTCCTAGTTACTGCTTGGCAAACGGTGCTGCCTCTTATTTAATGGTAGGGGCTGCTGAACTCTTAGTGTGCTTTTCAGGCTTTAGAGCATGAAACAGTTGAAAAATAAGTCAAATTGATCTCTTGCTCCCCCAGCCTTCCTACTTTCAGCAGGGTGACCACCTCTTGGTAGGAACAGTTCCCATGTCGTCTTAAGTAGGCCAAATCTGCTGCGAAGAATGTGGTACTATCTATGCCCTCATCTGCTAAAATGTCATTCTCTTCTCTTCAAACCAATGCTGTTGTCTAATATGATTTAATCTTTAAGGCAGTCCCTTATTCGACAGCCCTTTCGACAGCCATTGGAAATACTGTCTGAGGGGTTACCTGTCTCTGCTGCTTTCATACTGAAAGGAACAGGCTTGGGTAGCTTTGGTTTCTAGACCTCAGCAAACAGCTTCTCTCGGCTAGACAAGAGAGACACATAATAGACTGCAAGAGTTTGCACGTGTGGATGGGATGAGGAGGATAAACGCTGCTTCTCCAGAAACGGGTAATGTTCCCCAAAGCAGGGTGCTCTGCAGATCTGGCTGGCAGACTCGTGGGTTAGTCTTTGAGCTCTGGCTTGGAAGGACTGCCCACAGAGCTCACTGATAGAAAAATCACCACCGAGTGCTGCTGGCAGAAGGGTGTGTAACTGGAAGTGAGTTACCCTGCTTTAGGTGAGACTAAGGAGATGGGCTTTAATGCAAGTGGAAATCCTCATCCCCTTTTAAATCATGTTCTTCTATGGCCTGTCTTTGTTTTTCAGACGATGCCGCCTCTGAGCATAAAGACAAAGTTCCAGGAGTTTCTGCTGTGGTGAATTTGCCAGCCAAGGCAACAAGGAGATGCCATGCCACTCCAACAACAGATTCTGCAGAAGAGGTTAGCAAAGCTTTTGAGAGTGGGCAGAGTCTGTTCAAGGTGAAGGAGGAAGCAGCTCTCCCTAGTGTACCTTGGAGTTGGGGCTGCTTTGGGCCTGTACAACAGGAGGTGGTTCTTTTCCATTTATAGCAGGCAGCTCTTGTGTGCTGGGTTTGCCTTCCTGAAAGTTGCATACTGTGCTCTAGCACTTGCTGCTGAGGAAGGAGCAAAATGTTTGTTGTCTTCTAGATACTTTACAATTGCTCAAGTTTATGGTTGTGAACTGTGTTTGTAAACTGTTACTCTTTTCCTCAAGCTTGTAGTTAAGGAGTCAAAATACATTAAAATAAGTTACCTTACAAGAAAAACTGCATACTTTCTCTGGATAAACCTCATTCTGCCAGGTTTATTATCCACCAGTCCAGAAGAGGATTCCTGTAGGACTTTGGTTCTGTAAAAACGACTCACAAACTGCTTGACTTTCTAGTTTGGTTCAAAGGTGCAGCGTTATTTTTCTTCCTGCCCCAGAGGATAAGAGCAGTAAGAAACTGTCGCGCTCTAATTATTTGTTCCTGAGAGAGTCATTAACTCTTATTCGTACAAAATATATTTTTCAAGGGCTAAACTATCACACTTCGGAATGTTTAGGGGCTGACTAAGGGGAACGGAGTGGTAAGCTTGTATTGCTTTAATCGTTGCACCGAGAGCCTGTATTTAAAAAATGAAACGTGCTTGTCAGAGATCCTGCAAACATTTGCATTCTGCTGCAATCTGAACCGGCCACTCATGGTCCCCAAGTCATAATAGAGCTGATTGGAGCTTCAGGATGTTTATGTTTGCTTGGATTCACATTCAGATAATACTCACATTGGTACTTTTTTATTTTTATTTAAGATTCAGTCCACTACTTCTGACCCTTCATCTAAAAGACCAACGGGTTCTGCACTAGAAATAGAAATGCTACAACTTGGTAAGGCTGACATCACGATATTAACTTGTTTCTTTTTTTAGTACCCTGCTTTGTGTACTGTGCAGCTCTGCCCCTGGGCTTATGGATGGATTCTTGCAAGCATGATGTCTAGGTAGCATCTGGGAATACTCGAGTGTGAGCTCTGTTTCTTCCCTGCACCCTGGCATTGCTTCTGGGTTGGACCCAAGGCATTTGTCTTGAAATCTCAGAACAAGAGCTACCTTGGATCCAGTCCTTCTGTTCTGATATGCCCACTGTTAGTTTGTCAGAATTAAATCGTTTTAAACACTAATTTTAGGTAGTAGATCTTGGCCGCCCATATCTTGTGTGCACAACTTTCTGTAGTTGCGAATATGAAAATCTGTAAATATCCTGAAGTAATGTAACACAAATAATATTGTGCTGTAAGAGAGAAGATGAAAATAATTTATCTTTGGTGAAGGTCTTTACTGTAAACTTAGAAAACTCTTCAGTTTCCTTTTATAGTTACTGGCTTATGCTCTTCTCTTGTAGATAAAATGCCTTGTGGAACCAATACTTGCTTGAATAAGGAAACACTATCCCTTTCTCTTAAGGCAATTACATGTCTGAGGTAAAAATCCTTCTGTTTCCTTTTACTTCTTCTCTGAATGGTTTCCTGCCTTTCACTTTCATTCTTGAGCTTCTTCTGTGTTGCCTAACATCAGTCTTGTGTCCATGTGTATTTTTCCAAGGCATTCTGGAACTCCTTCAGGCTGCTATACTAAGGTAGTTGTGGGGTTTGTGTTTTTTTTTTTTCCTCCAACCAACTTTAAACTTTTTCTTTAAATCCAGATACTTCATAGACACAGAATATTAGATTAAGATTAAAGGTCTGTGAAAGGAGCGAGTGTTGAACTGGAGAAGAGGCTGAGACCAGGAATGCTTGTAAAAAGGTCCTAAATAGTTAATTTGACATAATAAGTTGTTATTAAAAAAAAAAAAAACCAAACCCCCAGCAATCTTTTCTCAAAAAAATCTCCATGATATTTGGCATTAAATGTTCCCGATTTGATAAAAGGACTAACCTTTACATTGCATTTGTTTTGAATTATTGTTTAGAGGATGCTGAGACACTGTTTGTACACTTAGCTCAGAATCAGAAATAGCTGGAAGGAGGAGGGAATGGGTCATGAGATGATTTGATGGTACTATTTGCCTTCTGGTCTCCAAATTGGATTGGTAGTCTCGTACATACTGCATCCTGGAGGTGCCGTGGTGACAAAATTAGAAAGGCCAGTTGAAAGCTAGTCACTAGTGGTGTACCCAGGGGATCGGTATTGGGGCCAGCACTTTTACATCTTCACTAATGACCTGGACGATGGGACAAAGTGCACCCTCAGCAAGTTTACAGGCGGTACAAAACTGGGAGGAGTGGCTGATGCATCCGCTGGGTGTGCTGCCATCCAGAGGGACCTGGACGGGCTGGAGAACTGAACAGAGAGTTCAACAAGCAGAAATGCGAAGCCCTGCACCTGGTGAGGAACAACTCCGTGCAGGAGTACACGCTAGGGGCTAACTAGCTGCAAAGCAGCTCTGCAGAGAAGGAGGTCCTGATGGAGAACAAGGCAACTGTGAAACAGTGATACATCCTCATGGCAAAGGCCAGCGACATCCTGGACTGCACTGGGTTGCTGGTGTTGCCAGCTCGTTGAGGGTGGTCATCCTTCCATTCTACTCAAGGCTACCTTTGGAGTAACTGTGTACAGTGCTGGGCTGCCCAGCACAAGGAAGATGTGGGCTTACTGGAGCAAGTCCAGCAAAGAGCCACAAAGATGACTAAGGGAGTGAAGCATCTTTCATGTGAGGAGAGGCTGAGAGAGCTCGGACTGTTCAGCCTGGAGAAGCTCAGAGCAGGCTCATCAGTGTGTATAAACATCTGAAGGGAGGGAATGAAGAGGAGGGAGCCAGGCTCTTCTCTATGTTGCCCACTGTCTAGGCCGAGGGGCAACGGGCATAAATCAAAACCTAGAAAATTGCACCTGAACATAAGGAAACTTTTTTTTTTTTACTGTGAGGGTGGTCAGGTGCCAGCACAGGTTGCCTAGAGAGGTTGTCTCTGTCCTTGGAGATGTCTGAAAACCCGAATGGTCCTGGGCAACCTTCTGTGGGTGGTGCTGCTTGAGCAGGGATTTGGACTAGATCATCTCCGTAGGGCTCTGCCAGTATGATTTTGTGAGGAAAGCAGCAGCTACACCTTGGTGCCAGTGCCTTTAGAAGAGCTGAGGGTTAGGTGGTATGAATAACACGCCTGCTTGGTTCTTTAGCCTTCTGTATTGTCTCAGGGCATGATCTGCCACGGACGTAACACGTCTCTCTGAGTGCAGTTGTGACGTGCAGATGAAACAACAGTGAAGGCAGTTGTTCTGATTTTTGTTTTTACTTCGGTGTTCTTTCCCATTAACCAGCTGAAGATAGCAGGTCCTGAGCTGCAAGTCGTAAACATCTTGTGTTTATCTCCATCATCATCAGTGTGCGTGCTTTACAAAAGCAGTTGTTGTTGGAGCTTGAATCCGGAAGTGCCTATTTGAATGTTCTCTTGATGCTATTTCTTTTCCCATTGATGATTTTAGCACAAGCAGGAATGGCAAACACCACATCAAACCTGTTGCAGACGGCATCTTAACACTGAGGCCACCCCTTAAGGAGCGCACTGTGCAGGAGTCCACAGCTTCAGAAGTCAGCAAAATGGGGAGGCTTTTCTGTACTGCTGAAGAGGTATGTGGGGAAAGAACGGTGACTTTTGAAATGAAACAACTTGGCAGTTATAGCAAAGCTGTCTGTAACTGTTGAAGTGGCAGTTTGTAACAGCACGGGATGTAGTTAATAAGGTTGAAGGAATGCTTCTGCAAGATCAATGTATAGCATTGTATTTGCCTTTGCATTTCTCAAGTCTTGGAACAGAGCAGTGCTGCATTGCCAAAAGTCTGAATTTTAAACCATTTTCATGGAAGTGGTGTACTGGGGGAGACCTTACAGCCAGTTTCACTTGTAAGCGGAGCCAATACTGCCTTATCACTTAGTGCGTGTTTGTTGAAGAATATTTTCACTATTTTGTCCTTAACCTATCTCAACTGTGATCTTCACATAGCAACTTGAAAAGGATAATGTAGATGAAAAACCACTCAGTTGCTGCTAATCCTTCTTTTCAGGACTGAGAGGCCTTTCCCTGTCCTTTCCTTCCAATATCTGAAAGCAACTATTAGAAAATTGCTGGTAAACCTAGCTTATGTAGGATCAGAACTTAGACCGAAGTACTGGAGAAGCCGGCCCTGGCAAGCTGTGGAGCGTGGTTAAGACACCAAGGGCACTTCCAGCACCCAATCTTTATGTCTATCGACAGGAATGCACATTAGCCTGAGTTATTATGCAGGAAGTACAGAGCACGGCTGAAGAGAAGAGGCCCCCATTTCAGGAAACAGTTACAGAAGGAATTTAGAGGTTTATAATGGGACACGAGTTCCTAGGGCGGGGCTAACACCAAATAAAGGTGTGGGAATTCCTGCTAAAGTTGAGTAATGTGCCAGTATTCAGGAAACAGCCTGTGCTCTCGCACTATATCCAGATTACAAACATTTGCTTTATATGCAGTGGTTCTAATGTTTGTTTATTCCTTCCATTCTGCCAGGGTGTTCAACGAGGAGAAAAGGAGAAATACAAACAGCTCTTGCAACTGGTAAAGGAAAGATATCCCGGAAGCCGCCCTAATCCACAGCTGACAAGCTTCCGCAAGTAATTACAGGAAAAATGACCATCAGCTGTTTGGTGTTAACTTTGTAGCTATTGTCCATGGAAGTGGAGGAGAATTAATTTTTCATGGTCTCGGGGTTCTGGACAGTGTCCCATGGCAGGTGTTGGGGCAAACTAAAGGTGAACAGTCCAACACCCCCCTTCAGCTCCCTGCAATGAAGCATGAATAGTCTCTGAATGTATGTTCTCGAGGTGAAGATTCCTTTGTTGATATGGATGAGTTTCTCTTTCTGATAGTCCTTTCTTGTCTCAGTATTCAGGAAGGTAGTATCTAGTTCTAGTGTTGGCAGTGTAACGTCTAGTATAAAACATCACAGTGCTGGTTATTCTGTAGCATTCTTACTTGGAAGCTTTTCCTTGGTCAGGATCCCTATTTTTTAAGGAGAACGTGAAACCTAAGGTAAACCCAGGGAATGCCAGAATTTTCTCTGTTCTTTACACCTCCCCCAGTCCTTCTCACACAAATTGTAGTAAGTTTTCTCTTTGCAGTACACTAGGTTGACAAAATCCTGCTCATGTGTAGAATTCCAGTTCCTAAAGCAACCTGCAAAGAGGATCTTGTGTGTCATTCTGATTCATATGTTACCAGTGATGAGGATATCTGATATTTGATAACTGTGTAAAGACATTGCACCAAGTTAATGACACAAATGAAAAAACACCACAGAAATAATAGAAGCCATTTTCTTAGTGGAATAATGACACTTCAGAGCTGTGCGGAAGGGGCCTAATTCTTATAAAATAGTGATGCCAAGATGACGCTGAAGTCCCCACGCGCCTTTCTACACAGTGAGGCAGCAGAAAATGCCACTCTTTCTTACAGTTTCCCTTAAATGCTGTGAAACGGGTCGTTACCAAGGCTTACAAAAATCCCAGTCCTTGCTCAGTGGTTCGCAGCTCGAAAACACATAAACGCATAATTTCAGAACAGAATAAATAGACTGAAAAGAACTGGTCAGGGATGGTTGTAATGAATGTGGTTTTGTCCCATAAAATAGTGGCCTCCTCAGGTTAATCCAGATACCTGTAGAATTTGCAAAGAATACTCTTTTCTTTTTAAAGAAAAGACAAAGCAGCCACAGACTTGCTGCTGTAAAGGTAAAGGAAGCAAATTGTGTGGTTTATCAGTCTCTTCAGAAATTCTGAAGAGACAGAAAATTTGACTCCTGTATCTTCAGTATGCCGGAGTTGAAAGTAGCCGAGCTTCTGAATGGAAACTGCCTCCTCCTGGAAGTGCCCTTTGCACTTTGTCGTGAAACCAGTGCAGGAGACAGGATGTTTCTATGAAGGGATTAAACAGCCTAATTTTACTTGACATATTTCTATTGCTTTAACTACGGCTTCCAACTCCAAGGTAGACAGTCACGTACGAATAAACTGTATCCTTTCTAGTGACTTGCTGGGCACTGCTAACAAATAGTGTACATATAAAAATTGTGATTCTTCTCTGGTATTTTTTGCTGTACCAAAGTGTGCAAGCCTGCTCCAAGGAACCAGTGATGACTGTGAGTCACCTGGAAGAACCAAAATATGGAAGAGATGTGTACCCACGTATGACACTAAAGACCAGTGAGTATCCCCATGATTCATATCTGTTCCACTTTGTAGGTAGACTTCAAATCAAAACAGAGCATTTCCTTAAGTCTCAAAGGTATAGATTATGTTAAAAAGATTGGTTAGTGCTAGTGTGTCATTAATCCGTGTTTATTTATAAGGAAATCGAAATCAGTCAACGTGTTTATGCTAGTATAGCTTATGTCAGCTCTTAGAATGAAATGAGCTCTCTCTGGAAAGAAAGGGGAAAGGAGGGGGGACTTCCCTTCCCAAAACCATGGAGAGTTATGGGCTAAAATGGCTTTGTGAAGTTTTTGTTAAAGTGAAAAAGTTTGTTCAAAATTGTACTTGATACGTTACCGGTGATTTTTGTAGCTGCAGACACAACTCTGTGCTGCACGGGAGAACATCCTAGTATCTGGCTGTTTGTACTAGGGGAGGGTGATACCTTACTGTGCACCCTTAGATGCCTGGTATTTTAACTCGGAGTTGGAGTTCTGTGATATTCTTTAGTCCCCTTTTATACGTGACTATTTCACTGATAGCGGAGCTTCAAAACCAGGTAAGCTAAATGCAGAGTACCACTGTTGATATCAAAGTTAGCTTCTTTTGTAGGTCATCTTTAGCAAGTTGAAGGTATGTAACTAACTACTGAAGGTGGCCTTTGTTGTCTTCTGCAGAGCGGGCTAGTTAAAACTGGCTTGCTGACAAGCTGTTTTCTTTTGTACCAGCAGTGTGTTAAAATACCATGTGTTCATGTGTACATGTTTACTATTGTTCCAGTCTTTTTTCCCCCATTCATTACTTAAATAATTTTTCATGAAACCTTCTTTTGACGTATTTGTGACTTTATTATGCAGTCCTATGGATTTTGAAATTATTTCGAAGCAGGTGCTAGAATTTGGGCAAAGCTTGCTTTGTCACGGAGAATCACAAGCTATTCTCCTGAGCCTAGAGGGGCATCTGGTTTTGCAGAAATCACATGTTTAGCCAAGAGTGCAGTCTAGGATTTCAAACTTAGTAAATGCCCTGCTTCAGCTCTCATACACTCACAAGTGATATTGAAAATTAAAACTGTTTGCCAGAGTTCAAACTTCCTGACCGTACAGTTGTCATTAAAAGTGTTTTTGTATTTATCACCCGGAAACAGAGAGCTCCATCCACCTGATGGTAATTGAAAGCTGACTTCTTGGTTTTGTATCACTGCTTTTCTTTGCAGGTATGAAGTGTGGAGATGTTTGCAGCCCGTTGTGGTTACAGAGAGGTGATGTGATCAGGTAGAGTCTCTTTTAATCATGGTTCTTGTTTCCCTTGGCTGCGTGTGCCTGTCTCTTTTCAGCCTCCAGTAGTGTCCAGAAGAAGACAAATTATATCCATTGTCTCCATGCTGTGGAAGCGGAGCCACTAGCTTGTGGCTCCGGCATTGCTCGCAAGCCAGTTACCTCTCAAGTGCAGCCCCCATGCTAAAGCCGCTCTGCCTGGCAAACAGGGTTGTGCTGGTGTGGTTGTCCTGGGTTTGCTGTGGGAAGGAAGCTAGTGAGGCTGAGAGTGGTGGCTGTACCAAGTTGTCCTTGGATTTGCAGAATCCATTTATGGCTTGTGAGTGTCTTTCTGCCAAACCATTATTGAGCTGATGTTTCATTTCTTTCACTTTGAAACTAGGATTCTAAGCATAAGGATTAGAGGGCTTCTAAAGCCTGGTGGGACTGAGCCCGTTTTTGTGACTTACAGGTGCCTTGGCTTTGAATATGAGACCAAAAAGGAAGCATGCAGTTGGGTTGTCTGCATGCTTGAGAGGCCAGTGGACTCTTGTATTGGCTGTCTGAGCTGGCAGGACTGCGAGTTCAGATGGCTTTGTGGTGTGGGGGGAAATGGGCTTTTGGTTGCAGTAAGTGCAGCTGCAGGGAGGGATTTTTGTGTGGCCGTCTGATGCATGTGTCTTTCTGCAGTGACCTGCCCTTAAATGAGAGAGGAGAAAGCGTAGATGGGAGCAGAGAGAGATTCACTTGTGGCAGTCCTGGTTTTTAGCTAATTCTGTCCCTATCCTTCTCCCTGCTTTAAACACTAGCTCTATATTTAGCAGCACTGTTCCTGTGCTTCTGTTGTCACTGGTTGCCCTGTGCTCGAGGGGAGAAAAGGCAATGAAGTAACTGATAGAGTATGAGAGGTAAAAGGAACAATTCCTTGCCTTTTTTTGCAGATTTAGCTACTAACTGAACTAAATTGACGAGGCTTGTGACATCTACTCTTGCCATGCTGGACCGAAAGACTTTAAAGCACAAAAAGTGTAGGATGCCATGAGAGTCTGTTGTGGGTCTCCTCCTGAAAAACAGGATCTTTGGTGACAATGCAAATTCTCGGTTTTGGAGAAGGGACATGAATATGAACACCTTGAATGTCTGTGTGCTTGCTTGCTCTGCAGAGTCTGTGTGGTTTTAACGATAATCCTCTCCAAGTGGGGATAGTCACTCTCTTGACTAGCCAACAGAAGGCAAGCAAACATCCCGTAGCTGCGCCATTTTTAATTCAGTGTGCTGGTCTTAGTTTCCGTAACCCAGCTATATTTGGATGCAAATATAGTTGCCTATGTTCACTTTCTTCCTTGCAATATAACACCTAGCAGGCAGTGTTTACCACCAGTAAATCACAAAGCACTTGACAGAGAAAGTGCTGGTTGATTCCTCATTTTCCAAATAATGAAACCAATAAAGAGACACAAAAGGAGTCTTGCACATGGAGATGGAAGTCAGTTTGCAAGGCTCCCAGGTCTTCGTTCTATCCCTGTCTTGCTGCTCTGAAATAATGATGCTGGAAGCTGAGGTGCTGTTGTCACGCGTTCATGTGTGAAACTGAGGCTCTAGTCAGAATTGGCCTTGAGGAAACTTTTCTTATCCAGAAGGTGAATTCTTGAGAATTACATGGGACGGTGCCGATATACAGCTCACTTCTCCCTCTCTCTCTCTCTCTCTCCTTGCAGGTACTACACAGCAACAGAAAACTCTCACAAACAGGGAAGACCAGTGAAACAAGCCATTGCAGGGGTACGTTTGTGTTATTCATTATTTCAGTTCTTTGGAAAATACCACTGTTTGTGACCAGAAATGTTTGCACTCTTCACTTAGCTATATTGTTGAGAAAGGACTGTATTTGTCCCGGCTGTTTTACTGCGGGAGAGCGGGAACATTATTCGATAAGTAGCACTATCACAAAGTGTTTCCCACTGCCATTAATTTTGTTTCGGCACCCTACACTCTACTGTTTGTATTCTTGCTCTTTAATGTGTTGGGTATAGCTTTGAAATCTTTAGCACACAGACCGAGTTGACGTGCAAAGCTGGACTGTGGTATCTTCAGTCTTCTCTTGTTTTGTGAGATAGGAAGTACATCTCTTTGACTTTCATTTCTGGTCAGGACTTAGATCAAAAATGAAGTTTTCATCACGGAAATCAGGAATATTAATCTTAACCTCAACTTGGTACCTCCCTGTGGAGGCTTTGCTGGGGTTCTTGAGGCCAGTCCAAGCCAAACTGTCTGCCTCTCCTGCCTCCATTCAGTTTTGAGCGCAGCACTGCATGGGGGCACCCTTGGAACAGTGTCACCAATGAAAAGTAACTTTGGAGTTTGCTGGTTGCATGTGTGTGCAAAAGCCCTTCCAGTTTTCTACATGAGCAAGATTTTCTGTACTATCCCCTTGCAAACAAATCTGTGCTCGCTCACTAGCTTCATGTCCTTTTGTCTAACAGAGACAGTATGGAGCGGAACTCTCAGAAGAAGTGTTCTTCCAGTTACCTCTGTCCAGAAAATCACCTACCCTTGATGCAGAAGAAAAGAAATTCCCAAGACTGGAAAAACCAGCAGAACACTTTTCTCTGCTCACAGAGGTACCAGAGCTGACAGTCTGTTAGAGAAAACAGAAGGTCGTGAAACAGCTGTAAGGAACATCGTTTATTATAGGTGGTTCTTAAGGCTTTTAGAAAGCTGAAGAACTTGGATTTAACATGGTACCAAGAGTCTGCAGCTGTGACTTCATAGTGCCAGGGTCAATATAATAAAGCTGGTTTTAAGGATTTATTGTGCTACACACACACACCGTAGTTGTGCTAAGCTAAGGGTTTGTGGAGCTCCTGTGAGTGGGACAAAAATCAGTCTGGGTTTAACAACAGTCTCCCAGAGTAGTGCTAACTGGATTCCTACAGTTTATTGGCTCTGCTCCTTAAGTTGTCCTACTGTGCTGACAGAACGTGAAAAGTAAGCTTTTGCTGATCTGCAGTGTCGCATTGTTTGTGAGGGACCTGAGCACCCTGTGTGCATCCTCAGGATCTCGCAGAGTCACGTATGGGCACTGGGCATGGTTGCACTGCCTGTAACAATGGTCACGGGAGTGAACATAGTTCCACTATTCAACAAGGAGTGGGAGTCCAGGTTCCCCTACACGGTTGGATGTTGGCTGCTTCTCCTCTTTGGAGCTGCAGCCGGGCTGATCTCATTGAGCACCTCCTTTTTTTGCCCATTGAAGACTGACTTGGAAAGGGCGAGCAAATCCAGAGTTGCTGATCTGCAGAGTGATGCTCAGTACAAGGAAGACCAGGAGTTTTTCTTCTTTTGCGAGCCCTGATTCAACCAAGAAGGAGATCAGAGTGTTTTCTACTAACAGGCCTAGTGGGTTTATTTGCATTCCTTAGGTAGACTTAGATGGAAACAGCCATACGACAAGCAGTTGCATGCACAACCTGGACTACTGATAGGGTCTCTGACTCCAGCGTAGCTGCCTCAGTTCTCCCCTTTGCTGTTACTTCAGTTCCCTTTGAAGTACCCTGCCTTCCAATTCTTTCAGGCTCCTGACTTAGCTGCCTTGGTGTGGAGAGTGCCACCTGTGGTTGGCTTCAGCCTCAGTATTGTGAGGGCTGCAGCACCTTGTGGGAA
Organism: Bucorvus abyssinicus; assembly: GCA_009769605.1. Classification (NCBI taxonomy): domain Eukaryota; kingdom Metazoa; phylum Chordata; class Aves; order Bucerotiformes; family Bucorvidae; genus Bucorvus; species Bucorvus abyssinicus. The sequence continues at coordinate 18,262,423 of CM020035.1, forward strand.
AGGTGTTTGCTGTACTTCTGCTCATTTTCCACCTGCCTTAGTGTGTTTGCTAGTCCAGGTGGTTTAGATCCCGTTCCTTTGTGAAAACAAATTGAAGCAAACCTGGGCTCTAAAGTTCAAAGTCAGGATGCTGAAACAAACCAACCAGCAAAAAGTGCTATTGCTGCCTTGGCAAAACCCTGGCAAAGCCAGGGGCTCTGTCACCAGAGCGTGATTGCTAGGCCTTGTTTCAGTTGAAAGCTGCCCACAGGATGGTGTGCTCGATGCTCTGTTTCACAAGTCCTTGCCCGTTTAATTGTTCATTCCAGGCCATGGAGAGAGAGGTCAGTGCCGCATTTGGCAGCGGTGAGCCAGAGGAGGTCATGAGCAGTGCCTTCAAGCTAAAGGTCACTCGTGAGGACATCCACACGCTGAGGAACCTTTGCTGGCTAAATGATGAGGTAAAACCCGCTGCAGCACAGTCATGTTCTAATTCAGCGTTTACTGAGAAATACCCCTTCCCCGCGTACACAGGTCTTGTCACAGTTATTTGATGACCTCCACTGCAGAGCCCAGAAATGTCTGTACAGTTCTCGTCTGAGGTACTTCAGGGTCTGGTGTGTCTGGAAGTTCCTTTCCTTCTTGTATTAGGCAGCTTCCAGGAGCGAGTCTGGCTTACTGGAGTGGGTGGCGGGTGTTTTGATCAAACAGCAGAAGTCACCAAGTGCAGAAGTGTCAGGGCAGATGCTGGCAGCTGAGACTGGAGTTCTCTCGGCTGCGTCCGTAAGGGTGGCCAGCAGAGACTTGTTGCTGTATTTTTCTTTTGTGAAGCGAGTGCCTGATTTTACATCTCAGTTTTACTCTTTATGGCACAGGTCGTTAATTTCTACATGGCTCTTCTGGTGGAGAGAAGTAAAGAGGAAGGCTATCCAGCGGTCCATGCTTTTAGTACTTTCTTTTATCCCAAACTAATTTCTGGAGGCTACAAAGCAGTAACAAGGTGGACTAGAGGTGTGGATCTCTTCCAGCAGGACTTCATCTTAGTGCCCATTCACTTGAGAGCGCACTGGACACTAGTGGTGAGTCAGACTGGCTTTTCTTGTAGAATGGGATGGGCAGAAAAAGCCAACAAGAAAAGTCAATTAGGTTTTGTTGCGTGTGCAACACAAGGTTGTGCTTTGTGTAACAGTCACCTTTTAATAACAGGTCATAGATGTCAGAAGGAAGACCATCAAATACTTTGACTCCATGGGCCAAAAAGGGGACAAGATTTGTGAAACTTTGTTGTAAGTAACTGCTCAGTCAATGCTTTTCTGTTGTGAATTATGGGAAGGTTTGGGATTTTGTCCCTGTAATATGACTGCAAGTTTTCACATGTCTCGTAGAGAGGAAACAAATGTTTGAACCGTGGCTGCAAGTTGTGGGATCCTGACTACTTATTTAGTCTCACATCGTCCCTTCCACCCAGGGTTTTGCATGCCTGGATTCTGCCACCTTTCCACCATAGGCACAGACAAAGCATCGCTGTCAAATACGTGATAGTCCTGTGGCACACCTGTACTAACTGTGTTAGTAGTCAAGAAAACTGGGCTATTGACCAGAGGGAAGAATTTCAGGGGAGTGTCTCAAAATACCAACCTGAGTGTGAAAGAATTACCATCTTCCAAGAGCTTTTTAACTCCCTCTTCTTGAAAAGCTTTCAGATTGCAACTCAGTAATGTTGGTGTCCTCAGGCATATACACTCCTATGTGTGATCAGCTACAGGGATACTTTCACTCTTTATTGCTTCGCTCTTTTCTCCTTTTCTTGAGTTAACACCCTTTCCCAGCCTGCACTTGTAATGTTCATGCTTTCTACTGTAGTGAGCTGTGTAACGTGCTCCTTCTCAGTTTGTCTACACCTCTTCTATTCTATTCAGCAACGCCACCGTATTTCCCTCCAGCTCACCACAGCAAGCTGCCCGCGTGTCCTCACTGTGTGTTATCTCTATTTCTGACGCTCTCATGAAAGACAAATGTCTCATTCCAGGCTTTTCCAGATGTGTCAGCTGGCCTGGGACACACCTCAAATGTAGCGGGTACAGTTTTTCACGTTGTACAAGGCAGCACCCTCAGATGTCTTTGCCGCCGATGCAGAAGTAGTAAAAACCCTTAATGCAGCAGCTTTGTAGAGCAAGCGCAGGAAGCAGCCCCACTGAGGCAAAGCAAGTGGTGTTTGAGCCCAGTGCTCTCCTGAGCAGTTATCAGCAGAAGCCTGGGAAAGGGCGTAAGAACAGGCCTGCATCGAATAGGTTTGTTTTTTTCTCTAGAATATTCTTCCAGCAACTGGTGGCCTGGGCGCTTCCTCCACCAGAGGTACTAGCCCAAAACCTCTTGTATTTGTTCTTCTGGAGGTGCACCCAGTGTGCAGGATTAAGGCACATGGAAGGATTATGGCGATATGGTTCTTTGTTGGTTTTCTTGTTCCTCCTCTGATAACAGGTGATTTGGGGTTTTCTGACCTCTGCTAAGCAAGGAGCTCACGCCTTTGTGGCAGTCTCTGTGGGAATGGTTGATCTCGTTCCTGACCAGTTGGTTCTCATTCCTGACCATTAGCTCGCGGCTCTCACTGTGTTTGTCACTTTAGGATTTGGATTTTTCCACCCAATGCCTTAGATCAGCTGCTGTGAGGATCCTCTGACATTTGACTGCCCTGCCATTCATCTTCCTGTGGTCCTTCAGCAGCTCTCTTCCTGTTGGCCTAAATGACAGAGATGGAGAGCGATTTGGTTTTGTTTTCAACAGCCGATACCTGCGAGAAGAAAGCTGGGAGAAAAGAAGTGTGGAGCTGGCTTCTTCCGAGTGGACTCTGCACAGCATGGAGCCACATGTATGTGAGCACTCCTTGGATTTGAAATGTGAAGTATAACTCTTGGTCACAAAGGTCTGAAAGCTTCCCAGTAAGTGCAAGCCTTTAGAGAAGGGCCATAAGCATCTCATGTTCTTATGGTATCACCTCAGGCTGCCAGGAGGAAATCTTTGAGCAGGGCCTCTCCTGCTGGCTGAAGACTTCCTCGTGTTAGGGAGTCTGCCCCAGGGAGGTGAATGTGGCTTTTCCCCCATTTCACAAGTCAAGTTTAAAAATCTGTTCAGCTGTTGCCAGAGAATGTCGCCTTCTTGTCCGGAGCACAAATCCTGGCATGTGCCAGAGCAAAGGGCTGAGCGCACGTTCCTCAACAAGTGAACAATAAAAGCTTTGTGTCAAAAGACTCGATTCAGGAAACATGTCCTGAGGCTTGCACAGTGTCACCTTGCAGGGAGGAAGGCTGCTATCTCTTATCAACCTGCCAAGAGTTTGGCTTGGAACATCCAAGTCAAGGAAGCAGAGGGGAGGGAGGTCTGTTCCTTGTGTTGGGGCATCGTAAATGGATTGTGCAAGTAGGTTCACAAGTGTCTGGTTCATGTATGGTTGGTCTGGGTACCATGGCCTACCTCCATACTGCTTTTCTCTTGAGATAGAGGAAAATTCTCTGTCGTCTTTTTCATTCATTAGGAAATCCCTCAGCAATTGAATGGGAGCGACTGTGGGGTGTTTATGTGCAAATACGCAGATTACATTTCCAGAGACAAGCCAATAACCTTTACACAGGTGAGTGAAGGTCGTAAACAGCTTCAGACTTTCTGGCACAGACACAAGAGCCAGGGCAGTTCTGCAGCGGCTGTTCATTGTGTCTGGGGCGGGGGCTGAGGTTTTGCGCCTCTCTCTGTTGTTGGTGCCTAGTTGCTGGGTTTGGAACTTCCAGGTGGCCTCAGCAGGGCAGGACTGTCTTCTCCATCCTTACATCTGGTATCTGCTTCCTAGTTGAATCCTTGAGATTCCTCTGGGGCAAGACACTGCAGCCAGTGGGTTTATGGTATCTGGCCTTTGTATCTTTTGGAGAAACGGGTTTCACTCTGGAACCCATTCAGACACTGGTTATTTTCCACCGGCACGGTGGTCTTTTCTTAAAGTGCTTGTAAGCTCTTGCGTAGTCCAGCCGATCTGGTTTTGTTGGGTTTTCATGACACCCTCTTCGGAGCTGTGTGGGTGAAACCCATGTTGTACCCAGAAGGCAAGTGTTGACAGATCTTACAAGGAACATCACGTTGAAGAGTTAACGGGGGGTTTATGCCTGTTGTCTACCCCTTCCTGCCGTGACTTCTTATTGAATGGATTTTTCTGTTCTTTTCAGAATGACATGCCTTACTTCCGGAAGAAGATGGTGTGGGAAATACTCCACCAGCAGCTGCTGTGAGACGTGCACTATCAGAGTTAACACTGTGATCCCCTTGGGGTGACTAACTCTCCTTTTAGTTACTTTTCTAATACCTCATTTGAAAAGGCAGCAGGCACACAAATTTTCCTCTTTAGGCTGTGAAGTAGTGGTTAAGTTTGGGAGACAGAAACTCTCTTTGAAAGTAGTTAATGCACCGTACGTGTGAGCCAGGAAGGTTCCTGAGACCGCGCCGAAACAACAGTTAGGAACAAGTGCTGTGAACCCCCTCTCACTGAGATGGATGCTCGTACCTTGCGGCACACGTGGCCACATTATGAACAAATGGGACCCTCACTTGTGGTGACAGTAACAGTCGTGTTGGCTGAACTTACCTTCCCAAGGGCAGTGTGCTTAGCTGCTGTTTCCTCAAGGAGAGTTTTCTTCTGTTTCTGGAGTATCTACAGTCTACTTGATTCCTAAAATGGGATTTGTGATGACCACCAAAAAAGCATTTACTGTCTTTTGATTTGTAACAAATCCATAGTGAAGCCCCTGTAGGTGGGGTTGGTTTCTTGTTTGTTTGGGTTTTTTCTGTCTCCAGGGAGTTATCTAATGTGAAAAGAGAAGTATTTATTTATTTTTATTAAAATAAATATGTAACTTATATAAAGAGCCTTTCTGGAATGAAGCTCTCCCTGGTAATGAAAGAGCGATATTTTTATTATTATTATTATTATTAAAAAAACTTTGCATCAGTGTGCTTTTTAGCTCTCTTACACTCAGAAGGAAGAAGACTTTAGCCAGGATGCCTGTCAGAGCACAAAAGCCTCGAAGCGGTTGTCACTAAGTCCTGAAGGGGCCATCAGGATGTTGCTCAGCAGCAAGATGAGCAAGAACTCTCCTGGTAATAGCGAAGTAGGAGATTTCTCTTTGGGCTGACTCACTGGACTGCGCAGTATCATAAACAAAGCCTGTGTGCGCAGCTTGGTGAACAGTGTTGGACTCTGTCTAAGGCTAACGTGGGTGTCTCCACGCAGTAGGGCAGTGTGCTGCTGCAGCAGTGGAATAGAATGTGCCAGCACCGATGTGCCGGGCTATGCACACCTGTCCTGCCAGGTTCAAGGGTGCTGCTGGAACACACTCCTGCCTATTCCCCCTCTGCCACAGGTACTGCCTCCACGTGAGCTTGTGTGAATTCTCACCCTGTTATGGTCAAACTGAGCTACGCGAACTACCACCAGATCTCTGTGATGCAATCATCATCACCCTGTACAAGAAAAAAGGAGTAAAGTCAGACTGCTCAAACTACCGAGGCATAACTCTGCTCTCCATTGCTGGAAAAATCCTCGCAGGAATACTATTGAACAGATTGGTACCCGCTATCGCAGAAGAACTTCTACCTGAAAGTCAGTGTGGTTTCAGAGCCAACAGAAGTACCACAGACATGGTATTCGTTCTCAGACAACTGCAAGAGAAGTGTAGGGAACAGAACAAGGGTCTCTATGTAACTTTCGTTGATCTCACCAAAGCCTTTGACACTGTGAGCAGAAAAGGTCTGTGGCAGATCTTGGAACGATTAGGATGTCCCCCCAAGTTCCTCAAAATGATTATCCTGTTACATGAGGGGCAGCGCGGCCAAGTCAGATATGGCGATGCACTCTCTGAGCCCTTCCCAATAGCCAATGGTGTGAAACAAGGTTGCGTTCTCGCACCAACTTTATTCACAGTTTTCTTCAGCATGATGCTCCAAAGGGCCACGGCAGACCTCGACGAACAAGACGGCATTTATATCCGATATCGTACCGATGGGAGCCTTTTCAACCTAAGGCGACCGAAGGCCCACACCAAGACCCTGAATCACCTTGTCCGCGAGCTGCTTTTTGCTGACGATGCCGCCCTTGTTGCCCACACAGAAGCAGCTCTGCAGCGCTTAACATCCTGCTTTGCAGAGGCGGCTGAGCTTTTTGGGCTGGAAGTCAGCTTGAAGAAGACAGTAGTTCTCTACCAACCAGCACCACAAGATGATTACCATCATCCCCACATCACCACTGGTGAGTCAGAGCTTCAGTCAGTCCAGCAGTTCAGCTATCTGGGTAGCATCATCTCCTCAGATGCCACGATCGACAAAGAGATAGACAACAGAATAGCAAAGGCAAACAGAGCTTTCGGAAAACTCCATAAAAGAGTCTGGTGCAATAAACACCTGAAGAAAAGTACAAAGATCAGTGTCTACAGAGCCGTGGTACTGCCTACTCTTCTGTATGGGTCTGAATCATGGGTCATCTACCGCCACCATCTGCGACTCCTCGAACGCTTTCATCAGCGCTGCCTCCGCACAATCCTAAACATCCACTGGACTGACTACGTGACTAATGTTGCTGTCCTTGAACAGGCAGACGTCACCAGTATTGAGGCCATGTTGCTGAAAATGCAGCTGCGTTGGGCAGGGCACGTCTCCAGGATGGCGGATCACCGCCTTCCTAAGGTCGTGTTCTATGGTGAACTTGCCACCGGCTGCCGCAAGAGAAGAGCTCCAAAGAGGAGATATAAGGACTCCCTGAAACAACACCTCAGCCTAGGCCATATTGACCACCATCAGTGGTCCACCCTGGCCTCCAATCGGGAGATTTGGAGACACACCATACATAACGCTGCTGTCTCCTTTGAGAGCACGCGTAGAATCAGTCTCGAGGAGAAAAGACAGCGCAGAAAGAACTGTGCCTCGACTATACCACCCAAGGAGACCCTCCGGTGTGCTCTTTGCAACCGGTCTTGCCTATCCCGCATTGGCCTTTTCAGCCATCAATGCGCTTGCAATAAGTGTGGGCAAAGCCCTTCCCAAATCTTTGTCTGCGAAGCCAAGCCATGATGATGATGAGTTTAAATGTGGAGTTTTCCCATTTCTTTCAGTTGGTTTGGGGCTTTTTTTTTTTTTCCTTTTGGTTCTACTCAAGAACTGGAGTAGGATTTCAGGTGTTTCATTTACCATTGCAGAGGGAAGATTGCCCCAGAGCTGGTGAGGAAGCCAGACGTTTGAATGCTTGTGTCAATAACCAGGTCCAATTGTTTCTGTAATGGTGAAGTTACCATAATGTAAGGTGATTCCTGGCTGATGATGAGGTGTCTTGTCTCCTCAGCTCTGGGGGAAAGACGGTGATTTTGGGGACATCAACTTTACAAAATTGGTAGCAAGCCCCCTCAACTACCACATTGTCTTGTCCTTGTTTCCTGTAACTCGCCCACCTGCTCCTTTCTCAGGGGCTTGCTGTGCCTCAGGAGCATGGCCTGGACACTCACCACAGCCTGAGCGCTGCTCGGGAAACTCCTTCCCCAGCACTTCTCTCTGGGTGGAAGCAGTGGACACCTCGAGAGCTCTCGCTGTGGGGGCCCTGCCAGGAACCCTGCGGGAACGCCCGCGACGGACAAGCTGACCCTAGCAGCAGCGAACGACCCAGCCCGCCAAGCCGCAAGCCCCCCCGGCGCCGCCTTTTCTACCACAGTAGGAAAGGGCGTGGCCGCGGCAGCTCGGCCCCGGCCAGATCTCGCGAGAGCTGCCGATCTCGCGAGAGCTGCCGGCTCCCGGCCCCGCCCGCAGGGCTTCCCGCGCTACGGAAGCGGCTGCTCCCGCCGTCGTTACGCGCTGGGCGGCGGGAGCGGTCGTCGCGCGCGTCTGGACGCGATGCAGCACCTCCACGGCCTTCTCGTAGTGAGGGGCCCAAAACTGGACACTGTGTTGGAGGGGCGGCCTCCCCAGTGCCCAGTACAGGGGAACGATCCCTGCCCTGGTCCTGCTGGCCACACCAGTGCTGGTACAGGCTGTGAAACATCAAGTTACTGAATTGTGGTGCTGCATCCTGAGCAGACTGTTTTTATATTTCTATGCTGTGCATAAACGTCGTTGCAGTTTCTTCTCACATCCGTTGCAACCCTTCAATGAAAGGTACTTAAATTTCCTCAGGTCTTACAGCATAGGAAAAGGAAATTAAAGTTACAGGTGTTTTTTAATAAAACATTGAAGCTGAAAGGTGAATGACAGACTAATGATTCTGGGGGAAAACTGAGGATTCTTCCCCTCCCCCTCCTTTCTTCTGGCCATCTGGGTATAGATCTCCTTTTCTTTTCAATAATCATTTTTAAACCAGAGGGGAAAAAAAAAGAGAATGCTCTGGGGAGAACTTATTGAGGCCTTTCAGTACTTCAAGGAGGTTATAAGAAAGATGGGGACAATCTTTTGAGCAAAGCCTGTTGTGACAGGAAAAGGGACGATAGGATTAAACTACAAGAGGGTACATTCAGACTAGATATAAGGAAATTTTTCCCAATGAGGGTGGTGAAACACCGGCACAGGTTTCCCAGAGAGGTGGCAGATGCCCCATCCCTGGAAACGTTCAAGGTCAGGTTGGACTGGGCTCTGGTCAACCTGATCTAGTTGAAGATGTCCCTGCTCACTGCTGGGGGGGTTGGACTGCATGACCTTTGAAGATTCGTTCGAACCCAAACCAGTCTATGATACGCAGTGGTGAGCCAAAGCACGGAGCAGCTCTGGTCAGTGGTTTGGCAACAGCAGCTTCCTCAAGAAAGCAATCAACAGTTTGATTTCCAATGCTTTTGGGATGGTTGCACCTCTGTCCAGGAGGCCTCAGTCCTCGGAGCAGTGGCAGCCACTGCTAGAACTCTGAACAGTGTCAAGCCTAGTTCTCGTTTTGTGAAGACTGCAGACTGCTGCTCTCCAAAGTGAGCCCTTAGAGATTGAAGCTACCTTCAGTGAGAGCACATGGACTTAAGGGGTCTGAAATGGAAACATGCGTTCAGCAGTTGGGCAAAACAAGCCTTAACTCAGCCGTACATGGATGGGGTTGGAGTGGGGAGAAGAGAGGCTGCAGCTGTTGGGTCTGTGCTTGTTTTCAAGGTGTGGACAGACATGTTGTGGTTTAGGCCCATCCAGCTGGCAGCAAAGCACCACACAGCCACTCCTACCTGCCAGCCCCCCATGGTGGGACGGGGAGGACAAAACGTAGCAAAAGGCTCAAGGATCGAGACTAAGGACAGGGAGGGTTCACTCACCAGTTACGGTCACTGGCAAAACAGACTCAAAATTTACGAATCAAATCAGGGTAGTTTAATGAGAAATACAACCAGATCATAAAAACACCTTTCCCCAACCCCTGCCTTCTTCCCAGGCTCCTGAGGAGCAGAAAGGCTGGAGGTGATAAGCTGTGTTTAAGTCAGACTCAAACCCTGCTTGAGCACAAGTCAACTTCTTGAAACTCTAAAACGAGAAGTAGAAACAAATAAGGATGTCGCCAGTCTTTGCACAAGCACCTTGCATGAGAGTCTGGCAGGAGTTCAGACAAAGTGGATTTGCAGCGTTTGTGGGATATCTACTTCTCCAAAAAAAAAAAAAAAATTTCATTCATAAAGATATTCCACCACTTGCCAGTAGGATGTGACTCTGAGTTATCCCTGGCAGCTGATCAAAACAATTCATTGCCCCAGCCGCTGCTGACATTTTGAAACAAAGACACGCTCCTATATTGCGCCAAGATTAATTTGCTCCTCCAAAAGTTGCTCATCTAAACTCCCCTGTTTGCTCCCTGCGTCATCCTTAATCCAGGAGAGCATCCTTCCTCACAGCCCAGCGTTAACTTCACAAAGTATTTGCAATAAGAGCTTCTCCGATACCTGGAGGCTGGAGTGGGTTGGGGATGGAGATCATCTCTTACAGTCCCTTACCTTCAGCCTGTGCTCCTTCCTGTTCACAATAACAGTAGTGGTCTGCTAGTCCACGAACATCAAGATGGTGCACAGCAGAGCTGGGATGAGCAGAGCCAACACTGTCTGCCAAGGGTTGGCTCCTGTGGGGTTGATGAACCACCCACTGCACACACATCAGCATCAGCTTCCAGCCCAGCCACTTCACTGGCTTTGACCTTCCCCTCCATCCCCATGTCAGAGTATCTCCCAGCCCTGTCTTCATGTCACCCTTTCTCATGGGGTTCAGCAGTCCTCTTTGCAAGCACCTATAGATACTTCTCCTGTAGGTATCTAGTCTTGGGGTTGTCTTGTTTCCAGAAGGAAGCAATGCACTTGGAGAAGGAAGAGGAGATGGTCATACCCCCAACATCTCCTCCAGACTCAGCCCTGTCCTGCCCCAGCATCACCCTGTGGCATCCTCAAGGGCTGAAACCAGCTCCATGCCAAAACACTCCGTTACCTTGAACATATGGGGGCCCTGGAGCTTTGGTGATGGGATCCCAATCATGAAGTCAGTGAGCACCACGATGACAATGGTGAGGAAAACAGCAAAGTCACTTACTGTGTACTGTACCTGGGGCAAGAAACCAGAGCTAAAAGGGGCATTTCAAACAGGGCCGTAACAGGAGCTGGAAAAGTTGGGGACATCAGCAACATTAAGGCTGGTCAACAAAATTCCCCCACTTTGAGGACATGCAGCCAAATCCTTTGGTTAGATACTGTTGCTGTGTTTGTCCTTGTGAGATCTCGTGTCAGACAATAAAAGAAGTTTAATGGTGGAAAAAGGTTGTTTTAATTCAAACCTTGAAAAAAGAAAAGTAAAAAATAAGGAAACAGATGTCTGCCACTACAGCCACACTCACAGCTAAAATGAGGCATCATTTGTTTTCTCCAAAGGCTGAAACAGTGTTTTTTTTTCTATGGCAGTTCCTCATCTGAATCCACTTTCCCCTTGAGCACATAATGCTCAGAAGGTGAAAAGAAACCCCAAACCTTTGGGAGATCTGATTTCCCATTGCCTGAGGCGGAGCGGGGGTGGGGGGTGGGGGGTTGGGTGGGGAGGTAGGTAGGGTGGTGGTGGTGCGGAACATCACTCTGGGGCAGGTTGTGAGGCAGGTGGGAAATGCTGTGATTGGTTTGCACTCATGGAAATGAGTGAGGGACATCCAAGCTGATGGCGAGCTTGGCCTTCAAGGTCAATGTTTCTCAGCTTGACCAAGCGGTGACAAATACTGCTTAGTGTTCCAGGAAAGCCATTTTGGGAAATGAGTGTGGAGATTGCTACTGGCCACCATCTTCTGTCCACTCTGGTTGGGAAGTGACCACTGGTTTTAAACTTCTTCAGTAAGCGCAAGAGGACAAAGGTGCAGAAGAAGAGGATGCAGCACCAGAAGAGCACATTAGGCATGTAGGGGCCACTGTATCCAGAGGCAGGTTCTTGAACTCTCCATGCAAATACCGACGTTTGTGGATGACACAAAGGTAGTACCCGTGCAGCAAGGAAACCTTGGATAACTAGGGGATTTTGTGGGTCTTGGTCCAAGATCCAGGACCTTGTGACTGCTGCTGCTGCTGCTGGAGATTTCTGTTTAACGAGCAGTAGCAGCCAAACAAGTGACAACACTGAACTACACAGAGGAGAGCGGAGAGATGAGATGTGATGGGACACCATACCACGAACCCATGGCATATCCTCTGCTTGAATGGCAGGTAACTGTGACTGAAGAAGACACAGAGGGGAAGGAAATGCTGGAAATTCTTGGGGATAGAGAAAGAAGGAAGGAATGCGGAAGAAGGGCTAAGACAACCATGATAGGAAAGGAGAAGAGACGAACTGTCCCTTCCCGGTGAAGGGCTCACAGAACCTCGCCAAGAGGGGATGAAGACGTCCATAAGAGCTCCCATCCTATGCCTGGGCTCTGCTTCCAGCAACAACAGCCTGAGAATTTCTTTACACAGAGGATTATTAAGCATTGCAACAGGTTGCCCAGGGAGGTGGTGGAGTCCCCATCCCTGGAGGTGTTTAAAGGCTGTGTGGATGTGGTGCTGAGGGACGTGGTTTAGGGACCCTGGCAGTGCAGCGTGGACTGTTGGACTCGTTGATCTTAAAGGTCTCTTCCAACCAGATGATTCTGTGATTCTGTGAGTGGACCTACAGACAGCACTTAATAAGAAAGCAAGACCTGGAGTTATTAGAAACCAATTAAGGAAGCCAGCTACTACCTTCAAGCATGAACTTAAGTCCTCCAACTTCTGCAATAATCAAACCACCCTCTTATCCTTGCTCCTAGTCAGAAATATTGTCCTGCAACAGGCTTGAGAAGGACAGTTATTACCTGTGGTTTTGTGGACAAGGTGGACTGGACAAGGTGGAGTCTCCTTCCCACATTAGATTTAAGGAGTGACTTTCCAGAGCAGTACCAGCACAGTTTGAAGCCTGTCATCACCTGAAGGGCTCTGACTTTTTGCACCAAATACCCCTGGACCCCATGGCCATGGCACGAGGAAGCAGTGGCTTGAGGCACTTACTCTCACCGTGAGGTTTTCCCAGGTGATGCCAGACACACTGATCTTGTTGCTCTCCCAGAAATGCAGGGTTCTGTTGCTGGGATGGGTCGGTGCCTCACACTTACAGCCGGGAGGAGAGAAGCCAAGACAGGGTTAAGGAAAAGGTGATGGAGGTGCAGCCCTGACCTCCTGCCAAGGGGCTGTAGTGTTTTAGGAGTTAGAAAAAAAACCACTAGTAGACAGTGAGGAAGTCAAGCTTGCCGTGCAGTGTGCACAGGGTAGGTCTCTTGCAGGGGACTCAGCTTCTGTAGAGCCTCACAGATGAGGATGATGCAGCCTCACAGACAAGGATGAGGTGAAGGCTTCTTTGGTGAAGCAGGTGATGTAGCACGCCAAACAGCTGGTGTTAGTGGCCACCAGCACTATGCAGAACGTCACGGTCCACAGCCCAATGCACGTCCGCAGCGAGAGGTAGGAGAGCATGTATTCCCTGGGAAACCACAATGAAATGAAGGGTGGAAAGGCCAGCAAGAGGCTCCAAGCCATGCCTTCCTTTGGGGAAAATTGGGAACAATTTAGGAGTGTGTCAAGGCTGCAGGTGGTAAATGCAGTTCCCATGTACTACTACTGACAGCCTCAGGGCTGTGGTACAGGGTGTGGACCTGCAGAAGGAGAGTCCAATTATTTAATTATCATTATGTAACAATCATCTTGTGTTAACACCTTGGAGGCTCATTGAGGTCAGGTCCTTGTTGTGGAAGGTGTTCTCCCACACCACCCTGGTGTCCTGACACTGTGACCGGCTGGTTTTGTGCCCAGTCACCTGCTGCCAGCAAGTTGGGGCTTAATAATACATTTAATTGCAATAAGGGTGGTTCATTTCACATCAAAGTCATCACAACAAAAGGACTGTCATTGAAAATACCCATTTCACATGCAAAGCTTTTATTTTTCCAATATAATTTTCAAAACTCAAAATATTGCAGCAGAAAACTATTTGGATAGTCTGTTTTCTTTGGCGTGCTTCCTCCCACTGACCTTGTTCCCTTGGGATGCCAAAATGGTGAACGCAATTTGATGTTTTGTTGTTTTTTTAAAAATCTGTGCATCTTGTGTGCACCTTGTTGGGATGGGAACTCCTTTCATGCCTGACAGGAGGACAGCTGGGGTCAGGCGGACAAATGCTGCAATGCACTGGTGAAGGAAATCCAGCTGTCCTATAAGCACATTGCGTGACAAAAGCCCCAGTGGCAATTTTCTTCATGAAATGCCTGGGCGTGACAAGTGATTTTTCAGGCATCTACCCCAAAAACAAAGCCCGCAGCACTCTGCAGCAAACTCTGAGGCCAAGTTCACGAGAGCAAATTTGGCCCTAAAGGCCCGAAAGGCCTCAAAGCTACAAGTGTCTCGCGTCCCTGTGAGACGCCGGAGCATCCTGCAGGACAAGCCACTGGCAGCTGAATTCGGAGCAGAAGTGGACAAGCCATACGTAACCAAGTGAGGTCAAATTCCCCTTTCTGTGGGGTGGTAGACAAACTCTTGGCAGGCTGATAAGAGATAGCCTTCCTCCCTGCAAGGTGTCCTGAGGTTTGCACAGTGTCGTGTTTCCTGAATCGAGTCTTTCGACACAAAGCTTTTTACTGTTCACTTGTTGAGGAACGTGCGCTCAGCCCTTTGCTCTGGCACATGCCAGGATTTGTGCTCCGGACAAGAAGGCGACATTCTCTGGCAACAGCTGAACAGATTTTTAAACTTGACTTGTGAAATGGGGGAAAAGCCACATTCACCTCCCTGGGGCAGACTCCCTAACACGAGGAAGTCTTCAGCCAGCGAGGAGAGGCCCTGCTCAAAGATTTCATCCCGGCATGGTTTCCTGGTCCACCTGCAGCCTGAGGTGATACCATAAGAACATGAGATGCTTATGGCCCTTCTCTAAAGGCTTGCACTTACTGGGAAGCTTTCAGACCTTTGTGACCAAGAGTTATACTTCACATTTCAAATCCAAGGAGTGCTCACATACATGTGGCTCCATGCTGTGCAGAGTCCACTCGGAAGAAGCCAGCTCCACACTTCTTTTCTCCCAGCTTTCTTCTCGCAGGTATCGGCTGTTGAAAACAAAACCAAATCGCTCTCCATCTCTGTCATTTAGGCCAACAAGAAGAGAGCTGCTGAAGGACCACAGGAAGATGAATGGCAGGGCAGTCAAATGTCAGAGGATCCTCACAGCAGCTGATCTAAGGCATTGGGTGGAAAAATCCAAATCCTAAAGTGACAAACACAGTGAGAGCTGCGAGCTAATGGTCAGGAATGAGAACCAACTGGTCAGGAACGAGATCAACCATTCCCACAGAGACTGCCACAAAGGCGTAAGCTCCTTGCTTAGCAGAGGTCAGAAAACCCCAAATCACCTGTTATCAGAGGAGGAACAAGAAAACCAACAAAGAACCATATCGCCATAATCCTTCCATGTGCCTTAATCCTGCACACTGGGTGCACCTCCAGAAGAACAAATACAAGAGGTTTTGGGCTAGTACCTCTGGTGGAGGAAGCGCCCAGGCCACCAGTTGCTGGAAGAATATTCTAGAGAAAAAAACAAACCTATTCGATGCAGACCTGTTCTTACGCCCTTTCCCAGGCTTCTGCTGATAACTGCTCAGGAGAGCACTGGGCTTAAACACCACTTGCTTTGCCTCAGTGGGGCTGCTTCCTGTGCTTGCTCTACAAAGCTGCTGCATTAAGGGTTTTTACTACTTCTGCATCGGCGGCAAAGACATCTGAGGGTGCTGCCTTGTACAACGTGAAAAACTGTACCCGCTACATTTGAGGTGTGTCCCAGGCCAGCTGACACATCTGGAAAAGCCTGGAATGAGACATTTGTCTTTCATGAGAGCGTCAGAAATAGAGATAACACACAGTGAGGACACGCGGGCAGCTTGCTGTGGTGAGCTGGAGGGAAATACGGTGGCGTTGCTGAATAGAATAGAAGAGGTGTAGACAAACTGAGAAGGAGCACGTTGCACAGCTCGCTACAGTAGCATGAACATTACAAGTGCAGGCTGGGAAAGGGTGTTAACTCAAGAAAAGGAGAAAAGAGCGAAGCAATAAAGAGTGAAAGTATCCCTGTAGCTGATCACACATAGGAGTGTATATGCCTGAGGACGCCAACATTACTGAGTTGCAATCTGAAAGCTTTTCAAGAAGAGGGAGTTAAAAAGCTCTTGGAAGATGGTAATTCTTTCACACTCAGGTTGGTATTTTGAGACACTCCCCTGAAATTCTTCCCTCTGGTCAATAGCCCAGTTTTCTTGACTACTAACACAGTCAGTACAGGTGTGCCACAGGACTATCACATATTTGACAGCGATGCTTTGTCTGTGCCTGTGGTGGAAAGGTGGCAGAATCCAGGCATGCAAAACCCTGGGGGGAAGGGACGATGTGAGACTAAATAAGTAGTCAGGATCCCACAACTTGCAGCAGCGGTTCAAACATTTGTTTCCTCTCTACAAGACATGTGAAAACTTGCAGTCATATTACAGGGACAAAATCCCAAACCTTCCCATAATTCACAACAGAAAAGCATTGGCTGAGCAGTTACTTACAACAAAGTTTCACAAATCTTGTCCCCTTTTTGGCCCATGGAGTCAAAGTATTTGATGGTCTTCCTTCTGACATCTATGACCTGTTATTAAAAGGTGACTGTTACACAAAGCACAACCTTGTGTTGCACACGCAACAAAACCTAATTGACTTTTCTTGTTGGCTTTTTCTGCCCATCCCATTCTACAAGAAAAGCCAGTCTGACTCACCACTAGTGTCCAGTGCGCTCTCAAGTGAATGGGCACTAAGATGAAGTCCTGCTGGAAGAGATCCACACCTCTAGTCCACCTTGTTACTGCTTTGTAGCCTCCAGAAATTAGTTTGGGATAAAAGAAAGTACTAAAAGCATGGACCGCTGGATAGCCTTCCTCTTTACTTCTCTCCACCAGAAGAGCCATGTAGAAATTAACGACCTGTGCCATAAAGAGTAAAACTGAGATGTAAAATCAGGCACTCGCTTCACAAAGGAAAAATACAGCAACAAGTCTCTGCTGGCCACCCTTAAGGACGCAGCCGAGAGAACTCCAGTCTCAGCTGCCAGCATCTGCCCTGACACTTCTGCACTTGGTGACTTCTGCTGTTTGATCAAAACACCCGCCACCCACTCCAGTAAGCCAGACTCGCTCCTGGAAGCTGCCTAATACAAGAAGGAAAGGAACTTCCAGACACACCAGACCCTGAAGTACCTCAGATGAGAACTGTACAGACATTTCTGGGCTCTGCAGTGGAGGTCATCAAATAACTGTGACAAGACCTGTGTACGCAAGGAAGGGGTATTTCTCAGTAAACGCTGAATTAGAACATGACTGTGCTGCAGCGGGTTTTACCTCATCATTTAGCCAGCAAAGGTTCCTCAGCGTGTGGATGTCCTCACGAGTGACCTTTAGCTTGAAGGCACTGCTCATGACCTCCTCTGGCTCACCGCTGCCAAATGCGGCACTGACCTCTCTCTCCATGGCCTGGAATGAACAATTAAACGGGCAAGGACTTGTGAAACAGAGCATCGAGCACACCATCCTGTGGGCAGCTTTCAACTGAAACAAGGCCTAGCAATCACGCTCTGGTGACAGAGCCTCTGGCTTTGCCAGGGTTTTGCCAAGGCAGCAATAGCACTTTTTGCTGGTTGGTTTGTTTCAGCATCCTGACTTTGAACTTTAGAGCCCAGGTTTGCTTCAATTTGTTTTCACAAAGGAACGGGATCTAAACCACCTGGACTAGCAAACACACTAAGGCAGGTGGAAAATGAGCAGAAGTACAGCAAACTCCCTGCCATGCGCAAGGACATTTTCCACTAGACCAGGTTACTCCCTGTGGCTGTTGAGGATGTGCCATGGGAGCCACACGTGGGAGCGTGACTCAAATTGTCAAGAGGTTGCATCTCAGTGCATCACATCATTACTGCAAGCTGTTTCCTTGTGGTCCTTCTCTCTTCCTGACTCTGTTCATCACCAGCCAATGCAGCAGAAGCCCGGGAGGCCTTTCAACAGCTCGCTTACGGCTGGGACATGAATGCGTCCTTCAGAAACTGGTTTTGTCCCAGTAGATAGGATTGGCTTTAACACGTGGCTCTGCATGTCCTCTGTGATCGCATGTGTCAGCACCTGAGCCCTTCCATGTAGCAGCCGAGTTGACCCTGCTTCCAGGTAAGCTTCCCCAGCGGCACCCTCCTAACACGGCCACGGCTGTGCTGAGAGTGCGGTCCCTCCCCGGGAGCCAGCCAGCATCTTCCGTTCCCGAGCTTTTGCGGGTCCTCCGAGGCTTCTCGCTTGGCAATGCACATCTGCAAAGTTCAGCATCTGCCTAAAAAACCAAGCTGGCTGTGTTCCGCAAGTTTAACGTGGCATTGCTGAGACATGAGTCATCACCACCAGCATTGTTGTCTGCACCACAGTAGTTTTGTTGGTCCTTGACCACAGAAGAAGGACACAACTCAGCTTGCCGCATGGCAGCAGCACCTGGCCCACTAGTGGCAGCCCCATCTTGTTAGGAAAAGATCAGTAAAGTCACACATGCAGTCAAGGAGCCATCCGGAGGGAGATGGCTACTGCACACCCTGCTCAGGCCAGAACCATGCAGCGAGCAGCAGGTCCATGAATCCAGCAGCCGTTGATGAAACCCCATAAAGACTGGTGGAACCGGGTCAGGGATAAATCCCCAGGAGCGCCATGGCCAGGAGACCTGGTTCCAGGAGGACCACTGCTATCACCCACGACAAACACTGGGCAGGCTGGAGGCCTTGGCTTCCAAGCACAGTTCAGCGTGGAGACTCCTCTGGGCTCTCCTAGAGGCCTCCAGCATCAGGCTGCCCGTCCTGGGCTTCGCTGCTGCCTCCTCAAGGACCCTTTCCTGGCTGGAAGCATATGGGGTAAGAATATTAGGTAGGAATATCAGGGCAGGTGAGACTTTGGATCTTGACCTCAAAATGGGGTTGGGAGACCTGGCCAGGTTGCTTCAGGTGTCCTCTGCCCTGCCTTGCCTTCCTTCTCTTTGCTCTCCCATGCCTTGCCTTGCCCTTCTGCTTCCCTTAGGCAACATTAACCCTCTGCCCCGAAGGCACCGCGGGATGGCGTTGAGAAGGTCCTACGGCCACCCCACCACAAGATGTGTTCAGAGTGGGTGCACTGATCTGCTCTTTTGATGCATGGGCCCAGGGGCTCTGGGCAGGGGCCTGTGGGCAGGAGTCAGGCTCTCTGGGTTTGAGTGGGAGCATGGCATCTTGAGGTGTGAATCCTTCCCTGCAACAAGCTGAGTCTTCCAGAAGGCAGACTTTGACCTGTTCGGGAGACTGTTTGGCAGAGTCCCTTGGGAGGCAGTCCTCAAGGGCAAAGGAGTCCAGGAAGGCTGGACATTCTTCAAGAAGGAAATCTTTAAGGCACAGGAGCAGGCCATCCCAGTGTGACATAAGACGAGTCCGGAGGGAAGACCAGCGGCCCGGCTGAACAGAGACCTTTGGCTGGAACTCGGGAAGGAAAGGATAGATTACGGCCTATGGAAGAAGGGTCAGGCCACTCAGGAAGACTACGGGGATTTCCTGAGTCTTTGCAGGGAGAAAATTAGAAGAGCCACAGTCCAAACTAGAACTTAATCTGGCTACAGCCGTAAGAGTCAATAAAAAATGTTGCTATAAATACATTAACATCAAAAGGAAGACCAAGGAGAATCTCCATCCTTTGCTGGATGCAGGAGGAAACACAGTGACCGAGGATGAGGAAAAGGCTGAGGTACTGCATGCCTTCTTTGCCTGAGTCTTTAATGGTAAGATCTGTTGTCCTCTGAGTGCCCAGCCCCCCTGAGCTGGACGACAGGAAAGGGGAGCAGAGTGAAGCCCCCATAAGTCAAGAGGGAATGGTCAGGGAACCGTTACACCACTTCGATGCACACAAGTCTACGGGGCCAGATGGGAATCATCCAAGGGTGCTGAAGGAGCTGGCGGAAGTGGTCACCATGCCTCTTTCCATCATTTATCAGCAGTTCTGGTTAAGTAGGGAGGTCCCAGTTGACTGGAGGTTAGCAAATGTGATGCCCATCTACAAGAAGAGCCGGAAGGAGGATCCAGAGAACTACAGGCCTGTCAGTCTGACCTTGGTGCCTTGGAGCAGATGATCTTGAGTGCCATCACGCAGCACATACAGGACAACCAGGTGATCAGGCCCAGCCAGCGTGAGTTTATGAAAGGCAGGTCCTGCCTGATTAACCTGATCTCCTTCTATGTCAAGGTGACCCGCTTAGTGGATGAGGTAAGGGCTGTGGATATGATCTACATAGACTTCAGTAAAGCCTTTGACATTGCTTCCCACGTCATTCTGGATTGCTAGCTGCTCATGACTTGGATGAGATGGATAAAAAACTGGATGGTCGGGCCCCGAGAGTGGTGGTGAATGTTGTTCAATCCAGCTGGCGGCCGGTCACAAGTGGAGTTCCCCAGGGTTCAGCATTAGGGCCTGTCCTCTTCAACATCTTTATCAATGATCTGGATGAGGGGATTGAGTGCACCCTCAGTCAGTTTGCAGGTGACACCAAGTTGGGTGGGTGTGTCGATCTGCTTGAAGGTCAGGAGGCTCCACAGAGGGATCTGGACAGGCTGGATCGATGGGACGAGGCCAATAGGATGGAGTTCAATAAGGTCAAGTGCCGGGTCCTGCACTTGGGCCACAACAACCCCCTGCAACGCTACAGGCTTGGGAAAGAGTGGCTGGAAAGCTGCCCAGCAGAAGGGGACCTGGGGGTGTTGGTTGACAGCGGCTGAATATGAGCCAGCAGTGTGCCCGGGTGGCCAAGAAGGCCAATGGCATCCTGGCTTGTATCAGCAATGGTGTGGCCAGCAGGAGCAGGGCAGTGATGATTGTCCCCCTGTAGTTGGCACTGGTGAGGCCACACCTCGAATACTGTGTCCAGTTTTGGGCTCCTCAGTTCCAGAAGGACATTGAGGTGCTGGAGCGTGTCCAGAGAAGGGCAAGGAAGCTGGTGAAGGGTCTAGAGCACAAGTCCTGTGAGGAGCAGCTGAGGGACCTGGGGTTGTTTAGCCTGGAGAAAAGGAGGCTGAGGGGAGACCTTATCACTCTCTGCAACTACCTGAAAGGAGGCTGTAGTGAGGTGGGGGTTGGTCTCTTCTGCCATATAACAAGTGACAGGACTAGAGGAAATGGCCTTAAGTTGCACCAGGGGAGATCTAGGTGGGCTATTAGGAAGACTTTCTTTACAGGAAGTTTGTCAAACATTGGAACAGGCTGCCCAGGTTGGTGGTGGAGTCCCCATCCCTGGAGGTGTATGTGGAAGAGGTGCTGAGGGACATGTGGTAAGTCGGCGGTGCTACTTAATGGTTGGACTTGATGGTCTTAAAAGCCTTTTCCAAACAAAACGCTTCTCCTCGGGACGCGGAAAGGCGTCTCTCACCCGCGTGGGGCGAGAGGCGCTTCTCCCTGAGGGGAAACCGACCCGTGCCCGCCAGAACTGCCGGGGAGGGCGGGCCGTTACCGCCCCCCCTTCCGGCCGCGAACGGGTGCGCGCATGCGCCCAGACATCGCCTCGCCCCCACCCTCGCTCCTCAGGGGCGGTGGGCGGGCCCCGGGCCGACGGCCGCGCCGGAACCAATGGGAGGGCGGCCCTGCGGGCGCGTGTGGGCGGGACGGGGCGGGCGGGCGGGCGATGATTGCACTTCCGCCGCGGGCGGCCGGGGCTTATGTACCAATGGCTGCTGGGGGCCCTCGGCGCCCTCTTCGCCGTCCGCCGCCCTGCGCCGCCGCCGGCCCCGCCGCCGCGCAAGAGGCCGCGCCCCAGGTCAGCGGAGCCGCCCTGTCGCCTCAAGGCCGCCTGAGGGCCTCGCCCTTTCACCAGCCCCCGTGGCCTCCCGGGCTGGGGCCTGCGGGACCCCAGGGCCTGCTTGCCGGAAGCCCTCCCGGAGCTCGGCGCCTCGGCCGGCTCTCCTCGGCTGGAGGGGTTTGAGCCGAGGGCGGGAGCGGTGTTAGTCGCTGTGTGGCATCGTGGGCTCGGGTGCAGTGTGGCGTCTTGCCCTGGGGTTCTCCTCCCTCCGGCTGCCCGTCCTGGGCTTGGGGTCGGCCCTTCTGCCCGCTTAGAACCCCCCACCGCGCGGTAGGGCTCGCGGTGGGCTCGCGAGAGGTCTGCCCGTGCCACCCACCCGTGTTTTGCATACCGGCACGGGATTGGGTGGAGTAGAGCAGGCTGCACCGTTCTGTCCCGGCAGTCAGCTGTGTGGCTGGCTGTGGCGTCACCCTGTTCCCATGACCACCGCTGTTTGTGTACGTTGTGGAGGTCGTTGTTGGTTAGAGGTGCTCCCGATCAGTCTGTTGACAAACCCACCCCCTTGTTTGTTCTCCGTCTGCGCTGGGTGGGATGAAAAGAAGAAAAGACATGAAGACTTCGAGCGGGTCTGTTGAAGGAGCAGAGAACAGGGTTTATACATACAGGGATAGATGGGCTGGAGGAAATTCATGGTGTGGATATGTATGTGCTATGTACGTGGAGTGGAGTGGAAGAAAGGAGAATGCCTTCCCAGGTGTTAACCATTGCTGGTTCCCCAGAGCTCCCGGTGACAGATGGCTGAGCCATCTTGGTGCCTGTCGCTTCTGTCTCTCTGAAGTGAGGGAATGTATGGGTTACATGCCATGTGTGGGGAGAGCTGTTGCTCCCTCTGGGAGAAATTGTTGCTCCAGGAGGCTCTGCTTAGTGTCTCATGTTCCAGAGTGAATGGGAAAAGCGAAAGTCTTCTGGAGAGAGTCTGTTGTTGCACAAGTTGTTGTTCCCAGCAGCTATGCAGAGCACAGTCCTGAACTAAAGCAGGTGCCATTGTAGATGCTGCCATAGAGGCTGTCGTGTCACGGTCTGACCAGGAGACCCAGTTTTGCTAAGAGATCGCTGGGAATGACAGGTGAAGCAGTTAAGATGAAATACAAGTGAAACTGTGTTAGGTGGGTTCAGAAGCTGTCCTGCTGAAAATGAGCTTTCCAGCAGTGCTCTCTGAGATGTGCTGTAAAATGACAAAGATGTTCCCAGGTCCCCTGTGTGAGTCTTTTCAAGGAAATCTAAGCCACAGAGGGGTTGTTATTTCTGCCACTTGAGCTTTTCCCATGGCAGAAAGAGGAAAAATTCTGGGCAGCGGTGGTGCAACTGGTGGGGAAAGTAGAGAAGCATGAGCTACTCTCATACTGCACCACTGAAGTGCAGGGTGCGATTTTGGGAGCGGGTTAACCTGTGAAAACTTGGATTTTTTACAAATTTAAATTGTAAGTCTTAATGAACTGTCTTCAACACGAGTGGGGGAGAAGTTTTTGAAAAGGGAAAGGCCTGAGCTTATATGGGTGTATGTGGAGCTAGTGACTTTTTCTAATAGCTTGTTTTTTTCCTGTAGTTGTTAAGGAGGCAAGTAAAATGCTGGGCATTAAATAGGCGCTGTCTCCTCTAGAGCGCGAAGGAGGACGTGAACACATCCTTACATGGAGAGTGGTCTCAAATGCGTTTTATTTTCTGGCCCATTTTTTCAGCCTGTTTCAAATATCACTCAACATCCTGCAGGCTTGCCTGTTTCTCCCAGGCCCTTGGAAAACGCCCCATTGCAATGACACAGTTTAACCTCCTCACAGGGTTGTGTATTCGCATGGAAGACAGAGGTAGCTGAGCATAGATTCGTTCTTTCCTTGCCTTTTGCCCATCCGTGTTCCTTGGCTGTGCCTACTTCAGAACATTGAAGATTTCCCAGTTTATTTCTGAATTATTACCAAGAGATAATTCCTCTTTTCTTGTGGTCAAACTAATTCTAAAACTCCAAGTGCTTGATAAAGTAAAAAAGGACAAAGCAATGCTCTCACAGGTGTTGGGTGCTCTGCTAAAGCTTGAGAAAGAGACGCTTCTGTTCCGCCACAGTTATTGTAACCACAGTGAGGTATTGAAACTGTGCTGCTCTTAGAACACAGCCTGAAGGAGGTTGACCTGATGCTGGAAAGTTTTCACTGAAATGCCTCTCAGAATGAGTTAGCTCTTGCGAAAAATTGAGCAAGAGGATGCAAAATTTGGTTTTACTTTCTGAAATATCAAATATGCTGAGTAAGAATGCATTTATGTAGGAGTAGAGCTGCATTTAACAGCTAGCCCGCAATCTTGTCAAATCAGGCAGAATAGTGTAGCAGTAGCAAATACTCTTCATCTTGTGTGAAAGGCACAGTTAAGGATATCAGCTTTTTTGTGTGCTCCTGATACAGACGGAATATGGTCCAGAAGCAGTGATACCAGCAGGGTTCAGGAGCATAACAGTTTAAAATAAATTACCTTGTATAAGAAAGACCAAAGAATTCTTCAAAGAATCCTTGCTGCCTGTCATGGCATTTTTGGAGGCAAATAGAAAAAAAAAAAAAAAAGGAACAACCTTCACACTCTGTTCCCAAAGTAGACATTTTTGCCTTATCCGTATATTAACTGATACAATACTTGAGCTGACGCTTCGTAAGAAAGGGCACAGCTCTCTCAAGAACTAGTTCACGAGCACTGGTTCAGCAGTCAGTTCTTTAAGTGGGTGTATGCATGAGTTGCTTTCCCACCTTTTATTTCCTGTCCTACTTATAGACTTTACTTTGCAAGTCAGTGTAGTGACGTATGAACTGAGGTGGCTTAGTAATCTCTTCTTCCCTTGAGGAAAGAGGAAACCTTTACCTATTAATTCAAGCAATTTTGTGGTGATAGGGACAAACATAAAACATTAGGAAGCATTAGTAGAACGAGAGAAAGAGGCTTAGTATGCTCTAGTGGGATGAGTAGCTCTCTGAGTGGTCTGTTGACTGGGAAGGGTGGGGTGTGCTGATGAGGGATGCTCAGCAGTGGCAGTTGTGGGGGTGTGTCTGAGATGATCCCAGGGGTGCTTGGAGGAGAAAACCTTTGGGTTATGAGAACTACTCTTGGAAGTGTGGGCCCTATGAAGTGCAGTCAGCCTGTCAGAAACTTGCCTGTGGTTGCAAAACACTGTTCTGTGTGTTCTCTCCTCAGCGTTTGGCCACCTGTGGAAGATCCTGATGAGCCTCCACGGAAGAAGGAAAAATCAGGTATTGCACAAGACAGAAGTATTTAATATGCCTGATTTTTCTTAAGTGTCACGTACCTTAGAAAACTCTGGCTTTTGTCCTTCAGCGTTGTTACTGAAACGGTGACTTTTCAAGCCATTCTGTCCCTGTGGCCATCTGTGTAGCCAATGACTTGAGGGTGTATCCTGGGGCCTAGCTCTGTTGATGATGTCCTCTGTGTTGGCTGTGGCAGGGCACAAGATTTTTCCTGCTAGCAGGAGAGGTCCCAGGTCTCTCTCTGGTGGTGAGCACATGCATGTCCGCAGAAAGAGCATTTTAAATCAAAGCTGTGTGCCCCCTCTTGTCTTGATTAACAATGTACCTCTGTCAGTTGAAGACACCCACGTCTTAAGAGAGATCACCTAGAGTCTGTGATGTGGAGGAAGGTAACTTTAAACTGATGGCAGGCAGAGAAAAATGGTCTTTCTCTGAGCTAGTGGCTGGGGTGGCGGGGGGAAGCTGAATTGAAAGCAGAAGAGTCAGTTTAGTCTGAATCTGACAATTTTGGCATGTTCGTTTTGAAAAGACAGAGGATGAGTAAAGAAGGATGGAGGTGCGGCAGTCTGGGCATAGGAGAGAACAGCGGGGTAGAGAAGTGCTCTCTGGGGTGAGGCTTTCTCTGATCCCCCTTCCACAGAGTGTTCAAGGGTAAAATGCTGCAGCTGCCTGCAGCCATGTTGGTGCTTCTGGATGCCAGCTGCATTGGTCATGATTTGAAATGGACACTTCTCCTTTTCCATCTTTACTGATCAAGAGGGAGAAATGATGCTCTTTAGGCTGTACGACACTTCCTGGCACAAGTTCTGTGGGGAGATGTGGAGCTTCCTAGTTACTGCTTGGCAAACGGTGCTGCCTCTTATTTAATGGTAGGGGCTGCTGAACTCTTAGTGTGCTTTTCAGGCTTTAGAGCATGAAACAGTTGAAAAATAAGTCAAATTGATCTCTTGCTCCCCCAGCCTTCCTACTTTCAGCAGGGTGACCACCTCTTGGTAGGAACAGTTCCCATGTCGTCTTAAGTAGGCCAAATCTGCTGCGAAGAATGTGGTACTATCTATGCCCTCATCTGCTAAAATGTCATTCTCTTCTCTTCAAACCAATGCTGTTGTCTAATATGATTTAATCTTTAAGGCAGTCCCTTATTCGACAGCCCTTTCGACAGCCATTGGAAATACTGTCTGAGGGGTTACCTGTCTCTGCTGCTTTCATACTGAAAGGAACAGGCTTGGGTAGCTTTGGTTTCTAGACCTCAGCAAACAGCTTCTCTCGGCTAGACAAGAGAGACACATAATAGACTGCAAGAGTTTGCACGTGTGGATGGGATGAGGAGGATAAACGCTGCTTCTCCAGAAACGGGTAATGTTCCCCAAAGCAGGGTGCTCTGCAGATCTGGCTGGCAGACTCGTGGGTTAGTCTTTGAGCTCTGGCTTGGAAGGACTGCCCACAGAGCTCACTGATAGAAAAATCACCACCGAGTGCTGCTGGCAGAAGGGTGTGTAACTGGAAGTGAGTTACCCTGCTTTAGGTGAGACTAAGGAGATGGGCTTTAATGCAAGTGGAAATCCTCATCCCCTTTTAAATCATGTTCTTCTATGGCCTGTCTTTGTTTTTCAGACGATGCCGCCTCTGAGCATAAAGACAAAGTTCCAGGAGTTTCTGCTGTGGTGAATTTGCCAGCCAAGGCAACAAGGAGATGCCATGCCACTCCAACAACAGATTCTGCAGAAGAGGTTAGCAAAGCTTTTGAGAGTGGGCAGAGTCTGTTCAAGGTGAAAGAGGAAGCAGCTCTCCCTAGTGTACCTTGGAGTTGGGGCTGCTTTGGGCCTGTACAACAGGAGGTGGTTCTTTTCCATTTATAGCAGGCAGCTCTTGTGTGCTGGGTTTGCCTTCCTGAAAGTTGCATACTGTGCTCTAGCACTTGCTGCTGAGGAAGGAGCAAAATGTTTGTTGTCTTCTAGATACTTTACAATTGCTCAAGTTTATGGTTGTGAACTGTGTTTGTAAACTGTTACTCTTTTCCTCAAGCTTGTAGTTAAGGAGTCAAAATACATTAAAATAAGTTACCTTACAAGAAAAACTGCATACTTTCTCTGGATAAACCTCATTCTGCCAGGTTTATTATCCACCAGTCCAGAAGAGGATTCCTGTAGGACTTTGGTTCTGTAAAAACGACTCACAAACTGCTTGACTTTCTAGTTTGGTTCAAAGGTGCAGCGTTATTTTTCTTCCTGCCCCAGAGGATAAGAGCAGTAAGAAACTGTCGCGCTCTAATTATTTGTTCCTGAGAGAGTCATTAACTCTTATTCGTACAAAATATATTTTTCAAGGGCTAAACTATCACACTTCGGAATGTTTAGGGGCTGACTAAGGGGAACGGAGTGGTAAGCTTGTATTGCTTTAATCGTTGCACCGAGAGCCTGTATTTAAAAAATGAAACGTGCTTGTCAGAGATCCTGCAAACATTTGCATTCTGCTGCAATCTGAACCGGCCACTCATGGTCCCCAAGTCATAATAGAGCTGATTGGAGCTTCAGGATGTTTATGTTTGCTTGGATTCACATTCAGATAATACTCACATTGGTACTTTTTTATTTTTATTTAAGATTCAGTCCACTACTTCTGACCCTTCATCTAAAAGACCAACGGGTTCTGCACTAGAAATAGAAATGCTACAACTTGGTAAGGCTGACATCACGATATTAACTTGTTTCTTTTTTTAGTACCCTGCTTTGTGTACTGTGCAGCTCTGCCCCTGGGCTTATGGATGGATTCTTGCAAGCACGATGTCTAGGTAGCATCTGGGAATACTCGAGTGTGAGCTCTGTTTCTTCCCTGCACCCTGGCATTGCTTCTGGGTTGGACCCAAGGCATTTGTCTTGAAATCTCAGAACAAGAGCTACCTTGGATCCAGTCCTTCTGTTCTGATATGCCCACTGTTAGTTTGTCAGAATTAAATCGTTTTAAACACTAATTTTAGGTAGTAGATCTTGGCCGCCCATATCTTGTGTGCACAACTTTCTGTAGTTGCGAATATGAAAATCTGTAAATATCCTGAAGTAATGTAACACAAATAATATTGTGCTGTAAGAGAGAAGATGAAAATAATTTATCTTTGGTGAAGGTCTTTACTGTAAACTTAGAAAACTCTTCAGTTTCCTTTTATAGTTACTGGCTTATGCTCTTCTCTTGTAGATAAAATGCCTTGTGGAACCAATACTTGCTTGAATAAGGAAACACTATCCCTTTCTCTTAAGGCAATTACATGTCTGAGGTAAAAATCCTTCTGTTTCCTTTTACTTCTTCTCTGAATGGTTTCCTGCCTTTCACTTTCATTCTTGAGCTTCTTCTGTGTTGCCTAACATCAGTCTTGTGTCCATGTGTATTTTTCCAAGGCATTCTGGAACTCCTTCAGGCTGCTATACTAAGGTAGTTGTGGGGTTTGTGTTTTTTTTTTTTCCTCCAACCAACTTTAAACTTTTTCTTTAAATCCAGATACTTCATAGACACAGAATATTAGATTAAGATTAAAGGTCTGTGAAAGGAGCGAGTGTTGAACTGGAGAAGAGGCTGAGACCAGGAATGCTTGTAAAAAGGTCCTAAATAGTTAATTTGACATAATAAGTTGTTATTAAAAAAAAAAAGAACCAAACCCCCAGCAATCTTTTCTCAAAAAAATCTCCATGATATTTGGCATTAAATGTTCCCGATTTGATAAAAGGACTAACCTTTACATTGCATTTGTTTTGAATTATTGTTTAGAGGATGCTGAGACACTGTTTGTACACTTAGCTCAGAATCAGAAATAGCTGGAAGGAGGAGGGAATGGGTCATGAGATGATTTGATGGTACTATTTGCCTTCTGGTCTCCAAATTGGATTGGTAGTCTCGTACATACTGCATCCTGGAGGTGCCGTGGTGACAAAATTAGAAAGGCCAGTTGAAAGCTAGTCACTAGTGGTGTACCCAGGGGATCGGTATTGGGGCCAGCACTTTTACATCTTCACTAATGACCTGGACGATGGGACAAAGTGCACCCTCAGCAAGTTTACAGGCGGTACAAAACTGGGAGGAGTGGCTGATGCATCCGCTGGGTGTGCTGCCATCCAGAGGGACCTGGACGGGCTGGAGAACTGAACAGAGAGTTCAACAAGCAGAAATGCGAAGCCCTGCACCTGGTGAGGAACAACTCCGTGCAGGAGTACACGCTAGGGGCTAACTAGCTGCAAAGCAGCTCTGCAGAGAAGGAGGTCCTGATGGAGAACAAGGCAACTGTGAAACAGTGATACATCCTCATGGCAAAGGCCAGCGACATCCTGGACTGCACTGGGTTGCTGGTGTTGCCAGCTCGTTGAGGGTGGTCATCCTTCCATTCTACTCAAGGCTACCTTTGGAGTAACTGTGTACAGTGCTGGGCTGCCCAGCACAAGGAAGATGTGGGCTTACTGGAGCAAGTCCAGCAAAGAGCCACAAAGATGACTAAGGGAGTGAAGCATCTTTCATGTGAGGAGAGGCTGAGAGAGCTCGGACTGTTCAGCCTGGAGAAGCTCAGAGCAGGCTCATCAGTGTGTATAAACATCTGAAGGGAGGGAATGAAGAGGAGGGAGCCAGGCTCTTCTCTATGTTGCCCACTGTCTAGGCCGAGGGGCAACGGGCATAAATCAAAACCTAGAAAATTGCACCTGAACATAAGGAAACTTTTTTTTTTTTTACTGTGAGGGTGGTCAGGTGCCAGCACAGGTTGCCTAGAGAGGTTGTCTCTGTCCTTGGAGATGTCTGAAAACCCGAATGGTCCTGGGCAACCTTCTGTGGGTGGTGCTGCTTGAGCAGGGATTTGGACTAGATCATCTCCGTAGGGCTCTGCCAGTATGATTTTGTGAGGAAAGCAGCAGCTACACCTTGGTGCCAGTGCCTTTAGAAGAGCTGAGGGTTAGGTGGTATGAATAACACGCCTGCTTGGTTCTTTAGCCTTCTGTATTGTCTCAGGGCATGATCTGCCACGGACGTAACACGTCTTTCTGAGTGCAGTTGTGACGTGCAGATGAAACAACAGTGAAGGCAGTTGTTCTGATTTTTGTTTTTACTTCGGTGTTCTTTCCCATTAACCAGCTGAAGATAGCAGGTCCTGAGCTGCAAGTCGTAAACATCTTGTGTTTATCTCCATCATCATCAGTGTGCGTGCTTTACAAAAGCAGTTGTTGTTGGAGCTTGAATCCGGAAGTGCCTATTTGAATGTTCTCTTGATGCTATTTCTTTTCCCATTGATGATTTTAGCACAAGCAGGAATGGCAAACACCACATCAAACCTGTTGCAGACGGCATCTTAACACTGAGGCCACCCCTTAAGGAGCGCACTGTGCAGGAGTCCACAGCTTCAGAAGTCAGCAAAATGGGGAGGCTTTTCTGTACTGCTGAAGAGGTACGTGGGGAAAGAACGGTGACTTTTGAAATGAAACAACTTGGCAGTTATAGCAAAGCTGTCTGTAACTGTTGAAGTGGCAGTTTGTAACAGCACGGGATGTAGTTAATAAGGTTGAAGGAATGCTTCTGCAAGATCAATGTATAGCATTGTATTTGCCTTTGCATTTCTCAAGTCTTGGAACAGAGCAGTGCTGCATTGCCAAAAGTCTGAATTTTAAACCATTTTCATGGAAGTGGTGTACTGGGGGAGACCTTACAGCCAGTTTCACTTGTAAGCAGAGCCAATACTGCCTTATCACTTAGTGCGTGTTTGTTGAAGAATATTTTCACTATTTTGTCCTTAACCTATCTCAACTGTGATCTTCACATAGCAACTTGAAAAGGATAATGTAGATGAAAAACCACTCAGTTGCTGCTAATCCTTCTTTTCAGGACTGAGAGGCCTTTCCCTGTCCTTTCCTTCCAATATCTGAAAGCAACTATTAGAAAATTGCTGGTAAACCTAGCTTATGTAGGATCAGAACTTAGACCGAAGTACTGGAGAAGCCGGCCCTGGCAAGCTGTGGAGCGTGGTTAAGACACCAAGGGCACTTCCAGCACCCAATCTTTATGTCTATCGACAGGAATGCACATTAGCCTGAGTTATTATGCAGGAAGTACAGAGCACGGCTGAAGAGAAGAGGCCCCCATTTCAGGAAACAGTTACAGAAGGAATTTAGAGGTTTATAATGGGACACGAGTTCCTAGGGCGGGGCTAACACCAAATAAAGGTGTGGGAATTCCTGCTAAAGTTGAGTAATGTGCCAGTATTCAGGAAACAGCCTGTGCTCTCGCACTATATCCAGATTACAAACATTTGCTTTATATGCAGTGGTTCTAATGTTTGTTTATTCCTTCCATTCTGCCAGGGTGTTCAACGAGGAGAAAAGGAGAAATACAAACAGCTCTTGCAACTGGTAAAGGAAAGATATCCCGGAAGCCGCCCTAATCCACAGCTGACAAGCTTCCGCAAGTAATTACAGCAAAAATGACCATCAGCTGTTTGGTGTTAACTTTGTAGCTATTGTCCATGGAAGTGGAGGAGAATTAATTTTTCATGGTCTCGGGGTTCTGGACAGTGTCCCATGGCAGGTGTTGGGGCAAACTAAAGGTGAACAGTCCAACACCGCCCTTCAGCTCCCTGCAATGAAGCATGAATAGTCTCTGAATGTATGTTCTCGAGGTGAAGATTCCTTTGTTGATATGGATGAGTTTCTCTTTCTGATAGTCCTTTCTTGTCTCAGTATTCAGGAAGGTAGTATCTAGTTCTAGTGTTGGCAGTGTAACGTCTAGTATAAAACATCACAGTGCTGGTTATTCTGTAGCATTCTTACTTGGAAGCTTTTCCTTGGTCAGGATCCCTATTTTTTAAGGAGAATGTGAAACCTAAGGTAAACCCAGGGAATGCCAGAATTTTCTCTGTTCTTTACACCTCCCCCAGTCCTTCTCACACAAATTGTAGTAAGTTTTCTCTTTGCAGTACACTAGGTTGACAAAATCCTGCTCATGTGTAGAATTCCAGTTCCTAAAGCAACCTGCAAAGAGGATCTTGTGTGTCATTCTGATTCATATGTTACCAGTGATGAGGATATCTGATATTTGATAACTGTGTAAAGACATTGCACCAAGTTAATGACACAAATGAAAAAACACCACAGAAATAATAGAAGCCATTTTCTTAGTGGAATAATGACACTTCAGAGCTGTGCGGAAGGGGCCTAATTCTTATAAAATAGTGATGCCAAGATGACGCTGAAGTCCCCACGCGCCTTTCTACACAGTGAGGCAGCAGAAAATGCCACTCTTTCTTACAGTTTCCCTTAAATGCTGTGAAACGGGTCGTTACCAAGGCTTACAAAAATCCCAGTCCTTGCTCAGTGGTTCGCAGCTCGAAAACACATAAACGCATAATTTCAGAACAGAATAAATAGACTGAAAAGAACTGGTCAGGGATGGTTGTAATGAATGTGGTTTTGTCCCATAAAATAATGGCCTCCTCAGGTTAATCCAGATACCTGTAGAATTTGCAAAGAATACTCTTTTCTTTTTAAAGAAAAGACAAAGCAGCCACAGACTTGCTGCTGTAAAGGTAAAGGAAGCAAATTGTGTGGTTTATCAGTCTCTTCAGAAATTCTGAAGAGACAGAAAATTTGACTCCTGTATCTTCAGTATGCCGGAGTTGAAAGTAGCCGAGCTTCTGAATGGAAACTGCCTCCTCCTGGAAGTGCCCTTTGCACTTTGTCATGAAACCAGTGCAGGAGACAGGATGTTTCTATGAAGGGATTAAACAGCCTAATTTTACTTGACATATTTCTATTGCTTTAACTACGGCTTCCAACTCCAAGGTAGACAGTCACGTACGAATAAACTGTATCCTTTCTAGTGACTTGCTGGGCACTGCTAACAAATAGTGTACATATAAAAATTGTGATTCTTCTCTGGTATTTTTTGCTGTACCAAAGTGTGCAAGCCTGCTCCAAGGAACCAGTGATGACTGTGAGTCACCTGGAAGAACCAAAATATGGAAGAGATGTGTACCCACGTATGACACTAAAGACCAGTGAGTATCCCCATGATTCATATCTGTTCCACTTTGTAGGTAGACTTCAAATCAAAACAGAGCATTTCCTTAAGTCTCAAAGGTATAGATCATGTTAAAAAGATTGGTTAGTGCTAGTGTGTCATTAATCCATGTTTATTTATAAGGAAATCGAAATCAGTCAACGTGTTTATGCTAGTATAGCTTATGTCAGCTCTTAGAATGAAATGAGCTCTCTCTGGAAAGAAAGGGGAAAGGAGGGGGGACTTCCCTTCCCAAAACCATGGAGAGTTATGGGCTAAAATGGCTTTGTGAAGTTTTTGTTAAAGTGAAAAAGTTTGTTCAAAATTGTACTTGATACGTTACCAGTGATTTTTGTAGCTGCAGACACAACTCTGTGCTGCACGGGAGAACATCCTAGTATCTGGCTGTTTGTACTAGGGGAGGGTGATACCTTACTGTGCACCCTTAGATGCCTGGTATTTTAACTCGGAGTTGGAGTTCTGTGATATTCTTTAGTCCCCTTTTATACGTGACTATTTCACTGATAGCGGAGCTTCAAAACCAGGTAAGCTAAATGCAGAGTACCACTGCTGATATCAAAGTTAGCTTCTTTTGTAGGTCATCTTTAGCAAGTTGAAGGTATGTAACTAACTACTGAAGGTGGCCTTTGTTGTCTTCTGCAGAGCGGGCTAGTTAAAACTGGCTTGCTGACAAGCTGTTTTCTTTTGTACCAGCAGTGTGTTAAAATACCATGTGTTCATGTGTACATGTTTACTATTGTTCCAGTCTTTTTTCCCCCATTCATTACTTAAATAATTTTTCATGAAACCTTCTTTTGACGTATTTGTGACTTTATTATGCAGTCCTATGGATTTTGAAATTATTTCGAAGCAGGTGCTAGAATTTGGGCAAAGCTTGCTTTGTCACGGAGAATCACAAGCTATTCTCCTGAGCCTAGAGGGGCATCTGGTTTTGCAGAAATCACATGTTTAGCCAAGAGTGCAGTCTAGGATTTCAAACTTAGTAAATGCCCTGCTTCAGCTCTCATACACTCACAAGTGATATTGAAAATTAAAACTGTTTGCCAGAGTTCAAACTTCCTGACCGTACAGTTGTCATTAAAAGTGTTTTTGTATTTATCACCCGGAAACAGAGAGCTCCATCCACCTGATGGTAATTGAAAGCTGACTTCTTGGTTTTGTATCACTGCTTTTCTTTGCAGGTATGAAGTGTGGAGATGTTTGCAGCCCGTTGTGGTTACAGAGAGGTGATGTGATCAGGTAGAGTCTCTTTTAATCATGGTTCTTGTTTCCCTTGGCTGCGTGTGCCTGTCTCTTTTCAGCCTCCAGTAGTGTCCAGAAGAAGACAAATTATATCCATTGTCTCCATGCTGTGGAAGCGGAGCCACTAGCTTGTGGCTCCGGCATTGCTCGCAAGCCAGTTACCTCTCAAGTGCAGCCCCCATGCTAAAGCCGCTCTGCCTGGCAAACAGGGTTGTGCTGGTGTGGTTGTCCTGGGTTTGCTGTGGGAAGGAAGCTAGTGAGGCTGAGAGTGGTGGCTGTACCAAGTTGTCCTTGGATTTGCAGAATCCATTTATGGCTTGTGAGTGTCTTTCTGCCAAACCATTATTGAGCTGATGTTTCATTTCTTTCACTTTGAAACTAGGATTCTAAGCATAAGGATTAGAGGGCTTCTAAAGCCTGGTGGGACTGAGCCCGTTTTTGTGACTTACAGGTGCCTTGGCTTTGAATATGAGACCAAAAAGGAAGCATGCAGTTGGGTTGTCTGCATGCTTGAGAGGCCAGTGGACTCTTGTATTGGCTGTCTGAGCTGGCAGGACTGCGAGTTCAGATGGCTTTGTGGTGTGGGGGGAAATGGGCTTTTGGTTGCAGTAAGTGCAGCTGCAGGGAGGGATTTTTGTGTGGCCGTCTGATGCATGTGTCTTTCTGCAGTGACCTGCCCTTAAATGAGAGAGGAGAAAGCGTAGATGGGAGCAGAGAGAGATTCACTTGTGGCAGTCCTGGTTTTTAGCTAATTCTGTCCCTATCCTTCTCCCTGCTTTAAACACTAGCTCTATATTTAGCAGCACTGTTCCTGTGCTTCTGTTGTCACTGGTTGCCCTGTGCTCGAGGGGAGAAAAGGCAATGAAGTAACTGATAGAGTATGAGAGGTAAAAGGAACAATTCCTTGCCTTTTTTTGCAGATTTAGCTACTAACTGAACTAAATTGACGAGGCTTGTGACATCTACTCTTGCCATGCTGGACCGAAAGACTTTAAAGCACAAAAAGTGTAGGATGCCATGAGAGTCTGTTGTGGGTCTCCTCCTGAAAAACAGGATCTTTGGTGACAATGCAAATTCTCGGTTTTGGAGAAGGGACATGCATATGAACACCTTGAATGTCTGTGTGCTTGCTTGCTCTGCAGAGTCTGTGTGGTTTTAACGATAATCCTCTCCAAGTGGGGATAGTCACTCTCTTGACTAGCCAACAGAAGGCAAGCAAACATCCCGTAGCTGCGCCATTTTTAATTCAGTGTGCTGGTCTTAGTTTCCGTAACCCAGCTATATTTGGATGCAAATATAGTTGCCTATGTTCACTTTCTTCCTTGCAATATAACACCTAGCAGGCAGTGTTTACCACCAGTAAATCACAAAGCACTTGACAGAGAAAGTGCTGGTTGATTCCTCATTTTCCAAATAATGAAACCAATAAAGAGACACAAAAGGAGTCTTGCACATGGAGATGGAAGTCAGTTTGCAAGGCTCCCAGGTCTTCGTTCTATCCCTGTCTTGCTGCTCTGAAATAATGATGCTGGAAGCTGAGGTGCTGTTGTCACGCGTTCATGTGTGAAACTGAGGCTCTAGTCAGAATTGGCCTTGAGGAAACTTTTCTTATCCAGAAGGTGAATTCTTGAGAATTACATGGGACGGTGCCGATATACAGCTCACTTCTCCCTCTCTCTCTCTCTCTCTCCTTGCAGGTACTACACAGCAACAGAAAACTCTCACAAACAGGGAAGACCAGTGAAACAAGCCATTGCAGGGGTACGTTTGTGTTATTCATTATTTCAGTTCTTTGGAAAATACCACTGTTTGTGACCAGAAATGTTTGCACTCTTCACTTAGCTATATTGTTGAGAAAGGACTGTATTTGTCCCGGCTGTTTTACCGCGGGAGAGCGGGAACATTATTCGATAAGTAGCACTATCACAAAGTGTTTCCCACTGCCATTAATTTTGTTTCTGCACCCTACACTCTACTGTTTGTATTCTTGCTCTTTAATGTGTTGGGTATAGCTTTGAAATCTTTAGCACACAGACCGAGTTGACGTGCAAAGCTGGACTGTGGTATCTTCAGTCTTCTCTTGTTTTGTGAGATAGGAAGTACATCTCTTTGACTTTCATTTCTGGTCAGGACTTAGATCAAAAATGAAGTTTTCATCACGGAAATCAGGAATATTAATCTTAACCTCAACTTGGTACCTCCCTGTGGAGGCTTTGCTGGGGTTCTTGAGGCCAGTCCAAGCCAAACTGTCTGCCTCTCCTGCCTCCATTCAGTTTTGAGCGCAGCACTGCATGGGGGCACCCTTGGAACAGTGTCACCAATGAAAAGTAACTTTGGAGTTTGCTGGTTGCATGTGTGTGCAAAAGCCCTTCCAGTTTTCTACATGAGCAAGATTTTCTGTACTATCCCCTTGCAAACAAATCTGTGCTTGCTCACTAGCTTCATGTCCTTTTGTCTAACAGAGACAGTATGGAGCGGAACTCTCAGAAGAAGTGTTCTTCCAGTTACCTCTGTCCAGAAAATCACCTACCCTTGATGCAGAAGAAAAGAAATTCCCAAGACTGGAAAAACCAGCAGAACACTTTTCTCTGCTCACAGAGGTACCAGAGCTGACAGTCTGTTAGAGAAAACAGAAGGTCGTGAAACAGCTGTAAGGAACATCGTTTATTATAGGTGGTTCTTAAGGCTTTTAGAAAGCTGAAGAACTTGGATTTAACATGGTACCAAGAGTCTGCAGCTGTGACTTCATAGTGCCAGGGTCAATATAATAAAGCTGGTTTTAAGGATTTATTGTGCTACACACACACACCGTAGTTGTGCTAAGCTAAGGGTTTGTGGAGCTCCTGTGAGCGGGACAAAAATCAGTCTGGGTTTAACAACAGTCTCCCAGAGTAGTGCTAACTGGATTCCTACAGTTTATTGGCTCTGCTCCTTAAGTTGTCCTACTGTGCTGACAGAACGTGAAAAGTAAGCTTTTGCTGATCTGCAGTGTCGCATTGTTTGTGAGGGACCTGAGCACCCTGTGTGCATCCTCAGGATCTCGCAGAGTCACGTATGGGCACTGGGCATGGTTGCACTGCCTGTAACAATGGTCACGGGAGTGAACATAGTTCCACTATTCAACAAGGAGTGGGAGTCCAGGTTCCCCTACACGTTTGGATGTTGGCTGCTTCTCCTCTTTGGAGCTGCAGCCGGGCTGATCTCATTGAGCACCTCCTTTTTTTGCCCATTGAAGACTGACTTGGAAAGGGCGAGCAAATCCAGAGTTGCTGATCTGCAGAGTGATGCTCAGTACAAGGAAGACCAGGAGTTTTTCTTCTTTTGCGAGCCCTGATTCAACCAAGAAGGAGATCAGAGTGTTTTCTACTAACAGGCCTAGTGGGTTTATTTGCATTCCTTAGGTAGACTTAGATGGAAACAGCCATACGACAAGCAGTTGCATGCACAACCTGGACTACTGATAGGGTCTCTGACTCCAGCGTAGCTGCCTCAGTTCTCCCCTTTGCTGTTACTTCAGTTCCCTTTGAAGTACCCTGCCTTCCAATTCTTTCAGGCTCCTGACTTAGCTGCCTTGGTGTGGAGAGTGCCACCTGTGGTTGGCTTCAGCCTCAGTATTGTGAGGGCTGCAGCACCCTGTGGGAAAGGTGTTTGCTGTACTTCTGCTCATTTTCCACCTGCCTTAGTGTGTTTGCTAGTCCAGGTGGTTTAGATCCCGTTCCTTTGTGAAAACAAATTGAAGCAAACCTGGGCTCTAAAGTTCAAAGTCAGGATGCTGAAACAAACCAACCAGCAAAAAGTGCTATTGCTGCCTTGGCAAAACCCTGGCAAAGCCAGGGGCTCTGTCACCAGAGCGTGATTGCTAGGCCTTGTTTCAGTTGAAAGCTGCCCACAGGATGGTGTGCTCGATGCTCTGTTTCACAAGTCCTTGCCCGTTTAATTGTTCATTCCAGGCCATGGAGAGAGAGGTCAGTGCCGCATTTGGCAGCGGTGAGCCAGAGGAGGTCATGAGCAGTGCCTTCAAGCTAAAGGTCACTCGTGAAGACATCCACACGCTGAGGAACCTTTGCTGGCTAAATGATGAGGTAAAACCCGCTGCAGCACAGTCATGTTCTAATTCAGCGTTTACTGAGAAATACCCCTTCCCCGCGTACACAGGTCTTGTCACAGTTATTTGATGACCTCCACTGCAGAGCCCAGAAATGTCTGTACAGTTCTCGTCTGAGGTACTTCAGGGTCTGGTGTGTCTGGAAGTTCCTTTCCTTCTTGTATTAGGCAGCTTCCAGGAGCGAGTCTGGCTTACTGGAGTGGGTGGCGGGTGTTTTGATCAAACAGCAGAAGTCACCAAGTGCAGAAGTGTCAGGGCAGATGCTGGCAGCTGAGACTGGAGTTCTCTCGGCTGCGTCCTTAAGGGTGGCCAGCAGAGACTTGTTGCTGTATTTTTCTTTTGTGAAGCGAGTGCCTGATTTTACATCTCAGTTTTACTCTTTATGGCACAGGTCGTTAATTTCTACATGGCTCTTCTGGTGGAGAGAAGTAAAGAGGAAGGCTATCCAGCGGTCCATGCTTTTAGTACTTTCTTTTATCCCAAACTAATTTCTGGAGGCTACAAAGCAGTAACAAGGTGGACTAGAGGTGTGGATCTCTTCCAGCAGGACTTCATCTTAGTGCCCATTCACTTGAGAGCGCACTGGACACTAGTGGTGAGTCAGACTGGCTTTTCTTGTAGAATGGGATGGGCAGAAAAAGCCAACAAGAAAAGTCAATTAGGTTTTGTTGCGTGTGCAACACAAGGTTGTGCTTTGTGTAACAGTCACCTTTTAATAACAGGTCATAGATGTCAGAAGGAAGACCATCAAATACTTTGACTCCATGGGCCAAAAAGGGGACAAGATTTGTGAAACTTTGTTGTAAGTAACTGCTCAGCCAATGCTTTTCTGTTGTGAATTATGGGAAGGTTTGGGATTTTGTCCCTGTAATATGACTGCAAGTTTTCACATGTCTTGTAGAGAGGAAACAAATGTTTGAACCGCTGCTGCAAGTTGTGGGATCCTGACTACTTATTTAGTCTCACATCGTCCCTTCCCCCCAGGGTTTTGCATGCCTGGATTCTGCCACCTTTCCACCACAGGCACAGACAAAGCATCGCTGTCAAATATGTGATAGTCCTGTGGCACACCTGTACTAACTGTGTTAGTAGTCAAGAAAACTGGGCTATTGACCAGAGGGAAGAATTTCAGGGGAGTGTCTCAAAATACCAACCTGAGTGTGAAAGAATTACCATCTTCCAAGAGCTTTTTAACTCCCTCTTCTTGAAAAGCTTTCAGATTGCAACTCAGTAATGTTGGCGTCCTCAGGCATATACACTCCTATGTGTGATCAGCTACAGGGATACTTTCACTCTTTATTGCTTCGCTCTTTTCTCCTTTTCTTGTGTTAAGACCCTTTCCCAGCCTGCACTTGTAATGTTCATGCTTTCTACTGTAGCGAGCTGTGCAACGTGCTCCTTCTCAGTTTGTCTACACCTCTTCTATT
The DNA here is from genome assembly GCA_009769605.1 of Bucorvus abyssinicus. Taxonomy (NCBI): domain Eukaryota; kingdom Metazoa; phylum Chordata; class Aves; order Bucerotiformes; family Bucorvidae; genus Bucorvus; species Bucorvus abyssinicus. The sequence continues at coordinate 18,301,871 of CM020035.1, forward strand.
CTATTCAGCAACGCCACCGTATTTCCCTCCAGCTCACCACAGCAAGCTGCCCGCGTGTCCTCACTGTGTGTTATCTCTATTTCTGACGCTCTCATGAAAGACAAATGTCTCATTCCAGGCTTTTCCAGATGTGTCAGCTGGCCTGGGACACACCTCAAATGTAGCGGGTACAGTTTTTCACGTTGTACAAGGCAGCACCCTCAGATGTCTTTGCCGCCGATGCAGAAGTAGTAAAAACCCTTAATGCAGCAGCTTTGTAGAGCAAGCGCAGGAAGCAGCCCCACTGAGGCAAAGCAAGTGGTGTTTGAGCCCAGTGCTCTCCTGAGCAGTTATCAGCAGAAGCCTGGGAAAGGGCGTAAGAACAGGTCTGCATCGAATAGGTTTGTTTTTTTCTCTAGAATATTCTTCCAGCAACTGGTGGCCTGGGCGCTTCCTCCACCAGAGGTACTAGCCCAAAACCTCTTGTATTTGTTCTTCTGGAGGTGCACCCAGTGTGCAGGATTAAGGCACATGGAAGGATTATGGCGTTATGGTTCTTTGTTGGTTTTCTTGTTCCTCCTCTGATAACAGGTGATTTGGGGTTTTCTGACCCCTGCTAAGCAAGGAGCTTACGCCTTTGTGGCAGTCTCTGTGGGAATGGTTGATCTCGTTCCTGACCAGTTGGTTCTCATTCCTGACCATTAGCTCGCAGCTCTCACTGTGTTTGTCACTTTAGGATTTGGATTTTTCCACCCAATGCCTTAGATCAGCTGCTGTGAGGATCCTCTGACATTTGACTGCCCTGCCATTCATCTTCCTGTGGTCCTTCAGCAGCTCTCTTCTTGTTGGCCTAAATGACAGAGATGGAGAGCGATTTGGTTTTGTTTTCAACAGCCGATACCTGCGAGAAGAAAGCTGGGAGAAAAGAAGTGTGGAGCTGGCTTCTTCCGAGTGGACTCTGCACAGCATGGAGCCACATGTATGTGAGCACTCCTTGGATTTGAAATGTGAAGTATAACTCTTGGTCACAAAGGTCTGAAAGCTTCCCAGTAAGTGCAAGCCTTTAGAGAAGGGCCATAAGCATCTCATGTTCTTATGGTATCACCTCAGGCTGCCAGGAGGAAATCTTTGAGCAGGGCCTCTCCTGCTGGCTGAAGACTTCCTCGTGTTAGGGAGTCTGCCCCAGGGAGGTGAATGTGGCTTTTCCCCCATTTCACAAGTCAAGTTTAAAAATCTGTTCAGCTGTTGCCAGAGAATGTCGCCTTCTTGTCCGGAGCACAAATCCTGGCATGTGCCAGAGCAAAGGGCTGAGCGCACGTTCCTCAACAAGTGAACAATAAAAGCTTTGTGTCAAAAGACTCGATTCAGGAAACATGTCCTGAGGCTTGCACAGTGTCACCTTGCAGGGAGGAAGGCTGCTATCTCTTATCAGCCTGCCAAGAGTTTGGCTTGGAACATCCAAGTCAAGGAAGCAGAGGGGAGGGAGGTCTGTTCCTTGTGTTGGGGCATCGTAAATGGATTGTGCAAGTAGGTTCACAAGTGTCTGGTTCATGTATGGTTGGTCTGGGTACCATGGCCTACCTCCATACTGCTTTTCTCTTGAGATAGAGGAAAATTCTCTGTCGTCTTTTTCATTCATTAGGAAATCCCTCAGCAATTGAATGGGAGCGACTGTGGGGTGTTTATGTGCAAATACGCAGATTACATTTCCAGAGACAAGCCAATAACCTTTACACAGGTGAGTGAAGGTCGTAAACAGCTTCAGACTTTCTGGCACAGACACAAGAGCCAGGGCAGTTCTGCAGCGGCTGTTCATTGTGTCTGGGGCGGGGGCTGAGGTTTTGCGCCTCTCTCTGTTGTTGGTGCCTAGTTGCTGGGTTTGGAACTTCCAGGTGGCCTCAGCAGGGCAGGACTGTCTTCTCCATCCTTACATCTGGTATCTGCTTCCTAGTTGAATCCTTGAGATTCCTCTGGGGCAAGACACTGCAGCCAGTGGGTTTATGGTATCTGGCCTTTGTATCTTTTGGAGAAACGGGTTTCACTCTGGAACCCATTCAGACACTGGTTATTTTCCACCGGCACGGTGGTCTTTTCTTAAAGTGCTTGTAAGCTCTTGCGTAGTCCAGCCGATCTGGTTTTGTTGGGTTTTCATGACACCCTCTTCGGAGCTGTGTGGGTGAAACCCATGTTGTACCCAGAAGGCAAGTGTTGACAGATCTTACAAGGAACATCACGTTGAAGAGTTAACGGGGGGTTTATGCCTGTTGTCTACCCCTTCCTGCCGTGACTTCTTATTGAATGGATTTTTCTGTTCTTTTCAGAATGACATGCCTTACTTCCGGAAGAAGATGGTGTGGGAAATACTCCACCAGCAGCTGCTGTGAGACGTGCACTATCAGAGTTAACACTGTGATCCCCTTGGGGTGACTAACTCTCCTTTTAGTTACTTTTCTAATACCTCATTTGAAAAGGCAGCAGGCACACAAATTTTCCTCTTTAGGCTGTGAAGTAGTGGTTAAGTTTGGGAGACAGAAACTCTCTTTGAAAGTAGTTAATGCACCGTACGTGTGAGCCAGGAAGGTTCCTGAGACCGCGCCGAAACAACAGTTAAGAACAAGTGCTGTGAAGCCCCTCTCACTGAGATGGATGCTCGTACCTTGCGGCACACGTGGCCACATTATGAACAAATGGGACCCTCACTTGTGGTGACAGTAACAGTCGTGTTGGCTGAACTTACCTTCCCAATGGCAGTGTGCTTGGCTGCTGTTTCCTCAAGGAGAGTTTTCTTCTGTTTCTGGAGTATCTACAGTCTACTTGATTCCTAAAACGGGATTTGTGATGACCACCAAAAAAGCATTTACTGTCTTTTGATTTGTAACAAATCCATAGTGAAGCCCCTGTAGGTGGGGTTGGTTTCTTGTTTGTTTGGGTTTTTTCTGTCTCCAGGGAGTTATCTAATGTGAAAAGAGAAGTATTTATTTATTTTTATTAAAATAAATATGTAACTTATATAAAGAGCCTTTCTGGAATGAAGCTCTCCCTGGTAATGAAAGAGCGATATTTTTATTATTATTATTATTATTAAAAAAACTTTGCATCAGTGTGCTTTTTAGCTCACTTACTTACACTCTAGAAGGAAGAAGACTTTAGCCAGGATGCCTGTCAGAGCACAAAAGCCTCGAAGCGGTTGTCACTAAGTCCTGAAGGGGCCATCAGGATGTTGCTCAGCAGCAAGACGAGCAAGAACTCTCCTGGTAATAGCGAAGTCGGAGATTTCTCTTTGGGCTGACTCACTGGACTGCGCAGTATCATAAACAAAGCCTGTGTGCGCAGCTTGGTGAACAGTGTTGGACTCTGTCTAAGGCTAACGTGGGTGTCTCCACGCAGTAGGGCAGTGTGCTGCTGCAGCAGTGGAATAGAATGTGCCAGCACCGATGTGCCGGGCTATGGACACCTGTCCTGCCAGGTTCAAGGGTGCTGCTGGAACACACTCCTGCCTATTCCCCCTCTGCCACAGGTACTGCCTCCACGTGAGCTTGTGTGAATTCTCACCCTGTTATGGTCAAACTGAGCTACGTTAGTTTAAATGTGGAGTTTTCCCATTTCTTTCAGTTGGTCTTGGGCTTTTTTTTTTTTCCTTTTGGTTCTACTCAAGAACTGGAGTAGGATTTCGGGTGTTTCATTTACCATTGCAGAGGGAAATTGCCCCAGAGCTGGTGAGGAAGCCAGACGTTTGAATGCTTGTGTCAATAACCAGGTCCAATTGTTTCTGTAATGGTGAAGTTACCATAATGTAAGGTGATTCCTGGCTGATGATGAGGTGTCTTGTCTCCTCAGCTCTGGGGGAAAGACGGTGATTTTGGGGACATCCCCCTCATCAGTGCGGTACAGTCAGCCTTCATGGGGCTGCTCCCTGTCTGAAGGTCTGCTCTCCTGAGAAAGCTGAGAAGGTGGTTGATCTGTGTTGTGGGTCAGCAGCTGGATCAGTCTTTGCTTTCAGACTGGCTTAATCTGTCACAAAATCAGAGGAGACGCTCCAATGAGGGAAGTATTACAAAAGGAATCTGTTGTGTTTTGTCCTTACGTGAGATACTAAATTGTCCCTGGATCCCTGAGGACGTGGAAGATTTTAACTGCTTATTAGTGCCAGGACCTGTAGCTGAATGCTTTTAAGGATCCTGTCCCTTTGGCTTCAGCTCTTGCAGTTTGGGAGATGCAGTTTTGAGGCTGACCCTGCACTCTGCTGATTACAGAAGCAGGCTTTTTATTTGTGGAGCGGGGAAAGCAAACCACAAAACCACCCCTACCCCCTTATGGTGTAAGGGTGCTTTCCCGGTCCTCCTTGTGCATGCCCCTTAAGCAGAGGGGGCTTGGATGTTAGAGGGAAGGAGCAGGGTGACACTGCTGGGAACAGCTTACAGGTGCAGGTGTCTAGCTGGAGCCTTCCCTGTCCTCTATGTAAACGAAAAAGCACTTCAGTGGTGTAAACCCCATTAGGTGATTCCTGCACTGGTCGCTGCTGGTCCCGGAGAAGTGCCTATGTGTTTGTGGCTGCTGAAAGCCTCCTTGTTTGAGATGGTGGGGAAACTGCACCAGTCAGTATCCCCTCTGTAAGGTCATCTTGTGGGCTCGGGCCCCTCAGCTGTGGCTTTGTTCCGTAGGCTCCTACAATGTACTCTGAGAACTTTCTTTGGAGAGAAACAGCCTATTAATTCTTGTGCTTTGGATGAAGAGTCGTGTGTGTGGGATCTGGGCCTTGCTCCTCATTAGTAAATGGCCTTTTGGAGGTGATGAGCTTTTGCTTTCCCATGCTGAGAACACACGTACTGTGTGAGTAATGGTGTGTCCCCTGGCTGCTGTCCTGGGCAGGGGATGCTCGTCATCTGGCTTTGCATGCTTGTGATGCTCTCTGACCGGTGACGTGGGCCTTAGTCACAGGAAGTGGGTGGGGAGGGGCCTCAGACAGGGAGTGGGGGTCAGGCCAAGCCTTACAGCACTGGTGAGTGTGGGTCTAACCCAGGGCTGCACCAGTCCTGCCAGGAGCAGAGTCATGCCTCTCCACCTGGGGCTGGCAGAAGAGCAAACACAAAAACTGATGCACTTGCAATTGCTTGTGCTGTAGGTGGGGAAGGGACCTTTTTCTGCCTCCTCTTCTGCAGTGGGTGTGACAAGTGACATGGTTTGGTGCTTTGAGGTGTTACACGGGTGGCACCAGAGCCTGCCCTCCCCAGGGGCCACCTCTCCAGTGGCATTGTGTCCCAGCATCTGATGGGTGGGAGGAAACCAGCACAACTCTGGGGGCCAGGGAGGGGGATGCTGGGGTGATGATGTCCCTCATTGTGACACCTATCGGCACCCCACACAATGCCCAGGTGCCAACCTACCCCTGCCAGTGTTTGATGCAAAGCCCCATTTTGGTCCTGACCCTGCTCTGTGTTGCCCTTCCACCCAGGCCAGAGGTGCCCCCTCCCTGCTGCTGGCAAGACCAAGCTTTTGGCTAGCGAGAGGAGCAGCTGGGAGGGTGGGTAGGGGCACCTGAGCTTTGGCTGAACAGGACATTGCTAATAACTGCAGCAGTGTCACAGCCTCGTTTAGGCTTCGATAACGAAAAGCTACACCTGGCAATGCCTGCAAACCCACCTCCCCCAAAAAAATACACACACACAGAGACACACCCATACCCCCAGTCCACCCCTTCTTCCCCCAGCAGCACAGCTCTGGCTGCCCAGTGCTGGAGGCAGGGAAACGGGGTGGCTGTGCAGGGAGAACCATCCTTGGCCCAAGCTCAGCTTGACCATGACCAACCCAAGGCTCGCAAACAAAAGCAGCAGACGCCACGCTCAGGGTCTTATTAGCTGGATATATTTATCTTTTCTTTTTCTTGGGTTGTTTTTTCACAGAACACTTTGCAGTAGAGGACAAAACCGCGGTGTTGCAGCCCGTGGGTCTGGCGCTAGCACCAGCACCTCACCCCAGCACACTCAGCTGGCAGCACGGGACCTGCCAGCGGCACGCTGCTCCCAGCCCTCCTCTTGCCCATCAGGTTTCACCACTTTTTGTTTCTCAGGTGGTTTTTTTCTTTTATCTGGTTTTTTTTTTCTTCCCTTCTTGTTTTTCTTTTTAAACATTTCTCCAGCTTTCTCCAAAGGAATGGCCACTGGCTCTCAGCTAGCAGGAGATTACGGAAGAGGTCTGGGACACATGGGATAGTTTCCTTCTCCTGCCTCGCAGCTGACTTGGTCGAGATAGCTTTCCAACTTGTTTTTTTATTAAAAAAATAAAAAAAAATGCTCCAACTATCAGTTTTACAAGGCATACAAAATCTCTAAAAGGGAACAGAAGCGCAAGGTGCTGAGGTATGAAAACCTGAGGTAGTTTTTCTCTGTGTGTGTAGGGTTGGGTTTTTTTTTTTAAATTGCTAGTTTTTTTGTGGGTTCCCCACATTGTATCCTCCAATCCCTGCAACAGGGGAATCTTTCCCCAAAGATCCCTGCCTGACATGGGCAGGGCTGGTGCTGCCCATCATTTTCCAGGGATGTGATGGAGAAAAAGAGGCGGCAGGGGGGCTGGGGGTGACAGACAAACAGATGGAAAGGGGAAGAGAACTGATGCAAACCCCAGTATTGGACTCTGTGAAGCAAAGAGGAAAGGGCACGTGAAAGAGAGATTCCTCTTTTAGGAGACAGTATCCCTTCTGTTGGGTCATACAGGCACTGCTCTTCTCAAAGCCCTTCAGAAATCACTTTTTAACACTCATTAGTATTTTTTTTCCCCTGCTGAAATCCTACATCTCTGCTCTACTGTGCATTAGAGAACCAGTGGACTAGCTCCCTTCCTTAGCACTCTAGAAAAGCCTGCTTCTGCTAAAAACAAACATCCCCAGCCCCCTGACCCCTTCAAAATTAAAAAAGAATTTAAAAAAAAAAATCTTGCAAAACTTAAAAATTGGTGTTAGTTTTGTTATCGATATATTAATTCTAAAATCGATGACCGTCGTGCTGTGTGCCACAGCCCCCCACGCTGGACAAGCTCCTCTGGCCATGCCTGGATGAAATGGGTGGCTTTTAGGAAATTAAGAATAAAAACCTCTCTCTCTGCCTATGTTAGTCCAACTAAAGGGAGAGCATTGCAGACAATGGAGAAAGGGGGCGTCCGTGGGATGGAGAGAGCCCTCCCTGTACCCCTCCACTGCACATCCTCGCAGTGCCCTGGCCACGGGAGGGGGGCTCGGGGGGTCTTTGGTTTGTTCCCCTGACCGGCTGGGGGTCCGGCGGCAGTGGGATTACATTCATCGGGCGGTGCTGGCCAGCACGGTGGGAGCCTCACTTGTTGTGCTGCGAGGTTGGGGCTCCCTGAGCATGCCTCTGCTCCTGCTGCTTCACATGCTGTACGATTTCCCTGATCTTGCGCTGTGCAGTCTTGGGGAGGGAGTGAGAACCGGCGGTCAGGATGGGCACTGTGTGCAACCCAAGCAGTTGTTCCCCACCCAATCCACAACAGCAGTTCACAGCTCATCACCCTCTGAGCTTTTAATTACAAGACAAGCAGAGCTTGTAATTAAGGATGTACTGAAGCAGCAGCCACTTCGCTCACGCACAGCTGCCAGCGGAGCACTGCAGGGCTTTAACTTGTGTTTCTTCTATCGCTCCTCAAGAGCCTGTGTTTGGGGTGCTGCCATCCCACTTGAGGGGTCAGGAGACAAAGTTGTGGTATGTGCACCCAGGTAGGATGCGGGTGCCTGCGCGAGCTCCCTGCCAGCACTGATGCCACGGAGAAGCTGATCTGCACCCTGGGTGCCACTATGCACAGCCTCTAAGACATGTATTGTAGCGAAATCAAGCCAATCTTTCACTTTCGTGCTAGCACAGCGGGGGGGAGCTGCCAACACACCTTTAGTGCGTCCTGGGTGCACAGGAACCATCCGAAACAGAGTGACAGGATGCCCAGGCAGTGCTGTGCTCAGCAGCATTCCGTGGTAGATTAAACTGGCTGGGAATATTGGAAAAGCCATGGCCAAGCCTTACCTGACTGGCAAAGAAATGCCCGATGATTTTAACAATGACCTCCTCATTCTCATCTGGGGTTTGGTCTCGTGGCACAATGACTTCTGCACTAGTTAAATTTTGCAGTTCATTCACCTGGAGCAAACAGCAGGGCAAACAGAGAGTTGGGTTTTGTTGCGGAAGAACCAAAATCCTCACCCTTGGCTCCAAGCCAGGACATGGCACCAGGCTGCCGTGGGTCACACCCTGTCCCCTGCTTGGGACAGTCACGATCCAATGAGAGCCACCACCAGGACTCAGGGCTGGGGTCAAGAAGTTGTTGCGATGACTGAACACCCCAGCTTTGCCTCCCAGGGTGGGCAGGGGTGATGGGTGATGCCCAGCTCCACAGCCCCAGGGCAGGGGGAAGCATCCCTGCATCCCCCACATACCGTTTTGCCACCTTTGCCTATCACACGGCCGGCAGCAAAGGAAGGCACCTTGATGTGGGCTTCAAGCTTCACTTCTTCTTTTGGGTTAAAGAAGTTTTCCTCTTTCAGCTTCCCAAATATTCGCCCTTGGGCCTGGAGAGGAGACATAGGGCAAGTAAAACCTGTTGGCAGTGGTCCTGGGCGCTGCCTCCTATCACCTCCATCCCCAAGTGTGATGATGTGCTGATATCCAGCAGCATCAAAACCATGGTACTGAACAAAAACCTCCCCTGGCACTCAGGCAAACTGAGGCTGGCAAGCACAGCAGTGACCAAAGGGATGCTCTCAAGTTCCCCCTTAGCATCCCCCCAACCACAGCCCTCACCCCCTGGCCGTTACACCTTGAACTGAGCCTCAGGCGGCCCCGTGATGATGACCATCCGTTCACTGGCATCAGGACCTTCTGCCGGGGCAATCTGCGGGGGGAGGGGGGAGAAGGAGTGTGACTGTGGGCCTGCTTCGGCAAGACCTCTTCTATGTGGGACACGCTCCCCATACAGACGTGTCCCCCCCGTGCAGGAGCATCTCCTCCCACCCAAGCCAGGGGTGATAACTGGGGTGCTGCAGTACTGGGTTTCTGCTAATCTGGGAAGCAAAACCACTCCCCAAGGGCTCCCAGTCACTGCCCTCGGCAATAGGAAGGGGAACCTGAGGCACAAAGCCTGGAACCAGCCCTGCAGTGCCCTGCTCACCTTGATGGAGGCGCCAGCAAACCGCGCCAGCTGCTTGATGTGCTGCCCCTTCTTCCCAATGATGGCCCCCACTGCCTGCGTTGGGATGAACAAGTTCACAACCTCCTGCTCCGGCAGCTGGTTGAGGGTGTGGAAGAGCAAGACAGTCAGGGGAGCCGCCGGACCGCAGGGTGGCTGTCTCTCTGTCAGCATCCCAGGGCAGTGGCTGCCCACCCCGGCCACGTGCCCACCCTCCCAAGGTGCCCAAGCAAAGATCTCACATAGGGAGGTGCCGAGGCACTTACCGAGTGCTGATGAGGGAAGGCACCGGCTGGGGGGACTCCATACAGACTCGAGAGGTATGCGGAGGAGCTCTGCGGCGGGGAGAAAATGACGGTCAGTGACCTCTCCAACGTGCCCAGCCCCTTCCCGGCCACCCCCAGCCTGACGTGGAGCAGCATGCCACCACCATAAGCCTGGCAGGGACAGAGGGACAACCCTTCGGCCCCTGAAATCCCTCCTAGAGAGTGCAGGTGCACCTGAGGGTGTATCAAGGTGAGCTGCAGCCCAGATCCGGCACCTGCAGCACATCACAATGGGGCTGGGAGGTGGATGGAAGCTCCCAGTTAGCCCCCAGATCCTCCCCACTGCTGCTTTTTCAGCCATGTCCTGCTAGTGTTCATAGCAGAAAACCATTCCCTGCAGCTTTCTGGAGCTGATGCAACCCTGGAAAGCCAAAACCATGCTGTAACCACCATCAGTCCCCTGCGGAGAAGGCGGAGGTTTGGTGACAATTGAGCAAAACATCTGATTTGGCTCTAATTTCCATCACCACTTCCCTTTTCCACTTCCAAGAGAAGAAAAAGCAAAGGCTGACGACGTTCTCCCAAGACTCAGGCTGGGGATAGGGAGAAAGCAGTGGGTCTCTCCACAGCTAAAAATCAAGGGGTATCTACCAGCACCCCAACCCAACTCCTCTTCAATTTTTCTGTATCTCAAATACATCAGACATTTCTCCTGGAACAGACACAACTCTCTCCCACTCTGGATTTGGGCAAGTGCAACCAGATGGTACCTGCAAACTACGGTTACTCAGGCAGAGAAGACCCAGCTCCCCTGCCCATGACAGATGCTGCTCTCGCTCCCAGCCCTTTACTTAAACCTGCTGCACTGAGGTTTTGTGCTGCTCCTCACACCAAGCTCATACTCCTTTGTGTCAACCCTCTGCTTCTGTCCACAGGCTGCTCCATAACTCCTACACCAAGGTGCCCTCTCCTGCCCATCTGGTCCTCGCAGCCAGGGTGGGCAACACACCTTACCACCTCCCCCTTGTTCACTGCAAGGATCCTTCCTCATCCTCCATCCTTTCCAGGGCTCTAAGAGCACCAAAGCTGAAGCTACAGCCACCAGCCCCAGGTCCTGCTGAGGACACGGTCAGAAACGACCACTCTGAGGTGTGAAACACAAAGTACTTGGGGGGGAAAGAGCTGCCACAGAGCCAAGCTGGTTTCCTATTAGGTTTTTTTTTGCCTGCTCTTTGTTTTACTACAGAAAATAACGGCAGAGGCAATTGCTTCTCTTGGTCTCACCAGGGTGAAAAAGGCCACACAAAGCTTTGGGGTGAAGGAGCCCACAGCGAATGCTGTGCTTCAGGAGACCTGCCCAGCTCCTCTCCATCACGCAAAAACTCAGACATTTCCTGAAGGCTGTGCTTGCTCAGGTGGCCAATGCAGGCAGAGCGTCCTCCCCTCCACTGGCTGGCAGTGCACAGACAGGCTCTCTTGGTGCCCTCCAGGGCCATCACACACATCCACTCATCCATCCCTCCGCACCGCCAGCCTGGCACTCACCGTTCTTCTCCGACCGCTCTGCTGCTGGCGCCGCCAGGAAAAGAAAACAGCACAAGTAAATTAAGCTGCGCGCCGGTCGCCGCGCAGAAAGATTTAGAGACTGACAGACAGATCACGGAGCCTGGTCATCCTAAGGGATTGGGGATCCTAGTGGGTAGGGGATGGACCTTTCCCGATAGCACTTTGGTCGGCGTGTTTTCCTGACACTGGACCGTCCCTGCCTGTGTGCAACCTCAGCAGTTTTGAAACTCCTCTCCAGGCTTGCTTTGCCCCAGGTCTCAGCAGCCACTGCACCTCAAAAAAGAGAAAAACCCTTGCCTACAACATCAGGTGAAGATCAACTCCCAGCAAGCACAATCCTTTGGCTGCCAGGGCCACTGAGACCAGACCCGCAGGGCACAACAGAGTCCACGTCATCACAACCCAGTGGTGGGTTTGGGGTTGGGACTGAAGACCACCTACATGGTTTTTCCATGCCAACATCGTCACAGATTGCCGCCAGCCACGTTCAGAGAGCAGCACCCTTGGGACACGGCCAGTCCTTATTCACAGGTGAAACTGAGCTCAGCACAACATGGGGATGCAGTCTATCTTACCAAATAAAAACTAAACTAAATCCAAGGAGGGACAAGCCACGTTCATTCACTGTCTTCTCGATTTTGCTGCTGTGATGAGTATCTTCCCCAAATGGCCAAGAGTCAGAGCTCTTGTTCAAGACTCCCCATGAGATGGCTCCTCTAGCTATGGTGTTCACCCAAGCCCAAGAGCTACAGCAGGAGAGGCTAGAGACCACCCTGCCCCGAAGAACATGTCCCCTGCACCCCCAAAACCTCTTGCACTTACTGCAAACGGGTGGTACGGGGTGGCTGCTGCAGCCCCTCGGGCCCCCGGGGTGGATGGGAGCATGGACAGCCCCGTTGAGAAGATGCCCAAAGCACTAAGGTTCAGTCCTGGGATCAGGTTGGCTTGTTGCTGGGAAAGCAAAGACATGGAGAAACATGTAAAAGGCAGAGTGAGTTTCTTGGGGTTCTCACCACATAGTGTGGACATGATGGGTGAGGGTCAACCCTTGCCGTAACAGATTGACTCCCCTCCATTTTCTTCTAGCCACCTCAGCAGTGGCTCTGAAGCAGGGGCATCCCAGGCAGGAGGGCTGAGAGCTTACATTGATGGCCACCACATCGTTCTCGTAGGCCTCTCGCAACTTCTTCATAATCTCCACTTCAGCATTGGAGCACGCCTCTGTGCTGCCCTTCACTGTGATGGTCCGTTCAGGGTTATAAATGGTTAAATCCTGCAAACTACCCCACAGATAAATCCGGAGACGCAGTTACATTTTGTTTTCAAGTCAGAAAGAAAAAAAAGAAAAAAAAAGGAAAACTCAAATTCAAGATGAGGATTCCCCCCGAGACAGCGTGGGACCACACGCCCTCTCCCGGCCCAACGCCACCATCCACCTGGGATGAGGAATGCCCACCCGGGATGGGGAACGTGCTTGGGAGGGTGGAACTGCTCTGTTTTCTGGCTCCAGCGCTGCCCGTACCATGTTGGATGGAGGGGGATGGCTTGGTGTCCATCAGGACTTACGGGGAGATGGTGATCTTCGTGCCCGTGTCCTGCTCAATCTTCTTGAGGTTGCGGCCCTCCTTGCCAATCAACCTCCCCACCAGACTGTTGTGTGCTAGGATTTTCAAGGGAATCTCTTCTGCTCTAAAATGGATTAAAAAATAAAATCTAAAGGTCCAACTGGCCAGGAAACCAACATCCAGCAACAGGCACTAACAATGTGGCGGAAGGAGCAGAAGAACCACCACCGCTTCTCACCACTTATCTCCTCAGCTTCTGGGGAATGGAAACTCGGGGACTTCCCAAGTCCAATGGTACATCTATATTTCATGGGGTTTTGTTCTCTGAGTTTGCCTATATGTTCTTTGGACCCACCTGAGCTTCTGGTCTCCACAGCACTGTCAACCACACCATGGAGAAGTTATTAAAATATAAGTTATTAAATGACCCATGACTCTACCCTAAAAGTCCGAATGCCAGCAGTTCCCTCAGGGGGTGGGGGGTGAGAAGATGGCTGAATTTATCTCCCTTTCACCAAACCTGCCCAATTTGCTGAGCCAGGGGCACTTACGATTTTGTTTCATCAGCCTCCTTCTGCATGATATCAAGGATCATACGACACGCTTCGGAGCACCCCTCTGGAGTTGCATGGATAGTGATGGGCTTTTCAGCGGCGCCGGCATTCTCCTTCCGATGGATGTCAACCCTATGATGAAACAACCAGCAGAGAGAAGTCCCCTAAGATGTGTCTAGCATCACACAAAGGCTTTCCAGAGCTCAGGAGCTGAGCCTGCTATTCACAGAAAAGCTCATTTCAACACCTGCTCAAGCTTTTGGGTGAGCCTAGGTCTCGCTGACGTACATCTACCATCACCTGGTCTCATGTGAGCCCAGGTAGTGTTTTGCTTCAGCTGGTTTAGATCAGATTTGAGCTACGTGTGCCTTCATGACCTGAGGTCTGCCTGGGAGCTGAGGGATGTCAACCAACATCAAATGATGCATCAAGAGTGGGCAGAAATGAACTGGACAAAGCCCTGAGCAACCTGGTCTATCGCCTTTGACGCCAGTCCCACTTGGAGCAGGAGAGCAGATTAGAGGTCTCCAGAGGTCCCTTCCAACCTTAATCTCTCTCTGCACAACACCCGAGGCTGTCCAGCGACCAGCAGCTGCCACAACCACTGCGTGTCATTTGGGACAGAGAGGCAACTTACCCATAGGCAGCGTTTGTCACAACACGGGGGCACACGTCAACAACAGCGCTCGTACTCACGCCCTTCCATGGGAGACCAGAAAGCTCTCCCTTGCGCACCGGCAGGGACTGTGCTCTAGCTCCTCTGGTCTTCCCCTCAGCTCATGGCGGGGAGGAGGCACATGCCTCCAGCTCGCTCCTCACCGCTCAACCGTACCTGGCAAAGGCCCTGAGAGAGAGGGAGAGAGGAAAGCAGGGTAGGAGACTCCTGCACGTCAACCACACGTCTTGAAGAACAGGGGTAAGCAACCTTCCCGTCTTCTCCACTGGAGGATGATGCTGTGCAGCCATCCTGCCATCGGTCACCACCGTGGTGTCCCTGTCACTGCTGCAGCCAGGGCTGATCTGGCCCAGATCTTCTGAGAAGGTGCAGTAGTGGCCACTCAGTGAGTGCTACCAGCACTCAGCTCCAACATGATGCTTTCCAGCCACATCTCTATTTTCATAAGAGGTCCCCATCCTGACCAGGATCATTCATGGGTGATGCTGTGCATGCAAGGTCAAGGGATGTGGTGCAGCACCACGTTTGGATGCTGCAGGGTCACAGTGGGTTTGCACAGGTCAACTCTTCCAGGAGCTCATAAACCACCACGTAGAAACAACGATGCCTCATCTACAGGTAGAGGGGGAGCAGCTGGGTGAACGTTCCCTGACATAAAGAGCCTACCCCACCAGCTTCAAAGGGACACCAGGGTGGTTTCTTCTGAGCAATGAAGAGGGAATGAAGACAGAGTTTGATCCCCTTTGCAGGCCACATCTCTCCAGATCTCCTACTGCTTCAGCCAGAGCTGTTCAGGCAGGAGATTGGTCCTGCTTGGACTGTGCAAAGTGGTGCTGGTGACACGGGCACCGCTAAGCTCTCCCTGCGCTTTGGTTATGTCTACAGCACACAGTTTCCCAGTTGTGTGCTGTGTTACGCTCTCTAAGGCACACCCAGCTGTGGAGCTCCATCAGGTTGGAGTATTTGTTCCTTCAGGGGCAGTGCCCAGCCGGCACGAGGACACCCGCTGCCACCCTCTCCACTGGGGAGAAGATAAATGCATAATGATGTGCCACAAGAGGTAATGACAGGCCCATGCTCCAGAGCAGTCTCGCAATGTCACAACAGTTTGATGCTCCCAGCTAGGGGGAACCGATGAGGAATCCATGGCTGCCCCAACAAACCCTACAGACAGGAGTCAAGTGGCTTCTTGAACCCATGAGCAGTTGAGGCTACTGGAGATGAGGCATGCAGCTTGAGCCTTTGTACCGAGGAAGGGCCAAGAGCCACAGATGGGCTGGATGGATGCACCAAAGTGATGAGTACCGTGGACAAGTCCAGGAGAGAGATAGAGGCCAGGTTTCTGGCTGATCTCCAACCCATCCCAAATCTGGATACGCAGGCACAAACTCAATTTTCAGAGAGATGGGGCTGCTGTGTTCAGCCACATCCCATCCTGAAGAGCTGGAGGGCAGAGGAGGGTTCTGGACTTACCAGCATTTCCCAGTGCTGCTGCTGCACAGCTCCATTCCAACCAGAGGATGGAGAAGGGAGTGCTCAACCCCCTCATGCCACCAGCAGCTGCCTGGGACCCCGGGGTGCTGCAGGCAGGGGAGACTGGGGCAGATGACAACAAGGATGGCAGGACAGAGACAGGGCAGGTTTGCCCATGGTACAGCAGGAAAAACCTCCATGACGCCTTACAGGGACACTGGGAATGCTTCAGAGAGCGGTGGCCATGAGGGACAGTATGATGTGCATGCAGTGTTATCCCGGCCCCACGGCTGCTTGGTAGCAACAGTCCTTTCTTCATCAAGTTACGAGGGCTGCAATCACTGCGAAGGTCGTCTGGAGGGCTGCGCTCTTGGTCTGGGCTCCTACTCAGCCAAGGAAGAAGACGGCTCAACCTGGGGACAGGTTTGTCCCCTGGAGCTCAGAAGCATCTCTGGACATCACTGTGTGTGAAGACAGGGGTGAAATCCGACATGACCAGAGGAATCCAGGACCCAGCGTTGCTCTGGGTAGGAGCAGGGGCCAGGCAACAGGATGTCACCAGTACCCTTTTCCCCAGGATCATCACACTGGTGGGTGAGGGTGGCCTGAGCAGGGACAGAGCTGTGGGCTGACATTCCAACCTGAAGGCAATGGTGTCCTGCAACTGCCCAGGCCAGGTGCATGAGGTCTCCCCTGCCCAAGGCTGAAGCGGATGTGGTGGCCCGCTACAGCACAGGGCCTCCTCAGGCAGTTCAGGAGACGTGAGAGCATGGAGCACCGTCTTCCTCCACAGCACCAGGTATTCAGGGCGGGCACGGGGAGCCAACCCACAACCAAGGACAGCTCAGTGGCAAAAACTGCTCCAGGCAGCCATGTTTGGCCTCACAGCCCGGAGAAATCAGCAGCTGGTGCCTCCTGCCTTCCTCACCAGGCTCAGGCTTGCAAAAGGCAACCTTCCAGTCTTGAGTGGCAAGGACACAGCTACACCTGCTGCTGATCACACCAGGGGACTCACCTGGAGAAGGGCTTGTGGCCAACTGGGACCAGCTCACAGCTTCTAGGTGGCCACGCTCTAGAGCTAGTCAGGCTCGAAGAGCTCCTCTCCCTACACATCTGCCCCCTTTCCGTACGAACCTCCTCCTGCAAACCCAGCGCTGGGGTTTGGCTCTCTCAGCTGCAGACCAGCGCGTCTTCCTACCTCCTGCTTAAGTGGATGCGCTATTACCAAATAATTTGCCTCTAAAAGCTTCTCTGAGAACTAGGATGCCCTGGAGGATGTTCTGGTACAGGAGTCCTATGTCCTGTGGGATCACCGGGTTCAGGATGATGAGCATGGGAGAAGACAGCTTTGAGTTAAACACAAACAAATCTGGGCAGGAACAAACCATGCAGGAAAACCATGCAGAAAATCAGAGGTGAAATCAATGTGAACATTGGCAAGAGAAACATGGAAAACTTTGGCAAGACAGGCCCCCCCACCCTTTTTTTTTTTCCTTCAAATAAAAATGTTAGACTGCAAAAAAAAAGCTTCAAACTTATGAAAAGCCCATTCTTCTCACAGCAGTGCTCCGCTCTCATGATGCCCACTTTCCCTACAACAGCTCTAGCCCATATGGGGTACTGTGGGATGAGCAAATCCTGAGGGCAAAGCCTGCGTGGGCACCAACTGCTGTACCGAGGATCCCCCTTCAGCACTTTATCCCCAAACTTGCCATTCCTCCCTAAAGCCTCGTTCCCAGCTGTCCTCATGATTAGGATTTGGAATCCCATTCCTAGCCTTTTTGAATGTGCAGCCCCCTTTTGCCGCACCCAGACCACCCGGGCCAACAGGAACAGTTTGGGACATGGGCTCTGCCACCATCCCATGAAGGCTGCAGCCCAAGAAAACAGCACTGACCGGCACTCAAAAGCCCCGAGTGCATGGAGGACCCATGCCAGGGACCTACAGCACTCTACGGAAGGTAACAAAACCATTTGAGGTACTTACTTGGACTGGGTTTGCTTAGTAAGGTTCTTTATGGTCAAGCCCTCCTTTCCTATGATCGCACCAACAAACTGCGTGGGCACCAGCATCCGCAGTGGGAAATCGAGCTGTTTGGGCTGTGAGGAGCCCCCCGGGGAGGAGCCCCGCTCCCTGGAAGAGTGGCCCCCACGGTGGGATCGCTGCAGGGGCGGAGGGGAGCTCACCTCTTCATCCGGGATGTAGGAAATCTTGAAGGAATAGTTCTCAAACTGGTGGTCGCTCAGCTTCTCAATTGCTCTGCAAGTTAGGAAGATGTGAAGGGTGGTGAGGGGCTCTCTGGAGATCGGCACCCCTCCAGCACCCCCACCACTTGCCCTTGTAGAACGTGGTCCCTCCCCAACCCTGCATCTTCCTCCCTCCCTAGTCTGAAGAAGGTGGACACAGGAAGCCAGATACCCCCACTTTCCCCATGTGGAGAAAACCCCATAGCGTGGTAGAACAATGTCCCCTCCCGTGTGGGTGATGCTAGGGTTGGCACACGGCTTGTCCGCCCCAGCAGATGCGAGATGCCAGCCACTGTGATGTGCCACCTCACCTGGGGAAAGCACAGGCCAAGAAGATACCACACAGCACGGTAATGATCTTTTGGGCTTTTGGGACATGGAAAAGGTGACAGGAAAGCTCTGAGCAAGAACCACCACTCCGAAGAGAATGACATGACACATGATGACCCTCTATCGGGAATCCCAGCTCCCTTTCCAGGTTGGTGAGACTGGGGGTGCAGCACCTAGACTCTTCATTCCCCCAAGCACCTCCTTGCCAGTGTGATGCTCAGCCATGCTGGAGTCTGCAATGACTTCTGTGAGTTGTGATGGCTTCAGCCATACCTCTTCCTCTTCCTACCACATCTTGCTTTAGTTATTTATAGGCAGGTGTATGAATGCACCACTGCAAGCAGCTCCTTGCCAGACCTCAACATCACATCCAGTGATGACTTCTGCAGCTTCACCATCCCTTTCCAAAATCAGCAGTGTCCCGCAGTCCGATTTCTCTGCCGAGGTCTTCCTTTTACCTGTTCCTATCACAATGTAACAACTCATGAACCACTCTGTCCTCTCCTCCCATCACTCACTTCTACGTCGAGCTGCTGAGCACCAAGACAGGCGTCAGTCAGGCTGGATGCAACTGATCACAGCATCTTCTCTAACCCTGAAGCCTCTTACCCCAAAGCATAAAGCACTGTTGTGTTGGTCTTCCATCTTCTCTTCTTGTCACACATCCCAGGACACAGCAGTTCACGCGGTGTTTATCTGTGGTCCATGGCACCTTCCTCCAGCCAGCTGAGGCTGAAGCACGCCCAGCATGGCCACCCCAACAGCACAAGGACTCTCCTCTGGCCATCTGGACCAGCAGATCATTTTCTCCATCTCTGTCCTCACAAGTCCAACCTTGTGATGGGTCAACTCAGACGGAAAGCTGCTGGAACGTCCATCAGCAAATGGACTCTGGCAAAGGCTCTTCCTTGCATGGGGTCTGCCTGACTCTTGGTCATATCAAAAATAGCCTGGCCACCAAGTACGAGATGTGCTCAATACTTACTCACAGCCAACCCAGGGCTGGTCTCTAGCACAGGGCTAAAGACTCCATGAGCCTGTGGCAACGCATTTTGCTTTAAATAATCCTCGCATTTCTGAAATAACCCCTAATTTGTATTTTTTTTCCTCTGCTGGCTATGATAAACCTTTAAGCACGTCTTCACACAGTCCTACTGCACGGAAGCACAGCCTCATTGGGTTCTTCTGTCCTTGTAAAGCTTTTCTTGATGGGTGGCATTTCTTTACAACTCTTCTGCACAACATGCAGATGCTTTACCCTCTGCTACCCTCCCTCCCCTGCAGAAACCAGCCACGGATGCCTTGCCTTCCTTCTCACCTCCTCTAACCAGTTACTCATCCATCCAAAGTCCCTCTCATGTCCACGGCAGAACTTTCTCACAGCCGCTTTGATATCAACCAGCTGGTTCCTCTTGACTGCACAAAGCAGTTGACAGTCTCTGCACATTTTGGTCTCCAACTTGAATTTTCCCCAAATGGCAGAGGGTACTTACATACCCCATCATAGCAACATTTCTTCACCATCTCTTTCACCACCTTCTCCATATTCCATCTCTTCAGCCGCAGGTGGCCGGATTGGTCATTAACCCAGTGCATTCCCAGTTTAGGTCCGGACTTCCAACCTGGGAAGACGACTCCTTGATGAACTGCTTATCTGACTTGATCCTCAGCTTTCTAGAGTGCTCCCTGCTCCCTCAAGACAAGGCCACTGTGACCCTCCAGAGGACCTTGTAAGAAGGACAGTGTCCAAGGGGAATTGCAAGATGGCACGTCTAGGAGCCACGTCCTTGGGGACAAGAGGAGAAGGCACAGAGGAAGAGGGGACGACAACCACAGGGCTGATGGCCCCAAGCTTGACCAGCAGTGCCTGAGCATGTATAATGGAGCACCAGAAGAAATGCCATCTCCCACGCAAGGGTAGAAGGCAGAAGACTGCCCAGTGATGTGATGAAGAGAAGATTGCTGGCAGAAGACTCACGAGATGACACCACTCAAGATAAAATCAACATCTGTCTGCTGGATCTTAAGATACACAGACAGCCCTTAAGGCACTTGAAGCTTACACTGTAAGAGCTTAAGAAACAACCCAAGGAGGCTTAGAGAGAAGACAAGAAGCCTGGAAAATACCTGGGATTCCTCAGGAGAAGTTCAGGTGGAGTGAAAACATGGACAAATTGAAGTAAAACCCACTTACACTTTTGCTTCTTCTTTACTTGCATAAGTTACGTTGACAACGGCTGTTTCTGTGTCTGTGTTGACTGGGGGAAAAGCAAGCGAAGAAACGTTAGAGCGGGGGAGGAGAGAGAGACATCGCCACCACTCCCAGGCCCGCCGGTACGTCCCGGAGGGGGGATGCAGGGGGCATGCTGAAAGGGTGATGCTGGTCCCATGGGAGACAGCCCCAGCCACCACGCAGAGTGCGTGCTTGTGCACTGCTGTATTTTCCCTGAGCACAATGATTGGGCTGGGCTGGCAAAGGACTGGAAGGTGCTGAGGCTGGTTCCTGTCACCCTCGACAAGGAGGATGCACAGCTAGACATCACTGATCCACCAGAAGACCACAAACAACACTTGGCTCAATTCTGCTTTCAAGGACAAGTGGTTTTTTAATTTGTCAGTGACCAGGAGGAGGGATGGAGGACTGATGATCCATGCCATCCCACCACCAGATGGGTGGCCCCACCCTCTGCCAGCAAGGCTTGTGGTTGCAGGGAAAACCACTTTAGCCCAGTACCAATGACTGGGAAAAACTAGGTTTCACCCCACTGCATCTCCTCTGCTGTGGGAAGAGCTGGGGAGCAGCACTGGGACTTCTGCACAGATGAGGATCCTGCCAGACTATCTTACCTTGCTCTACATTCTCCACCGTCCCATACTGAGCTAACAGGCCATCCAGCACCTGGAGGAGAGAGCAGCAAACAGGGCAGGTGAGGCATGCAGGAGAGGCCACCGGAAAGGCAGGGAGCAGGCAGGGAAGAGCCTGCTTCAACCACAGACACTCTCCAAAGAGCCAGCATGACCCAGCTAGTTAAATGCTGGGTGCATTATTCCATTATCCCAATGGTGCCCCACAGCTCCAGGACCCACAAGCAGGCAGGAGATAGAGCCCAGTTCATGCTCCACCTTCCTTCTGGGATTACTGGAAAGGTAAAGGGTGGCCTATGTGCAGACCCACATGCTCCAGCAGCACAGCTCATGCTGCTTGGCACAACTGATGGAGGAGGAGATGAACAGGATGTTTTGAGGATTATCTGCTTCTTACCTCCCACTGCAGGTGGGGAGGGATGTTTCGGATCTGGATCTTCCTGCTCCTGCAAAGACAAAGCCCTGGGTTAGGGTCTGCAGCAGCAGGACCACAAAGGCTTTCTGGAAATCAGATGGCAGCTGGTGAGAGCTTGCCAAAGCATCCCACTTCCCCATGCCGAGCTGGAGCAACTCATCCCTGGGGAAAGCCATTTCTCCCAGCCTTGCCCTGGTCACCACCCGCCGGGGCTGAAGCTGTCTCCAGAATGCTCCCTTCTCTTGCTGTCTGCTGAGTTTCCAAGGAAACCTCCTGAAACAAGCCTCTGCAGAATCACGGCCACACAGGCACAGCTGAGATGTATGCAGACCCCTGACGACGCTGCTCTGGGCTGGCTGGCTGGGTGGGGACAGGACCCTGAGACCCACCACAGCCAGCCCTGCTGTCCCTTGAGGGGGCGTCTCCAAAAGTGAACCCTCCTATCCGTGGGGAAATCTAAATACATATCCTCTAAGGACGGCCAACACACCCAACCTTGCCTGGTTGCACTCCCAACCTCACATGATTGTACTCACAATCTGGCTGTGGTTGCACTCCCACCTCGCTGTGGCGCAGCCTTGGGACACGGATGCAAAGGAAGCATTGCAAACACTTCCTAAGAAGTAATGGCTACCAAACGCCTCTCCAGTCTGGCTGCAGGAAGATGCTCTTGAGCGGTGGGGAGTTTTGAGACACCCAAGTCCATGGAGGATCCAGCCAAGCCATGAATTCATCCACTATCCACCCAGATCTGCATTCATAATCCTGCTTGTAGTCAGTCAGCTCTGACCAAAGCAGCGTTCTGTGTTCTCACCTGGTCCAGCTCTGCCCTGATCAGAGCATTAGAGCTGGACCACTTCTTCCAACATCAAGGATGAGTTTTCTCACCAAGTCACCCCACGCACACAGCCAGGTTTCAGGAGTCAATCAGCAGCTGAAAGTTGTTTTTTACAAAGCTTTGCCCTTTCTGATGAGCTCAAGGAGGATGCTTGGAAGGACTGGCACCACCAGCCTGAACACTATGTGGGGACATGGAAACAGCCACCAGCAGCCCCAGCTGACAGCATACCCAGGGACTTTGAGCAAAATCGTGCAGAATGAGCCCTGCAGGTGGAAGTGGGAGGAGCTCTGCTCACCTGCAAACCATCAACACCCAACACCCTGATTCCACCAGCAGTCTTCAACAGCTGAAAAATTAGACCTTCAAACTTTGGCCCAAGCAGCAAGGCTGGTCCTTGCACTTGCTGCTCATTGCACAGGCACATCCTGAGCCCCTGCAAATAATTTTGGCAGATAAAGAGTTCCTCAGGTAGTTTGGGGCCAGACATTGGGGACAGGAGGGAAACATGGGGCACTGCGAGAGCTGGAGGAAAGGATGGCTTTCATGCAGACCCAAAACAGATGGGGCTTTGGAGAGCTGGGCACCGCAGCACTGGAGGCTGGCATGCTCCAGACACGATCCTTCTGCCTCTACAGCAACGGTACACTCCACTTGCTCCTGATCTAAGAGCGCAAGGCAACCAAAACCTTGTGATGGACAATCATCTGCCTTGTGAAATATTAATTCAGGGTGCATCATGAGCAACGTGACTATAACAATGCTGTTGAATACGTGCAGCAATCTGGGGTGTTTGCCCCACTGTGTGGCAGATAACACGCAGGTTCCAAGCGAGAAAGGGACAGCAGGGAAAGAATGTTTCTTGAGACATGGGCTGTGAGGGCAAGACAAAATCCACAGCTCATCGATGAGAAGGACCATGGTCAAGGAAAGCAGCTGAAACCACCAAGCCTAGTATCTCGTGGTGCTGCTCAAACAGGTGTGGTCAGCAGTACCATCAGCAATGAACACAAACGCTACACAAACATCCAGCCAAGAAGGTGTGCTCAATAAAACCCTTCAAGGGTTTAATAAAATGCTTCCCCAGGCCAGGCCCTGCGGGACCCTCCTCCAGGGGTCCTGCTTATGGTTGTTCTTGCTGAACAGTTACCTACCCAACTGATTTGCGACCTATTCCACATGCCGCGTGTCTCTGCGGGCATGGCTCTGTCTGTGGAAAGAAACTGGTCACTGCAAAGTGAGGAGGCCAGAGCCAAAGAAAATGGAGCTTTCCTGCAGCATTACCAAACTTGTGTCCTCCAGCAGCCACGGACTCCTCCGGACCCCAAGGATTTCAGGACTGACCATGCAGCTGTAAGATCCTTGCGAAGCAACAAGCGAGATTCATCCAACCACATTCCATGACCAAACCATTCCCAGCCCACACCAGGAAGGAGGCAGTCAGGAGGACCTGGGCCATGGGAGACCATGGCAACGGCGATCCTAAACCCTTCTCCTGCCTGCCCTTGTCACCTGCCCGTGGCTGACACCACACCGCTGCTTCCAGTCCAAATACTCTGCAGGACCCACTCCAGAAAACATGTTTCATTTACAAAAGCCACCAACGTTTCCCAGGGGGTCTATTTTAAGGTGTCCAGCTCCAGTCCTGGGAGGAGCTTAGCTCCCAGAGGGACCACTCCTGCCTGCTCCCAGAGATGCACCCTGCTTCCAAGCTGTCGAGCGGCACGCTGTGGGGTCGGTCTGCCCGAGCAAATCCCAGCCCAATTGCCATCGAGTCTCAAACCATCTGCACCTGAAAGCTTTCCAGGAAAAAGCCCTTCTCAGCTCCGAAAGCCCAACCAAAGCCCAAGACTGGCCTCTCCCTGCTGGCAGAGACAGACATGCTGCCCAGTTCCTCTACCACTTTCCAGCCCCAAAACAGAACAGGTGGTACCTTCACCCACCTTATCCCAAGACAGCACCACTCAGCTGCAAGCCAAAGCATCATTACAAGCATCCTCCTCTCCCAGCCTGGGAACTGTCTGTGCCCACGAAATGGAACACAGAGAGGCCACTCTCCTTTTGCGGTTCATTTGGCTTGGCTTACCCCATCACTGAAGACCAGCAGGCCATGGGACGTGGGGCATTTTGAAACAGGTCATCCAAGCGAAATTGGCACACCCGCTAGATATGGGCCCCTTGCCACAGTGCCACCAGCAACTCCAGAAAAGCCTCTGCCTTGAACTGAACTGCACTGAGGCCATCATCTCCCAACACCGCTGCCAAGGGAGAGGCTAAGGCAGCCCGAGTTCCCGAGGCACTGCCTCACTCCTCCATGCCACTCGCCCACCTCCCAGAACACCCAAAGAGAAGAACCACAGCGAGGATCCATGTAACCCTGCTTCTCAGTGGGACACGACAGCATATTCCTACTTCCAATGTTTATCTGAGCTGATGCAGAGCATCTAAGGATACCCAAGTGCTGCTCAAGGCTTCACACCCACCACCTGGCAGGTCTCCCAGCAGCTCATTATCACCATTCAGCATTTAAAATAAGGTTATTATTCCTACTGGGTCTTTTTTTTTTTAAAGCTCTCGTAATTCCCCAGCTTGTTGGAGCAGTGCTGGACCACGCGCAGTCATCACTGATGGAGTGATAGATGGATATCTGGGGCCATGATGGACAGATGTGTTATTCCCAGGGCTGGGGCATGCCGTCCTCACAGGACAAGGCAGCAGAACTCAAGGCTACCCTCCTCCAATATCACTCCCATGAGGGCTTAGGGGGCAGAAACCCCCTTTATCTTCACTTTCCTTTATTTTCAATTTCCTCAAAACCTAGGAGACGGGGGATTGATTTCAGCTCATGCACGAAACCCCCAGCACAGGACCTCGTGATGAAGGCAGCAGCCACATTTCACCCAACGTGTTTTGCAGCAGGCTGGTAGGAATTTAGAAAAAAAAAAAAAAAAAAGGAAAATCAAAACAGCCAGTAACTACAGGCAGAGTTTGTAGAAAAATACTTAATTCTGTGGTGCCACTACAGCCATAGCAAGCTGCCCTCATGAAAGCTGTATCTTTCTGTAACGTTCTCCTGCTTTTCCCTACCAGCACGCTCCCACCAGCCATCTCCACGCCGAGCCCAGGACAAAACACCTGGCGGCAACTAAGCATTAGCTTCAAGTGCTAAAGAAACCAGATTTACACAGGTTCACCCGCTTTTTTCCCCTTCTAAATTCAACCAAAAATGGTCCTGCTCACTAGCAGCTACTCTGGCTCGAGGAGGAAACGTCTACATGCCAGAGCTGGGTTTCGGGTACTCCGTGCCAGCTGCGAGCCAGCATCACACGCAGGACGACAGAGCCAGCTCTCTAAGTAGGCGACGCTGTAAGCTGGCTTCATGAAATAATTCATGACAGAGCTGTGCTACATTTCATGCATCCCTTAGACTGAAATTGCGAGGTCGACATCACAGCCCTTCAGGGAAAGGAAAAACCCATGGCCACTCGCACCCCACCAGCATCACCAGCTGATGTCCACGTCTGAGAGCTTCACATACCATGTGCCAGATATTTTGCTGAAATCAAGCAATGAAACAGAAGATGCCTTAAAACTTGTGGTTTGCTCCCCAGAATCAGGTGGACTGGGTTTTATTTAGCACATCTCTTCCCTTTGCAGCAGCCCAGGTAAGCAGCAGCACTCGCACAGCTTCATGGCTACCCCTCCCATAGCGCTCAGGGAAATAACGGATAACAATCACGCCCCAAAATCCAGGGACACAGAGCAAGAAGAATAAAGATGAGACAAAGCTGTGAAATGAAAACAATCCACCAAACCCCTTGCCCAACCTCAAGGAGCCTTCCCTGCATCTTCTGCCCACTGGGCTGCAGCCAGTGCCACCATCTCCACCATCCCCTGGTCTCCTGCTCCAGAGGATCTTCACCTCTCTCAAGCATTTGGGGTCAAGAAACTCAATTTCACTGAGCTGGCTTAAATATAAGCCTTGCAATGGTATGTGAGGGATGGCTTTCACCACACTTTGCCCTAAAACAATGAAGATTTTTTTCTATTCAAGCTTTGTAATGTCTTAATAAAGCCACCTTCCACCTCAGATCACTACTGAGGGCAGAAAAAACACTGTCTGGCAGCTCCAGCTTTCAATAAAAATCAGTTTTCAAGAGAACTGGGGGGAAAAAAAAAAGAGGGGAAACATGCTGGAAACCGTCTCCCTGGCACCCTGCCTGCTTTATGAAATATTTGTCCCAGGCAAGAAAACATCAAAAAAAAAAAAAATGATGTTCTTCATCAGGTAGAGACCAAACTTGGTCCCACCTGAATTTTTCAGAGCCAGCAGCTCGAAGCCCGAGACAGGCATACTCCCTTAACTGGGCAGGGAAGAAAGCAGCTGTTGGGTTTCTGTCCCTTAATTATTATACGTATTTTTTCAGTCTGTCCAGGTCATCATCAACAAGTTTTGCTCTCGTCCAACCCTATTCAGCAGCAGATCTTAAAGAGCAACAGCTCCGTCAGCGCTGGGCTGGATAAGCATTAAAGAGCTGCCCCAGTTTCAACCAGTTGCCAAGAGCATTGCGGATGCGTCTGTTCCAGTTCCCCTCCCAGTCCAAGGGCTTTGCCTTGACACTCTTAAGGAATTAAAATCCGTTCATGTTAAAGCCCTGTCCTCTTCTGCAGGAGGAACAACCTGCTGAGGGACGGAGAGGGGTGGGGGGGACGGTGAGGACAGCACGTGATTGATACATCCCCGTGAGCTGGGGATGTATTAACAATAGAGATAAATGGGAAATAATGACCCAGCTGTTACTGCTTTTAAAGATTAAGGGGGAGGGAAAAAATAGGGACCAAAAAAAAAAGGGGGGGGGGGCGGGAAGCCACCCCCTGCATCCCCATTCAGCCTTGGGAGGAAGGGGAAAACCAAGCCCAGTGCAGGAACAGGGCTGCCAGGCTGGCACAGCGTGAGCCCAGTTGTGCTGGGTGGGTGGGGGACGTGCAGAGCTGCTGTGAGGGGCGGTTGGCCGTGCAGCGCTCCTGTCCTCTGCTGCCCCAAGCCACCCTACCGTCCTCCTTGGCCCCAGCACCCACACCTCCCCAGGGAGGGGTGATGGACAGCGAGCGGGGGTAGGCAGGGCAGCACCACGATGCCCAGTGGGGCAGAAGGGCAAGTTCAAACCACTGGGGGAACCATAAACCAACAAAAATTGGTAAAATAGGTAATGGCCTCAGTCACCCCCCTGCATTCTGCATGTCCCGTAGCCCCAACGCCACCCCGCTCCCATCCCCCCATCCCAGCGTGCAGCAAAGAACCAAGCAAAAAGGCAGCTAAAGAAAAATAAAGAAAACCAAAACAACTGGAAAGCCACCAGCTCTCAGCTCATCCACACCTGAAAATGGATAAAATAAAACAAGGGACGGAATCACACCTCGATGTAACAAGTGTTGGAGTCCCTCTAGGGATGGACCACCTCCAAGGGGTTTCTCCTGGCCAGCTCCAGGGGAACAGCGACCGAGACCTACGGGAAACCTGCTGCGCAACCAGCGGGCAGCAGGAGGGGGCTTCCCCATGCCTGATGCAACCAGCATCACCCCGGCAGTATTTGTGTGAGCACAGATAAAGTATCTTTTTGAAAATATATATAAATGTATAGTAAAAAGTTATTTATATATATAGTAAAAGTATATATATAAAGTATCATATATACAGTATCTCTGTATATAGTATCTTTTATTTATATGTACATAAAAGATACTAAATACTTCAAATACTAAAAGATACGTTATTATTTATATAACTATAAATGAAACTAAAAGGTATTAAATAGATATGTTTAAAACCCAGACTAGGGCTGAGAGGAGCTCCACTTTTAGCACTCTGAATTCAATTTCCAATCTGGCAAAACCCAACGTACACCATACACAGGAAAATCACCAGCAAGTTTAATTCTCTTGGCAGAGCAAAGCAAACTGTCCCCATGCGGCAGCCAGAGAAAAATCTCTTCTTGCTCTTTGGGTTTCTCTAATTTTTTTTAAATTAAAGATTTTTTTTTAATTAGAGATATTAGAACCAGAGAGCCATGGGAGTATTTTTTTTCTCCTCCTCGTGTGTTATTTATAGACGTACACGTGAATAGGTACTGGTGGCTTTTCCTGGCAAAGCAACCAGTTTGCACGAGGATTTCCTCTCCCCTAATTAAGCATCTCATTGATATCGAGCAATTACTAATAAGGAAAGAAAAGATGGGCTGCCCATGAGGAGACCAAAGGGCTTGTACATATATTCTGAGCCCCAGTGTCACCAGCATTTCGGATTTAAAACAAACGGGTGCGGGGGAAAGGAAATAAATAAAATAAATGAACCTAAAATACGCAGAAATAAGAATTGAATTGTTGCTCAAGAGAGGAAACTCATTTAAGGATAATTCCTTTTGAAATAGGAGAACATCCTGCAGATCCCACAAAATCACTCCCAGCAAAGCTGCTCGGGCAGGCATTTTCATCGCTCCCCCTCCAGCGATCACTGGCTGGGGCAAAACAATCCAAGTTTTGCCATTTACTGAAAGAGCAAAAATTATTATTTTTAATACTGTAGAGATTTCCAGCCCAAGCTCTCTCTGACAGCCTCCTCCTCCATGTTGCTCAGATGCCCTTCATGTTTTTATTTCTCACAGCTTAAAATTACAGCAGAAGCAGAAATTAAAAGGCACCTTTGCAAGTGGGAACCTGAAAATTTCACTGGTTTGGAGATATTAAATGGGGCTTTGCTACATCCCCGCTACTTATTAAACTCCCCATTTTTATCCAATCTTTGTTTAAACGTCAGCATTGCGTTGGCTGGGTTTTACTTTCCATATTTCACAACCAATCCTAATTTTTTAATCTATCTTTCTTTCCCATTATCAGGATTTTCGAAGATTTCAGAGAGGTACAACCTATCTTTAAGGGGAGAGATGCTGACGCTTCCCTCACTGCCACGATCTGGATACAAAATACTCTTGAAGTGGAATTGCATCGCCCCACTTTGAACAAATAAAAGTATTCTGTGCTCTTGCTGAATTTAAAAATCAATCTAAAAATTAATTTTAAATTTTAAAATGTTGCTGAAAAAGAGGGCTGGTTTTTCTTTAATTCTCCAAGGCACAATACAAGCATATACAAGGGGAAAAAACAATTGAGACACTGTTGGATCCTTCCTATAGGAGCCCAAACCATTTGCACGGCAGCAGAAATGGCTGATTTTTAACTTGTGCGAGGCAGATTGGCAGCGCTGGCAGGATTCACGCTCCTTCCCACTGCTGTCACGTTCAATTCGTGCCTTCGGAGAAACAGAAACAATCCCCTGCCAGCAACTCCCGGCATCACCTCGAGGAAATCCCTTGCCCTACCTATCGCAGCGAGATGTCAGAGGTGTCTTCCAGCCCATTTCTCATCAGGGCATATTTTTGGGTGTATAAACACATTAGTAAAATATATCTAGATTAGATTTGGTTATAAAAATAAAGCACTCCAGGTACACGCCGGAGCAGAAGGGGAAGCGCTGGGCATTGGCACCTCCTGGTTCCCATCCTCGTGACGCAGAAATGCCAGGGGATGAGAGCCAAGAGGGGCTCGGGTTCCCCCAACCCAATTACAACGCAAACTCATTTGCATAACGGGGACTTGAGCCCTCCTGAAATCCCAGGGTCTCTCTGGGACTCCACCGCAACTACAAAAAATTGGATTTTCTACGAATTTAAAGGGGGTGGGGGTGGGGGTGGGAACGAAAACACAACCACGTGAGGCTCTATTCCCTGCCAAAAATGACATTATAAAAATAAAATCTATAATCTACCAAGGCAAAGGCGCGGCCCTCTTAACTGGATAAATTAATATAAAGCAGAATATATTTTTTTTTTTAGCTGTGAAAAAAAGATACCAGCTTAAATTAGATCTCAGTAATCTGAGGAAACTTGGGAGCTGAGCTGGAACAGAAAACTTGGAGCCAGCTGAAAACAGACTGATGCAAAATAAATCAGCATTTATTTCTGAGCTGTTTAAATGTCTTTTTTCCTTTAAAACTCAGAAGGAAAAGTAGCAGCACCCCAGCCCAGCAGAGGATTGAGGTAAAGATTAATTCCTTGTTTACATCCCCGCCGCACGTACTAAAGGTCAAGTCTCGGGTCCGTACGACCTTCCCAAGCTCCCAATTTCGGGCTCCATCACTCCCAAAAAGTCATCGGCAGACCAGCCTAAGGCTACCGCAGAGATTTAGCTCAGGAATATTACAGCTAGGGTTTCTTCTTTTCCTGGTTTTTGAAGATTTTTCAAGGTAAGCGAGCGGGTGATCCCTGCCGAAGACGAAAACCCGCTCTGGCACACGTGATGCTGGGCACGAGCCGTTCCCCTACCGAGCCTCAATTACACAACAGCATTTCTCCCCCCTGCCCGTAATTTCAAAATTAATGCTCCAACATCCATCACAGGCCAAATCGCCACGCCAAGCGGCAGCAAATCATCCGGCAGAACCATCCCATGGGGTTTTTTCCGGTGCGCGGACCTTTTATCCCAATACATGTTGGAGGGGGGGAAAAAAAAAACCCTTGTGACGAGGCAGCTACGCAACGTGGTCGCGGGTTTTTATTTTCTGTGCTCGAGGAGCGCGTCCCTGTCCGACCGGCCTCGGCGCTCCCCGACACCTGACCAAATCCAGAGGGGATGCTTCGACGCAGCCTGTGATCGCACCGAGGTCTCGGGGTCCTCCGGCAGCCGAAGGGGCGAAAGAGGCGTTTGGGGAGAGCGGACTGCTGAACGGCTCCCTAAAACCGGGGTACTCCGGCCGCGCAGGCAGCCGCTCTGCCGGGCACCACCTCCCGGCTGCGAGCCCCAGCCCGCCCCGCCGGCCCCCCAGGGGGACGCGGGGGGAAAAACGGCCGGCTGTTTATTTTTCTTCCCCCCACAAAAAGCGCAGAGGCTGTTTTCCACTCGACCCGGCGGGGAGCGCCCGCCCGCCCAGCGCAGCCCGCCGCGGCCTCCGCCTGCCCCGCACTGGGCCGGGCGGGACGGGCCCGCCGCCCCCCGCGGCCCGGACCCCCGCGGCAGTCGGTGCCGGCCCGTGGGAGCTCTGCCGTGGGCCGGGAGCTCCCTGCCCCCGCCTCCGCTTTCCGGAGCGAAAGTAAAACCCGCCAGGGCTCCCGCCTCCCGCCTCCCCCCCAGCCCCGGAGCTTCCCCCGACCCCGGTGGGACGGCGGGGTGAGGGGGGGCGGTGATGGCGAAGGGCTTACCTGAGCTTTTTGGGCACAGAGTAATCCACTTCCATCACTTTGCCGTGCAGCTCCACTTTCCCTGCGGAGACAGCGGGGCGCTCAGCATCACCCCGGGGCAGCCCGTCCCCACCACCCTCCTCCATCCCACCCCCACCAGCCGACCCCCACCCCCCGGCCCGCTCGCTCCCGCCGCTCCGGCCTGCCCGCACCCGCCCTGCCGGTGCTCTGCCCGCGCCTCCCCCGCCGCCGGCCCCCAGCCGCCCCTTCGGCCGCCCTTTGCTCCGCGCCCCCGGTGAGTTAGGGCAGGGCACCTCGTAAAATGGTTCTCGAGGGGGAGCGGGTGCTGGGGGGGCGGCGGGTCGGGGGGCTCCGCGCCCAGTCGCCTCTTAATAAAATCGAAGAAAAAAATCAGTGAAAAATACCCGAGGTTGGAAAGAGCCGGAGCGGCCGCGAGAAGGGAGCGGGGCGGGGGGGGCGGGAAGGACGCGGGACCGGCGGGGATGCCCGAGAGGGGGGGTCGGCGGGATTGGGGACCCCGGCGGAGGGGAGGAGGGCGGGGGGCGGGGGGGCGGCAGCCGCAGGGGTGCGGCGGGCGGGGAGCCGGGTCGGGCTGCGGCGCCTGGCTTACCCGAGAGGGTCTCTATGGCTCGGATGGCCCAGTTTTGGTCCGGGTAATCCACGAAGGCGTAGCCGGACTTGAGCAGGACCTGGCCGGCCAGGGGCAGCTTCCTCTCCCCGAAAAGCCGCTTCAGGTCGTCGGCGGTGGTGGCGGGACTGAGGTTCCCGATGTACAGCTTGTTCATCCTCCGTCGCTTCATGGGGAGTCCCCCCCCGGCTACTCCCCGCCCTCGGCGGCCGGTAACGACGCGGGGACGGGAGGGTACAGCTCTGCGCCACCCGCCCTGCCCCAACCTCAGCCCCGCAGGAGCCTGCAAGAGCGGCGGGCAGCGGGCGGAGCCGCGCCGAGCCGAGCAGAGCCCAGCCCGCCGCCCCCGCCCGCCCGCCCGCCCGCCGCCGGGACGGGGCTGCCGGCCCCGGGGCCGCCCCGCCGGATCGCGGGGCTCGGGAGCAGGTGGAGCCCTGAGACCCCCGCGTGGGGCCAAGCCGGGATCTGGCCGCCGCGGGGAGGGGGGACCGGCAGCTGCAGCCGGCTCCCCTCCCCGGGTTGGGGGGTGCCTAGACCGGGCAGAAGCGGCTTCCAGCGGTGGCCCGCAGACCCCCGGCTTGGGGGCACGGCCGGTCCAGGGCGTTTATTCGTGGTGGGTGAGAAGGTGCGGCCCTGCCTGCGGCTGCTCCGCCTGCAGCGTGCTCCCTGCCTGCACACCCCGGCACCTCTGCCGTTACACCCATCACACCCCATCTCCGACAGTGCGGCAGCTCTGGCGTTCTGCTGGCTGATCGCGCGCTGTCCTTGCTCGGAACAGCTCGAGTTCCTTCAGGGATAAAGGTAAAATATCAGTAAACAAATAGAAGCAATGAAAGCTGGGGTGAAATACTCTTTTCTGGAAAGCATGAGTGTGCAAACCTGCCCCGACCGAGGTCCAGTTAGCCATCGCTACGTGTGAGCCCCTCATCTGAAAGCCTCAAGAAATGGCAAGCCAGTGCTCTGACACCCTAGCACTGAGTTTTGCCTGTTCTCAGCCTGGTGGTAGATGGCTGCTGTAGCTTCTGGGCCATGTGGCTCGCGGGAGCTCTGCCAAAGGATGTCCTAAAGTGACCAAGAGTTAAGTGTCATGACATGACTTATCTGCCGAGGGCTGGACGCGGCAGTTAAATGACTTTTCTGTCTCTTCTTGAGAAAGCAAAGCCAAATCTTTATGGAATCATGTCCGGGCCATGACCAGAGACTAAAATAAAGTGCAGAAGTAATACTGGCTGATGGAGGGCAGGGGGACAAGTGTTCTTGGAGCAGAATTTTGTGCCCTTGGGCCAGTCGTCCTTTACTGGGGTGCGGGATGAAGGGTGGTAATTGAATTCCCCAGGTTTTAAGCTGTGTGGCGGGACAATTAAAAGTGATGCTCCCTCCTGCCATGCTCTGTCCCACTGCCGCTCTTGCCCTGTCATGTGGAGGTGCTGGATGGTGTAGGAATAGCAGTGACGGGTGCTTGATGCCATGCGTATAGCAAAAATAGATGTGGTTGGACTGTGATGATGCAAAGCGAGAAGAATCCTTTCTCCTCCAATTTCTTCATCTTTGCTTTCAGTGCAGCTCCTGCCAGGCTGCCGCTTAGCAGTGGGGCTGGGGGCTTTGCCATCCCCAGCACCTTTTTGGGGTGCTTTTAGGCTGAAACGTGTTGATAATGTCCCTTTAAAAAAGGCTTACCCTCATTCAGGTCATTAATTCCTCCTCAGTGATGAGCTATTGACTGTAACGGGCAGGGAGCTGCCGTTTCATCGCGTGAGGTCATGGCCACTGGGAAGCAGCAAGAGAAACCCGAGGTTTCTGGAGTAATTGCAATACTCATTTACAAGTATTACCTCATATGAGGTTGCAATATGACTTATATTGCAACTTATTATTATTGTAACTTATTATTATTATTATTATTAATACAACTTATGACTCGTTGCTCAAGTCTTCTGCAGGAGCTGGATGTGACATAGGAAATGTCCTGCAATTACCTGCATGATCTCATCCCTCCTGCCCCTCATTCTTGGCTTTGCAGAAGGAGCTCAACAACCTTCTTCAGATGTTTTCCCAACCCTTTGGAGCTGGCATTCTCTTTCCCAGGGGTGTGGTGGACTGGTCTTGGTCCGGATGAGATGGTCAAGGGAAGTATGTGCTTTGAGGAGGAAGATTTAAGAGCACTGATACAAAATGGCTGGTGAGGCAGCAACCATACAGGCAAAGCTCAGGATCAGTGGTCCTAAAGGTGGTGCAGGACCCAGCAGGAAAGGCAAGTTTTCTTCTAAGCTCAGCCCTGCAGGTGGGATGTGCAGCGAGATCATTCCTCTCTGAAAAGAGATGCTGACGTGGAACGAGTCCAGGAGGCGGCAGTGAGACTGATAAAAAGAACAGAAAAACGTGAGAGTGAGGAGAGGTTGAAGGAGGATTTGTTTAGTCTAGAGGAGGACAAGATAACAGGCTTTGTATGAAGGGCTGCCTTGAAAAGACAGGCAAAATTAGGAAAAAGACCTAAGCGTTTGGTTGTTCAGACATGGGAGGTGAAGGTGGTGCCGTTCCTTGGCTGGAGGTTTTGGGAGGATAGGACAAACATCTGGGACTGCCACATCCACCCTGGTGCTGGGACTGGCCTGAGGGATTCCTGAGTCCTCTCCAAGCTCGTAGTAAGTGAGTTGGCTCACAACTCTCTTTTATCCTGAGCCTTTGGTAAGCCTGTCTTGCAGCAGGCATGTTAAGATCGATGAGGTTTCATCACCCTTTCCTGAGGGACTGGTCTTACTGGCACCTGCAGTCAGAGCACTGTTTGGGCCCCTGTTAATGGATGCTTTTGCGGGGGGCCTGGCTGGGGCTGCTTTGGGCATCTGTGTTGGGATCCCTCCTTGGATCCCACATCTGCAGCATCCATCCCCAGAGGGTGTTGGGAACAGGACAGAGAAAGGGACAGAGTGGGGAGGGAGGAGCCTGCCTTCAGCCAACAGAAAGGATATGGTGAAGCCATCAAATTTCCATCAGTAGAGGTGCTCCAGAAGTTGTGGTGTGCTTGGCAGGGCTGGCAGCAAGGTGGACTTGGGCATGATCTACAGGAAACATCCTCCATGAGCCATCCCCTTCTGTCATCAGGGATCAGAGAAGCACAGGCATCCCCTGCAGCTGGAGGGGATGCAAAAGCACCAGTGGACAAACAGAACATCTGGCTGTGGTCTGGGCAGATCTCTTGGCGAAACCCAGGCGGGCAAAGAAAGTGGCTTTTCTGCCAGCAGACAAATACAGCCAGGTTATAGCCGTGGGTGTGTGTCCCAGGAGGTGGATAAACGGGCTATGCGGTGGGAGGAAGATTGGCCGGATCACCCACTCCCCATGCTCCACAGGGGCTGCACGCACCCAAAGGAAAAAGCGCAGTTACCTGGTTCAGGAGGAACCTGCCTCATCTCTCTGACCTGCCCATTTTCCCTGAATCCTTGGTGGTATTTTCCACTCACTCATCATGCAGCAGAAATATTAGCAGAGCTTTGACCCATCCCTGCCCCACCGGCTCCAGGGGCACAGATGGGATGCAGCCGCTTGTCACTCTGGGTGCAGAGGAGACTTCACAGCAGAGGTGGTGCCAAAAAAAAAAAAAAAAAAAAAAAAGCCCCAAATAAATCCTCCCCTACAAATTAACTATTTTCCTTTAAAAAAGGACTTATTTTTTTCTTCTAACTAAGTTACAGAGGTGACTTCGTGTGCCACAACGCACTGCAGAGAGGGATCGGCGCGTGCTGGTGAAGCAGCTCTTGCCTGCCCTCCACTGCTGTGTACCAGGGACGAGGCACCACGAGACCGGAGCAGACCTGAAATTTAACTCTAACGCAGCGCTGGAGAACTTTCTTGCCAGTATCTTTCGGCTTTCAGAAACCTCCTAGCAATAAAACCAAGCAGCTGCTACAGAGAGGATGAAAGAGCATCACAGAACTGGCTGCCATCAGCAGTGCTGAGCACTAAAGCAGCCCACCTCAGCAGGGTGGGGTTATCCATCAAGAATGGCTTAGTTGAGAAAATAATTCAGAATTTGGCTGAAAATTGCTTCTGTACTTTTCAAGCCATTGGGGGAATTGTTTTGCTCACGGTTTGCCATGACACAATTGAAAATCTACTAACTGCTGGCAGAATTTTGGAAGCTTTCAGGTCATCAGCCCGTAACACTCAGGGATGCTGAGTGAGGTGTGAGGCAACTATCATGGCTGGGTAGTTGAATTCATAACTGGGCTTCTGTTAATTACACCTGTACGGGGGCTGAGCATGACTGAGACGTAACTCTTAAGCTTTTAAGGATGGGAATGGTGGACAGACACTGTCAGTAGGGATGTACCAATAGCTCCTTCGCAACAGGCTAAACTTTTGAGGACTCTTCTAAGGTGATCAGGAAGGTATGGACATCTGGGACCAATGTGATCAAGCAAAGGCCAGGTGCCAGAGATGGACTCCCAAGAGAAGCCCTACAGAGTCAAACCCATCATATCGAAGCAGGAAA
This sequence comes from Bucorvus abyssinicus, assembly GCA_009769605.1. Classification (NCBI taxonomy): domain Eukaryota; kingdom Metazoa; phylum Chordata; class Aves; order Bucerotiformes; family Bucorvidae; genus Bucorvus; species Bucorvus abyssinicus. Next base: position 18,338,196 of record CM020035.1, read on the forward strand.
AAGAACAGGTGGGCTTCTCTTGGCTCTAAAGTCAGCCCTGTTGTGTCAGGAGTACCCGCCTCTCATGCGATTGATTTGCTGTAGCTGAAACGTGAATCACAGAATAAATGGCTTGAACGCAAATTCAGGACTTGGTGGGGAAAACGGGGTTTTTAGGAACTCCTGAAGTTCAGTGGCGAGCTGAAAGCTGCTGCACTGCTTGTGCAAGGGGTGCCAGGGAAGTCACCACCTTGTGCTCTCCACTCCCCGAGTTCAGTGCCACCCTAGACCCAGACGCTCTTAAGACCCAGTTTCGAGTTAATTTGTGTTTGTAAGCCACCTGACAAGTTGATTTTAGTAACATCTTTCTGAACATACTAGAACCACAGCTACCCTTGACGATATCAACCCTTGCATGCTGATGCTCAGAGCTCCCTTGAGCTACGCCACTCCCCCCCGGGGACCCTCCTCGTGCCCAGGGGACCGGGCTGATGCTGCAGGGTTGTGCAGGGACTGAAGCATCGCTCATGCCGGCAGAGGCACAAACTGACCCAGAGTAAACTCCACCCGCACGCGACAGAGAGAGATAGAGACCAGAAGTGCAACGGCACAAACCTTGCCCCGTTTCCCTTTTCCCCATGTGCTTTTAAAGATTTTATTTTGTCCTACTCTTGCCAGGAAAGCGGGTCGGCAAAGGGCACAGCATTCCACATCCAGCCCAGCAGATGCTACTTTTGCAGCCACTGTGGAAGAGGACGCTTCCCTACCACCGGTGGGACTTGTGCTGAAGTTCAGGGTACGCTTCTCGGCCCTCCCCCGTGATGAAGTTCTGTTACACGCTGGCAGAGCATCAGGACATCCAGCAGTGATTCAGACGCGGTTTCGAAGCACATCACATACCACAGCAATCTGTCATTCCCGCATAACAGGGCAGCATTACACACGCTGGGGAGCATCTGACCAGGGGCTCTTTCTGGACGGAGAAGCACTTGGAGTGATTCAGCGGCAGGAAACACCCAGACAAAAGGCTCTCCCCACTGCAAGCCTACCGCAGCGCCAGAGCTGCTGCTTTCCCACAGAGCAGGGACAGCTTTAAAGTGGATTTTAGGGTGCATCTCAGCATGCTGCCTCCTAGCGACACATCACCCGTTTCTGTTTGTACCCTTTGTGAAGGACAAGTTCATTTTCATCCCGAGCGGAGCATGGCTCCGCAGTGGAGCTGAGCCTTACCGGAAGTACCAGGTATTGCCGTGTGGGGAAGGGGTGGGAGGATGCTCCTCTGGCAGCAACACATCAGATGAACTCAGCTGCCAGGAACTGCACCACGCATTGTGAAATCCTCATTTTATTAAAACATAAAGCAGCTTACCAAGGGACACGCGTTCTTTGTGTCTCTCAGTCCCTGCCAAGTGATTCGAAGGAAACAAAAGAACAAAGACTACCCGCTCTGTGGAGGAGGAAGGTCAGCTCCAGCAGGTGGGACTCCACCTTCCCCAGAAACACTCCTGCACGCGTATCCGTAACACGAACTGTGGCCCTGAAATGCTCACAGCAGGCAGGGGCCTGGCGCAGGGATTTGGGATGCTCTCAGCACAGCAGCAGTGCTGTGCACCCCATGGGATGCTTCAAAGGGAGTTCTGACTCAGTTAGGGATGGGATGTTACTGCTGATGCAGTTAGAAGTGATCACTGCTCAAATCCTGTTGTCCAGTCTTACATCCAGACAGTAAAAACTGATAGAGATCTATAAAAAATACCCAGGTATTTGCAAACCCTTCCCCAGATGCCCAGGGTAACGCTGTCAGCTGCCTTCCTCTCCAGGCAGCTGCAGGAGGTCAGGCTTGTTTCTTCAGTCACTTGCTTTGTGCACATTTGTCCAATTGCTTGAGAGCAAAAGAGGAAAGCATTTTCTTCCCTGCATCAGTAGAGAACATAATTTTTTGAGTCCAGAAATGAGTATAAAATGGATTATACACAAAAAGTATTCTCACCATTAACCGGTGTGGAGAGCTCAGTGCATCTCCTTCAACACAAGATTAAAAAAAGTAATGAGATCGTAGATCTAACGGCCTAGATTTACTACATGGCGTGACAGATATCCTACACCGCATTTGCCCAAGATCTTCTAAATCCAATAGGGAACTTAATAGTGGAAAACCAAAATAAGTGAGTCTCTACCGGTGTTAAAAATGAGCCAGGGACTTTAGACACATTTGTGAAGAACTCTTAGTGCAGTTCTGCCTTCACAGGACAGGAAATGACAGGTTGTTCCCAAATGGGATGTAGCTCAGTACACAAGCACTTGTCCTGGGACTACCTCTCAGTTTTTTTGTTTGGCTGACAGGACTGTTACAGTAGTTTCCACTGAATAAAAATGTTCTTTGGGGGTAAACCAGGCTCACGGAAGTAAATCTTCCCACTTAAATCCCAACCTGCGAGGGCAGTGGTGGCACTTCTCTTTATAGCTGAGTGCCAGCACAGCAGCTCACACAGCCATGTTTTAAATTCTACCACGAGAGGAAGACCGCAGGAGCAGGCTCCTGATCCTCACCCTCCAACGCAAGCTCTTGGAAGTCACTCTATGAGAACCTGCAGCTTAGGAGAACCAAACCAGGACAAGCACGAGACGGTGCTCAGAAATAAATCAGTATTATGTCATTACGATTAACCCAGGGTTCCTCAACCTGTGCAACACTGCTCCATCCTGCTCCTTCCTTCCACTCTTCTCCAAAAGAACACAAGTTACTGACAACTTCCATTCAAAGACTTAACTAGATCTGAAAACCATAGTAAGACATGGAGGCTGCTGATGAAGAACAGCACAGAAATGCTCAGAGAGCAGCTGTCTGTTCCATTCCTATACAGGAGCAGGGGAAATCATCAAATAAGGGTCAAGAGGCTGCAGGTCCACAGGGCCCTCTAACTGCTCATAGTCCATGAAAAAAGTATGGAAAATGCCATAAACGAAAAGCAGAGGAACATCAAAAGCCGAGAGAACAGTGTCAGTTGTAGCCTAACACCTCACTGTTCTTGTTCTCCAAGTCCCCCATGCTTGGTCATCACTGGAGCTATGATAGGAGGCTGAGGGAATTTCTAGTATGACAAAAGTTCTTTCGAATCTTGCACAGAATGTTCCTGTCAAGTGTACGAAGTTCATGAATCGGAGTATGCAAAATGGTACTACACTGGTAGGAAAGCATCATTAGGAAGTTACTACTGCCTTTTAGCAGATAAAGACGCACTCTTCAGAAGAAGGACAATCATCACTGAAGAAATAAGAAAAATTAAACTAGTCTGTTACTTCATTGTCTTTTCTAAGTGTATGGTTACCTATGTCCACTGGAGCCCTCTCTCAATCATTTAAAGGTCTCCAAGTTACAGATGATGATCTGCTAACAGCTCACCCACCTCAAAGCTCAGCAGCATTACTGAGAGTTTATTGCAAGTCTTGCTCCATGCGTACAGTGTTGCTGAATGACGTTTCTCGCTCCTGCTGCTGTACAAACTGCACATGGACTTCTCTACGCACTGGGCTGACAGCCCAGATCATGTTACATTTAGAGAACAACGACCGAGCAACACAAAATTCGGGTGAATTTTACTTCTGGGCTTTAAACATTATTACAGAATAATGGCATAAGTGTTGTAGTCTCTTTTCAACCCCTAAGTTATATTTGGCAAAAGTAAGTAGGAAAAGAAAAAACAAACTTTTATTTTTTCACTTTTTGAAAGCATTTTACACAGGTTTTGATCTTCAGAATACCTTGGAATCAGTAGAAAAAACTAACTAAACAGTTTGTCTTTACAATAGAAACCTTTCAGGAGTCAAAATTGAGACTAAAAAAATACATGCAGAACATACTCCTTTCCAAACACAACTTGAAACAAAGCACCAAACTACACAAATACGCAGAATGAAACAGCGTTTAACATCGCAGAAGTAGTCTTCATAAAAGGTGTAAAAGTCACCTATTCACTAGGCACTGTTCACTTGTTTAAACAGAAGAGACAATAAAAATATTGTCCACAAACTTGCAGTTTCAACTCAAAAGGCTGTAGCCAGAAATTCCTCTACATGTCATGCTTTAATAGCGACCTGAAAGAAAAAAACAAAATATATACACTATTAGACTCCAAAGGATTGTCAGATTTTTAAGAGTTCTGTCTAAATTCACTGCCACCCCTCAAACCTGCATCAAATTCAAGAGCCTTATGGTTAGTCTATGACAGAGCCTGGCAGTCAGTACAGTTCTGCCAGTCAGTTCCTTTGTGCAGAAAAACCCCAACTGCCATCATACGCCCCGGGCTGACATTCAGTGCCCGGGGCCAGCTCCCCCTCCATCAGTAAAAGCAGTTACACTTGTTTTCATCTGGACACAAAGGGTAAACACGAGAACACAACCTATCCATTCACTCCCCATCCATGACAAAGGGAGCATTGCTAGGAATGCTGTTGTGGTTTATTAACTTTCTGCCATCAAAATGGCGCTTTATCTTCCATGCAAATAAGCAGCTCAGAAAAAAAAGCACTGTTTGGCCCTCGGATGAAGTTAACCTCCTCTTTAACTGAAGTTATGTTGGGAAATACAGTTTCAGTGTTGGAAGGTGCGAGGTTTGAGAATTACACCTTGCTGTCCTAAAGGTAACCGAACTGTGAGGGTACTACAAATGCCTGTTTTAACAGAGTTTTAGAGAAAAAAAACAGTACCTCAGGCTTTTTTAAAAAGTGGTATTAACTAGTTTATTTTTTTTGCAAACTAAATATTTGCTCTGTCCTCAAGGTTGCCAGTTGCTCAATGAAGCAGTAAAGGGATCTGTGGTTAAAAAAAACAAAAACAAAAAACCACCTCACTTGTCTTTATGGACACAAAAGCTCAAAAGAATTTCAGGCATAGTGGAGATTTGCTTTTGACATGCGAGCTGAGCTCCCAGACTACTTACGAGGTGAGTAGGACCGAGATCTGGATCGAGACCTGTAGCCCCCCCGGCTGTAATACGGAGATGGTGATCGCCTCCTGTGAAACAGGGCATCAAAAGCAATCCCTTTGTTAGAGCGAGTGGCAGCAGCTTTACGTGGATACCTCTAACCCCACCCTGGCATCAAGAGCTTACTTGGGAAAGCTAATGAGCAGATAAACAGCTCATCAACGTTTGTACTGGATAACAAAGCAAAGATTTGTATTTTCTAAATGCTCTTTCTATTACCAGGTCAGAGTGATATTACTTTGGACTAATGGAAGAAATATAAGCTCTGTTGCATTCACAATTTAACTACATGCAATTTTACTGTTTCAAGCTAGGAGCATCCCAAACAAGCAGTGTAAGCCAAATCGCACCTTAACTTTTAAGTTAATTTAGTTTTAATCTAAATTACTTGTTCTGAGATGAAGAGCTTATGTGACTAGCAGTCACTGCTACAACCAAACCCACGCCCAAACCCCTCCAATCCAGGCACTCCTTGCCTAGTTCCACTCACCTCCTAATAAAAAAGGAAATCCCCGAACATTCAGGACATTCACTTCTTGGCATAAATCACAAGCTTTTCCTGCACAAAGCTGCACTAAATGGTCCCTATACTAATCTCACCCCTTTATATAGCAATGAGGGAACTTTGAAATGAATTGCACTGCTTGCTGAAAAGCTGCCAGTACTGAGCATCCACCCAGTTTCTGTTAATGTGTTTAAATATATCTTAGACTCGATTCATAGAATACTCAAAAAATAACCTGTATAAGACTATTTCCATTGATGACAAAAGCCTTCCTGTCATACCTGTAGAACTGATCCCTGTCTTGGACAGCTCTCCATCCTCCACCGCCACCGCCACCACCTCCCCTGTGAATACAAATGCATAATGGATTTTGAAGATTTAAAAAATAAAATTCATTGTCCAAGCAAAAAGCAGAAAACATTGGTTCCTACACTGGATAATGCTGAATTACTTCATTATGTTTATTTTTATGTATTCCTAGAATGCGCTGGCTAAACTCAGTGTCAAGGAGCAGCCAAAGAGGACTCATGTTCCAGCTGACCAATATTGTATTTACGATGTCATACTCTCCAACAAGTTGCAATTTAAGATTGGGACATAGCCTTCCCCTCTAAGACCATTTCTATTCTCAGATGCTTACCCACTTGAGGCAAGCAATTTTATTTTTGTTTTATTTTTAGAATAGCAAGATCAATTCACTGTCCTGAGGAAAAAGTTTATTCCAAGGTGGAGGAAGGGAAAACAACTCCACATCCTTTACATTTTAACACTTCACAATTACGTTTAAACCAGGGTGTTTAAGAACTGAGGTACAACTTCTCCTTATATAGAAGCTGCCTAGCACTGGAACAGCATGGTGTAGAATTAACAGCATGAAATGTCGGGCTGGTACCTCCACAGATTTAGATATGGTAAAGCATCAGCAGGAGACTGAATCAAGTTTGGATTATGGAATGGTCACTGCCAGAGATGCCTCACAGCAGCTCAAAATAAATCCTACGAAGGACAAAGAACCCTCAAAACACCACACTTTCCATCAGTGGGTCTCCTTTTTTAATTTTTTATTTTCTAGTCTCCATTTGGTAGGTAGTGTGCAAGGTATTGGTGGGTGGTTTTTTTCCCCCTAAGGTTATTCTTTAGTTTACAGATACTTTTCCAGACAAGATTAAGCATCCCACGACAATGAGGAGAAATTTCAATTTTAACATGACAATTCCCATCTGAAATTGTATTTCCCTTAAGGCTTTCCTGCACACAGGGCAAGGAAGGCAAAGTAATTTTTACTAATTGATTTTCTAGGCTCTCCATTAAGTTTGAGAATACCAGGGTGTGGGTATTTTGGTAGTGTGTGGTTCAACACCCAACAGCCCCCCCCCCCCCCCTTTTTTTTTTTAATATAGGAGATGGAAAACACCCTTGCTGGAATCTTCAATATTCTGTGTGTTTCCACCCCAAAGCCCTAGCTCACAAGAGACAGAATGGGAGAGCATGTGGGAAGGCGAGAACATCGCCCAGCATAACTGCCTCAAAGAGCTAGACCAAAGCCTGGCCATGAATTCTGACAGGCTACACTTGGACTGGCACACTATCATCTCATTCATGTTCTCTTCTTTACGTTCAGTCACTACTGCAGTCTGCAACTATTCTCACTACCATGCACCCAGAACAGACATAATTACAACTTCTGATAATGTTTTTGCAAACACCTGAGCTGCTGTTTACTATCAGGAATGAAAAATGTTAACACTTAAGCACAGAAGACTTAGGGTCATGCCATAACCTAAAGAAGGAATAAATTACACTTTAAGAACATGCAAACAACAGATTTCAAGGACAACCAGCACACCCTGACTGATCCTTTATGAAAGAGTAAGGAAATGAGTACTACGAAGGGCAAGAATAAAGGCAGACGGTGTAAAACTCTTACCAAAGACTGCACAGCCCCACATCTTTTGCTGGTCCTCAGGTGCATTTGCCATTTTGACATGTTAACATAGAACCCCATACAAAAAAATGCAAACTGGGAGAGGCAAGCTAGAAGCACAACTTAACAGGCTTCTTAGCAGGCTATGTTGCAAGTCTCTTCTGTTACCCAACATCACAGTGAGCTGCTTCAATTTACCCACTAAATTTCAGTTAATTACTTTTAGTACATTAAATGAGATGAGGCTACATTAACTATCCCAAGGAAGTTTTTGTACCCTGTGCTCTAAAACAAACAGGAAGTTTGGTCAAAGAGCCATTCCCACATATGAAAGCCTACAAACAAGTGCTGGCAAAGTGAAACTCAACACATCTTGGTTCTTACATGCCCAGTAGCAACTTTAGATTTTAGCTGCTACAATTCTCCAAAATGTTCAAGTCACTGATGTTTCAAGAAAATGGACTGCTAGAGGTAGAAGTACCCTACTGACTTGCTGCCCAGAAAGGTGAATACAACACTTGTGGCTCCTGCATTCCCCGAAATCATGCAGAGCACCTTGATCCCCTCCCTGTCCCCAGCAGCACTGAAGCACTGTAGAAGCAAAGCACCTCATATTAAGACAATAGCAAGGCAGGGAGGGGATAAACAGGAAGGAGAAAAAGTGGCTTAAAGTAGCTGGATGGGAAGGAGGATATAGCTGCTCTCAGTCAATGACAATGACCATACAAAGCTGGTATTTTCGTCTACACCTAGAAAGCAACAGGAGAGTACACTGAAAGCCAAGACCACTAAATGTATTATTTCCTTTGTCTTTGAGCTATAATGGGATAATGTAATTTGAATTCATGTATTTCTATGAATACATAGTTACCATCAGGGAATAATCACCAATCCACCCATTGCTGATGCATTTAAGCTTTACAAACCACTTTGGAAATACTACTACAGAATTCTGCAACTACAGGAACATTTGTTAATTCCAGACAGAAAAAATGAACTCTTATCTTTGTGTCCAACTTAATAGCGTCCCAGAAATTGTGAGGATTTCACAGGCACCATCCTACACCACGGACCCCCCTGCCAGGGAACAGCACGCTCGGTGTGCTCCCTGTCTCCCTGGTGGGACCTCAGGGGTTGGCCAGGAGAGCCCCAAATTCCCCAGGCATACCAGCCATGTTTTCAACAGATTTTTTATCAACTTTACTAGCCCTCTGACAATCTATATTGCCACCTGAATATTCACCTCTTCCAGCTATGCTAACTATGTCTGACTACTATGCTGTTGAACACAGAAGTTTAGACTGAAAAAAGGAAGAAATAGGAAGCGTGAGTCCTTCAAGTGAATACACACATCCAAGCCAAGAGAGTATGTTAAAAAAGCTTTTTTATGCACAATATCCAATACAGAACAGGCAATGTTCCAAGCCCTGATTCCTTATTTTTGGCAACATCTGAGGTGCCATAATTATTAGTAGGGGATACTAGTGACCATTGAAATTTCCCACTTTTTGTCTACTACGCTATGCTAAAAATTTCAGTTGGCACTGCAATACCAACTCAAATATTAGATCTGCACCTGTATTCCCACCATTTCAATGCTAACAGATGAACCAACAAAAGATTCTTTTAAAATGAGAGTATGCAGAACATACTCTGTTTTTCAAAACTTAATGCAGATTTAAAAAACACTATGGACGAACTCATGCCACAGGTTAAACATCACAAAGTATTTCTCAATCTGACCAACATGATTTGTACTGAGCAGTCATTTTGGTAAAGATTTCATAATAAGATTCCAGAATGGAATCTTACTAAGTGAGTGCAAAAGGATTTTGGCATACCTATGTAGGATGAACTGCTTAACACTTCTACAGGTAGAAAAGTAGACGAGAAAGCACAGTTTAAAAAGCAGCTGAGTATTACAAATATTGCCTCACCTGTATGATCTGCTGTAATAGTCACGATCATCATACCCTCTATCATATCCTCTGTCATAGTAATCTCGTCGTCGTGAGCTGCCACTACAAGTGAATTAAATAAAATACAAAACATTAATATTGTTTGCAGCGCTTTTCACTAGGCGTACAGTTGGTTAAGTATACACCTCTTTAATCAGGTTATATTATTACCTCGCATCCTTGCAGTTAAATTGTGAACATTCCTACTTACCCATCAGTGCAGATGGGAACAGAACTACTTAAATAATTGCTTTTTAAAATGCTTGAACTTTAAGACAGCTACTTTCCTCCTTGGTCTGAAACCTTTTGATACCACAGGCATATGAGGTAATCCATTCTGTGACAACTCTGTTCACTTTTAACTCTCAGAAATCTCCTTTTGGAAGAACTTTCAGATTGAAAAAAAATAACCTGCAGTCTCCACACAAAACCACTAGTACCATAAACTGAAAGCCCTGAGAAAACAATTCACATTCTTGAGAACTCTACATCAAAAGTGTACGATGTGGACAGGACAGACTGCACCACGCAGCTTCTCAATTAGTATTTGTTAATTTACTCTTGAAAACTTGAGCTTGCAGAAGACATTAATATTTGAAGGCACATAGGATAACAACTTAAAATAATTCAGAAATTGTCAAAAATCTTACTGTAGACTTATTTAAATGTTCAGATAGCTCATGTCTGGGCTGCATAACTAAGGAACACAGGTTTCTACTCTCTGTTATCCAGGCCGATCCCAGAACAGTCACTGTCAAGTGCTATATAAATGAACTCCTTCTGTTTAAAAAGCTGGAAAGATACGCATTACTGTGGATGGCTGTCCATATATAGGTTTGCTTTTGCTTTTTAATTCTGAAGAACCTCCTTCATCAGTTGAGTTTTTTGGTTTTCAGAAGCTTTGCCAGATAACCACATCAATGTTAGCACAGCTCTTGTTGAGTTAAAAAAACCAACCCAAAACTTAATTAGGCATCAACAGTGATTTTTGAATTTCAGTTTCTAGTACTGAAACATCTACATAATGTGCAGCACTCAAGTCATAAGCAAGGAAACAGCTTTCAGAGCAGTGCATTAATGCAAAAGCCTGATAAACTAGGAAAACCTCACAGAATCAGGTCTCTTAGAGGAGATACAGAACAGTTTTTAACAAGATACAAGACAATTAATCGTATCCCATACTGGTTTGGAAAAAAACCCCACACAGTTAACTTACTAAGTGGGTCTTCCCATGTAGATTCCAGGGGTAGGGGTGTGAGGTCTTTTTGTTATGGAGAAGTCTACCCGGATCCTTCTTCCATCCAGCTCCATTCCATTGGCACGTTCCTTTGCCTAAGCAGAGTGATAAAATACAATTCACTATAGTGATGAAGTTTATTATCAACACAAGTTTCTAACCACTGCTTCAAGTATTAAGAGAAGTCCTAAAATGGCTCAGATAGGATGCATGTCTAAGTTTAACTTATGCCTCATACATAACACCAAACAAACCCTAAGACACACTAGGCCAGTTGGATATAAGCTTCAGTAACCACTTAAAATGTGACTTTTACCGCATAAAAAGCCTGAAAGGAACATAATTTAACAATTGTTTTAGTACCTCTGTATCCACCATGATTAAGAGGAACTTCTGAACAAGCTTATGTAGGGAGATGTAACTACTCCAACACAGAGAATGAAGCAGCGTTTAGAATTTTTTAAAAGAGCACTGTTATCTTGATTTTTTCCCCCACCAATACATTCTCAAAACCTACCAGAATCCTGACATGGTAATGTCTTGAATCATAAGTACATCTGAAAAACATTGTTTTTTTCCTGCCAAGTAGCAGGATCTATACCCAAAGTTTCAATCTAACATGGAAGCCTTCATATAAAATTTGGAAAAGGCAACACTAGAGTGGTTGAATTTATGCAGAATATAAGCCTAGTTACAGCTCATAAGCAACACTGCTCTCCAAGGGCTGGCCTGAGTGTAGAACTCTGTACCTGACGAGTATAGAATTCCCTGCTCATTCTGTAGTGCTTTTAAGCACAAATCCCGTAATTTGTTACATGATATTGATGCTGCTTCAATTTACTGAATCCCTTAGGGTTTCCCATGAACATGTGCAGGCACCAGGAAGCCACATACAGCCTGGCCTTTTATTTTCAGAGATTCCCGCCACTGTCCCTTTCAGACTGAAGGACAAGTCAGCAGAATGCATGTTAGTGCTCCTACAGGGTGCTCTAAAATGGCCATCCACTCTAAACATGCCTGTTATTAAATCTAAGATCAGATGTGGAGTTAGGAAGGAACTCTCATCTCATAATTGAAACAGAAAGCCTGTTGTTTTATTTTCTTCTCTTTGTTCGCATAGTTTGCACTATGACTAGCCTGATGTTTGCTTTTGTGAATTACACAATAGCTTAGTCTGCACAGGGACCAGGATTCATGCCTCTCCAGCGGTATACAGGAGATCTCTCCTCAACTAAGACTTTATAACATTATGAGGTGCCAAGCATTTTTTTGGCCCTGAGTTTCCCCAAGCTATATCCTGTTACAGAATACACATCCTAGCAACTGAGAACACAGCAAACACATCATAATTCTGTACTCCAACCTACTTCCTTAGCATCCTCGACATTTTCAAAGTACACAAATGCAAATCCTCTTGAACGCCGAGACTGCTGATCATACACAATGGAAACATCAGCAATTGGGCCATACTTGGAGAAAACTTCTCGCAGATCTCTTTCTGTGGTATACAGACTCAATCCAAAGACTCCAAGACAACAATTTGGGTCAGGATTTGCCTAAAGGGACGGACAGATAGATAGGTATTAGAATAAAATTGCTTATGTCTGTAGCAGAAGGTATTTCACAAGTTGTCTGAGACAAAACAACAGCAAAAAGACACTTACTACAATCAAACCTACACTTTGTGTTTCTCGGGGTGCTGTACAAACTACAGTTACGGCACATAGCAGGTCCTGTATTTAAAAAGTTTTCCCTCCAAAGGCTAGCTGATGACTGTTGAATGTGGAGAGATAATACACACACATAGAAGGAGGCCTGGATCACATCTTAATTTGTGTTATTACTTTTTCCCTCTACTTTAGCACAAAACACACCACACTCAGCCACCTGTAAGGCAGCTAAAAACAAGCTGGTGTGCCTGCTCATTTAATAAAGACACTGTCAAAACAGCTTTTAATGAAACATTTTAGTTTTCCAGGCTTTCTAATCAAGAAAAGCACAAATGCTTCTCCCTCCTAATTCTACACCCATACTTCACTGCATACATTTGCTCATTTATTACAGCAGTTAATAGTGACAACAGCCTGCACTGGCAGCACTTCTAAAAGGTATCTGTTAAAAAAAATAATTGACAAAAAGGACACCCTCAACCCACAATCCTAAGCCAATTTAGGGAGATCCATGGCTTATCAAAAACCAAATGACAATTAACCTCAACAGTATTTTTTTAAATAGACCTGAGCAGGAAGCAGAATGTGTTTCTGGAAAACCCCAATTAATTGAGTGGTTCCACGATGTATGCAGGACTATGTATGAGTCATCTATAACAGACATACCCTGTTTCCAATATGACGTCTGCGAGTAGACATGGGTGAATGGCTGTGACTGTGTCGTCGACGATAATCGCGGCTGTAAGACCTACTTCTGGATCTCCTATGAGAGCGGGAACGAGAGCGTGATCTTGTGTAGTGTCTACGGGAACTCCTCCTTGATCTAGATCTGAGGAAAAAAAGAGAAAAAGTACAGTGTTAGGTTTGTTTGGGTTTTTTAACCCTTAAAAACAAGGTCAGATATTTGCAAACAAAGAGCCCAAATAACCATTTTCTAAAAACCTGCAGTACCACATGATTCAGCTATAGCCAATTTAGTCACTACTCTCAAGGACGGTGTGCTAAATCTTTACAATTAGATTAGTGTAGATGCTCTCACAGCATTTCTACTGCAGAACAGGCACCTCAACTTCTGTCTCAGTTACCTTTTAATTCCCCAGTAGCTTTTACCTTTCTCTAACAAGGCTATCATGGTTTAACATATATACGCATAGAATATTCACAGCATTTACAGGAACATTTAACAACTGGGGTGGCTTTCTTCTAAAGACTTAACAGAAAAAGGGAATAGGAGTAAATGTGACTTAACACAAAGCATGTACAATTGGAGCAGTGCACACTTCTGCTTACTCTAGCACTCAAAATAGCACTGCTTTCAGTGACACTGAAAATACACTTTTTACACAATGCATAATTACAAGCACAGAACTCTGACAAATGCCCCTGAAACACAGCTTAACACAATTCAAGAAATAAAGTGGTAGTAGGTTTATTTGCCTTCTGGTATTTCAACCATTATTTAACATTAGCTGTTCATGAATTTTTACATGTTCACACTTCAAGTGTATTTAGTGAGCAGTTGCACCTTTGCCTATTTTCAGCCCAGGTCTGCTCAGAAATGTTTTCTGACAGCACTAGCTCTGTGGAGATGAAGTTCTGAAACACTTCAATTCCTTCTACTAAACACTCAGCCCTCCCAACACAGACAATTTTAGCTGAAAAGCTGGACAGGCACTTAAACTGGAGTATTACACCTGAGCTTGGCCTGCTGATGACAGTCACTGAATAATTTGCACTCCACACAACTACAAAGAAAATCACTGCAAACCTTAGAAGTGCAATAAACTGCTTAATATCCAAAGGCTCTTAGTCATAAATTGTTTATCTTCGGACTCTTGTGTCTTAATGTCCTTCCTCTAGTCTGTGGAAGCCAAGAGCTTCCATAAGCCATGAAGCCAAGAACCGAGACCATAAGCTACCATCATTTCACAGTAACATCACCACTAGGCTGGCATGAATGAAGCTCTTAACCTGAACCCATTTTTACTCCTGAGCATTTAACAGCTTCTTCCACAGACAGAATTTCTCACTAGGTAACTGTCACCAGACAGCCAAACTGCACAATATACACTCCATACATTACGCCTCCTGAAAAAAAAATGCCTCCAACCTCGTCAGAAGTGAGCCAGCCAAGTTGTCCTCCTCAGCTTGAAACCTGTATACGTGTTCAGGAGAAATTACTTCAGGGTGTCCCATTACAGTAATTCTAACTATGCACAGAAGTATGTATAACTATGTATATAAGCTATGTATGGAACTATGTATATTGCTTATAGATAGAAATATGTATAACTATGTATAGAAGAAGAGAACTTTCCTGACTCAGGGAAGACAGTAAAGACAGAAATAATAGCAATAAATGATTAAAAAGTGCAACACACGCATACAGACACATTTCAACTGCTGACAGAGAAATAAACTGAAGGCAAACACAGAACAGATGGTTCCAGGTAACAGAATGCACCCATTACAGTGAACAAGAGCTGGACACTTGGAAACCAGGCAATCCATCATGTGGGAGAACAAGGCTTATTTTAAATAGGTACTCCTTATATTGCTGCCTTAAACATCATAGTGCCATTATTCTCCTTTGTCGCAAAGCCACTGCAGTTGAAAATCCTATTCCTTCCTTAAGACTTGTTTAGACTTGACAGAGTCAGCCAAAGATAGTAAGCTTGCTATGCTGTTGCTAAAAACTTCAATAAAAGCCTATTTTTAAATCAAGTACATCCACACACCAACTGATAAAATACGCCAGGACAGATTCCCAAATCAAAGTTTAATTTACATATCTCAAAAATCCATTTGCAACAGGAAACTATTGAAAAATAAGAAAGTTCTCACAAGGTTATTTCTCTGGTGAGAACCAGAGTTAGATCATCTGCTCATGATCACATTCACATGCGTGATGGCACTGAAAAAAGATGTTAATAAGTACTTTGGTTCCAAACACATGACTTGACAGAATGCTTCCCAAATCTGCTAATGAACATACCATCTCTGCAATATACTTGCAGAACTTCCAGCCATAGGCATTTTCAAGACAGCTGTTAAATGCTCAGGAAGCCATGGTAGTCATAAGCTTCTACTTTTGTTCATAAAAAAGTAAAAAGTCAGTTGCCAGGGTATTATTTAAAGGGTGATCTTCTGTAAAAGTAAATGATTTGCCAGATCTCTTGTAAATTCTACATCTTGTATTTGCTTCTTGCAGCATTTTATACAATTTGTGATTGCATTCTGACACAGTATCATAGTTATACTGCAAGTGAGAAACACTTTAAAGAGTGTGGAATCCCTAGGGGTTATGGATTAAGGTGCAGGAGGACATGCTGGGCTTGCTTGTTATTCTGAAATTACAAGGTTTCCCGAAGGTGTTTTGCAGTCTCCATCCTCAGAGATCCTCTGGTCAAAGCCCAGAGATGACTCTGCCCACGAATCTCTCACTACTATCAATTCCAGAGGTCACTCTGATTTCATACTATATAAAGCAATATTACTCTACAGAGCACTTATTAATTTAACTTGACATATTTGCTTTTGCACTACAGTGATTGCCAAGTACAATTTACACTTGTGACTATGCCTGCAGTACACAAAAAAGACAAGCCCACTCTTCTGCTGTCAAAATTTCCCATCTATTTTCCTTCTCACAAAAGCCTTTCAAACTGATCATTCTGATCATGCAAGGAGACCTAAACCCAGTATCCGATGGTGCTTTCCATCATGGATGATTGCTAATTGCACAATGGCTTCCAGAGTTGTCATCCTTCCTCCAGCTGGACCCCCAGGCTTTGGCAAGCCTAATTCATTGCTTATACAGCTAAGTATATTGTGAACAGCTCAACTGGAAACCCCACTGCTGAAACCCACTTTTTTGAACCTGAACGCTTACAAATGAGTAAAGAAACTATCAAACACATTCATTTCTGTAGTCAGCACTTATCTAGTCTCTTAAGACAATAACATCATTTATCCATTTTCAGGTTTTGTTGCCTCTATTCATATTCATTACCTCTCATATGATGCACCTGGTAAAGCCAATGTAAATCCAATGTACTAGCAGTGACATTTATAGTCTTATTTCTAGACTATTAGCATATTTTGTTTCAGTTTTAAGGGAAATTCTGACTGCACACAGCTTGTTCAGCAGATGAGTATAAGGATAGGCAATACAGTGCAAAAAGCATTTTCACAGCGTATGTTTGCATTGCCACGTAACATAGTCAGCAAGCTACCTTCTCCGCAACTTTTTTATAGTTTGGAAAGCCGTCTAACTTTAAAGCTTTCCAGCTTGTTAATTTTAAAGTTAAATTAATATATATTTAATATATTTTATATATATTAATATATATATTTAAAAGGTCAGACAGGTGTCTGTTGAAATTCACATTTATCTCTACTGCTTCTTTTCTGTGGAATATACTGTTACCCACCCCAGAGACACTGCTTCCAGTGAGAAAACGTAATACATTAACAAGACCTGAAAAGGAAAATCTGCCAATGCATTTATTTTTTTAACGCACAGAAAACTTCCTAGAGTTCCTAATGCTTCATCACCCATTATTTTAAGACTTAAAAGGCAGGCCACCCCCAAACTCTGTAAGCAGAGATACAAGCCTACATTGCCAACTACCTCTTAGAAAAAGCTGCAAACAGATCTAACCTGATAGTTTAGCTTTTCAAACCCTGAAACCACATATGCCCCTTTGGATTCTATGTCCACCAGTTATCTCTATAAACAGAACTGGGCTTA
This sequence comes from Bucorvus abyssinicus, assembly GCA_009769605.1. Taxonomy (NCBI): domain Eukaryota; kingdom Metazoa; phylum Chordata; class Aves; order Bucerotiformes; family Bucorvidae; genus Bucorvus; species Bucorvus abyssinicus. Next base: position 18,355,207 of record CM020035.1, read on the forward strand.
ATTGGATTTCAGTTCACCTCTGACATATTATCTGACTTACGAAGAGGAGGAAGAGGTAAAAGAAGTAAACTCACCTGGATTCAGACCTGGATCTAGATTTTGACCTGGAACGCCTGGAATCCTCCTTAGATCGAGATCTTGCAGGGGTGTGCCTCCCCGACTTGCCAGACCCATGAGCACTTCCGCTTCTGGAAGCAGAACGGGATTCCTGCACGCAGATATCGAAAGCCTAATTTGTACACAATTTCTTGTTTACCTAAGGTCTGTAAACAAGCTCCAGTGAAATAAATGGTAAAAATTCGTATCTATGTGTCCGGGCAGTTGGCATTAGAACTGCCTAGATTTTTAAGGTTTTTTTTTTTTTCCCTGGTAGACACTTCTTTACCCTGCATATACTTTCGCTATTAAACAGATAATGCATGCATGTTTAGCAAAATATACAGGGACACATAAACAGACTAGTAATTACTTAGCGTAGTGCTTTCAGATTCCAGATTACTTCTTATCTTAACTTCATTTTTATTCCTTTTCTTCATTCTTCCGTTTCAAATTCTGACTTCTTTCATCTTCCCCACTTCACACAAATTGCTCAATATTCTACAAGTGGGACTTCTGGTCTGATAATTAGCATGCATTCACTTTCTTTTTTTTTCAAATTTCAGCTTCACTTATTCCTGAGCTTCAAATAATTCTCATTTATAAAACTTGTCAAATGGCGACTTCCGCATTTTCCTTCTTCAACATTAACCTTAATAGAAAAAGAACAGGATGAAGAATATTTAAAAACTCCAGGATAAAATCTAGTGCCAAAACTGAAACTAGAAAAAAAATGTTTTGTGGACTTTTACTATATATGCAGTTCAAGAATTGAATCTACCAAATGCCCTACAATTTTATAAACAGATTCAGTCAATTCAGTTTAACTTAGTACTAAGTAACTGAATTCACTATTTATGCCTATATTTAATAGCAAATGCACAGTGGATCAACTGAGTATCTATTAAAGAATTCTAGCATTAGGAAACTCAAAATACTTTGCACTGTCAGCCACACACTTAGACAAAATCAACAAGAAGTGACTAAGCAAGGTCCCTACTGCAGCCAGAGACTAATTGACGTGGTTTTTTGAATGCAGAAAACAACACGATTTGGTCTTCCAATGACTTACAATGATGTTATTTTTTGGAACGTTTCTTGCGGTTTAGAAAGCCTAGTTTGAAGGTTTATGAGCACACTCACACCTACTTTGCCAGCACAAGTGTGATTATATATGCAGGCTTCATGCCTCCAAGTAATTCATAGTTTTCCACTGACTGAAAACGCAATTCTGTGCAACGCACTCAAACACTGTTCTGGAATAGTATCCCACCTACTCTATTATTTACCTGTAATCTTCTTTGGTAATGACATTACCTAATTAGCATTTTCAACTTTAAAAAAAAAAAAATCAGTATCATGCTTAACTTCAGTCACATGGCTTAAAGACCTGGTTTGAACATACTAGAAGGCATTCTTTATTTCAAGATATTATTTTAAAATTCAGCAGTAGAAATCTATTTTTTCCTAAAACCAAACAAGTCTAAATTTTGTGTCAATTCCGATCAAGAATGCTCACTGACTACACTGAAGTACCAGATTTTTCTCAAAAATCACTTATTTTATCTCTGTAATAGCTCTTAAACCTGAACACTCAACTTACTGGGCATTCCATACTACTCCTTCAAAAATTCATTTGCTAACCCGAAATTGAACCACTTCCACACAACTTAAAACAAAGTTTAGTTATGTACAATTGCCTACCATACAGTGTGGGGGGTGCAGGACAGAGTAGAAACACAACTTGGAGGATAAAGATTTTCAGTAAATACAAGAGCAGCAGAAGTAACATTAAGTTGCTCAAGGGCATATTCTTCTTGGTCAACATGTTTAGGGAAGCGTTGTAAACCATAGGCACCTCATATACTGACACTGCAAAGGGCAGTGCAAACATTGAGAACTAATTTAAGTTACAAATAACAAATTAAACCTATACCCATTACTACCTTCAAAAGAAAACAATCCATGGAGTTGAATTCTGAGTTAATGTATTAATTTAGCCATGAGAAGTCTTCAAATCTTAAAAAGAGTTAGACAGAGCAAGATTGAAGAAGGGATAAAATAAAAAAATAAGGCTGTTCTTCTTTTGAAGAAAAATTCTTCTATACACTAAACGTAACTCTCTTGATAGTCTAGATAGAAGAAGCCATGTCCAAATATAGGTGGTCTAACACTGAAAAGGACACAAGAAATGCACAATGGGAGGGAAGCAGCAGGAAGAAACTTGCCCATAAACATACCCCATACCCTTTTTAGAGCTTTTAGAAGTTAGTGAGCTTTGAAGAAACCAGCAAAGAAATGGTATTGGCAAAAGTGAATGACTGAAGTCTTTTCATCTATTTGAAACATTTTTTTGGACGATCTTTGCTGTATTAAGATTGATGTGGAAATTGGATACCTAGGATCTGAAAAGAAACTTAGGAAGAAAAAACCTTGAGACAACTGTGTATCTAAAGCAGCAAATTAAACAGATGGCTTATTTTCAGCCATCTCCTTTGGACTTTACAACATTTTCCAGTTTTTAAACATCACATTTTGTTTCCAGATCATCCTTCCTTGAAATCTTTATCTTCAACCTACCACATTTTACAGGATTACAACACTTCTTTATCACTTCCAGCCTCAAAGGAATTCATTGCACCTCACCTGCTCCAGATACTACTAAGACTGGTAATAACCTCTAAAACACCAAAGTTGTTACTGTCTCCACTCCAACTCCCCGGGAAACCCTCCTTACCCAGTATTTCAAACACCAGGAGCCTGCAGCACTCCAAACTTAGTTTACACCCCTTTACATTATGTGAATCCACGGAGGGTTCACATAACCCACACCCACAGCTCACCTAAATTTGAGAGTTTCTAGTTTTGTTGTTCTTAATACATTTTCCATTTTTTGCTCTTTCGCTCTGTGCACTTTAAAGTATTTTTTAAACGTAGAAGACAGAAAAAGAAACAACCTTCTTTATCCTACCTATACTCAAACACTGCTGGTAAGCAGATCAAGACTGGTGCTCACTATTAAATAACCATTTTCTTCTAACCTTGAGTTTGTGAAGTGTGGATTTTAAAAATCACCAGATCCTTTGATCTTTACCAACAGTTCTTTCCCTTCATCAGGCATTACTGGTGTTCAGGTGGAAGCCCTGAAGTCCAGGCTTGAGGTTTCCGAATTATTCTTTCCATGTTTTAAGCATATTAAAACCAATGTGCAATACTGTAGGGATGGTAATTTTAACACCTCTAAGAACATTCATAAAGATGTGTTAGAGCCACCTATTCTATAAGCAGGGAATGTCACAACGGCAGAATTATTTTGAGGGCAACAGTTTGGACAGGTTTCCATTAACAGAAGTGGTTTTAAGTGTGTGTAAGTAAGGACCATGTGTTCTTTGCACTTCTGGGATCCAGTTCTTCCTCAAGGGAATATAAGTTACAGATTTCAGTTACTTAATAATGTAAGATGCAGGCAAATAAAATTATTAGTATTGTTTAAATCCTAAATGCCTATAACCCTATATATTTTCACTTGTTTTCCTAAGGAAAGGTGCAGCCAGATTTATTCAAGCTGTAATTGTGCTGACTTCACATTCCTTCAACCTCTCTACACTACTGAATCTATCAACCGATCCAACAGAAAAATAACCGCTTTTGCCTCTCCCTGAAGCACACCATTACCACAATAAGATTCCCACTGGGATGGGGCGGGGGGTAGGGCTGGGAATCCACTCAGAGCAAAACAACCCCCTTCCACTAGTTTCCAAACTGTACCAAAAAAAGACAAGAATGTGTTTTGAAAAGTCAAGCTAACAGACCATGAGCACGGAAGCCCAGCTTGCCACTTGCGCTGACCTTGCGGGCTCACTCAGTGCACCATGCTGGCAGGAAACTAATCCACTGGCAAAAAGCAAACTATTTTCTGACAGCTTAGGGTACTGCATCAGCCCACCAAGAAGTCAGATCAAGTGCCAGCTGATGAAGGAGGAATACAGCGAATGACCTATCCTCTTGGTGGCAGCAAGATACCAGATTGTTTCTAACCTTCTCAAACGACTTCCTTCTTCCTTACACCTTCTTCCACAACTCAGTATTAAATCAGCATTTCCAAAAACACGTTTTAAGTACCTTGTAATTAGATCTATAAATTGAGCATTTATACCATCCGAGTTACTCGGATTAAAAAAAAAATAAAAAAACCTGACTACCGTATTAAACAGTTTCTGATCAGACACGTAACAAGCAATCACTATCAGTATTAACTAATTCATGGGATGACTCACTTTAACTCGTCTCCTTTCCAACCCTTCCATGCCTGAATCACATGCACTTCAGTGAGTACAATTTCAATGAATAAAAACAAAATTAAAATGACTTGGAAAAATGTGGCAATTATTACAGCATACTGGCAGTATGTGAAGTATATTCCTGTCTTTGAAGTACTGGTAGCATTTAATAATTTATAGTGTTTTCATTTCAAAAACGTTTCCAGAGTTTAATCCCTCCATGGACTATAAAATGTAAAGGAGAATTTGACTGGGGATTTTTTTTTCTATTTTTTTCTTTTTTCTTTTTTTTTCGCAATTGTGTCATAAGCCAGTTTAAGTTTGTGTTGCTGCTGAAATAACAAGTCCCATTACTTGAAGAAGAAATACGAGATGCTTTTACATCTCCAATGCTGACATTAGGACTCATGGCTACACAATCAAGTCAAGCCTGCAAACCAATGCAGCTAGAAATGGAATCAGGGGGAAAAAAAAAAAAAATCAGGTGATTTAATTCCCAGATCTGACTGACTATACAAACACTAGTACAAAGGAGAAAGCAGGAACACACTTTCAGAAGCACAACTCTTGTTGGCAGGATGGACTTGGAACAGCTTAACGGACAGTCGTAAAGCCATATCCTAGATTATTTCCCAAACACTGTTTTTACTCCACAAAGACTTTAGTGTTTACAGCTTATATAACCCTGAAGTAAGCAAAAAAATCATAAGTAACACTGGCAATAGCATTAGAAAAGCCACTCCCTGCTCTAGTCTGAAATAGCAGGCTGGTAGTTCTATGGTTTTATCTTTTAGTTTTACAAATATGTACCCTGCATACAACTTACCTATTTACAATTCTCAAAAGTTGAGACATAACTCATTTTAAGCCTTGGTGAATACTGCCTGCACATGATTTATCTATTTTTTACTAAAAGTATAGAAAAGACAAAATTGAAAAGCAGGTGGGACAGCAACTGATGTTCTAGCATGCCCTGTGCAATTATGTTTCAAAGAGACTTTGCCACAAAGGATTTAATATTTCCTCTCATTCCAATTGAAAATACAATGCAGGTTACCCTGCTAGTAAAGTCAGACTACCATCTTAAACCAGTTTTCAGTCTGACTTGCACAGCAGCAATTAAATCAACTTTTTTAAAACTAACACACAGAAATCCACCTTAAGCAAGTCAGAAGTAGTACTACCTCACTAAAAATATACCAGTTCTAAGACTGACATGAAGACATCAATGAAAAGATAATACTGGGAGTGGTACGAGTCTATTCTTTAATCCCTATCTTTCGGCGTCCATTTCTATCTAGCATTTTTGGCTTCCTAGAGACAGAATTTTTGTAACCTTATCTACCTTGAAGTAAAAACATACTATTATAGTGAATCTGAATTTAAAAAGGCCATATTAAAAGAAAGACACAACAATCTTGTGCTCAGAATTATTACATTCAATTTTTTTTTGCCACCTCCGCTGAAGGTTTAAAACTTAAATTACTTATCACCTCCACAACTCCCTCTGATGCTGCAGTAAGCTGAAAAGTTACAGACTGATGTTGAAAAAAAGAAACAAAACACAGTACTGACCCCTGTGCCGCACTCCTCTGTAGCAGTAAAAATTGCAAGACTGATCCACCAAAGAAAAATGACTATAGGTGATCTGTATTGCAGGTATACATTACAAACGTGAAGCTTAGCAAGTCATCTACTGCAGTATTAGTAAAATCCTACCTGGACAGTAACTCCTTGCAGTAACTCTGCAGTTTAAGAGAACACCTACTGCAGGTTTCACAAAGCACAGAAATTGCCCTAGCACTGCGAGCTTTCAGTTTGAGCTTAACGCTCTGACTACTGCAATCATATTTAAATTACAAGACCAACCCACCTGGATGCAAGGCTGCGACTACATCAAGAGGCAGAGTTAGTATTTTATAAGTAAGCACGAGAAGCAGCAAATCAGAGCTCAATTTACCAAGTAGTTCACCAAAAGAGAACTGCAATGCAGCTTTGGAGAGAGCATAACGAAGGCTCAGACTACGACCGGCTCCGGATTTTCCTTCCCTATCCAGACACCACCCAAGAGGGCTGAGGGAGGACGAGGCACCACGGCACCAGCCGAGACCGACGCAGCCCGGCTCCCAGCCCGGGAACGCCTGAAGAGCCGAACTCGGAAAAGCCTCAAGAGCCGGGCCTCCCCGGCGGTGCTGCGGGAGGCGGAGGGGAGCGGGGCCGGCCGCCCCCTGCCCGCCCACTGGCACCGCAGTGGGATCAGGCAGCGGCCGCCCGGCCCCGCCACCGTCCGTACCCCACCGTGCTCAGGATGTTGTCCCAAAACTGGGTTCTTTCACTCGGTGTGTAATGAGCCGACTCACAGAGAGCCGAGATACTTAGTTTACGGCAGTTCTGCGCAGAGATGGGCGCTCAGTGGTCATTCCAAAAAGCCAGCGCGCATTTCCTGTAGTACAGGACTTCTGTCACAGACCAAAGAACGCAAAATCACCTTATCTCTAAGGTCACTGATATCATTTGCCTACTTGTTTGGCTAACTAGTCCTTCGCTTCCATTTAAAGTGGTAGCGCATATGCTTTTTACTACGCATGCTCAGCAGGTGGGGGGCTTTCACGGGTAGGGTCCTTCTAGCCTAAGGCAGGGTATTTTAGTATGTTAATAAGCTAAGTTCAGGTTGTCAGTGCTTTCTACTACCAGTTCTCCGCCCAGGGCTAAAGACATTTGTGAGTAGCATTTTCCATTGGCGTCTTCCATTCAACTGTTCTTTCAGCCAGTCACGCTGACCTGTCTCTTTCAACATCAAGAATAAACTCAACAAAGACTCCAGCCTGGTCTCTCTTTCTAGCTATCAAGGGCAAGGACAAGGCAGCCCGCCGGGAAGAGACGGGCCGGCAGGGGCTCAGCGGCAAGGCCCGGGATATGCAGCCATGCCGCCCTCGGCCATTTTGTCCCTCTTCGGCGCGTCCGGTCACCAGCGCAAGATGGCGCCGGGCAGATTCACTGTGGAGCGCGCGGGCGGGCGGGCAGCTAGAGCGTGCCCGCCGCGCGCCCCCACCGCCTTCCCGGCCGGGCCAGCCGCCATCTTCCCCGGCCAAGCCCCGTCCCCGGCGGGCATCCCGCGCGTCCGCCGGGGTCTCCTCACCCGCCGCGTCACGGCGGCCCCTCCCGCGGCGGCTCCACCACCCGCTCCGCCCAGGCCGCGGGACGGGGACACACGGGCGGACGACCACGCCCGGAGAAGGGCTGAGGAGGGTGGGGGAGGCCCGGCCGGGCAGCGCACTCAGGCTCCGTGTATTACCCGCTCGCCGTAGTTCTGCTCCCCGCTGTCGCTCATCGTCCCGCCGCACCGCTCCCCACCACCGCCTCGCCGACCCGACCGTCCCGGCGCCAGCACTGTCCGCAAAGGAAGTGACGCACACAGCGCTCTCGCGCCAGGCCCCGCCCCCACGCTGCCGGCCATGAGGGGCCAAGCCGCGCCCCGCGCCGGGAGGTGCAGGCCGTGGATTTTGGTGCCGTTCGTCGGTGGTCGCTCCCTCAGGCTCGGGAGCTGCTCGGTCCCGGGGGTCGCCGCCTGACGAGTGGTCCCTTCAGCGCCAGCCTCGGTACCGGGTGGAGATGGTCTTGCCCGCCCGGCCGGGGGAGGCTGCGGCCAAGAGCAGGATCTCCTCTTTCCCCCCCGGCCTCGCTTTCCGCAGGCCGCGCGGGCCGTGGCAGCAGTCACTGTGATTACAAAGGGCTTTCCTGGAGGAGATGCCCAGGAGTTTAAAAGCATTAGTTGAGTGCAGGTCGGGATTGAAGATTGGGATATTTCCAAAATGCCCACGTGAGGGCAGCATAGCATCACTGAACAGTCATTTTTGATCAGTCCTTGAATAGTCGGGTTTTGCTCAGTCCCTGAATTTTCTTCATAAATCACATACCACTGCATCTGTGAGGAGCCACACAAACACCTTTTTCTCCATCACAGGCATTCTGGCTATCCATGACTGTTGTACATTTGTCTTACTTCACCCTGGCAAGACAAGCAGCATGAGTAAAGCACCATCATCCCAAAGAGTCAACACGGCTTTGACTGTGCAGGTATTAAATAAGGACACCCAAATGGAGCGGACCGCTGTGACTTAAAATACACCCCTTCAGTTTAAGCAAAACACTGACTTAGGCAATGCTTTTGAAACCACGGTCCTGCGCGAGGGTCGAAGTCTGGAGACAAAGTCATCACACGTGGTCAGCACATCCCAGTGCACCGGTTACTCCACATGCTGCTGCTGAACAATATGATCCCATTCCATTAATGGTCCCATAACCATCTGACATGCCAGCAGCAATTATTTTTCTGCACTTAAATGCATTTTCTGTATAGTGAGAGTTGGAATAATGCTCTACATACACCTGCATTTGTGCTGAACAGCTCAGTAGCTCTTTTAACTGTGAATTTTTGCTGCTGAGGTTATTCCCAGTGCCATTTGCCACACAGATTTAAGAGGTGGCAGCAACGTGCTTGAACAGTAAATCTGAAAATGCCAGACAGCAGGCTGGTGGCAAACTGCAAAGTAAGGACAGCAATGTGACTGACAGCTTTAAATGTTGTGGAGCTCTGGTGTGTGACGAGCAGCTCTAGCACTGCAGACTTCCAGGTGATGACTTCTGAAACGCCCAGGGAGGATTTCAGCTCAGTTTCTATTAGCTTTGACACTCATGAGAAGAGACAAGCTGGAGGCTGCTTGGCTGCCTTCCTTTTCCCTTCCAGTCCCAGAACACAAAGATAAATTTATCAAATAAAGAGGAAGGTGAACAGTATTTTCACAGCTTTCGCTGATTTAAAGATGCCACAGCTTTTTTTTAATGCCAGTTCTCAATGGTTTCATCTCAATGTTGTGCTGGTGTTAAGCAATTAGTGACACACCGCACTGTACCAAGTCATGAGCAAGGGTGAAAGGATGTTGTCAGAGCAAGCACCACCATGTTTACTGAATCACTGAGAACTCAAGCTCAGAAAAATCAGTTTTGCCTATATGCTGTTTGTAACAGAAGGAAGAGAAGGAGCATCCTGTACTGAAAGGGCAGGGTGAGATATCTGACACGAGCTGTCAAAACTGGCTAAAATTCAGGAGTTCTGGGTTGTCTTTAGAAACCATAACATTCACCAAAATGTGCAGCAGAGAGTTTTGACTTAAAGCACCTGAACTCTACAGGGAATCTCCTTTGGTTTGCTTTTGTTGCAGGAAGCTTAACAACCGATTTTTTTCTAGCCCTTGGTCTATATGTATGAAGCCTAGCAGTCATCGACCATCTTAAAGGGGGTCCTGTGACTGTAAAAGCCAAACCTCTGCCCACAACACTCACTGCAGACCAGGCATTGACATAGTCAAAAAACATAGTCCCATAGAAGCGACTACGGAAGAAATTAACTCTATCTCAGTCAAAACCAGCACAGCAGTTACAGCGGCAGTCTCAGACATGCTGTGTCACCTTGAGGTGCAACTCATTCCACAGAAGAGATGACTTGAAATCTAGAACAGGTCAGGCCATGCACTCTGGTTTCAGAGCATGCTTAGGCACGACTTGGATTCAAGTAGTGACTGCCCTCTCTGTGCCCATGTCCATCTGCTCTTTCAGCAGCAAGTGAGCCAGCGCTCAGGAAAAAAGGTTATTCTTAGCAGTGTTGGTTCTCCGATCAAGCAAAGAGTTGCACAGTTCTGGGTTGCACAGAGCCAGGCAAAAGGAGTGCAGTGAGATGGTGGTGGGAGCTCACACCTGCACTGCTGCTGAGAAGCTGTTTGAGAGACTGGACCGTCACCCTTGGCAGCAGAGGCCTCCAACAGCAGTTCACTGTTTGTTTTCGAGCTGGCTTGCTTCCTCATGTGGCTTCTCTGTGCTCTAGTAAGCCTGTTGGTGTGCTGTGCAGGGCGCAGCGGGGGCAAGGAGAGGGGGAGAGGGGGTGGGGAGCACCCAAGTTGGATCTGCAGCGGCAGACACGTTGGAATCAGAATGCACCGCTGAAACACATTATCTTTTCATAACCTCGAGGAGTGCGGATCATTTCACAGGCTGCAATTCAGTAAGTAAATGCCAAAGAATTAGCAACCCCTGAGTGACCATCACTATTTGCCTTTTATCTTGAAGATATATTCATCAAAATAATAATTTTTCCTCATATTGCAATACTCATGGGAGTGGATTTTTCCTTTACTGGAATTACATATGATAACTGCTAGTCATTGGAAACTGATCATAGGCAGTTCATCGTTGTTGCTTACCAGCCTTAAATGGCACAGGATTTTCTGACATGTTTTACAAGAGCTGTTGCATTTCTACTGTGCACAGCGTGTACAAATTCCATTAGCACATAATGCACTAATTTGATATGACGGCTGATGGGGAACAGAAAAATACGGATAAAAACATAGCAAATAGATCATCTACATAATCCTGAAAAGAAACTGTGCTGGTGGATTTATGAAAAAAGTAATTCAAATGCGCTTGAAATCAGGAATTTAAGAAACTTCTACCTTCCTTTTTTTTTTTCATTTTTCCCTTTGTCTGTGATCTGTTGAAAAAAAAAAAACACCTAACCAGAAAGTATTAACTCCGAAAGGTCAATCTCAATTAGCACGAATATGGCTAATGCAAACGGCAGCAGTCCAAACACCCCCGAGTCCCCCTTACTGTGACAGCAGTGGGACCTATGGATGGACTTCAAGTGCTTTGCCCAGTTGAGGAACAGCTGAAAGGTTACTGCCAAGGGATGATTTTGAAGCAGTAGGAGCAGCTCCGGAGACATGAGCGGTGTAGGCATGAGCCACTCTGCTCCACTCGGGATCAGTTTGGGGGGGTTACACATAATTCCTGCTGCTGGACAGAGAGAAAGTGCTGTTCCGGGAGCTATTAGAGCAGCTCCTAGCCTCGAACCTGTATTTTCTACTCGGGGCTTTTCACTTAACTCTTTCTTCTTCATCTTTAATCTTCATGTAAATGGTCTTAATCTTCACTTAACATTTGTACTTCCATGACACTGATCTCCTAATGGGGGGATGTGAGGAAGAAGCAGGACTGAGAGGTGAACCAACCGGGCTGCGAGGGACATTTCCCATGCAAAGTGGCATTGTCCTTGGCAGATCTCGCTGGAGGAGACAGTGCTGGTTAAACTCCCTTTAGCTCCTCGTACCTCCCTGTGCTCTCCTCCAGATGCATTTTTCAAATGTAAGTTAAAAAAACTACCAGATTTGCCACTTGTTGTGACTTCAGAATCTGTAGGATTCTCTGTGGCTGTAGTGCTGGTCCTGTCATCTACCAGTGTCTGCCAGGATCAGTAAAGCCCTTCTGAAGGATTTCCCTGCTTTTTTGCCTTTTCTCTCCTCTTCCCCAATGCCTGTTCTCTTAGGTTCCCTCTTTGCAGTGAGTTGACAGCAGCTGGTTCCCTACAGCTCCTGCTCCCTTCCCTCTGCCTCACTTAATTTTTAGGGTTTTCTCTTCAGAGAAATGCTCTGCTTTTGCTTTCTGCTGCCTTGCTTTGCCGCCTGGTGACCCTTCCCCGGGCCCTTGGTGCGGGGCTGAGGCAGGCAGCAGGCAGCCGCCCCGCCTGGAGGGCTGTGGCAGCCCCGGCTCTGCCCTGGGCAGAGGAGGAAGGGGAGAGAGAGGACCCCAAGCCGGCGGGCTGAGGCTCAGGCCACTAGCAGAAGCCGAGCCTAAGCCGGGGGCGCGGGGCTGGCCTAGGTGCGTGCGGGGCGAAGGAGGGAGCCGCAAGAAGCTGCGCGGGGCCCCAGCAGGCGAAAGGGAGTTCGACGGCACAACCTCCGCGGGAGGCGGGCGCGAACCCCGGGCCTGGGCACCGGAGGCACTCGGCAGCTCCGCTGGTCCATGCTACCTGGGGGGCGCAGAAGCGCACAGCGCCCCCTATAGCCCTCACACCGCCCTGAGCCCGGCCCCAGCCGCTCGCCCCCTGCTCCCGCCAGCCACGGACGCGGCTCGGCCAGGGCTGCGGTCTGCAGGGGCTGCCCACAGCGGGGAGGCGGACGACGAGGGCCGGGGCGCCGCTGGGCTGGGCCATGTGCCGGCGGCTCTTGGAGGTGGAGGGAGCAGAGCGGGGGGTCAAGGCGCCGGCTGCCGGGGCGGGGTGGCGGGGTGCCGGCGGGGCGCAGGCAGTAGCAGGGCTCCTTTTCCTCGGTTGCCCCCCGCTGCCGACCCGGCTCCACGCCGGTCAGCGCTTCCTGCAGAAAAGCGGGACCGGGGGTTCCCTCTGGCGTAGGGCAGCCACGGCGCCGAGCGAGCCAGCGTCGTGACGAAGAAGAGGGGACGTGGGGGCACGGTCTCTTCAGTACCCCAGTGGACTCGCGTCTTTGCCCAGCCCATGCACAGGGAGCTCCAGAGAGCAGGAGGCCAACCTCGGTCCGCTTTACGCTTGTCGTTAGGGGAGCCCGAAGACCGCGGGCCCAGGAGCCGGCAGCCGGGGCTGCAGGAGGCTCTTCCCTACGGCCTGTCCCTTCCGGTGAGCTCCCGCGGAGACTGACGCGGTGAAGAGCCCACGGCGAGCCCGGGAGCGGGCGGTGCGCAGGAGCGCCGGGGAGCGGAGGGCGGACTCCAGGAAGGGAGCGCGTTGGGGGGGCGGCCACGGGCAACGCAGCAGCTCTGGTTGTGGCGGAGCGATGGAAAGGCGTTAGAAGCACATGTGAGGGACGGGCCTCCTCCTGCGCCCACAGCCCAGGAGCAAGGCAAGAGGGAGCTTTCTGGCCCACCCTGATTCCCACATTCTGCCCTCTTTGCATGCGGTTCGGTCTCTGTCTAAGGGAGGAACCTATCATCCTGATCCCTCCAGGCTCCGTCCTGCGAATCTCACAACACTGCAGAAAGGAGCGTAATCTTTTAGTTTGACTACATGCAAATCAGCAGGATCCCATTTCCCATCTAAATGTATTCATACAGTGTGCGTTACTGACCCCTGGGAATAACAGTCTCTGCAGAGCACTGTGAGCGGTGGCAGGTGCTCCCTATTTTGGCATTTCAGCTGTATCCAGTGACCAGTTCTGTCAGCAGGGCAAAGCACTAAAACCCGGGCTGCAGCAACGCTGCAGCGGTACCTTTCCTGTCTTGGTGTGACAACAGCATATGAACCAAAGGAAAGCAAAGCCGACAGAGCTCCTGCATGGGAGTGAAGAAGAGCTGGAAGAAAGGCGGCTTCCACCTCTTTGATGGCCTTTGCCTCGCCACTCTTTAATTCCGTAGTCTGGGCTGTAAATTGAATACTTGTTTTATGCTGTTAGCTGTGAGGACAGCAAGGTGCTCCAACGAGATCAGCTTTTAATAATACAGTGATCTGCTATATAAATAACTTGCAAGTTCTCAGTTTAATGCTTTCTCCGTTTTACCTTGGTGTGATAGGGCTGTCATTTAAGCTATTTTTTATTGAAGCGGCCCTTTTTTATTTCCTTTTACTGTGGATGGATGGATGGAGAATTTGCAGTTGTCAGGTTAGGTGGGTCTTTGCTGTTGTGAAATCCCTCATTCTGGTCAGCTCACTGAACCTATGCGATGTCCCTAGGTGGCTTTGCTGGCTACGGTGTCCATGCAGCTCTCCAGTGAAACAGTGCCAGCACAGGTGGAGAATGTAGGCAGCAGCAGCAATTTCCTGGAAGTCCTCTCCAAATCTCTTTTCCAGAATTTCTGCAGAAGCTCCTCTGTCAACTTGTCAGAAGCAGTACCCAAGGAGTGCTCATCTCCTTCTCTGGCCCTGGCAGTGTCTTGTAAACTCTGATGTTCCTCTTGGCTGGCTCTTCACTTCCCAAAGAGAAAACTGAGCCTCTGACAAAATCTGCAGAGGTCTATGGTGACATGCCTGATTCCATGATGACAAGATTTTTTTATTAGCTCTTACCAAACCACAGCATTTCCTGCCAACATCTAAATGGTGATCCCAAGTGATCCATCCGGTGTTGGTTGCGCAGATAAAATGTCCAGGTAGAATAACTGCTGGCGGGCAGTTATTCTGCTGCCATGAGCAGAGCATCCTCTGAACCGCAATATGGACAAGCTTACCATGATGCTAAGTTATGTTGGTGCAGTTACAGGAACAATTTGCTGCCCATAGATGACTGCTGAGACATTTTCAAAAAAAATTGCATTTCCCAAGAACACGCCAGTGCCTGCCCTGAAGATGTACTTGCCCTTTTCTGCCTTAAACCACACAGGAGGGGAGGGAGCAGAGCCCATCTCCAGGAGTGCTGACCACCTCTGGTGACACCAGGAGATAATCCTGGTACCCCAAATGCATTTTGCTCCTTCTACCCCATTTAACAACTCTTCCTAACCAGGATGGTGCTTGGTAGGCATCAGCTTCTGGACTACATAAAACTGTTGTCAGTAGATGGAGCCTCTGCAAGTTGGGTAGCACCAGGAGAGGTGGCTCTGGCTGCCCTCCCAGATACAGCAGTGAGGCTGCCTACTGCCAGGACTCAAGAGGAGAGTGTCCACAATAGACACTGCCATCTGCATGGGGATGTCAGCGAGTACTGCCATGGCCAACAGTGGTGGCAGACACCCCACAGGTGATGGTGGTGACACACATGAAGAGTGGCGTGGAGGTGTGACTGCTACCAGCAGCAGGGGCAGATGCTGATTCTGGCAGCAACGATGACACTCAGGATTACTACCAGCAGCACTTCTTGACATCATCGTCAGAGGGAGCACCCAGCTCCTTCAAATTCTCTTTGCCATTATTCACACACCAACAGCAATCCGATAGCACATCCAGGGAAAGTTAATTTTAGTTCAGAAACACCCCTTTCTGAAGCTGTTGTGGGCATTGCAAGTCAGCTGTGAGACACTGCATGGAGGAATCACCGGTCACAGCAAAAGCTGCTGATGAGAAAAAAGAGCTTTTCTGAAATCAGAAAATACACATAGGCTTATGTGAAAGAAGTGGCTTTCCTGGACCCTCCAAGCAATAAAACAAGCAATAATAGGTTCATTATGTACAACACTGATACAGAGCTGGGATGAGAACCTTTGGCTATCACATAGTGCAAAACCAGACTGACGATAGACTCTAGATATCAGCCCAAGTGTATGAAGGGCTTTTCACTCTCTCGCTCAGGTGGAACTGAGAAACGAGCACAACCCACCACCAGGAATTAACGGTCAAGCCGGACCTCATCACGGCTGAGTAAGAGACAAGCTGAGAGCCTGCAGAGCTCACGGAGGGGAGATTCAATCTCCACACCAGAGGCTTGAAAGATCTGGTAGGTGACACTGCAGGGCTGCAAGCGGGAGGTGGACATGCCAGGGGTTGCAGGTGATCCTGTGCAGCCTTACAGGGTCGTGTGGACCCAGACCTCAGTGCTTCTTTTGTTCTCTCCAGGCTGCTATTTTAATACCCTTCACAGGTCTATATGCATTATTTAAGGTCTTTTGTTTGTAAATGACTGGGGAGGAAGTTTGCCTGGGATTATTATTGATAGCACTTGCAGTACTAAACTGGGGATTAAAATCTATTTTATTAAACTTGAATGAAACAATCTTTTGTACGTGTTTCAGTCACGGGAGAGGTGTCAGAGCAGACAGAGGAAGATGTGTGTGTTTAAACTGCCTGAACTACTTCTGTCAGTAACACGAGTATGAACGTCTGTCTGTGGCACCTAGAGAAGATTCCTTAATCTACTTAGCCTGTTTCAGGGACAGGCTTTGCTGCCGGCAGTGCAGCAGAGCATGGCTGGAGCTCGGATTGCACAGCCAGGCAGTTGAAAGCATACTCGAGTATTTCCATATTCCCCTGGAAGTGAAAGCAGCCGAGGATTTGGACAACGGAAGCACCACACCGCTGTGTACGTTGCTGTTCCTCCCACAATGCCAAGGATTTGGATCCTGCAGCTGCCTTCACTGACACGTGGCCCAAATCCTGTGTCTCAGCAGCCACCACACGCCAGCTGGCCTGTGAACAGCTGCACATAGAAAAGTCAAGAACTCCAAAAATTGCTTCAGTTGCCTCCCACTGCTTGTATATCCAGCTCTAAAACCCACAGGACAACGCCTGCACTCTGGCCTCCCCGCCGGTGGTCCCGGCCAGTTGTCCATGGCCGTGATGGTGGCCAGTGCTGAGAGACAAAAAGAAGAAAATGCAAAGGGATGATCTGCCTTACCTGCTTATCCCACATTTCTCTGAGAACCGCATGCCCATTGATCCCAATAAATGCATCTCTTGGCCCCTTGCTTACCCAAAAAACACCAGCATAAGCAATTAAATAACCACGAGCCTCCGTCCTGCAGTTTCTGTTGCTGAATAAGGCAGAAGTGTGCAGAGAAACGCTGGGAAACTCTGCAGTACCCCCTTGTTTTGGACTGTAAGTCTTTGCTAACCACACTGGTTCTTCAGACCTCTCCATCACCAAGGCTGTATGTTCAGCCCCTGACGAACAAAACGGAGGCACATCACAGCGATTTTACTTGAAAAGGCGATGGAGGAGCACTGCCTTCTGGGCTCCTGGTGCAGTCAGCAGTGCTACCCGTATTTCTATGTCTTAATATATAAGGCAGCGTAGAAGTGTTTATAAATATGTATTTTATTTATGCACACTTCATATAGATACAGGGGTATGTATACTCGTGTAAAGGTAGATATAAATATCTATCCATAAAGGTGTTGCTAGATGTACGAAACATTCTCTAGTAAGATGTAATGAAATGAGTAATAACATTTACAGGTAAATAGGAAGTAATTAAATAAAACTGCCCCTCAGGGAGCTTCAGGACACCCGGCCTGAAGACAGCTAAAGTCAGGGTGGGCACAGACCGAGCAGGAGACCCCGGCGGGCCGGATGGCTGCCGCCGGTCCCCGCCTCACGGCCGCTCCCCAGCCGCCTTCTCCCTCTCCCGCCCGCCGGCCCCCGGCGCAATGTCCCGCGGGCGACCGGCGGCAGCGCACGCCCCGCCCCGGCCGGGAGGAGCTTGTGCGGCCGGCGGGTCCCGCCCCTGGCGACGGCGGCGGCGTCGTGGCCCGGCGCTGCCCTGCCATGAGGCTGACGCGGGCGGCCGTGCTGGCGCGGGCCAAAGCTGTCGCTCTCGATGGTGTCCGCCGCCTCAACTGCTGGTGGGTGCCGGCGGGGGGCGGCCTGGGGCGGGGCGGGCCGGGCCCGGGCCGTTCGGGCTGGCCCTGCGGCGTGCTAGGCCTGAGTGGGCAGGCAGGCCGGCCGGGGAACGGGCAGAGATGGGGCTGGGGCAGGCAGGCAGGCAGGGCTGGGTGAGGGGGAGCAGGCGGCCTGGGGTGGGGGCGAACAACGAGGCCCATGGTAGGCCGTGTCAGAGCAGCTTTGGTGGACACAGGATGGAGGCGGTGGGGGTGCGGGGATGGGGCTGTGCGGGCCAGGCATGGGGCAAGTGGGTGGGCGGCTGGGCCCTGCCGTGCTCCCGATGACTGCCCCGCTCTCCTCCCGCAGGGGCAGCCACCTGACGGATGTAAGTACCGCGCATCCCGCTCCCATCCTGCCAGGACGAGCCAGCGAAGAGGGGCCCCAGGCTCCCGGCTGCCTCATCGAGCCCCGGCCTGCACCCCTCAGTGCTGCCAGAAGAAAGCCTTAGCCTGGGCTGGCAGCTGGAGTTGGGGGGGGATGAGATTGACAGGGCGCTGAGGAAGGTGCAGGCCTGGGTTTGGCTGGCCCGGTGCCAGTGAGCTGCAGTGATTAGCATCTCGCTCAAAAAAAAAAAAAAAAGGATTGCTGTTGTTGCTAGAGAATGCTTGAAAAATTCCTTCCTGAGGCCCTGTGCAGACCTCTGGAGAGCGGAACTCTGAGTCCTCTGAGTCTGCCTCTCTTGGGGACTTTGGATGATGCACCCTCATTAGGAGAGGGCTGTCTTGGGTAAGCGATTCTTCCATGTGTGCGGTGGCTGGAAACTGGCATGGACACTGGACAGTTGCTGGAGCAGAAGAGCGATGTGATGCTGGCTGCACTTCCAATCCTGGGTGGAGAGAGGGCGGAGGAGCTGCTGACTCTGCACTGACTGTGGCAGCAAATCTCTGTGGTGGTGTTAAGCTTGGGTTAAACTGAAGCAAACATCAAGTCCTGTTTCTGCTTTTATCTTGCTTGTTTGTGATTTAAATTGCCTTTTCTTTATATTTTTTTTTCTGGGAGTGTCAACTTGCTGTTTCTGTCTCTTCCTGCCCAGATATCGATATGCCGTGATTTGCCCAACATCGAGGTGATCACGTTCAGGTGAATGTCAGAGCGACAGCTTTGGAGAGGGCAGAGGAAATCGCCTTCCTCATGGGGCTGTGGCTTGGCCCTTGGTTTGGTTTCTTACCACTTTTCTGTGTGTGTCTCAGCTTGCCTGGCTCTTCGCCTGATTTCTCAAGCAGCAGAGTGCAGAAATTATTCTTCTGCTATCTCCTCTGCACCTTTCCCTTTGCTACTTGAGAAAATAATCCTGGTTTCAAGAGGTGTTAAAACCTCTTAGGATCGTTGCTCCGTAAGGCCTATTCCGTAGTTTAGATGGGATCTTCTAGGTGTCTGTGTGGGGCTGGTTTGAAGAACGCTTGTTGAAATGCTGCTTGGATCTCACAAAGCTTTTCTTATCTGTAAGCCTCTTTCCAACACACCCACCTTTCACCTGCCCTGGGGATCCCACAGAGTCAACAGAGTCTGCAACTTTGAGCTTTTTAGCTTGGAAATCTTAAAGGGGTTCTTACTCAGTGAGTATGAGGAACTGCTACAGAAAAGGGTGCAAGGCTGGTGGGTGTTTGGAGAAAGCAGAGGCTGTTTGTCTTCCTCAGCAGAGAGGAGAGCCTGCTTTTTTAATTCTTTCCTCTGTTTAAAAAGGTGAACTGCTATATTTTGGTTCTGTGCAAAGCCATAGGCCCCTGAATGCCCCTTGCTGTGCTGTGCCAAAGAGAAGCTTCGAGGTGAACTATTGCAGGAAAGGGGGCTGGAGAGCCACTGTGCTACAGGGTCTGTGCTCCCACCTGAACAGTGCAGCGAGGGAGGGATGGGCTCACTGGTCTCTGCTCCCATCATCTCTCTTCAGTGTGAATGGCATCTCGGACCTCGAGCCGCTGAATCAGTGCCAGAATCTGAGTGAACTCTATCTGAGGAAGAACAACATTGCAAGCCTAAATGAGCTTTTCTACCTCAAAAACCTACCCCGGCTGAGGGTCCTGTGGCTGTCAGAAAATCCCTGTTGTGGGTCGGACCCCCACCACTACCGAATGACGGTGCTGCGTAACCTACCCAGCCTGCAGAAACTCGATAACCAAGGTAGGTGTTTGTAGGTAAACAAGTAGCCCTAAACCATGGGCAGGGTGAACTAAAAACCAGTAACGTGTTGGTTTCTCTTGTTAATGTGTCATTACATGATAGCAATACCCAGCCAGGCAGGATCTGTTTGAGGCTGAGCGTCCCGTCTGCGATTCATTGCTCCTAAGCTGTTTTCTCCCTTCCCTGCAATGCCAGAACTAACAATCACTGAGAAAGCCTCATAACTGAGACAGTACCACTAGCTAGTGTTTTTTTTAGAGCTCTCTCCTTTGCTGTGGCAAAACAAAGATTCTGTAACTGGATCTGCTGTTGTAAAAAAAGGAGAAGCTTTTCCATCTGGTAACAGTATTTTGGTGCCTTTTGGAGCCTTCTCCAGAGATAAGAAATGGCAACGCATGTTTGCACCCCTCTCCTATACCTTTCCCACTTTGAGAGACTGGTGACAGCTGCAGGTGTTTTCTTGTGTGGATTTTATTGCAGGAGGAGGGTGAAAGCAAAAGGCCCAGTAAAAAGGACAATTTTTGGACCAACCCCCTGCAGCATAGTTCTGCAGCAGCAGTACCTCCTTTGTTGCAGCAGGCTTTTGTTTTGGCTTTTGCAGCTGTGACAGAGGAAGAACTGTCCCAGGCCCTGGTTGATGGCGAGGAGATCACTGCCCCACCAATGAGAAGGAATGTGGAGAACGGCTGCCTTGAGTCCACGGAATCCAGTGCTGCCGAGTCCACAACAGAGACTGAGAGTGAGCTGCTGAACTTCAGTCTGGAGGAGACAAAGTGAGGGCTTGCTTGTGAGCCATTGGGATTTCTGGGCTGAACTTGTGTGTAGCATGAATATCAGCCAACCTTGATATTCCCTGGGCCAGGCCTGCAGCTGGTGCACATTCCTGTTCAGTTACCGTGGTGGAGCTGTGCTGGTTTAATAGCACTTGTGGGTCTGGTTTTGTATCTGCAAAACAGGCTATTCTGTAGGTGGTTACTTTCTCTCAAGTGTATCAGCTGCATGTGCAGACAGAGATGGTTCCTCTCTGAAGTGTGAGCTCCAGTCCATTCCTGCTTAGCTCTGCTTCTGTGACTTGCTTTGGTGCATGTCAGCGCTGTGCCACGTGTTGTTCCGGTGTGGTGTTATGCAGTCTGCAGTCCCAGCTAGCACCAGGCATGGGAATCTGTCATCCCAGGTGGGGTTGCGGGCAGACGTGTGGCAGCGTGCTCATTTACATTTTATATCTGTGAGGCTTTTCATGTGGGAGTTTTTCTTGGGGTGTTGTGGTCTGTAGGCAGTGGTGCTGTGTGAACAGATGTGCTTTGAGTCCTTCAGCTAGATCCTTCTTGCATGGTTGCCTGTGATTAGAAAGGATTGGCCTGGCAGAGTAAGGTTCTCCCAGCTAGTCCTAACATTTGCTCTTCCACCACTTCTTTAGCAAAATTCGAGAGGAGCTTGGTATGAAGCCTGTTCCCAGGGATAAGTTTTCCTCCTTTTCACCTCGAGAGACAGACTACAACCGAAAGAAGAGAGTGAGTATCTTTAAAGATCAAATTGCATTATGCAACGTAAAGAAAGCCTGATGGGGTTTGTCCTCTTGATCTGTCTGCACACAAGCTCCTGAGTGTCCCTTCACTGGGCTTGTGCTAAGAACACTTGATAGGTGGGCAGTGGCTGAAATGCAGACGGCAGACTCTTTGCCTGCTGGAAAGGAGACTGCTGAATTGAAAGCTTGGGTTATTCCTCGGCTTCTCCATGGTGTATCCTTGGATAAGCCTCATCGATCTTGGCCATTCAGCTGGGAATATGCTGTCTGCTGGGCTAAGTGCCATCACAGCAGTCGGCATGGGAAGGCCAGAGTGAGATCTAGACCACGTTCTGCCTTGGTCTGATAAGAGTTGCCTGTGATCTCTTTCTGTTCCTGTTTTAAGCGTACTTGAGTGCATTGCTTTGCAGTAGCATGAGCACTACCTGGCCTTCAGGAAAAGAAAAGATTAAAGAAGAGGAAATGGCCACAGATTGCAGCTGGAGAGGTTCAGGTTGGGTATTAGGAAAAAGATTTTCCCTAGAATGAACAGTTATGTAGAGAGGCTGTGGAATCCCTCCCTGGAGTTTTTTAAGACATGGTCTGGTGTTGGCAGTAGTCCTGCATCAGTGGGAGGCTGGGCTGGGGACCTTCAAAGGGTTCCTTTCAGCTTGTGTTTTTGGATTCTACCAGCTCTTCCTATTTCTCAGATCAGAGGGTTCCTGTCCTTTCCCATCCTACATCCAGTCCCACTGTAGAGAGAGGGCAGCTGCTCCTGAACATGCCTTTCCTTATGGAAGCTGGATGGAAGGGTGGCCAGGAGCCAGGGGCATGTGGCCAGTTTGTGTGGGACTGGGCGGACGGGTTTGTCCTGCATTCCAGTTAGCTTCTTCACATGCAGTCTCTGCCCATGATTGCCTCGAGGTCTTTGTTGTTCTGTCCCTGTAGCTGCAGTTGGCTGTTGCAAACCCCTCCTGTGGTGCCGGTGGTGGTGGATTTCCTAGAAAGAGCAGCTCTTTGAAAATCAAATGTCCTTTTCTCGGCTGGCATTAACATGCTTATAATAAAGCAGTGTCTGTCTCGTCCTCACAGAACAATGTCCTGAATGCCATCCTGCTTCTCATGAAGGAACTGGATGCAGAGGGTCTGGAGATCATCCAGCAGACAGTGGGGAGGAGGCTACAGGCCTTGCAGAAGAAGGAGCTGCAGGAGGAGTGACGGTGCCCATTACAAACCTCCCTGGAGCACTAGCCAGCCCCAGACCAGCCGCACTGTTCAGCCCACACATGCCTGGCTGCAGCCAAAGCCTCTGGGTTTCCTGCTGTGATTCACCTGCAGAGGAGCTGGGATGGGAAGCTGCTGGCTGCCCCTGTAGACAATGTAGGCACTGCCTCTGGCTGTGCACATCATGCTGGGGCTGGCAGCACCTGACCTGGCTCTCAGGAGCTTTCCTGCTTGCGTGGCAGGCTCTGTTAACATTTGTTTCTGTGTCGATGGGGCTGTTTGATGGCAGCTGCAGGCGAATCAGCAGAGCAAAAGTGAGCAGGGCTGCATTAAGAGGCGCTGCTGTGTGATCGAAGGGGGATGGCAAAGCCTGCTGACAGCTAGAAAGGTCACTGCTTGTCGGTGGCTCTGTTTGACTAACAGCCAGCCTCTGTTGTGTGTAGCAGATTTTGAAAGCAGTTTCTACCACAGAGGTTTGTTTTTGTGAAGTCTGTCAGGGAGGCACTGCCTGTGAAATGATCATCACAAACTGTTGGGTGCAGATGGTGAAGGTCAATGTCAAACTATTATTTATGTTCAACTCCTGACTTAGTCTGGTCCTCGTTATCATGTGCAGCATCTGACTTGGCAGTCAGGTAGTCTAAATAAAAGCTTGGTGCAGCCTAGGTGAGACAGAAATTACTCTCTCCCAGCTCCTGAATGCTCTGCTCATGTACTCTCAACCCCACATGCCCCTGCAGGCATTAGAGCAGCTTAAGGAAACTGAAGTCAGAGTGAAAAGCTGCTGTGTGTTTTGCAGTTAGGAGAAAACAAGCCAAGCATTACTGTCTGGTTTGCACAGGCATCAGGGGTGGCATTTCTCTTTAACTGAAAAAGCTGCATTTACTAAGATTTTATAGAGCTGTTAAATACAAACTAAAACGTCATGACATACCAAATAAAACCAATTATCCCTCTAGGTTGTGTAAGTTGTGGCTGGGCTTCAACAGACATAGTGAGAACAACTGACTTGTGGCATTGCACCATTATGTCTGGTTCACAGCTTGCATTGTCAGACCTGCGGAGCAGGAGGAGGGCTGTGGGCCCCCGCGCCTTCCCGCTTCACTGGACCCATGAAATGGCTCACCCGCCTCCGGTGCTGGTTGATACTGCACCAAGCTGCTGCGGGGCTGCTTTTCAAAGGCACTGTGCTATTTGGGAACCTTGTTGCAGCCCCAAGTCCACATCGAGCACAAGAAGCAAAAGAGATGGTGAGCAAAGCTCACTTGCTTGTGCAGAGGTGCAAAGATTGCCCAAGCAGGAGGATGGCCCGTGAGACATAGGACATGAGCCCTCTGTGCTGCTCAGCTGTGGGCCCTGGTGCTGCGCAGGGCAGATTAGCCTTTCCATGTCCCCACTCTCCCTGTCTGTACTGGTGACCAGGCCCCTGCATGCTGGGTTGTGCTGCCAGGGAGGAACGCTCCTTGGGGATGGTGACAGCCCTGTTGTGTCCACAAGCCTGTTTGTTTAACCTTGATGGGAGGGTGCACAGGTTTGACCCTCGGCACTTGGGAGAAGATTGCTGATGCCTTTAACTCCTCAGATGACCTAGTTCTTGCTGTCTACATTAAACACAGCCACATTTAAATGGCTAGTGTGATTTATAATGTACCAGACTTCCCTTGACAGCCAGGGCCCGAGAGACTCACCAGTCATGTTTGCATCTTGCCCTTGCGGGGAGGACAAGTCCTCGCCCAGGCTGTCTCAACAGCCTGCTTGGTGGCAGAAGTTGTGCGTTTCCTTGTTGGGGAACAGGACAGCTGCTGTTTGGCTGTGCCAGTCCCTGCAGCTTTGCTGGGAGGAGAGTGATCAAAGCAAGCATCATCATTTGTCATTTGGGCTCATTTGTGGTGAAGGTGGTTAGTGGAGCAATCCCCATGGCCTGAGGCTGCTCTGGTCCCCAAGCTTTTGCTGCCTACGTGCTGTGCTCTGTCTACGTGCTGTGCTCGTCATACTTGGCCAGTACCAGTGCTCCTGCTGCCAGACAACCTGCTCTTGATGCTCCCCACTGCTCCTTGCAGGGTGACCCTGCAGCATCCCACTTGCTCTCAGCACAGCCCTGGGGTAGGCTGGCCCTTTTGGCTCATGCCTCTTCCCTCCAGCGACCTGGTAGCCTGCCTTTTGCTGCAAGATGCTCATGGCTTTTTGCTCTGCCCTCTCTTTGGGGATGGAGGGAAGCTGGGCTGAATGTGCCAGGGAGCCTTAATGCAAAGTCATCATGTCCCCTCCTCCTTGTCCTGGCAGGCACAGGGTGGTTCACCCCCCATGGGATGTGGGGGGCTATGCCTGTCCATCTCACTCCACAATTTGGTACTCCAGGCTGGGTTTTTTGCATGGAAATGAGGTGTTAGGGCTGCAGTGACCTCTGTCCCCAAGTTCATCTAAATGTGCAGCTGGTCTGAGTGTGGGGCCACTCCATTCACACCCTAAACCTGGCTGCTGGAGAGCTGCAGTGCTGCGCCAGCCCCTCCTGTGCCCTGCCTGCCAGGCTAGAGAACACTTGCTGGAGAGGAGGTGAATGCCTGGGGCCTGCCAGCTGCACCCGGGCACAAGGCTCCACCTCAGCTATGCTACAGCTGCGGGGCTTTTTGGCATAACCTGCTTTTGCCCTGACCTGCCTTAGTGGGGGATATTGAACAGCGAGGGCAGACATTTCCCGGTTGTGGAAGACGCCAGCGGCCATCTGCACACAGGCGCAGATCCTGCATGACTTGGGTTCAAAACATCCTTGAGTCCCCAATCCTCACTGACAGGGAGGCAGGCGTGTGGGACCCCTGCGGCACAGGGGTCCATGACTGATGGGAGGCCCCACTTGGGAGCTGGGGTTGGGCTCTCAATGGGAGCGGTGGGAGAGCTCATTTCCCACCCGCCAGCATTGGGAGGAGCGGCCAGGTCTCTGTCTGGGGTCCCCAGAGCAGATACTTGCCGAGGAATAGCAGCAATGCTGCCTCCATCAGCAAGGTCTGCTATTTCTCTGCGTGTCCCGCTCTGGCAGGGAAGATACAATAATTGTCTTCCTCCAGAGCCTAAAATAAGTAATGTGGCCAGCTAGGAGAAAAACACTGAAATCAAGGGGGACTTGTCATTTGGAGACAACTCTACATGGCGGAAAAAATAACTGCACGTTCAGTCCAAAAGACCGTTTTGTGTCCTCAAGCTGGCAGTGTCCCAGAGGCTGGAGCTGTCAGCCGGAAGCCCCAGGAGGAAAGTGGCCTGGGAAAGGGGCTACAGCAGCCGTCTGGCATCAGCCGAGCACAGCGGAACTCAGCCAAGCCCAAGCACTGCATGTGGGAGCCGGCATGCTTGGCAGCCACCCTGAGAAACTGTCTTAACAAACGAACACATTGCCTTGATCCATCACATCGGCGCTTTCTTTGAAAGTGGGAACCAAAACAAGAGAGACGCAATTTTTCTCCGCAATTGCGAAGTCTGCCCGTGGAGGGATGTTGACCTTGCACCCGCTGTGGCCCAGCCAGGGAGAGGCCGCCCGCGGTCCCACTCTCCCAGGCTGTGAGGACACACAAAGCAGGGAAACATCGTGGCCTGGCATTAATCCGGCTCTGGCAAACGTTCTGGCTTTGCTCATCCCCATCCTGACCCCAGGTCTGCCCTCCCCTTCCTCCCCTCAAGGACTTCGCACAATGATCACTCGCGGGCAATGCAAGTTTGGCTCCAGCAGGCTTTATCTCTAGAGGAGGAGAGCAGCGCCACAAACAGTACAAGATTTGAGGGGGGGTCACAGAGCGGTGGCGAGATGACAGGCATGGCACCTGGGGCCACATGGCGACGATCGCATCCAAGCATCATGCAAGGTGGCCGGGGAAGAGGGGCTTGCCAGGACCAGTGCTCTGTGCCGAGCCCTCAAGACACCCCACTGGGCAAACGCCACGGGAGGATAGAGTTTTACTGGGGCCCACAGCGTAGCTGAAAGCCCCTGGGACCAGCCCCTACCCGCTCCAGGATGTCACCGTGTCCTCCTTGGCTCCCCTCCTGCGTGCAGGGCAGGTGACTAAAAGCAGCAGTTGGCGGTCAAGCCGCTAAATAAGGAATCAAGATACCCCATCATTAAATAATAGTAATAAACTATTAAGGGAAGAGTAAGGGTCTGCGCTGTGCAGCTGGGCTCTAGCAACACCTCTCTTCTGCATCTGCACAGGGACCAGACCCTGGACCAGCGATTTCGGGCTGGATTGTGCTGTTTTGGGAGCTGGGACCAGGCTCTGCCTGCTTTAAGGGGTCAATGGTAAAGCTACAGGGCTACTGACAACAGGGGAGACCTGGTGCTCCCCAAGCAGCACGTGGGGATGGAGAGGACATGGAGGGGGCTATGGCTTGCGCTGGCGGGACTAGAAGCCCTTCTCAATGCTGAGTGTGCGGCGGGTGACATGCTCCATCTGCCCGGAGATGTACTCGGTCAGGCTGATCTGGTAGTTGGCGAGCATCTTCAGCATCAGCCGCAGGTTCAGCCACCACTGCTCCTGGGGCAGCCTGTGCCTGCGCAAGGGGTGACACAGCTCTAGACTCGCTCCGGGGACAACCTGGGAAGGTCCCCCAGGGACCTGGAGAACCACAAGGATATGGGGATGGGGACTTACTCGAAATCAGTGACTTTCTTAAGCTCTGTCACGGGGCTGAAGGCCACCACCTTCTTCCTGAGCCCGATCACGCAGGCAGAGTCACCCGAGTTGGCAAACACACGACCTGGGAGGGGGACACAGACAACCATGGCCACCTTGCTGAGGGCTGAGTGGCCAAGCCCAGAGCAGCAGGGGCTGCCCAGTGCCACCAGCCTCTTCCCACCTCACCACAGGACCCCCAGCCCTCAGCTCACCCTTGCGGTAGACCTCCTGCAGCTTCTCTGACATCCACAGCACTGCCTTCACTCCCAGCTTGGTCCCGTAGTTACGGTCAAAGGGGGTTGGGGCTCCCCCCTGGAGGCAGAGAATTGGCAATGTCAAGCCTACCCGGTCTTGGGGACAGTGGTGGCCCCTGTTGCCCTGTCCCCTGTACCTGCTGGAGGTGGCCCAGGACGTTAATCCTGCAGTCGAAGATGCCTTTGCCCTCAGAAGAGTAGAGGTTGTAGAGGAACTCGGTGGTGTAGTGCTCATGGCACTTCTCATTGCTGGGGAAGCAGAGGGAAGGGAGTGAGGGGGCTGGTCCTTAATCTGGCATCCCCAGGGGGACCCTGCATGCTCCCCTAAACAACTTCCTTTGCTGTTTTGTTCTCCCCAAGGCCCAGAGCCCCAGCCCATTGCCCCAGCAGGACCCTGGAGCTGGGTTGGGGATGGCAGCACAGGCACCCAGTGCAGGACTGTCCCCCTGACTGAGCATGGCATCCCTGGGTAGGAACCCCGCTGTGCCCAGGGACCCTCTATGGCCACAGGAAGGGCTCAGTTCTGGCCTCGCTCTCTGCCGTGGGGCTGGGTTTCTCAGTGAGTGTCCCCAGTGGTCCCCAACTCACCGCAGCACCAGCCCTCTCTGGATATCTGTCTTCATTTTGTCAGTCAAGTGCTCCACGTTGGCCTGCAAAATGAAAGCCAGGATGCTGGCAGCCATCCTGGGTCCCTCTGGTCCTCTTGTTTGGACCCAAGTGTCAGTAACGTCAACCCAGCAGCTTCACGGGGCTTAGCTATGCTCCTCCAAATCCTGCCCTGCACTGGAGCCCTCCCCTTCACGGTTTTCCTTTTTGTTTTACCCAAACAATGCTGCCAGAAAGCAGCTCCTGCCCCGTTCACCTTCAGGTCATGGATGGTGAAGGGATCTTCATAGACGTAGGCAGCGTCGGCACCCACCGCGATGCCGGTGACGGTTGACAGGTACCCACAGTAGCCCCCCATCGTCTCCACGATGAAGACACGGCGCTTGGTGCCTGAGGCTGACTGCTTGATGCGGTCACAACTCTGCGCCAGGAGAGGTGGAGGTCACACCAGGAAAACCCATCTCTGCTGCCCAGGATGGCATGCTGGCTCATTCCAACATGTCACCCCAAAACATTGTGGGACCTGGTGGAGCGGGACGGCCCCCGTGCTCTGTCCCTCACCTCCATGGCTGCGTTGACAGCCGTGTCTGAGCCCAGGCTGAAGTCAGTCCCGGGCACGTTGTTGCTGATGGTGGCAGGGATGACGCACATGATGATGCAGAGTTCCTCGTACTGCCCGCGGGCCTCCACCAGCTGCAGCACCCCCTCGTATGCCTGCAAGCAGCCAAGGGCTGAGGAGATGCTGGCCCTGGGGCTGGATCCACATCCCAAAGGGGATGGCCCAAGTTGCCTGCACCACCTGGGGTGCTGACAGCCCGCTCTGGTTCCCACTGAAACAGGGCTGAGGGTTCCCCCGCACCTCGAACCCCCCGATGACCAGCAGCCCCTGGATGTTGAATTTCCGCACGTTCTCCACAATCTTTTCCATGCAGGTCTTGGGGAGCGTCCTGCGGTGAGGAAGGGGAGAAGAGACCATGGGGTGAGGACAGGGTGTCCCCGCAATTCCTGGGGACAGTGTCATCCCCTCCGCTACATCCCCTCGCTCCCCCTGGGGCTGTGCTTACCGCTTGGTGCCCAGCATGGACCCGCCACGTCCCAGCCAGCCCGCCACATCGTGCCAGCCCACCTCGCGGATCTGCAAACACCAGCACTTGGTTTTAATGTGGAGGAGCACCCCAATACCCTCTCCAAGCCCAAACGCATCCCCCTGGCAAACCCGCAGCACCCAGGCTCGCTGTTCCCCTTACCTGTCCCTTGGACAAGCCCTCAAAGCCATCGTTCACCACGTAGATGGTGTGTCCCTGGCAGATGCCGATCCGCACAGCCGACCTGACAGCAGCGTTCATGCCGGCGGCAGGGGCACCCACATTCAGGATGGCCAGACTGAAGGGGCTCTGCGGGGACAGGGAAGGGGATAGCACATCAGTGTGTGTCCCCAAGGCAGGGATGGTGTCCCCTGCTGCTCCCCATCCCTCCTCACCTTTTCTTGCGCCGGCTTCTGGTGTGCCAGCAGCTTGTAGATGTTCCAGTTGTTCTCAAAGCTCCTGCAAGGACAAGGTGGTGCGGCCCCGAGGTGTGGGGGAGGACGACCCTCCCTGGCTGTAAGAGCCACTGGTATCCCCCCAGGGAGAAGCCCCCATCCCAGGACATCCTGCTGGCCACCCCATAGGGATGTTTCCCCCCATAACAGTCCCCACTCCTCACCTCCCACGGAGCTGGATGGCCTCCTCAAACCTCTTCTCATCCATGGCCTTCTGCACATCCTTTGTCTTGCAGAGGGAGAGATGCAGCACCGTGACACCCACGCTTGCAGGGAAGGGAGCAGGACCCTCACCCAGCAGGCTGGCATGCCTGATCGCCCCCGGTACTCACCACTTGGACACACTCCATGAGCGGCAGCCGCACCGACTGGTTCCCTGAGAGGCTCACCACGCAGGCAGGGGTATCTGGCGTGGCCTCCAGCAGCGCCATCACCGCCTCCATCCCCATCTTGCTGCTCTGCAAAGGGAAAGGGGCACCTGCCACCCTGTGACACCAGGGCCACCCATGCCAGCTGGGTGGGATGATTCCCTGGGCTCACATGGGGATGCTTCCATGGGCTTGGGAACGGTGAGGCTGCTTGCACGCCTGACTTACAGCCAGAGAGCTGTTGGTTTTACTTAAAACCTGTGACACTTGCAGCAAATGAGGGGAAACGGGTGCATCGCTCTGCCCAGCACACTGGGGCTGAGCCCACGGGGGCCGTCTGAGCCTCATCCCAGCTGGCAAATCCTTTGGAAAGGGCAGGGGGAAGGCAGGAGCAGGGTTCCCCAGATTCCTGCTCCTTTCTGCAGAGTGACACCGAGTGTGTCCCACCCAAGACCTACCAGCACACGGTCAAAGGCTGATGGGGTCCCTCCACGCTGCACGTGACCAAGGACAGTGACCCGTGTGTCGAAACCCAAGCGTTGCACCACCAGCTGCAGAGAAGGGAGGATGTCACCCTGGGGACCTGCTGGCCACCGCAGGTGCTGGAGCAGATGCTGGAGTGGGCACTTACATCCTTCACGTAGTTGGAGGAGATGGGTTTGCCACTGCGGTCGATGGCGCCTTCGGCGATGATGATGATGTTGAGCCGTGACCCTCTGCTGCGTGTCTGGCACAAGGGGAGGAAGGCAGCTGTCACGGCTTAATCTAAACTCCCCGTCGGGTGAGTCTGAGCATCTTTCCCCCGCCACTGCTGGTTGCTGCCCCGGGGGTAGCTCAGATTCTGGACGGCCGAGTCCCTGAGCCAGCGCTGCCCCTGGCACGCGAAGGCTGGATTTGTGCTCGGCTGAGTGCCCCGTTTCACAGGGACAATGGCGGAAGCTCCCGAAGTTTCGCAGGGGCTGGACACTGGCCTCAGGGCTCAGCCCACGTCCCCATGGGGAGTTTCTGGGGAGAAAAGGGGGTTGGAACCATAGGAACTCCCCCTCTCACCTCCCCGAGCCTCTCGCACATAAGGTCCTCCCAGCCGTCCTCTGGAGGGGATTCGGGGATGAAGAGCCAGTCGGCGCCCGAGGCCAAGCCCGACACCAGTGCCAGGTACCTGGGGGGACATGGTGGTGGCAGCACCAGCACTGGCACTGGCACCAAAACGCAGCATCCTGTCCCATTGATGGGATTCCCCACCTGCAGGGGCTTACCCGCAGTGGCGGCCCATCACCTCCAGCACAAACGTCCGCTGGTGGCTGCAAGGACACATGTGGTAGAAGGAGGGTGAGTGTGATGCCCAGGGTGGTCCAGCACCCAGCACCCAGTCTGCTCACCTCTGTGCAGTGGTGGTGATGGCATCGATCACCTCCATGATTCGGTGCAGCGCTGAGTCAGTACCAATGGTCATGTCAGTACCGCAGAAATCGTTGTCAATGGAGCCCACCAGTCCCACGATGTTCAGGCGGCAGTTCTTCTGCGCCACCTCCTCAGTGATCTGCCCTGCAGGGGGGATGGCCATGCCACCAGTTATTTTAGGGTGCTCTTGTTCTCCCTACCAGCGTCGGGCCAGATCCTGCAGAGCAGCAGAGGAGCCCAGCCCTCTCCGCGGGTCATAGTGATGGAGTGGACTCATGGACCTCAACACCCCTTGAATGCTTTTGCCTCTACCCACCCAGGGGTTTTGGGAGGGGGGTTCACCCACCATCTCGGACCAGCTCCTCCAGCAGCCCACCCCACTCGGAGCGGAAGATGTCAGCGCCTGTCAGGCTGCCATCCCCACCGATGACACAGAGGTTGGTGATGCCATGCTCCACCAGGTTACGGGCAGCCCGCAGCCGGCCTGCACGGGTGGTGAAGGCTTTGCAGCGGGCACTGCCAATCACCGTCCCACCCTGGAGAGATAAAGGGGGACACAGCTCATCATACATGTTTGGGGGGATTTGGGGGTCCCACGGCCCCACCGGTGGTCCTCACCAGCTGAATGATGTTCGATACGCTGAGCCAGTTGGCTTGCTTGATGTTGTCTCCCCCCTCCACCAGCCCCTCATAGCCCTGCAGAGAAGCAGGGGATGAAGGTGAGGGGTACCCCACCATGAGGGGGGTCTGTTCCCCCTGACCTGTGATGGAGAGCAGGGGGGTACCCCAACCTCATAGATGAGGAAGACTTTGGCTCCCACGTATATGCCCATGCGGGTGACGGCGCGGACGGCGGCATTCATCCCTGGAAAGGTGAGACGTGAGCTGGGGCAGCGCGGAGTACCCCGTGCCCCATAGAGGACTGAATCCTAAAGGTGACCCTGAAACGTCCCCTCGCGTGGGAGGCACCCACACAGGCAGAGACGGGGGAAACTCAGTGCACGGGTGGGAGCTGCAGATGAGCAACGGCCTGACAGTGAGACGTACCAGAACTAGCAGCTCATCCCCGGGTGGGGGGGAACCCCACCGTGCGGCTTCTCCCGTGGGGCCTGTGACCTCCCACCGAGGGTGCTCCGGGGGTGATGGGGATGGGGAAGCGCCGCGGGTGGCACGCACCGACCCCTGCTCCCGTGGGGGGGGAACACGGGAGGGGGGGTGTCCCCCCGCTTCCCCGGACGCCCGGGTCGGAGCGTGGGCCGCGCCTTCGCTGCGCGCCCCGAGGCCCCGCGGACTCTGGCCCCGCCGCGCCCGCGGTGCCGAGCGGCCACGGCCACGCAGCCCCCACGGGGCGGGGCCGGGGCCGAGGTGCGCCCCCCTCCACCCGCCGGGTCCCACCTTGCGCGTCGCCGCCGCTGGTGAGGACGGCGATGGCCATACCGGCCCCCGCCATCCGCAGCCGCTCCAGCTCCGCCGCCGCCATCGCTGCGCTCCCGGCACCGGCGCCGCCAGCCGCGCCCACGCGGAGCCACGCCCCGCCGCCGGCCACGCCCCTGCCGGTGAGGCCCCGTCCCTCCCCGCGGCCGCGGCGCGCCACCCTGTGCCGCGTGGTGCCACGCGGTGTGGTGGCAGGCGGCGCGGGGCTGGTGCCGGGGCCGATGCCGGGGTCGGTGCCGGGAGGAGCTGGGTGTTTTAACGTACGTTTTGTCCGTTTGTAAATCCCGGTTTATAACTGTGCCAGGTATAATTAAAAACCGGACGCGCGGAGCGGGCCCCGCCGGGGGTTCTCAGTCGGAACCGAGCTGCTCTTTTCCGTCCGCGCCTTCTCCCGGAGCCGGCCCCCTCTGCTGCCCCTCGCTGCCCAGCGGGAGCGGGGACTGGCCCCTGCCCAGCCAAGGGATGGGGAACCGAGTTGGGCGCTGGCTGCCGGCTCCCCCCGCAGCCGGAGCTGGGGCTGGAGCTGGACACAAGGTCCCACAGGCCCGGGGGGAGCTCGGAGCCTCATCTTGCACCACCGACCCCAGATGCTGCAGGGCCGGGTGCCCCCAGCATGTCCGGCAGGGAAGGGGTGCGGGTGGCTCGGGCTGAGGAAATGGGAGAGACTTGGCCGCTCTCCCGCTCTCCTCCTCCCGCAGCCCCACCTCCCCCGGTCGTTTAACTCCCCATGACACCAGCCTTGGGCCACCACTGCCGTCCCCATCACTGTCCCCATGCTGCTTCCATTGCTGCTGCTCGGCGGGGCCCTGGGCCGTGCGACGGACCAGGCGGGTAAGGCAGGGGCACGGTGGTGGTGGGCTTGGAGAGACTTGCGATGGGCATAGGACACACACAGAGCTTACAGGGAGGGGACCGGGTGGTGGGTGATGTCCAGCGTCTCTTGCAGCCCCGCTCGCCTTCACCATGCTGCAACGGACTCGCGTCTTCAAAGGCAGCTCCTACTTCTGGGGGAACGCCAGCCTGGACGGGCAGCTCAGCCATCTCCTGGAGGGGTTTAATGTCACCCAGGTCCTGCCGCTGGAGCCCCCGGACACCTGGACCAGGCGGCAGCAGGACGTGACCACCTACCTGCACTACTTTGGCGGGCTGGTGAAGCTCTTCAACAAGGAGAGGCCCATGAACTGTGAGTGATAGCCCATGGGGGGTATAGGACCGTCTGGGGAAGGGGAGTCCCCCTGCACTGCCTGGGCATGGGGACAGCTCTCCAGGGACAGCTGGGCAAGAGGAGGGGGACACGGCCATGCGTGAAACCTCACTCTGGGCAAAAGGAGCCTTTCTGCAGAGATGAGAATTTCTTACCTGGACCACAGGAACAGGGTGACGCTCAACCTGCTGCTGCCCCTTGGGAAACGGGCTGGGGACTGCAGCCTGGAAGGACGGTGAGGTGTAGGCACCCTGCCTGCACCCCGCCGTCTTTGTGGGAGGTGGGGGACGCTGGTGGTGACTGATTCGCGTTCCCGCCTGTATTCCTCTGCAAGCCCGCATCACCTCTGACGTTCCTGTGTGTTTTACCTTCATTTTCTTTGTCTTGCCCTGGCTCTGCATCTCTACCTGGCCCTTGGGGAGCACTTTCTCACCTCAGGGTCTCTGCGGTGAGCCCCATGCCTCCCCTTGCCTGGTGTCCCCATGCTCCCTGTGCCCCATCCTTTCGAGAGCACAATGAATAGCTCGCTCTGTGATGAAAAACCTCGTCTTCACAACCCGAAGCTGTGCTATACGCAGATAAGGAAGGGGAAAACAACCATGGCCACCCAGCCGCTGGAGAAGCTGCTGCTGCAGCTAAACTGAGCGAAAACAAAGCTATGGGTGGGGTGGTGCAAGGCTGAGGCCTCGCAAACTCAAGTGTGTGGTGCGATACTGGTGTCACCAGTGGGGTGCCAAGGGTGGGAATGTGCTGACACTGACACCCTCCCTCTGTCCCCACAGACACCCAGAGCGTGAGCTGCCACCTGGGCTGCCTCCTCTTCCCCAATGGCACGGCCCACAGCTTCTATGAGGTGACCCTCAATGGGACGGCTTTCCTCAGCTTCCATGTCCCCAACGCCACCTGGGTGCGGCGCTGGCCTGGCAGGGATGAGGTGGCCGCTTTTGCCGAGAGGGAGCTGATGAAGTACCCTACGACCACCCAGGACCTCCAGCATTTCCTCAACACCACCTGCGTGGACATCCTGCAAGTTCAGAGCGCCAGGACGGGTCTGTGCTGGGGCTGGAGCGGGGACAGGGTGGCATGGTGGGGATGACCCCAGTCATCACCTCCATCCCTCTCACCTCTTGCAGGAAAGCAGAGCAGCCGGTCACATGTCCCACTGGTGCTGGGTCTGATCCTGGGGACCTTCGCCTTGCTGGGCATGGCCGTAGGGATCTTCTTGTGCAGAGGAGGGAGCTCCTAGCGGAGCTGGCAGCTGTCTCACATCATCACCCCTTGGAGGATCCATCATCACCCCATGGAGGCAGGGACTGAGCCTGTGTCCCACAAGGGATGCATCTCCCCTTTGCTCCCAAAGGACACCAGTGGCTTCCCTACGTGGTCCCAGCTAGGTTGCCCCCCCCCAGCAGTAGCACCCTGCCCCGGCGACGGTCCCTACTCTGGGCTGGCACGATGCACTGAGACTTAATGCAGAAATACACTTGGGATGGGTGGAAAAATTGGGGAAGGGGGAAGCAGCAGGAGAAACAGGCAAGAAAGCGTGAAAAGGATGGCAGTGAAACCGTCATTTATTCCTGTTCCAGTGGGGATAAATGTCTGGGAGGGAGCTTCAAGATGTCCTATAATAAAACCACCCATCAGCTCTCACTGCGTATTTGGTTGCTCTCATTTCCCCTGGCAGCATTGATGTCGATGTACGGCTGCAGATCCATCGTGGGGGCGTTGCCAGCCTGTGTCGGACCCCAGGTTGTGTACTGAGTTTGCAAGGTCTCTGGAGAGAGGCTGGTGGGGTTTGTGCGTCCTGAGCTCATTTTAGTCTGCCTGCAGCTTTGGTTTGACTCAATTAAGTCATTTTTCCAATGGCCAAGTGGCAACACTTCATTTATTTTTCATTTCCTCATCTTTGTAAGAGATGCTGAGGTTGAGTTTTTCTGAGCAGATTCACGCCTTCACCACCCCCACCCCCACCCCGGGAGGACGCTGCCCGGCAGCTGGCAGCGAGGGGACACCAGCGAGGGGCAGGGCAGGCATGGAGCCATGCATGGGGGACCCCAGGGGAGAAACTGCTCCCCAAGGACCAGCTAAACAAACGCAGAGCTGTATCAGTAGCACTGTCCAAGGGCACCAACGGCTTCATTTTCCTTTTCTGCAACCTAGATCCGAGCTAAAGACTGTGCTTTGGCGGCTCAGAGTTACAGTCTAAGGTATACGGAAGGACATAGTCTCACAGTCTCTAAGTCTACAGTTACATTAATAATAAATTTTTGGCTGCGTTTCCCTTTTGCCCATAGCGAGATTTTGAGCATGATACCCCTCTGCCCCACTGTCCCAAGGGCAAGAAGGGCTGGGGATGAGCCAGGAGCTGGCCGTGGCCACCAAAAGAGGAGACAGTGCAGCAGCAAGGAGCTTTCCTCCGTTAACTTCCAGCTCATTCCTTTCTAAATACCCTTCCCTGCAGCTCAAGCAAGATAGAAAGGGGAGGTCGGGGCAAAGATGGGAAGATGATGTAGTGGTTGTCCTTAAGGAGGGATGGACAAGGAGGTCTCCAAACACCACATCTCATCACTGGCTCCTGGCCACATCCCCAGACAGCCCTGGCCTCCACCAGGCTCCCAAGGCACAGTCCAGGGCGCTCCCCACCCTTCAGCAGGCTCCTCTGTGAAAGAGAAATGGCAGCCAAGAGGCCAGAGGATCCAAAACAAGGCAGAGGCACGTGAACCTTATTGCTCGGCCTCTAAAGAACCCTCAGGGGGAGCTTTGCTGCAGGCCAAGCACTGACTGTCCCCACCATGTGCATCAGGGGACGTGAGGCTGATGCTGAAGGTCAAATGCGGTACGTTTGTTCCCCACTAAGGGATAAAATCACGGGCAGCCAGCTTCCCTTGGGCAGAAACCTCTGCCTTCGCAGCCCTGCTTTGCCTTTCGGGTGCGGGACATCTCTGCTGCCTGCGCATGGAGACGGATGTTGCACTGTAGTCCCAGGAACGCTGTGCTTCCCCAGAGCGATTCTCACATTGAGTCCCCTAAGGCTGCAGCTCCCTGCTCCCATGTGAGAGCGGCACCCCAAGGCTGGGAAGGTGCTGTTGGACACAGGCTGGCAGAGGGACAGCGCCTAGGACAGACCTGGGCTGGAGAAACTGAGGCAGTCTGGGACAGGGCTTGTTTTGCTTTTTACTTCTGAAATGCATCATCTTTTGAACAGATGAGGAAGTCTCCACTTTAAATGTCTCTGGAAAAGCCTTGTTCCTGCTCCCAGGCCCACTGTCCATGTTGGTCACAGCAGGAGAACACTCAAGAAAGGAGTGGACTTTACTGCTGGTTTCTTGAGTCTCTGCCAGCAATGACAAGGCGATGGGGCAGCACCCAGCAGCTGAGATCCCCCTCAACCACAGGATCCCAAGAAACAGCACCACCTTGAACTGTGCCTGCGGGCAATGCACCCAAAGCTGCCACCCCCCTGGTAGTGACCAGCACCTGCATCTGATACAGGCACAGTGGCCAAGAGCAGAGGGATGATGGCAATAGCATCCACCCCCAGGTCATCATAGCCCCAAACTTTTCCTTCCTCAACCTAAAACCCCAAACTGCCTTATCACAGGGCCACCAATGCCTGTCCTGGTGCAGCATATTAGGGACATGAGGCCCAGCAGTGCCAGCCAGCAAGCTGGGCTTCCTTCCCACCACCACTTCAACATGTACCAGCTGTCCAGCAGCTGGTGGCCACATCCATGACCGATCCTCTCCCAAATTTGGCTCCTTTTCCACCCTTGCTCACAGCTTGGGACAGGCACCAATGCTTAACCCCATATCCTGTCAAACGAGGGTTGTTTTTAATTTGTTCCTTGGTTTTTTTTTTCTTTTTTCTTCCTGGAAGAAGATGAACAAACCTGCACGCAGACCTTTGGAGGCTTTAACCAACCCCCCCTGCACAGCATCTCTGTGGCAGATCATCCCGATTGTCCGTACATGTGGCTATGTAAGGCTTTGCTTTCCCTGCGCTGTATTGTTTCCATCACTCAGCTCTGCTATCGCTGGCTTGAAGGGTTGAGATAAGATGCCCAGCTTGAACTTTGTTCCAGTGAGTAAGACAATGCCAATGTGCTAGGAACTGGCTTTCCCCTTGACCCACATCCCACGGGTGCTTCAGAGGGGGTGAGGAGGTTCCCCTCCCACTTAGCAGGGAGATGCAGTCCCCTCACTGCCTTTTGGTCAGCAGATCCTGCCGCAAGGTCAGCGGCCCTGGCCATGTCCTTCAGAGGCCTCTGGCCACTTGCATAGCATCACTGGCTCCGTGCCATGGCCGGCAGCCACAGTGCCCTGCCCATCCTCAGGGGCAAAGGGCTGGACAGCTCCAGGAGCTGCCCAAAACCACAGCAACAGGCTCCTGTGCCTGCTTGGGTGGGGATGAGGAAGGCAGCAGCTGGAGAAAAAAAAAAAAAAAAAAAAAAAAAGGGGTTGGTGATATCAGTGCTTATCAGGAAAATGGGTAGCAACAGATTTAAGCCTGGAAGTAAAAAGGGATTACCCTTGTAAACACCCCTTACACACTCAGTGCCTGCACTGATGTCATCGTCGCTATTCTGGACTAAACAAACTCAGTTCTGAATTCCCCCAGACATCATATTGTCACAGCCCCAGATGTTTTCATTTCTACCATCACCAGCTTTGGGACATAATTTTTAAACAGAAGGGCTGCACTGGGGTTAGGAGATCTGCAACACATGCAGCCTCCAGCCAGCCCTCCCCAGGCAAGGGATGCTTTTTTTTTTTTGGGGGGGGCAACATGGTTTTGGGGGTAAAGGCTGTTGGGAATCTGCTTTCTAGCAGCCTCCCGCTTCCACACAGAAATGGGCAGGTCCCTGGAAATATTTAACAGCAGAGGAAAGGGTTGTGCTGACAAGTCCCTCCTCATAGGGCGTAGGGGTGCCCAGGACCCATCATTGCCCTCTTCCTTTTCCTCTCACCTCCCAGGTCAGCATGCCTGACCAAGCCAGAGGAAACAGGAAGAAAAAGCTGGCTGCTGACCACAGTCAACACTGAGAAGGGTCATGGGGCATTCGGGATGAAGGGAGGCTTTGGGGCAGCAGGATACCACCAGTCCCACCACACCTCCCACCCTGCCCCAGCAAGGCTGTCCCCTCCCTTAAGGACTGCTTTGGTCTGAGCAAGCCATCCCTTGCACGATGCTCCACCACTGCTGATCAGTTTGATGGCACAAGAGCAGAGACAGGGGCTGCAATCTAGAAATCACTTTAAAGACTCCAGCAAGGAATCATTCCCTTCGCCTTTCCTTCCCAGCCAGAGGCCACCAGGACCTTCGGACACTCAGAAGCATTCA
This sequence comes from Bucorvus abyssinicus, assembly GCA_009769605.1. NCBI lineage: Eukaryota > Metazoa > Chordata > Aves > Bucerotiformes > Bucorvidae > Bucorvus > Bucorvus abyssinicus. Next base: position 18,394,350 of record CM020035.1, read on the forward strand.
GGAACACTGCGAATCTATGTCTTTAGAAGAATTTTGTCCTGGCAGCAGTCACTTCTTCCCTCTCTCAGAAAAGTTTATAGATAGATAAGTACTTTAAAATAACAAGCTTTTTGGAAAAAATCCTGTACTTGCAGAGAAGTTTCCATGGAAAAGAAAGTACTGTTTGGGAACACTTTCACCCCATCCAGACTCGGGGAGGTGGGGATGCTCTGTGCAAGCAGTGCCACTTTCTGCGGCAAGAAATAAGACAGCAGTGACCCTCTGTACAGCTGAACAAACCACCTCGTTGGGACACTTTCCCCCAGGACCCACATACCTAATGCTGGAGCTCCTGTACCCAGCCCCAAAACTTTGACATCTGTTGTAGGATAGGCAACATGGCTTTGCATGCAGCAAGCTCAGACTGTGGAGGGACAGGAGAAGCAGACAAGGCTGTTAGGGAATGATGCTTTCTGGAAAAGCAGATCTGAACCGCTTTTTTTGCCCCCATCTTTTACCTGCTATGGAGTCCTCACCCTGTCTGCTTCTTCACCTCTTCTGGAATGGGAAGGATCCAGCTAAAGGGTGGTAACATCACCCTGACTGAGGTGATATCTTAAAGTGAACCTGTGGTGAGGCCCTGGAGGAACAGGCACAATTTCTGGAGGTGATCAAAATCATTCACTTCAGAAATAAATCAGAATCCCATTTTAGCCAGGAAAGGACCACATGGTTGTTTAAACACCCCCTTCTCAAAATGCAAGAAATGAGTCTCAAGGACAAGCATTTCATTAGAAGAACTGAACAACAAGCCTATATCCAAACCCTCAAAATCCTTGACTTGCGCAAGGATTAGGTTAAAAGGTGACCAGGGAATTATATATATACTTTTATTTGATCCAATTTGGGAACAACAATATTGCTTAGAAGGGGCTGGAAATTAAGACTGCATATTACAGGATTCCCAGCTCAGAGGTCTGCACCTTCAGGATGCTTGCTTGGTCCCGAACCAAGAACAGGCGATGTGAACATGTAAGCTTCTTAAGAAGCATTTATATGAGATAAAGGAGTCCAAAAGCACTATGACTCACATCAGCTCAATGTTACCGAAACAGCGGACACAGGATATCACAGACACTGAACAGCTTCCACATCCCCCATGCCAGACACCCTGGAGCCCTCGGAGGACAAATACCTCCACATGATCCTAGAAGCAGCACAACTTTCCTCAGGCAAGTGGACTTAAAGCAAAACAAATGGAAATGTTTGAACCAGATGCTGGCAAGCACTAGTGTACACTGCTGTCTGTGGAGAAAACATGAAAGCCCTACAAGCTTCGTCCAAAGGTGGGAAAAGCAGAGAACCCCAGCTCTGCACACACCTCACAGCAGGGGGAAAAGGAAGATACAAAGAAACAGGGCTGCTCAGTACAATTTAGGGCTTTCTTTTTCTGTTTTTCTTCTTACTCTTTTAAAAGCTGGGGCTTCGCAGCTTATTGTTGCTGTTTTACATAGCACTGACTACTCAGAGGAGTACAGACCCACAATGAAAAAACAACCAACCAAACCACAGGAAGGAAAAGAATTGGCAGGGAAAGGAAAAGCAGCAGCAGGAACAAATACTCATGTCTGAAATAGAAGCACTGCCTGCTGCTAGGGGTGCAGGTAGGAAAGGTTACACCACCTTCTCCTATGGAGAAGTTGGGACTGCTGTGAAGTCCCAGCTTTTTGGCTTTATGGCCACAGGCAAGCACTGGCAGTATAGTCAGGCGCCAGTGGAATAGGAATGCAATCAAAGAGACCCTTGAGGGGCTGAGATACCAGGAACCAGCACAGGGATATCAGAAGGAGAGTTTGAAATCTGAGGTTTCTCAGCAATCTAAGCTGGGGGGGAAGTGGGGGCAGAGCTGCCTACAGATACCTGGAAAGAGCTGGTCACCAAGTGGGCAGCCACTCAAAGTAGCAGCCTTGGCTGGGATAAGCAGCATACACTTACAGACTTTTCAGGAAGGCAAGCACTGAGACCCAGAGTTTGGCACCCTGGGTTTGTCTCGCCCCCCTCTCTCAGCAATTCCCAAAGCCCCTGCTTTGCTCTGCCAAGGCAAGTGTACAAAGGATCCAACAGGAAACCCTCCCGGTGTTGCTGTTTCCGCTACGTCAGCTCCTGCTGGAGTTTAAGGGTGGAACATTGCTAGACTAAGGGCAGCACACAAGGGCTGGGCCAGAGCTGCTCTCCACCTCTCCAAGCTCAGATCTGAGCTACTTAAAGTTCACAATGAAGAAAAACAAACAGTAAAAAACAAAGCCAAAAAAACTACCTTCAGTCTCCTGCTGCTGCCTCTCAGCAAATATTTCCAGATCCCACCCACCTCCCAAGCAGGGGATGAGGCATAAGGCAGCAGCTTTAAGGATCCCGCTTTATAGCCACTAAGGGCCCAGAGGGAAGGAGCAGAACATAATCCTACAGGAATAACTGACTCATTTCATTTGCTGCCTACAACCCTGTCACTGCAAAGCACAAGTCTGACTGACACAGGCACCTCTGAGAAATTGTTTAGCTGCCAGTCCTGAAGAAAATGTGGAGGTGGGAGGCTCTGATGGGGATGCTTAAAGCAGCAGGGTCTTCGTGACAGGGACCAGAGCAGCACAGGTACCTCCTTGCCAGGTTACCAGGCCCTCAGTTTAAATAAAGCAGCTACAGAGCTTTTGCTGGTATTAGCAGCTGTAGTTTCACCCTTTACAGCAGCTCACAGCTTAGATCACTGTTAGTCCATGACTTGTGGCTGTCCAAGGTAAGGGCTGCTGAAATACATAACCAAGTAGTTTCTCCGATTTCAACTCAAACTCCTTTATTTCTGTGCTCTTAGCTTCACTTGTCCTCACAGAGGATAGAGTGCAGGAGGTAAGTGAACTTTTCCAGAGAAGCTGTTCGTTACATTTGGGGGCAATAAGGAAGAACCAAGGCCATGAGGAGCCATTCCTCTTATTTTCCAAAATTCTACCGTGAAAGTCTGAGGAGTCTTTGCTAAGCTGTTGCAACTTCAAATTTAAAACCAAGCATTAACTTCTGGGACAAGAGGACTATGTGGTAGTTAAGAGAGTCCACAGGAGCCTTAAGATACTCTTTGCCCCTGCATTCTCAACCATACATGGGGCCTAACATAGCCCGTGAAGGCTCTCCTGCCAGTCCACTCCCAAGAGCACCTGTACTCCTGCCCCAGAAACAGACTCTGAAGCAATACCACACTCCAGACTGAGAGGGGAAGGGGAGGAAGGACTGGGATTAAAAAAAACCCCAAACAACAGAAACTCAGAAGTGACTGACACAAAGGACATAAAAAGGAGAAGCTATGAAAATGTTGACGTGGTCAAGAAAAGTCACATCAAAATATATTTAAAAAACAGAAATTCCAATCTGCGTGGAATTTAAAACTCCTTCTCCAACCTTTTTTTCCCTGCTCAAGGAGTCTCTTTGTTGTTCCAGGACGTGGAACACAATAGGCAGCACCAGTTATGTCCTGAAAAGGGTAGTATGTCCCCCAACTCGTCTGAGCACTTCCACCATTTACAAAGAAAAAATTATATATACCTCAACAATTGGCCCACCCTCCCTCTTTTCCATTCTACAGTGGGCAGGAGAAAAGACTGCAAACAGATCTGACTTCTCATTTTCAGTTAAGTCCAATTTTTCTGCACATCAATATCCCTGCAATCCATTGTATACCTTCTGCACCGATCCTTGTTTCAACAACTGTTTGAGACCTGCAAGAGAAAGCAAAGTGTTACTGCACAGCATAGACAGGAGGAGGACTCTGCATTTGACATTCCTGCTGCATTTATACATCTGGCTCACAGGCCCCCGTGGCACAGCCACGTGTCTGAATAATGCAGACACTGGTACTCTAAGAGCATCACCATAAAACAAAAAAAAAGGGAAATTCCCCCCAACCCAGAGGTTTCACAGCTCCTCTCCTGCTCCTTCAACATTCCTAAAAGGAAAAATAGGGTCAAGGTTAGTGACACCATACCAGCCCTTTCATGCACTCCTGGGAACACACAAAGCCAGAGGATCCAGGGAGAAAGTCTCCTCTGCTACGAACTCAAAGCACAGAGTACCACCCTCAAGATCCTCACAGCCCTGTAAGGGATAAAGCTGACTCCCAGAGCTGCTTTGCTATTGAAGTTGAGAACAGTTTTATAATTTTAAGTAAAACTGCATCAAACAACAGCTTTTCTGAGTATTTCCAGAGCCTAATTCATCAAGCTCATCTCCCCAGGCTCTCTCTAAAGCCCAAAAGAAATCTGCTGAGGAGGGCTATGACTTGCCAGCTACTGAAACTCACATAAGTAATTAGAAAGCAGAGGTTTTCACACTGGTAGGGGACACTACTGTCCACTAGACTAGTCCCTGAAGGCAAATAAGAAAAGCAAATTTGTTATCATGGCCTTAAGGACCCTGCTGAAGGCCTAAAAATCTTAAGTTTTTTTGAAATCCACCGATTCACAAAGGAGTCTAGAGGACTTTACAGATACCATCTTCCCCACCCCTGAAAGCCCATTCATAAAACATTTCAAGGACCTGACCACTCTGAGGTCCTGTCAGTATCAAGGTGAGTGATCAAGAGTGAGTCAGCCCTTAAAACCACAACAGCTCATCTACCGGAGTCAAGCATGTTCAGGGAGACCAGCAGGTCTTCACTGCTACTTAAAGGGCAAACTTGCACAAAACAGAGTAAGCAGACTCACAAGAATGGACATAACACACTTTGTCCAGAGATAATCGTACGGGCACACCTCTTTAAAGTCAGCCTGGTCACACACTGCCAGGACTCCCACTGCCCTGGCCATGGGGCCCCTCAGGGCATGACAGCATTTCTGATCAGCACCAGAAACCACTGAGCCTGAGGGGCTGTCAGAACCCAAAACAGAGAGGAAAACTCCCCATACCATGGATAACTTTCATATAATAAAATAAAGCTAAAATGCTATAATTCTGCTGTTGGATGTCCCCAGAACAGCACTGGTCTGGCAACAAAGCACACAAGCAGCTGGCTTGCACCTCAACATGACAGAAGAGAGAATTGCAGTCCTGCCTCAGATCAGCTTGCTCTGCTGTTCCACTGAGGCTAGAGTCGTGGTGTTATACTGTACCTGTTGGTACAACAGGTCAGAAAATACTGCTGTAGTTAAGTGAGGTACATGGACATGGAGAGAAAGGATCAGTAATTAAATTAACCCATTTACTTGTACAGAAGAAATCCCAACCTTTCAGGCAAGCAAGTCCTTCTTGATGAAAGCCAGCTAAAAGTATTGCCTCCCTGCAAACCTTGTCCTGTCTGTCTACCCTTTAATCATTCTGGCTATAAACACTACTGTCCTTTAAGACCAGTGATTTGATGCATAAGGGTTGCAGTAGCTCTTCTAAAATACTGGAAAACTGTCCTGGAAGTAGTAACTGGAACAGAGATGGCTCTCTGCCTGGGGAGAACTATTCATGCTTCTTGCTTACTGGCCAGAAAATCCTGAACTCTTCTCTACGTACAGAAACGTCCATAACAGCAGGGCAAAGCGAGCCCCTATACAGGAGGTGCTAATCATGAAGGATAGGTCATTCTCCAGGGGAGTGCAAGGCAAGTTCACTTCCTCTCCACAGCCAGAGGAGGCTCAGAGCCACTTCCTGGATGAAGGGTAAGAGAATGTGTCTCCTGGTTGTGTAGTTCTTTGAAAGGAAGGACACGGTTGGAGAAAGGTGTGCTCCAGTAACCCTGAAAAAAAGTGGGATTAGCAACATTCCCATAACTTATTTCCTGCTAGCTGGCTCTAGGCAGCTGCCTACTGGCCTGAAAGATGCCCTCATTAGTACACAGGATGTTTCAACACATATCTGATGTTCACTCAGGAATTCCAGACAGGAATCCTGATATTTTGTGCTTCTGCACCTCAGGCATTTTTAACTAGAGCCAACTTCGAGATTTTTCTGACATCACCAGCAGGTAACTGGTTACAACACAACCTGGGCACTTTGCTGCCTGCTGCTGCTCTCCTGAACACTCCAGAGGGATCAAAGCTCCAAAACAGACAATAAAGAAGCATTGGTAGAGAAGAACAAGAGGTATGTCAAAGACAAAAGTCACCTCTGATCAACAGGCTGTAAATTCCCTGAAGTCAGACTGGCAGGAAAGAAAGCGTATTATTTCTCTGACTCTAAAGCTTAGACTGACCAGAGTAGGGCTCTCAGAGTATCTTCTGACTGCCTCAGAAGCTGTACATATGGTTATGAGATAAGAAATTAGGACCACCGCCAAAAATAAGAAAAAAGGGATGTTTTGAATTCTGAAGCCTACAGTTTTCCTTTGAATGTGTACACTGAACTGCTGCCACACAATATGAATAGACCTAATTCCTTCACAAAACTCCTTAAATCACTGGATGTTTGGGAATATTCTAGCACTCAGAAATGCACCTCCCTACCCAGTCACCTTCCCCCGGGAAGCATGGAATTGCTTTAAGAGGGAGTGACACACTCAAAGGCCCTGTGCCTGAACACACCTATGCCAGTACCACCACCTCTGTTCCCAGGACATCCGTGAAGGTATGCGAGCAATTCTGACAAACACAGAGGCTTCTGTCACTGCTCTTTGCCCAGTCTCTTCACAAACTGCCAAGAGCAACAGTTGAAAAAAACTCACATCTGCTCTAGAGGTGCTGTTTCCTTATGAAGCTTTAAGAGCAGCAGCAGAATCTGGAATGAGACTTGACACTGATGCCACCACTGTGCTCTGCAGCCCTCAGTGGCCACGAGGCCTTGCACCAAGCAGGAAAGCACAGCAGCCAAACCACAAAACAGGTTCATTGAAAGCACAGCCCAGAAGCAAATACCTCACAGCCCCAAAAGTTGCAGAAAGAGCCACAGAACCTCTGTCAGGCCTGGAGCTGCAGCTACCAACTGGGCTCCAAGTGGTAGCTAGCAGAGTGTCATCAGTGCAGCAGTAAATGCTGTAGGGCTGGGAAAAGTCCACCCAGGGCTTGGCTTCCTTCTACAAGCTTAAGGAGTCCAGAAAAGCTGTGCATTTGCCACATTCTACCAGGACAGCTGCCAGAATCCACTAAAAGGGCACCTTCAGAAGAAGGTATGATAGCCCTGACCAGCAGGAAGAAGTTCTGGGGAGGGGGATTTTCTGAAGAGCTGTGCTGCTACATGCCAGGAACTTCTTTGCCCTGTAGCAGAGGATGGGGCCCTTGATGCCCACTCTGATGCTTTGTGCAGAGCAGCAGAACCTACCGCAGAGGCTGCCAAAGCAAAGAGAAGTATAGTATTTACCCTTCTATCAATTTTAACATTACTACGTGGTTTATCAGGTTTCCATCCCAGCACTGAAGCTGAGAAGCAGATCCCTCCCATGAAATATCTGCATTGCACCCTTCTTCCCTATATGGCCACAAAGTACTTAGGGTAGACGTAGAGAGGAACAATCCTTCTCTTGACACTGCAGGACACTCTTTACCCTTGACAGCAGAGGGATTTTCACATCTTGCCTCCAAGGAAGTAGAAGCAGGGGCTGGAAAACCATTCCAGCAGAGGCAAAACAGACAGAGGCTAAGCCCAGTAAGTCTTTCAGTTCAGACAGATGGCCAGCTACAAAACAAAGCACCTGCAAACTTGCCAAGTGCCACATGCCAGCAGTGGCACAACCCAGCCTAATCCAGTTGCCTACAACTGCAGCAGCCAAGCTCACTTGCTTCAAAGGGAAATGGAAGTTAATCACAGGGCATCAGCCAACTGCGTTACGTTGTACAAGAGGCACAGGAAAAGGAGAGTCCCTCCTGACTGCTACAGGCCACTGGTTCAGTTGTGCCAACTTCTTATCAGCTTTGGCGAGAGGTCTGTGCAGCCTTTTGCCGTGACAGAGCTTTAAAACGCGCACCTTCCCGCTGTTGGTTTGTCAGTTGCTCTTTGGGGAACTCCACATCAAATGTTATTATTAGTGAGCCTTTGATATTATTGTTATCAAAATTTGGAAGACCTTCTCCTTTCTTCCACAGTTTGGCCCCGGGTTTCGTAATTTTATCCCGAGCAATGTGAACCTAGAGACAAGAAAAATTCAGGACATTAGTAATGTTCTCTCTGTGTACCCCAATATACCAACGCCCTTTCCAACCCACTGGAAAACTTCAAATGATACTCATTCTTTGCCAAAGTCAGTGATATTCAAGGGATCTAGGCAGTATTACAGGACACATGCCAGGACTAACACCACCTGAGAGAACACATGCGGTAACTGCTGTGACAACCTGGAACTGAGACCCACACTGTGCACCCATGGTACAGGGCCTGTTTTGGCTCCACTGGAATCAGACTGGAAGGTTCTAGCAGAGGCTAGAGGCTGTATACAACCAGTAACTGGATAGACCCCAAGCAAGCTAACCCTCGGCACAGGAGGCCTGCAGTACAAGCAAACCCTTGCCTCACCTTGTGCCCATCCAAGTGGGCAATATCCATTTCAAAGCCTGTAAGTGCCTCGACCAGCGAGATTGTCACATTTGTGTACAAGTCATCTCCTCTTCTTTCAAAGACTGGGTGCCTGTGGAAATAAGAGACACTGGAACTTTTCTCCTTCCCATTGGGAAAATATATAGCTCTATAAGCTATAAGCTTCCTTTCCTCTATCTGTGGGTTTAGATAATTCATAAATCAGAGAGGAAGTGAAGAATGAATGAAATCTAGCTTCATTGTCCTGTATGAGATTTCTACTACTAATAACCTTTCTATTTCTAGGGTAATGAGTGGTGAGGCGTGTCAAGAAGTTGACTCATGCAACAATTTTCTTAGTGCATTTCCTTACAATGGGGAGATAGTGTATTTATGGAAAAAGGAGCTATTTCATGTGATTCACACAGGATCTACTAATGTATGCCATAATTCAAGCCAAAAGAAATAAAAGCAGAATTATCGCAGCATCTTAACAGTGATGAATCCACCTCTCTAGCATCATTAGAGTTGAACACCCTGCACAGTCCTGAGTACAAGACCCCTGCCTACACCAACTCTGTTGAGGGGCAAGCTACATGCTAGGTAAGCGGGCAACACTGGCAAGAAAATTGCTTCCAAGCTTCCTTTATAGGAAAATCCTTTGTGGGGATCGAGAGCAGCCCTACTTGGGAGGACTTGGGGCCGTTGGTGGACGAAAATCTGAATGAGCCAGCAACGTGTGCTTGCAGCCCAGAAAGCCAATCACACCCTGGGCTGCATCAAAAGAATCGTGGCCAGCAGTTGAAGGGAGGTGATTCTCCTCCTCTACTCCGCTCTGGTGAGACTCCCCCCCGGAGCAATGTGTTCAGTTCTGGGACCCCCAGCATAAGACAGATATGGACCTGTGGGATCAGGTCCAGAGAAGGGCCATGAAGATGATCAAGGTACTGGAGCACCTCCCCTATGAGGACAGGCTGAGACAGTTGGGGTTGTTCAACCTGGAGAAGAAAAGGCTCTAGGGAAGCCTTACAGCAGCCTACCAGTACTTCAAGGGGCCCTACAGGAAAGATGGGGGGGGACTCTTCACCATGGAATGTAGTGACAGGATGAGGAGTAATGATTTTAAACTGAGACAGGGTAGATTTAGATTAGATATTAGGAAGAAATTCTTTACTGTGAGGGTGGTCAGGCACTGAAACAGGCTGCCCAGAGAAGTTGTGAGTGCCCCCTCCCTAGCAGCGTTCAAGGCCAGGTTGGATGGGGCTTTAAGCAACCTGGTCTAGGGGCAAGCATCCCTGACCATGGCAGGGGAGGTTGGAACTAGATCATCTTTAAGGCCCCTTTCAATCCATTCTGTGATTCTATAACCAGAAGGAGTGGTCTAACTAGCCCAGTTACTTACTTAAGAACTTTTATTCGGAAGCGCAAATCACCTGGCTCCCCATCCACATGGGGTTCACCTGTGAAAAAGAAAAGCTCTGTTTAAAGGAGCCAGCTAGTAACAACTGAAGGAACAAGCAGCATATTAAACAAAGGAAAAAAAAAAATCAGCTGATCATGACTAAAACCTTGCTTATATGTACCTGTTCTTAAAGAGCCTAGGACTTTCTGGGTATTGCTTCAAATGAGCTCATACCTCTCTGCTGTTCTGAAAGACTTGCCTGCTTGTTAATGATGTCCTTTACTTGTTGAAGGACTTCATCTCCTTGGGCAGAAGCAATTCCCTCACATACCCAAACCTGGAACAGATACTCCTACTCAAAAATTATCAGAAACATCAGATTTAGAGCTTTTTTTTTTTTTTTGCTGTGCACCCCCAGTAGCAGCAAAGGGAGAAGAACTCTGGCATTAACCAGACTTAGCAAAGAGCATGCTCCTTGATTTCATCAACATACAGAGGACACAGCACTTAAAACCACATGTGCTCATCAGTTACTCAAAGCAGGGCTTGGACACTTTCACTGCCATGAAGACCAGCCTTGCATCATGGAAAAGGAGCAAGGCAGAGCTGAGCAGCAGGGTAGGGCCCATATACGTACCTTCCCCAATGAAGGGATATTCCATACCATCCCTCACACCCGGCTCTATCTCCACTTCTAGTGTTCGCTCCTCATTCACAAGCCTGCAAAGGGGAAGAGCAAAGTTTTCAACAGCAGGTGGTAGAACCTACTGAGATTACACAAGTTAACACTCACTCTCTCCCTGCTCACATCTAAAACTGGAGGGTGAGTGCTGCCTTTCTTGTATGTTGATACTCATCTAGTGAAGAAGGCAAAGTTAACCTCCTAAATGCATGACTACAACATAGCATTCCATGTTCCCAGCTGGAAACTGTGGACTTCCTTGACTTTGTTTATTTAGATTTAGTTGTGGAACTTCCACTGTAGTACAACTGATTCAAGGAAAAAGAGGCTGAAACATTAAATTGGGGAGCCCTACATCTAATAGAGCTGGTCATCTCTCCTTTAAGGATAAAGACTGGCTCCTTGGAAATGAAAAAGCTGTGCTAAGTTTATCCAGATTCACCAGGTCTTACTGGTAGTTACAGGCACTTTCCTCCATCTAGTGGTAGGTTTTGAATAAATGTCCATATAGCAATAAAGAACATAAAACTCACTTGACATTTGGACATTCATCACAAACAACTTCTTGAGTCATCTGGAAACGTCCAGGACCCAACTGGGTGGTCCTCATCTCCTGCCGGCAATTGCATTTCCGTTTGCCAGGCGCCTGTCTTGCCACTGGCTTGTTCCTGACAACCTGCATGGAGGAGGAAGAGGTTGATAGCAGCACACAGGCCAGCCCTCCTGGGTCCCCACAAGGGCCTGGATTTCTCAGATAGCCTGAACATAATTTGTTTTTGTGTGTTGCCTCCACACTAACCCCAAAATGACTCAGCAAAGCATTCTGACAGTTTTTTCACTTTGCGTCTCTTGCTGATCACACATTAAGTACCAGAAAAAGTCTTTGACACCACTATTACCATTTCCTTTCTTTTTCCTGCACACATTTCTAAACAGGCAAGGTAACACTAGGATGAAACACCTCACACTGGTTACAACGGCTTCCTTGTGCCACACCATGGGCAAAATTTTAGTTCCCAGCTTACCCACACAATTGCAATCAACACAAATTCAAACATGCAGAATAGCAGGGATTGTCAGCACCAGAAATGTAGCTTGTGTAAAAAAAAACCCTCAAAAACATAATTAAAAGGCCACCACACATTTGCTGAGTATGTAATCCCAAAATTTGCAGTGACACATTTGACCATATAGAGACTATGAAAAATCCTCAACATGGTTTTCCAAAAAATTGTAAAATGAATTTGAGGCTTATGAAAGGGCCCTCAAATATCACTAAATTCTAGAGGGAGACCACTTACACCTTTTCCAACTGGGCTACTGCAATAAAAAAAAGCTATTGGCTGTCAGTGACTAGCTGTAAATAAGCTATTATCACAAGAAGCTTCCCTTTATAGAGAAATTGCCAGATGGCAAAGACGACTAAGTGTATTGTTTCTTCAGTTAACTACTAACAAATAGCATCACAATATCCTCCACTGTCACTGCCAGATACTGAGAAAAATGAGCATTTATTTTAGTTCTATTCTTTGGGAGAAGGTACCATTCTGAGAGTGGCCAGGCCAGGCATTTCAAACCTGAGAACACACTGGAGAGACCAACCGGCAAGCAGTCAAACTTACTTCTACAAAGTTTCCTGAATACACCTCCTCCAGTGTAACCTCCAGGTCCACAATGATGTCACTTCCTCGGGGAATGTTCCTGTCTTGTTGGCGAGGGTTACCTCCAAACATGAATCCAAAGTCCCCGAAGAAGCTAGAGTAAAGCACATCAATTAGTTCAGAAAGGAATTCTGAACAAATGAGGCTTTGATGAAGAGAGCCACTCAAGGCAGTGGTAACGTGCTGCTTGGCAAATACTTCTAGCTCCCAGAGAATACCCTCCTCACAGCACAAAAGCACAATAGTAAATCCAGATACCTCTCATTGCTCCTCCAGGACACAAGCTAATGCTTTCAAAGCAAGCAGTCACTTTGAAAGAGTTTTCTGTGCTAAAGAAAACAAGTTTTGGAGCAGGAGTTGAATGCCAGCATCTCAAAATGTGACTGCTGCCTAAGGAAAGTCCTCTCCATACTGCACTGCTGCCCAGCTGCACTCACCACAAACTCAGAGAAATGCTCCATCTCTGGCACTGCAAGTCAATGCTAGCAGCTTTTTGAGGACAAGGGAGATGAAAAAAAACCTAGCAAGTCTGCATGTTTTTCCTCAAAACAGACCAGCAGGTAGTGCGAGTTCTTACCCAGAAGGATTACATGAGATGAGCAACTTCAGTAATTGTTTTAGGTAGTTTGTGCCTAGCAGAACCAAAGGGGCCTTAAACAGAAAATCAGGTTCTGCCTGAGCAATATGCAAGTACCTTCAGATTTTTATGATCCAAACTCTACAGTTGCTCTGAAATGTAGCGTAAGCCACTAGAGCATTGCTTTGCAAAAGAAAGAGTGACCCCAAAGCACACACATGATCTGTGACAACAGGTTAAACATCAGTCCCATACCAGAAAGCACAAGAAAGCTCCTACACATTTGATGCAGCTGCAGCACCTGACAAATCATCCACAGTGGCAACTCAGCTTGCCTAGTGAGCAAGAGCTGCCCATGCAGGAACACACCACTGGTTCCTACCCACTGCTCTTGAAGAAAGGACTGATGCAAGACAGATAACTGAAAACTGCACTTGGGATATCCACTGTAAATGTATTTCTTCTAATTTTCAACTGTCACTTCAGATCAATGCCTCCAGACTGGGTAAAAGACCTTAACGTAGAATTTCCCCACATCAAACACATGCATGAGCATCACAAAATTAGAGCACCAATTGTAGAATAGCCTAAAGTGGCAAAATCTCCTTACTGTGAGAAGATGTCTCCATGGGAGCTCTGGTGCCCATCCTTCAAGCCCTCCTCACCGTATGCATCATACTGCTTCCTCTTCTCCTCATCGGACAGCACCTGGCACAGGGATGCAGGCAGACAAGGCATTCACCAGCTGAGCTCAGATATTCAAACAAGGCTCTGAGAGGAAGCTCACCAGTGCTCCTCACTGGGGCACAAGCAGCAATGCTTCCCATTACAGAAGAATTTGCTCGCTGCTCTGGACTAGAAAAGTTAAACATTTTTAAGTTAAACCCATAAAAAGTATGGTTGGTTTATCAAAACAGCAGAAGTAACATAGAAAACATACTGTTTATCTGAAGGTTTAAAAAAGGATCAGAAGGAATAATTCAAACCAGTTTGTACAAAGTGGGACACTATGAAAAACCATGTAATGCCACCCTTGTTTCTCAGCTTGCTCCTCAAGCACACAGAACGTGTATTTCTCCAGCTATCATGTTGTGCCAATTGGCAACGACGGCAAGTTTGCGTACCAAGCTGAACCTGCCCAATACGGTAACTCTGCACCAGTCTAAATGCTGGCCCTCAAGGGGCAGCAGAAGTTAGAATAACTGCAGTACAATAACACATCCCAACACAGAGGACTTTCAAGGCTGTAAAGCTTCCATTTTAATTCCTAAGTATTGATTTTTGTTCTTTCCTCCCCCAGAGATCCAGAAGTGTAGTCTTTGTTCCCCTTCCTCCCCTCTTGATCATATTTGGGAAGGTTAAAATTGTCAGGTTCACTTTCAGAAGGCTAGAGAAGAGCAGAAACAGGTGGAGAAGAAACTAAATAGGTCAAGAAGCTGGCTAAATGATGAAAACCATCCTGAAGTTGTAATAAGTGCTAGCAACAGGATAAAAAGAGATATTTTACTAGCTTCATCTAGTAGGTAAGAGTTCAACTCTCCCTTTGTCATCTCAGATTCTGCATTAAAACACACATTTCCTAAAACTGGGATAAGCTTTCAATTTTGTGATCTGTTGGTGTCAGAGCAAAATCATTCCAGTAGAGTTCTGCACAGTACCGACAATACCACGAGCAGTAAGAAAGGAATTAAGGACACAAAATATTTGCTTTTCCATTTGTATTCCTTCTTCCTGCAGGCTGTTGGAGAACACAACTCCAAGAACTTGATTTCAAGCACCGTGAAGAGAGTTCTTGTTGTCTTAGGCTGCCTTGAAAGCAAAGCAAAGACAGCAGATAAGCTTAGAAAAAACCCCCATGAAAACTCCACTCCAAACCATCCTGCAACTAATGACTGTACATAGAGGAGTCTCAGTTCCCTCACGTGGGACGAGTCTCCTTCCTAATTGAAACAGCTGTGTTCAGACCACTCAGCCGCAGAGTGGAAATCCCTTTGGCTGTTAAAATGAGAGTTGAATTAACCTACTTTTCCCACCATTTTTTGGGAAGACTTTGCTATAGATAGTCCGTTAGCCAAGCCCTGAGCAGCAAGAGGCTGTTGCTTTACGGCAAAAGGCGTCCTGATTTAGGTTATGAGGGAAACATAATTCTAGATCCCTTTTGCCCAAAATGATCAAATCAACACACTGCATCTTGTAGCTACTTTAGCAGGAGGATTTGCAAGCTCTCCTGGCTAAACAAAGAGACAAACACTTTGCAGGGCATCAAAACACTAATTCTTCCAAACCTATTTTAAAAACCCTGTATGTCAACACCACATTTCAATATTCTGATGCATCTCTCTTCAACAAGAAACACATGAATGAAGGTTTTGAAGGGAGGTTTCCTAGTTTCATCTTCCCCAGCACCCAGTGAGAGCTTGTTGGATTTGTATTGTCTGTGTTAGCACCAGAACTCCAGACTTTATGTTGGACAAGGACAATGTTGTGCTTCAACGATACACTGGTTAGTGGGAGGCAGACTCAGTCACTGCTTATAAAAGTTAATATTCAGCTACTGCCACAACACCCCCTGCTGATTTGATTTTACAACCATTTTCTCCTCAATGTTTTTAATAGAAAGAGTACTCTCAACAGTTACTATGGCAAAGACTTAAATAAACTGGAACTCAGGGAGAAGGTAGAGAAACACTTCCTGTGCAGAAAGTACTGTCAAATGTGACAAGAAATGACACCAAGCTCACAGCTTTGAGGTAAATTGCATGCATCATTCAGGTGCTGCAAATGACAAGTAAAAAATACTTTTTTCCATGAAAGAATTCTTTATATTCTCTGGTTTCCCTGTGATAATTCTCCCAATTTATTTAAGAATAGTTAAGTCTGAATTAAAAATAGGTCCCAGCTCTGATACAAAAATGAAGTTAAAGTGTTTTCTTTCTGACCCCAAAGGAATGCATTCAAGCTGTTTGTCTCACTTCCTCATTCATTTTATATTTGCATATCTAAAGAGCAGAGGAGCATCAGAGGTGGAAGCAGGAGCCACACTACAGCTGTGGGCTGAGCAGCACCACCAGACTGCAGCAGGAACACAAACCCTTTCCTTCTGAAGCTAGTGCCCTCAAAAAGAACTTGAACCTCCCACCCAAACAGCCCACCAGTGCAGGCAAGCTCCTAGTGGAACCACTGCCATCAATTCTTGCTGGTCAACACCACTGTCTCAGGAGCCCTTCGCTCCATAGAAGACAGCGGGTACAGTGACAGTAACAGAAGGGAGACAAAGGTCAGAGAAGGTGAAAGAGATAGATTCTACCATCCTGCCAAAATTAATTTGTATGTATGTGGCAGAAAAAGTAGACTTTGACTTAAAACATTTGGCTGATAAAATAACCTATATGTGATCTAGATAACGCACTGTGCTATTAGTGTCAGGCATCATTTGTATGCTACTATATCATCATGGAAGCAACAGGAATCCTCATACATGTGACCCACAATTATTTTTCCCACCTTAGTATCTTCTAAAAGGCAACTTAATCACCTTGTATCTCCTATCAGCTCAGACTTACAGCCAGGCCCTATACATATACACATGTGTTCCTGTGCTAATACTTAAAGAACTATTAATAAATACCAAACAACTTTAACTTGCTGCCTTCACTTTCTCCTAGCTAAGGGAGCTAAGGTCTTGCGCTGTCCTCTGACAGCAGGAGCTCTCTAATCAAGCTGGCAGCTTCTCTACCTTTATTTTTTTAATTGTTGGTTTTAGGGGAAGGATAGAATGCACTTGTACCTTACAGAAGGGCCTTTAACTTTCCTAGAAGCCCTCCTTTCGCATTCCCCTGAACACTACAGGATGAAGCCTCATGAGACTACTTGCTGCCCAAGCTCAGCTTCGTTCTCCCAGCATGTTCTACAATGAACCCCGTCCACCCTTCACAGTCTGGGAAGGGCTGGGAGAACTTAAGGTTCTCAGAGTTCCTTACAACAGGGCACACAACTTCACCCCTCTCCTTTCCCAGCAGCAGCACTACACCTTGCTACATCCTGCCCTACACCACGGTTAGCTCTACTGCTCAGCAGAGCTCATGGATGGGTGCGGGGCAGGGGGGAACCCGCGGCCCCCGGTCTCACCTCGTAGGCAGCCCCCAGGTCCTGGAACTTCTCCTGCGCTCGGGGGTCGTCAGGATTCCTGTCGGGATGGAGCTGCAGCGCCAATTTCCGGTAGGCCTTCTTGATGTCCTTGATGGAGGCGCCGCGGGACACCCCCAGGATCTTGTAGAAGTCTCTCCTGTCGGGGGAGGGAGAGAGAAGGGAAGGGAGCGGGGGCCCCCTCAGCGCCGGCGCCGAACCGGGTAGGGGGGAGGCCCGGCGCCGAGGCGGGGAACGCAGGCGGGGGACGCAGGCCCGGCACCGCGGCCCGGCGCACTCACCCGGCGGCGGCCTCCCCGCAGAGGCAGAGCAGCAGGAGGCAGAGGCGGCTGAGCCAGCCGGGGGCCATGGCGCGGCGGCCGGGCCTGCCCGGGAGGCGACGGGCAGAGGGAACGGCGCTCTCCGGGAGGGTCAGCACCGCCGCAGCCGCCCGCTCCGGCCCGGCCACCATTAGGCGTGAAGCGGGACCCGGCGACGGTCGCCGGCCAATGGGAGCGCAACGCAGCTCCGCGCCCTGCGTGCCGCCAACCTATCGGCTGCACACACTTCACCACCGGCTCGATGCCGCCGGCCAATCGCCCCCCAGGACGTCGGCTTTGAGCTCGCCGGCCCAATCACGACTCAACGCATCACACCACACCCTGGCCTATTGCCGCGCCAGGCCGCACGGAAGTACTGTTTCTCCCGGCAGTAGCCAATCAGAGAGCGCGTCGTTTATTCCCGCCTCCACGCTTGTTCGAGCAGCCAGTCGAAAACGGCTCCTCGTGAGGGGGCGGACCTGCTCGGCCCAGTCGGAGTCCTCCACAGTGTGAGGGACGGGCTGTCTCGTTGGTCCGTGCAGCCGCCGCTCTGCGCGGCGCCTCGGTGGGCACCGGAAGCGGGCGGCGGCCGTTGCCATGGAGGCGGCGGCGGCGGCGGCCCCGGCGGCCCTGGCCCCGGTGCGGCTGTGGGTGAAGACGGAGCCATTCTTGTTGGGGGTGCTGCCCGTCCCGCCGCCCGCCCGCCTCAGTCCCCACTACCTGCGGAAAATGGCGGTCTACGCTCGGGCGCGGGCAGCCGAGGGCTGCTTCCCACGGCTGTCGTGGCCCCGCTGGCGGCACATCGCCTGCGGGAAGCTTCAGCTGGGCCGCGGCCTGGCCTGGCTCTACTTCGAGCTCTTCCACAGCATCCTCTGGCGGGACCCGCCGCGCCGCCTCGAGTGGGCTGAGGCCGAGGCGGCCTGTGCCAACGCCGAAGAGCTGGAGCAGGAGCGGAGCAAGGCAGGAACCCCATCCCGAGCTGGGCGGGCGTGGGGAGAGCGCAGCCCATCCTAACGCCTCTTTTTGTTCCCTCTCGGCTAGCTGTCGGTAGACACTCTGCAGTTCTTGCTGTTCCTGTACGTCCAGCAGGTGAACAAGGTTTCTCTGCGAAGGTCTCTGATCGGCGAGGAATGGCCCAGCCCCAGAACCAAGTCTCCCAGTCTGACTGGAAAATCCGTCAGCGAGAATAAGGTATTTGTGGCTGTAGGATTCTCCTTGCATGACCCTGTGGGGAGCTGCAAAGACTTGCCTTGAGGTGGGTTGAAAAGTGGCTGGTTTGTTCCTGAGGGTGTAACTGCCTGTGGTAAAGTCTAAGCTAGAGTCAAATTGGAGATACTTTGCTCAGTAGTAGATGAAATGAAGTTGGTGTATTCTCTGTAGCTTTACTAGCAAAAGTTGGCCAGAGGAATTTCCTAGAGTCTGAGACTGACTATGCAAGTTCTCTCAGGATCTTGGCAATTCTTTTTTTAAGAAGCAACTGACACTTTGCTTTTTCTATTAATCAGACAGAAGCTTTTCTTATGTGGGAGGCTGCTTCCCTGTGATCCACTGCAGAGCATTAGGATCCCGGGATGGTCACTAGCATTAAGTTACGTTTCGGGGAGCGGAGGTGGTTGGTCAGCTGTAGGTCAACCACATGGAAATGCTATCAAGTATTTTGAAAGAAGAGAAGTGAATTGGATGTATCAGGTGCAGCTTGTGGGCAGCTCTGTATTTGAGAGTGAATTAATAGATTGGCAGCATCATTATAAAGGCTAGCTGCAAACCTCCCTGGGTTTCTGTCATGACTGATGCTGTGAGCATGAGGCAGCAAATGTAGTTTGTGACAAGCTGAAGTAATTAAAAACAGGAACTCAGTAACCTTATACTGAAAGACTGAACAAATGAAAAAAGAAATGAGAGGAACTGATACAGGACGGTGAGTCAGGTGGCTGTGGAACATCCAGTGTTATTTAAAAGTGGATCTTTTCTTTTAACTGTAGCCATTGCATAAAACTCTGGACAGGAAGGAGGTGCATCTTGGCTGCTATTGTCCGCCTCACAGAGGTTTAGTCCCCACAGGCTGTCTCCAGTGGTGTTACTTTTCTTTGTGCAATTGGGTGAGAATCCCCCAGCTGCAGCGATGCCTGATGTGAACTGTGTCCCATTTGGAAATGGTGTAGCAAGGCTTGCCCGGTGCGAGAGGGTCTCTGTCACAGGGCAGGAATCTTCAGCCACTGGACAAGTTGCAGCTGCTTGTTAAGCCCTTTTGGCTACAGCCCTGGTGGATGGTGAGGACAAGGTGGAATCACAGCCATTTGTGGCTTGTCCTGCAGTTTGCAGGCCAGCAAACATTGTCTTTGTTAAAGTCTGCCATAATTCTAGTCCTACGCTTTTTTTTTTAGTCTGGAGCCCTTTAGAATATGAACTAATGAGTCTTTAAGAGATGGTTTGGTTTATTGGTCTGCTCGCTGTGAAAAAATGACCCTCTGCTTTTTTCCCTGCAGTGCCTCAGAAGGTGGCACTGAATCATATTTGAAGGTCTGGAACAGATGCAGTGATCTTCCAACAGAGCAGTAGCAAGACCTTGACTGTCAGTTATTGATTTGTTTCCTACCTTCAATTGCCAGCAGGAGCTGTCTGAATTTGTGTGGGAAGGATTGTAGGATAGTCTGTTTCTTCTTTCTAGAATGAAATATTTAGTACTTGGAGTTAGAATAAAATGTGGGTTTTTTGTGTGGGACGGGAGTTTGCGTTCTCTGTGTTTGAAGAGCAGAGCAGCAGAAGCAGTGAGCAGGGGAGAGCACCACGTTTGATTTGCTTTCTCTCCTTTAGAACGAGTGTGAGCATGGATGTATTGTATAATGTCAGCGGAGCTTGTCGGGTCTGTGAGAACTCACCTCCTTCTTGTGTGTTTTTGTGCCCGCCAAGAACTGGAACGATCAGGACCACTGTGCCTTTGTGCAGAGCCACCTCTCGGATATGCTGGAGCTGCTGCTGGAGCCGGAGCAGCTCACTGCCTCCTCCCATTCCAGCCACAGTACCTTGGTGTCCTACGAAGCCGTCTGTGCCCTCAGCTTTCTTATTGAAGGGACCGTAAACAAATCCAGGATGGTCCATCCTCTGCATGAGCTTGCCCTCTGGCAGCCCTGTCATGGGCAGAATGGCTACTCAGCGGTCTCCAGAGCCTTCTCTTTCCACAAGCTAGAGAGCTGGCTGCGGTCTTGCCTGACAACAAACCCTTTTGGAATGACTGCCTGCCTCAAGTCTGGGAAGAAACTCGCGTGGGCACAGCAAGGTAGCTACAGGCCTTGCCCTTATTTCTCCGGTCTCAGCTTTTCTTGCTGCTCAAGGATCTGGTAGTGGCGTTGGGGGTTTGCCTTCTTTTCCTCCTACTGTCAGTGGAGATGGGGAAAGTGACAGCTTAGAGGCGAATCTGGGGAACTAGAGGGTGCTCTGTGACATCTGTGTGTATTTTTCCAGTCTTTGGATCAGTTTTGTGAGCAAACATTAATGACTTCATTGTGAAAGACCCCTCTGAATGAGGTCAGTATTACTGTCCTCGTTATTGAAGTAGAGCTGGGCACAGAGAACAGATAATGTGACATGTTTGTGGCAAAGCTGAGAACTGGTCTAGGTTTCCTTTTCTTGAATTGCAGCCCCTCACCTGCAGGGACACGGCAGTGGAGCCACAGCACCTTCTGCTTAGAAGAAAAAAGTTCCAAGTCATGTTTTGTTTCTTTGCATGATTGTTAAGAGTGACAGTGCATTAGATAGGACAGTGAGGTTGCTCAAGGATTGTACTCTAGAGGGAGCATTTCACTGTCTTAAAACGTACAGTTCCTGCTTTCAATATAAAACTCACCAGAAGGGTCTTCCTGCCAAGCTAAGTCTTGTGTTCAGGAACAGGCTTCTGGAAGAGGAGATGCTTAGGTCAGGGCTGTCTGTAGCTTGTGGCAACAGCTTGGCTGCTCCTGAATAATCTTGAAGTGGTTTTGATCTTTCAATGTGCCCCGTCTTCTGGAGCTTCTGACTGCTATGTACTGCTGACCTGCCCAGTAGGCGTTGGTGGATGGTATGACTGGTGTGTGAAGTGATGCAGTTTGATGGTACTGTCCTTGAAGTTTTGGGCTGATTATTTTCTTGAGGGATTGCTAAGTGATGTGGGAATCATCATGTCTGTGTCTCCGTTGCAATCATGTATAGCTTTTGTGCTTTTTAAAAATTTTAAATGCGTTGGTGAACTTTATTTTGCAGTTGAAGGAACAACAAAGAGAGCAAAGATTGCCTGCAATGCTCGTATGGTCCCTGAGGTGTCCCCCATAGTGATGATGAGCCAGGTGTACAAGCAGACGCTGGCCAAGAGCTCAAACACGCTGGTGGGGGCTCACATAAGAATTCATTGCTGCAACGAGTCCTTCATTTATCTCCTCTCTCCTCTCCGGTGAGTTTTTGTTCTCCTGGGGTAGCAAGTTTGTTCAAGTGCTAAAATCTCATTAGAGGGACTTAAGCAGTGAAAAAGTCCTGCTTTTGCTCTTTCCTGCTCACTGTGTCCTTGCTTTCTTGTTCTTTTGCAGATCTGTGACTATTGAGAAGTGCCGAAATAGCACTTTTGTCCTTGGCCCTGTGCAGGCATCTGTTCATGTCCACAGCTGTGACAACATCAAGGTCATTGTGGTTTGCCATCGTTTGTCCCTTTCTTCCACCACTGGCTGTACTTTTTACATTCTCACGCCTAGCCAGCCTCTCATCCTCTCAGGGAACCAAGCGGTCAGCTTTGCTCCTTTCCACACGCATTATCCGATGCTTGAAGACCACATGGCTCAGGTGGGCTTGGCTACTCTGCCAAACTACTGGGACAGCCCCATGCTTGTGTGCAAGGAGAGTGGTGACACGAGTGTCTTCCGCCTCCTGCCTCCATCGGACTTCTACACCTTTGTGATTCCCTTTGAGATGGAGGGAGACACCACGGAGACGCCGGGTGGGCTTCCCGCCGTGTATCAGAAGGCACTGAGTCAGCGAGAGCAGAAGGTACAGATCTGGCAGAAAACTGTGAAGGAGGCAGGCCTGACCAAGTGAGTGCTGCATCCGAACAGAACTCTCTGCGCTGTGTTGCAGCTCAGCTCAGACATACAAACAGAAGACTCGTTTGACGTGATTCCACAAAAATGTTTTGTTAATGGATTGATCTGCATGAGCCATGTCTTGCCTGCCATTTCTAGAGCATTAGTAATCAGTAATCTTGGGATCTTGGTCTTTGGTGTTAGTATAGTGGGAGAAATCACGCTCACAGCTGTAACTCTGAAGGAACTGCTTTGTCATGATTGCATTTTCCTAGCTTGCAAGACTCAAGAAAAAGCATGCCTAGGTACTGTTGAGGGGTGAGGTGAGGGATCAACCCTGGCAGTAAGTAACTTATGCTGGGTACTCTCTTTGCTGTCTCTGTTCTGCTTCCAGTATCGCATGCTGCCGTGGGTGAGATCTGGGGGCGTACTCTGAACAGCAGCTCGACTAATTATTGGCCTGCGGCTGCTTGGTGGTCACTCTTAGCCCAACCTTTACATTGGGATTGAAGCTTTAAATTACTGTTCCATCTGTTGTTGAGGTGAGCTAAGAATGTGCCTGTGGACCATTACAGTAGAGCACCTCTTGGACAGTAGCTTTCGAAGTAGTCTTCATCAGATCCTATCAAATCCTCTGCCCAGCTTTTGCTGTACTAGCTAGGCCTGTCCTAGCCCATCTCATGTATTGGCGTGTGTCTGTTTGCTTTCTCAGCACCTGTTGTGGAGTTCTGAAAAAGTTCGGCTTGCTTCCCTTGTCTCTGTGCTTTTTTCTGCAGCCGGCCAGATCAGGCCAGGGTACAAATCTCCACCAACTTCAGTTAAGCTGCTTTTATCTTTTAGTGAGCTGTTTTGATGCAGCAGCCTGAAGGACCTGGCTTCCTTTGCAAATACAGAACAGGGATAGAAACCCAGGTACTCAATTGTGGAGACTTGAAGAGATGAGAAGAAGTTTTATTCCCTAAGCTGTACTTAAGCTGTATAGATTTCCTTTCTGTTCTGTGCTCAGTCGATGACTTGTAACGGGTGTGTAACTGGCTGCTGATAAGCAGTGATCTTGGAGGGCTTTATCCTGTGGGGAGCAGAGAATACGAAAACCTTCTCTTGGGTCAAACAGTCAACACTTCCCATCATACCAGGCTGAGGGGTTTTAGTCCGTTTGGTTGTTCATTGTTTTGGAGGAGCTTCCTTTGCTTCCCTTGTTCCTTTCTGAAATGCAGGTGCCTCTGTGCTGAGTGGGGAGGAGCCTGCAGTTTGAAAGAGCTCTAGACTGGGAGAGAGAAAGAATTCTGGGCCAGGATTTTGCTACAGGTGGAGGGTGGCTGACTAATAGTGGCCCAGTAGTGGTGGCAGAGATGTAAAACCCTCAAAACTCTCAGCCCTGAGTTTTCAAGGGAGGAAAGTTATAATATCAGCCCTTATGCTAGAGTCATCTCTTGTGTCTGTCCACTTCATCTAAGGTACTTCCCCTCCAGCCGTTGTCCTCCTAGGGCTGCTGCTTCTCACCCCAGGGTTTTGTGAAGGTGTTTGGCGTGCCAAAATCTTACTGTTAAAGAAATGTGAGGTAATATGAATCACGTGCTTGGATTTAACATCTTCTACAGCAGTCACAGGAGGCAAGAGCTCGCTACTGGAGTGGCTTATTTCATAAAAGGGGAAAATTGTGCCAAGTTTAGAAGCTTGCTGAAAAAGAACTGGGCAGCTGACATGTCTCTGTCTCCTACAGGCAGGGAAACAACTAGGGAGACAACTACGAAGCTTAGAGCAAACAGGATATCAGACTTGTAGAAAGAAAAAAGCTGCCATGCTTGAACGGAGAGGTGAAAGAGAATGTTAGAAATAAGAAGACATCTTTCAAGAAGTTGAAGTTGTCTGAATGAGGAAAGTGGGGCAAAAAAAGAATGTAAATCCTGCCAGGCTGAAAGTAAAACCCCAGTAAGACAGGACCAGTAAGACAGCTTGAGGAACAACTTGCAAAAGCATAAAATCCTGTTTATTCATTTTCTAAGCATATCAGACAGAAAGTCTTTCAGGGTCAGCAGCAGATCAAGGTATATAAAAAGCACTTGGAGAAGATAAAACCGTAAGGGAAGAAAGAAGTGACTGCCTTTGTGTTCATGTTCACTGGGGAGGAATTTAGGTTAGTTTCTGTCCTGGAACTCTGCTTTCTGGGGAATGTCTCAATTGAAGTGGTAGTACAAAGAAGAGCCTTTAACTGGAAAAAAGAGTCTGGGTACACTGACCCTCTCTGAAGCTGAGTGGCACAAAAATGAATAAGGCCGGTTTGCTGCTTTTCCCAGTACAGGATGGGATCAACACATCAAATTAGGAACAGGTTCAAAGCAAAACCACATCAAATTTCTACAGGATGTTGAAAATGTTTGTGTTTTACATGGGTTCAAAAAGGAATTATGTAAGCTCATAGAAAAAAAAGTCCATCAGGAGCTACTCAACACCCATGCCACCTTTGGCTTACAAAGTTCTGGAGCTGAGCTGCACCCCGATGGCTTGGATGCTTTTCTGGAGAAACACTGCTGTGAGCCTGTGCTACGTTTGGGCATCTGACTGGTGCCAGAGACAGCCTGAGCTAAGTGGTGTACCCTGTTATTGTTGGTCTTACCAAAAGCACCCCAGAAGTTATTTAGCAGTGATGGGAATTATTTGAGGAGTGTTCTTTATAGGCACATTTTTTTCCTGATCTCCATCCTCGCTTTTTCAGATGCTGTCAGAAAAGGATTTTGTGTCTTTAGTTCTTGAATGCTGGTTACTAATCTTCTTTTTCTCCCTTATCAGACAGTTTTCAATCTGTGCTCTAAGGGTAAAGCGGGGGCAGTCCTGCAGAGCAGGGTTGCTGTGCTGGTGGGATGGGGATCTTCGCATGGCTTCTCTAACTCCACCAATTTCTGCCTTTGGGGTTCATTATAGTCATATTACCTTGGTAAAAACCTTCTCCTCCTGGTATAGACAGTTCAGGAACCAAGCCCATATATCAGCTAAGATATATGGAGGCTTGTTTTCATAGTGAAGGTGAGGTATAATACTATAAGTAAGTGTGACCTTTACATACTTCCCTGCTGATCTTCTTGTGGTTTCAGGAATCAGCGGAAGAAGTTCCAGATACTGGTAGAAAACAAATTCTATGAATGGCTGGTTCAGACAGGGAACCGTCAGCAGCTGGACAGCCTTGTCCCTCCTGCAGTAGGCTCCAAGCAGGCAGCAGGATAACATCATGTTCCTGTGCAGCAAAAGGAAAGGCAGGGTGAGTAGAAGGCCTGTTTCTCTTGATTCTTCTCTGCCTAGAAGAATTGACCCATGTTTGTGTGCACAGCCTAGGCAGAGTTAGAAGAAGGAGGCTGTTCAGTGGACATTCTCCCAAGAGCTTTGCATCCGGTTTTAGTTCTTATTTTTCAGTCAAAACCTCTTTTCAGTTCGAATCTGTTCCCTGTGTACTCAGCACCTCCCCTGTTCTCTGCAGGTGTTCTGCTTGATTTGTTGAGGACAGCTGTGTGTGTCTGAAAAGGCAGATAGGCGTATTGTACATAATCTGATATAAGAAGGACAGCTGCTCTTTCAAAGAGGCTGTGTGTATTAATGTCTGTAGGTACCTGTGTCACTTTTTGCTTAAGAGAATTGAGTGAGACTTCAAATAATTCTTACTTTGTAGTCTTTCTCTTCCCAAGTAGAAGTGGTTTAGGAACTGGAGACGAGCCCTTATTGTGGTTTTCTGCCATTGCATGTTTCAAACCATTAGATAGTTTTGTTTGTTTGTTTGTTTTTTCTTTGAGTTGCTTTTTCTTTGGTAGTGTTGGGAGTAAAATTTGCTCCTTTTATTTTGTTACAGACTTCTGGGAACAGGCAGCGATACACTGAAAACAGTTCTCACTAAAACTTTGCGGACACCTGACTGATCCCACTTGATGTGCATCTGACGCCCAGTGCCCAGCCTCGGTGTGGATTGGACTGTCTGTTCGGTTTAGGCCTTCTAATCACTGCTGCTTTCCCAGGAATGTGCTGTAACTATTCTGTTGATAACTGAGAAAGTGGATGTCGCTAGAGGCCCATGAAGCATGCCTTGTTGTAGATCCTTTAGCGGGGAGCTGTCAACATGGTTAACATCCATGGTGTGCAAATATCCAGCAAAGGAGCCCTTCCTGGTGTGCAGCTGGACGCAAGGCCCTGGCCATCACGTGCATCTTTATGGTACGAGCCAGCTACACTGTTTTTATAAATGTGAAAAAGAAATGTTTAATTTTTTTAATGAATGAATTTCTGTGGCTTTTTTAATATGAAGATGGCACTTAAACAATGTGATTTTATGGAATTAATTTTCTTAAATGTTTGCATTGTTTTGACAGATGTTAATAAAACAGAGTTCTCAGATAAGCCTGGCACATGTCCTAGCGAAGGGGTTTCGCCTGTACAGTGGGTGTTAGAGGAACACAACATCTTTGGTGCTTAATGAAATGTTAACCGGTCAGCTGGGGGAAAAGTGCAAATTTAGTAGCAGCCATGGAGTTGAAGGTTTTAAAGGCTGCCCTAGCACAGAATTTTGATAGAAACGCTGTTTCCTACCTTTAATATTTCTTGTAAAGAGTGTCAACTTGAGTGTTGTTCTCATGTGCTAGTGGAACCTGACTTGGAAAGATGTCCTAGTAGCTGAGCACCTAAGTAACCTGGCCAAAATAGGGAAGGGCATTACATGGGTGACTGAAGGCAGCAGCTATGTGTCCCTCCTGAAGAGCTATCCAAGCTGGCAGTGAGAGGATGGTGGGAGCATTTAGAACTCTGGGGTCCACAGCTGCTGTGATGCTAGAATTTTTCTGAAGGTCTCTATTGGCTTCTGGGGAGACAGGTGATGCAATGCAAGGTGAGTTTATTACATGTAATGACTTCTAAAGGAGGGATGTACAAAGTGACCACAGTAGAGCTTTGAGATGTTCTAGTGAACCTGCTGGGTAGCCTTTCAATAGGACCTTTGATTTGGCTTGAGCTCTGATCTTCATAAGACAGCATTTGAATAAAAAAAGTAATATGAGTGGCCTTGAAACTTTCTAGCAGTAAGAGCTGTAGACAACAGCACTAGGCGATTCAGGACACCTAAAATGGGAAGAGGACACGATGCTGCTGAACACGTCTGTCTCAGGCTGTCATATCTGACCGTATTTAGCAGAGCTGCGGCAATATACGTGGGGGGGCACGCTGTTGTGAGACTGCTTGTCCCGACAGATTTGAAATAGGGTCTGTGTGTTTCAGGCGCTGCTGTGCCAAATTCATTTCCCTTTGTTTCACTAAGCCTTGGGGCTGGTGCAATGAATAGCTGCAGAGGTGTTTTTTCATAATGCACTGGCGGGGATGTGTGGGTGTACATAAGCCATCAATCCTTGCCCTGTGCTCAGTGGGGCAGAGTGTGGCTAAAAGAAAGACTTTTGCTCGACGCTCAGATAGGGGTGTAAGAGTTTTGAGTTGAATTTGTGACTCTAGCGGATGTGGTCAGAAATTTGGACATCATTCTGTACTGTTTGGTGTGTGAAATCACTCACTTTGGGGATGTGTGGTCAGACATACTTCTTTTCCTCTATGTCAGGCATCATTTGGAGCAATATAACTCAAGCTGAGGGTGTGCTATAAAAATAGCCTCTGCTGCACAGATGTTTCCATGGCGAACTTTTGAAGTGGAGCCTCTCTGCAGAGGCTGTTCCTTGCAAGCCTGTGGTGTCTACCCTGCATGTGTTTGTTTCCTAGCTGCATCCTTTGGTGCTTGGGAACGTTCTCTGACAAATAGGGATAGGCCTTTTCCTTACAAATGGGGATGGGCCTTTCAGAGCTGAGGAGGATGCCTTTTTGTTTAACGTGCTTGAAAGGGAGAGAGCAGCCAAATTTCCCCCCCCCGCCACCACCCCCACTCCCCCGCCATCCTCCAGGACTTGGCAGGGGCTGTGTGTTTTGAGTGCGTTTGGCAGAGTTTTGGTGTTCTGACTCAGCAAATGGTGACAAAGGGAGGATGGTGAAGCCTTCCTTTATTCCATAATCCTGTTTGCTTTTCTGGAAATCGGCTATAGCCTCAGAATCACTGACTCAATTTTTGGATCCTATTCTCATGACAAAGCGGCTGTCTGGTTTAAAACAAGCCCATTATAAAAAGGGTGCCTCAGATCCAGGCTGTTTGTAACAGCTTCTGACATTCCTCCAGCACTAGGGAGCTTGGCTGGAACAGAAAATGTCCAGGGCTGGAACCAAGGTAAGTTTATTTGCAGCCTATCCATGACTGTGGCTAGGAGTACAGAATATATCAGGGGTAAGTTGTGGAGAAACTTTGGTTTCTTTGTTCTGCTGACAGCTTTCCTCTCTGTCACTGTGTTGACAAGAGGAGATGCTTGAAATTCCGCCTGAAACATAGGGAAGTTGGAGCTGAGCCCTCCCTAGTCTTTTCCCAGATCTTGGCTGTTTCATCTAGGTGTGGCTCTGCGAGCGGATGGAGTGGAGCACAGCGACTAGTGAGGGGATATTTTAAAACGCACCAGGACCTGATGTCTTGTAAATTGACGGCAGAGGCTGCTGTGCCTGCAGCAAACATGACGGGCTGCATTGGTGGAGCAGAGTCTCGTGGAAGGCTTCTTTGGGAGGACCTGAGTTCCGACAGTGGTGGCAGCTGCCACATCCCCCTTCCATGGTGGAGCAAAGAGTGTGCTGCGACAGAAAGACGTATGAGTGATGACCACAGCACCGAAGGCAATGGCGTTACCAGAGGGATGCGAACTGGACTTGTGATTTGGTGGAATAGGCAGAGATGAATTTCAACTGGAGAAAGGAGGTAGATCAGAAAGCTCAACTTCAGCCAGAGTGACATGCTTCAGGTGAGGATCCAGCTCTAATGCTGTGATCTTCAGTTAAAGTTAGCAGAGCTGAGTTGGATGGTCACGCAACCTTGTTGCAGGGTTGGGACTGCACAGGGATAAATAGCTGGGAAAGGAGGGTGAGAACTTTGGGCTAGTGGCCAGTTTCTCCTGTGAAATGTTAAACATCTGTTAAGAGATTGTGGACAGATGTGCATCTTTCCATTGTGTGAGTTTTGCTTTTGGGTTACATTCCTGTTAACCTGTGGACACTGTAAGGGCAGAGGGCTCAGAACAGAGTGGATTTGTAGACACTGGCCAATGCTGTGGAAGATCCAGATTCAGTCTTTGCTTCACTGCTCCTTTCGTCCATGATCTTGGCTTAGTGATTTTGGCTATTTAGAAACTGTGTGCTGCTTGCCTCTAACCAGGTGGCTGTCAGATGACAGTGGTTCAGTCTTTATGTACCTGTGCGTAAAGAAGGTGCTGGGAAAATGAACTGATTCAAGCCTGAGTCTTCTGTCTGCTTGAAGAGCCAAACACATCCTGCCTTCACCCCTGCTGAATCCATGTCTCCTGTGAGTGTGCTACAGGAAATTTGTTGATTATGTGCTGCTGTGGTGCAGCAAAATGTCCAAGATGAGTGAAGTCAGTGAGTTTGAATCTCACCTTTTCTCTATGCCATGCTCTTGTCTAGCCTATTCCAGGGAGAAGAAAAGGGCAAAGAAGAGAATTAAACACTATTTCTCACAACATAAGCAAGCAGTCTGCCCTAGAAAGGGGTCACTGCCCCCATGCTGCTTACTTAGAAGGCAGTGGGCACTACTAGCTATTGTTTACAGCTATTGTTTATGAGTTTCCTTTGAACAGAGCTGCTGTTGGGAAGAAATATGATAACTACTATGAGGTGGCCAAGGGAGTAAGAGTTTTGCAATCCCGTAAGGAAGATCTACTATGGCAAATCTGTTATGTGCCAGGTAAGCCCCCAAAAAGCAAAGTTTGGACAGTGAGCGGTTAATGGGTTAGTGCTGTTAGCAGAGTAACTCCATGACTTTACTGAAGGAAGGCAATTTGCGTCAGGGTAATATGCGACTGAAACGAACTGACGAATCTGGAATTGAAATCTGTAATTCACCTGTCATTATCCTGTGGGCGAAAAACGTCAGTCTGGTCTGTGCCTGAATCACTGGAGGAAGGCTTAGAGGTGCTGAATGTGAAGGTCTGAAATGAACTGAGGGTGAGTGCAGGGGGCTGCAGTGGAGAATGGGTGGGCAGGAGCCCCAACTTAGGTCTTCCTATAAATGGTCTAAGAATGAAACAATAAACAATTCTTTTGGTTGGTCGCTTTTCTGTGCTCTTGGATTTCTTTGGCTTTGTGGTTGTAGAAGTACAGGGAAAATACCCTCCTAGGAACACCAGGTAGCATTGCCAAATGGAAGTTCAGTTGTGTCAGGCTGGGTGAGAAGGAACAACAAATGAGCTTTTCTGTCACAAAATCAAAGGCCAACTTAACCAATCTCATGCAATTCTTCATTCAGTTGCTGTGATGGGGCATTGCAAAAGGAGCTGGTTCTGCTGGATACCAGCCACAAAATCAAGGCAGCTCATGCGGAGCCTTGACCAGAGGCGGTAGAGGCCTCTTCCTTTTCCACTGCCAGCCGCCCTGCTATGAGGCAGGAGGAGGCACCCCTCTGCCTGGGCGAGGTGCTGCCTGCACAGAGACCAGACCTGTGGTCTTACAGCTGTTGGGCAGAGTTCATCATCGATGAGGGTGCTTACTGCATGGACAGCAGTGGGACTGCGGATCAGAAGGGGCTGTAGAGCTTGGGTAGTGGTGTTGAAGAGGTGGAGGGCTCATCAGCTGTCCCAATGGAGAGTAATGGCTGAGCAGCAGAGAGATACAACCCTGTGTACCGCCCTGTGGAGGGTATTACAGGGCTGCTGTCTTCTTGACCACTGGATTCAGGAAGAGGATTACTGGTAGTGAGTGACTGCCAAACCTCAGTGAGCAGGGCTTCCACTGGGCTCATGCTGGCAGATTTTTCAGGTAATACCTCTAGGGACAAAGATCCAGAAGCAGGATCTGTAAAACAACAACAGGCTTGTGACTGGCAAGGGCTGACCAGTATGGTTAACTACCCAACGGCAGCAGTGTGAGAAAACAGGAATTGGGCATTTTAGTGCACACCTTTTATGATCTTTATTCGCTTGCTGGGAAGATGGTAGCGATCTCCCAACTATCCATTGCACTGAAGGTGGGAAGATCTTGCTCAGAGGGAGAGATGTGGGGACAGGTTGCTTTGTATGTGCCAACTGCTTCCTAATGGGAGATAAGTCTCTTGAAAGTAAGAGGAAAATGTGAGGGAAATAATGTTATCCTAGTAAAGATCTACAAAGAGGCCTCAAGACCAAGGACATAAAGCTTCTGGCATGATGAGTCCAACTCCCGAGATATCTGATCAGGCTGGTGGGACACACTGACCAACCATGTCTAGGAAAACTGTGGCTAACTTATTTTTTAACACAGAGTGTATAAAAAAAGTTTTCTTAGATTTGAGTCTATGTCCTGGGTTGAAACTGTGACAATGAACAGTATTTTTAACAGCAGTGGTGTTAGATCAGTACCAGTTGCCAAAGCGCCATAGGTGAAGTACAACCAGCTAGGAGCAAAAGGTGATACTGTATCTTAATACTCAAGCTGTGGAAAAACTATGGGAAAAATGGATTACGGAGCACTGTGTATGAAATGTTTAAATTGCTGTGGCCAGAAAAATTCTCTCCAGAGCATCTGGAGATTATTGGCTGAGGCAATCTCAGATGCTACTAAATAACCCAGCAGCATGTATGACGCTGATGCCGTACTGGAAGGCTGAGAAAGTTGAAAAGCTGTCTGGAGTATACACTGCATTGGATCTACCAGCTTGCACATCAGTTGATTCAGTGCAAGACTCTAGAAGACACTGGAGTAAGTAATCAAAATCCTGTGGGCTGGTGGTTGGTTGCAGCTGAAAATCATCTGCCGAGACCAATCCTCATCAAACTAGTGTAATTTTTGGCATGGTCTCACTTCACAGTACCATAAGCAAGCAGGGGATATAGTCAAAATGGACATGATGGTTCAAGGACCCTTATTGCGAAGAGCAGCTCTTGATGAGTAATTGTCATGTGGAAGGATTTAAAAACAGGGCTGTACAAATGACTGGCTGGGTCTAGGGCTTGGCAATATTTCCGTGAAGGGCTTTTTGAAGAAAGAATGCGTCACCTCTCCAAGGCTCTCTGGGTTGGTGATACCTTGGGCAAGAGGAATGGGATTTGCTCACCAGCTCTTGAGATCATTTTGAAACAGGTTGTGATCAAGTAGGGAAATGCATCCCTAAGTGAAATGCTTTGTGGTCAGCTGCCTGACTGGAGAGCAACTCTTGGGAGAGAAGAGTGGTTATGGATCGGAAGTTTGTCAGCTGTGTCGCAAAGGTGCAGCAACCAAAGCAGAAGCAGCCAACTTCAAATGCAGCCCTTGGATGTCCGAAGAGCTGTGCTGTCCACCATGTATGTGGAGCGCTTCTTTAATTTTTCTTGGCACTGGTAAATCTTGTGTGATGTCCAGCTTTCAGCACTGAATTTTGAGAAAGGAAGCTGTGGACCGTTAGAGTGGGAGCAAGGAGAATGATCGCAGGGCTAGAAGACGTGACCCAGAAGGAAAGACCTCACCACCCCCTTATCAGTAAAGGTCTAACTGCAAATGCTCGGTAAGCCAATGTAAATGAAATGCTGCTTAGTACAGTCCATTGACTACTTATGGATCCCTTGGCCGTAATTTAGTAACTACTGATCTAGAGAAGATGGAGGGAAATGTACTAATAGTGTTTTGCTGCAAAGAGGACAGGAACTTCACCAAGGGAACTTCAGGCTGGGTTGAGACAGAACTAGGTGCTGGGAAGGGCAGGACATTGGTGGCAGCTGGACTGGTGAATCAGCTGCCAGGGTTAGTTGGGATGCAATTGATCCTGCTCAATGGTTTGGCCTAATGACTTTTTCACATCTTGAGGGCTCTGTTTTCAGATATTTCATGCTGTGATGCAGCTAGAATCTGGACACAGGCATGTGCATGTGCTGGGTGATGAGGAACTTCCCTCCTTTCCTTCCTCTGCTTGTGTTTCAGGTCACCTTCTATGAAGACAAAAATTTCCAAGGCCGTTTCTATGAGTGTGACAGCGACTGCCCCGATTTTCACAACTATCTGAGCCGCTGCAACTCCATCCGTGTGGATGGGGGCACCTGGGTGGCCTATGAGAGGCCCAACTTTTCTGGGAACATGTACGTTCTGACGCGCGGGGAGTATCCCGACTACCACCACTGGATGGGCCTCAACGACCGCCTTGGCTCATGCAAAGCTGTCCAGATAGTAAGTGTGACGTCTTCCCAAGGGACACTTTAATTTACACACCTGTCATTACAAAGTTTCAGCATGCCTGTGGGTGGCCCACATCTTCCTGGGGACCCATGTGAGCTCCCCTGGACAGGATGGCTATAAGGGATTTGCTCCTGCAGTCCTGATATGGGAGTGGCAAGGTGTTTGGTAAGTGGAGAAGGTAAATCTCTTCCACTCTTGATGGCAGTGGGAAAAAGCAGATGCCTTTGAGTGCTTTGTAGGTGAGTTTCCATAGTAACAACAGTGTGGTTTTATCTGCATGTTCATCTAGGAACTTTAGTGTCTGGGCAGGTCGCTCTTTCCCCCTGGTGTGCTGCCAACTGATTCAAATCTGATGGTGGGCACAAGGCTTGTAGCAGTGGGATGTAGATTTTGTAGGAGCTCTCAAAAGAAGGGACAATTTGTTTGCCTCTCTGGAGAGCCAGGGCTCACTTCTGATACAGGGTACTGAATCTCAGTGTCACCAAGCTCCTCTGGGCATGGGGAGAACAGCCCCAGGAGCAGAGCTGGAGCAGCCAGGAGTGGGAGGGATGACTGAAGCCCTTCTTTGGCATGCTTGGAGCAGCCTGGTGTCTCCTGGTATTAGGACAGCACAGGGTAACATGTGTCTCCCCATTGCAGCACAGGAACTATGCTCATCCCCTCCTAACTGATGTTGGCGAGATGCTGCTGCAGCCTCCAGCAGCACCTGCTCTTCCACCAGCAGGACATGAGATAAATGCAGGTTGGCAGTGAGCAGCGTTTACACTCTGTGGAGAGAAACATCCCTGAGAAAGGAACAGAGGGAATGATCCCTTTGGAAAATATGTGGGGAGAAGCACCCCTTAAAGCTGGCAGGGATGGGAGAGTGGGTGGAGTGTGAGTTGGGGTTGAGATGCTGGGTGCTGCTGCTGTGTTTTTGCCAGCAGCGGGTAAGACATCGGTGATCTGTGCATCGCTGGCTTGAGTAGCACAGCCATGGGTTGCCATTGTGTGGAGCGGGTCTCACAGCTGAGAAGAGATTTTGCTAATGCCACTTTGAGCCTGTTTTGGGCTTGAGCTAGGTCTAAATTTGTTTGCAGAGGGCAGGGAGAGTTTACAGCCAGTTCAGAGCACTGATCTGGCATGAGAGGGAGTCTAAACATGCAGGAGATGTAACAGCGGCACAGCTTCTTCCATCAGGATGAAATGCAGAGGCCTTATCCTGCGCATCCACCTGGTGCCTGGCTTCCCCTCCTGTGCCTGGGGACGATGCACAGGGACCTATCGCTCGCAGGCATTAGCTCAGAGTGCCCTGGGGAAACCACAGCGGCAGCGCACGGATCCAAGAGACCCCACAGAGCTCGGCTGGGGCTGGCGACGAGAGTGGGCTTGGGCAGACTGGGGAGGCGGGGGAAGATGGTGTCCAGGCAGCTGCAGATTAAAACTGCCGCAGTGCCTTCAGGCAACGCAGTGCTTCAAATCGTGCTGCGTTTGCCTGTAATACAACCCAGCTGAGGTCACCAGCTCATTAAACTCCTCATTGCCCGGAGGAGCAGGGAGTGGAGGGGGTTTGTCTCCCCTTCTGATGCTCATGTGGAGTGGCTGAAGGCTTCAAGCCGGCAGTGGGATGGGCAGGCTGCCTGAGAGAGAGCCTAGCACTTGCTGACTTGCTCTTATCCCTCCCTACGAAACTGGGACTGTGGTGGGGATTGGAGCTGAAAGTGCTCTGCTTCGGCTCAGTGCTTTTGTGCTGTCTTTGCATGTGATGCTTGGTGAAGAGTCACCCTGCTGCACATTTGGGGGTTGATGTAGCAGCCCTGTCCTGGTGTGCTGGGGGTTGGTTTGTACCTGATGTGAGTCTGAGCATGCCTCAGCTCCATTCCCATCTAGTGGTGACTGTCAGAGCTGGGGACCTGTTGGTGCCTCCCTCCAGCACACTGCCATTTTCTCTCTCCCCTTTTTCTAGCCAAGTGGAAGCCGGGGCCACATCCAGGTCTTTGAGAAAGGAGATTTTGGTGGGCAGATGTTTGAAGCCACCGAAGACTGCCCTTCCGTCATGGAGGAGTGGCACATGCGTGAGGTCCATGCCTGCAGAGTGCTGGAGGGTGTCTGGGTGTTCTATGAGCATCCCAACTACCGGGGCAGGCAGTACCTGCTGCCCAAGGGGGAGTACCGCAAACCCGTGGAATGGGGAGCGGCAAGCCCCGCTGTCCAGTCCTTCCGCAGTATCACTGAATGAGACAGTCCATTGACTGGGCTGCCAGCGGCCATCAATAAAGCAACTGAGTCTCTCAGCTTAGCCTGTCCTGCTTATTCCCAGGGTCTGTGTGTGAGTTATCCTGCTCCAGGGGAGCTGGTGTGGAGCTGAGCCTTCTCTAAGCAAAACAATCTCCGCCAACGCCAAATGCCTCTGTCTCTGCTGTCATCTCCTGCCTTCAGGCTGGCTCCATCCCCTCCGCTCCATCCCACTGCTCTCCAGGGGAGAAAACTAGCCTGAAGCTAGAGCTTGTGCTCCTGCATTTGGCCAGTCCAGTGGAGTAATGGGACCACCTGTCCCCAGTGCTCCAGTTTTTGGTGCTGGCTGTGGATGGCTCAGCCCTTTGTGAGCCTGGGGAGTCCCTGGTTGCTGTGTTGCTGCTCCGTGGTGACTGGGGAGAAGAGGGTGCTGGTGGCTGGGGAGAGGGGAGGAGATTTGTACCATGCCATATGCAGTGAGAACCCCCCGGGGAGCCTGAGCAGACATGCAGTTGCTGGAGGAGCATGTCCTCCTTGTGATGCACGGGGCAGTGCAACTGGGGGGAAAGTGGAGATGAGAGGCAGGGATCCCAGAGCGGGCAGGAGGGATATGGTCGCAATCTCCATGGGGGATGCTGGGGACTCTGGCAGCCCAGTGCGTCAGGTGCAGGATGCCCCATGTAGAGACAAAGGGTCCGGTTGTTTAGAATGGGGCTAAGCACCACATCAAGCTGGGCACCTGGAAGGGGAGGAAGAGGCTGGACAAGGACAGAAATGAGGAGTGCTTCCAAAAGCAGCCCTGGGGTGAGAGGTTGCTGCTAAGGGAACTTTGAAGGGTGGGAAGAGGACCCCTGAGCACCTGGGATGTGCAGGGAGCAGAGGGGGCCATTGAGTTCCCAGTCAGCCCAGTTTGCTGCCAGCTGGAGCACCCCATTTTGCCAATGCTGCTAGATGTCAGGCTGGGCCCCTGCTGTGGCTGCATGCTCCTGCGCAGGATTAACTGATGTCCGCTGTGCAGGGCACTCTCCTCCTGGGCACCTCGGGGACTTGCAGCCTGTTTGCTTATCAAGCCAAGGGGCCTTAGGATAATGACGCTGGACGTAGAAGCAGAGCCCTTCTAGCCGTGCTCCACCGTCTCTTCCTGGTTGATGTATTGAGGTTATTACGGAGCTGGAAGGCAGGTTAAGTGATGCTTGTCAAGCCATGGCATTGTGACCCCCTGGGAGCACAGCCACTAGTGGGGAGTGGGAAGGGGCTGCTGAGAGGGGCAACTCCAGCCCCATGGGCTTCCCCCCCCCACAAAGGTAGGCCGAAGAGAGTCGCCTTCCTCCTCCTCCTCCTGCTATGACTCTGCAGTTCACCTCCCTACCTTAGCCCCTTGCCCTGTTTCAGCCCTTTGCTGCAAAGGGTGATGCATCTTCTTGACCTGCTCCTGTCCCACTTTGCCTGTCTTCTCCATCACCTCTCCATTGTGGGGCAGCAGGATACAAGCAATTCAACATTACAGTTGGGTCTTGGTGCTTTTTTCCCCAAAATGTTTCTCCAGGATCAACCAGCCCAGCCAGCACCCAGCTCCAGTTCCCTTTTCCCCCCTGACTCCTGGCAAAGCTCTCCAAGTGCCTCCAGGGGCTGCTGGCTCCCACCTCTGCAAGGCACCAGCTCGAGTGTGGCCCGGCTGCTGTTTTTTGTGGGAAGTCTGTTGCCATCTCCGTTTCCGAAGGGGAATCTCTTGCAGGTAGGTGTACTCTGGCCAGTGCGTTTCCAACCATCTCCCACTCTGATTTTGGGAATGTCTACCTGCGCAGCTTGTTTCCCCATCTTACGTCACTTGCAGTGGGGTTTGTCCCTCCCTGCAGTGGGTGCTGTAGCTGCAGTGGGCGGATTTGGGGTGCTACAGCTCTGTGGCTGCTGATGTACGTTCTCCCTGGAGCAGTGGAGGAACCAGACCTGGTTCTGGTTTGCCCTTACAGTAACATTTCCTCCCTGTGTCCTTTCCTTACATTGCTTCATCCACCCACTGCGAAACACAATTATCCCAACTCTTTTCCCCCCTCCTCCTCTAGCTGGCTCTTGCCCTCTGGTGAATTTTGCATTGTTCCCCGAACGTTGGCAACCAACAAGAATAACAATAAAATATGCTAGTTGGGTGGGTTTTTTTATTATTTTTTATTTTATTATTATTCTAGATTACTTTTTCCGTCGGGGGCTCCCTTGTCACGGCTGCACACAGAGCAGGGTGCATATGGATATGAGCGGCAGTGAGAGCGAGCAGGGAGTGCAGGCAATCCAAACCCAGCCTGCTGATGCCGTTTTTTGCTTGACAGCTAATTTCCATTTTTCAGTATCAGGGGGTCTGCTCTGGTAATTGGCATGCAGATTGTGTCTGATGGGCCTGTTAGACACAAGAAAAGACTCTGCTAGTTAGAATAAGCCAACCCCAGGCTGATGGATGGGGTATAAGGAGGTCATTGCGAGAGAGAATATACTGATGCCTGCCCGTGTGCACGCACGCACCTACGAAATTTCACATTTCGTGCCCTCCCCCCACTCCTACTTTCTTTATCCGGCAAACTCTAATCTATCATATTTCATTGAGACAAAT
Source organism: Bucorvus abyssinicus (assembly GCA_009769605.1). Taxonomy (NCBI): domain Eukaryota; kingdom Metazoa; phylum Chordata; class Aves; order Bucerotiformes; family Bucorvidae; genus Bucorvus; species Bucorvus abyssinicus. The sequence goes on from CM020035.1 coordinate 18,432,664, forward strand.
CCTGCTCCATCTCTTTCTCGTTCCTTTTTTCCCTTTAAGGGAAATGTGCTGGAACCTGCTTCCGGATTTAATAAGAAGATGGTGTGGCGCAGCAGGAATTAAAGCAGTGCCATGCTTCATTAGCAGCTGGGGCTCACACGGAGCTGGCCCAGATGTTAATTACACTTTGGGAATTAATTGGTATAAAGCATTCCTCTCCTCCATCATCTGTAATCCAGCCGGTGTGCAAGGACTTCTGGAAGCGGAGACAGCCAGGCAAGGGTCTGACTCCCTGCCTCAGCCTGTCTGCCACTGGCGGTGACTGAGGGACACGGGCTTTGAAATCTTGAAACACCTTCAATTCATACCCTTGGTGCCCAAAGATCCACTGCTGTTTTCCCCTTTCCCTCCCTGTGCCTTTCTTCTCCAAACTTTTTCTCCAGCTACTGGGAAGAAGCAGGTCCAGGTGGGACTGAGGAATGATGGGAGGTGGCACCTGTTTGAAGGAGGAAAGACCTTCCCCCTCAAAACTGGCCATCCCCGAGGGACACCAGGACACCCTCCATGTGGGCTGTTGGGATGGTAGCTTCCCTTTCTCCTGCTCCTCAATCCACCCTTGCTGGCCTGTCCTCTCCGCGGGTGCAGACCTGCACTGTTCCCCATGCCACACGGGAGAGCCTCGACGCGCCCCTGCAGCACCTCTCTGCTGCTGAAATCCCCCCAATTCTTGAAGGAAAATGGTCTCTGGTTTCCTTCCTCCCCTTTTCCACCTTGGATTCAGCCTGATGAATTGCTAAAAAGCTGGGCAGGGGGGCTTTTGCCAGAGGATAGATATTAGGTACTTGGAAATGAAGAATATTCCTCTGAATACTGTCAATTTGTTCCTTTTCTGAGCTGACTGGTGGCAGCCCACCATGGGGCATAGTTATCTCTCTGAAGGAGCATCACATCTTTGGGTTTCTGCCTGGGCTGACAGATTGCTGCACAGCCCCTGTGGGACACTCACGCTCAGCTTTGCCACCCTCAGATTGCTCCCAGGCCCTAATGGTGCAGGCTTGCTGGCACCGCAGCCACAGCAGGGGCTTGGCTAGAGCTCTCACCGTGTGGGTGTTACATGACCAGCCCATGCTCCTGCGTTTGCCCTCCTTCTCCAGGCTTTCTGGTGGTGATGCTCCCAGGTTGCAGCAGAGATCCTCCTTGCTTCTTGCTGGAGGCATGGCCTGAGCTTTCATGCTGTCCACAGCGGTCCTCAGGCTCTTGTGGGTCTTGGTGTTGCTGATGCTCTTCAGTCCTGAAATATCAGCAACTTGATGCACCTTTCTTCTGCTGCAAAAGATTATTATTGAATAAGACCCAGCAGTGTCCCTAGAGAGCAGCACTTCATTGCTGTTTGGTTCCCGTGGAGCCCTGCTGCGTCAGATCTTGCATTTCACACTGTCTCTTTGCTGAAACCAAAGGTCCTGTAGGTCCAGCACTGCCTTAGGCCATACCTGGGCAGTCTCTGAAGGTCCTTACCAGTGATTACAGCACTCACTTTGGTTTTGCCAGTGCGGCCCTTCCAGATGTGCTCTTTTCCTCTGTTTCATGTGTGAAACACCCTGTGCATTCCCCGTGGACACTGGCTCAAATACACAGGTTGCACAGAACAAAGTATTTCATGAGGTGATGCTCCAGACTAGCTCTCTCTGACCGTCCTGACTTGAGCTTGTGGGTAAAGTCTCGCCCTGCTCCGGGCACGCAGAGTTTTTGAGCTGTGCACAAGTAGGTGCAGTAGCAGAGCTTAGCTGTGCTGTACCTCACACGTGTCTGTGTACCCACACACGTGTCCTGGAGACCCCACCGGTGGCTGCTCACTATCACGCCTGCCCTCTCGGCCAGATGTGCTGGCCATGTGCCAGGCTGGCTGTGTTCGCGAGCGAGCATGCAGCGCCGTGGGCGAGAGCTGCCTCTCTGGGACGTGTGAGCGGTGATGGGACATTGCTGCCTCGGGGAGCTGCTGGCACCCCAGCCTGAAGCCCTGCGGCTCCTCTAAACTTGCAGAGGGAGGGGGAGAGAAGGCACTGCCCGGGGGACCAGCCTTCCCTTTGACAGTCCCCAGCAGAGGGCAATAGAAGCAAATGGAAGAGACAAGACCTTGCAAGGGATGTGCAAGAGGAGCCGCTTTCAAGCCAGAGCGAGCTGCAAGCCAAGGGATGTACGAGCAGAGCGGTGTGCGAACGGGAGCAGTGTGCAGGAGGGGGCAATGCCAGAGATGTGCGGTGGGAACAGCGCCTGGGAGGGGCTTGAGCAGGAGGACAACGCAGAACAGAGCAATTCAGGGGTCTTTTGGTAGGAGTTAATTCCAAACACCGCTTTCAGAATTCCAAACCTAACACCTTTGTGTGTGGATGGAGAAGGAAGGGGAGATATTTAACCCTTTTATTTAAACTTTCCTTGATTTTAGGTCAGTTTTTAAGTAAAAACAGCTGCCATGATGGGCATGGCTGAGCACCTCTGGTGAACGGTAGTGCAAGGAAAGGCTCTGAGAATTCCCAGCACAAATTATATTTCACCAAGTCAGTTTGTATGACTGATCTGAGCTCAGTTTCTGGGTCTCTTTCTGGATGCTCTGGTCTCTTGGGGATCAAATTCTACCACAGCCACCTGTGCCTGTAGACTTTGGGTGCTGACCTCCGCCCTGGCCAGAGGGACGTGCTGGGCTGGGGCTGGCGCTGCTGGCAGGCTCCCTTTTCTGCCCTGCAAAGGCAAAACCTCAGGGGCTGCCATGGGGAAGCAGCAGGGGAGATGCAGGCAGAGCATCCCTTCCACCCTGCTGCTGCTGAACCAGCTTGGTCAAGACTCTGTGCCCCTCTGCATTGCTGCTCCCTGCACGCTCCTGCCTGGCTTGGCAGGTATTCACATCCCACTTGCGGGTTTCCTATATATGGGTTTTCAGCTTTTTTTGTTCCAAACTGCTTGGAATTACACAGGGATGTTTTAGTGAGGAAAGCAGAAGCGTGATCGCACAGATGCTCTCCCAGCCAGGACAAGACATCTGCACAGACACGGCAGGGAAGTCTTTCCCGGCAGTACTCCCACCTGAGTGCAGAGCCGAGACCTGGTGTTATTTTTCTGGAGAAAACGTAATTGTTTGAAAAGGAAGGGCAAAATCCATGTGGCAGGGAGATCTGAGTGCTGGGAAGCAGCACCCTGCCTTGAAGCAGGGTGTCCAGGAGGGCCATACAGCCCAGCAAGCCACTGGGGAGGTTATTTGAGCAGACACCCACATCATGTGCTGCTGCTGCGGAGTGTGGCTGGGAGCAAAGTCTTGGGGGAAAGGAATTTTTTGGGGGTGTCTGGGCTAGGCCTTTTGTTGAGCTGCTGCTGCTGCTTGGAGCAGGTGCAACCAGACTCCAGCCCTAAAGGAGAAAATGAAGGGGTTCTACCACCTTTGCTCCACAGAACCTCCCAGTCCGCCTCACTAAATCCCTCCTTGCTGATCGAGCAAGTCACAATCTTCCCATCTCGGCATTATCTCCCCATCTGCTTCCTCTCCTGCCACGCTTCCAGATGCTCCTTATCTCCTCTCACCTTCCCCAGGAACACAGCGTGCTTCTCCCACTCCCCCAGCTGGAGGCAGGGGTGGCTGCCCACGCCGAGACGCTCTACCTGTGATCTTCCTGGCTCTTATCTGCTGCCGCGAGTTTTGATTCAAGCCCTGTCTCAAAGTCAAACGGATTTCTGGCAGGGTGAGCACGGCGAAGGTAGGCAGCAGGGAGGCAGGCAGGGACCGTGCTCGAGCCAATTCTCCAGGTAGTGCCTATCCCCATTTATTCTCCAGCATTATCAATTACATTTGGATTATTATTACTCATTCAAGCCAAAGTGAGTCGCAGACAGATATTTCCTAATGGGGAAATGTTACAGGCAACTTATTAACGAACAATGCTTCATTAAGGGGGGAGAGCTTCAAAGGCTCATAAATGCATTTCAAAGGACACAATGCAAGAGGAGCCTGCAATCGCATATCTGGGGGACATGGGCAAAATTTGTGACAAGGAATATACTGGGCCCAATGTAATTAACTAATTCTCGATCAAAGGGGTTTTAGAACTGAATGGTCAGGGAATTCAATTATGGGTTTCCTAATGAAGCACTGTGTGCCAATGCAGGGGGATGCTTTCTCCTGGAAAAGCAGGGCTGAGGATCACGACTAGGATTTCCAAGGAGGTTTGGGGAAAGAAGCACTAGAAAAGCTCATCCTGGGTGGATTTGTCACAGGGGGACAGGGTGGTACACTGTGGAGGGAGGCACCGTCCAGGTCCCCTGTGACAGCTGACTGTCCCAGGGATGGCCCATGTGGTGGGACATGTTCACCCTGCATCTGATTTTGGCAGACTGACTCCTCTTTTTGAAGACAAGGCTGGTGGAAGAGGCTGGGGGAGGGCAGGAGGGCTGCCCTGGGGCTGGCACCATCTGATTTTCTCCCTGGAAAACCTGGACAAGGGAGATTTCCTCCTCCACCGTATGAATCCAGCCTCCGGTAAAAACAACGTTTTTCTCTGTTTATGAAAGCAGCATCTTCTAGTCCTCCACCAGTTTCTCTTATTGCAGAAAGTTGGTTTGCTCACTTTACAAAGGGAAATGTATTATGAATCTCCCCTTCATTCTCCTCCTTTTTCCCCCCACGTTTTACAACCGATTTGTCTGTTGCATGAAAGTTACACAGTTCTTTAGATGCATTTGCTATTTTATTTTCTTTCATTCAAAAATATGTCAGTAATCTTTTTGTTAACATGAAAGATAAAGGATTAGTAATGCAAGATGCAGTTTTCTTGTAACCTTCTTGAAAGCAGACTATAGTTTCTTATCTGGCTTTAACATTCATTTTCCAGGAAAAAAAAAGAAGGACTTCTTAAAATGAAATAAACTATATTTGATTCAGACAAGCAGCACTAGCAAAGAAATTTATTGCGGTTGGCAGAATGGAGCAGCTGCACAGAAGTCCCTGTGTCGCAGCAGTAAGTACGGTTCCAAGACCACAGGATACACACGCAACATGCGTGCACATACACGTGCACAGGCTGCGTGGAAAATGCTGCTGCAAAGAGGAAGCACCATGACCAAGCCTTGCATTGATGTCACAACATATCCCAAGAAATGCCTGTCTGGTTGAGTCCAGTGGCTGTGACGCTTGCCTCGGGGACATCTAGGAGCTGAACCCTGCTGGCATGTCCCAAGCTGGAGATGGGCCACCCATTTCCTGAGCTTGATGCTCATTGCGGATGTGCAGCAGTGAGCTGCCCGCCTACTACCTGCTGTGCGCTCCACTGCGTACTGCCTGGGTTTCGTCCAGAAGGGCTTGTGAACTCAGGTGTCTGTTGGGTCTACGATGGTGCTGGCTGTCCTGCAAGCCCTGGGGAGTGCGGGGTCCAAGAAAGAGGAAATTGGTGGGTTTTTATATGCTCATGATTCCTTGAGAAATGTTTCTAATGGAAGGTTTTCTCTTCCAGCAGTTCATGAATCTGGCAGGTCATTGTGGTAGTCACAAGCACAGCCCCAAACCAGCTGATGGGCTGTGGAGCATCACAGGGTGTGACACGTGCCGGCAGTGCCCAATGTAGCCTCCTCCTGCTGATGATCTAAGGCATGGTGCTTGCAAGCAGAGATATGGTACAGAGTCACGGTGCAGAGTCACTCTTTGGCCTCTTCTGGGCTGTCTTTGCCATCCCTGTTACACTCCAGCAATTTCCATCTCAGCACCTTCTGTTCCTGGCTCCTGAGCAAACGGTTTTGCAGCACTGCCAGCTCCTTATTTGAACAACACTCGGTCTCCACAAGGTCCCACCTTGCAATTCCCCATCTACGCTCTCTCTAGGAGAGAGCGTCCTCTCCTCCCTGCTGGCCGGGAACGGGACCTCCTGCTTTGGGCTGTGTAAGCTGGTGGTCAGGGAGGGAGGAAATGATGTAGAAAAATGCTGGGGAGGGGAAAAGAGCGATGGGAACAGTGCAAGGGGCTACCAGGGACCAGCAGGTCTTCGAGCATCACCTGCTGAAGCGAACTACTTCAATTTGATGCAGTTGATTTCTTTAGGTACATGCAGAGAGTGAAGGCAAAACCAGGGTGATTTGGGCTGGTTTTCACAGGACCAAAATCCTATGGTCAAAAAAATGTTGTGGCAATAGCAGAAGGGGTGTGTGTGCAGTAACTCCAGGAGGAGAGGTGGTCCATGTGAGTGTGCCAGGATGCCCCCCTGCCCCTGCGCACCCTGCCACCCTGCCAGCTGCTCTCCTGTGCCAGCTGCCCTCTTCCAGCAGCCTGACAGCTCCACAAGGGTTAAATCATTATATAAAATGCCAGATTTCTACGGCAATTAGCTAATGGGTCCTCAGCATGTAAAGCTAAGTACTTTTCCGCCATCAGGTGGATTTGGTTAATATTGAGTTAACACAATAAGGAGCTGCCATTTACAACTTTGTTTATAACCTCATTTGCAGGGAACACTTTGTTTTGCTCCAGAGAAATGTGATATTCTCTGCTGCTGACGGAAATAGTGATTTCTGTCGCACACAACATGGATTGCGTTCTGCTCCCTTTGCAGGGCTTAACAATTAAAAAAAAAAAGAAGAGCGTCATCTTCCGGGCTGAAATCTTCACCTTTAGGTTTTCATGGGTCTCTGGTCCTGTGCTAACAGATCCGTGGTTTCATTTGAGGAAAAGTCTGTTTTCATATCAAAGGAGCCCCCCGTCCCTGACCCAGCCTTCCCTTCCCCCCTCTCTGCCCCGGCACACAGGCTCTTTTAATATTTCATATATTTCATAAGCTTTTATGCCTCTAAAAGAGAAGTGAATTTGTGGAGAGTTGAGCTCTCCAGAGCTGTACTTCAGAGCGGGGAAGTAATTCAGGGTGAAGCCTGTATTAATCTCAGGTGAGAGAGATATTTAAATTCAGGCTACCAGTGTGAATATAAAATGGGGATCTCTTTACAAAAATTTCAAATTGTAATATGCAAAGCTTAAAGAAAAGAAACCCCAAGGGAACAGCTTTCTTCCAGAACATTTTGTTCCAACCATCATCTCTTTACCTTTATTTTTTTATTAAAAAACCCTCCCTTTGCCATTTTGTATTTTTAAATTAAATCTTTCAGTTTTCAAAATGAAATTCTTTATTGCTGGGAGATGGTGGCGGGGGGAGGATGGGGAATGTAAGTGCCTGGCTGTGAAAAATGGTACATGGGCCCAAATTTTATCTGGAGTGGAAAGAACAGTGACCAGTGGGGGAATAAAGCCCTGCCCGGTTGGGCTCTTGTGTCCCCAGGAATGTGGGGCCACCTGCCACCTCCCTACTTGGAGAATGCTCCCTGCACCCCACTTTCAGGGAAGCTGCCAGGCAGGAGAGGAGCTGAAATCTCTGCTTGGAAGGAAGGGAGAGGCAGCACAATGATGTCCTTGCCGTCCTCCTCCAACAGCCTTGGAGGAGCTCTGGGCTGAGCTGGTCCTTCACCATCAGTGTCTGGCACACATTCAGCCTTTTCCTTCTACGTAGATAAAATTTTAATATTGATTGGTGATCCTAGGCAGCAGGCTATTTATTTGTGTGCATTTTGGTAGGGGTGGGAATCAGCTCGCAGATGCGTCTGCCCAGCATGTTGAGCAGCAAACCCCAAACCCCATAGTACTGCTGCTGGGAGAGTCCCATATTTGCATCCGTGGCAAAATCATCGGGCTGCAACCAGCTCCCAGGTCAGGAGAAATGGTGACAGATGACATGCTATTATCAGCTCTGTCAATTAATTAAATTATACATTATGCTTATGGGGGTGATACACTGAGCCACTCTAGATTAAGTGTCTCAATTAAGTCTTTAATTTAGATTTAATAAGTAAGTTATTATATGTTAATAAAAGATCAATTAGTTGTTAAAAGAGCATTGATCCAGGTACAATAAGTGTGTCAGGGAGATATCAAGCTGACATTCAAAAGATTGGGACATTGCCTTCACAACATGTGTACAATTAGGTTTTTGACACAGTTAAACAGGAGTGGACAGGAGGTACCTCAGACGTGGGTTTGGGGTATCACCCATGCTGTGAAACCTGGCTCTCCCTGGGCTGCAAGGGCTGGGATAGCCAGGTCAGACCCAACCCTTCGGTCTTGGAGAGAGCAAGTGTTTCTCCTCCGTGGGATGACCCCAAGGGAGGACCTTCCATCAAAATTGGAAAAGAGGTGTCTCTAAAGCCGCTGGTTTTACTGCTTGCTGCAATATGAACTATGCATTGCGGTGCCTTTCCCCGTGCCTGATGCACCTCCTGCCAGGACCCCCTTCCTCCGTGATCCCCAGCTGAGCCCCCTCATTCCCACAGGGAAATTTGGGTGAGAGCGGACCAGTAGGGAGCCTGCGGCTGGGCTTCTAGGGGGAGGGGAGGGAAGTGCTGGGGCTCCAGCGGAGCTGAGATTTCAGCTGAATATGGATGACATCATTATACGGGTGATCCTTTCAGCAGCAGCAAGCTGGGTTTTAAAGTAGCGACCTACAGCATACAAATGATGGGTTTAAAGGAAATAAAAAAAGAGATGATTTGAATAGCATACATTTATAGAAGAAAAGCCTTCCCCCCCCTTCCGTTTCTAATATCTTTCTACGGGGCAGGCGCTGTGCATTCAAGAAGAAATTAAAACACTCCTCCTAAATGCACTCCAGGCAGTAACAATGGCAAAGTTAAGAAGGTTACGAGACTTAGTTGTCCCAGCAACATGTCATCAAGTTGAAATGAGCAGGAAACACAGATAACGTAAGAAAGAGGAGGGGGGAGGAGAAGAATAAAACCACAGGAGGAAAAATGCCAAGAGATTGAGAAAGAAAAGGGAAACCCCTTTTTATTTGCTGTTTCGTTAGGATGAATCTTATTTTATAGTCTCTAAAAGAGGCTAAAATATAATCTCCTTTTGTGTAATACGTGTGTTAGGAAAACGTGTCATCAGCAATTCTTCTGTACACTACAGCAATATTCAAAAAATTAGCAGGGATGTTCAAGCCGAGCTACAAAGAGAAACAAACAGAAGACTCGTATTTCAAGCCTGAGCTGTCATTTAGGAACGTTTTCAACTTTTTATTAACCTTTTTGATTGTCCCTTATGGTTTCTCTCTGCCGCAGCAGAAGAGCTTTGAGTTTCAAAAGGAAGACAAAGCATGCAAGAGAAAGAGGTTTGAAATGCAGCTGTACCTGCCTGCCAAGCCCAGGGCGCTCTCGACTCCTTCAGCGTGGCAGGTTTTTGTGCTCAGCGCTGTACGTGGGCACAGGGAGAAAGCACACTTGCCTTGTGCGGCGCGGCGCCTGGCAGAGGATGGAGAAGTGGTGAACAAAGCAAAACGGAAGGCTCTGCTGAGCCATAAACCCAGATCTGCCTGGTCAAACGTAGGGTAGTTATCCTTATTCGAGCCACCATCCCGGTGGTAAGGCTGCATGGCACATCAACACTGGTTTGCTTCCATTTTACAGGGGCAAACCCAAGTGTCGCAGGAGTCTACAGCTTTCGATGGTCTCCAAAGCCCTCTGCCCGGTGCCCACTGCTCCCCTGTCCTTCACAGGGGTGTTGATTTTGGGGTGCCCCAGAAGGGCACGTGTCCGATTGTTGAATTCACGTTGGCATCTCCCCCTGATGTTGAGGTTTGATCCCTGGCTAGCATCACTAGGCAAAACGTTAATTAAAAGAGTAATTAATCAATCATCCAAGCACTCAGCCTCAACTGCAGTTGGTACAGGAGACTTGGGGCTGCCGAGGAGCAGGCTTGTTACTTTACTCCCCAAGCAGAGGGCACTGGAGTCGTTGGCAACTAGTTCAGTTACAAGGGGATGTTCATACTGGAAGAAATGGGGCTGAACTGGAAGAAACTTCAGCTGACTGTCAGTAACCCATTTCCGATTGCAGAGCGAGGAGGCTGTGGAGGAACTCCTCTACCAGCCCACAGAGCACAGCATCCCCCAGGCTGAACCCTTCCCAGAGAGGAGCTAGTTTTATGCTGAGATGGGTGAGTGATGAAGAGGATTAAACACTAGCATTGTCTGTGCTGTGGTGGAATGGACTTCATGGTCTTTTCTAGTTATATGTCCCTAAATGCAGACTGAGGAGCCCAATTTTATGCACCACTTTAAGAAAATCTTGATCCAGGCCTTTTTTTTGTGTGTGTACCTCCAAACTCGTGACACCCCTTAAGTCCCCCAGCTGTATTTTAATACCTCAGCAGTACATCTTAGCATGCTCCTTGCTGAGATATTTTTGGTGCTTGTACATTACATGCAACCACCCAAAATTATTCTGCTCTCTGATAAAAATCTCTCCTCTCTCCTTCCCACCCTTTTCTTCTCCACAAAAATATTTATTTGTTGTGCTTTTTTTTTTAATTGTCTCTTGCTGTGGCTTCTTGTGGTGGATTATATTTTAAAGCAAGGATTGATTTAGCTAATTGATGGAGCGCTTTGCCTGTGAGGATTTCATAATCCTTGCTATTTTATCTTCGCAATAATTGCTGTTTGTGATTATTTCAAAGGACTAAGAAAAAGCAGTCAACAAGTAAACAAGCTCATCTACTCCTATTTTGCAGCTTCTCCAGGCGCATGGGTGGGCTCCACCTCTGCAAGGTGTTGTGTGTGCAGCAGCTCAGGGAAGACAACAAGCCAATGCAAGGGGTGAGATGCTGGGGAAGGGAAGGGCGAGGACCTGGGGATCTGGGACAGGTAAGGCTCTGTCCTGAAGATCAGTTTGGGCTGCAGTGGCATGGTGACACTGAGGCCATGACTAAAGGCCATCCTCCTGGGGGAGAATGAGGAATAGCCATCAAAGAGACCTCAGGATCCTGCAGCCATCTGTACAGCCACGCTTGGCCAAGGATGGTGCCATTGTTTGCCTGCATCAGGGTGAAGGGCAGTGGAAGAGTCGCATCCCTTCGCACCATCTTGCTGCTGGGATGACATTGTCACACCACCACATGTCCATGCAGCACGGGCAAGGGACTGACCCCTGCATCAGTGACCATTTCTGGACAGAGGGAAAAGGCTTGTTCCTGCCCGTGCAATGGCAAGTGTGACGGTGCCTTTTCGGTAAAAAGGGGATCGTTCATGTCCGTCAGGCGTTGGGCCAACTGCGGATCTCTGTGTGCTTGGATCCGATGGAGGGGCGACGGCGACACACCGCACAAGGACGCTGAATGCAAAGCCGTGCGGTGTTTGCTGTGCGGCTTTGGACGTGAGGCCGCGCTGGTGCTGGCTGTGGGATGTCGGGTGCGAGGCCGCGCTGGTGACCACCGCCGCGGGACATCAGCCGTGGAACCGCGCCGGTGGTGGCCGCGGTTCGCGGGGGCCCGGCCGCGCCGCTGCTGTTCGCCAGCCGGCCGCTGGAGGCTGCTGCTGCCTTTGCGGTCACGGCTGCCCGGCTGCGGTCCGCAGCAGCCGCCGGGAGCGGTGCCCGGCCAGCAGCGCGGACAGCAGGAGCGGCGGAGGCTGCTGGGCCTCCTCCAGCAGCCCGAGGCCCAGCGGGGCTGGGAAGCTGCTGCCTCGGCTTTCCCCCTTCGCAGGACGGAAGGGAACGGGCTGGGAAGGGATCCCGGGGGGATCTCTGGCACGCTTTGCGAAGGAGGGTGCTCCTCCAGTGCCCAGGTGTGGTTCTGTAAGAGCCACCGGTTTTCCAGCCTTCCCTGCGTTTTCTTAGATGTAGAAGCTGTTAAATACAGGGTATGGTGTAGCAGACATCCCTCGCAGAACGCCGGGGCTCTGGGTGTAACTAACACATTAACTGCCCTCAGCGGGGTCACCGCGGCCCACGGCCCATGCGCCCTGCTGCCCCTGGGTTCGGGAGCTCCACTGAAGCCCAGACCTGGGCATTTGCTCCTGGCTTGGACCGTGTTGTAGATGTGCTGGTATTCAGCCTTGCCTCTCCCCTGCAGAGGTCTCGAATGTATGCTTCATTAGGTTGTTTCTGCCCCATCTTCTGAGGGACCTGGGACCTGGTCAATCCGCTTGCCGTGTTTACGGACCCTGCTGCCAGCTCTTGGCTCTGTGGCGCTGAGGGACTGTGCCTTGGTGGGTGAGGGCACTGCCTGTTCCGGGGCTGCCCTTGGCTCCCAGCTCATCTCACCTTGCAGAGCAGTGCTGCTGCCTGCTGCGTGGTACTAGATACCACCTGATGGCACCTACCCCACTGTATGCAGCTTGCTGCTGAAGAACCTGGTTTTCATCCTAAGAAGCTCCCACTACTTTGAAGTTCATGGGCAAGGATGATGATCTAGCTAGGGCACACTCTGAAAGCTACTAGATTTAAAGCTTGAGTGTGAAGCGAAGTAGAAGTTGGACATCCAGCATGGAGGGACCCGTCTTCTCCTGTGGGAATGATGTACTATTTTTCAAGTTTTCATTTTCAAGACATGGTGACTGCAGAGCAGGCTTTTTATGCCTGTTACAATTTGATCTAGTCCTTGGAATACATGGGAAAAGCCTTTAAATTACACAGGTCTCATGTCTCCCACCAAACTGCCTTCAGTGTATGGAGTCTGCCAAGCTTTCAGCAAATGCAGGTGGTGTTTCTCACCTTCTCCTTGGTAGTGTCTTGATAGTTCTCTTTATTTCAGCTTCCCTGCATCATCTTAATGTGGTTTGTACCCAGCTCCTTCAGATGTGCCTCATCACCTTGAATGCACCTGGCATGGTGAGTATACGGGTGCTGGATGTATGGTCAGTGGTAGCGTGCAGGAGGCGAGCAGTGGGATTTGGGGTCTCTTCCAGCCCTTCTGCAAGGCTGAACTGTGCAAGGATTGAGCGCTCAGGTCACAGGAGGGGGCCTTCACCAGTCTGAGTAGACTGGATTAGCTCCTAGCAATGCTTACTGGGTCAGCCCCCTCCTCCTGCTTCATATACATGTTCCTGGTGCTAAATCCAGGGAAGCAAAGTCTGGTGGTAATTGGAGGAATGGAGCTCAGCTCAATCTGCTTCTAAGCCCAGTTGTTGAAGTCCTGTGTTTTTCCTAAACCTGTAAGGGCTGGAATTGCCCAAGACACTCCTGAGTTTAACACCTGCCTAATGCATCGGCAGTGTGTATTAAAATCAGCTGCTGTACCTGGAAGAAAGTAGCATCAGGCTTATCTTTGGGTCCTAATACTCAGGATCACCTCCCTCAATGAAAGCAATGTTAGCACCAGGGAAAGAGGTTGAGTCAATTGTCAGGCACAAATCCTACAGCTCTGCCTGAGGTGGGACTAATAAACATGGCTCTAGCAAAGAAAACTAGGCTTAATGTACTAGGTTGCCTCAGACCTGAGTTTTGTCAACATGCTTTAGGAATCCACCTCAAAAAAGCAGGCTTTTGGGTACGGAAGGGTGGAAATGAGTGCTGCAATGCAGAGGTTGAATTTGGGAGAAAAGGATGTGGTTTTTCTAATTAAGAGGGATGGTATTTGAAGAGAGAGGGATGCCTTGGAGTGTAAATCCACAGGGCGAGTGGTAGAACAGCTAGTAAGAAACCTGAGGTTCTGAGGCCACGCTCTCAGCACAGGTTAAAGCTAGGAATGGTGGATATTTTCTCTTCAGCTACTCAACAAGTAGGTCCCACTCAACGGGCAGAGTTCTCCAAGGTCATGGATTCCAGTGCTTTCCTCTCAACTGAAGATGGATCCCAGAGGTATTTAGTCTACTATGGCCTCTCTCATGTCCCCTAGATACAAACTTGTTTCCAATACCTGTAGCAAACAGATGATGTCCTCAGGTTTCTGTGCCCTGATGCTTCCGATCACTTCTGTGATCTCCTGAAATTCTGGCTTTACTCCCAGAGCTGATCCTGACTTGGAGGTGACAAGGGAGGGATTTTATGAATAAGAGTAAAATAGGCAACTGGAATCTGTGCGGAGAAAGACTGATCCTGGCAGAGAGGTAGTGGAGGCTCATGCGGTAGCTCTGCCAATGTCATGAGAGACTCAGTCCTTCTGGCATCTCTCTGGCAATACATCGCAACAGAACCACCCCCAGTAAGAAAAACCTGGCGTTTGAGGCAGCTGCTTTCGTGGCAGAGCAGATTTTTTTTCCCCTCAGTGGGATAAATTTATATGCAAAATGACGGATAAAATTGACTCCCTGCCTTTAGGCATCTAGGGTAATAGCTAAAAGAGATGGAGAACACAGAAGGCAGCAAGTGTGGAGAGCTGTGGCTGGCGAAGGTGAGACGTATCACTGCAGAAGCAGGTTTACAACAGCATTATATTCCGAGAGGTAGAGAAGTCTGGGGTCTCTATGAGGAGCATCAGATGATGCTAGTAAGGAAACAGATCCACGATGGACAGAAGGACGTGTTTGTTTGCACAGTGTCTATTTGATCTGCTTTGTTAGTGCTGGATGATCATCCAATGGGTGTGTGCTGGGTCTTCTGGGTAAATCCCTGGGCTACCTTTCTAAGCTACTGTCCTGTTTGAACCAAATGCTGAGCAGGCATGACATGGCATGAATAGATGGTTCCTACTTGGTCCCAGTAGTATTTTGAGCATCCCAGAGCTGCAAATACATTTGGTTTGGAACATACAGGGGAGAACTGCAATGGATTCCCTGGAAATGCCTTGCTATACTAACCCTGTCTCTGACCCCACTCTTTCTATGCAGAACTTGCTGCTGGAAGTCCTTAATATTTGTCCTGCTTCATCTTCCCACGGTTTGCATCTGGCAAACACTTACAGTGTGAGCCATTTTCTGAGAGCCTCAAGCATTTGGGCAGCTGGTTATGGCATGTTTGCATCCACTGCCTGCCAGCAGATTCTTCCTTCATGGGTAAGCGATAGGGGCACTCTGTAAATGATGGAGACAGGAATACTATAGTGGCTACACTGGGGGAAGTAACTGTCCTTCCTTTCATCCACAGAGGCAGACCCTGCACCACAATCTGTTTTTCATATGCTGGGGGGAAGGAGGGGAGCAGGGAGGGAAATCTCATTAAAGACTTTGGTATTGAGAATGTCTGGATGTCTCATTAGAGTGGGCAAAATGACTTGTTTCCTCTCTGCAGGTTTTTTCCGGGAACTCCATGGAGGGAAGGAGTTCATTTAAAAACAAATCCATGTGCCAGTGTGCCTGCAGGGCACGCTGTTTCAGCACGGGGCTTCTATCCCAGCACCCAGGGAAGAGCTCAGCAGTCATTTTTGAAAGGGAAACCATGTGGGGGTTTGGCTTTGGATCTGGCAGTTGCTTCATTTGCCTTGTCTCAAATCATGTAAGTGCTGAATGGGGATGGATGGGTCTCCTCCGCTGAAAATCGTGTGCTATGGAAAGAGAGAGGGGAGGAAGAGCTGAAGTGGTGGGGCTGAAGCTTCCTTCCCACTATCCTACCTGCAGACGGTGCACACACGCACACTTGCACACGCAGTCACCGCAGTAGTCCTGTACTCCTGCCAACAGAAACTTAGAGAGGGAGGAAGAGACAGCAAGAGACAGCAAGCATACTTATCAAGTGGCTTGGACCGTAGCCGATTTGAAATATTACTAACCTTGCATTTTCAAATTTGATGCACAACAACCAAGATGCTAATACTTTCCTTAGTTTAGAAAAAAAAATCCTTTCACCCATCTCTTCTAGCCGAAGATTAGGAGAGAAGCTTTAAGAAGATTTAAAAAAAAAAAAATCAACTTCTGAGCAGCGGAAAAAATGGTTTGTGATTCAGGGGCTCCGGGCAATTCATCATGGAAATTGGGTTTCTTAGCCGACATCATGTGAATCCTTTCGGCCCTGTCAACTTTTTAATACATTACATTGAGAATGTAAATCGTGTTGGTGAGGGGGAAAGAAGAGGGGAAAAGAAAGAGGAAAAAAAGAGAGCTTCTTCATTTTGGGTTTAGAGGGGAGGAAGCTTGAGGCCTGTAATTCATATTAACTAAATAATAATGCGAAAAAAGCCCCCCTTCTCTAAATATACAGATATGTATATACACCTAGGGAGGGAGGGGGGAGGCGAGTGAACGAGACAGACCAAAACTGAAATAATTTTATCCTTTTGAAGGGTGAGTATTTGAAAGGGGTTTGTTATGGATTTATTTTTATTTTCTTTATTTTTTTTTTATTTGGGTTTATTTTATCCCTTTCTCTGCTTGAGCTAGTTCTTCCATCAAAGAGGAGAGCAAAATGAATGTTTTGGGGGTGGAGAAAGATGGAGGAAACAGAAAAGGGAAAAAACCTGCAATAATAGTCTGGGATCTTTTCTGGGTTCGGCTGTTTGCTTTGCTCGCATGGTGTATTCTGGTGATCTAGATTAACTCTTCAGTGGACAGTGAAAGCTAATTTGTGTGTTGACATATTACAGGGCATGAAAGTAGAGCACTGGACGGAGAGCCTGCAGGCAGTGCTGTGAGATTTCTGAGACCGGGCTGTGCGTTCTTTGAAGCATGAACCTCGCAGTGCATTTGCTCTCTGAAGGTGTCCTTCTGGAGGTTCAATACAAGCTATATGCAGCATAAAGGCTCTGCATAAACCCCTGGATAGGGCTTAGCCGCTGTAAGGGCTCACAGCTAGCTGGACAGTGGGCAATCTTCACCGAGCTTGTTCTTGTTATAGCCAGTTGCTTCCCCTGGGCCTTGAAATACTCTTAGCACTAGAAAAGTGGGGTTGATTGATAGTCATCTAGAAGAGGCAGGGAAAACACAGAGCACCTGACCTTACAGGAGTGCCATCTTTTTTTTTTTTTTCCACTGGATGATGCAACATGGTGTATAAGAGACGTATTTTACACCAGTCATAAATAATTCAGGTTAGAAGGGACTTCAGCCGGTCTCTACACTCATGTCCTGATCAGAGCTTGGCAGCCTCCCACAATCAAAACCTCTGCCCATGGGCAGCTCTGGAAGAAGACAGTAGAACACAAGTGTGAAAGCAGTAATAGGTGTGATAGCAAATAGAACAAAGAATTGATTGGTCTCAACCCAAGTTATGAGAATCTAGAAGGCTTCTTCAATACTCTCAGAGGGAGGAAAATGGCTGGAAGTGGGAATTGTATCTGGAACACATCTAGAAAGATCAGGAGAATGAGCTTATTTGCTCTGCCGAAGACTTCTTGGAAAGCTTCTGAGAAGACTAAACCACTCTTAGAAAAGCCAAGCCGATGCTTCCACTCTGAAATGCAGTTGTCAGTTTGGTTCCCCCCGCCCCCGGCAAAAGATGGTGGGAAATAAAAAATTCAGAGACAGCCCACAAAGAGAATTGCAGAGGATGAGGAAAACGATGCAGCTGGACGGAGTGTCTGGGTCTTAAGAGAGGATGGGAATAAGAAAGATGTCCAAAATACCAGATGGTGCAGATTAAGGAGGTCTGGAGCCCAAGGGACAAAAGCGCGGCTGGTGGATGTAACAGTGACTTTGAGCTGGTAACACAACATGTATTACTCTGCAAAGCAACATGCAAGAGGAATATTTGACTGTGTCACCGTGTATCCGTATGGCACATGTGGCACTGGCCTTGGGTGTATGCTGTCATGTTTCCAGGTAGATCCAGCATCCAAGCAATGCATAACCAAAGTGCTCCCTGGGAAGGCAGCTTCTTTAGAAAGGGCTGCTAGCAACTAGTTAGGGTGTGAGTGTGATTTAACCAGCTAAGTTCAAATCCTTCCAGGTAACCACACCTAACTGTTCATCTCTCCCCCTTTGCATTTCAGCTGTAACAGGAACAAGAGAGCATGCTTTCTAGCTCTCCCACGTGAGAACTGTTTTATCACCTTTCCTGCTCAGCATCTCTGTAAGTCCTGAAATACTGATATAAAGCTGAATGTGTTCCCTTTACTAAGAAAAGTTATTTATCAAATGCAATTTAAATATTTAAACAGTGCCCTAAAAATAAAATATAAATTCTGAACACTTCTATTCGGATTAAGAATCCTCAGAATCAGGTGCTACTCCTCGCTACACCCTTGTAGCTCAGATTTGCAACAGAATAACTGACAGCAAATGGTGACCCTTCCCTGTTTCCTAGAGACATTTGCAGGTAAGTTTGTGGTTACACGCACGTAAACTATGCAGCTATGCAAATCCGAGGGATTGATAGTGCTAATGCACAAGGAAGAGGTTGCGCGAAGGTGCTTCATACAGTTGTTATTTCTACGCGTAAGAGTGTTCCTGAGTACTGCATATGATTTTACTGAATTCCAGACTATAGTCAAGCAGCTGATATCATCAAGTATTATTTAGCTGGTGTCTGAAGTTGAGTACAGCATTTCCAGAGGGGTTTTCTGGGCCTGGTATCCTTTGGAAATAACTAATTTCCCTTTTTTTCTGCTCCCAGCCCTGTACTTCTCCCCAGCTTCTGTCCTGCTTTTGGAAAACAGTCCTTCTCCTCTTTCACTCCCCATCTGGGCATTGCACCCAGGTCAAGAACCTAACTCTGGATGCCTCTAATTCCTGCCAAGAATCTGATCTGCCCCATCTTTGACAGGCTCCAGGAGCGTGAAATCAACCCTCTGAGAGCAGGCTCAAAAGTACAAGAGTGGATGGAAACTTGATTGATGGGGTGACCTCTGAGAGTTTGGAGAAATGTTCTGCAGCGTCTCTCTCTCTGTGGGTCAGAAGGGACAAATCTCAGCAACCAAGAAGCTCTTCGGCAGATCCAGGTTTGACATGCAAGTGGTGAAGGTTGCGTGCAACTCCCCACTCAACCTCAGTCACATCTTCACCTCACTCTGTTGAACTTGGCTGCCTGTCTCTAGCCTAAACACCCCTGTGCAGCAACCTTACAAGCATCTCCCTTTAAGGCAGCTTTCAGACCTCTCCCATCCTCACAGATGAAGGCACTTGTGCCCAGGTCCCTTCTAGGAAAGCTTTAGGCGGGTTGCTTGTTTCTTTCCCCGCAGTGCTTCAGTCCTTAATCGCCACCTGCTCAGATCTTGGAAGTGAATTGTTGAGGCTGTCAGGACTGTACAGCACATAATAAATTGTGCACACGTACATATATATGTGGGCTGGCTTATGTGGGGATGCTGTAGTACAGCTTAATTAGGACATCACTCAGACATCTGGGCCTATGCCTAAGCTGGAGATTTTTCTTTTTTTTTTTGTTTTCTCATTTAGGTTTTAGTTAGATTCCCCAGTGAAATAAACAAAAGGCTAATTGCTTTTGGATTTTAATTACCACTGCAATACCTGGGCTTATTGTATGAATTGTGTTTTATAGGTGGCTAAAGGACACCGCTAGCAAATGACAGATTCTTAATTGACAACAGCAGTGTTTAAACCAAAGTAATTCTTAGCAGTGGGATCCAAAGGACAGCATGCACATTCATTTGCTAAACTACTTATTTTTTTGTTGTAGAATGTAACTTCAAGACTTCTCTGGCTTTTAAGCATGCCTGAAAATGTATTTTAAAAAAACCAAAAACAAAACCAAACAAGACAGAAGTTCTTTATAATCCAGAGTGTTAAGCCTGTTCAAAATTCCCTGAACAGTTACATTTATGCTTTAGTTCAGGGGTGGCACAGCACACTCCTGATATGTAATCCCCAAGTGTCTCCTCATCCACAATGACTCACTCAATTACTACGGCTGTTTGGTTCATATCTAGTTGTCTTTAATGCTTTGATCCATACATGCTTCTCTGTGCCCCCTACTTTGCCAGATGGGTTATTCCACTGATTTTTAAGAGTTAAAAATGCTAGGTAAATCCTCCTTCTACATCTGCTTATTAATCCTAAAAAATACTTCACATCCTTGTTCTATCCATCTGTATTTTCTTGTTTGTGATGTCCTGATTGAAAAATGGGAGGAGAAAAATTCCTTTCTTAGAACATTCCCAAACTTTCTTTTTTAACAAGTTAGGAAGTTTAGATTTCTGTTTCTGTTGGTGGTCAAAGGAAATTGGAGCAGACAGGTGTTTTTGAGAATGCCAGATAATGTATTCCATGTGTATTTGTTACAAATATCTCAGTTTGGGAGTACTGTTGAGTCTTCAACAACTTTTCTTGTAGTTAGCCTTGCAAACCTGTAGAGTAAGGAAAACAAGGAACCTCAGCTGAAGGACTTAGCAGTTTGTACTTTAGATTGAGAAGAGAAGAAGTGAACTCAGAGTTACGTGAGCCATCAAATTCTGACAGTTCTTGCACAGAAATGAAGTGTGGATTTGATAGGATTTCTTATGTTTTGAACATATAGATGGGAGGTGTGTGAAAGGACAAAGTCTCTTCCGTGTTGAGACCTTGGAGGCATCCCCACAAGTAAGCTAGTTGTGATTTTTAAAGAGTTTAAGGTTCATCTGTAGGGAATTCAGAAAAAGGGTCATATAAATTTGAAGCATGGTGGTCACTTTCAGCAGAAATCTGAAAGAAAATGTTGCAGACCACTTTTTCTTAATCATACTCCTCAAAATTGAACTATGGGTCTCTTTGGAGATCTTGTGCTGAGTGTGTGCCTGGGACAAGCTAAATGTTTCATGACTTGTTTCTGTTGCAAGACTGGCAACGACCGTATGTTTAGGCATGTTCCAGTAAGTGCGTTGCCTCACACCATCATGCAGCTCCATGATTTATGTTCACCTGGTGACCTGCTCCTTCAGCCAATGACTTTGGCTCTTCAATGGAGTCCATAGAAACGCCCTCCTCTTTGTTGCCTTTTTTGTGGTCTCAGAAAAAGGGACAAACTTTTGGCTGTCTCAGTCTTCAAGTTTTGGGCCGGAAGGACCATGCCTGACACCAGCCTCTCTGGTAACTTAAGCAATATATGCATTTAAGGACAGGAAACAAGATGTGTGGGATGGCTTTCAGCCTTTCTCCTCCACTGGGGCCAGAGTGGTTTCTCCAGGAGATGCCTCCATGGCATCAGGTTGGCCTGGGGCTTGTGGGCACCATGGGCCTTCCCTCAGCTGTGGGCTGGCCATCATCTCTCATATATGGGGACAAGATGTCTGCTGGTCACTTACAACTGTTGTGGGCTCCTTGAGTCCCAGCATTGGGAGTGGGTGCTGCAGCAGGTCCCACTGCCGTTAACCACACGTGATGGGGAAACCTACTCTGCAAAGGGGGACAGTTAGGTCCTGCTGGTTTTATTTTTCTGCTGAAATCTGCTGTATACCAGTCCCCATGATGATACTGTTAGTTCTGAGGGGGGTGGGATTTGCATTTCACCAGGATTATTAAGGTTGGGTGGGATTTATTATTGTTGCTTCACTTTAATACTGTGGACATGACCCAAAGGCTGTGGTTGGGCTCGGCTCTGCCGTGACAGGGAGTGTGTGAGGTAAATGGCGGTGGTTTTGGTGCGCATGGTGTTCATGGCCTAAACCTCCGCTCAGCTGCAGTCAGGCTGCCCTAAGCCTTGTGACTGCCTTGGGGGAAAGAGGAGAGTCCTACAAGCCACCAGGGCTTTTCATTTGACTTTTGGCTTTTAGTTTGCCCTGGGTCACGTTTTCACCTGGCGAATTTTAGAAGCAAAAAGGAGACAGGCTTATCTCTAAAATGTCCGTCTCCATCTCCCTTCCGGGGAACTGTCCCTGACAGCCTCTCTCATCTCTCCTAGTGACCACCAGCAATGGCGGTGTGACCCACTATGTTCTGTCACGAAGCCTGGCATGATATGGCATAATGCACAAATTACTACATGATGGTGTAATTATCGCGTTGTGGGAATTATTCCTTTGGGAAAATGGATCATTTTATAACCTTAGTTGCTGGATTCTTTCTATCCGAGGAAAATGTGAAAACTGGCCCGATTTGTGTCGAGTGGATGAACTCTGAGACTGAAATGCATGATGACCCTTGAAATGAAGAGTCTTTGATAAGCAGGTATGCTTGAGTGTGCTGTTCTGGAGCTACACAATAAATTGAGAAGGAAAACCACTGAGCTTTCTGGTGATGGAAAAATTATGAGACTGTATTAGTTCTTCTCAATTAAATTGCATGAAAACAGAGACCAGAATTTCAAGGTTTAAGGACAAAATGAAGCATCAACTATTTTTAATATACTAAGAAAAAACATTGAGAAATTGTTTTTCTTTGAGGATTTAACTCAACAAAAATCATAGAATGCTTTGGGTTGGAAGGGACATTAAAAGCCATCTAGTCCAATCCCCCGGCAGTGTGCAGGAACACCTTTAACTAGATCAGGTAGCTCAGATCCCAGTCCAATCTCATCTTGAATGTTTCCAAAGATGGAGTACCTACCACCTCTCCAGGCAACATGTGCCAATGTGTCACCACCCTCATTGTTAAATATGTCTTCCTTCTATCTAGCCTAAATCTCCCTTCTTTTAGTTTAAAACCATCACCCCTTGTCTTGTCACAACAGGTCTTGCTAAAGAAATTGTCCCCATCTTTCGTAAGAAGGCCCCATTTCGGTAGAGAAAGGCTGCAATAAGTTCTCCCTGGAGCCTTTGCTTCTCCAAGCTGAACAATCCCAGCTCTCTCAGTCTGTCCTCATAGCAGAGGTGCTCCAGCTTTCTGATCATTTTTGTGGCACTCTTCTGGACCCTCTCCAACAGGTCCATACTTTTCCTGGGATCAGGATTCCAGAGCTAGACACAGCACTCCAGATGGGGTCTCAACAGAGCCAAGTGGAGTGGCAGGATCACCTCCCTTGACCTGCTGGTCATGCTTCTTTTGATGCAGCCCGGGCTATGGTTGGCTTTCTGGGCTGCGAGCACACATTTTTCGCTTATGTCCAGGATTTCATCTAACGATACCCCCAACTCCTTCTCTGCAGGGCTGCTCTCAATCCCATAATCCCCCAGCCTCTCTACTGATACTGAGGATTGTCGCAACCCAGGTGCAGGACCTTGCACTTGGCCTTGCTGAATCTCATGAGTTTCACATGAGCCCACTTCTCCAGCTTGTTCAGGTTGCTCTGGATGGAACCCCTCCCTCAAGCATGTCAGCTTGATGTCATCTGCAAACTTGCTGAGGGTGCACTTAATTTCGCTCTCTATGATGTCATTGATGAAGATATTAAACAGCACTTGTTCCAGTATGGACATCTCACCACTTGTCATTGAATTCCATCTGGGCAGTGTGCCATTGACCACTACTCTGTGTATGACCATCCAACCAATTCCTTATCCACCAAACAGTCCACCCATCAAACCCGCATCTCTTCAATTTAGATAGAGGGATGTTATGTGGGACTGTGTCAAAGGCTTTCCAGAAGTCCAGATAGATGACATCTATAGGTCTTCCCCTGTCTTTCGATGGAGTCACTCCACCATAGAAGGCCCCTAGGTTGGTCAGACAGGGCTTACCCTTGGTGAAGCCATGCTGGCTGTCTTGAATCACCGCCCTGTCCTCCATGTGCTTTAGCAGAGCTTCTAGGAGCATCTGTTCCATGATCTTCCCAGGCACAGAGAGGAGGCTGACAGGTTGGTAGTTCCCACAGTCCTCCTTTCTACCAACAAGGGTGGAGCTAGTTCTGAGACAGAATTAGAACAAATTTTGAAACATTGAAAACTTCACTGAAACGAATTTTTCAGCTTTCAGCAGAGCTTGACTGGAGATAAAAGGATATAAGTTTTATTTGACAGGACAAAGATAAATTTGTTGCTCACAATAGAGATGTAATACATTTACAATGTTATACTTGCAACGCATAGGCTGGTAGAAGCCAGTGAGATCTTTTGCTTGCACAACCATCTCAGCTGGTCTAATAAAAATTGTATCTTAAAGCTTTTCTTACAGAATAGTAGGATTTTTTAACAAAAAGCAAACATCACTGTAGGAAAAAAGTCTCCCCTAAAAACTATTCAGTGAAATCATAACTTTCAGTTAAGAAAAAGAAAAGATCTTTGAATGGGAATGCTGGGACCTACTCAGTTACTACTCCAGACCATTCCAATTGGGAGAAAAAATGGTTTTATTAAATTTACCTGGGCCATACAAATTGATAAAATGCACTGATATTTCCAAAACAGTAACTAGGTAGATGCTTACTAACCAATGGGTGGTATCATAACAGTGCAGTATATTTAGACTCTGGTCTTTGAATTTATTTTTTAAAATTTTATTTATTCTTTTATTTTTTATTCATAGCGTGGAAAAAAAAAATTAGATTTTTGTAGGACAATCGGGTTTGGTAGTATGGTAAGTAGAGGTGCCGAGAAATCCCTGACATAGCTATCTGAATCTGGATCTGGTAAGCTGACACAAATCAAACAACGTGCATTTCAATGCCACTGAATGGAAGGTCAAATATTTAGAAACAAAAGATGTAAGAATCATTGATGGGCTATAGGAAGTTGTAATCTAGATATATCCAGAAAACAGTAGATTTGAAGAGATTTCTGTGTTAGTGTAAACAAGCAGCTGAAAGTTTCCTTCCTTTTGTTGTCCTGAGGCATGAAGAGTTTTTGTGACACCTGGCATAGTGAGTTGGAGCAAATAAATTATATTACCTCCACTAATGGAACTGGGAAGACCATTACTGAAAGGCAGCATTCAGTTTTGGTCTTCACACCCGAAGGGGTGTGTGTGGGGGCACAGGTGCATTGAAAAGCTGGGGGTTCAGCAGACACCTACACACAGAGACGTAGTAATCAGTGTGTTCAGGATACTAAAAGAAAGCTTTAGAGGGTGATTTGCCTGTGGTACCTCAATGTCAGCATCTGTATCTGGTACTGAAGGGATCTGTGCTCTCATAGACCCATCATATCGCACCAAACTTTCATAAGAGTGCTCATAAGATGAGCACTTGATTGGACTTAAGTGTGATAAATTTCAAAGGAAAATAAGATGCTGACAGTGAGAGCAATTAACTGCTGGAACAGCTTCTCATGAAGAGCAGTGAATCTGTCATGACTGCTTGCCTCTTAACTCACAACTAAACGGCTTTCTGAAAGGCTTGTCCCAGTTCAACCACTGCTATGGAACAGGCTCAGAGCGTCTTAAGAAGACACTGCTATACCTGGCAGGTGAACCTCCGTAACCCTCGTGGCCAGCGCAGCCTTTTCCAGCCTCAGCTCCCTCTCACGCTGGTGTGAAGCATTCAGACACAAATGTCTGCTCCTCTTCACAAATGCCTTTGGCGCAGCTGCTTCCTGGAAACCAGTAAGGACAGTCTCATATACGTAATAGCACTGCGATTAATGCAAAATTATTTACGAGATGCTATGCCCACCAGAATTCCTGGGTAAAAGACGCCACCGTTGCATTTTAAAATGTGTATTACATGAGTGGACTGTAATTCTTGACTGGCCCTGGGAGTGTGAACAGCAAGCACCCTGGGTTCCTTATCTGGATTTAAAACTTGATCTCCAGCCAGGAGAAGATAAAACAGCCAGCCATGGAAAGTCATACTCTTCCAATGCCAGTTTTATACTCATTATGCCTCAGCCTGACATGCTGGCTTTGAGACAAACATTTTAAGATCTTTTTATAAAATTGGAGGGGTTTCCTGCGTTTGGGATAAATCCTGCTCGAGATACTAAAAGGAGATTTCACTTTCTGAACTTAATCAACAGGTCTCCTCCTGGCAAGCAGAGCAGGCTGTATCCCCAAGCTGGTGTATGGAACTCTCAGCTGTGACAAAATAAGCAGCAGTGCAAAAACTTGTGAGAGGTGGTAAGACTGAGGCATCTATACACAGTAACGACAACTTGTTAGTACTTTCTTTACAACTCTTTCATTCCCATTTCCCCTTCTCTTACATTCTTGTCTTCCCCTCTATCTATTCTTTCTTGTGTGTATCAGCCTTTCTTGCCACAAATCAACCCTATTAGGAGCTCTAAAGAGATTCTTGCCAATGGCCTTCCTTTGTGAACTCTCTGGCTTTTTTCTTTTTTTTTTTTTTTTTAATCTGCAGTGTTCCATATTATATTGCCAGTGATTTAATAGACCACCATGAATTTTACTACCTGTCAAACAACAGCACAATTATTTTGAATTCTGTTGTGGCAGGGCTTGACACCTAGCTCTGGATCATTTTACACTTTTCACCCTTGCTAGAGTACGCTTGACTGTGATCGTAGGATAGCATTTCCTGTCATTGTTTTCATTCAGCACTTTGGGGATTGAATGAATTGATAGTCAATGGACAAAGACTCCCACCTACTTGAATCCAGAAATAACACATGGAATGTGGAAGCTATTACAGGGTGTCAAAAACCTAAACCAATTCCCTCCTTCCCTCTTGTTGTTCCCAGCTCTAATTAAATAAGACGGGAAGAACACTCTACTGTCAGTTCATTGTTCATAGACTGATCCTGAAGGCTTCCCAAGCAGGGGGCTGAGTCCTCTCTTGCTGAGCTTTAATGGGGTGCTCCGTACTGACCAGCAAAGAGGATAGATGCATGTGCATGGAGACAGATTCCCCACGGACAGGCAAAAATGTAACGTACTTTGAGAGCTGAGGTTGGCACTCACCAGTGTGCAGCAGATTTCTTACATGGAACAATAAGTGGATTACATCTGCATTAAAATAAAGAAAAGATTGGTTAATTCAGGATGAATCAGCCCTTTGTATCCCTTTTTAAAGAGCTCTTTCTATCATCTTGCATGACCAGGATTAATTGTTTTTCAAATGACAGGAATAACAGATTGAGCCTGCATTGTTCCAGGGACTCTACTCATGCAGAAAAAGCTCCAGCAACTCTTATGTACCCCATCAATACATTTCAAGATAGCAACAGGTTCCTTGGTGGAAAGTGTGGACGTAGAAGAATAAAATGACTTGCCCAAGGTCACTGAGTGAGTCTGAGTTGGGCCTGGGACCTGTTCTCCTGTGTCTTAAAGGTTTATTCCAAGCATTTTCTTTAACAGGTTTTTCCTCCCCCACTGAACATGGGCCTTCTCACAATGAAATGTTCTTCCCAGGGTCTGAAGCAGATGGGATTAGATTGTGAGTGTGCACAGAACACTATTTTGGTAACAATGATCGCTTGTGGGAATAGTAACAGCATGGCTTTTTGACTTAGGTAGCTTCCTCTTTTCCTCTTATGCAGCTTCCTCCTTTTCAAGAGAGCTCCTGGTTGAGTTAAAGGTGTAATGTCAATGTGTGAGAATGCTCACCCTTCCCCATCTCTGAGTTAGGGCCTTGGGAGAGGTTTGTTCCGTCTGTGCTTTGCAGAGTGAGACCCCCTACACACAGATGTAGTTCACCCATAAAAGAACTGCTGGCCCCTGGGCGTGAATTGAGAGCTGCCTGAGCCCACCAAGAGCGAGTGGCCATGCTGAGCTCCTCAAGCCTTCCAGGTTCAAGCCAACCCACCCTTGCTTTGGGCTGAGAGAGAAGGCTAACACCCTGTAGCAAGTAATGTAATGGTCCATATAGATTAGAGAGGAGAGACAATATGCTTCTAGATCTCCTTGGCCTTGCAGTAGAGAAGGTTTATAGTTTCCATTCAAGAAGCTGGTAGGATGGTATAGACATCTCACTGGACTCCATCACACATGGAGTAGAAGTTTGTCTTGTTGGGGAAGCTTTTTACTTCAGGGTGGGAAATTCATGGGCTGCATAAATCTCCCAGGAAAGTTGGATGCAGGACGTCGTAGCTTTGCAGTGCATATGCTGAGGCCTTGGCAGACCAGGCAGAAGTAGTTCTGTGTTTTATGGCATAGGTAGATATGGGATTGGGCCCATGTTCCTCTGCCTCCCTTGCAAACACAGTGCTGTGGTAAAGTTTAAAAAGGCCAGGGTCCTCTTCCTACAGTGTTGTGACAAATATGCCCTGTGTTCTGTTTTGGAGATGCCAGTCAGACAGAATAATTAGGTGGCACGCAATTTATTGCCTGCAGCCCTATAAAGCTCAGGAAGCACTCTTTCAGCTCTCAGCTGGTATTTAATCAACGCATCATAACTTTTATTAAGCCTAAATGCAATGCTTCTGAGATACTAAATTTAAAGCGTGCCTGGAAACCAGGGCCATTTTTTGTTTGATTTACACATCACACCATCATGCGAACTGTAAGTAGGATGACAAGGAACCCACATTACAGTCTTTTCCCTGGGGATGCTTCAGAGATTTTTGTCCTGCTGTGAGACCTCTGATACATCACCAGGCACCAGGAGGGTGGGAGGTGGTGGGGACCCTTTGAGGCCCCAGCTGCTGTTGCAGATTAAGAAAGGGTGTGTGAGTCGTAGTGCCTGAGATAGGTCCAAGGCAAGAACTATGTGTTGTGACACTGGTTTCAGCTCCATATCAAGGAGTACCTCTGAGTCCTCGCAGAGGTATCTTCTGCAACACAGGTCCACAGGCAGGGAAAAATGCTTACACCCCTCTGAGGAAGTAAATTCCTGCCTTTGATGTACTGTAGTCATACACTGAGCTCTTCTGGGCATCCCATGACACCTCTCTGAGGACATTTGTTACACCTCCTTTGCTCTCCCCACAATGGTTCATGTCACCAGTGTGTTTAAAAGAGGACTTCTCCTGCAAGTCCTTTGCATCTGCCAAAGGGCAGGCAAGCCCTGCTCATATCCCCTTTATCCCTTGCTTAGCTGCCTTTTGCTGAGGTGGGCAAACAAAAAAGAAATTCCATAATGTCCAGGTGTCAAATGCCCACCCAGAACACGTGGTTGCAGGACTACTTAGCCAGTTTGGCCCAAACCACACCATTCCTCCACTGGCCAAACAAAGCTCTGTAAACCAATGTTACCAGCTGCCATCGGCTTCTCTGGGCCCAATGATGGGATGCCCATTTCCGCTTGTGATGGATGAGGTGGGTGAGGGAGTGAGAATCACGCCCTGGTTTCGGAATCTGCAGCAAGATTCCCAAGCCAGCCTACCAGCGCTGCCTTAGATTTGACAGGAACCACAAAAACTTTGCCAAATGTTGGAGACTGGCTTAAAATGCTAAAGACAGCATTTAAAACCCATGGAAATTCTAAAACAAGGGAGGTTATTAAAGTGGAATTAAGAACAAAAGAGTTGCTAATATCTTCAAGAAAAGCGAGAATAAGAACATTTGAGTTTTAAATAGTATTAGAATATTAGCTAAATCTAGAAATAAGGTTTATCTGTAAAACACTGTATCTGAGAAGGTTCAATTCATAGATGAGATACTAACTTGATTTCAGACACGTCATAAACACGTTCTCTTGTGCTGGGGCCGTTCTGGAGCTGGGGGGGACAGGGTGGTGTGTATGCACCCTAGGCTGTCACAGTGGATCAGCTTGGAACTTGTTCTCAACCTTTGGCGTGTGTGGACCAAGGTGCTTGTGAAAGTGCTTTGCCCATATCCCAATACTGGAACAATTATTTGGGAATACATGACCCTGTCTGAAATCCCATCACCACTGTCTGCTGTGGCCAGTGTAGTAGCGATGTGCCGGTCAGTCAGGATTGGCCATTAGTATAATAATATGAATCACCTGAAACTGCAAGAGCTACGGGTCAAAAACCAAATAAAAACTTTTGGAGAGAGTTTGAATCCTTGTGCTTCAAGGGAAATAGACAAACTTAAGTAAGAATAGGAACTTTTGAAATGAAAAAAGCTCCATTTTGAACCGTGAGTGCTACCCTTTTGTTAAACTCTGTTATTGTTGGGTGGTTTCTAAATCGTAGAGTGGAAGGCGTCGAGAAACTATTTTTTAATCTTAAATTATAACAATTTTTAAAACATAGGTTTTCCTACTTCTGATACTTTCTGGATGTGAGTTAGCTTTGAATATTTCTACAGTTATCAAAGACTTTTTTTTTTGACACTAACATAGTGATAAAATAGGAACTTGAGCAGGATAGAGTTGCCTTCTAGGCTCGCATAGAGGCTGATGGCCAGATGTACAAGTCTGGTCCTTGATTATAATGGTGTTTATAAGGCACAGTGGACGAGTGGCTGTTGGTCCCAGCATATTGCCATGGCCAGCAGGTCAAGAGATGGGGATATCCCTTCAGCATTTATGAGGGCATGCCTGCAATACTGTGTGCAGTTTGGGGCCCCCAGCATGAAAGATGCTGGCAAACTGGAGCAAACCCAGTGGAGGGAAGCAAGATGGTTGTGGGGCTAGAGTGCAGAACAAATGGGGAGAAAATGAGGGTGCTGGCACAGGGACCAGAGAGCTGGGAGGATTTTGATCTTTGGAGATATTCACCACTTGACGTTTTCATCTTTGTGGTCCTTACAGATGGTTAGAGCTCCAACATGCTTTCACTGATTTACATGGCTGTGTGCACCAGGGCCTCTGGGCTGCAGGTCACTGAATGGCGTGGCTAGCAGAGACTCCATCAAAACCTGGACCAGAGCCATTGAACTCAATGGAGTCGGCTTTCCAGCATTTGCTGCTCTACACTTACACTGGAGGCACCTGGCAGCTGAAAAAGCTGTGAAGAGCCAGACAGCACTGGGTAGAGCTCTCTGCCTGAGCCTTTCAGAGGAGGAATAGTGGTCACGTGCAGATAGTAGCAAAGTTTTTGCTAGAGCTGTTGAAATTTGTGTATGCATGGACACTTTTTTGCATCTGAAGTACCCCTGCTGTAAATCTGCCTGGCCCCACTGGGAAACTGCGGAGCAGAGAGAGACTGTCTTCTTTATCTTGACTGTATTCATTGCAGACTACATAAAGAGGCAAGAGACTCACTTGCTGGTGGTCCCAGGGGGCTAAGGCACTGTGTTATATGTAGGACTAAGATAGAGTTCTCTCTCTGCTGCAGGGAGGTTAGAGATGGAAGGAAACCAAAGCAGCCCCGAGGCCCATCTAAAATACCTAATGGAGAGGCTCACCTCTGGCTTAGGCAGAAGAAGATCTGTACCTGGAGGCAAACAGGCAATGTAAGGTCATCTCTGCATCTCATGACTGTCTTCCAGCTGGTTGGAAGTCTTTCCCGGTGAATATCACTGGCAAGTGCTCTTGTCATTAGATATATTTGTTAGCATACAGATGATTCTGAAACAGCTATAATTATTGGTGGAGCTGGCAGTGGTGCCTATAATTAAGGTTGCCAGACATTTCCCATTAAAGATTCTGTTTTCCAGTGTTATGTCCTTGCCAACATGCAACTGTTCAGGCAGAATTTTTCAGTTGCCGGCCATTGGCTCGGGCTGGTCTTTGTGTATATGAATGTGCGTGTGTGTGAGAAAGCAGGAGTAAATACAGTTTAACCAGATCCAAGAGTGTGGAACAGAGAAAAACAGCATTGTTTATAGTTACTTAAGGGAAAATAATTATGGACACCCACATTGTTGGGGAAGTCTGACACTTTCATGCTTTATTTCTGTTTCACAGGGACTTGAAATTTGGCTTTGTGACAGACCTGGCCTTTTTCTCTCCATCAGAATCCCCTTCCTGGTTTTGGCCAAGGGAGATGGCTCTGCAGATCTGTGTCAACAAGAAAGAAGAGGTTTGC